>JADMNL010000022.1:662656250-664032500 GCA_016271365.2 Neoceratodus forsteri
ATCCTAGTAGAAGGTTCAGTCAAATCCTGCTGTGAAGCATGCTGTATCATCTCATTTGCAGAAAGTCATCATTCTGTTTTGATTTCTTGGTTTCCAGAGACAGGGGAGGAGACCAACTCCTCTGCCTCCAACACCTCCATGTCCTCCACAGCTCCTCCATGGATGGCCATCTTGGCAGAATACCAGGATGTAAGTGGACCCTACCAAAGAGTAGGGGAATTTCCCCGGTGTCCTGGCCAAATTTTCTCCATTCACTAAAAACACAACCAAAAGCCTAATCTGGTTAAATGTCAGTTGGTTTCCATCTGTACCCCCCATCCTGGGACAAGGCTGAAAAATAAGCAGAACCATCTAGCTCTTCTTTCACTGTCAACTAAAACTAATGAACTAACAATGCTGCACAGAGATTGTGACATACTGTATGCTCTTTCTCTTCCTCAGCATGGATCAGTTTCTTATAATGGACACTCTTATCCAAGTTCTACAGCTATTTGAACAAGCTACCCAAGCTGTTAGTGCTGCCAGTGCCTGTATCAGTCCGGCAATACCACTGATTCATGTGCTATGGTAGGCACTAGTAAACATCAGGCATCAGTTTGACTGTAATGGTGATAGCACAGGCAACGAACTTGTGCAGAGGCTAACAGAATGTGGGTGCAGTGACCAATAATTGGTGCAGCTTGTTGGAGTCCAATGTTTATGGTGTGGTAACATTATTAGATCCCCTTTATAAGCTTGGCATCAAGGCTCTAGTTGTACTGACAGGCCTTGGGCAGAAATGCATGATAATCTGGCAGCACAGTAAAGACAGCAAGCAGCAGCAACATCCTTCCAGACATTACTTGTTTTGACCATCATCCTCATCTGTCACAACTGCCAGCACTAGTTTATCATCATCCTCATCCTCCACAAGCTTAACAGTTACTCAAAAGCAGACTCAACTAAGTAGTAGCAGTGGCCTAAATCCTGTATGGACAGTTCTGTCTCAGGTGAGTGTGTTCAGCAAAAAGGTTGTGCCACCTGAGTGAGAGAGCCAGATATCTGCTGCCTCACTTGTGCAGGTATACATGGATGACCAAGAACAGCTAGTGCCAGATGACAAACCACTGCTCTATTAGCAGAGTAAATTGGCAGTGTGGCCTGCACTTGCAAAAGTTGCTATTGAGTACCCAGTGTAAGCTCTGAAAGAGTGTTCGGTACCGCAGATGCCATCCTTACAGGCAAGAGAACATGTCTTTCAAGTAAGAATGTTGACATGCTTAATTTCTTTAAAATTAATTGAGAACACATCCAACCCGGTTATCAAATCAGTGTTACATTGAGGTACCATGAGAAGGGACAGGGAGAATTAAACCATCCATCAGAGTTGGGGATGGAGGATGATGACAGTGTCATGGTGGATGACCCCTCAAATGAGGATAATGCAGAGGGTCATTTTAAACACTGTTAGTAAAAGTAAGCCCTAAAAACATCCACTTACATACTAAAACTGACCAACGGTACCACCACTCTTTCCTTGGAATTGCAGTCTCCAACATCCCTCCAAAACCTTGGCCCCCAACAGTTTCCACTTGTGTCCTCTGGTTATTGACTCTTTAAATTCCTCATGTTACAAATATCTCCAGCTACTGCATGTTCATATTGTTTTTATTGTCTTCAGTATCCTGAAGCTCTCAATATCATATCACCCTTTCTCATGTGGGCTCTAGTGAGTATGCATCATTGACATGCCATTAGATTATAATTTTAAGATCTTTCCTGTTGATTCATCATGATCATCCTTCATATCACCATCTCTAGCCTCAGTCTGGCCATTCTTATGTGAGGACTTCAGAATTAAGTACAGTATTCAAGGAGCATTTTCCACAATGACCGAGAGGGGTAGTAAGTCATCTCCATTTAATCATTTTGGTAGTACCCCTTCTGATGCAATAATGCATACTTAAGCCTTACTGTAGGCGTTATATACTATCATCTTTCCAATACTCCAGCCATTATAATGATTAAAGCATCATACAGAAAAGAACGATGATGCCCATGTCTCAATGGTCGCTTAGAAAATTATTATTGCAGAGTAACACTCCAATGCAGGGAAAAAAGTCCAAGGAAATATAAATTAATAAAGGTTCAACTCCTGATAACTAATAACTTTGTTTTTATTTTCCACCATTATACATTTCTTGATGCTGACACTTTCTGAGGTTGGTGGTCTATAATTGATATACAGCAACAATAACATGTCTTTAATGCCAAAATTCAAAGAAATTACAGACACTACCAACACATGTAGGATTAATCATTTTGATATTATCTTATTGTTAACTAACCAATTATTTATCCCCACAGTAGACGAGGCATGGAACTTCAAATACAATTAATTCATGGACAGTTGCAACAAATTCACTCTCCTGCAAGCCAAAAAAATAAAGCACAAAAACTCCACCTGGTATACTTCCTAGTACCCTCACAGACTAAAGAAACATAGAGGCAACACCTGGTTAAAAGCAAAACAAACAATGCTCAGGCCTGGAATAGATACAAACAACTTTGAAATGAATACAAAAAAGCAGTTAGAATGCAAAAACAGGACTTTTTCAAACTACTATAGCCCAAGCAGACAATGTAAGAACAAATCCTAGGGAATTTTGTAAAATCATATAGAAACTCCCTGGAGGCCAAAAGACAGATGAGCCAAATGTCTATGAAACTGATGGAGAAGAGATCCCACTAACTGAGAACTTAGCAAATATATTTAATGAATACTTCATAAACATGGGTACCAAATACCTAAAACATATTAACATACACTCTTGCAAGAAACAAATTAGTAAATTGAGCAGACTGGATGGACCTTGTGGTCCTCTTCTGCCATTAACATCTATCTAACCTCAGAACACACCACCACCCATAAACACCTTCAAATTTAGCAAGGTCACACACTCACAAGTCTTTAAGGAGCTGTTAAAAATCAACACAAAAAAGTCTGGAGGGATGGATAGAATTTGGTAGCCCATGACACTGGTGACTGTGATTGAGCACAAACAAAAATGGCGACTCAATCGTGGCACATGTCATGGGAGCTACAAGTGCGGTAGGGTGACAGGATGGGGTGGGTTAGTGCATATAGTGACAGGATGTTGCTTCATGTATGTGCACGTGGGAGGAAAGCGAGCATGCACAGTGAGGGGAGGTAGGGTTTTTGAGGGTTGGCGCCACAATGAGCTGCCAAGTGTACCCACATGGCACGGTGGGTGGGTTCAGGGCTTGGGTGGACAGGGTGCTGGGTTCAAGTCTGGGAGCAGGTACGTTTTTGCTGCACCTGGCCCTGATTATTTTTTATTCATGATTTGCCATCCCCGACATGCACCTCGCTGGAGTTGAGAATCCTGTAGTGGGGGATGTGGGAGGGAGAAGCCCTGCCACATTACATTTAAAATTGTAAGTCTCCAGCACCCTTTTGCTGTGCACCGGGAGCACATCGCCAAAATTGATTTTTGGTGATGTGATTGTGCCCTAACAGTGATTGCCTTTCAGCAGTCACTGTTATGACATGGAACCCAGAATTCCAGTCACACTGTTAAAATACGTAGCCCCAATATTAGCAGCCCCACTGGCAGAGCTTCTCAACATGTCTATAGCAACTGGGGTCTACCCCTTAAAACAGAAGGATGCTCTGGTCATTCCCATATACAAAGCTGGACTGAATCACAAAATAGAAAATTACCACACTATATCCCTGTTGTCTATAGTCTCAAAAATCTTTGAAGAGCTAGTTTGTGCAGAGCCAAAGTATTATCTAGAATCAGAGAACCTACTGATCAGCAGGCAAGTCCAGTTTTAGACCACTCCACAGCACCAACTCAGCACTAATAAAAGTCACTGGGGACTTCCAGGAGCCATTGGATGAAGGAGGGCCATGGGAGCCATTTTTGTCAACCTATCAAAAGCTTTCGATACCCTAAACTGCAACACCTTCCTTTCCAGAATAAAAAGCGTGGAAGTGACTGGTGGTGCAGTGGAATGGTTCAACTCATACTTAAAAAGGCTTGAACAAATGGTGTCACTAAATGTGTTCCAATCTTCCTTTACCACCATAGTTTCAGGGGTTCCCCAAGGATCAATATTAGAGTCTATGCTATTTAACATAAACATGAACACCATCACCATGACAAACCCCCAAGTCAAATTCCTTCTTTACGCTGATGACATGATCCTCTACTCAGTAGGCACACTCAGAAATTGAACCCAGATTACAAGCGGCATTTGGCAAGCTCCAAGAATTTTACCTACACTCAAAATTAGCACTAAATGCAAAAATAACTCAGGTAATGTACTTCAGCAGAACTAGGGCCAGAGCACAGCTACCAGCATGCTACAAATCAGAACCACAGACCACGTCACCCTACAGCAGATCCACAGTTGCCACTACCTGGGTGTCTGGCTGGACAAGAAACTCGGGAGGAACACACACATAGGCAACATCACAAAGAAACTAGGAAAATACCTAGAAGCTCTTTACAAATTCAAACACTCTATAGACACAAAGACTAGAAAACAATTAGTAGAGTCCATAATCCTACCAGTTTTCGACTATGGTAACTTGCTGTTCTCGGGAGCATCTAGCATGGAACTAGCAAAGCTGGACACCATGTATGTCAAATTCACCTGCTACATTTTGGATCCCCCCCCCACCAGAACACACAGGTGCAAACTCTTTAGCAGGCTGGGTTGGCAAAGGTTAGAGAAGAGAAGGAGGTTTCACTATCTAGCGTTCATGCACAAATATTACAGAAACAAAGCTCCAGATTTTGTAACAAAACATATCCGTGCAAGACACATCAAAGGGTCATTAAGGTCTATGGGAAGGATGTAAATTCTCACTCCCACACAGACAGTTGGAACTGGGCAAAAAACACTTGCTGTATGCAGACCCCAAACTCTGGAACTCAATGCCAATACACCTCAGACCAGCAGACAGACCCATCAGAATGGTCAAATATCAAACAATGGCACCTCAAACAGACCAACAAGCCCTGACCCTGCTGCCTAGCCCATGAATTAGAGCATGAACCTCTCTACCTTATTTATTATTGCACTTTCTTTTTCTTGCAACAATGTCTGTACCTACTTACCTGTTAAGTCCAGGGTTGCTCCTGTACATCTTTTACCAAAATGGTTATAACTGTGTCTAATCATGTCATTTTATGCTTTCTCCTTTCACAAACAACTTTGTTTTCCAAGTGCAATGTACTACCAAGGCACTTCCACAAATATTGTAACAATGTCTAAATATGTTATTTACCCTATTCTGTTAGTATCATTTTCTATGTACTGGACCTCAAAGAAAGAAGGGACGGGGGGGGGGCATGATAGAAACTTTTAAGTACCTCAAGGGAATCAACAAAGTCCAAGAAGGTAGCATTTTTCAGAAAAAGAGATGTGCAAGAACAAGGAGGCACAATGCGAAGATAGAAGGGGGACGGCTCAGAAGTAATGTGAGGAAGTATATTTTCAAGGAGAGGGTTGTGGATGCATGGAACAGCCTTCCTGAGGAGGTTGTGAAGTCACAAACAGTAGGGGAATTCAAGAATGCATGGGACAGACATAAGGCAATTCCAGGGGTTGGTGGTAGGAGAAATAGGCTGGTTAACTAGGACCTGCAGCTTATCCATTAGGTAGAGAAATGGGCAGACTGGGTGAGCCAAGCAGTCCTTATCTGCCATCAAATTCAATGTTTCTATATATCTGTGTTTCTATGTTTCATTGAAAATGAGCTCTGCTCAGCAGAGTATCCAATTCACGCGATGAATAAAATATGTTAGTACTACTACTACTACTATTTATATGGCTATGTTATATTGCTGCTCTGAATCACATACATAATATTGTCAACATCAGAAAAAACATGTGTTCTCATAATATGCCATCTTAAGGTGGAGTGCAACCATAAAAATAATAAATGCATCTTGTCTCTTCACCATAATTATTATTTATATATTGCATTATGCGACTTTTAAAACATTCCATGAAACATTATGTGTAAACCTATAACCATTAATCTAGTGAAATTTGGTAAATTTATCTAACAGTTTCAGTTGAAACTCAGTGAATGGTTCCAAGTGTGACAGTCCCAAACTCATGCTGCCATTCATAAGCACTAAACAATTATGTTCCAGTTCTGAATTTGAACTAGGGCCACAATATACTGGTAGGTCTTATAAACTGGAAAACTCTGTCTACTTTCTACCAAAAATATTTCATATCATTTAACTTGTCATAGTCAGCTTTTTTAATTATTTCCAAAGCCAGAAATACATTGTGCCGAACAGTGTTGGAAAATGATCCTTTACCTTATTTGGTACACCAGCTCACTTGACTACCCGGGCACCTTGTATATTTCTTTCTCATGCATAACAGTTCTGAATAACAAGTAGGATGATGATAATACCATAACACAACTATTTATGACTAGCACTGCCATTTCCTTAACACAGTTCCTTGTTATTTAATACACATTTTGGAACTAAAATAGTTTACAACTTTAATCAATACAAGGAATGAAAATACATACCTGACTGACTTATAATTAACAGCAATTGTGAAAAATAGATATACAATGGCAGTGCTAGTTTCATACACTACAGCATTTAAAACACATACTTGGGGTATCAACCTTGAAGCCAGATTTATTGATATTACTTTACAACATGACCTGGGGCAGCTTGTAACTGAACCAACCAGAAACAATAACTTCCTGGACTTAATTTTAACTAACAGTAAAGATACTGGATCTGTCCCAAACATTCTGGAACCTCTTGGTAACAGTGATCACAACATGGTATTATAGACCCTTAGAAGCTTTAGAATTGTAGCAAATGGCATTACTAGAATTAATAACTTTGACAAAAGCAGATTATATCAAAATATGGAAATTCCTGAATACCTGGAACTGGTAAGAAGAGCTAAAACATCTAAATGCAACTAGTATGTGGCAGGTTATCCTGAGCAAAATAAACTTCTGTATAAAGAATTCCATCCCTGAACAAATGAAATATAACAACAACAAACAAGAGCTCCCTTGTGATGGAATAAAAACATAAAGAGAACCATTATAAACAAAAAGAGGGCATATAACAAATACAAATAAAAACAGTCTGTGGTGAATTGCCAAAAATTCAAAATCAAAGTAAATAAAACTAAAAAACTGATAAGGTCAGTAAAGCAGAACCTAGAATATAATCTGGCTACCCTAACAAAAAACAATAAAAAAACATTTTTATAATTATGTAGTGTCAATAAAGGGTAATCCTTCTGGTTTTGGTCCCCTACTCAAAGACCAGCAACTCATAACTGATGAAGTCAGAATGGCTGAAGAATTGAACACCTAATTCCTAAGTGTATTTAAACCTAAGGATAACATAAGTCTGGACAAAGCAGAAAACTTGGATGGACAAATCCTATTTACCAATGAAGCTATTAAAGCTACCAAATCCAACTCATCAACTGGACCCAATGGAATCCCACCCAATTTTATTAAGAATCTCTCTAATGAACTAACAGGGCTACTCACAGTATTATTTAATAAATCAATCATGGAAGGTACTGCCATACCCAACTGGAAGTTGGCTACAATTACACCGATACATAAAGGTGGAACAAAACAGGATGCTAGTAATTATAGGCCTATAAGTCTCACCTCCTCCATTGGTAAATTAAGAGTCCTGCAACACAGAATTATTGCACATCTGCAGGAAAAGGGTTTTCTGGATATATCCCAGTATGGGTTTACACAGGGAAGATCATGCCAGTGTAGCCTGATCAACTTTTTTTGAACCTGTTAGCAGGGCCCTGGATAAAGAATTCCCGGTGGATGTGATCTTTCTTGATTATGAAAAAGCATTCGGCTCAGTTTCCCACAAAATCCTAATTGGTCAGTTAGTTAAAATCAAGCTCCAACATAACATCATCAAATAGATAGAATCATGGCTTAAGGACAGGCAGCAAAGGGTTATTATTAGAGGTCAAAAGTCTGCCTGGGGAAAAGTCATCAGCGGGGTCCTTCATGGCTCTGTATTGGGACCCATATTGTTTAACATCTTAGTTTCCAGTATGCAGACTTCTAATGGGGTCTGGATTAATAAATATGCAGATGATAGTAAACTTGGCTATACTGTAAATGACAGCCAATCCATAAGATCCTTACAAAATAACTTATACAACTTGGCCAGGTGGGCAGCAGAAAACAAAATGATTTTTAATGTTGCAAAATGCAAGGTTATGCATTTGGGTAAAAACAACAATTTAGCTAGTTATACACTAAGGCCTAGATATTCAAAGGGAGTGTGCCTAGCACAACTGAGTTGCACCAGTGCAACCCCAGAAATGTCCTCTGGTGCAATAATCAAAAGAGTGGCTTGCACAGTGCAAGTCCCAATGCTCAACAGGTGGAAACATAATTGTATGCGGCGCATTGCCGGGGGCATACACATGCATATGTGGCGCATCCCGATATTCAGTCGGGGATGTGCAGCACATATGCTGACACAACCCTGAGGTGCTCCGCATACCTGGGCATATAGCAGAGCCTGAAATAAAAGGCTCAAGTACCAACCACCCACAGGCATGTTGCTGTACTGCAATGTGCAATTCAATAGTCGCCAGCTGACTTCATTCACAGTTTTCTGAATGACTATTACAGTATGCACTGCAAGCCCATTGGTCCATGGTGTAGACCAATAGGCTTACAGCTGCTACTGTAAGCTGTCATTCAGCAGGCAGCATGGGGTGGTATGTGGGTGGGATTGTGCTGCCCACCAATGACAGTGGGAGCTGGGTGGGCAGGGGGTCCTGTGTGGGTGGGGAGTGCCACTGGACCACCAGGGATGTTTGTAGTAGTGTTTACCATTGATCACAGCTATGGGTGGTTTTGGGGTCTCACTAGACCGCCAGGGATATAATATACTGTTATTTTCAGTGATCATGGCTACGGGGTGGGTTGGGGTACTACCAGGGCTATATTGTACCTATCTTTTTGGTGAGCGCAGCTGCAGGGAGGGTAGGTGGTACCTCTAGACCCCCTCTGGCAGCACCACATGCTGTGCATAGTGCCATGAGCATTTTGCTGGCCAGCCCTGCACAGCTCATGCAAATAGGGCCATAATGACATGCAAATGGCCCCATGTGCCCCTTGCATACATTTTGGCCCCATTTACATACTGCCGGCTGAATATCTGGAATTTGCGCAGAGCGTAACTCTGTTGCCTGGCGCAGTTCCCATTCATGGTATTCAGCCCTATTGGGGGAGATGCAACAGAGCATCCTATTTACACTATGCACATGACCTGCTATATTCAGAGGGGATGCGCCATGGCTCATCTCCTTTGACTATATCCCATAGCACCGGCACATCTCTGTTGCGCTGCACCACCACTTGCACCATTGCCATGTGCAGTTCTGAATAGCGGGGCCTAAATGGCATCCAGCTACAAGTTACAACATCAGAAAAAGACAGATGTGTCAATATTACTAACAGCTTAAAATTTAGTACTCATATTAAAAAAACTGTCAAAAAATGCCATGGCATGATAGGGTGTATTCTTAGACATGTTAAAAGTCGTGAACCCGAGGTCATTATCCCACTATAGACCAGCTTAGTTAGGTCACACATTGAATATTGTGCTCCTATCTGTGCACCCATCTCATTAGGAGAAAAAACTATGGTGGAGAAAGTTAAAAGGAAAATAACAAGGAATATAAACAATTTAGAAAATTCTGAGTATGAGGATAGACTTAAATCTCTGGGATTGTGCACACTTGAATACAAAGCACTAAGAGGTGAATTATGCGTGGCATACAAGTCCTTTCAGGATTCAGCATTATTTGAAACAATCTGTCTTGAAAGGCATGCATCTACAAATAATACATGATCACATACATTAAAACTCCATGCTGACCTTAATAGAACAGTAAACAGAAGTAATTTTATTACTCAGAGACCCCCTCCAATTTGGAATTCCTTTCCTTTGTCTGTTGTAACCAGTAACAATATTGAGCAGTTTAAAGTTAAACCTGACCAGTATATGGGTGATAGGAATTTTTTTTTCCACCATTAGGACACATGGCAGCGAGTTCATATTGGGCTTGCCCTCAAACTTGTATACACTTATGAACCTATAAATCTAGGGGGCGTTAGAACCAGGGAGACATTTATTAAATATGGGCTGGTGATAGGAAGGAGGGGAGACCATTAGCACCAAGGAGACATTTTCTTAAACACAGGCTGGCAATCAGAGGAAGGGGGGACCACTAGCAGCAGGGAGAGATATATTAAGTATGGGCTGGTGATCGGAGTTGGGGGGGAGTACTAGCACCAGGGATTTTGTTTTATTAAACTCAGGCCGGTGATCTACGGGAAAGAGGACCACTACCACCAGGGAAGTTTAATTAAATATGGGCTGGTGATCAAAGTGAGTGGGGGAACCACTAGCACCTGAGTGACATTTTTAAAATACGGGCTGGTGATTGGTGGGTATCGTGGACCATAGGGGATGAGTGTGCTCCACCAGCAGCTAACGGCTAGTTGCCTGCAGTACCTCTGGCAGCCACTATGGTTGCGTGGAGTCAGAGATTTATTTTTTTGGTGGCATTTACATGGCACAAAAGGACCCTGTTAAACCCTTTTGTGTGGCACAAGTTTCCTGAATATCTGCTTGCTTCGATATTCCTGTTCCCAACCCCATTTGCATATCCCCCCATTTTGTTTTGTGTGCGTGCTGACCCTTTTTTCCCAATGCAATCAAGCCTTCTAAATATTGGGCTCCAGCCAGTGCAAAACTCAATTTGCACTGGCAAACACCAGTTAGCACCCACACAAACTTTTGAATATTGGGCCCCATATATCTGGCTTTGGAAATAATTAGCAAAAGCCGACTATGACAAGTTAAATGACATAACATATGTTTTGTAGTAAGTAGCCATAGTTTTCCAGATCATAACAGTGTGATTAAAGTACAAGCCTATTAACAAGCAATTTTAACACCCAAACAAAACAAACATTTAAGAAATCAAATCAGGCTTCATATAGACCTAAGGAAATGCTACTGTTTCCACTGATGATAAAACTGTATATAATTCACATAAATGAAGTTTAATGGCATTTGAAAAACATAAACAACAGTTTTTCCTTGTCAAAAACTTGCCCTGTCAGCTCCCTAAGAGGCTGCCATGAGTGAGCTGCAGGGAGCTGCATTTCTCTCCATATTGCTCATGCTCACTTGTACTCTATAATGCCTGTTGTTTACCCCATTTACACAGTGCTTCAAAACTATGTCTTATGAATGCTATTTACCAATATGCATGCTAAGATATGGCTTGGATCATTTAGTTAAATTTATTTGCAGCACTCGTGTTAATGCTATGAATGTCCTGCTTGGTATGCATCACAGTGTTATACAGAAACTGTCAAATACCTGGTGGCCTATTGGTGTTCTGTTCGCCAAGGCACAGCCGTGGTCTGATTAAAATTGCAAAGTTAGACATTGTGTAGTTTTCGACTCTACCAAAAAAGTTGAGTATTCTTCTTACCGAATCCCGATGTTAAACAAGGCCCTCCTGCTGCCAGCAAACTCGACCATATCTAGCAACACTGACATTCCTGCAATGCACACTGTTTCTTATTAATAAAATCTGCTACTCCCAAACAAGCTGCTGATCAAACAAAGATGTCTTGATAATTGTATTTCTATTTAGAGAGCTGCCTTCACTAATACACTACCTTCATGACTGGCATTATGAACATATGCGTGTCTTGCCATGGTGCTAGCACAGAAGGAAGTGTCAGTGAAGGTGGATCTCATGAGAAATTTAATTATCTTGATAATATGTTTGTGTCACCAGCAATGTGTTAGGACTTAGCACATTTTATAAACAATAAACGGTGTGCGTTTGTTCTGTGAAGGAACAAGGCATAATGCTAATTTAACAAAAAGACAATATCATTCCTTTAGTCAAATGAAGACTCAATTCTATGTCTGTTTAGGTTGTACAATGAGTGTATTTCAAATAGTTCCTCATCTAGTCACTGTAGGAAAGAAGGGAGAGGTGAACTATGATAGAGACTTTCAAGTACCTTAGGTGAATAAACAGGGTACAGATAGGAAACATATTTCAGAGAAAACTCTGCACAAGAACAAGGGGGAATGATATGAGGCTGAAGGGTGGAAGTCTCGGGGTAATGTTAGGAAGTACTTTTCACTGAAAGAGTGGTTCAGCCATAGAACAGCCTTCCAGCAGAAGTGATGGATGCAAAAACAATACGGGGGTTCAAGAGTTCATGGGATAAACATAAGGGTATCCTGGAGATGTGCAGAACAGGAGAGACATAGAACACATAGGATCTGGGGCTGCAGTACTGAGTAGGGAAATGGACAGGCTAGGTAGGCCATATGATCCTTATCTGCCACCAGATTCTGTTTCTATGTTTCTATCTGTAACAGTATATTGTAAAGTGGTCTTGTGTATGGAATGTTATAATGCTTCTCTCAATAAAAATGTAAATACATTAATAAGCAGTGTGTGTCAGTTGAGCATCAGTGTACCAAGATGCAGACCAGTGGGATAGCTTTACTAAGTAATTGATTGAAAACAGAGAGTGACGTTCACAGCATATCACAACTTCAGCAAATAAAGTTAACAAACTAATCCAAAGCATAGCGTGGCATGTGTATTGATAAAAATCATCTAACGTAGAAACATAGAATTTGATGGCAGATAGGGCCGCTTAGCCCACCTAGTCTGCCCATTTCCCTACCTAATGGATAAGCTGCAGATCCTAGTTAATCAACAGCCTACTTCATCCTACCCCCCACACTGGAATTGCCTTATGTCTTTCCCATTCATTCTTGGATTCTCCTAGTTTTTGACTCCACAACCTCCTCAGGAAGGCTGTTCCATGCATATGTTAAGTCATGATTCTTCTTTTTTTTCAAGTTGAAAATACTTTATTAATAAAAGCAGGAGTACAAACAACAATGAAAGTACAACAGAAAAAAGCCAACTTCAATCCAAAATGATACAAATTGTGAGATGTAATGGTGGCAGAGCAGATTTAACCGCATTATTCCATGTAGACTTTTCTAATAACTTGATAAACCAAAGATATTACCCCAACCCCCACCGGAGGATACAGGAGCAATAAAGACCTAAAAAGTAAACATAAGGGCAAATATCAGTAATGGAGAACAGGTTGATAAAATGCACAGCAGCTATTTAGATATGTACTTCGTTTTTTTTTTATAATTCAAATTTTATTAGCAAATTTTCCACATTAAGAGGCAGTAACATGACAGAAGACAAGGATACAGCACTTATTACATTAAAACTGCCCCTTCCTCCCCTCCCCCCCCACAGAAGTTGCATATCAATGTACCACTTAAGTGCAAAACTATTGTACAGGAGTATACAGGGCTATTGTACTAAAACACTACTACTTTTGAGCAGCTAGAATTAGGGAGTGAAGGGGATCCCATATTTGAGCATAAACAGATAATCTGTTGTGAAGGCTGGCAATTGCCTTTTCCGTACGCAGGTTATCAAGGATTTCATTCACCCATTCCTGTAATGTCGGAGTAAGCTTGTCTTTCCAATGATGTAAAATAAGCTTCTTGACTGATAGAGCTGTCATTGAAATATGGAATCTTCTCACTTTGACTCTAATAGAAGACATGTCCCCGAGGAGACAGGTATCAGGCATGAAATGTTCCTGTAAACCCAGTATAGGATCTAGGGAAGCTTTGATAGAGTCCCACAAATGGGAGATTTTGGGACAGGACCAAAATATGTGAAGGAGTGTCCCCTCCTCCTGTGAACATCTAACACATATATTTGAGTCCAGCAGACCCTACTTCATTAACCTAACCGGAGTATAATACATATTATGTAGAATATGATACTACATAAGGCGCAACCTGTCTTGGGAGACAAATTTATGGCAGGACCTCCACAAAGCTTGCCAATTAAGCAAATATTGAGGAAGTAAGGAGCTCCAGAACCTCGTCGGTCCAAAAGAGTCCCCATACCTTTTGTGAAACAGAACTTGATATACTTTGGATACACTGCCCGAAGACCCAAGTAGAGATGAAATTTCAGGTGTCAGAGCCCCAACCGTCTAATTAGGAGGGGTATTACCGATCACTATTGTGAGTAGATGTCTTATCTGTACTACTTTAAAATGTAAGAATGCCGGGATACTAAATTTCTGAATAAGATCACATAATGATAGCCATTGCCCGCCTCATCCACAAAAGAAAGTACTATCCCATCCCCCAATTGGGGCTACCAAGTGCGAGGAATCTGCTGCTTATTCGTAGTGAAAGATGGGGAGTTCCAGATAGATTGGGACAGATCTAACTGAGGAATATAACGCAAGAAAGAGGAAAGTTGTGCATATACCCTTAAAGAAGTGGTAACTATAGGACATTTCTCGGCGACATGCACCTGAGAGACTTTTACATAAAACAGAGTTAGGGGATACAGGTTCATGGACCGGATTGAGTCCAACTCTATTCTAAGCCAAGTCAGATGCATCCTTTCAGGACCCGGATTTACCCACTTCAGACATTTTACCAGATGGCTAGCCCAATAGTATAAGGTCAAATGGGGAATCCGCAGGCTCCCCTCAGATTTTGGAGCAGCCAACTTGTAGTAAGCCAATCAGGGGTATTTGTCAGACCAGATAAACTTAGTAAAAATACCATGCAACTTCTTTAACCAGGATAACGGGATGAAAGTACTGAGAAGAGATAAAGGATAGAAAATTCATGGGAAGATTTTCATCTTGATTATGTTAATCCGGCCCAAAGCGAGATAGGGAGTTTAGACCATCTGTCAAGATCCTGAATTACGAGCTGGAAAAGGGGCTCCAGATTTTCCCTGAACCATACTGAAGGGTTACGAATCAGTTTAATCCCCAAGTATTTCAGTGGCCTTGGGGACCAACATAGACCTAAGGGGGCAATATCGGTCTTAAAAATCTTGTGGTTTAAAGGGAAAAAGGAAGATTTATTAGCATTAAGTTTATAATTAGATAAGGTGCTAAATTTAGCAATTTCACCCAGCAAAACTGGAACAGAAGATACCGTTGGGATAAGTACACAAGGAGATCATCAGCATAGGCAGTGATTTTGACCTCATGATGCCCCACCCAGATGCCTTGTATTCCTGTATTATTGAGAATGTTTTGAATGAGAGGTTCGATTACAAGTTAAATAAAAGGGGAGAAAGGGGACAACCCTGTCTGGTACCAGAATATAATGAGAAGGACTTAGAAAATGCATTATTTCCTGTAATTCTTGCTGTAGGTGTTTTGTATAATGTAACAATCCAGGAAATAAAGACAGGAGAGAACTGGAAGGCTTCAAGAACTTGGAACAGAAATTTACAGTTCACCCGATCAAATGCCTTCTCGGTATCCAGGGAGACCAGTCCAGCGGGAAACGCAGCATCCCAGGAGACCGAGAAGACATGAGAAAGGGTACGCAAATGGTCTGAAGACAAACGTCCCTTCATGAATCCAACCTGCGCCATACCTATTAGATCAGGAAGGACTACAGTTAGTCTGTCGGCCAATATAGTCAAAAGGATTTTAATATCCTGATTTAAGAGAGATATGGGCCTGTAGCTTTAGACTAACTCAGGATCTTTATCTGGTTTAGGGAGAAGAACAATCAGGGCTTTGAACAGGTAAGGATCGGCCTCAACCCCAGATAGAATGTATTGAAATAGGCGATAAAGTACTGACAATAAGAGGTTGCAAAAAACTTTGTAAAATAAAGAGGAGAACCCATCCGGTCCTGGGACCTTGTCTGAGGGTAGCCCTTTGATAACCTCGAAGATTTCCTCCTGGGATATAGGAGAAGCCAGAAAGCTCTTGTGTTGCTCCGAGAGAGAGGGCAGGTGGTAGTTTTTTAAGTACTCCTCAAGAATCCCAGTACTGGGAGGACTCTCCATGTCCCTATATAAGTTTTCATAATATAACGTGAACTCCTGCACTATCTCAGTAGGGGATACTTTCAGAGACCCGTCTGCCATTGCCCGAATTGGTGGGATGAATCTTACAGATTCCTGCTGTTTTAAGCACAATGCGAGCAGACGCCCTGCTTTCTCTCCCTGATCTGTATAGCTGACCTTAGTTCGGATTATAGCTAGTTCTGCCTTTTCCCTTAGCAACTCTAGATATCTATCTTTGGCCACCAGAAGTCTCTTCTTATCCTCGTTAGAGGAACTAACAGTGAGATTCCCTTCAAGGGACCAAATTTGGGATAATAGTGATAGCAGTTCTTCCTCCTGCACCCTTTTCCTTTTAGCCGCTATACTAATAAGAACCCCTCTCATATATGCTTTAAAAGCCCCCCATAGAATGTCCAGCTTTGCACTGTCCAATGATTTAGATGAGAAAAATAACTCAATTTGCTTACAATAGTTGGCATCTTTAAGAAGCTGTTCATTGAGCTTCCACCTAGTCTGCCTTTTAGTGGAATCAAAAAATGTCAGGTTGCATACCACAAGGGAGTGGTCTGAAATGGGACCAGGTTGGATCGAGGCAAACTTGACCCCAGGCAAGAGACTCTGTGAGATAAATACTTAGTCAATGTGAGACTGCGAGCCGTGCGCCATTGAAGTGAAAGTGAACTCCTTGGAATCAGGATGCAACACACGCCAGACATCACAGAGCCCACATTGATCTACCAGATCTTTAAATGCCCTCTGTCCCGGGGACATCCCTCTCAGCCCACTTCCTGACCTATCCAGGTCAGAGTCAATAACCTGATTAAAGTCACCCCCCATAATAATCCTGATAGGAAACATTGGGAGCATAATAGTTATCAGCCTCATAAAAAACCCTGGGTCATCAATGTTAGGTCCATATATACTGCCGAGTAGAAGTGGTACGGACCAGAGAGTGCCTTTGACTAAAACAAACCTGCCCCCCAGATCCTTGATAACCTGCATAGCAATGAAGGGGATGCTTTTATTAATAATTAGCATGACCCTGCAACTTTTAGTGGAGCCCTGAGCTTCATAGACCTGACCCACCTGTTGTCTCCTTAATTTTAAAGCTTCAGACTCTAGTAAATGGGATTCCTGCAAAAAAGTTATCTGAGACCGCAATAAGCACCTGATATTGTTTGGATTTTTTTCTGATCCCCTTAACATTCCAGGTAGCAAAAGTCACATCATTAGCCATCTAGCCAGATTAATAAACTTAATATCCTCCGCCCTGTATAGAGATGTCGAGGAATATTCGACCCGATTTGAATGGTTACTGCTGTATGATCCTCCTCCCCCACCCCATCCCCAAAACAAGATATTCCCTCTACTATCCCCCATAATACTCCCACCCAATGAACAAGAAAGTATCCGAACCTAAATGCCCGAACTCCCCACCCCTCCCATCCGCCCCAACTGTCACAAACAGTGCTCAGCAAGTACCACGTCCCTTCCTCCCCCCCCAGCCTCCCGAAAAAACCCCTCAGCCCCAAACAAGTGCAATAACAATTCCCCCCAACCAGAAAAATTTAAGTAGGAACTGAGAAAACTCTACTGCCTAAACAGTTCTGGATAGCTTAAAAAGAGGAGCTGGGCTTAAAACATAAGAGCGCAGCGAGAGTGCTTCCATAATACACTGGATACCTGTGGCCTAGTAAGAGAAAGACGTGACGCACAAGGATCTCAAGTAACTAACTTAAATATAAGGTTCTTGACCTCAGCGTCACGCCAGCAAGGAATCAAATAATTCAGTAAAGGTAAACATCAGTTAGCCAGACATTAAAGAAGGGAGCCATACAAATGAGACTTAGCCCCAATTAGTGGGATGCATATAACCTACTTAATAAACCCAAGTACCTTGAGGTCCTAGGAAAATAATAAAAAAAGTAGGGCTCTTTTACCTCAGCTTCATACCCTACCAGGACCAACTGGCGTGGTAATGGGTATATTTATTACCCCAGACTTCGAGCCATCAGCTCACACTGAGTTAATAATCCTATGCATTGATTTCCCTCTTGTGGCCACGGAGTGAAATTCAAATGCCCAGCACTCCTCCTGTATTAATCTACCCCCAGAACTAGACCTTGAACCTGAGTGATATTATTTAACCATCCCCTTTGTACTAACAAGCAACGTTCCCAAAATGACCAAAACACCGAACACCTTCCCCCAAACGAACAAGCCATAGACCCAGAACAAAACCAATATGCAGGCTGCAGTCCCATGTCTGAGTTCAAAACTAAAGAGTCTCATATCGGGTTAAGATGGTGAGATAGCAGCTCAGCATCTCCCCACAATAAGATCCTTTAGATTCCATCCACACTGTTTATCCTATTCAATATTTGACATGAGAGGCAGTCCCATCTTGACAATGCTGATCTCCCCTTCACATGGGCAGAGGGCTCCTCATGGGTCACAAAACAGATCAGGAAGAGCAAGCTTGAGGCCAGCAAGAGCAACATCAGGATCCTCATATGCTAACCAAGATCCGTTCACTAGAACCTGTAACTTAGCTGGGTACCCCATCTTAAACTTTAGCCCAGCAGCAATAATCTTGGTTACGATGGGATGGAATGCTGTGCGCTTCTGTCGAACAGATCCTGGGAGGTCCTGTGCTATTCTTAGCTTCGAGTTTTCCCAAAGGACCTCTTGTAGGTCTCTCACTTTAGACAAAAGGTGTTGCCTTTCCAAGAAATTGAGAAATCAGCATATCATAGGGTGGGGAGCAGCCCCCGAAGGAGGTTTTGGTCTTAGGGATCTATGTGCCCTCTCAATAGTATACACAGAGCCGAAGGGAGAGGGACCGGCCACTCATTCTACCAACTTCTGTACAAAATAGATAGCATTCTGGCCTTCTTCACCTTCAGGTAGCCCCAATATTACAACATTATTCCTGTGGCTGTGGCCCTTAAGATCCTCCAACTTTGCTTCAACTTGAGAGAGCTTCTGCCGCAGTGCTGTTAGCCCAGGGTCTACCCTTTCCAGATGTTTCTAGAGTGACACAATGCGAGCTGTATTATCTGAGGTTATTGTAGTGACCTCTTCCAGCTTTTTAGACAGGGCTTTAAGCTCAGTTGCCATTTCTTTGACTTCCTCATGAAAGGGCTTGAATTCTTCAAGGAACCTGTTCAGGGTCAAAGGCTCCTGATCCAATACTTGGCTAGGATGGTCAGGTCTGTCTGATCCACTCGAGGCCCTAGGTTTCTTCAGGGCCTTCTCAGGGGTAACTGGTGGAGTGTGTTTTTGTGAAGGATTTTTCATATAAGCCTCCATAAATACTCAAACTCACAATTCCGAATCCTGGAAAGGTAAGAAGGCAGACTCAGAGGACACCAAGGGGTTTTTAGCGATTTAGCAGACCAAAAAGATGATTTTATAGTCAGGAGGCTGGAGCTATGTGGAGGAGCTTCTATTCAGCACTCTGCATCACGTGGTCTCCTACATATGCACTTTGAAGAGCGGACAAATAGTATTAACAAATTTAGGGTGTTACCGGAGGAACCACTAACTACAGGGATAGAAGGTCCAAAAAAGCTCAAGTAGTCAGTAGAACATACAGAGGTTTCCAGATGTACTGATATCTGTGAAATCTATTCATCATACTGGCTATGATCCGCTCTGCCTATAAAGCAAAAAGTTTCTCCCTATACCATTATACCATTCAATAACAGAAGGGATGTGCTGATGAAGCCAGTGCTATATAATTACTTTCTTGGCACAGGCTGAAATGAGGCCATATGCAGCCATAGGTTACCAATTAGTTTATTCTCGTAATCCCCCAGTGAACAAACTTTGGGAAGAAAGACATCTGACAGTCATAGAATGGGACCAAGTTGTGATTTGATGATTTCCCACAAAGTGGTGCCTTTTTCACAGGACCAGAGGATGTGAAACAATGTACTGGGTTCCTTACTGCATCTGGAACAGATATCGGAGGGAAGTTTGCCTAATCTATATAGTTTAGCAGGGGTATAGTAGAGGTTATGTAAAACCTGAAATTGGAGAAAGTGATATCTGTCCCATTTTATGTATTTATATAAGCGTTTCCAGATTCGAGACCAATTACGGGAAGAATTAACACTTGGTAGAGCCTGATCCCAGTAATAAAACATCTGGCCTTCAGTGTTAACTAAAAGCTCCTGTAATCCATGGTAATAATAAGAGATGACATGAGAAGCGGGGGTGAATAAAGCCAATGGGAGAACCTGAATCCTATAGGAGTTGCCCCATTGGCCAGTGCCAAACTATTACAAAAGCATACTGTATGTGTAAACTGGAAATATCTGAAGCATCTAAAGGTAGTCTAATGATATTTATCCTGGGCTTCTTGGAAGGTAAGAGGTTTCTGGTCTCGTAAAAGAATATCAACAGCATTTACTTCAGTAAAAGGCCAAAATGTTTTAGTAAGCACCAGCCCACCAGTTTTAAAATTGACATTCCCTGCTATTGGCTGAGAAGTATCTTTGAATGGTTGTATTTTAAACAGGGAACATAGCTGTAAGTAAGCTTGCAAGGAATCTTCAAAGGGAGTTCCCTGTAATGATCGGGAAAGTTTCTTGTGGGGAATATAAGAAGGGCTCAAATGTCCAATCCATGTTATAAACATTGGAAACACTTTACTTCCAACCATTGTGGGATATAAGACCCAGTACTATTCTTAGATTGAGGTCTGAGCCATTGCAAAATCTTGCACAATGGATGGCCAGATAAAGAAAAAAATGAAGGACTTGCAGACCACCTCTCTCCCCAGAACACATTAGTTTGAATAAAGCTTTTTGAGGGGACTTGCCCTGCCATAAGAAAGAAGTCATAACTCTGTCAATCTGAATGAACCAAGACTTCAGCAGGGTATAATTATACATCTGAAGTGAGTACAATAGGCGTGGTAGCACAATCATTTTCAGAATTTTCATATGCCCCCACATGGAAATAGGCAACAGAGACCAGCACTGTAAATCTGTTTTTAGTTGGGTAACTACTGAATCAAGATTATACAGTTTCATTTTGACCAGTGAGACACTTAAATATGTCCCCAAATACTGTACTTCAATTCATCTCAAACCCAAACAAGGCCAACATGCTCCACCCCAGTCCTCAGAATCATGCCGTTAAGCAGCATCACTTCTGTTTTAGCCAAATTCAGTTTGTAGTTAGAAATGTGGCCAGAATTCATAATAATGTCCAGGACTGCAGGTAAGGACCTGATGGGAGAGGAAAAATGTAAAAGAATGTCGTCCACATAAACTTAGAGTTTATACTGATGCAGCCCTAAAGGTATACCAGAAACTTGAGGAGAGATATTACATTTCCTAATCAAGAGCTCCAGAAACAAGTTAAAAAGGAAGGGTGAGAGTGGACATCCTTGCTTGGTTCCTTGCTGTAAAAGGAAAGAGTCTAAGAAAACTCCACTACAAAGAATGCGAACTGAGGGGTGAGAGTAGATTACCCTGACCCACTGAATGAAAGTGGAAGGAATATAAAATTTGGTAACAAATTAAACAGATAATCCCAAGACACCCTGCTTGAATGCTTTTTTTGCATCCAGGGATGCCAGCACTGAAAGAGTACAGGAATCCCTGGATGCAGAAATAAGGTGAGAAAGTTTATGCAGATGATCAACAGAAAGCCTTCCTGCCAGAAAGTCAGCTTGTTCCTGATTTATGTGGGGGTCCCAGACTTGATTCCACCTTCAGGCCAATACTTACAGTGAGAATTTTGAAATCAACATTTATAAGAAATGTCGGCTGATAGTTTGAAACCAGCAGGTGGTCTTTGCCAGATTTTGGCAGAAAAACAATAATGGGCTCAGTATGGGAGAAATCAGAAAGACCTTCTTTAAAAATATAATTAAAAGTATTTAAAAGTACGGGGCCAGCAAAGTTTTAAATGTTTTATAAAAATTAGTAGTGTAGCCATCAGGCCCGGGGACTTGTCTGATGTCAGGGAATCAATAGCTTGATGAATCTCAATTAAAGTCAAAGAAGCCTGCAATATTTCTGCATGTCAGTCAGGCAGATGGGTTAGATCTATATCTTGCAAAAAGTCCTCTAGATGATTCAAACAGACAGGGGAAGAAGGTGGCATGTATAATGATTGCTAATAGTCTTGAAAATAGGCAGTAATATTTCGAGGAGAAGTAAGAACCTGGCCTGAGTCAGTACAAAGGGAAAAGATTATCCTGTACATTGTCTGGGAGCACAAACTCAGTGCCAGGAGTTTACCAACTTTCTCAAGCTGGTCAAAATATCTTACTTTGAAGAGTAGTATTAAATGTTCTGCCTTTTCTCCTAATAAATTGTTATATTTTGATCTAAGGCCTTCTAGAGGTTCCCAATTTGACTGAGGAGAAGTTGAAGAAATATGCCTTTCCAGAGAACAAATTTGGTCCAACAGGGAAGACAACTCCTTCTAAACCATCTTTTTCCTCTTGGAAGCCAAACGGATCAGTTCACCCCAGAGTGAGCTTTTCAGGGCCCCCCATACGAAATCAAGTTTAGGCATGGAAGGGGAATTAAACTCCAAAAAAGGAAGAAATAAAACACTGAATATGTTGTACCAAACAGTAAAATTTAAGCAACTGGTTGTTGAATCTCCATACAAGTCGTATTCTAGAGATGGTGACAGACTCAGCTGGAGGAGAGTAGGATGATGGTCAGATACAACTTTAGCCATGTAGTGACATGACAGAACTCCAGAAAGATGCTCAATCCCTAACAAAAAGTACTCAGTCCTTGAAAAGATGTTATGAGGTAACGAATGAAATGAATATTTTGGCTGGGCTGGATGCAATGCACGCCAGGGATCCAGAAGGCCTAATGAGTCCATGAGGTCCCGAAGGGCCAATTGATCATCTGCTGTGGGTGCATTGATAGCATACAGTATAACCTCTAGGTGGCCCAGTATGGCCCAAAGGATAAGGAAGCTATCCTGAGGATCCCCCTCCTCCTGGAGCAACCAGAAGGGCACCTTCGTTGCCACCAAAATAGCAACACCCCTTTTACCGGAGTCAAAGCCTGCCCCAAAAGCCTGTCCCACCCAGGAATGCCTAAAAAGGAGAGCCTGGGATGAGAGCAGGTGAGTTTCCTGTAGAAAAACAATATCCACTCCAAGTTTATGGAGATGAAGTAGGACTTTGGCTCCTTTTGTGGGAGATTGAGCACCTTTTATATTCCATGAACAGAAATTAAAAGCAACTGCCATGATACAACAGTTGGTAAAAAGGGTCCTGTTCAATAACTGAAAGAATAGTGTAAGTCAATACCATACAACTTGTTCTGAACCTTCGGTGGTAACCCCCCCAACCAACCCTCTTTCCTAAAACATTAGGCAAATAAAATAGGAGAACAAGAAGCCCCAACCAGCCTTTTCTAACTCCACCCCACCCCCAATAAATTCGCCCATCATAAACCACAGTAGCGAACACCCTTTTCCAACCCCTGTAAATAAGTCCCAGAATAACCCCCTAGACTAATAATCCCCCAATTAGGAACCAGAAACCAAAGGATGGGGGGAGTATAGAGACAATCTGGTATAATCAAATGTGCCAGATCCCAATGTATATTGTCTCTTATGGATCTGAGAGTCCAGAAACAGAGAATTAAAGCTGAGTACCCATTACATACAGAAATGGCTAACTGCCATGGAGACTGAAAAACCTCCAAATGGTTTCTGGCAGAACAAAGAGAAGTGTAAAAACATAAGCACCAAGAGAAAGAATAATCCACATCATGAAAACAAAACTGTAACTCCAACCACTGTATCAGCTCATGAGGCCTCAGTTACCAGCATTATTCTACCCTATCCCCCCACCCCCACCCTCCTGTAGAACAAATATCACCTTATTGAAGCATAAGAGTACGATTGATTGATTGATTGGTTGATTGATTGATTGATTGATTTATCAAGTCTAGGATTACAAATACCTTTGAGCCATGGCTCTTTTACAAAGGTTCCATGTCAGAGATATACAAATTATGGGGAACATCAAGACAGACATTACAACAATGTGGACATTGCAAACAGAGTACAGATTAATACAGTTCAAGGGTAGCATTGTAACAAGGCAGCCAGCGGCATTTGTCAGAGAAAATAGACAACAGATAAGAAGTGCCAGAGTCATAGGGAGAGGGAAGGGGGGGGGGGGGAGAAGGAATGTAGGAAGGGTGGTGAGAGGGTGAAAAGTGCAGCATTGAGTATACCAAGATGTAAACAGTTGAATTCAAGGAAGTAAGACATCAAACCACCTAAGCAAAAACTATGGTCATAGAATTAGTAAAACAACTCTGCAAGAAGAATGAAAGATGTTATTATGTCTCAGCACCCCAGATGTTCCAGTGCAGATACAGCAGGACTAAACTCGACATTGCACCAACCCCAAAGGAATCCACAAGAGGCAGCTTAGATAAATGAAAGCACACTATAGTGGAATGTAAGACTAGCTGTCCACAAGCTAATTTAGTCAATCAACACAGTCAACACTTAAAAATAAAGGAAAACAGCTCAAAGAGCAGTCTTGGTGCAGGCGGGGTCATAATCCAAAAACCAAGGTAGCAGAAAAAGGATATGCGAGGCATGCTTGTGCACTCATGGATCACTGAAGCTGAACATCTTGAATCTCCCTTTGAGACAGGATCTGGAGTCAGAATAAGAGATAAAAAGCTGCCATTTAAGCAGTAGTGAAATCAGAGGTCGCAATATAGCTGCCATACAGAAGCACACTTCAATAACGAAGGGTGGACCGAATCAGAGTCCCAGGCACAAAACCATTACTCTATTAATATACCACTGAGCCCAAATATCTCCAACCCCAGTATAGAAATGGATGGTCTGACCAATCAGCAGAAAATACAATGCAGGAAAAACAAACCAGACAGACAAACAGCATGAAGAAAGGCACAGTACAAAGTGAGGAGGTACAAGTCTAGTAAGTACTGACAACAGTTCTTATTCCAACAGGAAAAAAAAAGTTGACCAGTTTCATCGGACGGTATTCTGTTAGGTCGGGAGGAAAAATTCTAATGCAACAACATGTGAAAAACAAACCAAAAAGCCCCATATGATATGGAGTCTCAAAGGAAGGGTCAGCTGGACTTAAAGAGGTCCAGGAGAAGTTGATAAAGGTCTTTTGCAGCTTGGTCCCTACTATCGAACGAATGCCAGGTGTCCTGGAGGCGTGCTTGCAATTGAGCTGGGTAGTGCACACAGAACTTTATACCGGCCGGTATAAGCTCTGTGACTGCAGGGTGGAAGGCAGTCTGTTTTTGCCTGGTAGAAGCTGATAAATCTTGGGTGATACAGAGCTGTACACCTTCCCAGGTAATTGAGTGAATGCCCCAAAGTTTATACAAAACGTCGCTTATCCAGGTCATTGAGTAGCTTAAATATGAGGGCACGTGGTGGAAAACCAGGCAGGGGTTTGGGGTGCAAGGACCGATGTGCACATTCCTCGATGTATGCCAGGCCATTTGGTGATGGC
The DNA here is from genome assembly GCA_016271365.2 of Neoceratodus forsteri. NCBI lineage: Eukaryota > Metazoa > Chordata > Ceratodontiformes > Ceratodontidae > Neoceratodus > Neoceratodus forsteri. Next base: position 662,681,770 of record JADMNL010000022.1, read on the forward strand.
CCCAACAGATTTTCTAGAAGTTTCTAGGTGAATTGAAATTGAAAGGTGGCCGCTTTCACATCTTCAAGAAGGCCGAGGATGACTAAGGTGTTCCTCCTACTCTGTCCTTTCAAATCTTCCAGTTTCAGTTAAATTTTATGAATTTTCTGCCACAAGGAGGTAAACTCCAGGTCCGTCCGATCATGCAATTTATCCAGAGAAGCAGAACTGGCTTCTACATCTCCAACCTTTCTATTCATTTCTCTGAGGTTTTATTTGAGTGATGTAAGCTCTGTGGTAAATACAGTAAGGGAGTCTTTTAATGATTGAAGCTCCATCAGGAATTTCTCTCCTAAAAGAGGAGTAGATTCCGATGCCACAGTGTTGGAACGGCAGGCAGTGGAGCCATGACCACTGGACTTTTTAGAGGCCTTGTCCGGTGTTTGGGGTGGTGTGTTGTGAGGTAGGCTGTGCCGCATCTCCACATCCATAATAACAGAAATCCAAGAGAAGTAACCTTAGGGCCAGCCACCAGGAGAGCTGTAGAGGTGAGAAGATCATTGGCTGGATTTGCGTAGATGGTGAAAATAGTAAAATATATCCACAGCGAGTGGGAGCATAGCTGAAGAACTATTAGTTCCTCCAAGGCATCACCTGACTCCCATGTTAAGTCATGATTCTAATGTGTTGGGTGACACCATGGTAAACAGTGGGCATTACAGAGTACAAGTGAGCATGATCATTAAAGAGAGCAATGCAGCTCCCTGTTTCTCACTTCAATAATACAATCACATAGCATGTTTGGTGGCCATTTTTGGGAGCTGACAGGGAGGATTTTTGGACAAGAAAAAGCTATTGCTTGTATCAAAAGCTTCACAACTGTATGTATGTGAATTATAAAAATACACTGTCATGGGATCACCTTCCTTAAATAAGACACACCTAGACCTTTTTACATGCTCAGTTGTCATATTTTATTAACACAAAAACTTACAATGTTTTCTTCCACCACAGATACATTGAAATCACATAACATGACTATGACTGTCACATAATTTTCTTATAACCTTTATTCCTTGGATGCACATCTGAGACACCACCTATCAGCCATCTGGGTGCAAACCCCAAAGACACAAACATGTCTAGGTGTACACCCAGTCCACGTTCCTTCTTTTTCTCCTAGCCCAATACCTCCTGGGCTCCTTATTCTTTAACCTGTGACTTTCCCCCTTCCCCCTCCCACCCCCTTTATTCTGTTTCCTCCCTTTCTTATTCTGAATTCCATCTATTTCTGGCCACTCTCTGCGGTCCACCTTCAGCAGTCCCCCATAGCCACCTACTCCACTTTAACTCCCAACGATCACCTAACTATTGGGGAGGGAGGGAGGGCAACTCTACTAGCAAACAGAGGAAGAGAGGATTTCCTTTCTCTCCCCTTCTTAAACCTTTCCTCCTTGGCGCACTTTTCCTTCTACCAATCCAAGCCTCCCCTTTACTCCCCCCCCCCTTTTGTGCCAACCATCCTCCCAGCATCCCTTGCTTTCCTTCAATCCCTCCTACCCCTCCCTTCTTCTCTCTTTGACTGGTATCAGGTCAGAAGACCCCTGACAATAGAGGCTGTCAGCTATTCCAGCAACCCATTTTGTCATGGAATCCCTTTCCTTAAATAACACACGCATAGATCTTTTTTGGATGCTCAGTCAGCATATTTTATTAACCAAGACCTTACATCATTTCCTTCCTCCACAGATACATTGAAATCACATAACATGACTATAGCTGTCACATAATTTTCTTATAACCTTTATTACTCGGATGCACACCCAAGCCATCACCTATCGGCCCTCTGGGTGCAAACCCCCAAGGTACCAACACATCTAGGTGCACACCGAGTCAGTGTTCCTTCTTTTCTTCCTGCCCAGTAACCACTGGTCCCCTTGTTCTCTAATTTGTGACTTTTCCCTTCCCCTCACCCTCTTTATTCTCTTTCCTCCTTTAGCCCATCTCCAGCCACTGCGATGGATGACCATCTTCCCCCATCTGCCTACTATTGTTCTATTTCTGCAGAGCCCCTTCCAGTTGCAACTTCAACAAGTCTAACCCTACATCCATCCAGTGCACCCCATCTGGCCGATAAATCTCTGCATAGTTCTAGGAAATATCCCTATGTATCATGATCATGTCCCCTTCCCCCAACCATGGCTGCTACCTCCCAATTCAACCCCTTCTTAGCTCCCTCGATGGCCCTTATGTCCCTCATCTGCCGCCATACAGTCCTTGACACTATCTCTGACCATCCTATTATCATCTCTGGCCACCAATTCCTAATTTTTTCCAAGTCCCCTTTTATCTCCTGCATGATATCCACCCAGGGCCTGCCCCCTGAGTCATTGCCCCAAATGAATTACTAGCACATCCGCCTTGAGAAGCTGCACTTTCAAATTCTCTAATAAAGGCAACAGCTGGGCCCTCCACATGCCCCAAATATCCCTCTAATGCACCTTCACTGCCCCCAAAGTCTGCCACAGTTGTCTTTCCCCAAACCTCACAGCTGCTCTTCTTTCTGCCCAGTTGTGGTTTGCCTCACATCAACTATTCCTACATGCCATAAAGACTGTCTCCATGATCATTGGCACTAGGCAGAGACTCTCTAGGCTCCACGCTTTACCAACTTTTCATACCCTTGATGGGACAATATTAGAGGACACCGCCTCTTTTAGATACCTTGGGGTTTGGTTGGACCAACACCTAAAGTCCTCTGGCCACATTGACCACATCCTGAAAAAATTGTGCCCCAAGCTTGGTGCCTTATTCAGGAACCTTAGTTGCATCTCTCCTTCAGTGCGGCATGAACTAGTCCAGAACACGATCCTCCCTATTTTTGACTACTGTGATGTAGTCTATGGTGCCACTTCCAAATCCTCCTTTACCAGATTGAACACTCTATTTAACTCCTTCTGTTGATTTGCCCTTGATACTCCATCACGCACCCATCACTGTGACCTCTGTCATGCCATTTCCCTTCCCCCGCTTGCCAACAGGTGCCTCACTCATTGTGCCAAACTCACTTCTAAATTTTGGTTAGGAGAACGTCCCTCCCACCTGTTATGCTTACTCTCTTCCCCCACCTCTCCCCTCCCACTCCCTCAGGTCCTTTGACACTCGTACTTTGTCTGTCCCCCCATCATACCATTCTAATCGGTCAGTCAGGATTTACCCATCGTTTCCAGCAAATCTTAAACCCCCCCCCAAATATGGCAGTCCTCCTCCTCCTGCTCCCACTCCCTTGCCTCTGCCTTACATAACTTTCTCTCATCTAACTGCCCCTGCTTTAACCCTCCTTAACTGTCCTCCATTGCCTCTGCTCCTCCTCATGACTCACATCACCTATTAAACCTTCCACCCCCCATCCTGCATCTCAGAACGCTCTCCTCTCCCTTTACCACTATGTACAATGTTCTTCAGATATGCCACTTGTAATTAAAAGTATATCTCACAGGTATGATATATTTAATTGTATGTTGACTGTATGCTTATTTATGATATTTTTTAACGGTATGTCTTGTTACAAATGTAATTGAATGTTTAATTTTTTATACATTTTAAATGTTAAACTGTATGTCTAATTCTTCATTCAATTGTTCTCCTTGCCCCCAGGTCACACCGGGAGATGAGCAACCTGTTGTTCAGTGTGCCTTCTTGGTGAAACATTTCAGTAACTAAACAAAAACAAATGTATGAATGGACAAAAATCCACACTTTTATTTCTTTTGGCTGGCTGTGGAGGAACACAAATGATAGTTAAATATCTCCCTAATATGCATTTTATAGCTCTCTGAACTCCACCTACCCACCTGTTTTACCCATGCTGCTGATTCCCCTCTTGCCACCATATCTGATGCTGCCCCCATCCTGAATGATTGGGATGAGAAACCTGCTGCATCCTCCCCCAAAAATTCCAATCCTTTCTTTAAAACTGCCACTAGCTGGTAGCCAGTGACTGGCTCTATATTCCTGTGAACAAACAGTGGCCAACCCCCTGGTGGTCTGGCTGCTCTGAAGACCCACAAGGCCTGTATCTGGCACACCTGTCCTCTCCCTTGCTTCTTCATCATCACCCTTACTGTGTTCCCTACCTGATCCATCTTGAACCTGCTCAGCCACAGCTCCACCCTATCCTTGAACCACTGTACCTCCTCCCAAAGCAGCCCCCTGTGCCCTCTTTTTCTCCCTCGGTCTACCACCTCATTAAACCAGAATGCTCCATGGAAAATCACAAAAAAGACTGATGAAAAAAGCCATACCTCATTGTGGGACTGGCATATGCTCCCTAATGCCCCCACTAGCCTGCTCAGCAACCACTCTGAAATTGGGCGTTCACCATCTTAGCTCTTCCCTTTCATCCTTTGCCAACCTTGCATCATCTTCCTGATCACTAGAGCTTTACAATGTTCACCTCAGCCCTTCAAGATGCACACCAGCCCCAACACTTTCAGGTGGATCCCCACAGTAGAATGGGCTACCCCCTCATCCCACTTCTGTAGTATAAACCTCATCACTTGCCCTTCCTTTGCTGGCCTACTTGCCTCCATTATGGCCTGCTGTCTGAAAGCATGAAATACCCACCACAATCTCGCGTAGACCCTCACTGTCCCTTCCTACCAGGAGCTCAGGAATAACAGCTGGGCTGCTTCCAACCAATTTCCCACAAGTGGCAACAGACCACCATTCTCTTGTCCTTTTCCCGCAGGCACGAGGCCACCGAACCTGTCCAACTGAAGATGGGAGAGGCTATCAGCCACAACATTCCTGACCCCCCCGGTGTCTACCTCTAAGTGACATTTTCGACCTTAGCCTCTGTAGCGCTAGTTGTCTCAGCTCCCTGGCTACAGTCTCTGTCAAGGCTGTTTGCTTATTCAAAACCTCAACTTCCACCCTATTGTTGCACCAAAATACCACTTTCTGATTTCTCAGGTGTTCCCCCCCATACCACTGTTGATACCCATATTGGAAAGCTCTCCAATAGCATAATATCATCTGTCAAACCCCTCTTTTTCCAGTCCTCTGGCTACTGCTATGATACCCACCATCCTCCAAAATAGGCCTGCATCCCATAGGCCCTGGCTGAATTTTTATAGACCTCCAAGTCTGTGTTGAAAACCCAGTCATCCTGCCAAAATGTAACCCAATTATACTGCTGTAAAACTCCTCCCATGTGGCCAAGTCCTCCTTCACACCCCTATTTATGTCTACTTAAGGATGGGGCCTCCTGTCCCCCTTTGTTGCTCTCACCAACTTGCGAGTAAACGCCCCGCTTGGTGCCACTGCCCTGCATGCATAATTCAAGTACCCCAATAGCTGCTGCATTACCACCAGTGGCATCCTTCATTTCCCTCTTACAGCCCCATGAGTTCCCGCAACACCTTGATTTTTCCCTCTGGCAGTCTGAACAATCCCCTCTCTGTATCCATTTCTATCCCCAGGAATTCCAGCCTGTGGCCTGTTCCCTCAGTCTTCCCCTCTGCTAATGGGACCTCCGACCTGGAAATATCTCTTGAAAATGGTACATCTCCTCTGTCCCCATCTTCCCTTGTCCTATAAATAGAAAATCTTCTACATAATACACCACCATTCTATACCCATATTGCTCCCAAAATGGCAACTGCAACCTTGTACAGAACATTTTGAATGTGGCGCATGCCACCAAGCAACTCATCAGCATTACTTTATCAAAGTAAAAACCCTTTTGAATTTAAAGCCCAATAGCTCCCAATCCTCTGGTCGACTGTCCCGATGATTTGCACTGCCTGGTCCAGTGTCGCATATGACACTGCAAACTTTTCTTCACTGATAAAGTCATTGACTGAATTCCCCTCTGGATAGGACAAATGGTGGATCATGTGGCACTCCCAGGGCTGTTTCTTTGGGACCAGTCCCAAGGGCAATACCCAAAAGTTCTGGAAAGGAGACATTTTGAATGGGCCCTGCACTCTGCCTGTCTCAATCTCCTTTCTTATCTTTTCTGCCATGACCTCCTCCTTACCCTTAACCAATCCCACTTTTAGTGCCTGCATTGCTCTACTTTGTCTCTTATACAGCATGTTAAACCCCCTATTGCACCTCTCCCTCAGTGCTCTGGCTGCTCTTTTTTCTGGATACCCTACCAGCCAAGTCCCCCGCACGTCTTTGATAATCTGCACCCTTGCCAACTCAAGCTCCCCTCTATTTTCTGACCTCTTCTGCCCCACATTTTCCCACATAACCTTGTCCCCCTGCCCCCCAAAGCCCAAACTCCTGCCCTGACCCTCAGACTTCCCCCTCTCCCCCTCAGGTTCCTATACCCCCCAAAAGGGCTGCTCTCCAAAGGCTTGCCCCCAGGCTTATCTTCCCCGGCCTTGCATCTTGATGCCAGGTGTGGCCCTACACATTTTGAACATGCATGCCTGAATCTGCAATTCAACCATGTGCACTACGCCCTGTTGTATGCCCAACAAAACTTCTGCTGGCTCCTCCCATTGCTCTCCCCCCTTCCCCAATCCCCATTATCTGCACTGTCATGGTCTCAAACCATACATTTGGATGCCTTGTATCCCACCATACATCCCCATGGGAGGCCATCCATTGCCAAAACTTTTCATCACACTGCTGCCAGCCATACCCACCAAGCATCTTGTATGTATTGTGCACTATCAGTGAATAGGCCAGTAAAGGCATGGCTAGTTCCAGCTGTTTCTGCAGCAAAATGGCACTAAAATAAGTGAAGCCTATGAACCACACCTCCGTAGTCCTTCCCTTAAAACTCTTGTCCTCTTGTGTTCTCCACAGAATTGCTAAGGCTTCCACCATTTCTGCTTTGTCTATCCGCTCCTTTTTTCATATTTCTTAGCCACCTCTTTATCCACAAGCAAAAATATTTATTTATTTATTTTTTGTTGACCGGGTAGGTGCACTAGACAAATCCTGCCTATTTTCAGGCATGAACTGGGGAAGGGGGATAGAGATGAATGCCAACTGACCTTGAACCAGATTAAGCTGTCAGTGGTATTTTTAGTGAATGAGGGAAATTTGGCCAGGACACTGGGGAAATTCCCCTACTCTTTGTCAGTAGGGGGGAGCTGTTGTTATGGAGGAGGACATGTTGAAGGATAATTTGGCTGGTGTACCTGGAGGTAAGCAGGTCTCCCCACCTTCAGATCCAGCTCAGGAGACCGAAACCGCACTGAATGTTTTTTTGGAAATGGAAAATATGGAGGTTAATAGTGCTTTGGATTTAGAAAGTACTCCTCATGGATTGTTTACATCGGATGATACCTGGCTTAAGAATATCTTTAAACAAAATAAGGCCTTACGATGTTTGGATAAAGGAGTTGTGGTCAGTGAAATGTTACCGGGAACACTGGACAGTGATATACCTCAGAATGCTATGGTGGATTCTGGTTTGGTGAGTTAATTCAAGAAGAACTAATGACAGCGGAGCTCAGCAAAAGAACAGCTGAGAGGTGGGTGAGTCAGAACACTGATGTACCTGCATCAAAGGAATCCAGCAGTAATGAGACACACCCTTCAACAGAGAAACTGACAACAGGAGTAAGGCTTATGAAGACCCAGACAACCAAAGCTTTACAGCCTGAGAGCAGTGAGGTACGAAATATTTCTTCTATATTGACTAAACAAATGATGGAGGATGTGCAGATTCAGTCTCTGGGGTTACAGAAAGGCAGAGAGATGGATAGTTTTGAAAATACAGCACGCAAACCTACACTAACTTCCTTAGAGCGTTCTTTGATGAACGCAGGCTGGAAATGAGGAGAAGCAGGCATCTGGGTCCCTGACCCAGAGAATAGTCCAATTCCTGGTAAATCTATGATTTCAGTGACTACAAAAACTGGCAATGCAATCCACTCACCAGCACAGACAGATTCGGTTGGGAAGGGGAACAATATGTCTGAAATGAAAAGCCAGGACGAACATACATTACCTCAGGGTATGGTGTCTTCTGTATTGGAGTCAGAAGCTTCAATAGCTATTCCTGCAGAATGGGGAGACATGGTTGAAGCTGAACAACAACATTCTAAACATTCTAAACAAGGTACAGACTTACAGGGACAAGCAAAAAAAGCCTGGGAGGACTTTAGGCGAAAAGACCCATTTTCGGGTTGCCCCCTTTGCAACGACGCAATGCAGTGCGTTTAATATATGTAGGAGGATTGTAAATTGCACCGGACAGACTGTATGTGGGAAGGATGTTATTAAAAAGCTCAATGGGTTTCTTTTCAAGTGAAATACATGCATTAATTCATGTGTCAGGGTCAGCTTTATATGATGTAAGTTTTGTTACCCCACAGGTCCTAGATCGGTTTTGGGCCTAGCTGGATGCTCTCAAATATACAGAACTATGGCTACCCTTTAAACCTTCAATCAAAAATGTAACAGTCTTGTTTTGAAATGAATCAGTGTCTGTACATATTACTTACTGGTTGCAAATAAAATGTGAAGTTTAAGGAAACTCTTCCCCAATTATTGATGAGGAATGCATTTGAAATGGGAGGGTGGATTTTTAAGGTGCATTTACGAAACAATAGTATGGGTCTGGTTTATTTGCCAAACAGTGTATTTTTGGGCAATGAGAGGGGACATTTATTTTATCCAGGGCAACCCAGAATGTGTTTTAAGTGTGGGGATTATACTCATTTGGGATCAGCCTGTGACAGACTGAGATGTAATTTTTGTTTAGAATTTGGCCATCATAGTTCAGAATGTCAAACTGAAATGAAATGTAATCTCTGTTTTGATTCAGGACACATGTGTAGAAATTGCCCATGGGCAGCCCATAATGGTACTGACCAAAGAAATCAAGATATTATCATTCAGGAAGCCCAAAAATCAGAGATGAGTAAACTGAAGACTTCATCTCAAGGCCCCCCTCCAGACACTCAGGTGGACCCTCCTGCCCCTTCTTTGAAAACTGGAACAGAGAATAAGGTAGCTGAAAATGTAGCAGAAGATATATCAGTAGTGCCAGATACAGTTTCAGAATTACCTTTACAAGTCCAAATAGAAAAAGTGCTAAATGCCCTGGAGGTGGGAGATATTGAGATGCCCACCCCACAAGTGGTTAAAAGTGTGGCAAAAAATGAAGTTTAAAGCAGACTAAGCCACGATCAAAGGTTGCAAAAGCTAATTTTTCAGGAGATGAGGACATAATTTTAGCAAACAAATTTGAACCTTTACCAAAACAGCACCCTGAAACAGATCAGGGGGGTGAATCAGAGACTTCTTCTCTGGCTCCTCATTCTTCTGATTCAGAGGAGGAAATACAGGAGCAAAGAGGAGTAGTAAATAGGAAACCAGGACTGGATCAAGAGTTTAAAGGAGCACAAGGTTGAGGAAGCCAGCCTGAGAAAAGGACCCCCCTTATTTTTTTAGATGAAGGGTATCCCCCAGATTAGTATAGGTACTATAAATGTTAATAGTATCAAAAATGCAAAGAGAAGATTGATTGCCTTAACTGTATTGAAATATTTAAATTGTGATATATTTCTAATACAGGACACAAGATTAAATACAGTTTCCTTAGTAAGGTCAGCCCAACAACTATGGTGTTGGGGACCTTCTTATTTTCCTTTTGGGACTGAGGTATGTGAGGGTGTTGGGATTTTGTTTAAGGGTGATGAGTTCAAAGTAACAAGGATTGTAGAAATTTTTTGGGTGAGGGCCTTAATGATAGATTTTATTTTTAAATCAGTGGGGTGGAGATTCATAAATGTGTATGCTCCCCTCACGAAAAAAGAAAGAACAACATTATTTACTACAATCAAACCTTTTTGATTACAACAAACAATTTTATTTGGGGAGGAGACTTCAATTGTGTCATAGATAGTAAAAATCGAAGTCCACAGACAAAAAAATGTATTGTGACTCAAATTGTCTTCTCAATATACTAACACGATGTGAGCTACAGGACACATTTCAAATAAAACAGAAAGAAGGAGGACATACATACTTTAGGGGAAAACTAGCAACTAGGATAGATTTTATTTTTACAAAATCAAATATTAGTGTTATAAAAGCTTTAACTTTTCCTTTAGAAATTTCAGATTGCTCATTTCTTTTTGTTTCCCCTTCGGAGTATTAATGGTCCTGCTTATGGGAAAGGTTATTGGAAATTAAACACTTTAGTATTGTAAAAGCATCATTTGCAGATAGAAGTTAATGAATTTCTTAGGGCCAGGATGTCAGTTTCGGTCTTAATTTATAATTTAAGCACTTAGTGGGAGAACACAAAACAAGGTTTAAGAGAAGTTTTTCAAAAGTATTCTGTTAACTCATGACAGACTCAATATAAGCGATACCTTGAATTGCGTTCTCAGTTGGGGAAAATTTATACAGTTATAAATGAAAAGCAGTTTAATTTAATGGAGCAGGCAATTCATATTAAAAAAGCTATGTCTGAGTTTCAGTATTTTAGGGCCACAGCTTTATTACATGAGCATAAGATCTGCTCTTCAGGTAAAACAGAATTTGGAGATGCATTTAAAAGTTGTCCCAAAAGAATATCAGGTAGGTTTATGGCCTCACTTCTAACAGAAGCTGGAGAAGTAGTGACTGAAGGATCAAGTATTATGAATGAGGCATTCATTTACCTTACAAATATATATAAGAAGCACAAATTGATAAAGATGTGTTAAAAGACCTTCTTCTAAAGTTGGACTTGCCTGAGGTGCCCTCAGAGTATTTTAAAGAGCTAATTGAACCTATTTCCATACCTGAAATTGGAAATCTTAAAAGAAATACTGCACCAGGAATTGATGGGCTCCCAGCCGAATTTTATAGTACCTTTAAGGATTTGGTAACCCCAGTTTTGTTGGTTGTCTTTAACTGGATGTTATAGAATATGGAGGTGGATTTTCACTTTTGTATTGCCATACAAATATTAATATATAAACATGGAGATACAAGGAGCCTTGATAATTGGAGATCTTTAAGCCTCTTAAACTTAGATTACAAGACTCTTATGAAAATCATACACACCAGGTTATTAAAATTAACTACATAGTTAATATCTACAGCTCAAACGTGTACGGTACCTGGACATTGAATATACCATATTTTATTAATAATTAGAGAATTGGTTGAGCAAGGGAAAGAAGGAGAGCTTCAAGGGTATATTCTGTTATTAGACCAAGAAAAGGCTTTGATAAGGTCCCACACCTATTCATCAAAAAAGTCCTTACTTATTATGGAATTCCATCTACTTTTGTAAACTGGGTCCTTTTATTGTACAGTAATGCTAAGGCAATGCCACTGGTTAATGGGCACTTAGGGAATTACATAGACATCCTTCGGGGAGTATGACAAGGATGTTCTTTAAGACCCTTACTTTATGCATTTAGTTTAGATCCTATCATAAGGGTAATAAAGTTAGATTTAGGAATTAGAGGTATCCAACCATGGGGAGGGGGTATAGAGATTAAAATTACTGCTTATGCAGATGATATGTGTATTATTGTGGCTGATGAACAATCGGGAGATAGAGCACTACATGTTCTTGAAAGATATTTGACACCAACAGGGGCTCAATTAAAGTGATTTTGTGATCTTTTACAGATGCCTTTTTCACATAGTATCTCATTGCCACCCATGCTTCAGGTGCTGAAGCTGCAATTTGTTTTATAAAAAAAAAATGTTATTGACATTTTTATTTATGTTTTATCAGCACTGTGTTCTCCAGTTTTCTGTGTGCAGTCACACCCCAGAATGATGTCATGCAAGGAACTGTCAATGTTTTACATACAGCACCAAGGAATTCTGGGTAAATTATCATGTTGATATAAATGTTAGTTACTCTAAGGGAGTCACTTATTTTGGTGGTGGTGACTGCACCTAATATGTAGATATCCATAGCAAGGAATTGCGGGTACAATCAGACATTTTTTCCATTTCCTTACTGTAAGGTGCAGTCTCAAATCTCTGTAGTGGCTTCAACCATAAAAGCTTGCATATGTTTATTTTCCAAACAAGGCATTGTGCATATAGTATCTGGCTGACAGGATTTCTATACTGAGAGATGTAGTATCCTATGTCGGTAGTGTAAATGTCTGCAATATCAAGACTGACCAACAGAGGTCTCTGTTTCAAAACAGTGATTATAAACTTTGTTTCCCTTGCATGATGTCATGCATGGGGGTTGCAGCACTGAGAAAAAAAAGGGATGGGCTATGCAACTGAAGCAGAGCACAAAAATAAAATAATTTATTTAATGGAAAACAGCTCTTTTTGGCAGTTTGAATGGTAGCAGATTGAATCACAACTCCTACAGGTTATTAATCCCATTTTCTTTGGCAAAGTTCACAAAATCACTTTAAACAAACAAAAAAGTGTACTTTATCCTTTAAATGATTTGGGGCCTTCACAAGAGTCCTGGCATAATAGTAAGGTTTCACAGGACTCATTTCAATATTCAGGGGTGTGGTTTGGTAGAGGGGACAATAATATATTAATCAGAACTTCTAAACTAGATCATGCTAATACAAAAGTTGCAATTTGGAAATCCTTGAACCAAACAAAAAAGAAAAAAGTAGCAGTAGTTAAAACATTTCTCATGCCAATATTTTTATTTTTAAGTGCAGTTTATCCTTTGCCTCACACTTTAGAGTCATATCTTTTGAATTTAGAGTTTCAGGTAATATGAGGATGTAGATTAAATCCTATTAAGAGGGAAATTTTATATCAATCCTTAGAAAAGGGGGGACTAAATCTTATACAACCTGTTGTATTTCTTTTTATGATATTCTTTCGTAATAATTTATTTGATTTAACAAAACCGAGTGGAGCAGTATGGCTTCTCTTTGCTGAACACTGGATCAGACCTCTTTATCAAATATGGCAGATACAAGGTACTTTTACAGCTCAGATTAAAACTAAATGTGTGTTTTTTAGACCTGCACTTGGGAAATTGAAACAATGGCACCTAACTTAAGATATATTGACATCTACATCAAATAAAGTTTTGTATAATAAAATAATCACTCTAATAGGAGAGCCTTTAGTTGAATTTAAAGGTGTTAACCCACAAGCCTATCCAAAAGTTTTGAAAATGTTAAAAGATCCGGGTATTCCTCCCAGGATATGGGACATTACTTGGCTAAGTGCACACGGGTGCCTAAATGTTAAAGGGAATGCAAAACATAAGAAACAGGAGGAGAGAATGTGTCCAAGATTGAACTGTATGGTTCAGGAAGAATCAATGACCCATTTTTTTATAGAATGTCCTTTTGTAAGAGAGATGTGGAAACTACTTGTACAAAGGTGGGGAAATCACATATGGGGTAAACTTACTTATGCTGAAGTGGTTGGAGGATTTAGTTTAAGTAATCTTGACTTGTCACACAGTCAGATAGTTATGCTTCTTTCTTATATTAAGTTTGTGTTGTGGGAAGCAAGATGTAAATTTGTTCTTCAGCAGATATACCAGAATCCAGAGAAAGTTATTAATGTTATTGAAGCAGAAATAAGCAGGCATTGTTATTTCGAACAACAACCCTTATGCCTTCTGATATTCCTTATGTGTTATGTCTAGGCAGGGCCCCCACCCTGAAATCCCCTGAGGCCCACCTGTATTTCATTATTTTTATTATTTTTGTTTGCTTTTTATCTATAACCCCCATAACTCTACCCTACAGCCAGATCATTCCCCCATTACCAGGACCTGAGAGGTTGATCTCACACCATGCATGCCCAAATTGGGTAAGCCCATTGTACAGCAACATGCATGCAAACTAACTGGAGGATTAACTGGCCTGGTGAGGCTAAGGGCTGAGGAGCAGGACACCACACCTCGTGCTACACCAGTGACCCAAGTATGGGAGCAAGCTTGGGTGCTGGGGGTCAGCAGGGGGTGGGTGAGGATTGAGCACCCAGTGGGCTGCTCTCCTCCAAGGGGGGGGTAGGTCAGGGAGCCCCAGTGTGCCAGCGGCTCCTGGTGGAGACTGGGGGTGCTGCAGCTTGCTGGGGCAGCACATTAATGGTGTAGCCTGATGCATGGCAGGGTTGCTGTGTGCAGATGCATCAGGGCATGCCCTCTCAAGGAGGGAGGGGACTTGAGCACCAAAACAAAGGAAAAACTCAGTCAGCTGGAGTAGGCGATGACACCTGCCCTCATGCCCACTGCCGGGTCCATTCTGCCTGGCCTCCCAGGTTCCTCAACCCGGGTCCTCACCAACATCAGAGGCTGTCTACAAGTGCACTCAAGGGAGGGGTAGCCCCACCCTGGAGGGGTCATGCCGGAGATACCAAGTGTGGAATCAAAGAGGAGGAGATTGGAGGTACAGGCAATGAGGAGGACTTCAGGCAGGGCAGGAACAGGCAGGATGCCTGGGAGAGGCCCCTGCTGACCGTGACAGGAGGAAAAATAAGTAAAAAAAAAAACATTAAATAGCCTGCTGAACCACATGTGTGAACAATCTATTCTGCTTTCAGTCCAAGTGTTTTGCATCCAAAATGCACACCATCATTCATGGTCCTCCAATCGCAGCAATGCATCATCATGATAACCATCACAGATTAGATATAAACAATTAATCAATCAACCAATCAATCTTTATTTAACCAGGTGAAACACCATTGAACAGATCTCATTTACAAGATGGACCTGTGCAGGTTTACAAGAACATAAATATACAGAATAAAATGAGAACAGACAAGCTACATTGATGCATAAGGTACATGAAATAATGAAGTCATACAAAGATATGTAGATGCTTACAAAATTACAACAATATTGACAATATGGTCAACATTATTAACAGTAAGTGCATTAGGTAATACAGAGGATGCCTGATGAGCGATAGCCCCAGATTAGACAGGGCTAGCAGAACTATATACTGGATACTTACACAGAAGACACTGTTTTACACCCATAAAAGTGTTTATTTTAAAATACAAAGCAAGAACAACAATGCAACAACAGCAAAAAAAAATATCAACAACAACAACAAAAATAAAAAAACACTACACCATACTATTTACATTTTGGATTATTCTGCCTGTGGTGGGGGTGGCAGTGGGAGGGCAGGTGCACTGTGTCCTGGTGTCACTTGGTCTAGCAGCATATGCAGCCTATGAAGAATTTGCTGCTGATCACACTTCACTTTCTTTATGTCTTTTTCAATCCTATAGAGCCATTTTTCAATGGCTTTCATTCTGCTATCGGATATTGCAGGTGCTATCTCAGCCCTAGTGGTACCTACGACGGCGCCTCCTTCCTGGTCCTGCTACTGGTGCTCTTCATTTTCAATTTGCTGTTTGAAGTCAGCCTCCATTTCTGTCATAAGTTTGGCTGACCTTCTACTAAGCTCCTTCCACAGAGTTTTGTTTTCTGTCACTGTGAGTGAAGGAATAAAAGAACACTATTACGCCCATAGAAAGGAAACATCATAATTATTACTCCACTCATGTCAATGTCTCGGATTTTGTGTACCCCTCAACCAGCTTTAACTGTATACTCACAGGGGTGTAAGCATGATTTAATTTCAACAAATGAAGGCCCATGCATAGGTGCATGCTGTCTGGACACACTGGTATCCATAGCCAGCTGAGTTTAGGCATATTTGATCACAATGTTTGAATGCAAATGAAGGCATAGGCCCAGGCCTTCAGGCTACTGCTAAGCTACTCCCCTGACTAATGGTAATATTCTCTGTCTCTGTTAATCTTTATTATACCCTTTCGGAACTTGAAGGTCTGTATCATATCCACCCCTCTTGCTTGCTCTCCACAAAGGACATGTTCAGTAACTTGAGACGATCTTCATAATAACCTTCCTATTGACATAATAACATATAGAATAATAGCTGGGTGGGTGGGTGGTTGGTAATAATGAGCATTTCACACACACCCAAGGTATGGGATGCCACAGAAACCTTGAGAATGAAGCTCGAGAGGTTCATAAAGGCATCCTACACTGAGAGTGTGTGTAAAATTTGTGCTTTACTCACGTACCCAGCCTTTATTTTATATAATTGCATAGGATCATTTTTTCACCACAGCAATTATATAAAATAAACAGTGATCTGTGTGGAGTCATGGGTCGGTCCTGTTTGAGCACAGTCTATGGTCGGAGGAGACTCATGAAATAAACTGTTTTTTTTTTAAAGCAGCCCAGTTTAATAGCAAAATTAGGCTTTTAGCCCAGTTATTTGTTTTCTTTTCTTGTACTTACTGCCGACTCCAAGTAGTGGTATAGTGTTCAGCACTGAGGATTGGCAGACACTGCAAAGAAAGTAAAGCATGGCAGCCGGCTTATGCGGTGAGTGAGAAAACCTGACACATGTTCTCCGTTATAACCTGTGGGTTATAATGGCAAATTATAACCAGGTTTCCCTATGGAAGGAAACACTCCCCAATCATTATAGTCCTATTGACACCGAGTCATGCTGGACGTCATACAATGCACTGACTCAAGCCTGTTTCTGTGCTTCCTTAGGTGAGGACTCCAGAAATGAGCACAGCATTAGAGGAACAACCTTAGATGTGACCTATATGGAGGTAGTAGTGCCTCCTTGGTCCTGCTGTCATTACCCATTCTGATACACAGCAGCAGCTGGGGGTGGTGGCAGAAGGAAGCAGAGAGACTCAAACTGCCCACCCCCACAGGATAGTGTAGACAACATGGAGGACCATAAAGTTATGGTATCGCAGAGGTAACTGAACTCATAATGGGGGGATAGACAACAACAGAAGGAAGGGAGTTAAAAACAGGAAGGAAAAATTGAGGAGGCAAAAAGGCAATAGGGGGATGAGAAAAGTAGAAATGGCAAAACATGGAAGGCAACGTATACTAATGCCCGCAGCCTAGGAAATAAAATCCCAGACCTGGTGGCCTTGATGACGGAGGATGACCTGGACATTGTGGCTATTATAGAGATGTGGTATATCGGAAACAATAACTGGGATTAAGCAATACCAGGTTATACTCTGTTTAGGAGAGACAGGGAGGGAGAAAAGGGAGGGAGTTGGCTCTTTACATCAGGGATGGTATTAAAGTGACTGAGATACAAGGAATGGGGGGGCATAGGTACTGTGAATCACCCTTGAGACAGGCAATGTCACAGCTATTCACACTGGCATGATATACAGTCCTCCACCACAGGGGGAGGACGTGGACAGGGATCTAGTGATATCCATCCACATGATGGCAGCTAAAGGGGAGGTGCTGCTGGTAGGTGATTTTACTGTGCCTGATGTGGACTGGAGCAACTCAGCTACTGTCTCAGCCAGGAGCAGGGACTTCCTGTACTCCATGCAAAGGACAGGCCTCAGGCAGCTAGTGTTAGAGTGGTTTTGGACCTGGTACTCACTAACGGGGACAGAATTGCAGAAGTCAGGGTGGTGGACACCTAGGATCCAGTGATCATCGCATGGTGTGGTTCAGTATGAGTACAGTGGAAGAGTCAAGCTACACAAAGGTGAGGGTCCTGGATCTCTGGAGGGCAGACTTTACTAAAATGTGGAGATGTCTCAAAAATGGTCTAGCAAGGACCGACGAAAGGGGGAAATTGAGGAGCAGTGGGCTCATCTGAAAGGATCCATAGTGGAGGCGACAATTCTGTGCATTTGGCAAGTAAACAAGGGCAAGAGAAAGAGAAAACCACCATGGACATCATAGGAAGTGTCCGTGAAGGTAAGGGTGAAAAAGATGGCTTTCAGGAAATACAAGAAAATACAGAAGGAGGAGGAGGAGGACAGGGTAGTGTACCTGGATAACTAAAGGCAGACAGGGAAAGCAGTTAGGAGTGCAAAGGCACAAAAGGAGTAACTAAATAGAACAGGAGGTAAAAAGAGGACAATACTTTTTATAGTTACATTAGTGAAAGGAAAAGAAACAGGGGTGGGATGGTAAGGCTTACAGGGGAAGAAGGGGTGTGTGATTAAGGGGACCTGGAAAAAGTATCAATACCAAACAAATATTTTTGTTGTGTATTGACAAATGAAGGAGTCTGTGAGAGACCACAGTTAGGCAACTTGAGCAAACATGGGAGGGAGGTGGACACCAGTCCATTTCCTGAAGAGGGAGTCCAAAAATAACTCACAAAACTGAAAGTGGGCAAGGCAATAGGACCAGATGGGATACATCCTAGAGTATTAAAGGAACTATGGGAGGTGCTGGCAGCACCACTGGAAGCTCTGTTCAGTGAATCACTAGCTATGGGAGTGGTTCCATAGGAGTGAAGAAGGGCAGATGTAATCCCTCTTCATAAAAGTGGGAGTAGGGAGGAGGCTGGAAACTATAGACCAGTTAGCCTCACCTCAGTAGTGGGGAATCACTGCTTAAAGAAAGGATTATGGAACACCTTGAATACAGTGGAGTAAAGGATTTGACACAGCATGGATTCACAGCAAGAAAGTCATGTCAAACAAATCTAATTAATTTCTTTGACTGGGTGATGAGGGGATTTAATCAGGGAAGAGTGGAGGAAGTGGCCTACCTGGATTTCAGTAAAGCCTTTGATTCTGTTCCACATAGAAGACTTGTGAATAAGCTGGACAGCCTGGGAGTGGGTCACAAGGTGGTAAACTGGGTTAGGAATTGGTTCAGTGATAGAAGACAGAGGGTGGTGGTGAATGGAGCTCAATCTGAGGAAAAGAGGGTGACCAGCAGGGTACCACAGGGATCAGTTCTAGGACCAGTCCTGTTTAATGTCTTCATAGGTGACATTGCAGAGAGGCTGGAGGGGAATGTGTGCCTCTTTGCAGATGACACTAAGATCTGCAATAGGGTGGAAACTCTGGAAGGGGTGGAATAAATGAGGAGGGACCTAGGTAAATTGGAGGAATGGTGTAGTGCATGGCAGCTGAGATTCAATGCAAAAAGTGCATAATCATGCATTTGGTGTGCAAGAACCCAGGGAAGGATTACTTGATGGGGGAGATACTGATGGTCACCTAACAGGAAAGGGATTTGGGGTGAACATATCTGATGACCTAAAAGTGGCCAGAGAATGTGACAAGGCTATAGGGAGAGCCAGTGGGATGCTGGGGTGAATAGACAAAGGTATCACCAGCAGAAGAAAAAAGGTGGTGATGCCCCTGTACAGATCATTGGTAAGGCCTCATTTGGAGTATTGTGTTCAGTTCTGGAGGTTGCACCTCTGCAAGGACATATGGGTGGAGGCAGTTCAAAGAAGGGCAACAAAGATGGTGCAGGGCCTGCAGCAAAAGTCATATGAGGAGAGATTGGGAGACCTCAATATGAGGAGGAGGAGAAGGAGAGAGAGGGGAGATATAACTGACAAGTATCTAAAGGGCATAAATAGGGTATCAGAGGCTAGCATCTTTCAGAAAAGGAGATGTTCAGGAATGAGGGGTCATGACAAGAGGTTGGAAGGGTTAGACTAGGGGTAACATTAGGAAGTATTTATTTTGTTATCATGAAATAGTTTATTGGTTTTCATGTTACAATAGCAACACATCATGGAAAGAAAACACTCTAAGTCAGTGTATTCACATCATAGGAACAGTAAATAAACAGCAAAGATATCCAGGTCAAACATACCTATGCTATTGTATCGACATGTGTTAACAGCACTTGTCAATGTTCCAGGGTAGGTATATTGCTAACTATCGCTAATAAGCTTCTACATAATACTGTAAGTCCTAGACAACCACTAAAGTAATATAGTTATAATTATACTAATACTAACATACTATTTGCCAGCAGATTAGGCCTTACGGTCTATCGAGTCTGCTCGAACCTAGATCCTTAGTTGGATGCCGAGACCCTCCCATCCCTTGATCTCCAGAAACCCCTATCATCCATCCCCACCCCCCCGGGACAGGCCATCATCTGATACATCCACTTTCTGTGTCTGTCCCACCCTCTCTTGAAGCCCTCCACTGTGGATCTCTGAACCAGCTCACCAGGCAGTGCATTCCAAGGGTCCACCACCCTCTCGGTGAAAAACCTCCTCCTCTTTTCCTCCCTCACCCTTCCATCTTCCAACTTCAAACCATGCCCTCTGGTGATACCTCCCTGCTTTAGTCTAAAGATCCCCTCCATGTTTACCCTATTTATTCCCTTGAGGTACTTGAAGACCTCAATCATGTCCCCCCTGTCTCTCCTCTCCTCCAATGAAAACAGGCAGAGCTCCTCAAGTCTGTCCTCATACGTCAAATCCCCTAGCCCTCGTATCATCTTTGTTGCCCTCCTCTGTACCCTCTCCAGGAGCTGTATGTCCATCTTCAAGTGTGGTCTCCAGTACTGTACACAGTACTCAAGGTGTGGTCTAACCAGTCCATTGTACAGCGGCAGAATCACTTCCTTGCTCCTAGAGGTGATCCCCTTACAATGCATCCCAACATCCTGTTTGCCTTGCTAGCTGCTCTCCTGCACTGCTCAGAGTTATTCATACATGTATCCACCATGAACCCTAGGTCTTTTTCCCCTATTGAGGCCTCCAGCGCCTCCCCTCCCAGGGTGTACCTGTGTTTAGGGTTTCCCTGACCAAGATGCAACACCTTGCACTTGGTGATATTGAAATTTAATTTCCATGTGTGAGCCCAGCTTTCCAGGGTGTCCAGGTCCCCTTGCAGGGCCAACCTCCCCTCTTCTCCCTCAACTACTGCTCCCATCTTGGAGTCATCCGTGAAGAGACTCATTTCACACCCTATACCCTCCCTGATGTCCGATATGTATGCATTAAACAGGATCGGACCCAGGACCGAGCCCTGTGGTACCCACTACCAACCTCTCTAGGGTTCGAGCTCCCCACAGACCACTACTCTCTGAGTGCGTCCAGCTAGCCAGTTTTCAATCCATCTGACCATCAAAGGGCCTACTCCTAACCCCATCAGTTTCTCCACCAGACCATTGTGGGGGACAGAGTCAAATGCCTTGCTGAAGTCCAAGAATAATACATCCACAGGCTTACCCCTGTCCAGTTCTGATGTTACCCATTCATAGAACTCCACAAGGTTGGTTTGACATGATCTACCTGGCACAAACCCATGTTGCCGACTGTCCAGACCTCCCACCTCCTCCAAGTACACCCCCAACCATTCCTTTAGTATACTCTCCATTAATTTTCCCACCACCGAGGTCAAACTGATGGGTCTATAGTTACCTGGTACTTCCCTCGACCCCCCTTTATGGATTGGTACCACATGTGCCTCTCGCCAATCCTAGGTACCCTCCCTGTCTCAAGTGACCTGCTGAAAAGCTCCACCAGGGTGCAGCCAGTATGTCTGCCAATTCCTATAGTACTCTTGGATAGATGCCATCCGCCCAGGAGATTTGTTTTTCTTTGGGGCCTTGAGGCTAACCACACACTTTTGGTGGAGATAGCATCATCCGTCCCTCCCCTTACTGGTCTTTTTATCCTTATCCAGATGTGACACCCTCTGGGGTACCTTTCCTCCCTCTTACCCATTTCTGTTGCCCTGATCCCACTCCTCTTCACTTCTATCCCCTTCATGCCTTGCTTTGTAGATATCCCATCCTCCCTAGTGAACACAGAGGCAAAGTACTTCGTTAAATAACTCTGCCTGGTCCTCGCCTCTTCACCCACCCTCCTTCTGATCTCAATCTGCTGAGATGGCCCTTAGTTTTTCTCAAGCTCCCAATGTGCCGGAAGAACCCTTTTCCCTCCATGTATCCCTGTCAGCCGCTGCTCTTTACTGGACTTTGCTCCCCTCACCATACGGGTGACTTTTCTAGATGCAAGCTGGTACATTTCCTTATCCCTATCCCCTCTTGTTGTTTTATATTTTTTGTAGGCCACCTTCTTTTCTCTGACTGCTACCTGTACCTCACTGGACCACCAGCATGGTTTACATGACCCTGCTCCCTTACGTTTCAACTTAGCGCAGATCCTGACTGCCTCATGAAGTCCCCGTTTTATGACTTCCCATCTCCTTTTCACACTTGTCGTTGAGGTAATCCCCTTCAAGTGATCCTTGAGAATATTTCCCATGCCCATAAAGTCTGCCCCCCTGAAGTCCACTGCCAGTGTCCTAGATCTCACCCCCACTCCCCCCATGCTTATTTGAAACCAGACAGTATTGTGGTCACTCCCAGTCAGGGGGCCCTGTACAACTATGTCCCTTACCAGATCCCCATCTGCCAGAACCACATCCAGGACATGCCCGTCCTCTGTGGGCTCCATCACATGCTGTGTTAAGAACACATCCTGGAAGCCATCCAGCAGCCTCTGCTCCTTGGCCACCTTAGAGGACATGGTTCCCCAGTTTGTACCTGGCATATTAAGGTCCCCCATCAACACCACTCCTTCCCCTTTTGGACCACACTGGGCAATGATGTTGTCCAGCAAACCATCCTCTAGAACATCACTCATCCTGGGGGGCCTATATGGTACTCCCAGCTTCTTAGTTATCTATCTAATATAGTATGTTGGCAGACTCCAATCATATGCTCAAAAACTTGCTCCTACACATGTTAACAAAGAAAACAGAAACAGCATTAAAACAGGTTCATCTACCATTTAGATATAACAGTACTGTGCGTAGGGTGGTGATACAGGTCATGGGTAATGGGCTTCAGCCAGTGGATCAGTGTAGATGTTAAAACATTCAGGAAGGGGGGTTGCCAGGCAGTGGTAGTGGAACTGAGCACAGGTGTGAATGTAGGTAGGCATCCCTTTTCTTCCCATAGGGGCAGCTGATTAAACCTAAAGTAGGAGAGGCATCAAAGATTGCTAGTCTTGCTAGTGCCATCTGCCTTGTCATTATGGAGGGTGGGTGGGGTTGCCTCCATTTCATTTGAACTGCCCTCTTGGAGTACATTATTGCTGTGACCAGCCAGCTCTGCACGGGTCTGGGGAGTGGTGCCAGAGTAGAGGTGTCACCCAACAACAACAGTGAGGATATCACCAATAGTCTGAGGCCTACTACTTTAGAGCAGTCCTCCAGTACTACTGTCCAGAAATGGGTAAGGGCTGGGCATTGCCAGAGCATGTGAAGCAGAGTGGCTGGGCAATGCTGGCACCTCCAACATCTAGCATGCAGAATGATACCCATGCTATGCATCCTGTCTTGTGTGCAGTACTAATGTAGTAGTATTTTGAGCTGTATTATCTGGCTTCTAGCATCCCTGTAATCTGTATGGGCCCCACGGAGACATCAGTTCCACATTTTTGGAGATATAGGTGCTGTGGCATCTTGTTCTCACTTAACCCAGCTACTGTCTATGTTTCCCAGTTGGGCATTTCTTATCATACGACAGACTGTACCTGCAGCCCACTTTAGTTTTCTTGGGAGATGTAGGGTGCCCAGCCATTCCCAGCCCTTGGCATTTACAAGGGGTGCTGAGAAGTGCAGGATGGCATCTCGCAGCTGGAGGTATCTCCAACATTCTTTTTGGGAAG
Source organism: Neoceratodus forsteri (assembly GCA_016271365.2). Lineage (NCBI taxonomy): Eukaryota > Metazoa > Chordata > Ceratodontiformes > Ceratodontidae > Neoceratodus > Neoceratodus forsteri. Next base: position 662,705,127 of record JADMNL010000022.1, read on the forward strand.
GTGGTACTTTTCCTACATTTGTTCATAGGACATCAGTGTGTCAGAACTCAGGACAAGCATGTCCTCTAGGCAGTGGATACCTTGAATGCACCAGGTGGGCCATCTGATGGATTTTCTGTCTATCTGTATTAAGGTATCCCCCATAAGGGTGTAAACCTATAAGGAATGGTCCAGGCAGCTTTGCGTGTTTGGGCACGGCAAAAGTTTCCCTATTTGTAGAAGGGAGCCAAGCCAGGTGCCTCCTGATAGTTCTTTCTCCAGGGTTACCCATATCAGGGTGTCAGTGGATTCTGCAAGACACCATCTGGTGGTCTGGGCAGCTCTATAGGCCAAGTAGTAGGCATGGAACCAGGGGAGGCCCAAAACCTTTTGACCAGTGAGCTTGTAGCTTACTCTTGTTGAATCTGGAGGGCATCCCTTCCTGGAGAAAGGCAGAAATCAGTTTATCCAGGCTTTGGATGGTCTTAGGGGGTACTTGGATGGGGAGGTTGTGGAAAAGATAGGCTGTTTTCGGGAGGGTGAACATTCTCACCACTTTTACCTTGCCCTTCAGGGACAGCTTTAGCCAATTATGAAGTTTGGCCGCTATTGAGGCCAGTAGGGGGGAGGAACTATTCTGCACAAATCTTTCCATCGGGTTGTTATGGTGATTCCTAACTAGGAAAACCCTTTGGGAGCCCATATGATTGCCATGCCCTGCAGGCATGCCCTAGTGCAGGGGAGATTCTGAGGGGACAGTATTGTTTTCTTTTGGTTAACGAGCAGGCCCAAGAAAGCTACAAAGTTCTGCAGAATCTCCAGGACTGACGATAGGGGGAGAGAGTAGGGTTGGCTATACTCAGTAGCATATTGTCTGCATATGCATTGACTAGGTATTGCCGGCCCCCTGCCTCTGCCCCCTGTATTTTAGGTGAGATGAGAGTTCTCATCAGGGGATTTAAAGCCAGTGGGAAAAGCAAAGGCGAGAGAGGACATCCCTGACAGGTACCCCTCTGAAGAGTAAAGGGGGAGGATACATCTCTATTAGTTAATACCCTTGCTGTGGGTGCCGCCTATAGAGTTGAGATCCATGAGCAAAAATAGGTGCCAAACCCATATCTGTCCAAGATATAATGGAGGTATATCGACTCCACCGAGTCAAATGCCTTAAAGAAATCTATTGCTAGAGCTGCCATCGGTGTCACAGAGTGTAATGCCATCCACTTCAAATTCAGCAACGTGCGGAGATTGTCCACCCCACATTTGCCTTTCGTGAAGCCTGCCTCTGAGGGACGTATCAAGGAGGACAGTTCTGTCTCAAGCCTACTGGCCAGCACTTTGGACAGTATCTTGGTATCTACCAAAATTAAGGAGATAGGGAAGAAATATGTGCAGTCCAGCATGTCTGATGATTTTTTATGGATGAGGGTAATTATAGCTTCATTCAGTGTGGGGGGTAGTCTCCCTCTGATATGTGCTGCCTGCAAAGCAGAGAATAGTGGGAATGTTATGCCCTCTGATAAGAGCTGATACAGTTCTACCATCATGTCATCAGCTTCAGGGGATTTTCCTTTAGTCAAGTGGGCTAATGCATTTTTAAGCTTCTGGAGTGAGCTAGGTGCTTCGAGGGATTGTGCCTTGGCCGGTGTTAGGCGTGGCAAGGGTGTAGAGTCCATGAAGTCCTTCATCTGATCATCCTGCCCCAGGGCCCCTACATGTGTTCTGGAACTGTAGAGCTCTTGATAGAACTGTTTAATGGTTTCATTTATGTAACCCGGCTCCTTAACTGTTACCCCAGCCGTGTTTTTAAGGGCATGTATCTGTGAGGCCACCATCTGCTTTCGCAGGTGATAGGTTAGGAGTTTGCCTCCTTTATCCCCTGACTCCCAAAATTTGTGTTTCACCCTTAAGAGCTGCCACTCTGCTTTCTGCTGCTGCGGGGTACTGATTTTATACTTCAGCCCTGTGACGGGGGCAATGACTGATGGAGGAGGGCTGGTGTTTCCCTTAAACTGCTCTTCCAGCATAGAGAGCTTTTGCTGAAGCTTGTCCACCTTGGCCATTCACTTCTTGTTCTGTAAAGCGGTATGCAAAATAATATAGCTCTGCAGATACACCTTAAAGGCCTCCCAGACCGTGCCCTCTTCTACTTCCCCAGTGGCGTTGTCCTCTAAGTAGGTGCTAGTCTCTGCTCACATACGCATGTGGAACTCTTTCTCCTTGAGCAGGAGGGAGTTACACCTCCATCTTGGAGAGAAGGGGTGGGTTCATGGGGGAAGGTAACACAACACTATCAGGGAATGGTGCGATATCAGGATGCTCTTGATCATGGTGCTGTGTACCCCCTGAGCTGCCAGCTTGCTGGTCAACCAGAAGACGATATGACTATGTATGCCATTGACCAGGGAAAGAATGTGTAGTCCCTCCCTGTGGGGTTATCTCTCCTCTAGGGATCCACCAGTCCCCATTCCTCATGCATATCCAGCAAAGCAGCTTTTGCTTTCTGGTGTGTGTCGGGGTAGGTCTCAAATTGTCTAGGAAAATGTCTGCTACCAAATTGAAATCTCCACTCAGTATAATTGGTATACCCTCCTCCCCCGCTTTCATGTCTGCCAGCGCCTGGCTAAATTGAGGGAGAAAGTCTGGGTCATCCTGATTTGGTCCATAGATATTCCCCACCAAGACTTTTCCTCTAGGAAACACAAACCGAGCTATGACCCACTGGCCCTGCTTGTCTGCCTTGACCACCTTCCCCTCTCAAGGACATGTTTTCTGAATAAGTATAGTACCCTTCTTACCTTGGAGGAGGAGGAGTTATGAATATTTCATCCCTGCCAGTGTTTTTGAAAACATGGGATCATTCTGGCAGTGAGGTGTGTCTCCTGGAGCAGTGCCACATCCATATGAAGAGACGTCAGGTGATGAAGCACATTGGTTCTCTTAATCGGGTGGTTTAACCCATTAACATTCCAGGAAACACACCTCCACTCTTTCTGTATATTGTTGGCCATGTTATCTAACTATTAACACCCAGGTCAACTTACCTCGTACAGACTCCAGCCGTGGGACAGGCCTCCTGGGGTTAACCGTCTGGTCTTGTCAGCCAATGGAATGTCAGGGCGGGGCTGTGCCGGAGAGTCTGGTTTCCCTTCTGGAATTCCATCTTCTTCTGGGTTGATAAAACTGCAGCAAAAGAGGCAGTAGACAATGAATTATAAGTTAGATAATAAAGGGGTAGTACTGTGGCCTGTGCTGTCATTTAATGGTCCCCACAACTAATATGTAACACCTGTGAGCAATTGCAAGTAAGGAGCACACTTAAACAACGGTAACTGTGAAAAAATAGGGGCCAGACTTGGCCCTTACCAACAACCTTACTAAACAGCAGTAAGAACAAATAGCACAATATACAGTAAGTGAGAAGTAGTGGTTCTGAAACCTGGGGTGGAAGATGACACTCAGATATACTCAGGGTGCCATCCCCTCCCAGGTAGAGAGTTTGCTAAATCCCTAAGGTACCATTTGTTATGTTGGTGATATCGCCAAGGAAAACCAAGAAGTTGCGGCAAAGCCTGCAGACCTCAGCTACACAATCTCAGCACCTTGTGGGGGGTAAAGCTGGGCAAGCTTTGATTTTTTTTTAAGAAAGAGCTAAGCCAGAGCTGAGCCAAGGGCCTGGCTTGGCTCTTAGAGCCAAATCATGCGGTGAACCAAGGATAAGGTGGACAAGCGGTAGTACCACACAGCCTTTGCCCAGTTAATCAGCTTTATGTGCTTGGTGTTTCATGAAAATAGCATGACCCTAGTTAGAACAAAAAGTAACCTTGGAAGCATGTGAGAATAGCTTAAACAAATGTGATTTCCATGCATAGCACCAGAATATGAACAAGGCCCAATGCAGTTCTATACCAACTTAAAAAAAAGAGAATGTTTTCTTTAATAAATTCCAGTAGCTAATAGATAAATGAACATTTGGGGGTTCTAATTCATTACCATTTAAGACACTGCCTTCTGCAATTATGCATCTCTGCTTCACAGACATATCTGCTTATTTGCAAAGGACTGTTTATAATGTAAGACTTCCTATAAGGTGTTGGACCCAAAATGGCATTTCACATGCTGCCTGTATATTTGGTCAACTGATTCAGCACCCCTAGGGCACACTTTTGCTTGTCAACATACAAATAAAATGACTCGGTTGAATTGTGTATTGTTTTTGATCAGCTGTAACACTTTTTGTCAAATACAATGATCCAGATGTCCATAAAATGAATATGAAGAGCATAGTAGTTAATATAAATCTGTTTGTCTTGCACATTGATAAGTTCATCAGAAAAATAACTTATTTTACTCACTTGTAAATGTGAGCTGCTAAACATAACAAAAATCCAGTAAATATATCATCTGAGACAAGTTGGGGCAGGATCATGAAAGCCAAGCAATATTAACCCTTATGAGAACAAAAAAAAAACAAGTGTCACAAACTACAAAAGACTGCTGCATTCTCAAGCAGTAAAGTGTAAAGGCAGACCATTGAGACACAAAGTATTTTCAAACATGCATAGGAAATGTGAAGCAATCATATTTGAGATACACCTGCTAGCCCAAACCCCCTAACTGTTACATATTAAAAAAAGTATCTCTAACCACAACAAACATGCAGTGTAAACCTCCTACAAATGGGGGTTCCCAAAAAGTCTTCCTTGAGCTTACCTAAATGTTCACTGCCAGGCTGGTGTCCTGCTTTTTAGCAGTTTAAATGTGATTACCGAGCCTGTATAGACTCTGTGTACTGTCTCTTTAAGAGCTGCCTGATTGCAGCATAAGTAATCTGAGAGGGAGCTCTGTTGAAAGATGAAGCTATTTGCTGAAAATCATTTAGCGTGATAATGGTAATGTTTGTCTAACATGCTCTCTTTGCAGCAAGGACTGTTTTGTTTGTCTCCACTATCTTGGTCCAGGATGGTAAAATGGACCAATCAGTTCTGGTGGGACCTAAAATGTAACCAGACTACAGGAGCTGTCTGAAGTCCAAATCTGTAGGAATTGTAGTTTTGAACTTTTTGCACCTTTTTTGCAACTGAAGGGGGAGCTCTTGCTTTGACTGACAGCCAAATCAGCTAACCAAACCTTTTGGATCTGAGGTAATCCCCCAAGCTGCCTGCTGTTTAGAGCAGATCTAAGCTGGAAGCTAAAGAAGAAAGAGCTGAAGTGATTTTGAGCAGCAATCCTGAGTGGATTCGCATGGGAGAACTGTGAAAAGGCTGAGTTTTAGGCTTGCATGTCATTCTGCTGCTCCTGAGAGGGAGAGAAGAGAATTATTTTGGACTAAATCCAAGTTGGTGTGACTGAAGTAAGCTACTGAAGTGGGTCAGGCTCAACCTGAAGAAGACCGAAGATTTTGCTGAATGCGATAGGCCTGTCAGGAGTTCCAGCTACCCCTAAGCTCCCGGTGTGTGCAGAGACCTTGCAATTGTGACCGGGGAGGGCTTTGCCTGGTTCAGTAGAATTCTCTTACATGTAAATGTGCTATGAGCTGCTAGTGAGTCATGAGATAGTTCTCCACTGTGTGGACTGTGTTCTGTTTGCTGTAAGCTGTATCCAACCCAAAACAGACTGCATCCAAATTTGTCTTCAAGCGGTCTGGGCCTTGCCAGACTGGCCCAGCCAGACTACCCACTGCACAGAGAAGCCATCAACGAAAGACCTGCCTGGGGATCAGCCCCCTGCTCCACACGTGAACAGGAATGATGCCTCTGTGACTCATGTGGGCCCTGATTCTTTTGACTTTCCTGATCAACCACCTGCATTCTCGGTTTTCATCCAGCCTGTGTCCAGTCTTGGTTATCGTGAGTAAATACTGGGATTGATCCCTGCAACAACAGCTTAATCTAAATGTGTCATCTGATTGTCTTGTTGTTTCATTTCCTTTATGAACTGAGCCCTCTGGATCCTGATTACAAATATTGTGTACTGTGCATGTTGTGTTTTTCATCACATTGCCCTAACCAGCTGCGATGCCGGCCAACCCCGGGCAACAGTCCTGGCGAGCCCATCTCTTCTCCACCTCGGTACCCAGAGGTGTGACTGTGTGGGGGGACTCAAAGCGCATGCATGAATCCTTGATTGATATAACCTTTAAGCTAATTAACCTGATTTTTCCCCATCCCTGTTCAAGTCCCCTGAATAAATCATATCTAACTTTTTCTGCATGTAATCTGACTGTGGTTCAAGTCTGTGCTCAAAGTACTGTACTGTTGCTATTTGCTGTGCATAATCTTGTTTTACAGGGGGTCGCCAGGGTCGAGCCAGAGGAGCCAGCCTTGGTGGTAAGTGCAAACAGTGTGGGTACTTGTGTGGTATACCAGGAGTATTGTGAAAGTGATTATTGTACAGTGTTCAGGCCAGTAGAGGGGAAAGAGGGGGGTTACAGTGTCCTGGAGGGCTGTGCCCTGGTTAGCTTGACCAGTATCAACCCTGAACTCTGGGTGGAGGCACCTGTTTCAGAACTCGGGGCCCTTAACCTGCTACTAGCCAAGCAGGCAGGGGTAGTAGCTCTTGGGATAGTGCCACCTAGGGGTTACATCTTGGAAGCTCACCGCTGGGATTTTGTGTCTTCTAGTGGCTGAAATTATGAATTATTGTCAAACATAAATGGCTACCCCAACAGAAGTGGTTGTGCACCAGTTGGTGAGGTGGTGTACAGGGCAGGAGATTGACCCTCACAATGCCCTGCTTGTATTGGATATTCCTCTGAACATTGGTAAAGACGCTGTAGAAGGAGTACTTTCCAAAGTTGAATGTTTAACAAATGCTGTGGTGGTGGGGCTACAGGCTGATTTGACCACCAAAACTTTCATGATGTTAGTAGAGTGTAGTGACCCAGTGGACAGTTCCAAAGTTCCACGGACTATTGCCCCAGAAGGGACCCCAGCTGCCTGTAGAGTGATAACTAGAGACAGTAAAGACCCCGGGGAGGATGAGCTCCCCCTATTATCTGAGACTTTTGAGAAGAAATTTGCTAAGTTGTTGCTGGAGGAAGGGAAAACCGTAGAAGACTTTAAGAAACTATTCCTGCCACCTGGGGTTGTTCCCTCCCCAACACCCCCTCCCACTCCAGCACCTGTTACTGCCCTGCCTTCTGTGCCTGTGCCAATGCTGGCCCCTATATCTGTACCTGCCATTAGTCGTGATTCCTCCCTAAGGTTGAGAATCTTCTCTGGCACCCTTCCCACCCCCCAGGGGAAGATGACTGGGAGACCTGGATAGACTATGTTGCCCCTCTAGTACTTGAATGGCAATGCTCAGAAGCAGAGAATTGAAAGAGGTTGAGTGAGAGCCTCCTAGGTCCTGCCCTGGCTACCATCCATGCCAAGCGGGCCAATAACCCTGAAGCAACTGCACAGGACTATCTTGATGCATTGGAGAATGTGTATGAGAGCAAGGATTCAGATGAAGACCTGTGGTGGAGAGTAAGAAACACCCAGCAGTACTCAGGGGAGCCATTGTCTGTGTATGTACCTCAGCTTGAAAAGCTGCTACAAGAGTGCCTCAGAAAGGGTAGTTTGCTGTCAAATGGATTAGATCGAACTAGGCTGGACCAGATCTTTAAGTCTGCTCCATTTTCAGAATTGCTACTGCTTCAGTTGCACCTCACCAACTGACTAGAATTGCCCCCCTCTTATGATGAGCTAATGAAAGAAATTCTGGAGGTTGAGCAATGGTGACCGGGGGGGGGGGGTTCACCAATATCTGCTGCTACTGCGTAAGTGACAGAAAGTGATCATCCAAGTGGGGTTCAGGGGCAAAAGTTGGCACCTAACGAACATTCTGAGAATGCAAAGGACTTCCCACCCTGGGCCCAGTTTTTGAAAGTCTAGCCATTAAAGGAAGTCTGAGAGTTGAAGGCAGGTACCTCTGCAAGGGTTTCCCCCATGGAACAAGATTCTGGTTCCTCTCAGGACGTGACTGCCATGGGGATGGGGGTGCACCCTCGGCATCCTCTACCTAGGGTAGCTCCCAGGCTCAAATCAAAGAATTGACTGCCACCCTAAAGGAACTATTGAGACACGTTGCACCCCTCTCACCACTGCAAGCAGATATTGAACCCCGATCCCTTGCTACTACTTCAGTTCCTCATGCAATGTTCTCTCCAAGGATGACCCAGAAGTCTATCATTTGTCACAACTGTGGAAAGGATGGCCCTATGAAGAGGGAATGCAGGTCTCAGAAAGACTTAGAGAAAGTGGTGAACTGGCTTCAAGGAGAGCTTCAGAAAAGGAATCAGTGGTCAAGGGATGCACAAAGTGACTGCAGTGAAGGCTTTGGACATCCTAACTCAAACCCCTCTGTGGCTAAATCATCCATCCAGGCCCCTGCTGCTGTCCCTCCAGACTGGTCCAAAATATTGGACCCTTCAATGGAGACTACCATGGCTGTGAATGGTATTCCTACTCAGGCTGTGCTGGACAGTGGGTTACAAGTGACCATTGTATTTAAGGACTGGTATGACAAACACTTATCTGCTGTGCCCTTACAATCCCTGGAAGTCCTACATGTGTGGGGGCTGAGCAACAAGTCTTATCCCTACCTAGGATATGTCTGCCTCTGGTTGTCATTTCCTGCAGCAGTATCTGGTGTAGAGGAACTAGTTGAGACGCTGGCCTTAGTGTGTCCCCCTACTAGACTGTATGATGGAGTTCCTCTGTTAGTTGGGACCAATGCCCATATGTTTGGGAGACTGGCACAACTCTGTCGTGAGAAACAAGGGCGACGGACTGGGGGAGCCTTAAGAATTCCCACTCTGATCAAGAGGGCCTATGATTTGCAACAGAACCCCAAGGGAGTGGACCAGGATGAACTGGTAGGGGTCATGTGGAAGAAGGATCCTGATTCAGTGGTACTGGTGACCCTGCAGGAGGACCTGGAGGCTCTGGAAAGATGGTCTAGAACGTGGAAGCTGAGGTTCAATGCAGGGAAATGCAAGGTACTCCACCTGGGGGCCAGAAACCCAGGCCAAGTGTACACCCTGGGGGGGAAATACTACAAGTCTCAATGGCTGAGAGGGACCTGGGGGTGGTGGTGGATGTCAAGATGAACAACTCTGAGACTTGTAGGAGGGCAGCAGCCAAGGCCAACAGGATGCTGGGATGCATCACTAGGGGATCACCTCCAGAAGGAGGAAGTGATACTCCTCTGTATAACACTTGGTGAGGCCGCACCTGGAGTACTGCATGCAGTTTGGAGGCCACACTAAGAGGGACATTAACCTCCAGGAGAGGGTCCAGAGGAGGCAACCAAAATGATTTGGGGCTTGAGGGACAGGACCTATGAGGAGGGCTCGAAGAGCTAAATATGTACACATTGGAAGAGAAGAGGACCGGGGGACATGATAGAGGTCTTCAGGTACATGAAGAGGGTAAATAGGGAGGAACAGTCAGGGTGCTTGAAGGAAGGAGGAAGGGGCCACTAGAGGCATGGGTGGAAGCTGGAGGGAAGATTCAGGGAGAAAAGGAGGAGGTGCTACTTCACTGAGAGGGTGGTGGAGCCATGGAATGCACTACCTAGGGGCTGGTGGAGGCAGAGACAGTGGAGGGTTCAAGAGGGGTGGGGACAGGTACAGGGGAAGGGTTCAGGAAGCAAAATCCAATGCAGCAAGAATATCCGGAACTGGGAAGGGAGAAGCCAGAGAAGGCGAGGGGGACAGCAAGGTCAGCACCCAGGGTGGGGGCAGACCAAACGAGCAGACACGAAAGACCGTTAGGCCTATTCTGCTGGCATTTTAGTATGTTAGTATGTTAGTACTGGCCCCTAACACCCAGTGTACCATTGAAGTGGAGGTCCACCTCCGCAAAGATGTCAAGAACAAAATACTGATGTTGGACGCACCAGGCAATGGAAAATTGACGGAAGGATTATTGGTTAAGCCCAGCATCTTGCCAGCTCATGCTCATGCCTATGCATGATGAGTGATGGTCAAGATTCATAATGTGTCAGATCGGGAGATCCGGGTGAACAGAGGATGCACCCTAGCTATGGTACACTGAGCAGACACTGCAGTGTTGCCCAATAACAAGCACCCTGGCAAGACAGATAGAGTGACTCCCGACTTGTTTGATTTTGGTGACTCCTATTGCCAGCTGAATGGAAGACTAGAATTAGCCAGAAACTTGCCCAGAGAGATCAAGTGTTTTCATTGAAGGAATAGGATGTTGGATGTGTCCAGAGTGTAGAGCATCACATACGCCTGCATGATGAACGGCCATTTCGAGAGAGGTCTCGATGCCTTGCCCCTGCAGACATAGACGATGTGAGAAGACACTTGCAGGAAATGCCCGTGGCTGGTGTGATACAAGAATCCAGGAGCCCATATGCTTCTCCCATTGTGGTTGTGTGTAAGAAGAATGGATCTGTGAGAATGTGTGTTGATTATTGAACTCTGAATCAGGGGAGCGTCCCTGATCAATACACCATGCCCCCGTATACAACATGCTCTGGATTGTTTGAATAGGAGCAAATGGTTCTCGGTGTTGGATCTTCACAGTGGATATTACCAGATTCCGATGGCTCCTTAGGACCATGAAAAGATGGCCTTTATCTGTCCTTTGGGGTTCTATGAATTCCTGAGAATGCCCCAGGGGATATCGGGCGCCCCTGCCACCTCCTAGTGATTGATGGAATGAGCGGTGGGAGACATGAATTTGCTGGAATGCCTTGTGTACTTGGACAATGTCATTGTGTTCAGAAGCTCCCTAGAGGAAAGTGAGAGTTGACTGTTCAAAGTACTAGAACGACTGGAAGATTTCAGCCTCAAGCTGTCCACCGACAAGTACCAGTTTTTCTAAACCTCTGTGAAGTATGTGGGGCACATAGTGTCTACAGAGGGGATAGAGACTGATCCTAGTAAAGTTGAAGCCTTGACTATTTGGCTTCAGCCCCACAATTTGAAAGAACTACAACGTTTCCTGGGATTCTGTGGCTACTACCGCCAGTTCATAAAGGACTATTACAGAGTGATTCAGCCCCTGTTGAATCTTACCCAGGGTTACCCTCCTACCAATCGAAAGTACAAAAAAGGGTCCATCAAAGAAACAGACAAAGCACATTTATGCCAGGTGAACTTTTCAGGTCCCGTTGGATGCCTGACTGTGAAGCAACTTTCTACTAAGTCACATACCAGCTCACCCATGTCCCCATTCTCGCTTGTGCTGATCCCACAAAACCCTATGTGCTGCATACTGACGCCAGTCCACAGGGTCTAGGAGCTGTACTGTGCTGTACTGTATCAAGACCATGAGGATCATTTGAGACCAGTGGTATTCACCAGTAGGAGCTTGACCCCATCAGAGCAAAACTACCCTGTGCACAAGTTGGAGTTCCCTGCATTAAAATGGGCCATTGTCGACCAGTTTCATGATTACCTCTATGGGGTGAAAATAGTGGTGAGGACTGACAATAACCCATTGACCTATGTACAGACTTCAGCTAAGTTAGATGCCACGGGACACCAGTGGCTTTCTGCATTGTCAGCATATTGAATACAGACCAGGCCTGAATCATATTGATGCTGGCGCCCTATCCCGGAGGCCCATTTCCAAGAGCGACTGGGTCAGGCTGTCTGAACTTGACATCTGAGCATGGTGCCAAAAGTTTGACAGAAATGAACCAATGTCTATTGACTCAGAGGACTGCTTAGTAGATTGCTTGGGCCCCCTCTGACACCTGCATACCAGCTGCATATTGCCACTTTTCTGCTCTTAGATATTAGTGCACTACCTCAGTTTGACAATGACAGCATTCAATGAGCTCAATCCCGAGATCCTATGATTCAGCCAGCAGTTGGCACCCTTTGTGTAGGAAAAGATGTGTCCAAGTTGCGTTCCTCTGATCTTCGAACCGCTTTATTGTTTAAAGAAGGCCCTAGGTTGAAGCTGCTTAATCAGTTGTTATATAGAGAGACAGTAGATTGGGGTTGCCAAATACACAAGCAACAATTGGTCCTGCCCACAGCCTTCAAAGATGTGGTACTGAGGTCCCTCCACAATCATATGGGCCACCTTGGTATCGACTGAACCCTTGACCTAATACGATCTTGATTCTACTGGCCCAAGATGGGGGCCGATATTGAGCACCATGTAAGGACTTGTAGTCACTGCCTGCAGAGAAAAGCCTTGCCTCAGAGGGCTGCACCCCTTTTCAACATTACTACCAGCACCCCAATGGAACTAGTCTGCATAGACTTCTAGAGTTTAGAGCCTGATCAGCGAAACATTGGCAATGTGTTAGTGGTTACTGACCATTTCACATGGTATGCACAAGCTTTTCCCACCAAAGATCAAAAAACATCTACCGTGGCCAAGGTGCTAGTGGAAGATTGCATTTTCCACTATGGTGCCCCCCCAGCGAATTCACTCTGATCAGGGCCGGGACTTTGAGAGTCGGCTAATCAAAGAAATGATCTCTCTGTGGGGGGTGTGAAAGTCAAGAACCACCCCTTATCACCCGGAGGAGGATCCTCAACCAGAACGCTTTAACTGCACCCTGCTGGACATGCTAGGCACCTTCCACCCAAACGATAAGCATAAATGGAGCCAGCAGATTAGCACCTTGGTATATGCATACAATTGCATGAAGAATGATGCTACCAGGTTCTCTCCCTACCGCCTCATGTTCGGGAGAGAGGCCCGGCTGCCTGTTGATGTCTGTTTTGGGGTTTCTCCCGATGGGGTCCAAGATGAATATTACCTGCAATATGTACAAAAACTGAAAGCTCAATTGAACCATGCCTATCAACTGGCCCAGACAATGTCCACCAAAAGACATCTAGCCAACAAACAGAGACATGATAGAAAAGTAAAGGCTCAAGAGATTAGGCCAGGAGACCATGTGTTGTTGCGAAATTTAGGATTGCATGGTAAACACAAAATTGCTGATCTATGGCACCATCTTCACTATGTCATAGTTGGAAGTTGGATGATTTGCCAGTGTACAAAGTGCGCCCAGAGAATAACTCCAAAGCTGTCAAGACCATGCACCATAACCACTTGCTACCTATTGGTCAAGCTATAATTGAGGCTGAACCCACCGAGATTGATTTCCCTGGACCAGTGACTCGTGCTGCTGCATGAAAAAAACAGAGTCAGCCTGCCCCCGTGGTTGCTGATTTAAGACTTCCCCCGCAACTGGCCCAGAATGATAGTGACTGCCAGTCTAACTCGGATGACAGTGAGTGTGATAATGTCTATTACCCCTCATATGAACTGAGTCAGTTGTTTAGTGGAAATCCCATGTTGAATTATGGGGATGCAGCTGGGCTATCTGGACTGCCTAACCCCCCGGCATCATCCTTGGAGCCAATGCTCCCTGAAAGTGAAGTGCAGAGTATCATGTCTGAGGATACTGAGTCTTTGTGTATTGTGGAACTGTATGATTAGTGATGGGCAAGTGGCACCAATTCGCTCGGCCGGAGTGATTCACAGAGTGAGGCGGGTCGCGGTGCTCGTGGCTTTCAGGCGTTGCTTGGCGTTATTAATGGAAATGCAAAGTCGCTTAAGCACTGACTTAGTTACTCCGCCTACCAAACCACTACTCCACCAATTCTTAAGGCGAAGTACATTGAAAACAATGTACTTCACCTCACTATGCCTTGTTTTTAAGCTCTAAAGGTGAATTTTGCAGTGATTTATGGGATTTCAGGTCACATGGGCCCTATACTGTTCTGCACAGCCTCAGTTTGGGGTAGTGTGTGTAGGAAGCTGTAGGAGACAATCTGCTCTGAGAGCTCTCTGCGATTCAAACCTTCAAAAAGCTGTTAAAAAAGCCTTTTTGAGTCATTTTTTTTTGCTGAAACTTTAGTTCATCGATTATAGGAAACCCTCCTGTGCTCATATCATCGAGCATTTGTTTGTGTATGGATTTTGAATGTTAATGTACAACATTCAGTCTGTGTACTGAAAGACAGTGGAAGTGTGCTTTGGGGAGGGGCGTATCTGTGGTGTAGGTAGATTAACTTGGAGAAAAAGATAGTGCTTTCTGTTTTGGTGATATTTTTCTTGTATAACTGTGTTAATGTACACACAGTAATATTTTCAATATTTCTTGCCATTTTTTTGCCGATTGTTGTGGTGCAACAATGCATAATTTTTGTTTGTTTAAAATGTGTGGTTATATTACTGAAGTTTTCAATTTGCTATGCATTACTTAGTGTGTGTGTGAGTATGTGTGTGACGCATGTCATCAAATCAGACACCTTTTATTGTGCCACATAATTTCAGCAATGTGAAGCTGCTATCCACTGCAGCTGTGTGATTTTTGTACTTCTTTGTGGTATCTTTACTGGTTCTAGTACTAGTGACTGTTACTGCCATTGTGCATAATTTTAGCTTGTTTAAAATATGTGGTTATATTACTGAAGTTTTCAATTTGCTATGCATTACTTGGTGTGTGTATGAGTATGTGTGTGATGCGTGTCATCAAATCAGACACCTTTTATTGTGCCACATAATAATTTCAGCAATGTGAAGCTACTATCCACTGTAGCTATGTGATTTTTGTACTTCTTTGTGGTATCTTTACTGGTACTAATTAGGGTTGTCAGAACCCTCTGAAGTTCTGGGTTCTAGTTCTAGTCCAGAACTTTTGAAAAAGTTCTAGGGTTCTAATCTTTTTTAGAACTTTTTAGAACTCGAACCCTATTTTTTTATTGTGCTGCCAGTAACGAAGATAGTAATAAAATACATGTAAAGGAAAAACTGTTCAATATAAGGGGGAGAGAAATTATCTTGTGTGACATTGATAGGAATACAACTAGGTTTATCTATGGTTTCTTCTGTTTGCTAAAGCCAGCAACTTAATACGTAACAGGCCCACCCACCCACCCATATGTTAAACGTTTTCCGCTGCAGCTGCATCATAGTTCCTTAGTGAAAGAAAGAGGCACATTAGCCATTTATGTACTCAGCTATATATACTCATCGTCATGAATTATGAGAAAAATAACTGATATTACCTAATTTCAGCTATTTGCTGCTTTCTTTTAAATGAGTAAATCAAAAGTTGCTATGTTTAAAAGATAGCTTTTATAACAAAGTTAAGCCAAGTACTACAGCAGCATGTGGAACTGTTGCAAAACATATTATGTCATAACGTAGTCAGTCAAGACATTTGAATAAAAAAATATGCCAGTCATTGTTGCTGGCAAAATGCATGCAATTTTCTAAGGTAATGCATACATGTACCAACTTTTGTTGGCAAATTGAAGTAATACTTATAACTTCTAAGATGATGCATTTTTGCAGCTGATACTTCAATAAAATCTGTATTTCAGTCACATAAATAAAAAGTGGTTTCCTCACCCATACTAAGGAACATTTAATGTAGCTGCAGCAGTTGGCATGTGATGTTTAGGGACAGCATCTGTCAACCCCATTATATATCAAATTATCACTACTTGTAAAGCAAAAACACTTTATGATACGTCACATTCTGTGAAAACTGCTGATGCAGATTTTCTTTTATTTCTGATTCCTTTATTCTTTTTAAAGGGGACAGGACAATTGTGCTAGGTGGCAGCAGTTTGTAATGTATTTAATAAGAATATATATTATGTGTACAGTAGGTTCGGTCTGTCATCATTTTTTTCCTCACCATTCCCAGCTGATCACGAATCTGTAAATGAAAGAACTAAAACAACACTCACCTTTCACCCCATCACCCATTCCACTTTTCTTCCACCATCCTCATCTGTGCAGTAGCACCCATGCCACCCTTACATCCATGTTAAAACCAACCTACAACCCTCACCTATGTACTAGCATCCATTTTTCGTTTATGGCTAACATTTCTGTAATTGAAAAAATAATAAACAGCTACCAATTAGAACTCATTGTTTTGTCCTCTTTAAAATTGAAAAATAGACCGCTCCTGTCCCAGCCCATACTGATGCACACAAAGTCACAGAAGGTAAATCCAGAAATACATGTTTCACTTTAACTATAAATAATATGATACAGAAAGGATTGATGTGACAGTGTCCCTTTTATGCCAAATTTGGGCCTGTTTCACTGATGTTAAATTGCCCTGTATATAAAACTTGTTGACTTTAGTTTTGAGACCCTAGCTACAAAGCAGTTTGCCATGAAATGGTGAAAGTTTTGGGGGTATATAGTCCAAGGTAGTAGATCGAGAAAGGAGAAGCGACAACCAAAGTCATCACAGTCTGTAAAGTTTCCTTTTTGGTGCAGAGACTCTGTCCCACACAGTATTACCAGCCACCACCATCTGAGTTGTCATCACCATCAACATCCACAACATCAACCACTTAGGATCAGTTTGTATACTCT
This sequence comes from Neoceratodus forsteri, assembly GCA_016271365.2. Lineage (NCBI taxonomy): Eukaryota > Metazoa > Chordata > Ceratodontiformes > Ceratodontidae > Neoceratodus > Neoceratodus forsteri. The sequence goes on from JADMNL010000022.1 coordinate 662,721,446, forward strand.
TGTAGGGATACGAAAATCTTGACTTATTAACTTTAATAAAAGTTAACGTGTACATTTTCTGGCAGCAAACTATTTCTGGTGTCTGTCACAATATTGCCAGCTGTACTAAACATGCGTTCTGAAGAGACACTTGTTGCAGGACAACCAAGATATTTACAGGCTTCATCATACAGCTCTGTCAAATTGACTTTTTGATCTCCAGTATTCAAAGGGCATGCATCAATAGGAATAGGCAGTTCTTGCAGGTAACTGTCTACCATGATGGACAGAGACCGCTCGAAGAAGGAATCACAAAGCAGCTGGTATGGCAGCAATTTGGGAAAGGTTTTGCCACAGATTTAGCTTGCTACTAAGGGTTGAAGAAGTGGTAGTTGTGGAACAACTACTGTTAATGTTGGTGACTTTTCAGTTCTGCACCCTTTGTGAAGATGAATCTGCATGTTGTGGTGATGACAACCTGGGGTACTGTGCGTGTCTGTGTTTGACTCCTGTGAGTGCTGCAGCTCATCTAGCAACATACATTTGTACTGCTCTATATCATCTGTTTTTGGAAGATGTATAGCCTTGAACCTGGGACCTAAGAGAGTTGCAAGGATGTAGTGTCTTGATTTCGTCATTGCAGCTAATTTGTCATTGGTTTTGAAGCGCTCGCTCATTCTCTTTACGAGATTCCCATGATACAGGCGACGTGTTGTCTGCGCTTCAGATCTGTCTTTTTCTATTTGTAGATTTAGAACACTAAGATGATGTGAAATGAGCATTATGAGTGGGATAACCTGACTCACAGATGCACCTTCAGAAGACATGTCCCTTGTAGCTGTCTCAAAAGGAGCTAGGATACAGCACACTGTCTCCATTAATTTCCACTGCAGCACAGACAGCATAATGCCATCTCCAATAATGTAACTGGAGCAGTACTCATGTACAGCTTGCTTTTTCTCCTAGAGGCACTGCAGCATATAAAGCATTGGGTTCCAATGAGTGGAAACATTTTGAATCAGCTTTTGCTGGGGCAGCTTGTGTTTTTTTTGCAGTTTGGACAATGTCCGTATAGCCTTGGTTGAATGTGAAAAGTGAGTTACAATTTTTTTGCAAACAGCAATCATACCATCCACTTGTGTTTCGTTGCTGAGAAATCCCGTGACAATTAAGTGTAAGCAATGTGCAAAGCAAGAAGCATACAGAAATCCTCCATCCTGTACTGCTTTTAAGATGTTGGCTCCATTGTCACTTACTATGAAGCCACATTTTAGACCGTGAGAATAAACCCATTCGTCAAGGAGGTCATTTAGTTCCTGCAAGATGTTTTCAGCAGCATGACTTTGCCCAAACTTCTTTATATGCAGCAGTGCCATCTTTTGGGGTGTCTTTGTTTTTGAAGAAGCACAAGAAAACGTGACAATGAGTGGTAAGGACATGTAATCTATGTTTTGAGTGCTGGTCCACATATCTGTTGTGACATGAATAACCCCACCCTCTGCAGTTTTAAGTGCAAGCATCACTGTCGCTTTTAAAGCCTGATAAATGTTTGGTATTTCAACATAGGAAAAGTACCTTTCGATGAGAAACATTGTAACGAGGCTCTGCATGTCATGAGCTCCCTAAAATCCTCATGATCTACCAAAGAGTATGGGAGAAGGGCTCCGGCTAACAGTTCACCAATTCGGTGATTAAGATGAAGGTCTTTGGATGATTTCTAGTAAAGGTATCCTTCCTTTCAAATGCCTGAGACAGTGTTAGCTGTTTGCAACATGTCCCTTCTGGTTTATTATACACCGTGCTTGATGGGCAGATGGGCCGAGAGATGGTGGACTAGGACTTATACATTCAGTGCCATCACTGGATGTGCAACTGAGTACTAATGGTGCTGGCATTGGTGGTAACAGTGATCCTAGGGCTGGCAGTGGTTCTGCCGCATCAAGTTCAGACAATTCAGTATCCATTTCAGATTCCTGTCCCTTCTCACGTCGCGGTCTGGAAGATGGAGGACATGGGTTTTGGATGATCAAGCAAAACCGAATGCTTTTTCAGATGGCGTTTAAGAGCTGTAGTGCCAAGGCAGGACACAACTTTACCACAGCTTACACTCTGTTTACACAGGGAACAAATTGCTCTGCATGGATCAGTTTTACTGTCAGAGAAATAATTCCACACCTTAGATGTGACAGATTTTGTTAAGTGCTAGGAAGATAGCTAAAGACTGTTTGTGTCTTTTCACCTGTCCTAACAGAACCTGGGACATGCTCCTTGGTGCTAGAAGAGTGGGCAGAAGACTCTGATGGATTTTCATTGCTGGCCAACACAGAAGTGGTGGATTCAATGGATATGTCCTTTTCATTGCCAACAGTGCTGGATGTATTTGCAAGTGCACTACCTGATTCATTGTCAGCAGACTTGCTCATTTCACTTTGTTGAGGAAGTAATGATTTGTCGCGAGACACAACAGTGTCAGACTGAGACAAAGATCTACTGTCTGAGTCAGAGAGGGACTCACTGTCACTTGCATTATTGCTGCTAGTCACAGGGATCTTAACAGCATGAATGGCATACTTTATGGTGCCTCTCCGTGTGACCCCAGCAGCTGTACAGGTTTTCTTAAAAGGTCCCCCTTTACCACACTTCACTGTTGCTCTTTTGCTGTTTGTTGAATTTTATCACGTGAAACATTTTGGTTATTTCTGTTAGCACCAGGATTACCACTACCACAACACCTGCTCCAACACCAGCACTAGATGCTTCATCTATGTTGCTGTCAGCCATAACAGACAGTAAGTACCAGTACTACCAGTATACTGCGGTGAACACACCCACACCCAAACAATTCCTGTGTAACAAAGCAATGTGATCTGTGATTGCTGGCTACAACTCCAAAATTTTATTTTGGTTGTGTGACACTGTGATACCGTGGACTGAAAGTAATTGAAGAATATGACAGTTTGCAACTAAAGGATCCCAGGTTCAAGACTTACAGAATGATTGGGCTGCTGGGCATAGGCATACACATAGAAATCAAGGGTGCAGAGCAGCGAGTGATGGCTGACCACAGGAGGCAGGTCACATACGCAACCCAGGGAATGAGAATTATATTTCTACATTTCTGTCATGTGTAAGTTAATGCACCACACAACTGGCCACTGGGCTTCTCTCTGTAACACACACTGGGTAGGGTGCAGTGCAGTCAAGGGGCACACAGCAGCAGGGTGATGGGCTGACCACAGGAGACGGAGTCACATATGCAACCCAGGGAATGAGAATTATATTTCTACATTTCTGTCATGTAAGGCTAATGCCACCACACAACTGGCCACTGGGCTTCTCTCTGTAACACACACACTGGGTAGGGTACAGTGCAGTCAAAGGGCACACAGCAGCAGGGTGATGGGCTGACCACAGGAGACGGAGTCACATATGCAACCCAGGGAATGAGAATTATATTTCTATGTTTCTGTCATGTAAGGTTAATGCCACCACACAACTGGCCACTGGGCTTCTCTCTGTAACACACACTGGGTAGGGTACAGTGCAGTCAAGGGCACACAGCAGCAGGGTGATGGGCTGACCACAGGAGACGGAGTCACATACGCAACCCAGGGAATGAGAATTATATTTCTACATTTCTGTCATGTAAGGTTAATGCCACCACACAACTGGCCACTGGGCTTCTCTCTGTAACACACACTGGGTAGGGTAGGGTACAGTGCAGTCAAGGGGCACACAGCAGCAGGGTTATGGGCTGACCACAGGAGACGGAGTCACATACCCAACCCAGGGAATGAGAATTATATTTCTACGTTTCTGTCATGTAAGGTTAATGCCACCACACAACTGGCCACTGGGCTTCTCTCTGTAACACATGCTGTGTAGGGTACAGTGCAGTCAAGGGGCACACAGCAGCAGGGTGATGGGCTGACCACAGGAGACGGAGTCACATACCAACCCAGGGAATGAGAATTATATTTCTATGTTTCTGTCATGTAAGGTTAATGCCACCACACAACTGGCCACTGGGCTTCTCTCTGTAACACACACTGGGTAGGGTACAGTGCAGTCAAGGGGCACACAGCAGCAGGGGTGATGGCTGACCACAGGAGACCGAGTCACATAACGTAACCAGGGAATGAGAATTATATTTCTCGTTTCTGTCCTGTAAGGTTAATGCCACCACACAACTGGCCACTGGGCTTCTCTCTGTAACACACACTGGGTAGGGTACAGTGCAGTCAAGGGCACACAGCAGCAGGGTGATGGGCTGACCACAGGAGATGGAGTCACATACATAACCAACAACTCAGGGAATGAGAATTATATTTCTACATTTCTGTCATGTAAGGTTAATGCCACCACACAACTAGCCACTGGGCTTCTCTCTGTAACACACACACTGGGTAGGGTACAGTGCAGTCAAGGGGCACACAGCAGCAGGGTGATGGGCTGACCACAGGAGATGGAGTCACATACGCAACCCAGGGAATGAGAATTATTTTTCTACATTTCTGTCATGTAAGGTTAATGCCACCACACAACTGGCCACTGGGCTTCTCTCTGTAACACATACTGGGTAGGATACAGTGCAGTCAAGGGGCACACACTGGGCTTCTCTCTGTGACACAGACACACACACTACACTGGGAAGGGTTCAGATTTATTTGCCTTTTTTTGCCTCCCTTGTATGCTTGTTGCTGGCAGCTGCTGAGTGTGCAGTGTGCATCACTGACTGAGCAGTGCTGCAGTTTCAAATAATCACATTTCACAAAGGTTCTTCACTTCTTCTTATTTTTTTTTTATTCTCTCTCCGAGTCCTCCTGAGTCCTCCTCCAGTCCTGATATTGATTGATCTCGGTCTCGATCCTCCCTATTCCCAAGTCCCTTCCCAATTCTTGATTAATCCCTCCACCTGTCCTGAACCTTCCCTAGTCCACTCCACCCGATTTTGAGCTTTTTCAGCCTTTCTCTTGTTCTCGGTCTCACAGGAAAATGGATGATGGAAGTGGCCACTGGACAAGTGGCGAGTCGCTAACCGCTAATTCTGCAGTTTAGCTGAGCTGCTGCTACCTCCCGCTCCGATCCTCTGCAAATGGCGCCTCCTCGCGGCACATCTCCTAAATACCCCCACAGATCCGCGGCTCGCACAGCTACTCGACCCCACAGCGGCCCGTGCGTAGATGCATAGTGCAAACAGACAGCGTTTCGCTCGCGGTGATTCCGAACCCTTTGTGAACCGTTTAGTGTTCGAGTTCTAGTTAGAACTCGAACACCAGGGTTCGAGAAGGGTTCGAATCTTTACCGAACTAGTTCTGACAACCCTAGTACTAATGCTAGTGTCTGTTACTGCAGCAGTGCAGTACACTTCCCCCTCCCACCCCACGGCCCACCCCAACTTAAGTTAGAACTCGAACACCAGGGTTCGAGGAGGGTTCGAATCTTTACCGAACTAGTTCTGACAACCCTAGTACTAATACTAGTGTCTGTTACTGCAGCAATGCAGTACACTTCCCCCCCCACGGCCCACCCCAACCGGCAAAGATATTCTTTTCCAGATTTGAATTTATGATGGTGAGCACTGGTTAGGTGTTGTGCATTTGTGTCTGCATCTCTTCAGTGCACAGCACAATCTTAATCCACCTGTGCATTCGCATCTCTTTAGGGCCCAATCTCCATCTGTAACTTGAGTCACAGCTGTTTCTTTGACTTCCCTTCAGAGTACTGGACAGGTGTGGTACTTAATTCTGCATGAATATTGTACTCATTTATATGGTTTTTAAGTCAGGACCATCATCACAGTCACTCATGATACAAATCACGTTCTTCATCTTCAGGGTCACAAATGCAGTCACAAATCATGATTCACGATCATTCACTTTACAAATCACAACATTAATTTTTTTTCTAGTTACTTGGATGTATTGTAAGCCTGTTTTGTAATATCTCTCCAGGCTTCACGACCCCACCATTGTACTCATTGATACGAGTTTTTAAGTTTGGGAGTTTTAAGCTACAGCTCATCAGGGAAGTACAGCCGTAGGCGGTATGCATTCACATTTCTTCATCATCACGGTCACAAATGCAGTCACAAATCATGATTCACGATCACGTCACGAATCACAACATTAATTTTTTTTAATAGTTACTTGGATGAATTGTAAGCCTGCTTTGTAGTATCTTTCCATGCTTCACCACCCTAACATTGTACTCATTAATGTTTGTTTTTAAGTCAGGGAGTTGGACAGTGTCTGCAGTACATACACAGACTGGAAAGAAGACTGACTGCACACATGCAGTTTAGTACAGTATACTTGCACTGCTCAAAATACAAAGTGTCACGCATACGGAAGACAACAAAAAATGGGCATAATTACATACAGGGGTCGGGGATGGTGGAGGAATACATTTTATAACACAGCAAGGAATTGTGGGGGGGCACATGGTGTGAGGAAAAAATAATGTGGAATCCCATGGTGGTCCAGCAGCAGTTCCAGCATGGACATAATTTGCAACTAATGTCCCTCTATGTGATCCAGCCGCTGCTCCACAGCACTCACCCTCTCGTTGTTATCCTCAACAGCACTCCAGAGAGCTGCCAAGTCAGCCTGTGTTATGTGTAGTTCTCTGGGGTCCACACATTCTATAGCCTGACCTGCTGGTGGTGGTGTGAGTGGGGGTGCTGGTGGAGCAGCAGGTGCTGCTGTGGTCCTCCTCTTCTTAGGGATAATGCAATGCACAGCTGCACCCTCTGCCACATAATGCCAGAAGGTGCAGGCATGATCTGTTCTGTGGCAGCCTGCCACTCCAACTGCTGGTGATTAAGCATATGGGTGTGCTGGCAACCAGTCCCCAGGTGAGTCCCTCGGGGGCGACGGTGCACCTCCACCTCACATATGTGGCACTTGACCACACTGCTGTCCCCCCAACACAGTCAAAAAACTGCCAAACAATGGAGGTGTGAGGAAGACCAGGCACAGACAGGGGATGGCCAGATGAACTGGCAGCCGGCTGGTCATGGTGCTGAACAGGGATGGGATCCACACCTGGGCCTGGGGGAACAGGCACAACCTGCTCCAGAGGACCTGGTGCTGGACTTGGTGGTGGTGGCGGTGGTTCAACTGCCTCAGAGTCAGGAAGGAGGCGGTGCTGGTCCTGCTTCTGGGGGGGCACTCACAAGTTTTGAGCAGTACAACAGGAATGGGCACCCATGCCCTCCACCCATACACATGGTAGGACGCTTACCACTACTACGGTCTCCCAGAGCTGACCCGGCCCCAGACATTCCCTCACCCTGGTCCATCTCTCCTACTGAGCTCCCTCAGTCTGAGCAATCACTACTCACAGTGTCACACAACACACGCACACACAGTCACACAGACACAGACAAACTAACTACTTATAAAGGTAAGAAAAATAAAATTTACAGAAAAAGCAAATTAAGTAAAAAAGAGTACAGAAAAGACAAAAAATGCAGCTTTTAAAAAAGCTGTTGGGTCTAAATCAAAGTTTAAATCTCCTCCTGGCTCTGATCTCAAAGTATCAGCATTCACAAAACACACTACTCTCTCTCCATCTGCACAGGAGAAAGTAAAAGTGTCTGCTTGTATGACTCAATTTCTTCCTGCCTAGCTAAAGAGCATGTGACTTACAGTACTGTAAGCCATGTGATGTGTGGGGTGGCTGCCAAATCTGAAACACCAAGTGGGTCACTTAGAATCATAATTAGGAATGCAAAGTCCATTAAAAACAATGACTTTGCCTTACTTCGCATTGCCATTCTGCCTTAATGTGAAGTGGTAATGACAAGGACGAGTGAGCACTTTGCATTGCCTACTCCATGTAGCAGAGTGGAGTGGCGATGCAAAGTGCCCACTTGCATTCACTTTGCCAGCAGAACTTAAATTCACTGCATTTCTATGTATGATTTGCCTGAAGGAGAGGCTGATGGTATGAGTCTTTCTGGTGACATGCCAGAACTTGAGGAACACTATGAGAGTGCTGACAACCCTCCTTCAGTGCCAGAGTGTCTTCAAAATGAGCCAAATGTTGTAGAAACTGAGACTACAGAGCAAGATGCTGACAGTGCTCCCAGACTGGACATTCCCCTTCATGCAGAGGCACCTCTCACAAGTGATGAATGCTCCAAGATCATTGCTGAAAATACAGAGACTGTGGTTGTTCACCCCAGAATGACTGGCTGAGCTGTCAAGCCAGTGGTACACTTCAAGTTACGATTCCCCTGGGAGGCCAGTGGATTTGCCTCTCAATGTAGTCCACAAAGGTGTTTATGTCTCTCAGAGCTCACTGCCCAAATTGCACATGATGGCCCATTCCAGGTTACTTGTTCTGCCCTCTCACCATGGTGCCCCTGCCCCATCCAGCCCCAAGTTAGCTGACAGGGAAGGGCTCCCTCTTGCATTGTTTAGAGTGCAAGAAGTTATTACATGATTCTGTATAGTAATGTTCAGTTTACCTGGGTGAAATATGCATAATATATTGTCAGAATGGAAATTATATAGTGGAGTTCATTTAAATGTATAGTAAAGTGACAAGTTATGCCAATTGATGAATCAGATAGTACTTGTATAGCATTCTAATGGTATAAATATCTTGTATATGTTCCATTTTCAATGTTATGATGGTACAGACTTGACACAGATGCCAAACTTTCCCAGGCAGAGAAGGGTGTAACCCCCCTACAAATGGGGGTTCCCAAAAAGTCTTCCTTGAGCTTGCCTAAATGTTCACTGCACAGGTTGGTGTCCTGCGTTTTAGTAGTTTAAATGTGATTACCAGAGCCTGTATAGCCTCTGTGTACTGTCTCTTTAAGAGCTTCCTGATTGCAGCATAAGTAATCTGAGAGGGAGCTCTGTTGAAAGATATAACTATTTGCTGAAAATCTTTTAGAGAGATAATGGTAACGTAGTTTGTCTAACATGCTTTCTTTGCAGCAAGGACTGTTTTGTTTGTCTCCACTATCTTGGTCCAGGTCTGCAAATTGGACCAATCAGTTCTGGTGGGACCTAAAATTTAGCCGGACTACAGGACCTGTCTGAAGTCCAAATCTGTAGGAATTGTAGTTTTGAACTTTTTGCACCTTTTTTGCAACTGAAAGGGGAGCTCTTGCTTTGACTGACAGCCAAATCACCTAACCAAACCTTTTGGATCTGAGGTAATCCCCCAAGCTACCTGCTGTTTAGGGCAGATCTAAGCTAGATGCTAAAAAAGAAAGCTGAAGTGATTTTGAGCAGCAATCCTGAGTGGATTCGCTAGGGAGAACTGTGAAAAGGCTGAGTTTTAGGCTTGCATGTCTGCCTGCTGCTCCTGAGAGGGAGAGAAGATAATTATTTTGGACTAAATCCAAGTTGGTGTGACTGAAGTAAGCTACTGAAGTGGGCCAGGCTCAACCTGAAGAAGACCGAAGATTTTGTTGAATGCGATCAGCCTGTCAGGGGTTCCAGCTACCCCTAAGATCCCAGTGTGTGCAAAGACTTTGCGATTTTGACTGGGGAGTGCTTTGCCTGGTACAGTAGAATTCCCTTACATGTAAATGTCTATGAGCTGCTAGTGGGTCATGAGTTAGTTCCCCACTGTGTGAACTGTGTTCTGCTTGCTGTAAGCTGTATCCAGCCCAAAATGGACTGCATCCAAATTTGTCTCCATGCGGTCTGGGCCTTGCCAGACTGGCCGAGCCAGACTACCCACTGCACAGAGAAGCCATCGAAGAGAGACCTGCCTGGGGATCAGCCCCCTGCTCCACGCTTGAACAAGAACAATGCCTCTATGACTTGTGTGGGCCCTGCTTCTCCTGGCATTCCATATCAACCACCTGCAGTCTCAATTTTCATCCAGCCTGTGTCCAGTCTTGGGTATAGTGAGTAAATACTAGGGTAGCTCTCTGCAACAACAGCTTAATCTGAGTGTGTCATCTGATTGTCTTGTTGTTTGGTTTCCTTTACCAACTGAGCCCTCTGGCTCAAGATTACAAATATTGTGTACTGTGCATGTTGTGTTTTCCATCACAGGGCCCTAACCAGCTGCGATGTCAGCCAACCCTGGGCAACAGTTCTGGCTAGCCCATCTCTTCTCCACCTGGGTACCCAGAGGTGTGACTGTGTGTGTTGGGACTCAAAGTGCATGCATGAATCCTTGATTGATATAATCTTTAAGCTAATTAACCTGATTTTGCCCCACCCTTGTTCAAGTCCCCTGAATAAATCAGATCTAACTTTTTATGCATGTAATCTGACTGTGGTTCCAATTTCTGCTCAAAGTACTGTACTGTTGCTATTTGCTGTGCATAACCTTGTTTTACAGGGGGTCCCCAGGGTCGAGCCAGAGGAACCAGCCCTGGTAGTAAGTGCAAACAGTGTGGGTACTTGTGTGGTGTACCAGGGGCATTGTGAAAGTGATTATTGTACATTGCTCAGGCCACTAGAGGGGAAAGATGGGGGTTACAGTGTCCCTGAGGTCTGTACTCATGTTAGCTTGACCACTACCAACACTGACCTCCGGATGGAGGCACCTGTTTCAGAACTCGGGCCCCTTAACCTGCTACTAGCCAGGCAGGCAGGGGTAGTAGCCCTTGGGATAGTGCCACCTACTGGTTACACTGCATGTACTGAGACTGTCAGTAGGATAATTACAGTGATGTGATGAACAATGCTTAAAGCAAACAACGCAAACACCAGGGTCAGTCAGGATCATTATAAAAGGCCGGGGATCTGGGGGCCCCCAGAAGCTATAGGGTTTTTCATGCTTTGTTGTGCATTTTGGGGGGTATTTTGATACCATCACAACTACTCTGATGCAGAGGATTCCAGGATGCCACTGGGGGCTCTTTGATGCCTGAGCAGGTGCTAAGCTCAATAGGAGAGTAAAAGATAGTCTGGCGATCTGTGAACCCACTGCTGAAAGGAGGGAGCACTCACTAATGGGAAGCTATCCAAGTCTCTACCAACACCCCAAACAGGTGAGTGCACTCCTCAGTGTGGCCACTTTGTTGCACTAATGTTCTCTGTTGCCTGTTGGAGCTTATTATTCAAATATGCTGCAGCAAAGAATCCTTACATTCAAGTGTCCCAAAATGTAGGCAGAAGATATAGAACTGCAGTATTGTGGTGATTCCAATGCTCATATTTATTCAGAACGCCATACAGCAAAAAGAGACAAAAACATGCGGAGACAACTTCTGATTTTCTTTTTCCTGCAGCATATTTGAATAGTTAGTATCAACAGTAGCACACTAGTGCAACAAACTGGCCACACTGTGGAGTGCACTCACCTGTTTGGGGTGTCAATAGGAGAGTAACCTGGAGGGATCTTTCATGCTCTCAGTCTTGCAAGCATACCAGCAGCATGACACAATGATACTGTGTGCCTAGTCCAGTGTCAGAGTGTACCAGTCAGCGTGTGGTGCCTGGACTTCTGGTTAATAAGCAGGTATTTTACCTGAGTTATACCCAGTCACCAAGAGGTGAGACTTAGGGAAGAAAATAAGCCCCGGGAGAAAACAGCCATACAGTACATTATTGTGAGTGATACTACTGTGCTCATCCCACCTAACTATGGTCCCTGACCTCCCTTCTATGAATCAACAGTGTTCCAGACAGCTTTGACTCCCTGATGACTGAGGAGTGTGCCCAGAACACAAGTGATTTCTAGTAGGTAGATGGAAGTCGAGGCAACCTCTTAAAACAGTACAGGTATATGGAACTGAGTGCAGACTGAACAAAAGGAGAGAGGGTAAATATAGCAAGTAATAAAAAAATATAACTTGACTTCAGTTGGACCAACAAAAGTTACTTACTTGCCTCCTGTTTCAGGGCATGCCTCTGTGCCCCACCCAGCACCCAACTGCCAGCAGTGGGAACAGGCTCCAGTCCATAGTTCAGACATCTTCACCCAGCCATCTAGCTAGATTGCTGAAGTAGAAACTGGGTACCAGCAGGAAGGTACCACTTTCTTCAGCACTTGTGTAAACCCCAGGTGGCGCTATCCCAAGGGCTACTACCCCTGCCTGCTGGACTACCAACAGGTTGAGGGGTGTAGGTTCTATGACGGGTGCCTCCACCCAGAGGTCAGGGTTTGTAATGGTTGGTCTAGTTTAGTCGCAACCCTCTGGGACACTGAGACCCCCCTTCTAATCCCTCTAATGGCCCACACAATGCACAGGAGTTATAGTACCAATGCCCCACATGTACACACTGTTCAATCATAAGGTATCACTTACCCTTGAGACTGATTCGGAGGTTCGTCTCTGAGGACCCCCTGAAAAATAAGGTTAAACAGCATACACAAACTAATACAGTGCTTGGCATGAAGGTACGGACACTGCAGACAGTCTAAAGTTTAACAACATCAAATCTGGTTTATTCAGGGGGACTGTAACACGGAAGGGGGAATCAAGTTAATTAGTCAAAGTAAATCACAGTACTGTGCACATATACAGGGTCTGGAAAGTCACACTCTGGGTACCAGGTTGGGGGCTAGCCAGGTCTGTTGCCCAGGGTTGGCTGGCAGGTGCAGATGGATAAGGCCCTGTACAAAAATATATGCACAACACCCAGTTGTAATCCGGAGCCAGATGGCTCAGTCCTTGAAGAAATAAAACAAAGAAAATTAGATGACACACTTGAGATTGTTAACAGGTCACAGGGGAATGCCCTGATTTGTACTCACACTACCCCAAGCTGAGGACCTGATAAAGATGGTTGTTCTGGATTGCCAGAAGAGCCAGGCATGGAGATGAGATTCTGCTGGCCGGGCCCAACTGCTTTGACTTGCAGACGGATTTAGTCCAATTAAATTTAGTTCTGCTTCCAGCTTACAATGCACAATGAAAAGAGAATTGGAATAGCTATCCCCCACAAGCACTCAGCACATTTATATGTAAAGGAAATTACTATACCAGGCAGCTGCTCCTAGGTTCTGATCGCAATTACTGCAGATACCCGGGAGTACACACAGCAGCTTCAGTTCCTGACAGACTGAGAGCGATTCAGCAATTTCTCCAGTCTTCCACAGGGTGATCCTGGTTTCCACTTTTCAGCCTTCCTTACTTTCAGCCACCTCAGATTCAGTACGATTTAAGCTTGTGATGGCAATAGACTGACTTCAGGGCCTCTTACGTGCTTCCCGCATGAAACTATTCACTGCAGAAGCACAGAGCTCCTTCTGTCCTCATGGTCACAACTGATCTGACCTCCCAGTCACAGGGCAGAGCTTTCCCTTCTGGCGCCACCCGGTCCATTTGGTGGATTCAGCTGTCAATCACTCTGAAGCTCTCTCAGTTGGTGCAGAAAGGCGCCAAGGTACAAAACTACACTTCCCAGAATTACTAGCTATACATTCCCCTTGTAAGCTGGCTCCAGGGAGAGTCCAAATTCTGGTTGGTCCAAGCAGTCTCCATTTTATAGCTCCCCTAATCCCATTGGCCCAGCACAGCAGTTTAGGTTCAAAATGGAGGGGCAACACCCACAAAGTCCCATCTGCAATAAGATTAGACAAACTACAATATTACTAATGCTTTAAATGATTACAGGCAAACAGTTATATCTTTCAGATGGTCTCCCTTTACGCCTTCAGCGACCACAAAATGGAACAATTACTCAGCAGTTCAGGCGGAATTCGAGCAGGGAAACACCAGCCCCCTGGAAAAGCATTAATTATGTCTGCAAGCAGACAGCTCTTAAAGAGACAGTATGTGGGAGTGTTACCAGCACTCACAGTGCCATTCTAATGGCTTAAATGCCAAACGCCAGCAGGCAGGGGAACACTTAGGCAAGCTCCTAGGAGGCTTTTTAGGAACCCCCATTTGCAGGGGGGTTACACCTGCATGGCACACATTGGGATTATGATAGCATGCCACCAATGAAGAACATGAGTTTGACCTGTTCACTGCGATGAAGGACTGATTTGAAACCATGCCAGTGGGGTGCATTGATGGCTTGTGGCCAAATCTGCCTCCTTGGGATTGAAAATGTAAACAATAACTGCCATATTTTTACTAATGTGAGTGGCCAGCATAGGATCAGGGGTCACCAAGATACTTGCCTACAAACTGGCAGCCAATCAGCTGCAGGGTTCCCTGAACTACTAACACAGAGGCCAGTAAAAAGGTTCTGGGACTGCGGATAGTGCTGAATGTCCATGAGTTCGTTGGCAAATAAATGGCCTTCCTTTGTGTATTGCCAACCCTCTTCTTGAACAGGCCAGTCAGGGGATGGGGCTGCCTGCTGGGAGACTGCAGCTACAGTAAGGAAGGGTGAGATTAGTATTGGAAGGAGAAGGAGAGAGAAACCCCTACATGGAACTGGAGTAGAGCAGTACAGCCAGTATGTTTGGAACTTAGTAGCTGCTATCCAAGGCCTATTCCTGCATGGAGCTGGAACACAAACAGCAGAGGCTGCAATTGTCAGGCAGCTACTTGGAGTTACTGCCCTACCCCCAATCATTACTCAAGTCACCCCTACCCACAACCCACCACTGCAGCACCACCAGTTACCAATCAGTCCTACCAGGCCTCCCACATGAAACAGGCAACTTGAGTCAAGCAAAGTGGCAGTAACTCAGCAGCGGTGACCAGACACAGCATGGCCATGGTGGCAGCATTCAGAAAAGCAGAACAGGAGGGAAGTAAAGCACCAGACACAACACCCATACCATTTCAATGCTAGCAGTCAGTCTCCTGCCCACTGGTCCTGACTCATTGCTATTGGTGGTGGCATGCACTACTTCCGGATGTGGCAACTGCTGTTCATCCTTTTCTCCATCCCTGCTGCAACTCACTCCTGCTCCTCCTGGTTCCAGCCAGGCCAGATTATGCAGTAAGGGCCCCACCACCACCACTCTGTCTGTTGCTATCGTAGCTCTCCCTCCTCTCTCAAGACACAAGACACACCAGTGAATCCCACCCCCCACGCCCCAAGTGCAGCAGGCTTCTGAGTCCCTCAGTTGTGCCTGCTTGTGTTTTGTAGCCTTCACAGTTTCAACAAATTGCCATTTCAAGGACTCAGAATGCCGGGTTGCATCCTCTGATCTCTGGTCTGTTGTTTTGGCAGTGGAGGAGCTTGTGTTTGCAAGTGAGGTCCAGAATCAGGTCTAGGGTTGCCAACACTGAAGTTAAAAAATAATGGACAAACCTGCTCCCCTGCCCCATCGCCACTACTACTCTTCTATAGTCTGTTCCTACTTCCTTCCTAGACCGGAGGTAGTAATTTTTAAAATACAATAGTCTACTCATCTATGTCAAAGCTGATTGGTCTGAGCTGTCATTACTCTTGGGCAGGCTGAATCAGAGCCAGCAGCAGTTAGAACTGGACTGTTTTCTAATGTGTGATGTATAATGAACCTTTATTGATTGTGTACTGTACACTGCATCTGTATGTTTTTCCTACTTATTCACTGTACAGTGTACAGCGTATACTGTATTCTACATATATTATCCCATCCCCCCAGGATGCATCTGGAATTGAGTAGTAGTGTGCTCAGCATGCCTTCCTGGTAAAACTTTTAAATAAATATAGAATTGTCTTTGCAAGTGTATTTAAGTGTAACTTATTTGACACCTTTAATGTCAATGCTCTTTAATGAGTAACCCTTGCCTGCAGTCTTAGTCCTCTTGAGGCAGTGATGAACAGTATGGGTCCCAGTCAGACAGTGCCCGGTGCAGGCCGCCCCCCCATTCCTCTCTTCCTAGCTGCAGCCAGCTTCGCCTGCTGCCTTCCAATACTGAGTGCTACCAGAGAAGTAGTGCCTGTGGAAACTGTGTTGGAACTTGGAGTCTTGAGGCAAGAGGACACAGACAACCCCCCCCCCACCAAAAGGCACCCAGCCTAGCCAGCCATGATCTAGAGACTCACTGGCACTGCACTTACTTTTTGCTCAGTCCTCCTTGACTCTTCGCTCACTTGAGTAGTAGTTGCTCCTCCATCAGGCTCCTCCGAAGACTGTTAAGCAGTGCAGCAGAGCAGTTTTCCATCTCCCTGACTGACTCGTCCTCTCAGCAGCAGCTAGCAGTCCAAAATGACACTTGCCCACAGTCAGTCACCCTTCCCCACTGCTGCACCACATGCCATATCAAGAAACTAACAATCTGTGGTGCAGCCTGGCATTGGCGTTGAGGTGATGAGTTGATTTTTGACTGCCAGATCGGCAGTAGTAGTACCCATCTCACACTCGATCATGGACATGGAGTGCAAATCTGGCTGTGTGCAGTACCGAGATCGGAAGTTTAGTTGCCTGTTGTAGTAGCTCCCTAAGTTGCAGACTGGACCGGTGGATGGAGTAGGGAGTACGGAGGCAGCTCAGAGTGAGTAGCACTCACAGCAGCATACGAGGAGCACAGGCGCGGCTGGCAAAAGTACTGCTCTGCACAGCAGGTTTCTCCCACTCTGAGGATGATAACGTGCACCCCCGACTGTGACTGTCCCTCAGGCATGCGCACAAGCTGCATATGGCTGCTAGGAAATCTGGGACAGAGAGTGTTTTTAAAGCGCTACAGAGGAACCCAAAAATACAGGAGAATAGGCATCCCATATGGATTTTATACGGAACAGGCAAGGCAATTTTATCCATAAATATGGGACATCTCATAAAATACAGGTCTGGAGGACAGAAAGAGGATAATGCAGAATTCGGTGTGGCTGAAACTTATTTTTTCCATACTGTGGCTCGGCTCGTGGTCAGCTCAAGATTTTGCACTGCTGCCGAGCTGAGCTGAGTCACATCTTCGCTTGAGCTTAGCTTGCGCCTGCATTGGCTTGCCCAGCTTTGGGGGGGGGGTTGTAAGTACTTTTATGATTTTAAACTTCTGTACTACCCATCCTGCCCTGGACCTTATCAGCAAGGTCTGTTATGTCCTGTGTATGGACTGGCAAAGAGGGAAGGTGAGACTGGTCCTAAATAACTGGACCCTTGTGGAAGACATACGTTTCAGGAAAGGGAATCTCCATGTACAAAATGTCTTTTAGCACATGGTCATGCCCTCTCACGCAGCCAGTGATTCCTGTTTAGCTAGTCGAGTATCAGATACTGTACGTGAGTGCTGCGAGGCCAGGGCAGCATTAAAAATGAGGAGCTGAGGGAGTAATATCACCAATAATATCGGCAAAGAGGAGCCAAACCTCATTTGGATTGACTGAAATGTGGGGGCCCTCCTCACCCCAGGGGAGTCCATCTGTCATGGTGGGGGCATGGGCATGCAAGGCCCCTCTGTTCCTCAGTAGCAGGAAGAGGGGGGACTGTGTAGCCAACACCTCTGAGGCCCTATGATTTGGTGGACATCTGATGGGGTGCCTGGGAACAGGGCTAAAGAGGGGGTGACAGTAGGTGGGTCATAGGTCGCCAGTGGCTGCACCCAGTCCAGATTGTCAAAGTTAAAGGGTATGGGAGGTAAGGGAAAGGGGGTGGAAACTGGCCAAGAGTATTAACTGTGCCCACTGTCCCCCATGCTATGGATGCCAAAGCACATCACCATAAACATTTCACAATCATCACATGCACAGTGGTGTACTGATCTTTAATCCAGTGGGTTAAGTCCTTAGATAGTCCCAGACTCCAGTGGGCCCTTCTCAGCCTTCTTCAACCCCCATAGTAAGCATTGTTCCACTGGCCATCTGCTCCTTACACTAGTCCACTACTGCCTGTACAAAGGATTTAAGACATGGACAGATGGGGCCTTCTCCTGGCATTCCATCACTACCATGTCCTCAACCAGTTCCTCATCCATGTCCACCCAGCTGGTTGGAGACGTCGTCTGCTGTAGGCCCACATTAGCTAGGATGGGTCCAGCTGTGTCTTCTGAGCTGCTGGAGGAGTATTCCTGAGAGACCTTGGCCGGTGTCGATGTTGGGAATGGCTAGGTCCTTCGGTGCCATCCATTACAGCTCCTGGATCTGTGCTTTATTCATTGCTTTCTAGGGTGGATGGCTGATCAAACTTGCCCTGTTCAGCTGCCCAGTGGTCAAGTGGCAGTTGCTTCTGTGCAACAGGTGGGCATTCTACAGTAGAGTGGTCCCCTAAATCTTAGCGGACAGATGTTTTGGGGGCGCTTGTACCTCCATTTTCTCTTCCTTTTAGAAGCAGTGTGCTGTTATTTTCATTCCACTTTTGAGGGGCACATCCCCCCCAGCATCCAGAGGCTTCTGGAATTTGTAGTGTGAATATTGAGCTGCGGCCACTGTTTTCCCACCCAGTTATCTATTTCCTGAGGGGTGGTGGCCTGAAATTCTTTCCCATCCTTTGCAACAAGTAAATTAGCCAGTTCTTTGAAACGGTATTTTATTCCCAGATCCCTGAGTCTTGCTTTGATGGGGACAAAGGACTTTCTTTCAGTGGCAACCTCGTGACTGAAGCCTCTATAGAACGAGATGTGAGCCCCCCTCCACTGCCGTTCTCCCACATCTCTAGCAGCCCTCAGCATTTGTTCCTTGATGGAGTAGCATAGGATGTATGCAATTATGGGGCATGAGGGGGGTAACTGATGGCGTCGTGTGGCCCTTGGTCCTATGATCCAACTCAACTCCCACCGGCCCTCTCCACCTGTCACCAAAGAGCCTGGGAGAAAGTAATTTAGAAAAGCCTCCATATTATTGCCTTACAGCCCCTCAGGGATGCCCACAATTCTGATGTTGTTACAATGTCCCCAGTTTTCTTGATCTTCCACTCTGTCCCACAACTTATGCATTCTGTGCTCATGTTCATCCAGCCTTCTCAATATTTTAAACTGCTGGTGCTCCAACTCATCCAACTGCTGCTTATTTTATTTATTTAGTCAGTCATAGGAATTACAACTCTTTGAGTCAAAGACTCATTTACAAAGGCTCTGCGTCAGCATAGTCATACATTCAGAGATAGTACATTAGTGAAACATCACATTTCAAGTATTTACATATAATAGCCAAGGTGGCTGAAAATCTATATATGTAGTAGCTAGGATATTGATATTATTACAGTGGAACAATTATAGAGCAAGTGCAGCCTCTGGGGCATTGTCGTATAGTAAGAACAGTGATCAATATATTAAACAACTCAATCAATTTAAGCAAAGTATTTACATATAATAGCCTAGGTGGCTGTTGACCTATACATTTAGTAGCTGAGGGTATTGCTATTATTACAGGAGATTTAGTTACAGTGTGGGTGCAGCCTCTAGGGCATTATCATATAGCAGAGACAGAGATCAGCAGCAAAGATGTCCTATACAGTTAGTCCTATACAATTGGTAGCAATGTCAATGGGGAGCAGCCTAGAGCACCTCTGTGCAGGTCAGGTAGGACTATTAGCAGTTGCACTGGCATTTTCTCAAGGAGAGAATGTTTTTTTTTTGGGGGGGGATGGTCTTGAAGTGTCCTAGATTGGGAATGGAGGTTATGGCTAGGGGGAGCTCATTGTACCAGGCGGGAGCTCTATAGAGGAATGATCTCAGAGCTAGCGAGGTTCTGACCCTGGGCACGGTTCACAGTTGTTTGCTGGCAGAATGAGTGTTCGCAGTGCAGAAAGACAAGAGTAGTGAGGCTGAGACCCCCAGTGGAGTTAATCCTAGGTGGAGTTTTGTGGTGAGGAGACAGGATTGATATTGTAGTCTTTCCTCCAGGGTGAGAATGTTTGTAAAGAGCATAGAAGGTGCAAGTATGGGAGCATTTATCTGTGCCTAGGAGGAGTTGGCACACTTTGTTAATGGCTATGTGAATTTTGTTTAGGGTGGTGTTGTCCTCAGCAGAGTAGATGGGGAGCCCATAGTCAATGAGAGAGAGGATAGAAGAGGTGACAGCCAGATTTGAGAGCCTCTGTTTAGAGACATTCATGTGGTCTTCAAGCTTGCGGTCATCTTCCACCTTACCTGAAAGGGCTGTATTGATACCATCAACCTGGGACAGGAGGGCCTCCAGCATCTGATTGATGTAGTTTAGAGATTCAGCCACTGGTGCCCCTCTGGTGCTGTTTGCACCTGCAGCCATAAAGGAAACTTGGGGCCCACTTGAGCAGGAGCCAGTCCTATAGATGGAGTCCAGCAAGGGGTACGTAGACCCACATTTATTTGTTGTGGTAATCCAGGCACTTACTGAGTACAAGGGAGCAGTGTTTGCTAAGTGGTCCCCTGTAATGTTTTTAGCCTGAGCCCCAAAAGCCTCTGACTGCTTTCCAGCAAAGTTAGTAGTCCAAGTAGATCCCCTAGTGGCGGGTCACAGCTAACTTCAGTGCACTACATTTACCAAACTTGTCTTGCGGTGGGCCCCAAATCTGCACCCCAATGTGACCATTTTAACACCACAATCCCAAGCCTGTAGTTGTCCACAAGCAGCCAGCTGTTTCGTTTGGGGTCAGTTCAACCTTATCCCATCTTTAGACTCTCATTCATTCCTGGACATGCCAAATAGTGTAGCAATGCGGTCCTGAGATGACAGAGTGCACGGACTAGCCAACCATCTTGTTAGGGCATCTTAACCACCCCCCCAAGGAAGTATTTCTTCATGGAAAGGGTGATGCATGCATGGAATAGACTCCCAGCAGAGGTGGTGGGGGCAAACACAGTGGGGGAATTCAAAAATGCATGGGGCAGGCATAGGGGAACTCTAGTGATAGGAACAAGAAGGTAAAGCTGGAGATCAATTAGGGTCTGTGATTTTTGCTGTAGGTAGGGAAAATGGGCAGATTGGATGGGCCTAGTGGTCCTTATCTGCCATCAATTTCTATGTTTCTCTGTTTCTAGCCTATTAGATTGACTGTAAGCCTTGTAGTAATGGCTTACCCTTCATACACTGGTTTGTCACTTTCAGCCTCAATTTAAATTGTTTGTAGCTGTTCATATAATCTATGTGACACAAGTAAGAAATAAGACATGACAAGGTGTGGGTTATGGCTCATAGGAGCACACCCCCGATGTGTAATGAGGATATAGGCACCTGGGAAGTGCTGTTATCAGGCAATAACCAAGACTGGGGAGTGTCTTATCGTAATAATAAAATGGGTCACCTGTTAACAATATTCATTAAAAATTAATGAATACACATAAAAACTGATTACAAAGTATACACAGTGTTACTATAAAAGTAGTCCTTCCCATTTAATGGAAATGCCACTGGATTGCGGGTAACGTCTGTCCGTCCTGTCATACACAAATCCCCGATAATGTATTATTTTTTTTGTTTCCTTCTTTTAGGCTGTCATTTGATTGTGTAGTTTTGGGTTTCATTGTGAGTGAGTGTGCCCCATAGCAGCCTCTGTACATTGCACTTTTCTCATAGTGCTTTTTTGAACACTGCATGGAGAAGCAAGTGGTTGACAGCAGTGTTTAGTATATTGTAGGGTCACACATTTAGCATTGGACCACTCTGTGTCTTATTTCATGAAACATATCCCCAGCACCATGTCAATGTTCCAAAATGTACATTACAACGGATGACGGAGGAGCATGTCATGGCCCTCATTTTAAAGTCTCCATTGTGTGGTTCATCCATCATACTCGCTACATCACACGTGTGAACTGCACTGAACAGTACAGGTTCCAGTTTGCTGTTATAACTTTTAGGCAGCGTTACAATATGATCTTTGTGATACAGGCAAGTACTGTGTTGGGGGGGACAGGTTTTCTACTGTACCAACAACAATTGCTACAGCCTGACACATACATTTATATTTGTTAGGGTGGTACATTGATTTCTCTTGTGATGAGTCTAGAGTACCTGAGGTAACAGTTGGCAAATTATGGGCTTATAAGGACATAGGCCAGGGTAACTCTCAGACAGTGAGGTTCCCGGAAACTACATACACATTTTATAACACAGAACATGTTAGGCAGACAGATGACATGCAAGAAGAAAATCTTCTCTAAGTACACTACTACATAACCGTTAACACACATTTTTTTATTAAACGTTATTGAAAATGTTTAAGAATATGAACAACAACTTGAAAAACAGGTAGCAAACATACAATTTCCACTAACACTACAACCCTCCACCCTTCACCCCCCACCCCCATAAATTCAATTCTAAAGCTGGCAGGGAAAATTATTAACCCACAAATAAATCAGAAGACAAAAACTCTGAAGGCAAAGTTAGCACCCTAGGGTGGACAACCAAGTGTCTAAGGGGGCTCAACGCTCAATGTGCGATTGAAAGCAGCATCATAAAGATGCTAGCATGCATTCAACAAGTAACATATCCAGCATTCTCTTGTACCATTCAATAAAAGATGGGGTAGTCTGATCCATCCAGTGTCTAAGGTTTCAAGGGTTATTACAATGTGCTTGGTATGCATGAACACTCTACAGTACTGACTGATAGACTGGTAGCAAGTCTTGGGCAAAGGGCACAGGAGGCACCCCAAGGTATGTCCCCACCTTGAGGTAAAGTGCCTGTCACTCTGAGCTCTGAGAGTAACATGAGGGCTTGAGCACCTTACTGAAGCAAGGGCATCCCATTGTCACTGAATGGGACCTTAGAGGCTGCCATAGAGAGGCCTATGCCACACAAGGCAGTTCCTAAACTCCCAGGAATCATGTGAAAGAAGGAGGGATATCATCCATAACTTGAGAGTTCAATGGTATCACTAGAAGGATATGGACACCTCAGGGAGGGGTCCCCTCTATAGGCACTCTCTGATGACTTCTGGGGCTATAGTGGGTTCCACTGTAGATCATTTTGGAACATCCTGGTACTGGGGTGTCCCTGGAGACCTGCTCAGGCTGAGACTATCAAGCAACCATACATTTCAGTGGAGCAGATATTGTAGGAGACAGCAGGAATAATGTAGGAGAAGCAAGCCCACAAAGAGCAGAAGGAACAGGGAGGTGAGTCCCATGGCCTGCACCTCTGGAAAGCAACACTGAAGGGTAAGTCATAGGATTCACTTGGCAAAGAAGTGAAGTATGATGTGGTCAGTGTCCAGAGAACCAGTTTGGTGGTTATTAATGAAGGAGAGCAGGGGAATTTGGTGAAGGAAGTTCCAACTGCGACCTTCTCCTCTGGCAAATAGAAATGAATATGTTTAGAGTGCCCTGTCAGCATTAGAGCTGGGTGAAATTAACAAATTCCAAATTTGTGAAATTTTTATGAAATTCTGCAAAAGTCTGCCAAATTTAATGAAACTGTTTGGAATTTTCTGACATTCTTTACATTCTGACAGTCTA
The DNA here is from genome assembly GCA_016271365.2 of Neoceratodus forsteri. NCBI lineage: Eukaryota > Metazoa > Chordata > Ceratodontiformes > Ceratodontidae > Neoceratodus > Neoceratodus forsteri. Next base: position 662,744,562 of record JADMNL010000022.1, read on the forward strand.
TACTTGGCCATAACTCAGCCAATATTACATCTAGAGGTATGACATTTGATATGCCTATTGTATTGTATGGTCCCTAAAAGCTCATTTGGATGAGGGGCAGAGAAGTTATAGGGGCACAAAATCTGGCAATTTAATTTTCAGTCAATCAATAAATGAATGAATCAATCAATATCTTTATTTATCCAAGCGGGCACCATTGAGCAAGTTCATTTACAAGGTGGACCTGCAGTCCTACAGTAATAATACAGAAAGACAAGTTACAATAGTACAAACAGTAAAATAGCTGCTATTATAGTAAAAATGATCATTTACAGGTAATATACATTGAACATAGAACTACAAGGAGTCATGGATAATGAACTTGTGCTGGATCCAAGCCCCAAAACTGCACATTTTGTAGTGGAAAATGTTAGGGAGAGAGTAGGCATACCAGATAGAAGATATCAAGCGCATAATGTAGGAAGAGGTGGGGAATAGGAGCATAAGCGAAGAGGACCCAATTGTTAGAGCAGAGTGAGGGATTGAGAGGGTGGAGGACCATACAAAAGGTGACAAAGTGATTTTTGCCCCAAAACGCGGCGACATATTGAGGAGAAAAGCTGCCATTGTACTAAGTGCAAGAGGAGGAATATAGTAGCAGGGACATAACTGGGAGGGTCCTGGATGTTGGGACAGAGGGAGGTGTTGGATGGATGAGGGATGGAATATTTTTGGGGGCAAAAGACGATAATTATCCCCAAGTGCGGTAGAATGTGCTAGAATCAGGCTGCAGCTGTTCAGAGTGTCAAAGAATAAGATATGGGAGTTCAGCAATAAATCCTGTGGATCTGTTGGTGGGCATGCTAGAGGCAGAGGCACACATTTCAGCTGGAGGCCGCTGTTTGCAGGCTACCATTTGAGGAAGGGAGGTTAGTTAGTGTCTTGTAAAGCAGTTGCAAATTTCCATAATGCCATCACGGTAAAGCCTTTTGAACAAAAAGGTACTTACTGGGGTTTTCAGTGCAAGTATTTTTGGGGTTTTATTCCATATTGATGGGAGTGCGAATCCAAAGTTCTGAATCCAAAGTTCTGAAAATATTTCTATGCTCATGACTTAGCCACCTTTGGAGCTAGGAAATTGAAAACTTAGATGAATACTTTACATAGATACATAGACAGTGTCGGCAGATAAGGGCCTATGGCCCACCTAGTCTGCCCATTTGAGTTTGTAAGTTCAGTTTGTTTTCCTAGAAGTCTATTTCCCCTTACCCCTCTTGGAAGAGTCATAAAAATTGCTTAATAGAAAAGTAATGATTATGTAAATTGTAAGCTTTAGCCATGACCTGCCTCCTAATGCAACTTCCCAAGCTAGCTTCCGAACCTACGTCATCAGCATGGCAGCATGATGCTCTGATGCTGGATCATGGGGGTTACCTAAAGCCTAATATTTAGGGTCAATGAACCGAACAACATTGAAGATATTTTGTTCTCTAGTTTTAAACTTATAGGGGCCTAAAATTCTGCAGTTTACACAATTGCGAAATGTAATTTAAAATTCCTGAAAAATTTGGAGGCTTTTACCTCAGTCACCTTTAAAGGTAGAAAACTGGAACTTAGTACAAATGTGTATAGACCTTGGTACAGTCACCATACCAAATTCAGTGCAATCTGTACAAACACTTTTAGTTTTCGTAGTTGTGAACTGTAATTTAAACATTTCTGACATTTTTGAGGATTATAACTGTCAACTTTAAAGATAGAGACATGAAACTTGGAGCAATTCTGTATGAGTACTGGCAAAGACATTGTGCTAGATTTGGTACAATGTTCACAAAATCTTTTTAAAGTAGTTGGAAATAACCAAGATCACAATTCTGGCAAAATGTTGTAACATTTTCATGGAAATCTCATGAAAGCGAAATTAGCATTTTACTAAATTTCTGCTGGTGGAAGACAAATTTCTCCCAGCCCTAGTCAGCATACCACAACAGAAGCAAAGTGAAGTGCCCAGTACCATGCTAAAGACGTAACACATCTGTCTGAAGGGAAACTTAGTTAGGAAGCTGGGGACAAGTATAGTGGAAACCTGAGGGCGCATGTGCACGAGCAGTGTGGAGAGGCAGTCTGTAGGTACCTTGCTATGCAAAAGGAAAAGGACAGAGAGCATCAGATGACATAGTGAGAGTGAAAACTGCTGGGAGGGCAACAGAGTTAACATGCGCTGCAGCAGAAGACTATATGTGGCTGGCATGCAGTTTGGTCTAAACATTTGGGTTTGAGATGGTTATTCTTGAAATCCTGTAAGGCCTTTACAGTGGAAACAGTTACCTGTACTACAGTCCCTAATGTTTTATGTACACATTGTCCATTTTTTCAATGTATTTGTGAAACTCTGCTCTGAGAGCACACTTTTGTTCATAGTCTACCTCACTGCTGTTTTTTGGTGGTTTAATCATAGTAAAGACCATTTTCCTGATCAACTTATAGTGATCCCTTTCTTGAACATTGTTATCAACCAGTGCATGCAGCAGATTGGGAAAGTGCTCTGTTTTCTCCTTTTCTTATCAGAGTTATAGTTCAGCTTCATAATGTAAACAAGCCCCCCTCCCCCAACTTCACAGCACCATCTTGAGTATTTCAGGCCCTAGGCACTATTATGCCTGTAACACACCAGTAGGGGGTGCATACCTGGCCACACAATTGCATGCCATGTAGCTGGACCCACTGGATGCCTGAAGCCAGTATGCAAGACCCCTGGCAGGCCTGTTGTATGTCCTTGTAGATCTGCACAAGTGGCAGAGATGGCCTAGGGGACATAGGCCAGACCTGGGGCTTTTAGTCAGAAGCCCTGACCTAGTCTCACAGTGGATCACCTGAATATAGGAGTAGTGGATTATGGGACATGTTTGCTTGCATACTGACACTGAATCAAGATAAAAACTTAAATCTGAGCATCATTTACAGTATTTCCACATATTGCTGTATAATAGCAATAATACACAACAGGGTGTGGTATTTCTTGGGAAATTATCATTTCTCAGGCACATGAGTCACTAAGTCTGGGGCCTTGTGACTAACAATTCCCCTGAGCTGTGATGATATCTCATGATATACCACACCCTGTTTTGTATTATTGCTTAATTATAAAATGGACAAGAAAAATATTGCCACCTGATTGGTCAGTCCAGACTGTTACCTGTGAGTAAATCTTACAACATAAACATGTGTAAAAGCCTTAGCTGTTAGTTTCAATCTAATTAAAATGTGTCATCTTTTTCCCTTTTGGATCCATTTTATAATCACAGTAATGCGCTCCCGGTGTGTGTTGTTTGATTTAGGCACATTTTGTTTGGTTGATGGCACTCAGATATGCCTTGTGCCACACCACATCAGGCATGGGTAAATCCCAAAACCACACATGTCAGTGGTGCATCATTGCTTTAGTGCTGCTCATCTATGCAGGTCACACTTCTGATCAAATAAATCCTCTAACAAAATTACTATAAGTTGTATCAGAAATATTGATGTATGTCTACTATGATTAGTCTAGTTCTGTTAATAATGCTAACATCACATGGCCCTACAGTAATTACAACAGTGCATTTTAGAAAGCTATGCACACCATAACTAAACAGGGATGTTGACAATAATCTGAATATGGTAGGTTTTGAATGCAAATATTAAAAAAATGACTTTTTTGTTTGCTTTACAAATGTGACACTTGTTTACTTCTACAAAGATTTTAAATACCAGTGCAGTAGAGCATCAGCAGCCACATAGAGCCTACTGCATAAATAAAATATTAGATAGCAGTTAAAATAGTAAACTGTTCCACTTGTTCTACTTATTTACAATAATAAAGCACTCCTGATGACATTGATAACGTGTGTGTTAATCCATCAGAAATATTTGCTAAAAGATGTTCGGGAGATGCAGACTGAGATATAGAACTTCATAGCATGTAAAAGTCCAAGAGGCAGCTGACAATATTGAAGGAGCCTTACTCAGGCAAAAACTTTATGAGAAATGAATATCCTGTATCCATTAAGTTGTGACAGGTTTTTCATTAAACATTTGCTACATGAACACTGAAGATTACATCTGCACAAGCCACAAGTGCAAATGAAAATTCTAATGATGCATGTCCTCTTCAATTTATATTTTGTGCCCTCATAATGATTGTTAATCTGATTCCTTTTTTTTTAAATATACACCTCAGCTTCTAAGGGTCTGCTCTTACATATTCATGTGCTGCAGAAGGCAGGGGGTAATGTTGAAGACAACCTTGTAACAGTTATGATGGAGGCAATTCAAATTTCCCTTAGTTGTTCTTATATTAGACAGACATAAACTGTCGTTTGACCATGTCAGAATATGTTCCATGTGCAAGAATGCTTAAAATTAGTCAGAAAATGAACATGCCTGTAAAGAGGATATCTAGATGACTTTCTGTGTATCTATGGGGGAGGGGATATTGAAAATGGGTATCATGTTCGAACAGCGATGGAAATACAGTGAAGACCATTACAGCGACAAAATCAGCAGTTTGCTGCAATGGTCCCTGATATTCCTGACACTGCTGTCTCTGGGGATATCACCCCCTTCCTGAATCAACTCCAACTCAGAGTTAATTATCTGTAGTATGGGGTGCAGGGGGCGATGCCTCCAACAAAAAGCACTTGTTTTCCTGGATGGCACAACGCCAACTGTCGGCATTGTGCCATCTCTGTAATGCCATTCAGCACAATTTGTGTCACTGCAGCATGGTGGAACCATCAAAATGGACTGCTGAAATGCTCATCCAGTTAATTCTGTCCCTGATAATATGTTAGAGATGTGACCAGTCAGATCTGTCAATAGTGAAAACATTTTACTGATATGAGCTCACTTTGTCCCACATATGGAAACATACATGTGGAAAAATGCTTAACAGAACTGTGGTACCATCAAGGGACTCTGATGAGATCAATAAACCACAGATGTGAAGCTCAAGTGGTCCAATATTATCAGAATCCAGAGATGGATTCATAGTTTTGTTGTGCATTGTTTCCCTCAGATACCCCATGACTAGTCCCCCAGGGTGGGGTTGCGGTGCTGGCCCCTTCACAGTGCCACATGATGGGACTAGGTCTGAGGGCCAGTCCTGGAGGCTGATGAAGGCCAAGGCAGACGTCATCTAGGGCCATCGTCAGGAAGAGATTTTTGTGTGCTGTTTCTGGGAGGCAGGGACATGCAATGAGGTCCAGCGTCTGTTCTGCCTCCCCCTCCTTGATCCACATTCTAATGCCGGTCACTGCAGTACCCCTGAGCTCTGTCAGGGGTTTATCAAGTACTGGGCATTCACCCTCCCTTCCCGCCAGAGAAGGAGAGCAGTCCTTAGGATGCTTCATCCTTCTCCCCCAGCCGACCCTCCGATGACCAGGGTCCATTCCTGAACCCGGGTCACTGGCATCGCAAGTGGAAATCCAACCGCTGCGCCGACAGACTAGCACCTCAGCCACTATTTTTTATAGTGAACTGTAGGATGGAACATTTTCTTAACCAAAATAAATGTTTAACATTATTTATTTAACTTTTTTTTGTAGACTGGACAGTCAGGGGAATGAAAAAGTTTTCAAGTTATCAAACCATAACACTTTCAAACCATAGAAACATAAAAGTTGATGGCACATAAGGACCACAAGGCCCATCCAGTCTGCCCATTTCTTTTTCTGCCTTATGAATGAGCCATAGGCCTTTGCTCTGTCATGGCCTATCTATTCATACTCATCTGTATTGCTCCCTTATACCTATCCCATGCCTGTTTGAAGCCCTGCACTGTATTCATATCCACCACTTCCTGAGGTAGGCTGTTCCATGCATCCACCACCCTTTCTGTGAAAAAGAACTTCCTCACATTACCCCTTAATTGGCCTCCCTCTAATCTCATGCTGCGTCCTCTTGTCCTGCAAGTTTTCTTATATTGAAACATGTTAGACTCTGTCACCTTGTTAATGTCCTTAAGGTGTTTGAATGTTTCGATCATATCACCTCTCTCCCTCCTTTGCTCTAGGGAATACATATTGTACTCCTTTTAATCTGTCCTTATATGCTTTCTGATGCAGTCCCTGCACCATTTTGGTTGCCCTTCTTTGGACTGCCTCAATTTGGATAATGTCCTTGTGAAGGTGTAGCCTCCAGTACTGCATGCAGTACTCCAGATGGGGCCTAACCAGTGTCTTGTAAAGAGGGATTATTGTCTCCCTCCTCCTACTTGTGATACCCCTACTAATGCACCCCAACATACCTCTAACCTTACCTACTGCTTTAGTGGTCTGCTTGGATGATTTCAGGTCATCAGTGATGATGACGCCCGGGTCTCTTTTTTCACTTGTGACTGCCAGCATCTCCCCTCCCAACCCATAGGTGGCTTCAGGGTTTCTCTTCTCTATGTGCATGATCTTGCACTTCTTTGCTTTAAAGCCCAGTTGCCACTCTTCAGACCATTTTGCTAGTTTATAAAGATCTCTTCTCATTCTGACCTCACCATCTGGATCATCTACTCTGTTTCAGATCTTGATGTCATCTGCAAACAGACAAACCTTACCCGCAATGTCATTGATGAAGATATTGAAGAGGACTGGCCCCAGGACTGATCCCTGAGGTACCCCACTTGTGACTTGCATCTCTTCTGACTGTATACCATTTACCACCACTCTCTGTTTTCTGCCCGTCAACCAGTTTGCCACTGAGTTGACCAATGTCTGATCCACCCTGAGCCTACCCAGCTTATTAGTCAATCTTCTATGTGGAACAGTATCGAAAGCTTTGCTTAAGTCAAGGTAGGCAACATCAACTGCTCCCCCTTGGTCCACCGCTCTGGTTACCCAGTCAAAGAAATCTATGAGATTAGTTTGAAAGGATCTTCATTTTGTAAACCCATGCTGTCTTGGATACTGTGCTCCTATGTATTCCAGGTGTTGCGCTATCCTTTCCTTAAGGAGTGTCTCCAAAATCTTGCCCACTAGTGAGGTAAGACTGATTGGTCTGTAGTTCCCTGCCTCCTCCCTGTTGCCACTCTTGTGGAGCGGGATCACATGAGCCCTTCTCCAGTCTTCTGGGACCTCTCCTGTGCTCAGAGACTCACTAAACAGTTCTGATAATGGCTCTGCTATTTCCATCCTTAGCTCCTTTAGTACCCCGGGATGTATGCCATCAGGTCCCATTGCCTTGTCCACCCTGAGCTTATCGAGCTCTTGTAGGACCTTTTCTTTTGTGAAGGGACTAGTGCACACCTCCTTCCCCTTATGTCCATGGTGCAGAGCTGTGGCCCTGCCCGACCTTCTCTTCAGTAAATACTGAGCAGAAGTATCTATTTAGGATATATGCTTTTACATGATCCTCCTCCTCACATGCCCCCTTACCCCCTTTGATCTTAGCAATACCCTCTCTGGACTTTCTCTTTTCACTAATGTATCTATAAAATGTCTTGTCACCTTCTTTTACTGTTCATGCTAGTGTTTCCTCAGTTTGGGCTTTTGCCTGCCTTACTGCCTTCCCTGCTTCCCTTAGGGAAGTTTGGTATGCCTCCCTATCTTCTTCCTGCTACGTTTCCTTATATTTCCTGAAGGCCAGCTTTTTGGCTCTGACCTTTTCTGTTACTGCGTTTGAGAACCAAAGTGGTTTCATTCTTCTTTTGCACTTCCTTTTCTGTCTAACACAATGGGATGTTGCTTCAAGTATTTCATCTTTAATGCTTGCTCACTTTGCCTGTATCCTCTCACCTGTATTTCTTTTTGCCAGGGCTAGCCTAACTTTGTTAGCCATCTTATCAAAGTCACCTCCTCTGAAGTCCCATAGTTTTGCCTTGGAATGGGATGAGTTTGTTCTAGTGGCTAAATTGAACCATACCATGTGATGGTCACTGGCCCCCAGGTGACCTTCTACCTGGAGATCTGTGATCCTTTCCCTCTTAGTCAGTACTAGATCTAGGATAGCCCTGTTTCTTGTGGATTATTGTACCAGTTGTTTGAGGCCCTCCCACTGCAAGAAATCCACCATGTGTCTAGTTCTGGCAGATGTCCCTCCTGGTATTGACCAATCGATATCCAGCATGTTTAAGTCTCCCATTATCAGAACCTCCCCTTTAGCTGTCATGTTTTGTATATCTTCTAACAGTAACGTGTCTATGTCCTCCCCCAGGTCTGGAGGCCTATACACAACCCCAGTTCGTATGGCTGTCCCATTTCCTGCTTCCAGGGTGACCCACAGTTCTTCTGGCTCCTTATGTGTATTCCAAATTTCTGTAGCTTTAATATTTTCATTGACATAAATGGCCACTCCACCCCCCTCCCTTTTTGCACCTCGGTCTCTTCTGAATAGTACATAGCCAGGTACTGACGTCTCCCAAGTGTGGTTACTGGTAAACCTTGTCTCACCAATGGCTACTATGCCCAGTTTAGCCTCTGTCATTATTGCCTGCAAGTCTGGGATCTTGTTTCCTAGACTATGAGCATTTGTGTACATGATTTTCCATTGGTCAGATGTTGGTGTGTTAGTTGTTGGACGAGGTCTGGTGTTTCCCCTGTGCATTGTATGGGGAGCCAGACCTTTTTCTTTACCTGGTGATACAAATGAACTACAAACATGCTGAACTCATGTTTGACCACTAGTTGAGAGGGGAGTGGTGTTCTTCCCATTCAACGTTTTGGGTGCTGCACCCCTCTCCCCATTTGCTAGCTTAAATATTCTGCAAAGACATCCAACTTCTGCCCCAATGCACTCCCTCCTTAGTCAGATGCAGTCCATCAAATTTTAAGAACTTTCACTCCAAAACTGTCGCCAGTTCCCTACAAATTTGCATCCTTTTTCCTTGCACCAGCCCTTGAGCCACATGTTTGCTCCCCTATCTCCCCTTCTCTAACCTTCTGTCCATCTGTCCCCCTTTCCCAGTCTGGCAGGATCTCAGAGAAGGAGATGCTTGATGAAATGGATGATAGTTTGTCACCCAGCCTGGTTAAGCGTTCCTTGGTCTCCACAACTGACCGGCTGGTGAGATCATTAGTCCCTATGTGTACCAGGACATCAATGTTTTCTCCTGCTTCCTGAACAATTTTAGCAATGCTGTCAGTGTCTCTCCACGCTGATGTACCTGGGAGACATCTGACCATAACCCCTGGCTGGAGATACGTATCAACTCCCCGAATGATGGAGTCTTCTATGATCAGAAGTTTTTTTGGATTTCCTTTTTGCGTTTTTTTTGTTTTGGTTCCTGTTTTGGGCTTGTTTTGTTGTGCTAGATCCTGTGCTGCAGTGTCTTGCTCTGCAGTGTCCTCTGCCCCTTTGTTTGATTTTGGAGATAGAGGCAGATACCTGTTTGTAGTTTTTATATGGTTTGTGGAGGTGATATGCTGGAGAGCACTGAGTGATGGGGCACCCAATTGGCCCCTCCTAACCACCTGCCAACCTCCCGGACCATCTACCCTCTGCAGTCGAGGTGCTTCTGTTGGATGTTGAGGAAATGGCGGGTGGTTTTTATAATATATTTCCTCTTAAATATGCAATCTGAGGTGTGCAATCTCTGCCCATGCTGCCTGGAGCTGAGCTCTTAGATCTTCAATAGCCCAGCATGTACGACAGTGTCACACACTAGTAAAACACACAAATAAATACACAGCATTCAGTGTAAACTTTTAGAATTGGTGGAATGCTTATGTCCTGTCAGTCTGTGGAATGCTGTGGCATGCTGATGTTTTATCACTTGTCTGCTGTATTATCCTGATTATGTTGCCCATGCTCAATGGCAGACCTCTCCCATGCACAGTAGATAATTAGCAGCTACAGTACAAACCCGGCACAACAGCATGCACCTGTCCCTAAATTCTGTTGTTCAAAATGTTCCATCATACACTATAAGACCATCATCACTGACTAGCTGAGCACTGCTGGGCTGAAGACTTAAGTATGAAAGGCATGTCTATGGTTTTGTTTTTTCAGCCTTTGCACTTCATGAGGCCTCACCTAATATTCTTGCTTAAAGAAATGTTCCAGTTTCCAGCAAAATGCTAACAGTTGGCATCAGCAGCACTCCGCTACTCAGAGTACCCTTCCCCCGAAGTTTTGAGCTTCAGTACCTTCCATTTGATTCTGAATATATTTTCACTGAAATAGGATAAACAGGGCTGGCCTGCATGGCAGACCAGTTCCTACTGTGATCAAAGTCAGGAAGTGCTTTGCAGCTGTCCCACTGAAATGCATGGGGAGGCTGGAACATGATATTTTATGGCTGTCAGTGAGAGAGTGGTGTGCCTTGCTACTGCTCCTTGCAGCTGTCTGTAACATTTTGCTTACTTTTTATTTGCTGCAAGGGGAAGTGCATAACAGCCTGATGAGCAAGTGAGGAACCTCTCATGACAATGAAGTTGACTTGCTGTAGGTGATACACTGAAAAAGTCCTTAAGTTTTAAAGGCAAGCCCCCCTCCCCACCACCACCACCAACATGACCACTATGATGACAACATCATGAAAATGCTGAAAACAGGAGCAGTTCCAGAGAGTTTGAGATGACCTGGTCTTGTCCCTCTGCACAAGAACAGCAACAGGAAGGAGTCTCACAATTATAGCACAGTGAGTCTCCCTTCTGTGGCAGGGGAAATTGAAATAAACACTACTGAAGGAAAGGATAATCTTGAATTCAGTTGGCTACAAGACAACAGATAGCATTGATTCATGGGTGGAGGTCATGCCAAATGAATATGATAGATTTTGTAAACTGGGTGACCAGCAAAACTGATCAAGGTAGAGCAATGTATGCGCCCTATTTTGAATTCTGAAATGCCTTTAACAATGTACCACATAAAAGGCTGATTAGGAAACTGGTAAACTTACTTTAGGATTAGGATCAGTAGTTGTTAACTGGGTTTGAAACTGGTTCAAGGATAGAAGGCAGAGTGTGGCAGTTAATGGCAATCATTCTAAATTGGGGAGTGTGACGAGTGGGTTACCACAGGGTTCAGTACTCGGACCACTCCTTTTCAATATCTTTATAGGAGACATTGCAGATTAACTGTAAGGGAATGTGTGCCTTTTTGCAGATGATACCAACATCTACAATATGGTGGACACTCAGGAAGGGGGTAGAAAATATGTTAAGGGATCCTGAAAACAAGCTGTTATGTATTAAATGTATGTGTTGTATTGTAATTGAAATCTTTGTTAAGCAGGACAGTCCAAAAAAAGGCTTGCCTAAGGACAATATCCTGGAAAAACATAAATAAATTCAAATTCAAAAACCTGAGGAATGGCGAAAAGCATACCAGTTGACAGTTGAGGTTCAATGCCAGAATGTGCAAGGTAATGATTCTAGGACACACAAAACCCAGGCACTGAGTATAAAATGTGAGCTGTAGCGCTAGCAGACACCAAGCAAGAAAGGGATCTGGGGTAATCATATCTGAGTACCTCAAGGTAGGAGGGCAGTGTGACAAAGCAGTGGGTAAGACTAGTGGAATGCTAGGCTGCACAGGTAAGGCAATTTCCATTAGGAGGAGGAAGGTAGTCATGCCATTATATTGCTTATTGATATGACCACACGTGGAATACTGTGTTTCAGTTTTGGAGGCCACACCTTACAAATTACATAGACAGGGAGGAGGTGGTCTAGAGCAGAGCAACGAAAATGGTTCATGTTTTTCACAAAATGTTCTACTAGGAGAGGTCATGGGAATTAAATATGTACACTCTACAAGAAAGGAGAGAGAGAGTGGGGATATGATAGAGACCTTAAAATACATAAAAGGAGTGAACAGGGTACAAGTGAGAAGTCACTTTCAAATAACAGCAATCACAAGGGCCAGGGAGCATGCAATGCAGTCGGTGTGGGAGAGGGATTCAAGAGTGACATGAGAAAATATAGCCTCACTGAAACAGAAGTCAATGCTTAGAACAAATTGCCAACAGAGGCAGTGAAAGCGAAAACAGTGGGGGGGGGGGTGTCAAGCATGCATGGGCTATACATCAGGGTATATTAGATAGGTTACATGGAGGAGCAAGTGTTGATTATGCCCAGTTAGGGTCTGTGAAGACAAACTATGTAGATGACATCTGGGAAAACTAAGTAGACTAAGCAGTCCTTTTCTGCCATCAAAAGTCAAATTTATTTACGAGAATTACAATGAATGGGCTTAGAGTGGAAGGCTTATACAGTAAACTCTCAGTCTGCACAACACTGTGAATGGAAAGATATCTTTATTTTTTTTCAGAAAAAATAAGTAATCTATATAAAACAGAGCTTTGGTGCAACTAAATTATTCCTAGAGAAAACTGTGTACCTCCCCCACCTCTCTGATGGGACCGGTGTGCAACCTTGTCCATCAGGGAATGAAAAAACTGTCCCCTCCCACTAACTATCGGATGATTGCAGGGCCCAACCTGGCCCATCAGAGAATACAAAAATAAATTTCTCTCTCGCCAAACTACCTTACAGATCCAGTGCATGACCCATTAAGGAATAAAAACATTGATGACCTGTCCCCTGACCCACCTGATGGGTCCAGAGTCAAACTGAGCCGGACAAACAAAAACAAAATGTGTGCCTCCCTTAACTATCTGATGGGCCTGGTGTACAACCTGGCTCATTAGGGTAAAAAAACTGCCTCCTATCTACCTAATGAGTTCAGGATCCAACCGGGCTTGTCAGAGAATCAGGGAAGAATTTGTCCCCTCTTTTCCCTCCAACTGCTTGAGGAGTCTGGAGACCAACCTGTACTATCACAAAATAAAAAATAAAATCTGTCTCCCATCCCCAGCAACCTAAGAGATTCAGTGCCTGACCCCACAACAAAATCTGATTTTCTTCCCCATACTACTTGGCAGGTCTGTTACCCAACTCAGTGTGTCAGGAATTTAAATTAAGTTCCCCTCTGCTAGTGTGCTGCTGCTACTAGTGATTGTGGGCCTTCCCGCCACTTCCCACCAACAGTGCACTAGCATGGGAGTCTGAATCATGGGGGACCACGAGTATTCACTTACAAAGTTGTAACCCTAAGTGCCCGTGACCCTGGCTCTGCCACCTAACTGTAGCTTTCTCCCTGTCTTTCCTTCTTTCTGTATGCAATCTCAGCTCTGCACGCTCCCTGACACTTACACACACACATGCACATGCACACGCACATGTATACGTACACACACACAATCAGTGGAGCACCCGTTCCTTGGCTACTGTCATTGACATATAGTGCCCATCACAGGCAAAGATGTTTTGGAAAAAATGGTGGGTGAGGGCATCACTGATTAACCATCCATTCTTCCCAGGGAAGAAAAAAAAATTTGGAACCCCCCCACCACCACTTCTTGATGAAACTGCTACCCAACTCAGCATGTTAGGGATTAGAACAAAAAACATGTCCCAAGCCAAAACATTGACAGATCCAGTACACTATTAGGCAGATCAGGGAATGAACAAAAATCTTTCCTTCTCTCTCTCCAACAACATAGGAGCATAGGATCATAGGTGATTTACAAGTTTGGTAGGCAGAGATTGCCTTTTATGAACTCGCAACCAAATTTACAGGTGGAACTCATATTTTATATTGCCCATATACAGTATGTATTCAGTCTGTTTTTAAATATATTTATTGTGCTGCTTTTTATGACATTTTTTGGCAGGGCATTCCAAGTAGATATTACCCTCTGTGTGTACCAATGATTTGTCTTATTTGTATTATTTTGACTGCCTTTAAGTTTCTTGTCATGAGACCTGGGGCCCAATTCCAAGACACATGGTGCAACTCATGGGTGTATGCAAGTTGCGCTATACAGTGCTACGCTGGGGACTCTTCACCATATTCCAAGACAGGCAGGGTCCCCAGCACCTATGTCCTGTGACTTGTGGCAGCAGCAGGCTAGCTCCACAGGAATGGTGCAGTGGACCTGGGTGCTGCAAGTCACAGCCCACAGATATCTCTCCCCCGGAGCTCCCCGACCACCATTGAATACCACCGCAAGCACCTGGGGGCATTGGGGGGGCTGACCAGATGGCACTGGCATTTGGGGAAACACTGTGAGAAATGGACCATGGGGGTCCCTGACATTTGGGCAGCGGGGCATGTCTGTGCTGGGGGCATATGGGGAGATGAACTATATGCATGCTGTGGTGCTGCGGAGTGAGCATCTATCAATTGCTGGCTAAGCAGTGAGTTTATCCCTGGTTTCAGATAAAGGGTTTGTGTGTGTATTAGAAGCAGACATAGCAAATTGTCTTCACTGAAAGGCCTGCTTACATAACAGGTGTCACTAGTCAATCAATTGATTCTGGGTGGGGCTTGTATCACTGTTCTGTTTAGGCATACTACACAGAGTAAAGTCAGTCAGAGGACCTGCCTATTCCTTTTGGAAGCTGAGAAATTGGCTATACTGCAGAGAACAAACTGGTACACATTTGAGGAACTGGTAACTTGGTAAAACATAATATTGTAGGGGACTAGGAAGGTAAGCAACACTTTCTACAGAAAGTTTCATTATTTTCTTATTGGCATTAAGAATTGCAGGATTCCATTAAAGTGTAGTAATTTTATAACCAGAGGGGTTGTAATACAACTGAAGTTGCTTGAGTTCTGTGCTAGACACATAGGATTTGGAAGGATATTTGTGCAATATTTTGGAAGTGTCCTGCTGGCTGAACAGTGAGTTTGTTTTTATCCCTGGACTCAGTAGAGTGGTTTGTGTAGGATCAGTGGTCTAGTACATTGTGGTGTTGGTTGACTTACTATAAAGGGCAGTACTCACCAGGGTGGTGGAGCAGTGGTGTAATTGATTGTTTCTAACAGTCACCAGGGTTCTGGCCTACCCACCCACCTACCCTCACCCCACCACCCCAGGCATGGTTCCTTTTATAGCCAAGGTTCTGACATCACTCTCAACAGGTCTTTGGAGCAGAACTGTCATATTCTTAATTACCCAGCATAGTGCATAAAGCGAAGTATACACACACCAAAAAAAAAAAAAAATTTGTATATTACTCATTGTATATTATAAGGAAGAGGGACATGTGGGGAGTGGTGCAATGCACTGGCTGTGGGGGCAATTTTCTGGGAAACATTCTGGAACCTGTGTTGCTGCCCTATTTGCAGGCAACTGTCAGCTCTGAGGGAGGAGGTTGCCCACCTCCAGGCTTGAACTGGCAAGGACTAAGGAGGACTCCCCACCCAAAGACACCAGTTCCACAACCACTGCCTCAGAGGTTGCCATGTGTGAAGAGCAGATGGACCACAGTAGGTTCTGGGAGGGTGAGGGTGGTGGAACAGAGGCATAGCCCCGAGTTGCACCTCTACACAAATCATATGTCGGTCTGGCAAATCAAGGTTCCTCTATGATGACACCCTCATTGGAGACCAAGAAGAATGCTGGGGACATCCACAAGGGAGACCCACAAAGAGTGGCAGGGACAACACAAGGGAAAGAAACAGCTTCGGTAGGGACTCAATTGTTAGGGTGTAGACCTGGGAAAGGGAGAGGAGAGGAAGTAAGGTGCCTGCCTGGTGCCATGGCTTGGAGGGACAGGAAGCGAATCCTCAGGATTGCAGAAGCAGCATCACAGGAGAGGAAACTAGATATCATTGTCCACCTCGGGACAAATGACCTAGCTAGGCATGAGATCAGTGCAGTGCAGGATGAATTTGTGGAGTTGGGGAGGGCCTCAGACAGGTAGCAAGCACGGTAACCTTCTCAGAGGTGCTGCCAGTCCATGGCAGGGGTGAGGCTAGGGTACTGCACAAGTCGTGTTTAATGAATGGTTGCAAAACTGGTGCAGAGCACAGGGCTTTGGCTTCATTGGGGCCTGGGGATCCACCTGGAGAGATGAAGGTCTATACTGGCATGATGGTCTGCATCTGTCCAGGAAGGAAACACGCTCCTAGGTGACAGGTTTAAAGGCTTCCTTGGCAAGCTTTTAAGCTAGCCAAGGGAGGTGCTGATAGGAAACAGGAAAGTTCAAGCCTCCCCATAAGCTACATGAGTAGTAGGGTAAACACTGGAGGTACAGAGTTTCGACAGAGGGCAGGACAGGAGTAAAATGGAAAATGGACAAGGCAATAAGAGCAGGGATGGGGTAAAAAGGATAAAGCCAACATTAAATGGAGGGCAATGAGTACCAATGCCTGTAGTCTAGGAAACAAGCTTCAGAGCTAGTAGCCCTGATGGAAGTGGAACACTTGGATATTGTGGCTGTCACAGAAACATGGTACACGGAGAACCATGACTGTGGTGTCAACATACCAGAGTTACACAATCTACAGAAGGGACAGGAGGTAAAAGAGGAGGTGGAGTAGCTCTCTGCATAAGGGAAGGGATCAAAGTAACAGAACTAAAAGGTAAGGGGAGGACAAGAGGAACTCTGGGTCACATTGGAGACAGGAATGGCATCACAATCCACACAGGGTTGTATACAGACCCCGTCTCAAGGGAGGAAATTGACAAGAAAATGATAGAGGGCATTCTCAAAATGGCTGAAAAAGGGGAGATACTGTTGATGGGGGACCTGAATATGCCAGATGTTAACTGGGCAACATGGACTGCAGCCACATCCAAGAGCAGGGTCATTCTCGATGCCCTACAGGGAGCATGCCTTAGACAGCTAGTGGTGGAACCCACTCGGGAGGGAGCAATATTAGACCTGGTACTCTCAAATGGAAAGAGGATCACCAACTTAGAAGTCAGTAGACACCTGGGAACAAGCGACCACTGCACAGTGTGCTTCACAATAAACACAACCATGGAGACAAGCCATACAAATACGAGGATACTGGACTTTAGAAGGGCTGACTTTGGCAAAATGGGTGAATACCTGAGAATGCATTAGCAAATGGCCAGAAAGGAGGGGTGGAAGAACAATGAGAAAATCAAAACTGCCATCATGGAGGCAACAAGCCTTTGTGTGAAACAAATAAAGAAAACAAACGGAATAAAAAACCACTATGGCTCTCAAAAGTGTCAGGGGAAGGTTAAGGAGAAAAGGCTGCATTCAAAAGTATAAGGAATCACAGACAGAGCACGACAGGAACTGTATCAATTAAAGCAGAAAGAAGTGGGGAAGGCAGTCAGAAAAGCAAAGGCCCAAACCGAGGAAAGGATAGCCAACTCAGTTAAGAAGGGGGATAAAATCTTTTATAGGTACATTAGGGAACATAGAAAGGTTAAGGGAGGGATAGGGAAGATTAATAAAGGAGAGGGGAGGGGAGGTGGGCAGAGGGAGACAGTGACAAGGCAGAGATAATGAATGAATACTTTTGCTCAGTATTCACAAAAGAAGAAGAGGAGGAGTTACCTAAACCAAACAGTAGAAGCACTCTGGATAGTGGGGTTGATACCAGTCCATTTAAAGAAGAAAGAGTACTGAAAGAACTTCTAAACTCAAGGTGGACAAAGCAATGGGGCCTGGACGATTCACCCTAGAACTTAAAAGAGCTAAGGGAGGACCTAGTGACACCACTAACCACACTTTTAACAAATCATGGGAAGATGGGGTGGTACCTGAGGACTGGAGGAGGGCAGATGTGATTCCCCTTCACAAAAGTGGGACCAAGGCAGAAGCAGGAAACTACAGACCTGTTAGTTTGACCTCAGTGGTGGGGAAAATGATGGAATCACTTCTGAAAGTAAGAATTGTTGAGTACCTAGAGGCCAGCGGGCACAGGACCCAAAGCAGCATGGATTCACAGCAGGAAGGTCATGTCAGACAAATCTAATCGATTTCTTTGACTGGGTGACCAAAGTAATAGACCAGGGAGGGGCTGTGGATATGGCCTACCTAGACTTTAGCAAGGCATTTGACACAGTCTCGCACAAAAGATTAATAATCAAGTTAGCCAGCCTGGGAGTGGTCCCAGGGTGGTAGCCTGGGTAGAAAACTGGCTGCACAACAGGACACAGAAGGTAATAGTGAATGGAACACATTCTGAAGAAAGGGGGGTTACTAGTGGAGTACCTCAGGGCTCAGTACTGGGTCCAGTCCTCTTTAACGTCTTTATAGGTGACATTGCAGAGGGTCTGGAAGGAAAGGTATGCCTCTTTGTGGATGACACAAAGATCTGTAACAGAGTTGATACACAAGGTGGGGTAGAAAGGATAAGAAGGGACTTGGCAAGGTTGGAGGAATGGTCGACATATGGCAACTTAGATTCAATGCAGCAAGTGCAAAGTAATGCACCTGGGAAATAAAATCCAGGAGAAGAGTACACAATACTAGCGGAGGTACTAACAACAACAATAATGGAAAGGGATCTGGGTGTAGTCATATCAAGATGACCTAGAAATTGGTATGCAATGTGAGAAGTCAGTAGGGAAAGCCAGGGGGATACTGGGATGCATAGGGAGGGGCATCACAAGTAGAAAAAGGGAAGTGGTTATCCCTCTATACAGACAGTTGGTGAGACCCCATCTGGAGTACTGCGTGCAGTTTTGGAGACCTCATCTACACAAGGACATAGACAGGATGGAAGCAGTCCAGAGGAGGGCAACTAAAATGGTGCAGGGTCTACATCAGAAACCATATGAAGAGAGACTGAGAGAGCTTAATATGTATATCCTTGATGAAAGGAGGGACAGGGGGACATGATAGAAACTTTTAAGTACCTCAAGAGAATCAACAAAGTCCAAGAGGGTAGCATATTTCAGAAAAAGAGATGTGTAAGAACAAGGGGCACAATTTAAAGTTAGAGGGGGGACGGCTCAGGGGTAATGTGAGGAAATTCTTTTTCACGGAGAGAGTGGTGGATGCATGGAACCGCCTTCCTGGAGAGGTTGTGGGGTCTAAAACAGTAGAGGAATTCAAACATGAATGGGACAGACATAAGGCAATTATAGTGGGGGGTTGCAGGAAATAGGCTGTTGGTTAACTAGAATCTGCAGCTTATCCAGTAGGTAGGGAAATGGGCAGACTGGGTGGGCCAAGTGGTCCTTATCTGCCGTCAAAGTCTATGTTTCTATGTAATTGCCACAGAAGGATGCCCCTTAGACCATCTCCCTGCTGGTCTAACTGTGCTGTGTCATAGCGGCTCTTGGAATAGCATAAGTGGGTTTTGGCAGCCGCCCTTTTGGAATAGGGTACAGTTGCTGTCATAACTCATTCCTTCTCCATGCTACAGTGGGTTGCGGGCATAGTGGGTGGTGTAACCCACCTTCAGTGCAACCTGCATGCGGCATGGCACAAGCCATGAGTTGGAATCCTGACTTGTGTAACGCATGGTGCAAGGTGCAATTTGTGCCATGGGGTTTAATGTAAATCCCCTGCACCATGCGTAATGTGTCTTGGAATTGGGCCCCTGGTATTTATGTCAGTGATATTGTAGTTTAATCCAGTGGTCTTGAATACTGATTCATCTTTTATTGCTTTGTATGTTAAGCATAGGTTTCCCCTCATTCTCCTGTATTGCATAGGGTATAAACCCAAGTTTGTTAGTCTAGTTGTATAATCCAAGCTGCTTAAAGATAAATTTTTTTTTCTGGTTACCTTGAGTTGTACATTTTCTATACGTTCATTGTCTTTAACTAATTGTGGAGCACATAGAGAAGAAGAATATTCCAGATGGGATCTGGCTAGGCTGGAATAGAGGGGAATCAGTACCTTTTAATTTCTGCTTTTGATGTTTTTCAAAATGCAACCCAGAATTTGATTACTTTTTTTACGATATTTGTTGTGTGTAGTTCAAAGGAAAAATTTTTTGAGATGGTGACTCCTAGATCTTTTTCATTATCCGTAGTTTGTAATATTGCGTTGTTTAATTTGTAACTATAGCAAGGATTATTTTTTCCTAGGTGCATTACCTTGCACATAAGTTCATTAAATAAACGTTTTTTTTCAGTAGATCAATTCTCTAGGTGGAGCAGATTATTTTGAAATTCTGTGTCAGAGGCAGAGTCTGTTATAATATTTTGGGGTTTGCAGTCATCTGCATATTTTCCCATCCAACAGTGTTTACATTGAAGATATTGGATAACATTAAAGAGAACTGTTCCCAAAATGGAGCCCTGTGGGACACCACTAGTGACAGGGCCCCAAGGAGAAAGATGACCTTTTAGGGATACTTGTTGTGAACGGTTTGATAGCCATGCTACTACCCAGCATTTGATAGACGGATGAAGTTGTAGGATTATCATTTGCTCTCTGAGAATTTTATGTGAGATAAGAGTCAAATGCCTTAGAAAAGTCAAGAAAAATGATGCCAACAGATAGGCCTTTATCCAATGCTTCACTTACAGGCTCCAAAAAGTTCAAGAGATTTATTGGGCATGATCTGCGCTTGACAAACCCATGCTGGGTTATGTCTATATGCCCAAATTCTAACAGATGAGTAGTAATCCTTTCCTTTAATTGTCTTTCTAATAGTTTACAGAAAACTGCTGTTAGGCTTATGGGTCTACTGTTTTGAGTTGAATTTTTACTACCACATTTGTGAAGGGGGAGGGGTCAGTGTAGCCTGATTCCATATTGGGACAGTTGAGACAGAAATAAGGGAGATGTTAAAAAGTACAGTTAATGGGCCAGCTATCTGATCAGATATATTTTTTATAAAATAGGATGAAAACCCATCCAGACCAGCTGAGTCATCTGATTTGGTAATGCTGATGACATCTAACGCTTCCTCTGTGTTGAATTTTATAATAGAGCTTGATGATAATAGAACGTGACGATCTGGTGCCCAACCCATGCCACTAGGCAATACTATTTGTATCTGTGGTACCTCCATGAAATGTAATTTTGTTTGCCTGTTCTTACAGCACCTGTTTAATTGTAACCCTATGCCATTTGCTTACACTTTACATTACTGTCAATCGCCTCATTGTCTGTATTTTAACATTATTGTCAAGCCTTTGCTCTCTTTGTAACCTTATGCTCATTGCCTGTATCCTGCTGCATTGTCAATCCTTTGCACTGTTTGTAATCCATGTTCTTGTAATCTCCTGGGTTGCAACTGAAAATAGGCATTCCTTGTCTAGTGTGCCTACCCGGTAAACAAAAGCTAATAAATAAAAATCCTTCCTTGTCCCCCGAACTGCATGACAGATCAGGAGCTTTTCAAAGCACAGGAGTTAGCTTCTGGTAGTCCATGGACTGTAGAATACAATATAGTTTAGTTTAAAGTCATGAAAATCATTTTCACGGTATCCTAAAGGCATAGAAGTTACATATTGGTAGCACAGGGGCTGTAGGATGGAATGGAATAGACTGGAATAGAACAGAACAGAACAGAATAGAATTTCTGGAGCCCAACCTTGTCCATTAGGAAATTTAAAAAAAATATCATCCCCTTCCCTCACTACCTGAACGATCTAGAGCCCAGCCTGGTCCATCAGTGAATAAAAATATATTTGGCCCCTTTGCCAACTATTTCATAGATCCAGTGCCCCACCTGACCTATCACCCTCTTTCCTCCATCTACCTAATGAGTCCAGGCACAACCCGGCCCATTTTGGAAAACAAAATCTGTACCCCTCTCCCCAACAAGCTGATAAATACAGTGCCCGATCCATCAGGGAAATTAAAAAAAAATCTGTCCATCTATCACAAACTACTTGACAGATCCGGTACCCAACCCAGACTGTATGGAAGCCTGTCAGTGAAAAAAAAAGTGTCCTGCTCTGTTGCCACACTGCATCCACTACTAGTGAGCTTGTGTATCTTCTGGTCTGCAGCTCACTAGCATGAGAGACCAGGCCAAGGGGGAACTGACAGCATGCACCTCTGAGACTATAATTCCATGTACACCTGATCTGGGCTTTACTGCCGGCCTCTCCCTGTCTTGGTGTATTTTCTTCTCTGGGTACTATATTTCAGCTCTATACTCTTCCCTGACACATACACAGGGTTCACATTGCCATGCACCCTCCAACCCAGAATGCTGAGCAATGGAGTACCTACTGCTGGGCCACTGCCATCGGTTGACAGTGCCCATCAGAAGGAATGTCTTACGGAAAAAAAGGTAGGTGTGGGCATCATCAATTTATCATGCTTCACTCCCAGATAATAAGAAAAAACTCTTGCCCTCCGTTCAACTACCTGACAGATTCAGTGCTCAGCACAGTCTACCAGGAATAACATAAAACCTTCCCTCTCCTTCCCAACTATGACAGCTCATGTGCTTTACAAAGCGCAGGACTTAGAGTCTGGTAGTGCAGGGATTGTAGAATATATTAGAATTTGGTTCTATATAAAGACTTTTTCACACACTGTATACCAAAGTGTTTTACATGGCATAGAAGTTCCCTGCTGGTAGCAAAGGGAATGTAGAATAGAGTAGAATTTCAGTACCCAACCAGTTTTGACAGAGATTAAAAAAAATCTGGCCCCTCCCGTCCTACCTACCTACCTGATTGGTCAATTAACCAGCCCTGCTCATCAGGAAACATGAAACAATCTGCTCCCCCCCCACTCTTCAAACTACCTGATGGATTCTGTGCCCAACCCAACCTATCGGGGACTAAATCAAATCTGGCCAACTCCAACAACAACCTGACAGATCCAGTCCCCAACCAGCCCATCAGGGAATTAAAAAGTCTGTCTCTCTACCCCTTTTTAGCTACCTGACTTGTTCAGTACCCATCCCAGTCTATCAGAGAATACAAAAAAAAGTGCCTCTCTCCCAAACTGCTGATGAGTATGGTATGTAACCCAGCCTGTCAGGTATGAAAAAAATGCCCCCCAACAACATGATGGATCCAGTACCCAATGCTTCCCCCTTCCCAAATTGCCTCGCAGGATCAGTGCCCAACCTGGCCTGTCAAGGAACAAAAATAAAAATCCCATCCCCAAATAATCTGACAAGTCCAGTAATCAATGCAGCAGATCAAGGAATTAAAAAAAACTACACTCCCTCAACAACCTGACAGGTCTGGTGGCAAACTCAACCTGTCAAAATAAAAAAAACAAAAAGTGTCCATCTGACCCTATAACTTTCATACCAGTGTGGTGCCCAACCTGACCTATCAGGGAATAAAAAATGGTGCCCCTCCCTCCAACAACCTGATGGATCCCATGCTCAGTGCAGTCCAGAACCCAAAAAAAATTCTTACACTCCCCAAAATTGCATGAGAAGTCCAGTGCCCAACATGGCCCTTCAAGGAATAAAAAAAGAATTGTCCCCACCTCCAACAACCTGACAGATTAACCTGGCTCGGGGATATTCTCCAACTCAGAAGAGCAAACATCTAGGAGCCACAAAGACATCCCACAGTGAATATTTCAAAACCAATGAACCGTTTGGGGACCGATGGACTGATGAATGTGAGAGTGCATTTCAAGAAATTATTTGACTCCTAACATAAGCTCCTGTTCTAGCCTCTGCTGAATACAACAAGCAATACACTCTTGACAATGATATCAGCATGGAAGGGTTGGGTGCTATACTCAACTAAGAACATGACAAAGGTATGAGAACCGTCGCCTATGCCAGTCGCAGTTTGATTTCCTCTGAAAAGAGCTATCCAGTCCATAAGTATAGGCAGTTTAGAGGTGACCTTTGCCTAGCTTTCAAGGCTATAAAAGATCTAAGTCTCATGGAGACCATTGCATTAGAAAAACTACATGAACAAAATAAAAAAAAAAAATAAAAAACAAGGTCTCACAACAACAGATTAAAAGGAGAAACCAACTTATCCAAGAAGAGATGTGATTTTTTTCACACAGAGGATTATTACAAGCAGGAACACACTGCCTAAGCACATAGTAGAAAGCAATAATATTACTACCTTCAGAAGTAGATTCGATCCTTATATGGGAGATAGAAAATACATGTTCCACCTCCGAAGACAAAAAGGTGGTGAGTTCATTAAAAGGCAAACAGCCTAAAAGAACTAGTATTCTACTATGAATCTATGAACCTATAAGTTAGAGTTCCTTGCACTGAAATGGGCAGTGACTGATCAGTTCCATGAGTACCTGTATGGAGCCAGATTTGTTGTGCTAACTGACAATAACCCACTAACATATGTGCTGACTACTGCCAAGATAGATACCACTGGGCATAGATGGATCTCTGCATTATCAGCTTACAATTTCAACTTGCAATATCATCCTGGCCGAAACAACATAGATGCAGATGCACTGTTCAGATGCCCCCATTATACTTCTCCCATGGAGGGGCCCTGGACCTATATTTCAGAAGATGGAGTGAAAACTTTTCGCCAGATGATGGTGCCTGATGACTGACCCGCCATCACCAACCCAGACCGAGCTGTGGACCGACTTGGAGTGCTTCCTGATGCCATTTCGGAAGTGTACGCATAATTCATCACCCTGCACAACACCTTGTCTCATTTATCTCCTACAGATTTAAGAAAAGCACAGCAAGCAGATCCTTGTTTAAGAGACATTATCTTAGCCGGATCCATGAAGGGTCATCAACAAAATATTTGTTGAATGACTCAACAATGAAACCGGCAGGTCAACTACATTTTGCAGTAAGCTGCCAGTTTTCAGAAGCAACAAGTGTTTTCTTCTGGGGGCAATGTCGCCCCAGCCCCCCACACCCCCAACTTAGGATACTTAACTCTAAGTCAGAGCTGAGTCGGGAGGTGCAGGACCCCCTACAGACAGTGCCAGGTGCCAGCGGGTTCTCTACAGCAACGTGGCACTGTTGTCACTGTAGGAGACTCTGCTGTCGACATGTCGACATCAGGGATGCATGCCATCTTAGCCAAAGTAAAGGGTTTGTCAAAGCAAACCTGCCAGATAAATCACTTCTCCTGAGAGAGTGGGACAAGTTTTCGTTAAAGCATGGACTGTTGTATTGTATCTCCAAAACACAAACACAGTTTCCCAAAGAGCAACTGGTGCTGCCCAAAAAGTATCACCAAATGGTTTTGCAAGCACTTTTTGAGGATGTGGGACATTTGGGAATTGACCAGAATTTGGGCCTGGTACAAGACAGCTTCTACTGGCCTTGTATAGCTATGGAGGTGGAAAGACATTGCAGAAGCTGTAATAGGTGCATCACCAGTAAGACTTTACCCAAAAGAGCAATGCGACTTGTAAACATCACCAGTAGTGAGCAAATGCACTTGGTCTGTATGGACTTCCTTTCCCTTGAACCTGATTGGAAGGGGATCAGTAACATTCTAGTAGTAACTGATCACAACACCCACTATGCCCAGGCTTTCACCAGAAAAGACCAAAAAGCAACCACTGTGGTTTATGCATTGTGTGAAAAGTATTTTGTGCACTATGAACTCCCCAAACTCCTGCAATCTGATCAAGGGAGAAACTTTGAGAGTCGCCTTATCAAACAACTGACAAGCATTATGGGCATCAAGAAGTTTCATACTACTCCATACCACCCTCAAGGTGACCCTCAGCCATAGAGATTCAATAGAACACTGCTTAATATGTTGGGAATATTGGATCCTAACTGAAAGTCATACTGGAACAAGCAAGTACCTTTCTTAG
The DNA here is from genome assembly GCA_016271365.2 of Neoceratodus forsteri. Lineage (NCBI taxonomy): Eukaryota > Metazoa > Chordata > Ceratodontiformes > Ceratodontidae > Neoceratodus > Neoceratodus forsteri. The sequence continues at coordinate 662,769,956 of JADMNL010000022.1, forward strand.
TCCATTCTTACAACTGTACTAAACATGACTCAATGGTGTTCTCACCCTATTTCCTAATGTTCGGGAGAGCAGCCAGGCTTTCAGTGGACTTATGTTTTCAGGTGTCTGCAGATGGCGCCTTAGAAGATACTCACTGGGAGTATACCAGGAGGCTGCAGGCACAACTAACAGAAGCCTGCCGGGTGGACCAAGAAGCAGCTGCAAAGTCCATCCTAGCAAACAAAAACATATGAACAGAGAGTCCGAGAACAAATTCTTCAGCCTGGAGACAGAGTATTGATTTGAAACTTGGGGATACCAGGCAAACACAAGATAGAGGACTGTGGAAGGACTTGGTTTGTCTGAAAGTTTAGACATTGTTTTCTTTTTGTAACATCTATGTTGGTCCAATAAAAGATATCAAACTATTTTCTTCTGGATCTGTTCTTTCAAGGACCAATACGACAACTAATCTATTTCTGTATGTCAACATTGCAAGAGACACCATGCCTTATAAATTGCCCTGTGGGTCATTTGCATGACAAACCCTGATCCCTTCCAACCACATTCATGCTGTTTGAGTTTTACTTTATACTTAGTAATGAGTTGGCATAATGGGAACAGAAATTTCCAATAACATTAATTAAATGTGCATTACTATTGATCAGATAGAGCAAGCTGTCAACATTTCCACAAATGATTCAACTAGAATGTCCAGTCATTCAGACAACATTTTTTTTCTCCTAGACTTGACTGATGTTCTATCTCCAGATGCCTGCATACAGTGTTTTCCTATTGTTCTGTTAACTGTATTCAGTGTGGGCCTGCATGTATAGAGGGAGAAGCAGCAAATCAATAATGTTTTCCAAACATTCCAGGAGTCCATACATGATAGTCCACCAATGAATCTAATCACTGTGCCTGCATTTGTCTTGGAGAGACAGAAGGAGCAATTAGGCAGTCACCAAATCAAATCATTTTATAGGAGTACTATGGCATCTGAGTACATATACTTGTATCACCACTCGAAATAAAGAAATTCAGCTGTTAATTGCTAAACTGTTTGCAGTGTCAGTGGCTGAGTAGGTAGGACACTCACCTCTGAGGCCGTGAGATCAGAGGACTGTGGGTTCAGTTCCCACATCTGTCACTTGGGTTAATATCCCAGTACTGACACCGTAGTGCAGCATGAGAGGGGTGCTGCACTTCTGAGGTGCTGTCTTTCAGATGAGACATTAAGCTGAGGTCCCATCTGCCTGGATTGGTGGTAGTTCAGGTGGATGTTAAAAATCCCATGGCACTTATTGAAAAGAGTAAGGGAATTTCCCGTGTCCTGGCCAAATTTCCCTCCTTCACTAAAAATACCATCAACAGCTTAATCTGGTTTAAGGTCAGTTGGCATTCATCTGTATCCCCTTCCCCCGGGTCATGCCTGAAAATAGGCAGGATTTGTCTAGTGCACTTACCTGGTCAACAAAAACTAAATAAAAATAAAATTAAAAAATTGCTTTTGCAATCTGTCCATAGAAAGCAGCTCATACAGAGATACAGAAATATGACCACATTCAACATAGAATAAGTGGAATGGGTCATATCAAATAAAAGTGGTGCATGCTGGACCTGGAATTAGTGTCTTGACACATGCAGAGCTAATGGCAGTAAAACATCTTGCATGAGTAGAAACTGAATGAGTATTGACATGATAGAGTAAAAAAGAGAGCAACTAGGATGCTGGATGGCATGGAATACATGGGCTGAAAGAACTGCCTGAACTGGCACTGTTCTCAATTGAAAAGAGAGGACATAAGTATGATGTGATTAGGGTATTCAAAAATCTAAAAGGGATTATACTACCACATCACATGCAGCTTTTCAAGATGCACAAGGATGAAAGGAGAAGAGGGCACACAATGTCCTTGAAGGGAGTAAGTTTCAAGGGAAACAGAAATACCTACAGTACTCTAAAGAACAAGTGATGACAGTTGGAATAAACTGCAAGAGCATGCTATATCAGCTGATACTGTAATGACCTTCAAGCTCAGACTTGACAAGTACTTTAATGAAAAAGGGATGCCAGGGTATTACCACTAAGCTAGTGGGAATGTGGAACTCAATGGACCAATGGCCATCTTCCCCTTTTAATGGGTATATATGTAACAGGCAGCTCAGCAATCAATCAAGTCAAGGAGGCCCTAGGGATTGTTCTTTCTGTCTAGTACTCAGAGTATAGGACATTTTAAGAAGACTGTGTGAAACCCGAAACCCTCACACATATTTAAATCCTTATCTTCTTTCTGAAGAACTCTACAGACATTTTTGCATTCCTAATTTTGAAGGATACTGTTTCTTAACATTCATGTGGTTTATTTACTGAAATGTCAGTCTTTTGAAATTTATTGAGAGCATTTTTCTTTTACCCACAATGTCACCTGCGTCACTAAAGCTACAGTTGCAACTAAAGACATGATCAGACAGTTCCAGATATTTCTAAAGAGATTCTCTCTAGTGGCCATACAATGGTAATGCAGCAAAGAGGGTAATTTCTCTAGAGACATCACAGAAGTTTCAGGAAATATCTGATCATGACAAATTGCTTGAACAGTATACTGTATTGGTAGGTAGTAGGTGACCAGCTGCTTAGGTATTCTATATTCTGTGAATTCCATTTAGTGGAAGGCAATATCTTGCTTTTGGTTGCCATCACAACTATTGTTCATCATTTAATGATGTGTGTGATAGCTTTCTTTATTGTTATATTTATGGTGCAACTGGTTTTATTTTTAAGCCTGTTTCCATGAGGCCAAAGGCAGAAAACTTGGCACAGAGTACTTTCTGCTTGGAACTTTTCAATATTTATTTAATCATATCAGGTGACAGTCTAGAAGCAGCAAGTATATTTGGAGTATGGGAGTAATATACTCAGCAGCAAATTCTCCATCCTTGCCTGCCTTCCATTCCTCCACCGTCTACCCTTGAAAGACTCAACATATTAGTAAACATGACCATGCCTTCTCATGACCATCTTTTGTACTTTTCAAGCTATCCCTCAAACCATGTCAGCTAGGTGGAAGAAGGGAGATGACCAGCAGCAATGCAAGAGCTGAAAGGAGACAAACTCAGAGAGCAAGACATTCCTTTTGAAAGAAACAGGCTGTAAAACTCACTTTTGTTCTTCTTCCACAAACATCAGGGCAGGGAAGTCAGAGGTTGGGAAATTGTGTGGAGATGTTTAAAACAACTAAAGGGTGTGTACATGGAAGCATGTGACCTGACTCAACCAATTCAGCACAACCAGGAAGCCAGCAGGGGGATAAAAAGGGGAGGAATAAGGGCAGGCAAGTTGGTGGTTGGGGAACGAGGTGGCAGACATCTTGGAAATATCTGTAGGGAGTGTGCACAGTAGCACATGACCTCCTCAGCCAATCCAACATAACTAGGAAGTCAGTAGGAAGAGGAATAGTCATCCTAGTGTGGAAGTTTGGAGCTGATATGCAGTTCAGCCAGAGCAGAAAGGAAAGACACACACACAGAGCAGGGCATTCCTTTTAAAACAAAAAGGCTGTAAAACTCACTTTTTTTGTTCTTCCATGGACATCGGGGCAGGCAGGTCAGAGGTTGGGCAACCAGGCAACTTACATCTTCAGAGCATCTGTAGGGAGTGTGTACAGCAGTACATGACATCCCTCAGCCAATCTGGCAGAACCAGGAAGCCAGGACACCTGTATAAAAGAATCCACTGCTAACTTGTCACAGTACATTTGTGCCCCAGCCAATGAATGGAACAACACAGGAGTTGAACAACTGAAGTGATTGGCATCTTAGGTGTCAGCAGGCATCCACAGGTAACAGCAAGCATGCAGGGAACTTCATGGGTCAACTAGGGTAAAGTAAAGTTCCTGTTTAATTGCTGTAGCCTGTGTAAAAGAGTAATTGAACAAGATAAGGGGGTAATAACTAGGAGGTAGCAGCCTACACAAACAGTAACTACCTGTTATGTGGGAAAAGAGGAAACACCCTATTTAGGGTAAGGGTACAAAGAAGTAAAAGTAAAGTAGTCAAGATTAAAATTAGAAATGCCCTATCTGGGGTCACACTGTAAAGGGGTTAAGAAAAGCAGAAAAGGGGAAAACTAGAGGCACCCTATCAAGAGTAACGGTACAAAATAAATTCTAGTAAAAGCACAGAGTGAAGCAATGGTAATTATGGGAGTGGTGCAGTGCAATGGTTTTGGAGCTGCAGTTTTCAGAGAGACCTCCTGGAAAGTGATGTGTACTCCATCTCCATGCGCCACTCTGGGTTGCAGTGGGGGTTGCTGGACTCCAGTCTGAGTTGACTGGGATTCAGGGAACCATTTCCCCACCCAGGAGACACCAAATCTACCACCCTTGCACCAGATCATGCCTAGGAGAAAGAGTGTCAGATGAACTGTAGTGGGATCCAGAAGGGTGAGGGTGACTGGGCAGGTACGCATTCATCAGCCTTGGCCACTACAGAACTCATTCACTGCTCTGGCAGGATGGAACTGCCAGTTGGAGGCACCCACAGTTGTGACCAGAGAAGATGTGGGGGTCCTTAGCAGGGGACGTCTCCAAGGTGGAAGGTAGAAGTCCCCCCAGCAGAGGAAGAAGCAATATCTGCAAGGGGACTCAATCATTGATGAGGGGAGATTTAGGAACAGGAAGGGAAGGAAAGAGGCAAGGCAAGGAAAAGCAAATGTTATTTTAAGATGTCCAATCCCTAGGGCTCTGGGCACCATACACAAAATACAACCAAAGAATGTATAAAACAACACACCAATAAATAAGACAGTATTAAATAGACAGCTATAATAACACAAAATTTTAAAAAAATCACTAAATAAATAGATGACCTGGGACAAAAGCTGTTATACAGTATATCACTACCTAGGCAGTAATTAAAAGACAGGGTCCAGGAAAGTTGATTGAACAAGAAGACCTTGAGGGCCTTGAATACCTCTACTGAAGGGGTCTCCCTTACAGCTGGAGGGAGCAAGTTCCACAGGATGGGGCAGGCAACACTGGCTGTTTAAGGCCTCCTCCTGGGAATCGCAAGGAGGCCCCTGGAGGAGGAACGGAGGGACCAGACTGAAGCAGCAGGTGTCAGAAGCTCCACCAGGTAAACAGGGCCCAGGCCGTGTAGGGCCTTAAAGGTGAGAAAGCCCACCTTGAAGAGGATCCTCCACCTGACTGGCAGTCAGTGCAGTTCATGCAGCATCAGGGTGATGCTGCAGTACTTAGGCTGCCCGGTCAACAACCTAGCAGCTGCATTCTGGACTAGCTGCAGCCAGTGGAGGGAATTTCCCAAAACCCTGAGGTAGAGGACATCACAGTACTCAAGCCTCGACATCATGAAGGCATGCAACCAAGGTACGGAGGTTCGGGGGTGAAACTAGAGGCTTGATCCTGATGATATTCCTTAGATGATAGAACCTGGTATGGACAATGGACGACACCTGAGACTCAAGTGTCAATCCGCTGTCAAGGATAATGCCAAGGGTATGCACCCTAGAGGAGGCCTTCAATGGCACAGAACTGGGGAAAAGTCATGTCTCTGCACCAGAGGCAATCTTAACACACCCTCTGTCCAACTCCACTACCAGTACCTCTGTCTTATCGGGGTTCAGTCACAACCAGCAGGATCCAGTCATTGATCTTGGCAAGGCAATTATTTAGCATGTCCACTGCATTGGATGTCCCAAGGGCAAAGCAAAGGTACAGCTGGGTATCATCGGCATTGCAATGAAAACCCAGACTGTACTTCCTAATGAGCTCTCCCAGGGGCAGCAAGTACATGGCAAACAAGATTCGTGGCAAGATCAAACCCTGAGGTACTCCATAGGACAGGAGGCTGGGGAGGGGTAGGAGAAATTCCCCATCATTACCCTATGCCTCCTGTTCATAAGATAGGACTCAAAGCAGCAGATGACAGTGCCAGCAAGTCCACAAAATTCCTTCAGGTGGTTAAGTAACACACAGTGGTCTACCCTGTCAAAGGCAGAGGAGAGATTGAGAAGAACTAGAATTGTCCTTTCCGCATGATCACTCACCCTGAGGAGGTCATTATGCACCCAAACTAACTCAGTTACTGTGCTATGCCTTACATGAAACCCATACTGGAGTGGATCATAAAGATCATGGGTTACGAGGTGCTTCTCAAACTGAAGCGCCACAACCTTCTCTACAACCTTACCTAAAAATGGAAGGTTGAAGATAGGACAGTAATTTGCCATGACGTCAGGGTCTAAAGATGATTTCTTCAGAAGGGATTGCACCAGTACCTCCTTCAAGGCATCTGGAACCCCCCCCCTTGAACAAAGAACACCGGACAAACAAAGTAAACACCGGGCCAATGGAGTCAACACATCCTATCAAAAACCGTGTTGGCACCAGGTCCAGTTCACAATATGTGTACTTCAACTTGGAAATAACCCCTATGACCTCGGCCACCTCCACCAGTCTAAACTCTCCCCAACTAGACAGAGTTCTCTCAGGGCACCCAAGGCAACCATTGTCGGCCGCAACTTGACTCACTGGCAGAATTCCCCTGCCAGATGGTGGACACTCTATCTGAGAAGAATTGAGCAAAAACTTCACATATAGCATCAGAAAAAGTATGTTTTGGCTGCAGACAGGCAGGATGTAGAAGCCTGTCTACAGTTTCAAAAAGCGCATTTGGTCAATTCTTCCTGGCAGCAATCTCTCTGGATAGGAAGTCTGCCTTCTTACAGTTGATTGCCCCCCTGGTACTCACCATAATGTGTATGCAGGGCCAGTTTGTCTGCCTCCAGCCCAGGCTTCTGCCAGCAGCATTCTAACCTCCAACCCATAATCTTCATTGCCTTGAGCTCCCCATCAAACTACACCAACCTCAAGTGAGAAGATTTGGGTCATACGTGGACAGGTGCGAGTGAGTATAGCGCATAAGACATTGCCTTGTAAGCAGCAACTGCCATGCACATGCCCTCAGTTCATGCATTTTCCACAATAGATAGGTCAGCCACAGCCAGAAAACCCTTGGGTGTAAAACCCCTCAAAGGGTGGTAGCTAACCATCTCAGCAGGGGGAAGGCTGTCTGGGCAGGGGCCCAAACAAGAACTCCACTGTGCAATGATCGGACCACTCAACCTGACCAGTCTTGAGATTATTTATCTCAACTCCCCGTGGGAAGACCAGGTCCAACAGTGTCCACACTCGTGGGTCACAGAAGAAACTTCTTACGACAGACCCAGAGATGATATCATCTGAAGGAGTTTGTAACCAAGCCTAGAAGATTCTTCATTTGCTCAAACATTAAAGTCCCCAGAACTAAACATCTGGGGGGCTCTAATGTTTTGCCTACGACGAAGTTAGCTACCTCCTGCAGGAATAGTCCCACTGCCCCATGGGGGCAGTAAATCAGGAGAATCCTGCAGCCTGTGACTGGACCCCCTCGGACAGCCACACACTCAAAGGAACCTAGAGTTCTCACTGGGTGCATGGTGAAGCCCAACTCAGATCTAAAACAGATGGCCACCCTCCTGCCCCTGCATTTCACTGTGGGACAGTGCACTACTCAGTACCTGGGGGGGGGACGGCAGCCTCCCAAACCAGGCCAGCATCGCCAGCAGGTCTCTATCATGCAAGCCAGATTGACCAAAGAATCCAATTCCACTACAATTGCTGTCTTGTTTCTGATCAATCTGGCATTGCAAAGCATTGCCCTCTGGGGATTGGTGGACAATGCAGCCCCTCTGGTTACCTGCCCAGTCGGTTTGATGGGAACTCTGGGGATGGGTAACAAACTTATCTGGCCTCTCCCTTGGACCCATTGAGACCCAGGTCACCTTCTGCACCTAACTATGTCTATCCTGCCCCCAACTGATGTGCCTGGGGCACCCCGCCACAATCGATCAATGCGACTCCTCCTGATCCCGATCTCCCAACAGCAACAAGCTGTGGTGACAGAAACTGGGGTGTCAGAGAAGGGCTGTAGATTCAGCAGCTGGGATGCCCCATACACTATCCTAGTCCACCCAGGCCCTCGTACTTCCCTAGACACATTCTGCCTAACTATAAGGTTCCAGGTACACAATATTCTAACTATACAACCCCCCCACACACACACACACAATCATGCACTAATACACTAACAGCCTAAACCTTCCACACACCACATGAACAATAAAACCAAAACATCCACCTACTACCCACTCCACCCCACTCACTCCCAGAGAAGCAAGAAGCCTGTACATTAGCAGAGGGAGGTGAGGTGCCTACCTAGTGCCATGGCTCAAAGGGATGAAAAGTGGATCCTAATGATCGCTAGGGTGGCACGGCAGGAAGGAGAGCTGAATGTCCTTGTCCTCCTGGGGACTAATGACCTGGCTAGGATGTGTCTTGTATTGTGCAGGGGCATTTTAGGGAGCTAGGAGGGACTCATATGGAGGTAGTATGCTCAGTGGCTTTTGTTGAGGTACTGTATGTCTATGACTGTGGGAGGATAGGGTTCTCAGCATCAGGAGCTTAAACATGTGGTTGAAGGATATAGTGTAGAGAAGAGAGGTTTGGCCACATTGGGGACCGGCGACCAACCTGGAGGGATCTGGACCTATGCAGGGGTGATGATCTGCATCTATCTAGGAGAGGAACTTCGGTCCTCAGCAGACAGTGTTAATGTTACTTTGACGACATTTAAACTAGCTGAGGGTGGTGGAAGTAAGCAGGGAGTCATAAACTAGCCCTGCCCCATGGACTGAAGCAGAGTAAAAGGAGGACCTGAGGAGAGGAAAATCGCTAGGGTACAAAATAAACAAAAATGCAGTGTGGCAGGAAACAAAGGGAATTGAAACAGGTGTTGGAAAGGAAGGGAGAGGAGGCTGACTGAAGGAAAAAGAGTGAAGTAGCAGGCAGAATTGGAACAAAGTGTGTAAGACCATGGGCCCAATTCTCAAAGACCCGAGAGTGGCAAAAGGTGCCTGCGCCACACATGAATGGTGCAAATGGCACCTTGCATCCAAAAATACCCCCTGAGCTATTCTCAAAGGCAGCCTGCAAAAACCACAGGCTGCCTGCCCTGAACAGGGCTTGCATTGCTATTGCAACCACAAAAGGGCTATAACACAGCACAAGGGGGCATGTGGCAGACGTAAAAGCCACAGCTTCCCACTTGGGATTCTTATAACTCTCCCAGTGGGAGAACTTCTAAGTACCCTTGGACCAGCCAGGGCTAGCCTAAGGGTACTTAGATGAATCCCCTGAGAGAGTTGACTGGTGTGCTGTATTGCAGTGAAGTCACCGGTAGTGCTGTACTAGTGTTCCCACAGGTCAGTTCATTACAAAACCCCCTCCCCGAACCCCCATGTCCCAGTATTCCCTTAGTATCAGCATCACCTTCCCTGAATCCCAGATGCAACCACTGTACAACCACCCCCCATCCCAAATGGAACCAGGTACCGGTGCAGCACTCCTTTCACTTCTGCCACCAGCTGCCTGTATGAACTGTCAGTGAGCTCCCACTGTACCAGTAGTAGCTCACCAACAGTACATTTGCTAGCAAGGCAGCTGTAGTGAGGAAGCGCTGTGCTGGTCACCGGTTCTGTATGGGATGTGGGGTGGGGGTGTGTACTACCTGCTGGGGTGGGGGTGGGGGACCTCTAGATCACCAGGGAACATGGACCGTGTCTGTACAGTGGGTGCAGTGGGGATCGAGGAAGGGGTAGATGTTTCTACAGGTTTAACGGGACATCAGGGTTTGGGGAAGGGGTCAGGGACTTTGGTTCTTGTGGCATCTGGTACCAGTGGGATCTGCTAGCCAACAGAACCTGGCTAGATTGTTGCATAGCCACCCCCCCCAGCTTGTGGCACACCTTCAGAATGCACCTTCTGTTTGGCGCATAGTCTGGGTCACTGCAAGCCGTGGGACTTTGCCACCAAGATCCTGCCCAATAGAGCATTGGGTGCAGTGTCCCTGGTGCACCATACAGTGAAGCAAGCTGACTTTGGGGGCAGCTTGCATCAGTCTAGGGGATCTTTGAGAATTGACCCCATGTGTGCAAATGCAAGAAATCTAAGAAATACAATTCTGTACCAACAGAATATGCCATTATTGTGGAGGCAGAGCTGGATACTGTGGCCATTACTGAGTTATGGTGCACAGGAAACCATGACTGGGGTATGGCCATTCCACGGAAGGAAGGAAATGAGGGAGGGAGGGAGGGAGGGAGGGATGGGAGGATGGAAACCAGGAGGGGAATGTAAGGGTTGGAGGTATTTTGGGTCACCTAGGAGACAGAAACCAGAGACACTATTCATGCTGGCATGCTCTACAGATCTCCAGTAAGGAGGAAAAACTGGATAGGGCACTGGTGAATGTCATTGGCACAATAGCAGAAAAAGGAGGTGCTGTTGGTGGGGAACTTCAGTCTGCTGTACGTAGGTGTAGTCTCCCAGCCACAGCTTCAGCCAGAAGCTGGAATTTCCAAGGATCCCTGCAGGTGGCATTTCTCATGCAGCTTGTCAGGGAGCTCACTCATGATGGTGCTCACAAGCAGAGACAGTACTGCAGACTTCAGGGTGGTAGGCCACCTGGGGTCCAGTGTTCATAGTACTGTGTGGTTCACCATAAGGATGACAGCTGAAGCAAACCACACAAGGATGAGGGTTCTGGACTTCAAGGGGGGTAGATTAGAAAAAAAAATGGGTGAATGCCTCTGAGACAAGCTAGCAGGGCTAAGTTAAAGGAAGGCACAGTGAAGGCAATGAAGCTCTTCACAAAGGAAGTAAGCAAAAACATAAAAAAGAGAAACAGTAACATAGTAGTTGCTGGCAGATAAGGACTGCCATTCTTCCCTAGTCTGCCTGTATTCCCTGCCTCCATCAGAGGCCGCTGACCCTACTTGGTCATTGGCTATCACCTCTCTTCACCCAATCTAGGGTTTCCTTAAGTCTATCTCATGCATATTTGAATCCCCCTACTGTGTTAGCACCCACCACTTCCTGGGGTTGGCTATTCCAAGCATCCACCACCCTCTCTGTGAAGAAAAACTTCCTCACATTTCCCCTTATCCTGCCCCCCTCCAGTCTCATATCATGTCCCCTCATCCTTGAGACTGCTATGATTCTCAAAGGAAGAGGCTGAAAAGGAAAATGTTAAAAGTGTAGCATTCAGAAGGTATTAAGAGTCTTGCAAGGAAGACCATAAAAGATGTATCTGGAGAAGTATAGGGAATAAGGGGATGTGGATTGCAATGGTGCAAGCTGAGGAAAGAATTGTTCAAGGAATAACTAACAGGTGCAAGACCTTTTTTGGGTACATAAGTAAAAAGTGGAAGATGAGGGGAGGGATTGTGAGTCTAAGAAGGACAGGAGGCAACTGCACAGACGAGTATCAGGAAAAAGCAGATATTCTGAACAAATATTTTTGTTCAGACTTCACAGAGGAAGAGGAAGGGGACTGGCCACATAAAAGCAGCAGGACCACTGGAGGGACGGAGGGAGGGAGGCAGACACAAGTCACTTTACAGAGGAGAGAATCCTGAAGGGACTCACAAATCTGAAAGTGGAAAAAGCTATAATGCCAGGGAGTCATGTGATGCTGTGCAGGGGATAGGACGTGCTCATCGGAGCTCCGCTGTCTCGCTGACCTGAACCACTATAAATGCCCACTTATCCTGATTATTTCTCTGATATTATCAAAATTTAAGTAATCAGGTATGCAGTGGTGGTGTTTGATCATTATCGGCAGTTGGTTTTCCATAACACTCTGTGCAGCAATTAGCTGAGGAGGCAGCGCAGAGTCAGAAGCTAAGCGCCCTCGCCATAGTTCCTCTCCCCAAAGTCCTCCGGAGGAGCTCTCGCCCTCACACATTTACTCTGAGTTAGCAACTATCAAAGAGGCATTGCTGAAACTAATAGAAGATGTAGCGGACTTCAAACCAGCGCTTACCCAGCTAGCTCGCAGTGTTACAGATGCAGAAGCCAGAGTAGCCTCTATAGAAAGAAAGCAAGACAAGATGGAGCCTGAGGTGGTGGAAATAAAAAGGGCTTTAAATAAATTGGAAGATTGCTTTGAAGATCTGGAGGGGAGAAATAGGAGGAACAATCTGGTGCTGATAGGGCTGCCTGAAGGGGAAGAGGACCCTAAGACAATACAATTCTTACAACGTTTCCTGAAGAAAACCGTAGGTCCCTCCCCGAATGGTCCGGAGTTTATTATAGAAAGGGCACATAGATCGCTGAGGGCAAAACCCACGCCAGCCGACCCACCTAGGCCTATTATTTTTAAATTATTAAACTACCTAGATCCGGAATTCATTCATAAAGAAGCCAGAAAATTATCAGCTATCCTGTGGGAAGGAAAAAATTGAGGCTGGTTCCAGATTTAACGCTGAAAACCTCGCCAGCTGAGAGCTTCATTTCGCCTCATCACTTCCAAGCTGTGGGCAGCTGGCATAAAGCATCGCATGTTATACCCAGCTCGTCTGGAAGTTTCCTTAAAAGAAGGAGCCAAACGTTTTGATACCGTAGAAGATGCTTTAAAGACTCTGAGGAAAAGTTATCCTGATTTATTTCTCAAGTGAGAAAGTTCCAACTTAGCTGTATGAGGACTTAAAAAGTCAACTTCAAAGAACATTCGAGAAGGACAGAGTATCACCGCATTGTCTAACTACTTATAGGCAGATCTGCTTTATTGAATGTTTGTTAGAGGGGAACATGTATTTTTCTAGCAGAAGGGGCAAAACTTGCTTATAGGGGCACTATTGTATACTTATTGGTCAATCTTAACTATCTTTTTTTAATTACCCTCAGGTTGACCTACGAAGATGCTGTGATGGATGCCATAGTTCGGTTTGTCCACTAGATGGTGCCAAATACGTCTTCTTAAGAGACAAGTGCTTATTCCCGGTTTTCTCAATTTTACTGTCTTAATTTTTCAGTCTCATATTTATTTTGGTGTTTCCCTCTCTCAATTCTAGTTTCTGTGGCAGTCTGGACTCACCTTTTTGTGATTTATATACCCTATTGTATTCCTGGTCCATGGGGAAAGATATACATTTCTGTGCCTCTATACATTGGCAGTGATATTGAGCAGCACCCCCTCGGGAGAGAAAGGAATACAATAGAAGGGAATCACAGCTGCGACTGCTTAGTTCCACGCAGCTTCGCTGTTTTTTTTCACCGTTTCTCATTTAGTTCCTTCTTTACCAGACTAGCTAGTCATTCTGGCATAATCTACAATATGTATAATCATTTTTCAAGAGCGTTTCACAATTCAGGTGCTAACTTGGGAAGTAGGTTTAAACTGAGTTTGTAAGAGGCCATTAAACATTCTTTGGGTGCCACATTTACTTTGGGAACGGCATGGTTCCTTAAAGGAACTTAATCCCTATCAGGATCCCATGCTTAGTTTATATTAGTACTTAATGCTTTGGAAGTCTCCCTTTTGCCATTTATAAATGTTAGAGCTCCAGTCAAGGCCAGCTTATACAAAGGCCAGTGATTACCTTTGCCAAACAGTATAGGCCTATTTTTCTTTATGCTTTTTTGGGACTCTGGTTGCCTAATTAATGTTGTGTCTGACATATAACATCCCTTATGTTATATCACTTTATTTAGGTGGGGAGAATCTACGGTGATAGGAAGATGGTGGGCCTGCCACAAGCTATTTCATACTTTTTTCTAGTTCAGAGGCTGGGGAAGGGGTAGAGCGGGCTCTCTCCTTTGTGAGTATCATGGACCGTGAGGCTAGGAGGAGGTTTAGGGCCTGGGTAAGGAGATTTGTATATAGTTCTAAAATTTTGAGTGCTAGCTTAATTTTAGTGTGTTTGGGGGGCATTTTTCAGGTAGTTTGTTTGTTTTTTTGGGAGGGGGGTGGCAGCAGAACAACCCTTTAATCCTTTTATATTACATGGCACATTCAAGGATTAATCTATGCTCAACGGCTTGAATAATTTTTCGTGGAATATTAAGGAGGGAAAATAATAAGAAGAAATATATTATTTTAAATAATTTTGCCAAATACGACCCTGCAATAGTGTTTCTTCAAGAAATGCACATCCTTCCAGAACAGTTAAAGTTCTTTAAAAAGTGATGGGTAGGCCAAGTTTTTGGAGCGGGATTCAGTTCTAGTAAGCTCGGGGTGGCCTTGCTGCTTGTTAAAAAACTACCCTTTATTCCGGTGGAGTCTATTAGCGACCCCGAGGGGAGGTTTATTTTTGTTGTTGGCAGATTGGGCAGTTTTGATATAGTATTGGGATCAATTTATGGCCCTTATGTGGAAACCCCTTCCTTTTTTACCCACTTAGCAATGGTACTGGCCCCCTTTTTGCAATTCCCCATTATAATTGGAGGTGACTGGAATTTAGTTCAAGCAAATGATCTGGACCGTACTTATCTTAGGGGAGTGGGACTGTCTTCAACGCAAAAAGCTTTAGGGGAATTCATCTCCTCCTTGGGTCTTGTTGACCCTTGGAAATTACTTTATCCATCAGAAAAAGAGTTTACTTTTTTTTCCCCACTACACAAAAGTTACTCTCGTATTGATTACTTTTTAGTAAGTCATCAGTTAATGTCATACATGACCAATTCCAAAATACTAGCTCGAGTAATTTCAGACCATTCCCTGATATTTGTCCGGTGGAAGTACCCAACGTCCCAATCAGGTCACACACGTGGTCATTAAATAACACACTATTAAAGGATAAACTAATCATTTCAAAATTCCAACAGTTCTTGGAGGATTCCATTAAGGTTAATTATAAATCAATCCCTGCTGTGGATTGGGTCTGGGCAGCCTTAAAAGCTACCTAGAGGGGGGAATTTATACGTATTGCTACAACACAAAAAAGGAAAAAGATCAGCCAAATGAATGACTGTCTCCAGAGAATTAAATGCCTGGAAAATAAAGGGGTGGACAAACTTTCATCTTCAGAGAACTAGAACTTACTAGGTTAAGAGCACACTATGCAAACATATTACTGGAGAGGGTGGAGAGGTCAGCTTCATTTTCAAAGGCTTCTCACATTGGCCAAGGTAGTAAAGCAGCTAAATTACTTGCTTGGCAATTAAAGCAACAGTCAACATCAAAATGAATCGCAGCTATCACACATCCCCAATCAGGATCTTTGGTGGTTAGTCCACCGGAGATACTAACTTTGTTCAGGGAGTACTATAAGGCATTGTATTCTCCGGACCCGTTACCGGGGGCTCATTTTGAGAAAATGCTAGTATTGTTGGAAAGAGCTGACTTACCCACCTTATCCAGTGATAGCCAGACCGGTTTAGTAGTCCCAGTCACCGGTGACGAAATTTCAGCAGCGATTAATTCTTTAAAACCAGACAAGGCACTAGGCCCAGATGGGTTTACAGGCCTGTTCTATAAAACCTTTAAAAAAATCTTATCCCTCTGTTGTTACAGCTGTATAGGTTTTGGAGTTCCTTCCCAGTTCTGGATCAGTCACTATTTGAAGCGAGAATAATCCTCCTACCTAAGCCGGGGAAGGACCATTTAGTGATTAGTAATTATAGGCCTATCTCTTTGTTAAACATTGATGTCAAAATATATGCAAAAATTCTGGCCAACAGGTTGGGGGGAGTATGGGAAAGTCTACTAAGCCCTGAACAAGCAGGGTTTGTGGCGGGGCGTACCTCAGCAGATCATTTCAGGAAATTGTTTCACCTGATTTCTGCATCCAGGGACCCCGAGCTGGAAGTGGCCTTGGTGTCCCTGGATGCAGAAAAAGCATTTAATAGGGTGGAGTGGAAGTACCTGTTTGAGGTTCTCTCAAAATTTGGCAGACCACTACCCTTTATTGATCAAATTCAGGTTTTGTATCGCTGCCCATCAGCACGATTGCAATGCAATAATCACATTTCTAAGGTCTTCCCACTTCATTGAGGTACCTGACAGGGTTGCCCTCTTTCCCCTTATCTATTTAATCTATACATAGAACCCTTAGCCAGAGTTCTTAATTTGGAACCGGTGATAAAAGGTATCTGATTACAACACCTGGAATTTAAATTATCCCTGTTCGCTAATGATTTGCTTTTTCATATTTCGAGCAGTAGGCAGTCCCTCCCCCACGCCCTCTAAATTATTTCTCAGTTTAGTTAATTTTCAGGTTATAAACTTAATAAAAATAAAACTATGGTATATTCCTTATCTCCTCTCCTTACGAGAGACCTAATTGAAAATATGGGACTCCAATGGGAGAAAAAATACCTAACTTACTTGGATATCAAAATCTCTAAAGACTTTTCTACTCTTAAGGATCTCAGTCTAGACCCACTGTTAAAATCAACTAAAGAAGATCTGGCGAGGTGGAATAATTTACCGTTAACTTTCTGGGGGAGGGCTAAAGTCCCAGGTAGAAGACTTGGTTTGCTGGCCAAGGCACCTAGCTTCACCTGAGCTCTTTCCTTCTAAGACTGCTTGAAAGGCAGAGTAGAGAAACTTACCAGAGCAAGGGAGAAGGATTAAGACTTAGTTTGGCTAAGCAGATTTACTGTGTGGTGGTGTTTTTATTTTTTACTCACAGGGATTGCTACTGTTTGTTGCTAACATTTCATTGCTTTATTTTTTTCTCTGATTCAAATTGTTGTTGCTGGTATACCTTCTTCTGCATTATTACAAGGTGTGCCTACAGGTGTGTGCTAACAGATTACTGCTGTAATCTTCTGATTCAAATTGTCTTTTGCAAGGTATATCTTCTGTTACTGCTTTATTTCTCTGGAGCAAAGTGTTTACAGGGTATATCTTCTGAAATTATTACAGGTGGTGCTTTACAGGTTTTACAGTTTTATCTAACATTAGGATAAGCTTTCAGGGTTACTGCATTTGTTGTTGACTGATTGTTTCTGCTCTTACCTCCTTGTTCTTTCGTCCGTGGTTCTTCTTTTTAGGCAGGAGGGCCCAGCCACCCACCCCATCCCCAACCACCCCATGCTACACTCCTTTTATAGGGTACCACAGTTGTGACATTTCCTGTGGCAGAGCAGGAAGAGGCGGATCAGTGAGGCCTCCACAAGGTGATCTCATTTACAGGGCACTAGTAATTTAACTTGTTATAACAAGTTAAACAAAGCACAATTAAACCATTACTTGCATTTTTTCCTTTTTTTCCTTCTAATTACTCTGACTAGGTTACAAACCCAGCAACTTATTTGGAATGGATTTCATTAACTGCAGGTACTGTGGAACAATTTTCAGAAGGACAGTCTTACAGGATTTAGGACACTATCCTACATGCTGGGCCTTTGGAAATCTTAGGTCTCAGCTCCGGGCAGCATGGGCAGAGATTGCACACCTCAAATTTCATATTGAAGAGGAAATACATTATAAGAACCACTCGCCATTTCCCCAGCATCCAACAGAAAAACCTCGACCGCAGAGGGTAGTTGGTCCAGGAGGTTGGCAGGTGGTTAGGAGGAGCAAATCAGTGCCCCATCACTCTCTGCTCTCCAACACATTACCTCCAAAACCATATAAACACTACAAACAGGTATCTGCCTATCTCTGAAATCAAATAAAGAGGCAGAAGACACTGCAGAGCAGGACACTCGGCGAGGAGCTAGTACAACAATACTCACCCAAATCAGGAACCAAAACTAAACAAGCACAAAGGAAATCCAAAATTTCTGATCATAGGAGACTCCATGATTGGGGAGTTGATACCCATCTCCAGCCAGGGTGATGGTCAGATGTCTCCCAGGTACATCAGCATGGAGAGACACTGACCGCATTGCAAAATTGTTCACAAAGCAGGAGAAAACATTGATGTCCTAGTACACATAGGGACTAACTGATCTGCCAGCCGGTCAGTTGTGGAGACCAAGGAACACCTGACTAAGCTGGGTGACAAACTATCATCTATTTCGTCCAGCATCTCCTTCTCTGAGATCCTGCCAGTCTGGGAGAAGGAGCAGATGGATGGAAGGTCTGAGAAGGGGAAGATAGGGGAGCTAAACACGTGGCTCAAAGGGACTGGTGCCAGGAAAAAGGACACAGATTTGTAGGGAACTGGCAACAGTTCTGGGAGCGAAAGTTCTTTAAATTTGATGGACTGCATCTGACTAAAGAGGGAGTCAGTGCATTGGGGCAGAAGTTTGACGTCTTTGCAGAATATTTAAACTAGCAAATGGGGAGAGGGGTGCAGCACCCCATACGTCGAATGGGAAGAACACCCCTCCACCCTCAGCTAGTGGTCAAACAGGAATTCAGCGTGTTTGCCGTTCATTTGCATCACCAGGTAAGAAAAAAGGTTTGTCTCCCCATACGATGCACAGGGGTAATGCCAAACTTCACCCAACAACTAACACACCAAAATCTGGCCAATGGAAAATCATGTACACAAATGCTCACAGCCTGGGAAATAAGATCCCAGACCTGCAGGCAATAATGTCAGAGGCTAAACTGGACATAGTAGCAATTAGTGAGACATGGTTTACCAGTAACCACACTTGGAGACTTCAGTACCTGGCTATGTATTGTTCAGAGAGACCGAGGTGCAAAAGGGGAGGAGGGCCCTGTATGTTAATGAAAATATCAAAGCTACAGAAATTCAGAATACACATAAGGAGCCAGAAGAACTGTGGGTCACCCTGGAAACAGGAAATGGGACAGCCATAAGAACTGGGGTTGTCTACAGGCCCCAGACCAGAGGGAGGACATAGACATTACTGTTAGAAGATATACAAAACATGACAGCTAAAGGGAGGTTCTGATAATGGGAGACTTCAACATGCCAGATACAGATTGGTCAATATCAGCAGGAACATCTGCCAGAACTAGACTCATAGTGGATTCCCTGCGGGGAGGGCCTCAAACAACTCGTACAGCAACCCACAAGAGACAGGCTATCCTAGATCTAGTGACTAACTAAAGAAGGGATCACAGATCTCAGGTAGAAGGTCACCTGGGGGCCAGTGACCATCACATGGTATGGTTCAATTTGGCTACTACATCTAAATCATCCCATTCCAAGGCAAAAATATGGGACTTCAGAGGAGCTGACTTTGATAAGATGGCCAACAGAGTTAAGCTAGCCCTGGCAAAAAGAAACACAGGTGAGGAGGTACAGGCAAAGTGGGCAAGCATTAAGGATACAATACTTGAAGCAATATCCCATTGTGTTAGACAGAAAAGGAAGTGCAAAAGAAGAAGGAAACCACTTTGGTTCTCAAATACAGTAGCAGAAAAGGTCAGAGCCAAAAGGCTGGCCTTCAGGAAATATAAGGGAACACAGCGGGTGAAGATAGGGAGGCATACCAAACTGCCCTAAGGGAAGCAGGGAAGGCAGTAAGGCAGGCAAAGTCCCAAACTGAGGAAACACTAGCATGAACAGTAAAAGAAGGTGACAAGACTTTCTATAGATACATTAGTGAAAGAAGAAAGTCCAGAGGGGGTATTGCTAAGCTTAATGGAGAAAAGGGAGCATGTGAGGAGGAGGACCCTGTAAAGGCATCTATCCTAAATAGATACTTTTGCTCAGTATTTACTGAAGAGAAGGTAGGGCAGGGCTCACAGCTTAGCATCATGGACACAGGGGGGAGGGAGGTGAGCACTACTCCCTTCACAAAAGAAAGGGTCCTACAAGAGCTTGCTAAGCTCAGGGTGGATAAGGCAATGGGACCTGATGGCATACATCCCAGGGTACTTAAGGAGCTAAAGGAGGAACTAGCAGAGCCATTAGCAGAATTGTTTAGTGAGTCTCTGAGCACAGGAGAGGTCCCAGAAGACTGGAGAAGGGCTCTATGTGATCCTGCCCCACAAGAGTGGTAGCAGGGAGGAGGTGGGGAACTACAGACCAGTCAGTCTTACCTCAGTAGTGGGCAAGATTATGGAGGCACTCCTTAAGGAAAGGATAGTGCAACACCTGGAATCCATAGCACAGGATCCAAGACAGCATGGGTTTACAAAGGAAGGTCCTGTCAAACTAATCTCATAGATTTCTTTGACTGGGTAACCAGAGTGGTGGACCAAGGGGAGCAGTTGATGTCGCCTACCTTGACTTCAGCAAAGCTTTTGACACTGTTCCACATAGAAGATTGATAAATAAGCTAGGTAGGCTCGGGTGGGTCAGAAGTTGGCCAACTGGGTGGCAAACTGGTTGACTGGCAGAAAACAGAGAGTGGTGGTAAATGGTATACAGTCAGAAGAGATGCAAGTCACAAGTGGGTACCTCAGGGATCAGTCCTGGGGCCAGTCCTATTCAACATCTTCATTAGTGACCTCACAGATGGACTAGAGGGTAAGTTTGTCTGTTTGCAGATGACACCAAGATCTGCAACAGAGTAGATGATCCAGATGGGGTGGGCAGAATGAGAAGAGATCTGGATAAACTAGCAAAATGGTCAGAAGAGTGGCAACTGGGATTTAATGCAAGAAGTGCAAAATCATGCACATAGGGAAGAGAAACCCTGAAGCCACTTATAGGCTGGGAGGGAGTTGCTAGCAGTCACAAAGGAAGAAAGAGACTTGGGCATCATCATCACTGATGACCTAAAATCATCCAAGCAGACCTCTAAAGCAGTAGGTAACGCTTAGGGGTGTTAGTGTATTAGTAGGGTATCACAAGTCGTAAGAGGAGGTAATAATCCCTCTGTACAAGATGGTTAGGCCCCATCTGGAGTACAGTGCAGTATTGGAGGCCACACCTTCACAAGGACATTAACCAAATTGAGGCAGTCCAGAGAAGGGCAACCAAAATGGTGCAGGGACTGCATCAGAAGACATATGAGGATAGATTAATGGAGCTCAATATGTATACCCTTGAGCAAAGGAGGAGAGAGTGATATGATCGAGACATTTAAACACCTTAAGGGCATAAACAAGGTGAAAGAGTCTAACATGTTTAAGTATAAGAAAAATAGCAGGACAAGAGGACACAGCATGAGATTAGAGGAGGCCGATTAAGGGGAATGTGAGAAATTTTTCACAGAAAGGGTGGTAGATGCATGGAATGGCTTACCACAAGAAGTGGTGGCTATGAATACAGTGCAGGGCTTCAAACAGGCATGGGATAGGCATAAGGGAGCAATACAAATGACTATGAATAGATAGGTCACTGACAGAGCAAAGGCCGATGGCACATTTATAAGGTAGAAAAAGAAATGGGCAGACTGGATGGGCCTTGCGGTCCTTATCTGCCGTCAACTTCTATGTTTCTATGTTTCTATGTTAAAATGTCCATTTTGCCCAGATTTTTTAACCCCCTTAGTAATCTTAACATTTACCTCCCTAAAGCCTTTTTTTTATTGCTTCAGAGGATTTGTTCGGATTTCCTTTGGAAGGGGAAGGCTTCGCGTAGGGCCTACAGAAAACTTACCTGTCCTAGGGCATTGGGGGGGGGCTTCAATTACCTGACTACTATATCTACTAACTGGCAATTCATGCGAACAGATTTTCACATTGGTTTACGTCTACGGTCGGTATAGTGGAGAGCCCCCCATGGCTGCTCCTAGATAACCAAAAAGCTTGTTCTAGTAATATGGCCCTGGGGGCTTTGCTGTTTAATCCTTGGCCAAATATTCCATTAAAACTCAGGAACTCTCCCCTCGGATGGGATGTGAAAGCTTTACAGCAACTATGCTCTCTGCTTCAAATCTTTACTACAAAAGATCTGAAGCAACCTTTGCTTAATAACCCAAACTTAAAAATAGACAAGAAAACAATTGAAACCTTTTGTGGAGGATCCCACAATAAGTTAATCCTAGCTGACTTTGTTTCGGCAAACTCGGTCCTACCTATTTCTGTTTTGCAAACAAAGTTTAAGGTGCCGCTAAGAAATCGGTTTCAGTTGCTTCAAATACGTCAGTGTATTATGCATTTTCTGGGTAAACCTCCATGGTTGGACAACGCGGGAGTAGTATTAAACAATTTCTGGTTAATATCTAAGCGTCAGAAAGCGATAGCCAAATTGTACAAGAGAATCATAAGTCATGTTATGTTAAAGGTTTCCCCTATAGAGTATTATTGGAAAAATAATTACAACAAGGGCTTCCCAGATAAAATATGGGAAAAGATCTGGACGGATAATTATCTTTTAATCAAACAAGACCGATTAAGAAACATTCAGTTCAATAACCTCCACAATTTATATTTTACGCCCACTAAACTATTCCGAATAGGGAGGCTGGCTTCAGCAGAATGTAAAGAATGTGGCTTTGAGTTTGCTACATTACATCATAAACTATGGTCGTGCCCTAGAATAGCTAATTTCTGGAACTTGGTCAAAAAGAGGGTGGCGTCTTATCTTAAAATTGCCCCGTACTTTAATGAGGACACTTGTCTGCTAGGTATGTATTCAGCGATCCCTACCTATTCTCAAAAAGTGCAGTTAGCACTGGTGGCTACAGTCACTAAATTAGTAATACTTAGACATTGGAAGGTGAAATGAGAACCTTCATTTAGAGAATGGTGGGCGGAATTTCTTACCGCTCTAAATGCAGAAAGATGTGTAGCCTGGTTCTCCTACTCTGGCAAGAAGATCCAGGAATGCTGGGGTGAACTTTTTTCATTTTTTAAGGATAAATTTGGTTATTGAACCATCACCCACCAGTCCCTTTCCCCTTTCTCTCCATTAAGGCCTAAGATCCCTCTGGTATATGATTACTTTAGATGTTTATTAGGCAAGACGACCCTTTGTCTAGGGATAGTTGTATCTCTAGGCTCTTATAGGGGGGCATAGTAACTTCCAATGTGTCCCTTTTAACTTATTTCTTATATATATATATATATATATATATATATATATATAGTTGTTTTTTTTACCTTACTTTCCTTATTTCCTCCATTTTGCTACATTTTGTGTTGGATTGGTTAAGGGCTGTGCCATGAACTTATATCTGTACCACTCAAAGGACCCTTATATAGGCCTATATGGCCTATACAATATCAGTTATAGATGTATTTAGGTTACAGTAAAGGGGCTGCTGCTGGTTGGGGGGGGTTCCTTTCCTTTTTTCCCGTCCTGTGAGGTGGGAGGGTTTGTTTGGTTAAATTTGGGGTTCTGTTTTTCCTTTTTTTCTTTTTTTTTCTGTTTTTCATGTTGTTCTATCTTATTGTAATATGTACAAGTCTGTGATTGCCTAGCCAAGATAGAATGTTGTTTTATGATTTTTTTTTATTCATGAGCTTGTTAAATTGTTTTTTTCTTTTCCAAAAAATAAAGTTATTTGCAAAAAAAAAAAAGCTATAATGCCAGATGGGGTACACTCAAGGATGGTTAGGCAGCTCAGGGAGGTACTGGCTGCACCTCTGTCAGCCCTATTAAACAGCTCACTGGGAGCAAGAGTGGTTCCTCCCGAGTCCCATATTATAAAAGTGATAGCAGGAAGGAACTGGCATTGATAGGCCTGTCAGACTGACATCAGAAATGGGGAAGTTAATGGAGTCACTGCTGAAGGAAAGGAATGTGAAGTATCTTGAAGCCAGTGGTGTACAAGACCCAAGGCAGCACTAATTCACCTGGTGGGGGGTAAATTTCTTTGGCTGGGTGATCTGGAAAGTACATTAGGGTGGAACAGTGGATGTGGCCTGCCTAGATTTTAGCAAGGCATTTAACACTGTACCATATAGGAGACTCACATGCAAACTGGGCAGCTTAGGGGTGAGTTCTAATGTACTAAACTGGGTAAGAAACTGGTTAATAGATAGGCAACAGAGTGCTGTGGTAAATTGAGTTTACTCCAGGGAAGAGAGGGTGATCATTAGGGTGCCTCAGAGCTCAGTATTGGGACCAGCCTTTTTTAATGTCTATGTGAGTGTCATTGCAGGTGAGCTAGAAGGGAAGGTATGACTCTTTGCAGATGACACCAAAACCTGCAATAGGTTAAACACTCCAGACTGGGTGGAAAGAATGTACAGACACCTGGGAAAATTTGAAGAGTTGGCAAGGGCATGGCAGCAAGATTATTATTTGGTAAAGTGCAAAATTATGCACTTACGACACAAGAACCTAGAGGTGGAGTACAAAAAAGGAGAAAAGGTATTGGCAGTCACCAAACAGGAAATTACCTGGGATACTCACATCTGATGACCTCAAGCTGTGTTTCTAGTGAGTAAAGAATCATAACAACTCATAATCTATGACATTTACTAAGTGTTCTAGTCTGTTAGTCCTGAAACTGCAAAATGTACATTTGAATATAGAAATTTATTTATAAACAACAAGTAATATATTGATTTTGTAATTGTAGAATTCATGTTTTATGGATGTTGCTTTTATAATATTTTTGTAAAATTACATATTGCCATTACATTATCTGTACCAATTTCTGCTGCTACTGTTGCTGCTGCCACAATGATCCTCTTGTACAACCCTCACAGACTGCAGCAGATGCCCAGGTATTGCACAGTTTAAAAAGGCTGGAAAAATACCGTTTTCAATCAGAATGTGCTCCTTCAAAAAAAGTAACTAAACTGGGAAAATACTTTCCTCATTTTCATTCCGTTTCATCAGTTTTGCATCCTAAGCCTCTGACTGCTTCTTATGATGTGATCATCCCAACTTAAACCTATATGCCAGAGTGAGAGAGTAACATGCAGATTGGTCATCAACAAAATCTCTCAGCAGGGGTTGGGCCACTTGAAAGCTAATGATGCTTTACAGTGTTGACTGGTGGGCAAATGGTTTTCATGCTTGATTCTTGGTGGTAGATTGAATCTGTGACTTGTTAAACAGAATTAAACCAACTTAATCTAGTTTATCGTTATCTAAAGTTAATTTTAACCAGTGTCAAAACTTGCATAAAAACATAGAAGTTGTCAGCAGAAGAGGACCTCTCAGCCCACCCAGTCTTCTCTAAAGTCCCTACCTGCTATGGTTCCATAGACCCTATTTGATCTCTGGCCTTACTCCCCCCCTTTCCCTGTTACTAAAGTCTTCTTGTGTCCATCCCATGCATATTAGAATCCTGCTACCATTTATCTACCCACCATCTGTGCTTGGAGGCAGTTCCAGTTGTCCACCTCCCTTTTTGCGTAGAAGTACTTTCTTCTATTTCCTCTAATTCTCACCCTTCCAACTTCATATCATGCCCCCTTGTCCTTGAGTATTTCTTTCTGTGCAACATGTCACCCTTCTGTACTGTATTCATCCCTTTGAGGTATTTGAATGTTTCTATCATGTTGTCTTTTTCCCTCCTTTCCTCTGGGGAATACATATTTAATTCCATGAATCAATCTCTCTCTCTGTCTCTCTCTCCTTGTAAGGCTTTTGATGCAAGCCATGGACCATTTTAGTCACCCTTCTCTTCACCACCTTTACCCAAGCTATGTTTTGTCTGAGATGGGGCCTCCAGTACTGGCCACAGTACTCGAAGTGGGGTCTCACCATTGATCTGTACAGGGATAACACTACCTCCCTCTTTCTTATCTCTGGGTATGGGGCCCACTGTCTTAGACTGGTTTTCAGATTTTATTAAAGGCAAGCAACAAATAGTCAAAATGGATGATTTTATTTTAAACAAAGCTCAAATTGTTAGGGTGTCCCACAAGGGTCAATACAAGGCCCCTTATTATTTGATATTTACATGATTGATCTTACACTAACTGAAATGGCCATTAAAATACATCAATATGCAGATTACATAGTATTATATACATCTGGATCCTCATTATCACAAACTCAGCTAAATTTTAAAATGCATTTGATCAGTTAAATAATTTCTTTATCAACCATCATCTAGTACCAAATGCAAAAACAAATTCCCAACAATGCTGTTTCAAAGAACTAACAAATCAGATTTTGTTGGAGACTCCTTGACCATACTGACAAAATCTAACATACTGAATTGCTAGAACAGGTCATATCCTATAAATAATTATGAGTGTGGGTAGATAACATTTTTTTTATTTAGTTGTTTAACCAGGAGTAGCACACTAAGCTGAAAGCTTTTTTACAGGTGCATCCTGGGAGCACAGGGAAGTTAAATGACTTGCTCAGGGTCACACAGTATGCAAGTGGAAGTTGTGGGATTCAAACCCAGGTCTGGTCTGCTGGATGTCACCAGAATTTGCAGCGCAGAGCTTTAAACCACTGCGCTATACTGCCTCCCCCAAATGCAACTGGGATACCCATATAAATAAGATGGTGACTAGCTTGCAAATGAAACTAGGATGTTTTATGGTATAAAGCACTGCTTAATAAGGGAGTCACAAAAGTTGATTCTTAACACTATGATTGTACTAGTGTTTGACTATGGAGACCACCTCTGCATGGGGCATCAGGGAGGGAACTGGGAAAACTGGATGTAATGTATAACAAGTTTGCCAGCTTCAACTGCGATATACCCTGGAGGACTCTTCATTGTCAACTATATCTACATCTGGGATGGCAAAGATAGGAAAACTGGAGAAATGTGTACCTTGTGAATTTTATGCACCAGTGCTTTCAAGACAGGGCTCCAGGTTATAGTCTGAATTAATTAAAGCAGAGACAGATAAAAGAAGGTCTGTGATCAGCACATGGAATAAAATATACTGTACCGTCTTATAAATCAAACATGGGGAGATTGACATTCTATTGTTTTGGCCCAACTGCTTGGAGTGTACTTCCGCATAATCTAAGGCCAACAGATAGTCTGGTGAGTTTCAAAATGATAAAATTGTGGGTGCTGGACTTAGTAAAGAGACTCCTGCAATGTTGTTCCAAATTTGGTGTGGGATAACTTTTTTTTAAATGATTGTATCACGTAGTCCTCTAGATTTGGATTTTATACATTTTAACTTATTGTTAGGCTCATTTATGATTGTCAGATTAATAGTCCCTTTTCTGTTTCTGAGGAGTGGATTTTTAAAGTCAATGTGGAGCTCACTGTATTTGTTATAATATATAATTTACAATGTTTGACAATCAAATGATATATTGCTTTTTTCTCTTGTATGTGACTTATACCTTGTATCTTTCTATAAGGGGAACCCCATTGAAAATGAGCTCTAGTCAGTTGGGTAAGCCTTATTTATATGAACATTATTAATAAAATTCTTACAACTACTACTACATCCAAGAATAAAACACCTGGTGCTGGTTAGGTAGTGTGTTTGATTTAGCAGCCTGAACTGTTCAGTCCAGATCCCTTGAATTTATAACTTGTAGGAATGGCCAAAACATAAGAATAACTTCATTGATTGATCAGGCACTTTTTACTGCATCAGTGCCCCAATGGTGCGGCAAATATTTGTGTAATAAACAGCACAAGTTGTTAAGAATGTGCAGTTTTAAATGTTTCCTTAAAATAAGTTACCTAGAAGTATAATTATTCTTTAAAAGTAGACATCATTCTAATAACAGTGACTCTAAAGTTGTGTATTACTGGATGAATACTGCAGAGCAATGTAATTTACAGTACTGTAAGCACCCAATTTCACTTTCTGCCCAAACATAGCCCTGCTGTGCTTTTTTTCATCCAGCAATGCGCACTTTCTTTTGTAGGGCTGTTTAATAACATAGTTTTCTAGTTTGAATGATCCATTACTTTCAAGCTGCAATCTTTCCAACAAGTGAAATAATCACTGTAATACATTGCCAGGAAATAATTTCTTGATCTGTGGTTTTATGACAAAAAGATTGTTCTCATGTAAATTACACTAGCTTATGGATTTCTTTAACCTTGAAATTTGATTTTTAGCCGTGACATGTGTAAAATGTTCTCCAGTTCTCCAGGGTGACAGATGTCCTGTTCTGAGCACTCGGTGACAGGTAACATGGTGCTCACTTCTCTTTATCATTCCTGCTAAGCATTTAAGTGCCAGACTGTGAGCAAGTCATACAGTGCAGAGCCCCTTGTAGTGGTTTGATAGTGTAGCTGCACTTGCTAAGTGAGTATATATTTTGGATTCATGAACTATCCAGACATGTGTGGGGTAAAAATGTACTTGTTGGAGAACACTAGTTGCTTCATTTTGAAAGTAGTCTTAGAGGGTAGATGGACAGATAACTAGCATTGAGACAGTCATTAAGAATTAAATGGGTAGGGTTAATAACAATAAACTATATATACATGATTTTTTAAAATTATTCCAACAGTGGCAAAGAGAAAGAGGCTTTTTACAAATTGACATCCATTATTAATAATTCTGTACTTGTTTCAATGTGGTTTACATTTACAGTCGGTAATTATATTCAGTATCCACCATTTATCTGTCAACATTTGCATCTGACTACATGCATCAAAATGACAGAAAGTGTTCAAAAATTCCCTGAATATATTTATTTTACCATCATCAAAACTGTTTTATGAAATGTTTACAAAAGTGCCTCAGCTATGTTTATAAAATATACATTTCCTTGCATTAGCCAAGTCCCCTCAAAATGTATGTCAGGCATAGACATAACGAGTGGTGAACTAATGTTAAAACTTGAGTGATTGGAAAACTGGAATTGTATTCTCTGATTTTTGCTTTATTATTCATTTTGGTGAACTCAAGCACACAATCAATCAGTGCCAAAGGTGAGTGTATGAATGGGGCAAATAAAAATGATTCAGGGCAGCTGGAACTGAAATTATCCTTTTTATTTGTTGTTCTGAATTTACAGACCACACATCTGAGAATACATGGAGCATTTCTTTTATTTTGGCAGAGTCATCAATACAGTATGCTGACTCAATTATCTTATTGAGTAATATATTCACAACATATAGTATATGCTATATTATAACATTAGCATTTTCATAGATGTTGCCACTAAAGGATAAGCTCACAGCTGGCAATAAACAAATAATAATGTGGTTCTTGCATTTTAGTACTTCTTCTCTAAGCTAGGACAAAGTGTACAGGTTCAGTTCCACAAAACATGCCTATATGAAATTGTTCACGTGATTTGTTTGAAGGGGTTATGAACCTGTTTGAGTCTTCAGTTGAAATATGCCTCCCTACTCACACTGTTTCAGCACAGCAAAATATACAGTAGGTTTCATACCCACAAATTCTGGCCCCAATGGATGAACGTTTCTTGATAGAGTTGCCAGTATTTTAGATCAATGTGTATTGTTGCTGTGTGATACTAACAAATCAATATCCTGAAATGGCAGTAAATTCCATTATAAAAAGCCTCAGTACTATTAACTAATAAAATGTTTGTCAGTTTTTATGTTGTCTTTCACGTGCGCATGAAACTTGTGGTAACTTTAGAATAGTAGATTTTGGAGGTGCGGTCATGCTGTGGCCAGTGGTGCCACTGCTTTTTGGGGCTGGGCTCCGTGGAATGAATTAGATTGCACACTGTCTATGACAGCAGTGCAAAAGCATGCCACCAACTTAAAACATTTTAGCTGCTGCAATGAGGTAGCTCCATCTCATTGCAGGGCGTGCCTTTCCTGGTGTAACATTTCAATCAGACATGGCAGCAGCTGTGCAATCCGCCTTGCATAGTCCCCAGAAAAATCCAACATTGGGGTGCCCAATCCCCCTGTCAGCATCATCATGCTCCCCTCCTGAGTTCATTTGCCAATGGGGAGCCCAATACCCGTCCGCATCATGTCCCGTGCCAGTTGTTTGCTGAGGGTGGGTGTCCAATCCCCCTTGGCATCATCTCCCCAGCACCTTTTATTTGCTGATGGGGTATCCAATAACCGTTGGCTCCAGTCCCCCACCCCAAAACATGCAAGTGTCATGCTGGGAGCCTACGCCAGTGTGCTAAAAGTACCTGATAAAAGAAAAAAACTTTCCTGTGATGTTTATTTTTTTTAACCCGGTAAAGTAGAAAATGGTCCTTCGCTGTCTGCTGCCCCCTCCAGCAACCCGTGCCCACCCACTGTATACTCCACCTCCCCACACCCCCCTCACCCCATACTTACATCCGGAGCCTGGTGCGGTTATCTGCGGTGGACCAGGAACATGTCTGAACTCTTCAAAGCAACCCACAACTGAAGAAATGCCAGTAAGCTGTACAATGGCATAAAAAGGTTTTTTTTCAACTTTGGTGCATATCTCGGACATTTTGGGAAATTTTGTCACCAAATTTTCAACATGGGGTTATTTGCAATCCTCCTCATGAATTCAGTCACTTTTATGGCATTATTTACTCTTAAAGGTGATTTCACAGTTACTGCGTAAAATCACCTTTCAGGACTGATTAACGAAACAACAGTGCCCCTGTTCATGAGGTGGGCTCTCAAAAAGCCTATGTTGCAAATTTGGTGAAAAAATAAAAAAAATGACTGTTTCACGAGCGTGAGTTGCACAGTTTCCACACATGCTCATAACTTCGCAAATCTGTAATATTTTCACTCCAGATTTTCAACATTGGCATTTTTCCACACATCCTTATGAAAAGAACAGCTGTCATTTTTCACATCCTGGCCAAACTGTGTTTTTGCACTTCCCACGCAGAATAGCGTGGTCACTGTGGGAAGTCAGTGTTTGGGACAGATTAAGAAAATCACAGTGACACTGTTCATGAGCAGGGGTCCTAAAATGTTTTTGTTGAAAATTAGGTGGCAAATATCCATAAAATGACTGCGTTACAAGCGTGCATGTGCAGTTTCCACGCACACTCGTAGCTTTGATTTTTAATATTTTTACTCCAGATTTTCACCATTGCCATTTTTTCATTCCTCCTAATGAACAGTACAGCTTCCATTTTCCACATCCTACCTGAACTGTGTTTTCGCACATCTGGTGCACAGTGGAGCAGTCGCTGTAGGAAAACAATGTTCAGAACAGAGTAAGAAAATCACCGTAACACTGTTCATGAGCAGAGGTCCCAAAATTCCTATGTTGAAAATTTGGTGAAAAAATTCCATAAAATGACTATGTTACAAGCGTGCATAACGCAGTGTACATGCACAGTTGTAACCTCGAGAATTTGTAATATTTTCACTCCAGATTTGCAACATTGTTATTTTTGCACACCTTCTTATGAACAATACAGCTGTTATTTGTCATATCCTGCCTGAAATGTAGTTTTGCACATGTGGTGCAAAATCACGCAGTCACTGTGGGAAATCAACATTCAGGGCAGATTAAGATAATTGTAGTGCCACTGTTCATGAGCAAAGGTCCAAAATGGCTATGTTAAAAATTTGGTGAAATAATTCCACTAAATGACAGTGCTACGGGCATGCAATGTACAGTTTCACACACACTTGTAACTTTGAGAATGTTTAATATTTTCACTTCAGATTTTCCATGTTGCCATCTCTTCACAGCTCCTTATCAATGGTGCAGCTGACATTTTAATGTGGTGCAAAATGATATGGTCACTGTGGGAAATCAATGTTCAAGACAGATTAACAAAATCACAGGGACACTGTTCATGAACAGAGGTCCCAAATGCTTTCATGAGGTGGGGTCACAAAAAGGCCATGTTTTAAAATTTGGAGTGCAAATACCAATACATGCCCAGGGCGTTATGATTTCTAACCATTATGTCCCACCCTGTAAAGACTAACAGGCATCAGGGGTGTGTCTTTGGATTGTCTGTTGTACTGCTCATGCCATTGGTCCTCCACCCCCACCTTGCAGCCACTGACAGGCATCAAGGTGTGCCTTGGACTCTTCAGCCCCAAAGTTCAACCCATTCTCCTATGCTGCACTCATCTCAATGTACATACTTATGAAATGGGGTGAGCATAAGACCAGATGACCCCAAGGCACAACGCGACACTTGTCAGACTCTGCAGGGCAGGGTGATGTGAAATAATATGAGCATTATGGCCAGTGACCCAAACACATACTTCAATGCCTGTCACTCTCTGCAGGGTGGAGTGGGGTTGACGTCAGTTCTATACTTCACTTCTATTCCTATTATGCATCTCTCTTAACTCCTGCACTACCAGTGCCAACACCAGCAAGACAGCATTCGGCATTGACAAATGCTTGTTTTTCTTAGATGTGAGAAAACATATCCTATAGCTATCTGGGCCTCTCACCTTCATGTTCAACCTTTTATCATAAGCCTGGAAAATACTGCTGATATGAAAGAAAGCATTTGTTGACATTATTCATTAAATAAAGATGGGGCCCCGGGGACCCTAGCAATTAAAGGACAAAACTGAGTCCTCAGTGCTTTCAGAAAAAAACCCTGGAATAAACAGTCAACAATATGTTATCTACCCTCATTTAATTGTAAACAAATCTTGACAAGTTATTAATCAGGATTTTGGCCTAAACACTCAAACGCCTCTGCCTTTGAAGGTCAAAAATGGTACAGGCTGTGTACTTGGCAGTGAAAACATCATGGGGATGATCATTATGGACATCTCAAATGCATTTTACGCACTCAGTCATGAGAGGCTTTAAAATAAAAGACCGTATCTAGTCATATTAATCAACATAGGGACTGGCTTTGTTACTGTCTGAGCATGGAATCCTGACTTGTGATATGCAGTGCTTTTCTTTTAAACTCTTGATATTGAAACTTGACTGTTCCCCAAGGCTCATACTTTATTGGTCTCCTCAGGCTGTTGTCTGATCCCTGGTTCTGCTGTCAACTTCCTGTCTTGGAACTCTATTACTTATCCCAGACCCTCCACAATTGCATACAACACCAGCCATACCTGCAAAGCTCCCTTGGATTCCCCCACCCTGGATGTGAGCTCCATTGCTGTCTTCCTACATGGCTACTGATATTGTGAGGAGGGAAAGATCCAGTGGCAGCAAGTGATATGGAGGGGGAATGGATTATTCATATGTCTGCAGAATATGGGCAGCAATTAGAGCTGGCCATCACTGTGAACCAATGATGGAAGTTTTCTTAGCCATTAAAGCCCACTCACCACCTAGTATTGCATGCACACACTAGTGACTTCTGATGGAGGGTGCCAAGGCAACCAATGGCAACGATTTCCACCAATGGCATATCCACTATGCCACTCATAGGTGTCACCTAATGAACAGAGGAACACATGACCCACTCACAGGAGGAGAGCATCTGCATCTCTCTACTGGCTTTCACCTCTGACAGTTCAGACTTCGAATGTGAATCCATGTCATTAGCATGTCAGTGGGGTCCCCCTTGTTCAGTGCCATGTAGTCAGTGGCCAAGTCTTATTTTTGCTCACTCCATAATAGTACTCCCTGTACCAACTTAAAATCCACATGTGTGCTGATACCTGTATGATGTACAGCAAAGGTTACCACATTAAGTAAATGAAATACTATAACAAGATTCATTAGGACTTCAATGAACTGCAGACATGGGTAATCAAGAACCGATCACTACTTCATTCCAAATAAAAGTAAATGATCTTTCACACCTATGGTTCAGAATTGAGCAACCTCCTAATCTCGTCCCTTGAGGAAGATCTCCTGGATATCATTCATAGTTTTTGATATCTTGAATGACTGACTTAATGGTCACACTTACTTTGAAACATGCTGAACAGACAATAAAATCCCCTCACTAGAAATTAGGTGGACTACAGTGGAGCCCGCCAAGATGCAACACAGCGTCACTGATTACTGCATGACAAAAAGCTTAATGGCCTTTGAAATTGCACTGTTCCCTGTAGTAACTCTGCAGAATTCTGTAATGTTCTTCATTACTGCCATCCTTTGGATGAGATGTCAAAGCAAGGTTCCTTCTGACAATACAGTACCTGGTCTTTGTCCAGGTGGAAGTAAAAGATTCCATGACACTTTTCAAAGAAGAGCAGAGGAATGTTTTATTAAAATAAAACCAAAAGAGAAACATATTACAGAACACTAGATGCAATTAACAAAAAGACAGAAAAAAGAAAACATTTCAAGACAAAAAAAAAATAAATAGTCACAAATCACAGATATACCCCCCAAACCCTTTACAAGAAACTTAGAGAATACTGGATGTACAACTATGCACAATCAGTCTGTTCTGCCAAAAAGGGGCTCTGATTCCCCTGAGGTCCATGAGAATTAGAACCCCCAGGTGGTAGAACACACTGGTTATGCATAAAGTTGTTCATCTTGTATTTTTTATAGTGTATAGTATAATGTGTAATGTGCTCACTGTGGTTCTTTCACTTTCAGAATAAAACTGACGTGCAGTCTCTAGGGGTTTCAGAATGCTGCTGTACCACAGAAGGGTGCAATCACATTTTATGGCCATTGAACTGTGGTACAACAACATTTGAAAGGGATGGAATTCTATACAGAACAATACTCTACTATACACTATTAACAATTCTCCCAAAGTCCAACTTGCTCATCTCTTTAAACTAATCACAAACCAGTGTGAACAAAAGAAAACAGCCCCTTCCTCAAGGTGTTCCTTTACTCCAAAAACAATGAAGTATAGACAGTAGAAGTTAAAGCCATGCAATTGCTTTCTGTAATGCAAGAAAATGAGTGCATGGCAAATGTACTTTGCTTTTTACTCCTAATATCTTTCAGTGTGGTTGCAATTGTAAAGGCTATGCCTGTGGTTCAATGAGTGGAGCAATAATGTCACTCCCCCATCAGGCCTTAAAAGGCCACGCTTCCTAGACTTTTCCAGGATTTGTTTTTTCATTGCAGACAGAGGCGCCACTCCTCCTAACTCTTTCTTGTGTCTCTTGCCTCATTGATACCATCATTGTTCGCAGTACCTCTGGCCGCTGGCTCTCTCAGTTTCTCACCTGCTGCTTGTCTGCAGCTTGCTCCTTCCTACAGCGCTGGCTGTGCCTCTCTTTCTATCCATCCCCCCCTCCTACCTTGTTTTGCCTTTCGCTCTTGCCTTCCCTGTTGTTTTGTTTGTCAGGAGCCTCCCTTGTTCTCCCCAGTGTGCTGCTCCTGCTCTTGCCCAAGCCAACGTCAGTGAGTCCAGCCTCTGCTTCCTCATTTCACCTCTTCACTCTATGTGCTTGGCTCCCTCACCACCCGTCCAGCTGTACCTCACCTCCATGTTTCTTTGGTGATTCTTCCCTGCCGCTTCTCCCCTTCCATCTCTGGTCTGATGCTCAGTGCATCTCAACTCATGTTTTCCCCATCTATCCCTTCCATGCACTGCTGCACTCTGGTCCTCACTCCTTCAGAGGACTCCTCAGTACTACGTTGCTGTTGCCCCTTGCTTGCTTCTATTGCTTACCATGTCTGCAATGGCTCACTTCTCATTCAGGGGTCCAGTTGTCCACTGCTGCTTGCCGCACCTGTCGCTCTCACATGGCCACCAAACTTGCCATGTTTTACTTTTGGCAGGGCTCTGCCCCGTGCCTGGGATGCCAGGTTCTCCATTTTGTTTCAGTATATCTTCCTCTTTCTGGACCTCCATAACTTCCTTTGTGTCTACATGGCTTTGGTCATCCTTGGGGAGCACCTGCCTCACACATTTTGACATTTTTTGATTCCTCTTAGCTGCTTGTGGGTGCAGCGCTACTTGCCTCGCATCCTGCCAGTTTCTCATTCCTATCCTCAGTTTCTGTGTTTTGCCCCAGGGCACTGCCTCATTTACCCTGCCTTTCTTAGGGAATTTTCCTGCCCTACTGTCTTCCTACCTCCATGCACTGGCTCCCTTTTGTTCTTTTTTCCTTGGGCTTTCCTTGGTCTGCCGCCTGCCCTTTCCACTCAATCCCCTGGTTGTTTGTTCCTTCAGTCCTTCTGGCATCTCCTCCCTGCCCTCATACCTTGTTTTCCTCCTCTCTGTGTTGCTCTCTGTTCTCTCCTTCTTATACCGTCTTCACAGTTTTTCCCACCTACCATTATACTTTGTTCTGCTCTTTGTATTTTGTACCACAACCATTGGCTGTGGGCTTTACCCAGCCCTTCTGCTTCTCGCTATTGATCCTAGCTCTGCCTCATTCTTCAGCCTACCACACCTACCCTACGTCCTTCTTTTGGCTCTCCTTGCTTGGCCCGCCACCCCTTTCCCTACTGCGTTTTAGTTTTCTGACCCCTTGGCCCATTCACATTGCCTGGCTGTGGACTTCTACCATCTCTTCCTCTCAAACTGTTTCCTCCATTTTCCCGACCCTCATTGTATCAGTCTTCTGCCCTCCCTACGTCATTTGGCTCATATTGTACTCCTCTGTACGCAAGTCTCTGTTGTTCTTGACCCTTATCATTCCTGTACAGTTACTCCTACCACCACATACCTCGTTCTTCTTATGGTTCTTTGTACTCCAACCATAGGCTGTGGACTTTGCCCCACTGTTCTCATCTCCAGCTCGAGCCCTCCACCTCTTCTCCTTCCTCATCCCCTGTTTCTTTTTGGGGGTGTTTTCCTATCCTGCTATCACCATACCTATTTGTATCCTTCTAATATCCTAGTCCTATGTTCTCGTCCCCTCCACTTGCATATCCTCCACTCCCTGTCAAACCTCCATTGTTACAGAACTTAATCCTTTCCATACCCTAGTTGACATCTTACCTATCCTTACCTGTACCAACCTTCAAAGCCTCCCATACCTCACTTTTGCTGTACCAGCCTCCAAGGCTTCACTCCAGCATTGCACATCATCCATTTCATATCTCACTCTAATTGTTCTGGTGTTCAAGGCTTCCCTCCATCATCGCACATCATCCATCTCATATTTCACCTTAACCATACCAGCTTTCCAGGCTTCTTTTCATCATTGTACATCATCCATTTCATTCCTCACCTTAAATCATTCCTTCCTTCAAGGCTTTCAATCCACCATTATTTCTCATTCATTTGTTCTCGATCATTCTGTCTTCCCACATTGACTTCTCCATTCTTCATAGGCTGAAGGCTTCCCCCGGCCATCCTCATCTCTGCCCTGCACATTCTTTGTTCCCATCTATCAGTGTATGCCGACCTTCTAAGCCTCCTTCTGTCAGAGAATCTCATATATTCATCTCTACCTTCCACTCATCCATTTCAATTTCATAGCTCCAACCTCACTCCTACTATTTAGTACCTCCTCCATTGGTTGCCAGCTTTGCTGGGCCATTCTTGTTCCAGTCTTCATGAAGTTCAC
Organism: Neoceratodus forsteri; assembly: GCA_016271365.2. NCBI lineage: Eukaryota > Metazoa > Chordata > Ceratodontiformes > Ceratodontidae > Neoceratodus > Neoceratodus forsteri. Next base: position 662,806,768 of record JADMNL010000022.1, read on the forward strand.
TCACCTCTTAATTTAGCTTCTCAATGGACCTAGTTGGCATGCACTCCCATGGTTGCTGTGTCGACCTGCCTTCTCCAGACCTACGTCAGGGTCTTCATCCCTCAATCCCACCTCTCTGTAGGTCTGTTCATTCATATTGCCTACTCATGCATACCCTTCATATTGGTTCTATGCTACCTTGACTCTACCTGCTCTCCATTCGGAAACATGCCTTATGTGTCCTTTGCTGTATGGCTTGGAGCAAGCTTGTAGCCAACATTCCCCCTCTGCACCCATGAAGTCCGCATCTAGAGCATGCGAAGCTCGGGTGGGGTTCTTCTCCCTGGCCCATAGTGAGAATATCTTTGTTCCGGGTGGATCTTCAGTCGTCCCTCATTTCAGTGACACCACTGGATGTTGAATTTCTGACTTCAAGCTGTGAGGGTCTCTCATCCTCAGGGCCCCTTTGGCTGCCTGTGTGGGTTCAGAGGCACCCTCTTCACCATTCTACATCAAACCACCTCTGGTTCACCTGGTCTGTTTTGTAGGCTTGTGTAGGCCGGCTGAGTGCCTCAGCGGTCTTTTCTCTCTCCTCTGTTTTTGGGCATCTTGTTGCAGAGACGTTGCTTGCAACTCTCAGCAGCATTCCTGTTAGAAGGACAGAGTGAGAACTTCATCTAAATTGGAATCTTTTCCTCTTCCCTCAATATTGACTCTAAATTGCAGTAGCTGATCCATCACTAACCAAAGCATCCTTTACCGTGGAGGGAAGGTGACCTAGGCATTGGATCCCCAGAGGTTTCCTCCACAAAGGGGTATTTTCCTCTCCTCCATGCCAATGGTCATAATATTAAACAGGGTTAGTGCTTTCATAGATTTCATAGTTAGGTTCTGCTGTTGGATGGAGCTGGATGGTGGCCCTGGCTGTTCCCTCTCTCCTTAAGAGGTCCACCCTTCTGCATCTTGTCAGATTTCCTTTCGTTCATTGTTCTCATCATGTCTCGTTCTTCTCATATCCTTCCCATCTACAACTATCACCTTCATTTCTGGTATCGATATAGTCTGATTTCTCACCTCTTTGAAGCTCAACACCCTTTTGGGTATTCTTTTTAGGCTTCTTCCTAAGCTACCTATAGCCAATAGAAGCATTCCTGCAGCACCTATTGGGGTGGAATCTCCTCTAGGTTTCCTTGCCATCATAACCCTATAGGGTGGTATATCCCATGTATAGAGAGGCAAACAGCCACAATACATCTAAGTCACACAAGCATATATCATATCAAGTTGCATAAGCACATTGAACCATATTTATAATAGCCAAATATGTAGGTTGTACAGTATCTGCTACATGACATACTGACACCTTGCTTGGCACAAGTAAACTTTCAGGCAGACAAAAATGACATTCAATGTGCTGTTATTGTAACACTTCCATTGAGGAACATTGTCCCCTCATGCCAAATTGTTGTAGGAGATCCTCTGTATCCAAAACCAACACCTTCTTGTAGATAAGAAAGACCTAACTTGAGTCATAAAAGCACATTACAGAAGAAAATTATCCAACTTTTGACAATCTGAATACATTCAGTCCTTGGACACATTCTTTCCTTTACACTCTTGTGCTTCAAATTGCCCCCAGTCCCCAGACACCCATGATTGCAAAGCAACAGGATATCCCACATATGCTGAGGCACCCAGCCATCTATCAGTTGTGCTAGCACCAACAATGTTTTATTAAGTGAACAAAATGGAAATTCAGGTACAGAAAAGTTTTTCTGAATGAACAGTCTCTGATAGAATCGTTTCCTTATACATGCTTCACTGACTGTTTCGATAATATCCCCTGTGCTATCTTACGTAAACGTGCCTTTGCAAATTGTGAGATGTCAAGTGACTTTAACAGCTGGGAGGAGACTGGTGCCACTTAGCAAATTATTCCCCTAGTACAGCTGGTGAAATTTGCGAATTCTGCTTTCATGAAACTTTCTTGAAATTCCATAAATTTTACGAAATGTTCTGAACTTCCCCCATTGGAGAGATTGGAATCTTATGAATGTGTTTGATAGATTTTTACCCTGTTCCACTGCATTTTTGACTGAACTGCAGAATAATGCATACAAACTGCAGAATGAGAGTTTTGAGGAATTTTATTCTCCAGTTTAACGGATCATTGCAATACCTGCAATTGCTCCGCAGTTCAGTAATCAGTTCAGTGGAATTTCTTTCTGAAGTGTAATTCAAGAGTTGCTCATAGCCCAGAATGCTGAGACCAGTGGGAAACTGGGTGTGCTGCAGAATGTTAAGGCTGTTTAAATAAATACTTGTAAATAAATACCTGTTCAAATCAGGTTAACAGACAAATTGGTGCATAAAACCTTCACAAGGCAACTGTGCCAGAACTCTGATTTCATATAGTGAAGCAAAACATGTGCAAAACCACACTATAATTCAATGCCCAATGCAAAGATTTCTTACAGTTCTGCAGATACTCCTGGAGTAGTTCAAATCAAACCAGTCTAGAAGTCGAAGGCTATGCAGTTAAGCATAAATAAGTTCATATCGGTCACTTCAGGAAATTATTCAATTTTGCAATATTATGGCAACTTTATGGGAAAGACATGATGTAACATTTTAAAGACTACATCAGGAGCTGCTCATAGCCCAGATTGATGAGACCAGGTGGCAACTGAATGTGCTGCAGAATGTTAAGGCTATTCAAACAAATACCTGTACAAATGTGTTTAAGGGGGCAAATTGGTGCATAAGACTTTCACAAGGCAACTGTGCCAGAACTCTGTATTCCAAAAGAGATTTTCTGGTTAATGGATTGCATTAATAAATGCTAGAAATGGTTTAGCAAATAGCTACATGTAAGAATATGAACAGAACATAGACTACTGTAGGATAAAAACTGCTAGGAACAGTAATGTGCAAACAGTTTGAAATTTAAATATAAATGAAAATAAGCAATGAAATCCAAACTGACAGCCACCTGAAAATTCATGATAGCCTTTGGCTGGAAATGAATGGGACAGAGGAACATGACCGTCTCTATTGCATGGTGTCCCTTTAACGTCTTGGTATTTCTTAAGTTTGAAGTGAAGTCCCCAACACATTTAAACAGTTCTGCATTGGAAACAGTACTCATATTTTTATTTAACTATGAACCAATAACTGCTATTAGAATCTCTAGTACTAGACTTTCTTAAAGCAAAACAGACAGTGTACTTTCAGAAATGATGTGTCTGTGGGAAGTGTCAACCCATCTGCACCCTGCACAGATTATGGGGATGTCTTTTATGAAACAAGAAAAGAAACAATCAATGTAGTCACAGCTGACAGCTTTCAGAAGACTTACAATAGCTTCTTTCCATTTCACTTTTTAAACTGAAAAAAAAAATCACACAACGAACACTTGTACCAACAAGAAACTGAGATCCTGAATTGACAGATACTGATAGAACACACAGTTTAAAACTACAGTTTTGTAACAAATATAATGACTTATAGATTGTGAGCACCAAACAAAGAGTCCCTTGTGCATATACTGTACCATGCATGCTTACAAACACACTATTATTATCGCACCCACCACCTAAGTATGAAGTCTGGTCTCTTTATCCACAGTACTTTCAGTGAAGGTGTACTCGTACTTCATCACATTCATGTTCATAATACCCTGTCCTATTACCACACTTTTATTTGTACTGAGTTCTGTACTTTATATTGTGTTGTGTCTGCCCTTTATCTAGGACCAAGTATGTAGTTCTGTACTTTATATTGTGCTGTGTCTGCCCTTTATCTAGGACCAAGTATGTAGTTCTGTACATTATGTTGTGCTGTATCTTGCCCTTTATCTATGGACAAGTATGTTCTTTTATAATGTTCACTGAAACTTCTATCTCCATTCCCACAGTAGTACCTGGAAGCAAACCTCTTCTTAGTGTTTTCCCAGTCATCAATCTGTGACTAAATAAATAAATAACATAACATATGATAGATACATAAACGTGCAAAACTGAAATGAACATGGTGCAGGATTGAAGTATATCTTATATGAAAAAAGCACAGTAACTGGACTCGTATGTTGAACCTTTGGGAGGGTGTGTTCAATAGCCTTGAAAGTAATTACTATTTTGACAAAAGGGTGATATACATCTGAAGCACACTACCAGCTTAAGTGTTGAAAGAAAAAAATCATTGTCTGCAAGTAGAGATGTTGTGAAATTGCTGCGAAACTGGCAATTTTGCCACATGAAACATTTAGTGAAATTCTGCCATTCTGCCAAATTTTTCGCCTTGTACGAAATTGCACATTTTCACCTTCAAAATGCAAAATTTCACAGTGAAGTGTTGAATTTTGCCAAATTTTACCTGAATTTTGTTATTTTGTGGGTGCAGTTTCGCATTTCATGGGTGAAAGTTTGCAGTGAAATTTTACATTTCACCTGTGGAATTTCACATTTCACACCCGTGAAATATTTCATGAAATGTGTGAATTTCGCAAAATATTTCTCAGAATGAAATTTCCCAGTTTTGCACATCTCTGTCTGCAAGCAGGTGTGAGATAGACAAATGTATTAAGAAACTAGCAGTGAGTCAGGAAGGTTATCAGAGATCAGCTATGGTATGTGGAGACACATTATGCAGGTAAAAAATTGGCTGAATTATTTAAGTGGGTGGGTTGCAATCTGTCATCAAAAGTGGCTTTTATCATCTGAGGAACATCACCCAGACTAAATCCCTAATTCTGCCTGAGGACCTGCAGACACTGGTATATGCCTTTGTGACATTAAGTCTTGACTACTGTAATGCTCTGTACCTCGGGTTCAGTGGAAGGAACCTCCTCCAACTGCAGCTAGTGCAGAATGCAATGGCCAGGCTGCTGACAGGACTATCCAGGTCCTGTCATGTGACTGTAGTTCTGTGGGGTCTGCACTGGTTGCCAGTCAGGTGGAGGGTTCTCTTCAAGGTGGGCCTGTTCACCTACAAGGCCCTATATGGATCGGACCCTGGCTACCTGTCAGACCTCCTCACCATTGCTGTCCCAGCTTTCTCCCTCTGTTCCTCCACCCAGGGCCTTCTGCTGGTTCCAAGGACTGGGCTGAAAACCTTAGGCAATCTTTCACTCAGGGTGGCCAGTCTAGTCCTCTGAAACTCCCTGCCAAGATCTTTGAAGGAAGCCCCTACTGTGGAAGTGTTCAGGAGGGGCCTAAGGACTCATCTTTTCAGTTTAGCTTATCCTGCAGACATCTTTTAAATTGTTTTAATTTTATAAAATATTTTTATATAATCTTATCATTTGCTGATCGTTTTAAATTGTGATGTTTTATTACCCTGTCAAACTGTCTACTACTGTACGATGTCCAGAGCCTTCAGGATTGGGTGCCTAACTAAATAAATTTTTACTTACTTACTTACATCTTAACTAAGCAGTAAGACATGACAAAGGTTAAAAGTATTTTGATTTTACATTAAACGCTGGAATCTTAAATCAGAATCTGACTGCTGACTGAGGCTAACAGCTCAGATGAGAGGCTGTGACATGTATTCTGTCTTGTAGACAGGAAAATAAGTGAAGAATCCTTGACAGGACATTCTACTGAAGTGGTGGTTTTCCACTGAGTGAGAACAGGTGTTACATCTATAAAAAAAATAATAATTATAATAATAATACATTAATTTATTAGGTGCAATTCAGTAATATCAAAGCTATGTACAGAACTCTAAAATATTTATAAAGAAATAAAAATACAAAACTTAGTAGAATATTCATACAGTACACAAAATCAGATATATGTCTGAAATGTGCAAAAACAGAAGCTCAGAAGGCAAATTTATTGCTACTTCACCTGACAAACAAAACACAATACACATTCATGTTATTCAGCTGTTTTTTATTACACTTCACCTTTAACAATCTGCAGCACACACAGTTCCCCACTGGTCTCAGCAATCTAGGTTACAAACAGCTCCTGATGTGGTCTCTAAAACATTACATCCTGTCTTTTCCATAGAGCTGTTATAGTTGTGAATTACCATAATATTACGAATGGAATAATTCCAGTAAGCAATATATCGCAATCACCACTACAAAGGTTCAAACAGCTTTATTACAAAGTTTTAAAAGAGCCACCCAGCTCCAAAGCACAGTGCTGACAAAAGCTCTGACCAGTTTCATGGCTACTAGCACATTATCAGGGGGAGGTCCTTAAATGGAGCAATCTAGTAAAGATACAGTACATAAATGTGCTATTATGTGCAATGTGTATTAAAGTGCTTAATGTTGCAATGTGTCAATACATGTAAAACTCATGCAAATATATCCATATGCTAATAAATCTAAAACTCTATTATTTGTACAATAATTATTATGATTTTTTACTCTAGGTTTAGAAAAAAATTCTTATATTACTTAATTCCCGTAGTTCCATTAATTCATGCTGAGGCAGCTGTGGACATTCTCACTAATAGCTAAAAGGAACAATAACAACTACATTTATCAATGTCGATGTTATATAAGGAATAAATACCGAAGGGACCTGTAAATGTTAAGAGAACAATTGCTAAGAATAACCGATTAGATACAAACAATTATCCATCATATACAAACTGTCCAACATCATATACCGACTAACTGTGGGGTTTCAACAGAACAAATACTTTTTGTAGATAGAAACATAGAAACATAGAATTTGAAGGCAGATAAGGACTGCTTGGCCCACCCATTCTGCCCATTTTCCTACCTAATGGATAAGCTGCAGATCCTAGTTAACCAGCAGCCTACTTCTTTCTACCCTCACCCCCTAGAATTGCCTTATGACTGTCCCATGCATGCTTGAATTCAACCACTGTTTTTGACTCCACAAGCTCCTCTGGAAGGCCATTCCATGCATCCACAACCCTCTCTGTGAAAAAATACTTCCTTACATTACCTCTGAGCCACCCCTCTATCTTCAAATTGTGCCCCCTTGTTCTTGCACACCTCTTTTTTTGAACGATGCTACCCTTTTGGACTTTGTTGATTCCCTTGAGGTACTTGAAAGTTTCTATCATGTCCCCCCTCTCCCTCCTTTCCTTGAGGCTATACATATTAAGCTCCTTTATTCTCTCTTCACATGTCTTCCGGTGCAGACCCTGCACCATTTTAGTTGCCCTCCTCTGGACAGCTTCCATCCCGTCTATGTCCTTGCGGAGACTGGGTCTCCAGAACTGCACGCAGTACTCCTGATGGGGTCTCACCAGCTGTCTGTACAGAGGGATAACAACTTCCTGTTTTCTACTTGTGATGCCTCTCCCAATGCATCCCAGTATCCCCCCAGCCCTCCTTACTGCCCTCCCACATTGCTTGCCCACCTTTAAGTCATCTGATATGACTACCCCCAGGTCCCTTTCCATTTTTGTTGTTAGTATCTCACCCCCCATTGTGTACTCTTCCCCTGGGTTTTTGTTTCCCAGGTGCATTATCTTGCACTTGTTAGCATTGAATCTAAGCTGCCATACATTTGACCATTCCTCTAACCTTGCCAAGTTCCTTCTCATCCTTTCCACCCCACCTTGTGCATCAACCCTGTTGCAGATCTTTGTGTCATCTGCAAAGAGACATACTTTTCCTTCCAGTCCCTCTGCAATGTCGCTTATAAAGACATTGAAAAGGACCGGTCCTAATACTGAACCCTGCGGTACCCCACTAGTAACCCTCCTTTCTTCAGAGTGGACTCCATTTACTATTACCCTCTGTGTCCTATTCTCCAGCCAATTCTTTACCCAGGCTATCATCTTGGGACCCACTCCCAGGCAGGCTAACTTGTATATTAATCTTCTGTGTGGGACTGAGTCAAATGCCTTGCTAAAGTCTAGGTAGGCCATGTCCACAGCCCCTCTCTGATCTACTACTTTGGTCACCCAGTCAAAGAAATCTATTAGATTCATCTGGCATGACCTTCCCGCTCTGAATCCATGCTGCCTTGGGCCCTGTGCCCCTCTGGCCTCTAGGTACTCGACAATTCTTTCCTTCAGAAGTGATGCCATCATTTTCCCTATCACTGAGGTTAAACTAACAGGTCTGTAGTTTCCTGCTTCTGCCCTGCTCCCACTTTTGTGAAGGGAAATCACATCTGCCTTCTCCAGTCCTCAGGTACCACCCCATCCTCCCATGATTTGTTAAAGAGGGTAGTCAGTGGTGTCACTAGTTCTACCCTTAGTTCTTTTAGAATTCTGGATGAATCCCATCAAGGCCTATTGTTTTGTCCACCTTCAGTTTTAAGAGTTCTTTCAGAACCCTTTCTTCTGTAAATGGGCTGGTATAGCTTCTGTATCCAGAGTGTTTCTATTGTTTTAGGTACCTCCCCTCTTCATTTGTAAATACTGAGCAAAAATATTTGTTTAGTATCTCTGCCTTTTCACCTGTCACCTCTGCCCACCCCTTCCCTTTATTAAGCCTCACTGTCCCTCCCTTGGTCTTCCTTCGCTCCCTGATATACCTAAAAAAGGTTTTATCCCCCTTCTTAGCTGAATTAGCTATATGTTCCTCGGTTCGGGACTTTGCTGTTCTGACTGCCTTCCCAGCTTCCTTTTGCTTTAACTGATCCAATTCTCTGTCCCGCTCCTTCTGTGATTCCTTGTACTTTCTGAATGCTTTCTTTTTCTCTTGAACCTTCACTGCCACCTCCGTTGAGAACCATAGTGGTTTCTTACATCATTTTGTTTTGTTTATTTGCTTCACACAAAGGCTTGTTACCTCTGTGATGGCAGTTTTTATTATTCCCCATTGTTCTTCAACCCCTCCTTCCTGCCCATTTGCTAGTGCATTCCTTGGGCACTCACCCATTTTGGCAAAGTCAGCCCATCCTGAAGTCCACTACTTTTGCCTTTGTATGGCTTGACTGTATTGCTGTGCTTATTGTGAACCATACTGTTCGATGGTGACTAGTTCCCAGATGGCTACCCACTTCTACATCTGTGATCTTCTCTCTCCATCTCCATTTGAGAGAACCAGATCTAAGATTGCTCCCTCTTGAGTGGGTTCCAATACTAGTTGTCTAAGGCATGCCCCCTGTAGGGCATCTAGAATAACCCCACTCTTAGAAGTGGCTGTGGCAACTGCACTCCAGTTAACATCTGGCATATTCAGATCACCCATCAGCAATATCTCCCCTTTTTCTGCCATTCTACATATACTTTCTATCATTTCCTTGTCCATTTCCTCCACCTGAGAGAGGGTCTGTATACAACCCATTTGTGGATTGTGGTACCATTGCCTGTCTTCAAATTGACCCACAGTGCTTCTTCTCCTCCCTGTTTACCCTTTTGTTCTGTTGCTTTGATTTCTTCCCTTATGTAGAGAGCTACTCCTCCTCCTCCTCCTCTTTTGCCCTCCCTGTTCCTCCTGTAGATAGTGTATCCTGGTATGTTTACATCCCAGTCATGGTTCTGTGTGTACCATGTTTCTGTGACTGTCACAATATCCAGATGTTCCTCCTCTATCAAGGCTACTAATTCAGGAAGCTTGTTACCCAGACTATGGGCATTGGTACTCATTGCTCTCCATTTTTTGATGGCTTTACCTTCAGTAGCAACTTCCCCCACTGACCTTTCTACCTTGGTCTTTTTCTCATTTAGTACCCTGTTTTGTAGGGGTAGGCTGGGATTTTCCTGCTGCTTATCAGTGCCTCCCCCCTTGACTAGTTTAAAAGCTTGCCAATGAAGCATTTACACCGATTGCCCAAAAGACTTGTTCCCTTCCTGAACAGATGCAGTCCATCCTGCCGGTATAGGCTGGTGTCCCTCCAGGTGGAACTCCAGTCCCCAATGAAGCCAAACCCCTGTGCTCCACACAATTTTGTCAACCATTTGTTAAACTGCGTGGTGCAAAGTACCCTTGCCTCACCCATGCCACTGACAGGCAGCACCTCTGAGAAGGATACTGTGTGTGCTACTTGTCTTAGGCCCCTCCCCAACTCTACAAAGTCATTCTGCACTGCTCTAATCTCATGGTGAGCAAAGTCATTTGTCCCTAGGTGGACAATGATGTCCAGCTCAGAATCCCATGCAACTGTTCTCATGATCCTAAGGATGCGCTTCCTGTCCCTCCAAGCCATGGCACCAGGCAGGTACCTTACTTCAATTTTCCCTCCTCCCCCCAGTTCTATCCCCCTAATAATTGAGTCCCCACCAGAGCTGCTTCCTTTCCCTGTGTTGTCCTCTGTCTCCTTCCTGAGGGCCTCCCTTGTGACAGTTGTCTGCAACCTCCTTAGTCTCCTCTGTGGGTGCATCCATAGGGCAACTATGTTCCCCCAGAATGGTGTATGGATTGTGGCGTGGAACAACTGACTAGGTGTGCCTCTGTTCCACCACCCTTACCCTCTCTGAGCCCACTGTGGTCCAAATGCTGTGCTTTCTTTGCAACTTCTGAGGTAGTGGTGGTGGCTCTGGTGCTTCCTGAATGGGGGAGGTTCCCTTACTACTGTCCAGTGTGGCCTGGGGGAAGGTTCCCTTACTACTGTCCAGTGTGGCCTGAAGACGGGCAACTTCCTCCCTCAGGGCAGAGAGTTGTCTGCAAACAGGGCAGCATCTCAGCCTCCAGATAGACTCCTAGAAGACTGCTGCCTCACAGCCATTACATTGCACTATTCCCCACATGTCTGTCTACCTTCTTGTTTATATTTTTTTGTTTGTTTTGTTTTGTGTGTGTGTGTGTGATTGGTTTGTTATATAGAAATATATATATTATATAATGTGTATGCTTATATTGTCAGTGCAGTGTGCTAGAGAGGCTATGACAGTGATATGCACCTTGCCCTCTTGAGGAAATGATGTCAGAACCCCAGGTATAAAGGAACTATTTCCAGGGGTGGGTGGGTGAGGTGGGAAGGGTTTGGGCCTAAACTGTGCCCTCATGAAACAATCAGCTAAAAGCTCTGACCTACCACTGCAATGAGTGCCTTCCTGTCAGCAAGATGTCCTTCATGACAATTTGACAGAGAAAATACCTTGCTAATCAAACAGAGAAAAATCAAAACATCCGAGTCCGACACAGGTAAACCTCCCCAGTCCCAAAACAGCCTGGTGACTTGTGCTCTGAAAGCAGTCAGCCCCAAAACATGTCAGCTGTGCACAAGGACAGACACAGTAAACAGTATTCAGTCCCTCTGGGTTTAAACTCTTCCTGCACTGAAAATCTTAACAATTGTAACAAAAGTAAAGCAAGGTCCACCTCCCTCTGTTGATTGAAAGACTGCCTTTTCTGATAATTCTAAGTTTCTTACTTCACCTTTCAGTTAGAAGTAGTCTCCACCCGAAGAATATTAACTTTCCTAAGGAATCTGCTACAAACCAAAGACAATTGTAAATTGTAAGGTTCACCTCCCTCTGTTGTGAGCACAGCTTGCTTTCTTGCAAATCCTAAGTCCAGTGTTGTAGCTTCCAGCCAGAGGTAGCTTCACCTGAAGAATATTAGGTTGTGTTAGATGCTTAATATCTTCTTTTAATACAAGGTATCAAATCAATTTTATCATTTAAACCTAGTAAGTAGAGGGCTCAAAAGGTGAAAATCCAAAAGGATTCCCTTTCTGACAGTTTGGCCTCCATGTCACCACCCCTAATACCCATCTGTACCATTTCTATCTCACAGAATTTAAAGGCAAGTACAACATCATGCCTGCTGTTCTTATGATGTTTGGAAAGAACACTTTTGTCATCCTGATTCTGTATCGAATGAATGTGTTTCCCATGCCTGACTTAAAGTGGCCTTGTGGACTTGCCAACATAAAATGCTCCGCAATGGCAAGAAACAAGATAAATAGCATTCTCTATAGTACAGTTTATGAAATCCCTGATCTCATAAGTTTTATTGCTGTTGCATGTTATGTTATATATATTTAAATGCTGATCAGATTTTATTAGACTACCTGTAATAAATTATTTTAAACAGTAATATTCTGTAATTGTATTGTTCTCAACTACAAAATAAATAAAAAAGTATTATGGAAAAGAAGAAAAAAAGTATTCCTTTCTAATTTATTTGAACCAGTAAATATTGATGACCCTTTTTTCAGAAAATGTCTGGCTGTGTATTATTAGTTAGTGTTTGTTCAGAGGTTTGGCAAAGAACACCAGGAGGAAGGAGTACTGTGTGACTGGTCTTCTCTGCTGGGACTGTATTGGTCTCCTTCCCACCCCTCCACCCTCCCACTCAAAGCTAGTTCTACTTTTATAGGCACAGGAGTTGATTGACAACAGGAACTTCCTGTTTGAGAGCTAGAAGTAAGTGATCACAGAGCCACCAAAGACTCACCATTCTAGAAGGGCAAGAGTAGCTCTCTGGCCCCCCACAGCTGCTGGAGGTCTACCTCTGAGCAAGTAAGGGATCTACTGAGAAATATAGGATCTTCTTGTCTCAGAACAGGATGATCAGGAGCTTAAAGGGCACAGAGGCAGTAAGTAAGTAGGGAGAGAAGAAAAAACAGAGGAAAGAGTAAGGATTCTAAACAACAGTGAAGGAGTAAGACATAAGACATGATGTGAGTGGTACAGTGCGGTGGCTGTGGAGCAGCAGTCTTCCAGGAGACGTTCTGGAGGATGCGGTGTTGTCCCATATGTAGGCACCTCTCTGGGGTGAGGGAGGTGGTTGCTCATCTCCAGGCTGAGTTGGCCAGGATTTGTGGGACCTTCTCTTCCATCCATGGACCACCTGGGCCACTGCTGTTGCCTCAGAGGTTGCCAAGAAAGAGGAGTGGTTGGACCACAGTGGGCTCAGGGAGGGTGAGGGTGGTGGAACAGAGGTGTATCCCTCCAGTTGTACCTCTCCATAATTTCTATGCCATTCTGGCAAAGTGTGGTTCCTCTATGGAGGCACCCGCAGTGGAGACCAAGGAGGATGTTGGGAACCTCCACAAGGGAGACCCACAGGATGGTGGCATGGGACCCCACAGGGGAAGGAGACAATTCCTGGTGGGGGACTCCATTGTTAGGAAGGTAGAACTGGAGGAGGAAGGGGAGAGGGAGGTAAGGTGCCTGCCTGGCACCATGGCTTATAGGGACAGGGAGTGAATCCTCAGGCTCACCAGAGCAGCTGCACAGGAGGAGCTGGATGTCATTGTCCACCTAGGAACAAATGACCTGGCTAAGAAAGGGATCAGAGCAGTGCAGGAAGAGTTTGTGGAGTTGGGAAGGGGCCTTAGACATGTAGCACACACTGTAACCTTCTCAGAGGTGCTGCCTATCTATGGCGTAGGTGAGGCTAGGGTGCTCCACACCATGGGATTCAATCAGTGGTTAAAGAATTGGTGCAGAGCTTGGATTTGGCTTCATTGGGGACTGGGGGTCCACCTGGAGTGATGCAGGGATCTGTCCAGGAGGGGAACCAGGATCCTAGTTGATAGGTTTAAATGCTTCATTAGCAAGCATTTAAAATAGCCAAGGGGGAGGCACTGGAAAGGAACAGAGAAATCCTAGCCCCCACAAAACATTCAGGGTAGTAAGTGAGTTAAACACCAAGACAGCGATGTTGATAGGGAGAAGGGCAGGGGTAAATGGAGAAAATGACAAAGACAATAAGGACAGGATGGGGCAAAAATGAGAAAGGAAATCAGGAAATGGAGGGTAATGAGCACCAATGCCCATAGTCTGGGCAACAAACTCCCTGAACTGGTGGCTTTGCTGGAAGAGGGATGCTTGGATATCATAGCAGTCACAGAAACATGATACACAGAGAACCATGACTGGGATGTTAACATACCAGGGTACATAACCTACAGGAGAGACATGGAGGGGAGAAGAGGAGGGAGTAGCTCTCTATGTAAAGGAAGGGATAAAAACAACTGAACAAAAGAGTAAACAGAGAGGAGATGAGGCACTGTGGGTCACATTAGAGACTGGAAATGGTACCACAATCCGCACAGAGGTTGTATGCAGACCCCAATGTCAGGGGTAGGGAATGGTCAAGGATATGATAGAAGGCATTCTTAGGATGGCAGAGAAAGGGGAGATACTGTTGATGGGAGACCTGAATATGCCAGATGTTAACTGGAGCACATTTGCTGCAGCCACATCCAAGAGCAGGGCTATTCTTGATGCCCTACAGATGGCATGCCTCAAACACCTAGTTTCAGAACCCACTCATGAGGGAGCAATCTTAGACCTCATACTCTCAAATGGAGACAGTGAGAGGATCTCAGATCTAGAAGTGGGTTACCATCTGGGAACAAGCGACCATCAAACAGTGTGGTTCACGAGAAACTCAGCTATAGAGTCAAGCCATACAAAAGTGAGGGTACTGGACTTCAGGAGGGCTGACTTTGGCAAGATGGGAGAGTGTCTTAGAAAAGCACTAGCAAACAGGCTAGAAGGAGGGGTGGAGCAACAATGGGGAAACATCAAAACTGCCATCACAGAGTTAACAAGCCTTTGTGTGAAGCAAATAACAAATTAATGAAAGAAAAAGCCACTATGGTTCTCAAAGAGGTGGCGGGGAAAGTCAGGGAGAAAAAGATAGCATTCAGGAAGTGTAAGGAAACACAGAAGGAGCAGGACAGAGAGCTGTACCAGTTAAGGCAGAAGGAAGCAGGGAGGGAAGTTGGATTAGCAAAGGCTCAAACTGAGAAAAAGATAGCCAACTCAGTTAAGAAGGGAGATAAAACCTTTCATAGGTACATCAGGAAGTGTAGAACTACAAAGGGAGGGATAGTGAGGCTGAGAGGGACAGTGAAAAAGCAGGGATACTGACCAAATATTTCTGCTCAGTATTCACAAAAGAGGAGGAAGGGGAGGTGCCTAATCCAATTAACAGAAGCACTCTTGATAGGGGGGTCAATACCAGTCCTTTCACAGAAGAAAAGGTTCTGAAAGAACTCCCAAAACTGAAGGTGGACAAAGCAGTGGGGCCTTATGGAATTCACCTCAGAATTCTAAAATAATTAAGGGAAAACTAGTGAAACCACCTACTACCCTTTTTAACAAATCATGGGAGGATGGGGGTCACGTGATGGCAGCTTGCTGAATGGCAGCTGAGGCCTAGAGCTCTCCCCTCTTGCCGCCCTAATCGCCGGATTCTGAATCCCCTGAGGCACTAACGCTTTTGAAAATAGTACCAAAAGGGCGTTTAATCACCGATTATCGACCTGATTGGGTGTTGCTGCTGGTTTATCATATCTACAAAGAGAGATGGAGGTGGATAGGGGAAACAGGCATGGCCGAGAAACATCCATGTGACCCCTGAAAAGGCTCCCAAGAAGCGGGAATCAGGCGGGACTGGGACGGAGAAATGTGGGAAAAAAGCCAGTCGCCCAGCCCCTAATGGAGGATAAATTTATGCAGGAGTTAACTCCATTGAAGGGCATCCTTCAGGACATCACCGCTGAGTTGAAGTCCCTGCGGGACCTTTCCTCCCTGTCTACAGTATCCGTCAGGAGGCCAGAGTGTTTTCGTTGGAGCAATGGAAGGTCAAAGCAGAAGTGGAGATGGCTGGTCTAACCCAACAGGTGCGGAAGCTACAGTCCAAAACCGAAGACTTAGAGGGACGTAACCAACAGAACAATTTGTTGATCCTGGGCCTGCCGGAGATGGAGGAAGGGCCCGATCTAATGGCGTTTCTCCAAAAATTCCTTGTTAAGGTGGTAGACCCATCGCCGATTAGCCCAAGCTATCACATCGAGAGGGCCCATCGGTCGTTGAGACCTCGACCACCGCCTGGTTCCCCCCCGCGCCCTATTATTATGAAGTTTTTAAGTTTCATCGAAAGGCAGCACGTCTATGGTAGGTCTCGGGATCTGCAAGAAGTTGCATGGGGATCGGTGAAGATTCGGATTGCCCAAGATCTCCCGAAGGAAACGAGAGAGAAGAGGGCCGCCTTCCATCCCACGGTCCAGAAGTTAATCGCCGCATCCATCCCCTTTTAGAATGATGTATCCAGCTACTCTAAGAGTTTCAATTGGTAACGCCACTCACAGTTTCAACTCGCCAAAAGTGGCTTGCAAAGACCTCTCTACCAGACTTCCTGACCTGTTTAAATCTCAGGGCTGAGAGACTCGTTGCATCTGTAGCCATATAAGAAGGGCTGGTTCTAATTGCTTTGCCAGAAGATACTGAGCTTACCCCTTTTACTTTTTTTTTTTTTCCTTCTCTTTGTTTTTAGCTGTATGCTCCGGTTTTCCCTATTAGTACTTCTCCGATTACTTTTAGGGTTACCGGGTGTTGCCTCCCTTTTCCCCCGGCTGTTATTTGGCTCTCTTACCTGTGCTGTGTATAATCATTGGCCTGGGGAGCTGGGTGATGTCCTGGGTGGTCGGGTAAGAAGGACCGGACCGAGGATAGCCAGAGTCTGGGGTTTATTCGAACTCATTTGATCTGGTAACAGTTGCGGGGTAACTTCCAGCTGTTGGACGGTTAGTCCTGTACCGAATTGGTGCCCCCTGAATCAAGTGGCCGGAAGTGAGATCAGTCCTCCACACTGGGCCTGGTTACCGATTTTGAATCCCCCTCTTTGATACCTGAGACAGGGGTGAGTTGTTGTCAATTTTGGATTAGATTCATTTCGTTTACCATTCTGTTAGGTCAATAGAAAGGGGGGTTGCATCGGAGGGGATTATTATATTCTATTTCTATAACTGGTGCGGTAATTGGCAGTTTGGAGGGAGGTGGGGAGTAGCTAGCTCTAAAGCCTCGCGTCTAGTGGAGGCTGAATTACGAGCCTATGGAAGGGGGCTTGGCCAATCCAGTCCCAGTCGCCGGGCTATTACTGTTTTATTCATTTTGGATTGAGTCTTATTTTTATTATAGGGGGTTCGAAGTTTGGGGTTTCCCCTCGTTAATTGACCTGGTGGCGCTGGGAGTTTCTGGATTCGCAAGGTGGGTCTGGTTGCCAGGAGCTGTGCTTTTCCATGTTGGTTTGGTTTATTACCAGCCCTGGCTCCAGGTTGTAAATAGTTATTTGTTTAGGGTTTGTGAAGAGATGGGTGATTTGGGGGGGCATGAGGTTTCCATCAAACTTTCATCCTGTCAGATTGCCTTCTGGTTATGGGGGTTTTCTAGATTGGGTGGGAGGGTTTGGGGGAGGAGGCTGGCTGGTTGCATTCTTTTCACTGCTATATTTTAATACTATCTACTGCTTTGTTAGAGTTAATTCTAAAGAATCTCCGTGGGTGAGCTTGGGGATGGGAGTGGATAGAGGTTCGAGAGCTCATTTTCTTGTCCTTTTACTGGAGGGAGGGGTGCGGCTTGCTGGTTATATCCTGTTCAGTTCTGTATCTCAGTAATAATTTCTGTTTTGTCAGGGTTACCCTTCAAGGGTTTTCGATGGCAAGCTGGGGGATGGGGGGGGGTTTTGTGTGCTCATTTTTAGCTCTAGCTCTGGATATGTATATGTCTTCCTTCTTACAACACAAATTTTAAAATGGCTATGTGCACGCTTAAGGTGATGTCATGGAATGTGCGTGGGCTCAGAGAGAGGGTCAAAAGAACCCAAATTTTCAACCATTGTGCGTTGCTGCAAACAGATGTTTTGTTCCTACAAGAAACCTACTTGGTCAGGATGGAGAATAAATGGCTATCCAGGTCCGGTTTTTCCCAAATGTATGCAGCAAGTGGATCTAGTTCTAGTAGGGGAGCAGCTATACTCATTAAAAAACATGTCCTGTTTTTGAAAGATTTGGTTGTGGAGGACCCAGAGGGGAGATTTGTTTTGGTCAGAGGCTCTTGTAATGGAAACACTGTTGTTTTGGGCTCTATTTATGGCCCTGTTGGAGGAAGCCCTGAGTCCCTAATGGCCCTCTCAGATAAAATTAGTGCTCTACTTCCCTCTCAGCTTATCCTGGGGGATTGGAATATTTCACCCTGCCACTTCCTAGATAAAGATCCTCAAGGTACCGGCTCCCTCACTTCCTCGCAGAGAGCTCTACAGGACTTTTCGCAGCTGTTAGGTTTGTGTGATCCTTGGCAGCTCTCTAATCCTTCTCTTCGAGCATTTTCATATTTTTCTCAGCCCCATAGATCATGGTCTAGGATTGATTATATCCTGCTCAGTATGAGTCTTCTTTCGGGTTTCCTTCAGGCTGGCATTGAGCTGATAATTCTTTTGGATCATGCATGTGTTTGGATCAGACTCTCGCTGGACCCTGAGTTTCATCGAGATACTGCCTGGAAGCTCAATACGCAACTGCTTAAGGACCCCAATGCGGTGGCATGCATTAAATCTTTAATCTCCATGTTTTTGGCAGATAATCTTTGAACTGTTTCAAGGTTTGATCTGGTCTGGTGTTCCTTAAAATGTTACCTGAGGGGTGAGTTAATTAAGTTAGCTTCGGCAAGGAAAAGGGCTCGGCAAGCGCAAGCAACTTTCTTAATGAACAAGATCAGGGAAGTCGAGGCCGCTCAATCTTCTACCTCACCGGTAGCTTCTTTTGGCACCCTTTTGGCGTTAAAAAGTGAATACACTGATCTTCTTAAGGAGAAGGCTGAATACTGCTGGATTAAAACACAAGCTAAGTATATTGACCACGGGGAGAAGGCTGGGAAACTGCTGGCCTTAAGGCTTCGGTCTGTAGAGGGTTCTAGACTAATTCCGGTCTTGCAAACACCTAATGGTTCCATTCAAACTTCCCCTAGGAAAGTTGTACAGATTTTCAAGGACTATTATCGGGATTTATATAGTATGCCCGTATCCCCTCCACCTCCCTTAGATATAGATACATATCTGGCTGACATTGACATTCCACAGCTTCTGCCAGCTCATTAGAGGGCCCTAACTGCCCCAATCTCTCTCGCTGAGATAGAAGAGGTTATTGCCTCCTTGGTCTTAGATAAGGCACCCGGCCCGGATGGGTTCCTGCCAACTTTATAAAGTGTTTTCGAGCTGGCTCGATGCTTCTTAAACTCTATGAATATCTTTTTTCTTCCCCCATCATTGATCCTATGCTTCTTGAAGCCACCGTTGTTCTAATTCTCAAGCCGGACAAAGTCCCTACCGACCCGGCGAGTTATCACCCTATATCTCTTCAAAATTATGATATGAAAATACTCTCTAAGATTCTAGCTGACCGGGTGAAGGGGGTTTGGACCCATCTTCTCAGTCCAGAACAGGTCGGTTTTGTTTATTCCTGATCGCCATCGGATCATCTGAGAGTTCTCTCTCATATTTCTCAATATGCCGGCGCTGCCCTAACTCCAATGGCTTTGGTCTCGCTGGATGCTGAGAAAGCCTTTGATCGGGTGGATTGGGTCTTTCTCTGGGCAGTGCTAGCTAGGATGGGGTTCCCGGCTTCTTTTCTCAAATGGGTCCAAACCCTCTACAGATGTTCTTTGGCTAGGATATATTGTAATGGGCTTTTCTCGTCACAGTTCCGGCTATATACTAGCACCAGACAAGGCTGCCCCCTCTCACCATTCTTATTCAATCTTTATCTGGAACCCTTCCTCATTAAACTTAAATCTTCACCAGCTATTAGAGGGTGCCTCGTATACCAGCGGGAGTTAGTTCTCTCGGCGTATGCAGATGATATTCTTCTGCACGTCATGCACCCACCGAGTCATCAGAGCATGTGTTGGACATAATCAGGCAATATGGGGCCCTTTCCCGATACAAATTGAATATTTCCAAATCGGAGATTTTCCCGTTGAATGCTCTTACACCTAAATCAGACCTTGTTAATTTCGGCATGAAGTGGACTCCCAAATCAATTAAATATTTAGGAATCCACTTCTTCGACAGATCCCTCCCTCCTTAAAAAGCTTAATTTGGATGACCTTAAAAGCTGTATTCAGCAGGATTTGCAACGGTGGTCCACTCTCCCCATTTCCCTTTGGGGTCGGATTAACATTATAAAAATGAATGTTCTTCCCCATATCTTTTACCCTCTTAATTTACTAAATCTTTGGTTGCCTGTCTCGTACTTTCAGCAGTTCCATAGAATGTTTTCCAATTTCATCTGGCAGGGTAAGGGGGTTCGGCGTTCCTTTTTTAAGCTATCCTTACCTAAAGATAAGGGTGGTCTAAGGCTTCCTAATTTGCAGCTTTACTACTGGGCGGCGCATCTGGCTAAATTAGGGAGATGGCTACCGGTTAACCCTAATCCCACTTCCCTGACCTGGCTCCAAATCGAGAAATCAATTCTGCTTGATTCTGGAGTCGACCCCTATGCTATTTTTCACACTCCCCACTCCATGCTCTCACACTCGATAACAGACCAGACAGTTCTTCTATCCCTCAAGTCCCTATCACAGTGTATGCGTTCTTTTAAGATATTCCCGAAGGAAGATCTGAGTCAACCGGTTTCACTCAATCCCAATATTAAGATTGGGAATTCAATGATCACTCCACTGGCTCCCACAGATTAAGGAGACTTGTCTAGAGCATTTCTACGGATGCAGGTCCCTCCTCTAGATCTACGGACATCCTAGATAAGTATACTATCCCCAGAGTACACATTTTAAAGTATACCAACTCGACATCTTATTGCCAGTAAGTTTGGTACGCATTACAGGGAGTAGGTAGTTCGTCCCTTTCTCTCTCAGGTGCTAACTCTTGCCACTAAACCACATGCCATTTCGACAATTTACTCTTTTCTGTTGAATTACAATGTTTCAGAGCCTTTGGTAGGCTCCAGGACCTGGTCCTCCCTCTTTCCAGACTCCACTCTGAATTGGTCCTGCCTCTGGAAGGATCTGCATAAGTATCATACTCAGGATAGGCTAAGGCTTACCCAATATTATATTGTAAAAAACATGTATTACACTCCTAAGAAGCTTTTTCTACTTAAAAGGCTTCCCTCCGACCTGTTCCAGATGTATGCAGGGCAGAAGGGATTCCTTACATATTTTCTGGAGTTGTGACAAAGTCTCCCTCTGTGGTCCCCTATTCGTGATAATATAGATCCGTTATTGGGTCTTTCGAGTTCTTCACTCCCAAGTTTGCATTTTAGGGAATTATGCCAAGGTTGACAGTGTAGAACGCCGCTATCACATGGTGATGATTGCTTCTGTGGTCAAGAGGTTGGTCCTCAGACATTGGACAGATCGGCTGACTTTGTCATATGCTGAATGGTTGACGGAACTCTCTGCCTGCCTCAATGCCGAAAAATTGGCTCCTAGCCTGCGTAATCATATAGACCTGTTTCAGAAAAAATGGGGTAAGCTGTATTCTGTGTATCTCCATTAGTGTTCAATGACCTTCTCTCTGTGGCCTGCTGTAGCTCAGATACCCTTTTGAATTGGGTAGTAGCCGTCTTCCTGTATGGGGAGATGAAGCTTGTTTGCCTAGATGGACATGCTGTATATCCAGTTCTGAAGTATTGCATGGCTTGCACACCCTGGTGGGGGGGGTGCTTTGGGGGGGAGGAGAGGGATGGATGGGGGGGTGGGGTTTATTTTGTACCATGTAATTTCGTGGCTTGTTATTAATGTCTTGCTGTATGTTTTGGTTTTTATCTGTTGAAAATCAATAAACTTAAATTTCAAAAAAAAAAATCACGGGAGGATGGTGTGGTACCTGAGGACTGGAGGAAGGAAAATGTGATTCCCCTTCACAAAAGTGGGACCAATACAGAGGCAGGAAACTATAGACCTGTCAGTTTGACCTCTGTGGTAGGGAAAGTGATGGAATCACTTCTGAAGGAAAGAATTGTTGAGTACCTAGAGGCCAGTGGGGCAGAGGACCCAAGGCAGCGTGAGTTTACAGGGGGAAGGTCATATCAGATGAATCTAATTGATTTCTTTGACTGGGTAACCAAAGTAGTAGACCAGGGAGGGGCTGTGGACATGGCCTACCTAGACTTTAGCAAGGCATTTGACACAGTCCCACATAAAAGATTAATAGTCAAATTAACCAGCCTGGGAGTGGGTCCCAGGGTGGTAGCCTGGGTAAAACTTTGGCTGGACAACAGGACACAGAATGTAATTGTAAATGGAGTCCACTTTGAAGAAAGAGGGGTTACTAGTGGGGTACCACAGGGTTCAGTACTGGGTCCAGTCCTTTTTAATGTATTTATAAGTGACATTGCAAAGGGACTGGAAAGAAAAGTATGCCTCTTTGCAGATGACACAACGATCTGCAACAGGGTTGATACACAAGGAGGCATGGAAAGGATGAGAAGGGACTTGGCAAGGTTGGAGGAATGGTCAGAAGTAAGGCAGCTTGGATTCAATGCAAAGAAGTGCAAAATAATGCACCTGGGAAACAAAAACCCAGGGGAAGATTACACAATGGGGGGGTGAGGTAGTAACAACAACAAAAATAGAAAGGGACCTGGGGGTAATGATATCAGATGACCTTAAGGTTAGCAAGCAATGTGAGAAGGCAGTAAGGAGGGCTGGGGGTATACTGAGATGTATAGGAAGATGCTTCACCAGCAGAAAACAGGAAGTTGTTATCCCTGTGTACAGACAGTTGGTGAGACCCCATCTGGAGTACTGCATCCAGTTCTGGAGACCCCATCTCTGCAAGGACATAGACAGGATAAAGGCAGTCCAGAGGAGGGCAACTAAAATGGTGCAGGGTCTGCAAGAGAAGCCATACGAGGAGAGACTAAAGGAGCTTAATATGTATACCCTTGAAGAAAGGAGGGAGAGGGGGATATGATAGAAACTGTTAAGTACCTCAGCGGAACCAACAAAATCCAAGAAGGTAGCATCTTTCAGAAAAAGAGATATGCAAGAAATGGGGAACACAATTTAAAGATACAGGGGGGCAATATGAGGAAGTATTTTTTCACAGAGAGGGTGGTAGATGCATGGAATAGCCTTCCTGAGGAGGTTGAGGGGTCTAAAACTGTGGGAGAATTCAAGAACACATGGGACAGACATAAGACAATTCTTGTGGGGGGTAGGAAGAAATAGGCTGTTGGTTAACTAGGATCTGCAGCTTATCCTGTAGGTTGGGAAATGGGCAGACTAGATGGGCCAAGTGGTCCTTATCTTCCATCAATGTCTATGTTCTGCTGCTTACTAAAACATTGAGGGCATGTACTGGTCAATCTTTTGTATTAAATGCATGCATTCTTAAGTATGGTGGTATGAACTTTATAATGCAATGTTTATCTTGGTTAAGAGAAAAACGTACATTAAAAAATGAAGCAAAAATCAAAGTATATTCTGTGAACAACTGTGACGCTACTGATTTGCCCTCAGAACTCTTTTGCAACAGTTGCATGATTACTTGTTCAAGCATTATCATGATACAATTCAATTGCAGCCATAAACTCTGATCAGGCGTGACACTGTGCCTTGCTACCCATCATCATCATATTCATCACTCCTTTTCACTAAAAATTACAGTGAAGCTTATTTGCTGACACTCCTATGCAATCAACATGGGTACGTTCACAAGCAGATTGCCATGTCCCTTCAGATGGAATTCCCTACTATGTGCCATGCAAACTAAAAATTCTCTTGGCTTCTATTTAAACTTCATGAACTTCTTCTTCTGCTAATTTGCACTGCTGGCCAATATTAAATCTAAGACAGTAAGACTGGAAAAAATAGTGCACCCCTGGTGTTTGTTAGAGCCAGGTGTGTTCCCTGACACCCTGAAGGATGCAATGATACCACCTCTCCTCAATAAATCCTCTCTTGACCTAGACTGTCTCATTAACTACAGACCTGTCTCTAACCTTCCCCTTGTGGGTAAGGTTATTGAGAAGGTGGTTGCACTGCAGCTCGAGGAACATCTTACCACCCATGATGACGACAATCCTCTCCAGTCCAGATTTCAGAAGAGGCATAGTACTGAGATGGCCCTAGTTCAGGTACTCAATGATCTCCTGATAGCGAGAGATCAGAAGAGCTGTTCCATCTTGCTCCTCCTTAATCTCTCTGCAGCATTTGACACCATGAACCATGGTGTGTTATTAGAGCACCTGCAGCTGATTTGTGGACTGTCTGGCATAGTCCTTAAATTGTTCCATTATTTCCTCACTGGCGGGTTTCAGAGACTGGTGGCAGGAATTTACTCCTCTGACCCATTCTCCCTGTATTGTGGGGTGCTGCAGGGCTCTGTTTTATCACCCATGTTTTTTTGCGGTGTGTATGCTGTCTTTGGGAGACATCATAAGGCAGTATGAGCTGAGTTTTCACTACTATGTAGATGATACTTAGCTCTACATGTCCTTTGTGCTCAATCAGGATTGAGCCATCTCAGTATTTAACAAATGCCTCACTGAAATCCGAGACTTGATGAGTGCCAACTAGCTGAAGTTGAGCTCTGACAAGACCAAGGTGTTAGTTGTGCACCCAAATCATTGGACTGATGAGTTTTTGGCTGAGTGGCCTTCTGGGCTTCAGCTTGGAGGAAGCCAGTTGAAGACTTCTGATCGGGTGCAACATCTGGGTATTATTTTAAACAGGGGGCTGACGTTTCAATCTCAGGTGTTGTCCATTTTTAAGACCTCTCTTTATCATCTGAGGAATATCACCCAGATCAGGCACTTGGCCCTGCATGATGACCCTCCATCACTGGTCCAAGTCTTTGTGACCTCCTGCCTGGACTATTGCAACTACCTATATGTAGAGCTACTGGGGATCGATAGCCACCGCTTGCAGCTGGTGCAGAATAAGGCTGCCAGGTTGTTGACTGGTTTATCTTGATCATGCCATGTCACACCTCTGCTCCGCAGCCTGCACTGGCTACCTGTTCAGTGGCGGATCACTTTCAAATTTGGTTTGCTGACCTATAAAGCCCTACAGGGACTGGGGCCGTGCTACCTGCAAGATCATCTTCACCACTACTGCCCTCCCCTCCCACTCCCCTCCACTGATGAGGGATTGTTAGAGGTTCCTAGGGTCTGTTGAAGTCCTTGGGTGCCAATGCATTTGTGTTTGCAGCACCTACCCTGTGGAACTCTTTACCTTGTTGGATTAGAGTGTGCATGACTTTGGAGAGTTTTAAATCTGCACTAAACACATAGCTTCTCAGTCTTGCTTTCTCCAACTTTGGATAATTGTTGATGCAGATATTTTTAGTATTATTTATTGTCTTTGAATTTTACAATTTTAGGATCAGATATCATGTACAAGCGCTTTGATACCCTGGTGAATTGTACTTTTCTACAAATAAACTGGCAACAGTTCTGGGAGCGAAAGTTCTTTAAATTTGATGGACTGCATCTGACTAAAGAGGGAGTCAGTGCATTGGGGCAGAAGTTTGACGTCTTTGCAGAATATTTAAACTAGCAAATGGGGAGAGGGGTGCAGCACCCCATACGTCGAATGGGAAGAACACCCCTCCCCCCTCAGCTAGTGGTCAAACAGGAATTCAGCGTGTTTGCCGTTCATTTGCATCACCAGGCAAGAAAAAAGGTTTGTCTCCCCATACGATGCACAGGGGTAATGCCAAACTTCACCCAACAACTAACACACCAAAATCTGGCCAATGGAAAATCATGTACACAAATGCTCACAGCCTGGGAAATAAGATCCCAGACCTGCAGACAATAATGTCAGAGCTAAACTGGACATAGTAATTAGTGAGACGTGGTTTACCAGTAACCACACTTGGGAGACTTCAGTACCTGGCTATGTATTGTTCAGAAGAGACCGAGGTGCAAAAGGGGGGAGGAGTGGCCCTGTATATAATGAAATATCAAAGCTACAGAAATTCAGAATACACATAAGGAGCCAGAAGAACTGTGGGTCACCCTGGAAACAGGAAATGGGACAGCCATAAGAACTGGGGTTGTCTACAGGCCCCCAGACCAGAGGGGGACATAGACACATTACTGTTAGAAGATATACAAAACATGACAGCTAAAGGAGGTTCTGATAATGGGAGACTTCAACATGCCAGATACAGATTGGTCAATACCAGCAGGAACATCTGCCAGAACTAGACTCATAGTGGATTCCTGCAGGGAGGGTCTCAAACAACTGGTACAGCAACCCACAAGAGACAGGGCTATCCTAGATCTAGTACTGACTAACAAAGAAGGGATCACAGATCTCCAGGTAGAAGGTCACCTGAGGGCCAGTGACCATCACATGGTATGGTTCAATTTAGCTACTACATCTAAATAATCCCATTCCAAGGCAAAAATATGGAACTTCAGAGGAGCTGACTTTGATAAGATGGCCAACAGAGTTAAGCTAGCCTGGCAAAAGAAACACAGGTGAGGAGGTACAGGCAAAGTGGGCAAGCATTAAGGATACAATACTTGAAGCAACATCCCATTGTGTTAGACAGAAAAGGAAGTGCAAAGAAGAAGGAAACCACTTTGGTTCTCAAATACAGTAGCAGAAAAGGTCAGAGAGCCAAAAGGCTGGCCTTCAAGAAAATATAAGGGAACACAGCGGGATGAAGATAGGGAGGACCCTAAGGGAAGCAGGTAAGGCAGTAAGGCAGGCAAAGTCCCAAACTGAGGAAACACTAGCACGAACAGTAAAAGAAGGTGACAAGACTTTCTATAGATACATTAGTGAAAGGAGAAAGTCCAGAGGGGTATGCTAAGCTTAATGGAGAAAAGGAGCATGTGAGGAGGAGGACCTGTAAAGGCATCTATCCTAAATAGATACTTTGCTCAGTATTTACTGAAGAGAAGGTAGGCAGGGCCACAGCTCAGCATCATGGCACAGGGGAGGGAGGTGAGCACTACTCCTTCACAAAGAAGGTCCTACAAGAGCTTGCTAAGCTCAGGTGGATAAGGCAATGAGACCTGATGGCATACATCCCAGGGTACTTAAGGAGCTAAAGGAGGAACTAGCAGAGCCATTAGCAGAATTGTTTAGGAGTCTCTGAGCACAGGAGAGGTCCCAGAAGACTGGAGAAGGGCTCATGTGATCCCACTCCACAAGAGTGGTAGCAGGAGGAGGCGGGGAACTACAGACCCGGTCAGTCTTACCTCAGTAGTGGGCAAGATTATGGAGGCACTCCTTAAGGAAAGGATAGTGCAACACCTGGAATCCATAGGGCACAGGATCCAAGACAGCATGGGTTTACAAAAGGAAGGTCCTGTCAAACTAATCTCATAGATTTCTTTGACTGGGTAACCAGAGTGGTGACCAAGGGGAGCAGTTGATGTCCTTACCTTGACTTCAGCAAAGCTTTTGACACTGTTCCACATAGAAGATTGATAAATAAGCTAGGTAGGCTCTGGGTGGGTCAGAAGTTGATCAACTGGGTGGCAAACTGGTTGACTGGCAGAAAACAGAGAGTGGTGGTAAATGTATACAGTCAGAAGAGATGCAAGTCACAAGTGGGTACCTCAGGATCAGTCCTGGGGCCAGTCCTATTCAACATCTTCATTAGTGACCCTCGAGATGGACTAGAGGGTAAGGCTTGTCTGTTTGTAGATAACACCAAGATCTGCAACAGAGTAGATGATCCACATGGGGTGGGCAGAATGAGAAGAGATCTGGATAAACTAGCAGAATGGTCAGAAGAGTGGCAACTGAGTTTAATGCAAAGAAGTGCAAAATCATGCACATGGGGAAGAGAAACCCTGAAGCCACTTATAGGCTGGGAGGAGTTGCTAGCAGTAACAAAGGAAGAAAGAGACTTGGGCATCATCATCACTGATGACCTAAAATCATCAAGCAGACCTCTAAAGCAGTAGGTAAGGCTAGAGGGGTGTTAGGGTATATTGTAGGTATCACAAGTCACAGAAGGAGGTAATAATCCCTCTGTACAAGACATTGGTTAGGGCTCCATCTGAGTACTGCATGCGGTATTGAGGCACACACCTTCACAAGGACATTAACCAAATTGAGGCAGTCCAGAGAAGGGCAACCAAAATGGTGCAGGGACTGCATCAGAAGACATATGAGGACAGATTAACGGAGCTCAATATGTATACCCTTGAGCAAAGGAGGGAGAGAGGTGATATGATCGAGACATTTAAACACCTTAAGGGCATAAACAAGATGAAAGAGTCTAACATGTTTAAATATAAGAAAAATAGCAGGACAAGAGGACACAGCATGAGATTAGAGGGAGGCCGATTAAGGGGAATGTGGAAATTCTTTTTCACAGAAAGGGTGGTAGATGCATGGAATGGCTTACCACAAGAAGTGGTGGCTATGAATACAGTGCAGGGCTTCAAACAAGCATGGATAGGCATAAGGGAGCAATACAAATGACTATGAATAGATAGGTCACTGACAGAGCAAAGGCCGATGGCACATTTATAAGGTAGAAAAAGAAATGGGCAGACTGGATGGGCCTTGCGGTCCTTATCTGCCGTCAACTTCTATGTTTCTATTTTAAGTTGAGCTGATAATAAATTACTGAAATGAGTTGGGGGTGTTTGTATGTGTGACGGGTGTGTGTGGGGGGGATGTGGTTATACATATGCCCTCATAATAACACAAAGATGAAGCACTAATGTCTGTAACAACACATGCCAACTTTGCTGGAATTTAACGAGAAGATACAAACTGTAGGAAAACTCATCAAATTTCAAAGTGGGAGCCAATGATGCATAATAGCTTTGTCAAATTATTCCATGATAAATACCTAAACAAATAAGAATAGATACAATATGAAAATATGAATACTACTTACCGAAATAAAAAAAATGAATAAATATCAATGGACACTGCTGACCTGCAAAGGAGGGCCAACACCTAATATTGAGCTGACACAATCATATGGAGCAAAATAAATTAAGCTAATGAAATGTAGAGAGAACCATACATTGATAGAGAAAACAATAGAAAAAGAGAGTGATATTGAGATGTTGAGAATGAGAGAGAGAGAGTGTGAGACTGACAGAGAGAGAGGGAGAGACAGTGATAGTTGAGAACAAGAGTGAGAGAGAGAGACAGAGAGAGAGAAGAGGGAAAGGGAGTGGGAGAGTTGGTATGAGAGACCGACAGATGCAGATATTCATAAAATGCGAGCCAGGAGATGAAGTAAAATAAATATGAACTAGTAATGTTGGTTATGTCCATAAGCTGTTACCTGAATTGTAAAATGAAACAGCAGTACGTTTTATGTTACTGTTGATGAGGGTAAAAAATAAACTAGCATGTTTGAGCAGAATATATTTCCCCTATGTAGATATGCAGCGCTAACAAGTGTGTATTTATACGTCAGAACAGATGCATTGCTCATTAGCATTACTAACACATGTAGCCAAATGCAATTTGTAATAATATCCCTCTCTCCTTTATATAACTTTAATTTTTCCTTTTTCAATGACAACAATGTCCTGAATAAAAAATAATAAAATGAGCTCAGGCAGATCTCAATGTCAGTTTGTTAACTGATAAAGAAAATCTCACTTTCCTAAGAATTCATCTGAGATGTGGAAAGTTTAAACAATGCTACTCATAAAGTCAACATTCAAAGATAGAAGTATTTAGATACTTAGTATGGCAACATCCTGAGAAAAATGATAAGAACACAATGATCTGTATTGGCAGGTTTATCTGTGTCTGTGTGTGTGGGATGCCATGGAGGGGGGTAGCATTGGGACGGTAGAATGGTCATTGAAAATAATAAGAAACAGGTGAAACACACAATACAGTCTAACTATAGTCAACATTTATTGTCATTTGGCACATACAGACAATGATTAAAAGGTGAAACATTACAAAGAATGACACATGATTATTTATGCAAATTGAATTCAATCTGACAAAGAAGCAGTTTTATTCGAGACAGATCACATATGTGTAGCACTGTTTAATCTTCTAGGTTGCTTGAAAGGACAGAGCAAAGAACCTTACCAGAACAAGGGAAAGGATTAAGACTTTCCTTTGGCTAGGCTGATTTACTGTGTGGTGTTATTTTTATTTTGTACTCACAGGGATTGTTACTGTTTGTTGCGAATCTTTTATTGCTTTATTTTTCTCTGATTCAAATTGTTGCTGGGTATACCTTCTGCTGCATTATTACAAGGTGTGCCTACAGGTGTGTGCTAACAGATTACTGCTATAATCTTCTGATTCAAATTGTCTTTTGCAAGGTATATCTTCTGTTACTGCTTTATTTTCTCTGTGGCAAAGTGTGTCTTACAGGGTATATCTCCTGTGAAATTATTACAGGTGGTGGTTTACAGGTTTTACAGTTTTATCTATCATTAGGATAAGCTTTCAGGGTTACTGCATTTGATGCTGACTGATTTTTTTTGCTCTTACCTCCTTGTTTCTTTCATCCATGGTTCTTCAATTTTGGCAGGGGAAGGGCCCAGCCACCCATCCCCATCCACACCACACTACACTTCTTTTATAGGGTAGCATAGTCGTGACATTTCCTGTGGCAAAGCAGGAAGGGGAAGATCAGTGGGATATCCACACGGTGACCTCATTTACAGGGGCACTAGTAATTTAACTTGTTATAACAAGTTATACAAAAACAAACAACCAAAACACAAAATCAAACTTTTGCTTTCATTTTCTTCCTTCTAATTACTCTGACCAGGTTATAAACCCAGCAACTCATCTGGAATGGATATCATTAATTGCAGGTACTGTGGAACACTTTTCAGAAGGGCAGTTTTACAGTATTTAGGACACTGTCCTACATGCTGGGCCATCGGAGATCTTAGGGCTCAGCTCCAGGCAACGTGGGCAGAGATTGCATGCCAGAAATTTCATATTCAAGAGGAAATATATTATAAGAACCACCCGCCATTTCCCCACCATCCAATAGAAGCACCTCGACCACAGAGGGTAGTTGGTCTGGGAGGTTGGCAGGTGGTTAGGAGGGGCAAATCGGGTTCCCCATCATTCAGTGCTCTACAACATATTACCTCCACAAACCATATAAAAACTACAAACTGGTATCTGCCTCTATCTCTGAAATCAAACAAAGGGGCAGAGGACATTGCAGAGTAGGACACTGCAGCACAGGAGCTAGCACAACAAAACTCACTCAAAACTGGAACCAAAACAAAAAAAGCAAAAAGGAAATCAAAAAACTTCTGATCATAGGAGACTCCATGATTCGGGGAGTTGATATCTATCTCCAGCCAGGGGTAGTGGTCAGATGTCTCCCAGGTACATCAGCTTGGAGAGACACTGACCGCATTGCTAAAATTGTTTGGAAAGCAGGAGAAAACATTGATGTCCTGGTACACATAGGGACTAATGATCTCACCAGCCGGTCTGTTGTGGAGACCAAGGAACACCTGACCAGGCAGGGTGACAAACTATCATACATTTCATCCGGCATCTCCTTCTCCTCTGAGATCCTGCCAGTCTGGGAGAGGGGGGCAGATGGACAGAAGGTTAGAGAAGGGGAGATAGGGGAGCTAAACATGTGGCTCAAGGGCTGGTGACAGGAAAAAGGACACAGTTTTGTAGGGAACTGGCAACAGTTTGGGGAGTGAAAGTTCTTTAAATTTGATGGACTGCATCTGACTAAGGAGGGAGTCAGTGCACTGGGGCAGAAGTTTGATGTCTTTGCAGAATATTTAAATTAGCAAATGGGGAGAGGGCTGCAGCACCATATACGTAGAATGAGAAGAACATCCCTACCCCCACAACTAGTGGTCAAACAGGAATTCAGCATGTTTGCAGTTCATTTGCATCACCAGGTAAGGAAAAAGGTCCAGCTCCCCATACGACGCACAGGGGAAATGGTAGACCTCACCCAACAACTAACACACCAAAATCTGGCCAATGGAAAATCATGTACACTAATGCTTGCAGTCTGGGAAACAAGATCCCAGGCCTTCAGGCAACAATGAAAGAGGCTAAACTGGACATAGTAGCAATACCGAGATGTGGTTTACCAGTAACCATTCTTGGGAGACATCAGTACCTGGCTATGTACTTTTCAGAAGAGACCGAGGTGCAAAAGGGGGTGGAATGGCCCTGTATGACAATGAAAATATCAAAGCTACAGAAATTCAGAATACACATAAGGAGCCAGAAGAAATGTGGTCTATCCTGGAAACAGGAAATGGAACAGCCATAAGAAGTGGGATTGTCTACAGGCTCCGAGACCAGGGGTAGGACATAGACACATTACTGTTAGAAGATATACAAAACATGTTAGCTAAAGGGGAGGTTCTGATAATAGGAGACTTCATCATGCCAGATACAGATTGGTCAATACCAGCAGGAACATCTGCCGGAACTAGACACATGGTGGATTCCCTGCAGTGGGAGGGCCTCCAACAACTGGTACAACAACCCACAAGAGACAGGGCTATCCTAGATCTAGTACTGACTAACAGGAAAAGGATCACAGATCTCCAGGTAGAAGGTCACCTGGGGGCCAGTGACCATCACATGGTATGGTTCAATTTGGCCACTACAACTAAATCATCAAATTCCAAGGCAAAAATATGGGTCTTAGAGGAGCTCACTTTGATATGATGGCCAACAGAGTTAAGCTAGCCCTGGCAAAAAGAAATACAGGTGAAGGGGTACAGGCAAAGTGGGCAAGCATTAATGATGTAATATTTGAAGCAACATCCCATTGTGTTATAGAGAAAAGGAAGTGCAAAAGATGAAGGAAACCACTTTGGTTCTCAAAAACAGTAGCAGAAAAGGTCAGAGCCAAAAGACTGGCCTTCAGGAAATATAAGGGAACACAGCGGGATGAAGATAGGGAGGCATACCAACCTTCCCTAAGGGAAGCAGGGAAGGCAGTAATGCAGACAAAGGCCCAAACTGAGGAAACACTAGCACAAACAGTAAAATAAGGTGACAAGACTTTCTATAGATACATTAGTGAAAGGAGAAAGTCCAGAGGGGGTATTGCTAAGATCAAAGGAGATAAGGGGGCTTGTGAGGAGGAGGAGGACCACATAAAAGCATCTATCCTAAATAGATACTTCTGCTCAGTATTTACTGAAGAGAAGGTAGGGCAGGGCCCACAGCTCTGCACCATGAACACAGGGGGAGGGAGGTGAGCACTATTCTATTCACAAAAGAAAGTTTCCTACAAGAGCTCGATAAGCTCAGGGTGGACAAGACAATGGGACCTGATGGCACACATCCCAGGATACTAAAGGAGCTAAGGGTGGAACTAGCAGAGCCATTATCAGAACTGTTTAGTGAGTCTCTGAGCACAGGAGAGGTCCCAGAAGAGTGAAGACTGGAGAAGCAGTCATGTGATCCCTCTCCACAAGTGGTAGCAGGAAGGAGGCAGAGAACTACAGACCAGTCAGTCTTAACCCAGTAGTGGGCAAAATTATGGAGGCACTTTTTAAGGAAAGGATAGTGCAACACCTGGAATCCATTGGAGCACTGGATCCAAGACAGCATGGGTTAACAAAAGGAAGGTCCTGTCAAACTAATCTCATAGATTTCTTTGATTGGGTGACCAGAGTGGTGGACCAAGGGGGAGCAGTTGATGTCGCCTACCTTGACTTCAGCAAAGCTTTCGATACTGTTCCACATAGAAAATTGATTAATAAGCTGGGTTGGCTGGGGGTGGGTCAGAAGTTGGTCAACTGGGTGGCAAACTGGTTGATGGGCAGAAAACAAAGAGTTGTGGTAAATGGTATACAGTCAGAAGAGATGCAAGTCACAAGTGGGGTACCTCAGGGATCAGTCATGGGGCCAGTCCTCTTCAATATCTTCATCAGCGACATTGCAGGTGGACTGAAGGGTAAGGTTTGTCTGTTTGCAGATGACACCAAGATCTGCAACAGAGTAGATGATCCATATGGGGTGGGCAGAATGAGAAGAGATCTGGATAAACTAGCAAAATGGTCGGAAGTGTGGCAACTCGAGTTTAATGCAAAGAAGTGCAAGATCATACTAACATACTAACATACTATTTGCCAGCAGATTAGGCCTTACGGTCTATCGAGTCTGCTCGAACCTCAGATCCCTAGTTGGGTGCCGAGGCCCCCCTTGTGTTCCAGAAACCCCTATCATCCATTCCCACACCCCGGGGCCAGGCCATCATCTGATACATCCACTTTCTGTGTCTGTCCCACCCTCTCTTGAAGCCCTCCACTGTGTATCTCTGAACCAGCTCACCAGGCAGTGCATTCCAAGGGTCCACCACCCTCTCAGTGAAAAACTTCCTCCTCTCTTCCCCCCTCACCCTTCCACCTTCCAACTTTAAACCATGCCCTCTGGTGATACCT
This sequence comes from Neoceratodus forsteri, assembly GCA_016271365.2. Classification (NCBI taxonomy): domain Eukaryota; kingdom Metazoa; phylum Chordata; order Ceratodontiformes; family Ceratodontidae; genus Neoceratodus; species Neoceratodus forsteri. Next base: position 662,840,718 of record JADMNL010000022.1, read on the forward strand.
CCCTGCTTTAGTCTAAAGATACCCTCCATGTTTACCCTATTTATTCCCTTGAGGTACTTGAAGACCTCAATCATGTCCCCCCTGTCTCTCCTCTCCTCCAATGAAAACAGGCAGAGCTCCTCTAGTCTATTCTCATTGTCAAATCCCCTAGCCCTCATATCATCTTAGTTGCCCTCCTCTGTACTCTCTCCAGGAGCTGTATGTCCCTCTTCAAGTGTGGTCTCCAGTACTGTACACAGTACTCAAGGTGTGCTCTAACCAGTCCATTGTACAATGGCAGAATCACTTCCTTGCTCCTAGAGGTGATCCCCCTTACGATGCATCCCAACATCCTGTTTGCCTTGCTGGCTGCTCTCCTGCACTGCTCAGAGTTATTCATCACATGCATCCACCATGACCCCTAGGTCTTTTCCCCTCATTGAGGCCTCCAGCGCCTCTCTCCCAGGGTGTATCTGTGTTTAGGTTTCACACAAGATGCAACACCTTGCACTTGGTGATATTGAAATTTAATTTCATGTGTGAGCCCAGCTTTCCAGGGTGTCTAGGTCCTTGCAGGGCCAACCTCCCTCTTCTCCCTCAACTACTGCTCCCATCTTGGAGTCATCAGTGAAGTGACTCATTTCACACCCTATACCCTCCCTGATGTCTGATATGTATGCATTAAACAGGATCGGACCCAGGACCGAGCCTTGCGGTACCCCACTACCAACCTCTCTAGGGTTCAAGAGCTCCCCACAGACCACTACTCTCTGGGTGCATCCAGTTAGCACATAGGAAAGAGAAACCTTGAATCCACCTATAGGTTGGGAGGGGAGTTGCTGGCAGTCACAAGGGAAGAAAGAGACTTGGGCATCATCATCACTGATGACCTGAAATCATCCAAGCAGACCACAAAAGCAGTAGGTAAGGCTAGGGGGATGTTAGGGTGTATTAGTTGGGGTATCACAACTTTTTTCTTTTTTTTAGTTTAACCAGGAGTAGTACACTAAGCTGAAAGATTTTTTACAGGAATGACCTGGGAGCACAGGGAAGTTAAGTGACTTGCTCAGAGTCACACAGTATATAAGTGGAAGCTGTGGGATTCAAACCCAGGTTTGGTCTGCTGGATGTCACCAGATTTGCAACTCAGAGCCTTAAACCACTGTGTTATACTGTCTCCCACTTGGAACTTGGAAGAAGGAGGTAATAATCCCTCTTTACAAGACACTGGTTTGGCCCCATCTGGAGTACTGCATGCAGTACTGGAGGCCACACCTTCACAAGGACATTAACCAAATTAAGACAGTCCAGAGAAGGACAACCAAAATGGTGCAGGGACTGCATCAGAAAGCATATGAGGACAGATTAATGGAGTTCAATATGTATACCCTAAACCAAAGGAGGGAGAGAGGTGATATGATCGGAACATTCAAACACCTTAAGGGCATTAACAAGGTGAAAGAGTCTAACATGTTTCAATATAAGAAAAATAGCAGGACAAGAGGATACAGCATGAGATTAGAGGGAGGCTGATTAAGGGGTAATGTGAGGAAGTTCTATTTCACAGAAAGGGTGGTGGATGCATGGAATGGCCTACCTCAGGAAGTGGTGGATATGAATACAGTGCATGGCTTCAAACAGGCATGGGATAGGCATAAGGGAGCAATACAGATGAGTATGACTAGATGGGCCATTGACAGATCAAAGGCCGATGGCACTTTTATAAGGTAGAAAAAGAAATGGGCAGACTGGATGGGCCTTGCGGTCCTTATCTGCCATCAACTTCTATGTTTCTATGATGTTCAGTTTTAAGGGGTGCCAGTTCACACACCAGCATGTCAGAGAACTCTGAAGCTCACACTGTAAAACAAGAATCACACAAGAAACTGCCTCTCGGCAGACACATGATCCACCATTTTTCAATTTCCCATTACAAAAATAAAACAGACAGTTTTTATTCATTAGTACTTCTTTATTAAACAAACAGAAACACTGTCACGCCATATATTGACTGACACTGATCTACCAGTACCAAAACTGTGGATTATTTCCTGTCTTCTTTAATCCACAATTCTTGCATTCATTGCGCTGTTCAGTGACTCACTGAATTGTGGAATGAATGTATGAGATGTGGATTAACGTATTAAACTGTGGAAAAAAATCTGCAGAACTGACCACTGACAGTGATAAATTCTGTTGGTTTTTGTTCCACAGTTTAATACAATAATCTGCAATTCATACATTTTTTCTGCCATTCTAAGTTGGAATTTTAGTGAATGTTGCCTAGGTGCATACCAAAATTTCATGAAAGAAAAATTCAAACTTTTGCCAAAATTCCACCAGCTGAAGTTTAATTATTTACAGCCCTACTCCCTAGGCTACCTTGCAACCATTCATGTTATGGTAAAACCCACTGTCATAGGCCAAATTTAGTTGCAGAAGATATAAGTAAAGAATGAAGAAAAAACAGAGGATTTATCATATTAAGACCCCCATTTCCCACAGAAAAATATGCGATCCCCTTCTTGATGGGTTTGAGTCTACTGCCTCACAATATTTGAAAAACAAGGCTAAAAATGTGAGCTTTAAACTCCCAAGAAGGTGGAAAAACAAAGCATAAAAGAGTGAATAAAGGGAATAAAAATGTCTGTCTACCAGCCATCCTCTTTTTTTGTAAGATTTTCAAAATTTCCAGATGTTGACTTTCCTTTTACCAATTTCTATTCTGTTTTTCCAGTTAAGGTCTAATGTATCGTCCACTCCTAGTCAAAGACCCAAATGATTTTGTGGTTCCTCTTCAATAACCACCCCAGCAGTGCTCTGTACCTTTGAGCTAGGGGTACCACTTGGAATCCCATTACTCTTTGTTTTATTTATCCAGGTAACAGATGTAGTAGTAAGGGCTTCAGTTGTTTGAATGGCAGCAATCCCAGAGGGTGCATCTAAAATGAACAGCCAGATGTTGTCCTCATAATCAGTTATTTTTTAGTTTAGTATCAAAATCAGGAGGGGATATCTCCTTGATATCTGTATTTCACATAATGTGCCTTATTAAAGGATTCAAAGAAAACACATACAGTATGATAGGGGACTCAATGGGCATCCCTGTCTCATCCTTCTTTCTATAGAGGAAAGTTTACACCAGTTGCCATTAATAAAGGGGATTGTCCGTTTTTCAATATAGAATGTTTTATCTATTTCACAAAATATTCTTGGATCCCATATAGTATGTTCTGAGAACTTTAAACAGGTACTCATGTGAAACCTTGTCAAATACCTTATTTTGTCCTACAACAGGATATATCCACACAACTCTGTCATCGATCCTAACTCACAGACATCACATAAAATAAACAGGTTATCTTTCTTTGTGGCATGGAACAAGTCTGACAAGGTGCCAAAAGAACATTAGCCACTGATTGCAGCCACTTGCATAGCAATTTAGACAGGGATTTTATCAATCAATGGCAATACTTTATTTATTGGGTGCCCAATCCATGTGGCTCTGGGCACCATACAGGTAAAAATATAGTAAAACAGTAGTTCAATCAGGTGAGCAGTAAAAGACAGATTTAAAATAATTAAAAATTATAATATGGGTTTAAGAGGTTATATGGTTTCAGGTTTTTAATGCCTGCTTTTTTCTCATTTATTCAAAAATACCAATAAAGCCTTTCCAATTGTCTGTAGTAACATGTCAGAGTTGAGAATATAGTTGAATACTGGTGCCAGAAATTCACTAAGTGGTGTAATAAAAGTTTTATAGAATTCAGGGGGTATTCCATCAGCCCAGGGAAGGAACCCTTCATAATGTTTTAATAATTTGTTCTATTTCCACCACAGATATATGATCCTGAAGTGAGTTTTTTACATCTTTTGGTGATTCGAGCACTATGCCCAGTGGCAACAAGGGTGATACAGTACATATTGTAATTAAGAATTCCTATGTTGCTGTAATACAGCCTTCCACCACCAGACTAAGTTCCGAATCAGACTCAGTCCAATCATTCTACCCATCTCTCAAAGGCCTGCCCTAGTCTTAAATTATTCACTTTTTCTTTGTATGCTGCAAACAGATCGATAAAAGTGATTTTCTGCATTCCGGACCATTGAGCAACAGTCAGAGATTTTGCTTGATGATATTGAAATTTAAACATTTCTTGTTTTAAACTATTGATCTGTGTTTGGTAATTCCCCTTAAACTTTTGTTGCCTTGGTTGTCACCTTATATAACTTGTTCCATAGTGGTTCCATAGTGTTAAGTAGTGTATTTATCTATATCTCCAAACTTCTTTCCCATGCTGGACCAATAGTGCTTAATATCTAGTTTAGTTTCCTCCAACCACTGTAAAGAATCATCATATGAACAAAAATTAAAAAACAAAACAGCGCTTCTGCCCTCTAATAACTGTTTCATTTGTTGCAGAACTACAGGTCACTCTAATAAGGAGGTATTCATCCTCTATCTGCCTCTTGATTTTTCCTGAATATTGATTCAGTAGAAATGATACAATCCATTAACTGATAGACAGAAAAGTCCACTGGTGTCACTGTTACTGTGTTGCATCATAGCTGGCTTTGACATGTAAACCCCAAATCTCCACAGAACCCACGGCAAATCTGATTGCATTCACTCGCGCCAAGATCCACACTTCTATCATGGCTTAGGCTGTTCACAGTAGAAAGATACAGCCTGTCTCAGCCTGAAAAGAAAATGTTAGGCAGATGTACAGTACCAGTGTTTCTCTGATGCAATTTTACTTTAAAGCCCCATCCCCCTGTACAAATACTCTCTGAGTCAAGTCTAGCTTCTGGAGGGTGCAGAATGCAAAATTATTTTCAACTAAAAATGTGTCACTGACATTGACCCCTTCATTTTGAAATGTGACTCTAATGGTTTTAATGAAAGGCTTTGTTAAAAGGAGAGTGACAAAGGGTTTCTAAAGAGTTGTTGATTTCAATTTTTGATATTTGGCTCAACTCTGTCTAAACCTTGCACAGACTTAAAACTTATATCAAAGATGTCCTCACCTGAGATTTGGATGAGCACATATATTTCAGAAGCAAAAAACTGCAAGGATTCTTTAATTAATTGCTTTGCTACATAGATCCTATCTGGGTTGTCCAGTAAATCATCTCTGTGTTTTGAGCACATTGCATTTCTCCTGGGTGCTGATTCAGATTGCTGTTTAAAAAAAAAAATCAGAATTCTCTGGGCCGGTATCATGTGATCTATTGTGGTCTTGGTTAGATGTCCCTGGATCCTCCCTCTCATTATTCTGTCCCCTGCTTGCCGTGGTGGCCCCTTATCCTCCTTATACATTCCAGGTCTGGAAGTGATATTTTTGGAGAAAACAGACTCATCAACATTAACCTTCAAAAGTATCCTCTCCAGCTGAACTCGACCTTAAACTACTCTCACTTTCTGCTTGTGCCATTGCCTACCCTCTCTCCCTGATTTTAAACCTCTCCTTTGCTACTGGCTCAGTCCTGACCTCAAGGAAGCATGCAGTGGTCCTTCCACTATCTAAAGGTGGAGGCTCTTCTTCCCCGAGTAACTATCACCCTATCTCCCTTCTTCCAACCCTTGCTAAACTCCAAGAACACCTGGTACTCTCACAACTTACCTCATTCCTACCTGAATCTTCCTTTTTCACCCCTTTCCAATCTGGTTTCAGGAAAAAAACACTCGACTACCTCCTCCCTGCTCAGGCTAACTGACTCCATCCTAACCAGGATAGACAATGGCCTTATCACCTCAGCCATTTTTGTCGACCTTACCAAAGCATTCAACACTGTCTCCCACTATCTTCTCTGGGACTTTCTCTCAACAGCAGGCCTCTCCCCTTCTGCCACTAACTGGTTCAGGGCTTACCTCACTGGTAGAACTCAATCAGTCAGGATCTCTGGATTCATCTCCCCTCACCCATCCCAATCACCACTGGAGTCCCGCAGGGCTCAGTGCTTGGTCCCCTGCTATTCTAAATCTTCCTAAATGATCTTCCCTCAGTCTGCCCCCCTTCCTCCTCCATCCACATGTATGGAGATTATATGGTTTTGTATGCATCTGGCTCAAGTCCTGCTGAGGTTACAGCCAGTTTGCAGCATGATTTCAACCAAGTTCAGCTCTGGTTTGCTAACCATCAACTCTTCCTCAATGCCAAGAAGACTGTCTCCATGACGTTTGGCACTAGGCAGAGACTCTCTAAGCTCCCAAATCTCCCCTATTTCCACACCCTGGATGGAACTATTCTTGAGGACACCTCTTTCTACAGATACCTTGGGGTTTGGTTGGACCAAAACCTCAACTTCTCTGGGCATTTTGATGCCATCCTGGGAAAACTGCACCCCAAGCATGGTGTCATGTTTGGAAACCTTAGTTGGATCCCTCCTACAGTTAGGCACTATCTTATCTAGAAGATATCCTCCCCATTTTTGACTACTGTGATGTATTCTATGGTGCTGCTCCCAAATCCTCCCTGACCAGACTAGACACCCTTTTCCACTCTTTCTACTGCTTTTCCCTAGATACTCCTTCTCATACCCACCATTGTGACCTCTACCACACACTGTCTGTCCCCTCTCTCACAAATATATGCCTATCCCATTGCATTAAGCTCGCCTTTTAAACACTGGTTTGGGGTACTCCTCAACTACTTCTCTTCTTCTTATGGCACCCCTCCACCTCCCTCTCATTCCCTTAGATCCTCTGACTCATGCACCCTAGTCATCCCTAGGCACTCCACCCTTATGAGTGAATCAGGCTTTTTACACTGTTTCCCCAAAATTTGGAACCCCCCCAATCTGTCCCTCCTCCTCCTCCCTTAACTCTGCTCTACACAATTACTTCTTATCAAACTGCTTCTGCCATGACCCTCCTTAACTGAGCTCTTGCTAAAGTCTAGTCTCCCCCACCCAATCTAACCCTTCCAAACCACTCCTTTCCCTCCTCTCCAGTAGTCACCTCTCCTCCACACCCTTTTTGAATTCCTCTTGGCCCTTACAGGGTTCTCAGCATCTAGAAGGGGTCCCTATTTGGGCCTGACTCTCCTTTCCCTCCTCCTCCCCTACCTAACTCCTGTCCCCCTTATTCTCCTGTAACTAACCACTCCCCTACCCTAACCTTTTTGCAACCTCCTTGGCCCCCTTGCAGAGTTCTCAGCTTCCTGAAGGGGTTCCAAAGGTGTTCAGATCTCCCTTGCCCTTCTTCTCCTTTTTAGGTATGCCTATAGCACTTGATACTGACCTACCAAACTCCTCTCTCTGCCTGGCACCTCACTATTTCTCCCCATCTCCCCATCTCCCTAGCCCACACTCTTTCAGGGTTACCAGTATCCTAGAGAGTCTCCTCCCCAGCATCGGCCTTCTCATCCTCATGCTTCTCCTTTTCTCCTCCCTTATCTAAATCAGTCTCATGGGTCCAGATTTCTCTCTCCCCTGGCCTCCCTATCAAGAGCTCCATACAAACATTGTGGTCCCAGGGCTCCGTGTCTCCAAGGCTTCTTCCTCTCCCCCTACACCCACCCCTTTTTTCCCTTAAATTGTTCTACAACCTTTCTAACTTCCACCCTGACCCTTCCCCTGGCACTTTACAAATAGCCTATACCTATGCACTTATTAAACACTTTTTGTCCCCATTATCACATATCCCTACTACCTGTTCTACTCTTATTCTACCTATCCCTATACTACTCCTATTACTAATTCTTATTTTGTCCATATTAGGCTCCTGTCAGAGATATTCTCTTGTTCTCCTCTCCCATGTCATGAATGATTTCTGTTCATACTCTTTGTACACCCTCCACCCAGGTTGCACTGGTAGATGAGCAACTTGCTGTTCAGTGTGCTTTCTTGCTGAATCATTTAAATAAATAAGTAAATAAAATAAAGGATGTGTTTCAGTTCTATGATTTGGGTCCCCTTCCCTCTGTCATGTGCCAGTGTTCTTGGCCCCCAAGCTTGCCTCCTGTCCCCATCAAGTACTTCCATAGAAGTGGGATTGAAATTAACAGTGTCCTGATTCTGTACCCATGATTTATCAGGCTGCATGCCAGGTGATATATTATTCTCCCCTCTCCCAGTTCGTCACTCATAGTGGCTCCATGTCCTTTCAGACCTGAGGTAGAGTCAGATCTCTTGCTCCAGTGAGGTAACAGCCCTCCCCACTGTGCTCATATCCGTATTTTGCTGGTGAGCATTATGGGCAGAAACATCAGTTATATCAGTGTTCAGTCATTCATCAGTACTCACAGCATTCTGGTGATCTTTTGTAGGCAATCTTTGTTCCCAGGTGTATCACTAGTGCCATTCTAATAGATGAGCCAAGGCTTATCACTTTCCCCCTGGAGCTCAGAGCCACTGGTACTGCTGTTTGAAATACCTACCCCTGTGCAGAGCCACTTTACCCTGGAGCACCAAGCCACCGATACTGCTGTTTGAAGTACCTACCCCTGTGCAGACCCACTTTCTCCTGGTGCTCTGAGCCACTGGTACTGCTGTTTGAAGTGCCTACCCCACGTAGAGACGCTTTATCCTGGTGTTCTGAGCCACTTGTACTGCTGTTTGAAGGTACACTGCAGCCCCTCAGGGAGACCCGACCACACACAGAGTGCTGCATCATGATTTGAATATGGTGTCTTTAACTGTATGTCCAATTATCAAAGCTGACTGTCATTTGTATTGTTAACTGCCAAACTGTGACCAGCAGATAGAAAGAAAAAAATGTTAGCTGGAGGGATTTCTGTTTGCAGCCTGTGATTTTTTTAGGATTTAATTATAGCATTAAACTTTTGTGGGAAATGTGTTTTGGACTGTGTTTGATCTTGTAGAAAACTTTAGAGGATGCCAGCTAGCTTATCTACTCCTTTGTTTCTAACCCCCTGCCCCATGCAGCTACATTGTCCCTTGTCTCTGTAAGGCAACTTTTTCTCTCTTCCTACCTGCCAGTTCATAATATTGGACTCTCTTTTTATTACAGTACCCACCCCCATGCAGAGCCACTCTCTCCTGGAGCTCTGAACCACGAGGTTTGCTGTTTGAAGATATTCTGCAGCCCCATAGGAGACCCAACAGTACACAGAGTGCTGCATTGTGGTTTGAACTTGGTGCCTTTAACTTTCTGTCCAATTATCATTGCTGACTGTCATTTGTATTGCTGGCTGTCACACTGCAACCAGTAGATAGAAGCTACCGCTGCTGTATTACAGCTACCCCCCCACCCTTGGCTGACTTTAGCTTTTTAGGGTGTGGAGATCACAAGATCTATATGCTGGTGATCTGGTATTTTTTAACTATCTCCTAACTTTTCCACCTGCTGGTTAGACCAGAGATCCAGGAGAGGTCACCAAATCCTCTCTCTTTCCCTCAAACTCAGGAAAGCCCACCACAGCACTTGCATGCCAAACTTTAACTGGCTGTGACCTATCTATTTTTAGTACTCATAGATCCAATGCTCCAATACCCAAAGCTTATTTTTACTGCCCTTATCCACTGACTTCTGAAGGGGCTTTTTCTGCAGCCCAAAGATCTCTTCTATCTTAGTCTCTTGGACCCTTCATCTTTGACCTGTCTTGTGGTCTAAATAAAATTCATCTAATTGTCCCTGTTCTTTTTCTCCCAACTCTTTCTCCCCCTCAGTGTTCTCTCTCTCTCATACCCCCTCCCTTCTATTACTAAGCTCCCCTTGCCTTTCTTATTCCATGTCTCTATCTCTTAAATATCATATGCCTTCTGCTTTCCCTCACAAGAATAAGATGTCCTGTCTCACAGCTGGCCTGCTTACACTCTGTACCCTCCTTCTCATGGACTTTTTCTTCCTCTTCACATTGTCCTCCTCCTACTCTAATAATGCCACCCTTTAGAACTTTACCTTCTCTAACCAGTTGGTAGCTAGAGTCACAACTCCCTCACCTCAGGTGGCACTCAGCTTCAAACCTTTGTGGGGCCTCAAGTACCTCCTTCATAGGAAATTTACTTCCCACGGGTGTTTATTACTAGGTGCAGGGTTAGGGGCACAGCTACCAAATGGATTAAGTGGCCCCTTTTGCAAATGCTTAGGCTAAGGGATAAGTTATGGACTCAGTGGAAATCTTCTTTTTCCCCTGACTTCATTGTGTATTGCACTTTGCGGAACACATGCAAGAAGGAGATTCATAAAGCAAAGAGTAACTATTACAGGGAATTACTCCATTCCTCTGCCTGAAATCTCAGGAGGTATTGGTTACAAATAAGTAAGATTCTTAGGAATCATAGTCATCAACTCCCAGTGAAATGATCATAAATGATGTCAGTAGCAACAACCCTTCCACTATTGCCAATGCCTTAAACTCCATCTTTACCATGCTCCCACCCCCCCTTCTTCCTTGTCGCACTCCTTTCTGACTCCCCTTCCAATTCCCCCAATGCTCCTCTTTCCCTGGAGTTAGCCACCATCACCAGGCAGGATGTCCTATGGTTACTAAAAACCTTTCCATCTCATGGCAGTGCCAGACCTGATGGACTGGAACCAGGGCTCTTTAGACTGGCTGCCTCCCTTCTTGAAACCACTGTAACTAGGCTCTTTAACCTGTCCATTTGCTCCTTCACTGTGCCCTCAGCCTGGAAGACTGCCAGGACTATCCCTGTATTCAAAAAGTTGACCATCAGAGCCTAACTAACTACCATCCCATTGTAAATAAACAATATTTTGGGTACAAACAGTATATACCACTAATAAAGAATCCAAGATGTAGACAACTGTTCACAAGATATAGGTTTGAATACTACAAAAGTGAATGCCTGAAAACCACTATAAAGAGAAATAGCTCCAGTGACAAGTATAGATGTGGAATAGCCGAGGATAATATTAGGCGTCTGCTTTTAATTTGTCCATTATATGAGAAATTTAGGAAAAAAATACTAGGAGACATTTTAGGGCAACTAAAGATGAATATTAGTGAAATGACAAGTTATTTACTGAATTCCAACTCTGTAAAAATATTGGAGACAGTTATATCATTTCTAAAGGTAACAGAAAAATATAAATTACACTTAAAGATGATAGAAAAATGTAATGCCTACAGAACTTGATGAAGAGAATACGGACTAGCAGAAACCCAAAATAAGAACATGTAACAGTAAATATGTCCACTACCTGTGCAATAAGAAAGTGCAATAGCAAGTATGTTCTCTATTAACTGTGCAATTAACCTGAGTAACGTGCAATGCTATTGGTGTAAGAAAGAAACTGAAAGTAGATGTTTTAATATTTATGAATACAATTTTTTATATTGTGTAATGTTGTCATATCTTATTTGTTTAAATATAAAATGTAAATTGTTTATGTTTGTATAAGGCAAAACTTGTCATACAATAAATTTATCTACCTACCTACCATCCCATTGAGTGACTCCCCACTCTTAGCAAGCTGCTTGAAAAGTTAGTTCATCATCAGGTATCAAACTGTCTGGTCAAATTAAATTTTCAATCTCCTGTCCAGCATGGTTATAGGGCTGAATGCAGTATCACAACTGACCTTACTCAGTTCACTAGTGAGGTTAAGTATAATATGGATAATGGCCAGGGGCATTGTTAACCAGGGGCCAGAGGGGCCAGTGCCCCAGGTGTCCTGAAATTGGCCCTGGGTTACACTGCTGCATGCTGCCAGCTATTTTGTTTCCCACAGGTGGCATCTGAGACTGTCACTGCTGTGCCATCACTCCATGGAAAAAAGAAAGGTTCACTTCTTTGTTTCTTTTCATTCTTGCCCTCAGAATCAGTCTAGAAACAAAGAAATGAACATTGTTTTCTCCAAGGAGTGACAGATTACTGACTGAGACTGAGCATACAAATCTGGAGGTGGGCCTAGCGTGGAGCATGGATTCTTGCTGCCTTGCAAGCCTGCTCCACTGACCCACCCCTTAACTCTAGCTACTTTTGTTTCATTTCTTTAGACAGACTAATGGCATGCATGCACAATCTCCCAGCCCACCTTCCACTCCATTTGCATGCATGTCATTCACCATTACTTTGAACAACCAGGCAGCCTGCCCCCACAACACTGGTGACCACCCACCTCACAGGCATGCAAAGTGCACAGATGAATCTTCCTCTAGATCTCATCTGAGCTGAGCTCTCCTTCCTCTATCCTCTGTTTCCCAGCATGGGTGTATTGAACTTGTGAGTGAGGGCACTCAGTCTGCAGTGTCGACTCAGGCAACAGGCAAAAACTAGAGTAGTCAACTCCTCCCATCTACTCTTGAGTGTCCATCTCTCTCTCTCTCTCTCTCTCTCTCTCAGATGGATCTCTCCTGTTGTTGCTTGTTGGCATGCTCTTGGGTGGGTGCAGCCATGCAGGGTGCTGCTGCTAACCGAATCATGAATGGTTGGATGACGGGTCACTGGCAGGGTAGGCACCAGATCTCACAGGCAAAAATAACTACAACTCCCAGGAATCCTGGCTGCTACAGCACCATGTGAGCACTGCCTGCCTCATCATGTGACTGCATGACTGTATTGGTACATGCACATATAGTCAATTCAGTCAGTAGAGAGAGAGAGCGGAGATGGGAGATACGTTGTGTCTGTGTTATGTTCACTCTGAGCATCGTGGAAATCATCAGACTAAGAAAGTCTGAGAAAAAATCAATAAAAAATTAATAAAAATCCTTTCTTGCGGCTGGTGACTGAGGAGGTCATTATAGTGTTGTTAAAAAGTCCTTTTAAGGGCTAGTACAGTACTGTACTGTGCTGGTGGTATTGGGCATTAAAACAATAAATAGATAGACTGCTAGCAGCCAGCCCAGGCCGTTCACATGCACACCAGGAGTCAGTGCAGCCAGTCTGGTCTGCACTTATTCATTTATCTGATCTTTCTTTACTAAATTACTAGAAAACAAAAAGGCCCTTTGTGACTAGTGGCCTAGTGTGTGATACTGGTATAGAGAGGGCATTTCTGGGCTATCAGTGTAATATAACTATAGACCCCCCTAAACTAGTTGTGAGTTGTTGGGTGTACTGTGGTGGTTAGCAGATTGGTAGTGTGTTTGCCTAGTTGGTTGGTATACTGTATGCTAGGTAGCATTGAGGCAGCAATCTGACTAAAGATTATTAATAAAAAAATACATATATAGGTCAAATAGGTGGCTAGCAGGCAACCAGGGTCCAGGCTACACACTCCCAGATCTTGACATACATTACTAGAAGAGTCATTTTAAGGACTTCTGGGGTACAGTGGTGGGCATTTCAGTGAGGGCTACCTGATACAAGTGTTGGATAGTGAGCATTTCATCATAAAAATAAATAAATAATATAGTTTGTTAATGGGCAGCCAGGCTCCAGGCCACATAGTCCAGAGTCCCAGTTCTTAACATAGTTTACTAGAAAAAGTCATTTTAAGGACTTCTGGGCTACATTGGTGGGCATTTCAGGGCTGCTTGGTACAAGTGTTGGATGGCGAGCATTTTGGCAAAAAAATAATATAATAGTTTGTTAGCATGTAGCCAGACTCCAGGCCACACAGTCCAGAGTCCTAGATCAACATACTTTACTAGAAAAAGTCCTTTTAAGGACTTCTTGGGCACAGTGGTGGGCATTTCAGCCAGGGCTACTTGTTACAAGTGCTGGATAGTGAGCATTTTGGCAAAAAAAAAATAATAAAAAATCTACTTTGTTAGCAGGCAGCCAAGCTCCAGGCCACACAGTCCAGAGTACAAGATCAAAATACTTTACTAGAAAAAGTCCTTTCAAGGACTTATGGGTACAGTGTGGGCATTTCAGGGCTATTGGGAGCCAAAGGTACTAACCACACAGCCCAGACAATTCCTAGACCATCCCCTACAGTTTGGGAAAAAGTCCTTTTAAGGGCTAGAGTGGAACTAGAGGCCATTTGTGTCAAAATTTACAAACATAAATTAAACAGAAATACAGGCTACTAAGATACAAGTTAAACAGTGTGTGTCACCAACTTCATTGCTCTTTTTTTTCCTTCTGTCTCTTTTGTATTGTTTAACTGTAAAAAGCAGTAACATTGTTTCTTAAATATAATAAACACTTCAGGTGGACAGACAGTACTGTGGCAGCTGAGCTCAGAGTGTGGTCATTTGCTGTTCATCAGCTGGAGAGTCACTGACAGCAACTGTGTTTAAAAATCATACCTAGAGTTACTTTTAAGGTCTGCTATAGGGTTTTTTGTTTGCCTTTATTGTCTGGCCAGATTAACAAAATCAATCAACTGCTGAGCAGACATCATTAATCATTACCTCAGCATACTTAATTTTTTTCTGAATTCTGGCTTGTAAGCTGTTTAATCTGATTATAGTACTGCAGCGTGGTGTAAAGTTAGTATACGCTGTCCTGTTTGTCTGTGCTGTTCTCCTGTGCAGTGTTTGGTGGTTTAAATATCAGTAATTCAAAGCTCAGTTTAGTTACATATTATACAGATACACTTGCAGAAGATATAGAGGTTTTATACAGTGATTCTTACCTACTAAAAAAGTAAGAGATTGAATAAAAAAACAAAAAAAAACACTAATTAACAGTAGACTTCATTATGGATATAAGAAATTATTTCAGAAAGAATAATGACCCGCAGCCAGTATCTCAATCAGAATGTCAAGGAAGAGAAGTAATCATGGTAACAGATGTAGCAGCACAGCAGTCACTGTCCATTGTGGCATTCTTTCATGATTTAGGAAGCAGTCATAGCCAATGCAATAACCAGCATCATGCAGAAGGGGGACAGGTAGTGCTAACAGTAGAAAATATTGCTCCATTACCAATGGCAGAATCACCTGATGCAACCAATAGCAAATCACCAAGTGACTTTGGCAGTAGTGATTCTGGACCTGTATAGCCACAGAATTATAACTTCCCATCAACCTTTTTTGGTAAAAACACGAATGCATGCAAATGATCACTTCAAGCTGATTGGTTTAAAACATTTCATTGGTTGGAATACTCAGTTCAAGCCAATGCAGCATTATTGTTTCCCGTGTACAGTATTAAGAACTAGAGACGTTAGGTCATTTGGAGATGCTCTACTTGGCAAAAGATTCACAAATTGGAAAAGAGATACTGAATCATTTAGGGAACATCACTCTTCAGCTGTTCATTTGAGTAGCATGACCTGCTGGTCAGAATTTGAATGTACAAAGAAAACTGGCTCTATAGAGCAAGTCATTAACAGGGCAAGTGACAAAGAATCCATGATCGGAGAGAGTACATGAAGCTACTAGTGGAAATAACTAGATACTTGGGTAAACAGGGATTGGCATTTCAGGGACATGATGAGAGCCAAGACAGCATGGACAAGAGAAACTTTCCTGAACTCCTAGATCTCATAAAAAAATTTGACCCCTTTCTTGTAAAATACAGACCACCAGATAATGCAAGTTATACTTCACCAAATTCACTGAATGAACTAATTAGCAGTTCTTCTAAAGAAACACTTGCAAGCATTATTCAGGAGATAATCTCAGCAGAAATGTTTTCAATCATGGCAGATGAAGCCAGCTATAGTAAAAAATGTGAACAGCTAGCAGTCTGTGTGCACTATGTAAATAGCTTAGGGACAGATAATGGAAAGGTTTCTGGGGTTTGCTAAAATGGAGAATGTTGATGCTGTCAGTATTATTGCTGCTTACAATATTGTTTGAAAAATATGCAATTGACAAACTGTTGTGTGTTGCTCAGGCTTACAGTGAGGATTCTGTGAGGAGCAGTCATATAAGTGGAGTTCAAGAAAGATTTCAAATGTTTCATGATAAGGCAATTTATGTACTGTACATTGTTATACCATGAACTAAATCCCATGCTTTGTAATACATGTAAGGAATTGCCAGATGCACGTGACTTCTTCCAGACTCTTGAGTCTCTGTATGCTTTTTTTAATGTTGCAGTGGAATAACACCAGCAGTTTATAAATGCACAGGGGGACCTTGGCTTAACACCATCAGAACTTGTGCAGCTCTCGGATACCAGATAGTCTTGCAGACTGCAATTAATCAGTGCTGTGATGAAAATATTTGATGCACTTTTAAATTGTTTGTCTATGGAGTCTGATGCAACTGCTCATGAAATATGAAAGAAGCTTGCAAGCTGGGCAACAGTTTCCTGTCTATTTGTATTTCAGACACTACTGAACACAATCAGTGGGTTGTTTAATCTCCTGCAGAAAGAATCACTTGATTTGTCAACTGCTGCTACAGCTGTTGAGGCTGTCACCACAACTCTGTCAGACATGTGAAATGAGGCATCAGCCAATGACGTATACCACAAAGTATGTCAGTTTTGTGAGAGACTTGATATACCGATTTCACAGGTTTCAGAACATCGCAAGCGCAAAACAAATCCCAGGTATGATGATTTCTTTGTTGAAACAGCCACTGGATCATGTGAAGTGACCCATAAAGCAGAAAGTTTCGGATCCAAACTGTGGTATCCTTGCTTGGACAGCATGATTGCAGAACTTGGCAGAAGAGTGTCTACTGTAAACAAAAAAATATTAACTGGCATTCAGGCTTGCTCACCTTCATCATCAAATTTTCTAAACTTTGTGTCTCTGAAACATGTAGCTGATCATTAGAAAATTGACATTTCACATGAAGAAGTTGTTGATGCTAAAAACTTTGTGAAGCACTTTCAAAATGAGGTGAAAGATATGACAGTATTTTATAACAAACTAGATATTCTAATGTTTTCTTCCTTGAAAAAATTAGTCAAGGTTGCAATGACTATCCCTGTCATAAGTTTTTCATGTGAACGTGGATTTAGTGTTCTGAGATGTCTGCACACTTGGCTTCATTCAACAATGAACCAGGAGAGGCTTGATGCTTTAGCAATTATGACAGTTGAGCAAGAGACATTAATGTCAATCTCTGCTGATATCGTTATAGACAGTTTTGCGACAATGCCAAAGAGACAACACCAATTGACCCATTAACAGTATTGCCATCCAATGATCCACTATTGATTAAAATGTATACTTTCTCTCCATCATGTCAGTGCATATCTGTACCAGTTATAAATACATCAGGGTAATATGTACCAATAATACGAACATGCATTTTATCACAGTCTCATTTATGGATCACGATGAAACCTTGCACATGACCTGTTTGTTTTGTTTCTCCTCCAGGTCTGTAAACTCACTCCAGAACAGTGGAGTCCCCTTCAAAAATCTGTGCTGCAATTTTGGTTCGGAAAGGCAGGATCGACCAGATTTACCTCATAACTTTATATTTTTCAGTATTGCCATGACCTATTTCACACAGCATTTCAAGGGAGAGTTACATCATCAAACAGTCATAAAACAAAGCAGGACCAACCTCTATTGTCTCCCCCTAGTCTTATGCAGTGTTATGTGCATAATAATATTGCATAATATATCGGCACAAACTCATTCATGCAGAATACTTTAGCATGACATGTTCTACTTCTGGCCTGCACTCTCACTCCAGGCCAGTGGCAACCCTCTAAATTTTTCTTCTGTGAAATCTGTGCACCAAGTTTAGGTGTGTTTCATTTCAACGATGCACTAAACACAAGCATGCAGAAACTCAGAAGATTAATTCATATGATTTTATTTCTTTATTAACTTGATCGACTGCAAAATGCATTTCATGGAAGGTGCATGTTCCACCAGTCATAAGGAATGCATGACAAACCTGTACTGTCACGTCTCTAGTCCTATGCTGTGATATGTGCCTATAAGGACACAAAGAATCACAGTCTCATTCATTATGAATCTATGGGCCTTGACCTGTACACAGTCCATAATTATCATATTACACTACTATTATAAATTATTCACTTTCTAGATCACTATCAGT
Organism: Neoceratodus forsteri; assembly: GCA_016271365.2. Lineage (NCBI taxonomy): Eukaryota > Metazoa > Chordata > Ceratodontiformes > Ceratodontidae > Neoceratodus > Neoceratodus forsteri. The sequence continues at coordinate 662,858,504 of JADMNL010000022.1, forward strand.
GTCTACATATATCTAGTTCCAAACACAGGAGGAGAAAGTAAATGTTAACATATGCAACTCAACCCAACAGCCCTTCTTACGTGAACTGTTTTTAAACTTTCCACTTTCATAAACAGAGTACACTACCCATTGTTCAAATCCCTATTTGTAACACTTCAGGGCTCAGATGAGCCCAGATTTTCACCTTTACAGTAAGTAAAGCCTCAATGGCTCCAGAGGGGCATTGTCCTCGAGCCCCCAGCTTGGTAATATACATCTCAGGGCCAGTGCCCCGGTGTTGCAAGACTCTACAGACACCACTGGTAATGGCCTACTTAATGGTGCAGTTTTTATTGACCATACCATACCATTCAACTTTGTAAATCACCCTCTGTTTTTAAGAAATCTTAAAGTGCTTGGGGCCTCTGGTACCACCTTATCATGGTTCAAAAGCTATTTTGCCAGTCAGTCTCAATCTCTCTCTTTCTGTAATGTCCTCTCTTCCCTTGCCCCTATCTCTTGTGGTGTCCCACAAGGCTTTATACTCTGCCCCTGCTCTTTTCTCTATTTCTAAATGACTTCCTATTCATCCTTCTCACTGCTGGACTTTAATGTACACTGATGACTTGGTCCTCGTCATTGCCTTTATGTCCACTGTTGACATCAATAATCACCTCTCCCTTGCTCTTCAACAAATCCAATCCTGGCTCACCTCAAATTATTAAATTCTTAATGTCTCCAAAATTCAGGCCATGCTCTGTGGATCCCTTAGAAAATCCCATGCTGCATACCTTAAGTTACTGGTCCTATGCCTTAATAGGTCCGCCGTTACTGCAACAAACTCTTTCAAATACCTCGGGATCACAGTTGACCCTGTCCTTGACTTTTTTTCAAACAGTAGCAAAATTTGTAGCTCTATCAACTCCAAGTTTTGGGTGGCCTATGGGATTCAACATTCCCTTACCCCTGCTGCCAGAATTTCTGTTGCACGGGGTGTTCCACTTCCAGGACTTAGCTACTCTCGCACTGTCCTTGCCTAGACCAAAGTGGATGTACTCCATAAGTGGGATACCACCTATAAATATATTTGCAGGTTTGCCCTGTTGTCCCCTTGCCTCATCTACTGCTGCTTGATATACTCTGCCCTATAATGGCTATCTTTCCCAGACATGCACTCCTATACCCTAGGGTGCTTCATTGACTTCATTACCCAAAACCCCTGTCCAGCCTCCCTAGGTGCCATGCTCAACCCTGTGGTATACTCTCGACCTCTGAGGTCAGAAATCTCTACCTAGCTCTCAGTCCCACACTGTTTGACAAATATGGGTGAGCAAGCATTCCCCCACTTTGCCCCTGAATTCATGAATTCCCTACCTCACCATATCAAGAGCTCTGAATTTCACCCTATTTTCAAGAAAGCCCTGTTCTGTCAATTATACACACTTGATACTATTTTTGTGTTGCCTCTTAGCAAATTGCATGTCTCTTCTGATACCAATGCTTAAACGATTAGTTTACTGTGACTCACCCTGTATAGTTTATGCATTCCCTCTGTGGATGTTTTAAATATTCTGATCTGCAATTACTGCCTATCCCTGTGTGGATACCTGTATTTCTCCCCTAAACATTGTTCATATGTGTATTTTTGTGTATTTGTTCATTGTTCATTTATCAGTGCTTTCCCAGGTTATGCCTGAACGTAGACAGGTCCATACCTAGTGCACTTACCCGGTATCCAAAACCAAATAAATAAATTGCTCCTATACCAGGAAATGCTCCCAGAGTTCACATAAATTTCTAGTCTCAGCTGGAGGAATATCTGATTGCCACTCCTCAGACTGCAGCCCTTGTAACTGCACTTGCATGGTGCTGGACCCACTCCTTGCAGTCTGATTCATGCTGCTGGCACCATCACCTCCTGAGCCTCCTGATGCTGCATCCTGGCAATCCATCTTCGAGGCTATCACCATTGCTACAGATGGCAGCATCTTCAGTCCTGATCCAGATGCCATCCGCATCCTAGTCTAGGTGTGAAATCCATTTTCCGGGGCATTCTGTGTCCAGTCAGTGTTTTTAAAGATCCCACTCAGGGGACCATAGGGGGTCTTTCTGTGGGTAAGCATGGAGAAGTTGATTGAATTCTGTTCTGAGCTATCAAGCCCTCTCCTTTGATTGTCCCAACTCAGCTGTTTGTTAGAAACATCAGGGAAGCCTGTCATGATGCTCTTACTTTCAGCAGTTAAGGAAGTCTCCAAATTGACTTTTGTGAACAAAGGAATTTGACTGATAAAAAAAAGGAATTTGACTAAAAAAAATTGCATGCCTTGTCATTTTATGGAAGTTTTATGTTTGCTGTACCTCTTCTCATCCTAAGCCAGCATGCTCAGAAGGTGTCATTTTCTTTCCTGCATCTCAGCCTCTAGCCTTTTCTCTGCCATTAAAATGTATTCTACCTCTTCAAAAACTTGCATCAAACAGTCCTCCATTTCTTCCAAAGTACTATTTTCTGACCCATTGTCTTTTGTGAAAAACAGGCTGGAGCTAAGGATCGAACACCAGCCTGCATCAGGGCATCTTCTTCCTCCACACAACCAGGCTTCACCATTAGAGATGCAGTGAATTTAAATTTTGCCTGTGAAGTGCCCATGAAGGGAGCACTTTGCATTGTCACTCCACTATGTGGAATGGCCAATATGAAAGGCTCACTTTGCCTTGTAATTATTACTTTGCATTGTCATTCTGCCTTAACATGAAGTACAGCAAAGTGACAACAATATTGGCAGCCCCCCACACCCACAGTCACCAGAATTAATGTGCATCCACAAAATGCTAGTGCCTGGTGTCCAGAAAACTCCCCAGTGCTGATGAAGTGAAATGAGAGAACAACAAGAAATGCAAAGTCTCCCAGAATAAATTTCACACTCAGACATGCATGCAGTGGTCACACACAGTCACCAGAATTAATGTACATCCCCAAAATGCTACTATTTTGTGTCCAGAAAATTCCCCAGTGCTGACAAAGTGAAATGAGAGTGTCACAAGAAATGCAAAGTCTCCAAGAATTAGTGGCACACTCAGTCATGCATGCAGTGGTCATACGCAGTCAACATAATTAATGTGCATCCCCAAAATGCTACTGTCTTGTGTCCAGAAAATTCCCCAGTGCTGATGAAGTGAAATGTGAGCATAACAAGAAATGTAGAGTCTCTCAGAAGTAGTGGCACTCTCAGAATTAGTGGCACACTCAGTCATGCACGCAGTGGCCGCACACAGTCACCAGAATTAATGAGCATCCCCAAAATGCTACTGTCCTGTGTCCAGAAAATTCCCCAGTGCTGACGAACTGAAATGAGAGTGTAACAAGAAATAGAATCTCCCAGAATTTATGACACACTCAGTCATGTGCTCAGTGCTCACACCAGTCACCAGAATTAATGTGTATCCCCAAAATACTACTGTCTTGACTCTTGTGTCCAGAAAATTCCCCAGTGCTGATGAAGTGAAATGAGAGCATAACAAGAAATGCAAAGTCTACCAGAATTAATGGTGCACTGCAAATGCACAGACAGATTAAGATTGCACTGTGCACTCAAGAGATGCAGATGCAAAGGCACAACAACATCTAACCAGTGCTCACAAGTCACAAATCCAAATCAGGAAAAGAATACCTTTTGCCAGTTGGGGGGGTAGTGCATGGCAGTAATAGTCCACTATCAGTAAAGATACCACAAAGCAGTACAAAAGCTTCATGTAGGTGTGGAGGATAGCAGGTTCACACTTCTGCAATTACTTTGTGGCACAATAAAAGGTGTCTGATTTAATGGCATGCATCGTGCACACACTCACACTCACACACTACAAGTAATGTGTAGCAAATTGAAAACCTTTAGTAATATAACCAAATGTTTTAAACAAACTGAAATTATACACTGCTGCACCACAACAATCAGCAAAAAAGTCAAGAATTACTGAAAATATTACTGTGTACATTAACAGTTATACAAGAAAAATATAACCAAAAGAAAAAGACTGCCTTTTTCTCCCAGTTAATCTATCTACACCACAGATATGCCCCTTCCCCAAAGCACACTTCACAGTACACGGACTGACTGTTCTAAATTAACATTCAAAATCCACACACAAATAATAAACATTTGATGATATGAGCACAGAAGGGTTTTCTACAGTCGATGTACTAAATTTTGAGAAAAAAATGACTCAAAAAGGCATTTTTAACAGCTTTTAGAGATATTGAATTGCAGAGCTCTTACAGAAAACTGTCTCCAGCTACCACTACACACACACACACACACACACACACACACTACACAGAGGCAGTATAGCACAGCGGCTTAATGCTCTGAGCTGCAAATCTGGTGACATCCAGCAGACCAGACCTGGGTTTGAATCCCACAGCTTCCACTTGCATACTGTGTGACCCTGAGCAAGTCACTTAACTTCTCTGTGCTCCCAGGTTGCTCCTGTAAAAAAAGCTTTCAGCTTAGTGTGATACTCTTGGTTAAACAAATAAAATAACAGAACTTGGCTGTACAGAACAATCTACAGCCCATGTGACCTGCAATCCCATGAATCACAGCAGAATTTGCCTTGGAGCTCAATTACAAGGCGAAGTGATGCGAAGTACATTGATTTCAATGTACTTCACCTTAAAATTGGTGGAGAAGTGGGTTGGGGAAAGAGGAATAACGCAGAGTCATTGGTTTCAATGGATCTCGCTCTTCGTTATGACGCTGAAGTACTCTGCTTCACATTGTGGATTACTCCACGGATTCCACACTACTTAGTGAATCACTTCACAGAGCGAATTTTAGCCACTTTGCCCACCACTGTTCACCATGTTGGGAGTAGGGCCAACAGTAGCCCCATCCAATGAGAAGGGGAATTGCATTATAATGAAATAAAAATACAAAAAAAACATACAAATTATATACAATAGCAGACATTACTTAGATCCCATACAGTTGTAATAGTCATGTTTAAAACAGAAATGTATATCACTGAGAATGAAAAATTAGTAGAACAGTAAAAGAAAATACCCAGTAGTAGGAGAACCATCTGTATCCACAATCCCATCACAATTTGCCCAATATTCTTGAAAATATCTTAAAGATAAATGTTTACATTCTGTTTGAGCTAACTTCCTAAAGTTTTCATTAACTGCTGCACTAACTTTTACCCTGAAACAAATTCCTTTTGTAATGAAAATAAACAATGGACTTACCATAACTTATATTTAATAACAGCAAAATAACTCTCAGAGTACTCACATGGTATTTGTGCCACATTTGTAAAAAATACCAAAAACGACACAAAGTTTCCCTACGGTTAGAAATAAGGGTTAATTCCAGGCTTGAGCCAGTGTCCTCTAAAACTCTAATGAGAAAGGACATTGAAATGAAAAATGATCTTGTGCTTCTTCAAACCCTACACATGAAACATAGAAACATAGAATCTGAAGGCACATAAGGACTGCATGGCCCACCTACTCTTCTCATTTTCCTACCTATTATATAAACTCCATATCCTATCTGATCTGCATCTTACCATCTTCTTCCTACCACTAGGGTTGCCTTCTGTCTGTCCCCATGCATTCTTGAATTCACCTATCGTTTTTGCCCCACTACCTCCTTAGGGAGGCTGTTCCATGCATCCATCTCCCTTTCTGAGAAAAAAAATCCTCATGTTGCCCCTGGGTCTTCCCCCTCTAACCTCATATTGCGGCCCCTTGTTCTTCCACACCTCCTTTTCTGAAAGATGCTGCCCTCCTGAACTTTGTTAATCACCTTGAGGTACTTGAAAGTCTCTATCAGCTCCCCCTTCTCCTCGTTTCCTCCAGGGTATACACATTGTGTTCCCTCAGTCTCTCCTCATATGGTTTCTGGTACAGTCCCTGTACCATTTTCATTGCCCTCCTCTGGATTGCCTCCACCCAGTCTATGTCCTTATGGAGATGAAGTCTCCAGAACTGCACACAGTACTTGAGATGAGGTCTCACTAACTGTCCGCACAGTGGCATAACCATCTCCTGTTTCCTACTTGTGATACCTCTCCCTATGCACCCCAGCATTCCCCCAGCTTTCCTGACTGCCTTTTCACATCGCGTGGCTACTTTTAGGTAATTTGTTTTGATTACCCCCAGTTTGGTTGTCGTTAGTACTCCTCCCCCCCAATCGTGTATTCCTCCCATGGGTTTTTGTTCCCCATGTGCATGACTTTGCACTTCTTGGCAATGAATCTGAGTTGCCATACTCTAGACCACTCCTCCAACTTACATATGTCTCTTCTTATTTTCTCCACCCCCCCCCAAAGTGTCAACCCTAATGCCAATCTTTGTGTCATCTACAAAGAGGCATACCATTCCTTCTAGTCCATTCACAATGTCACTTATAAAGACATTAAAGAGGCATGGACCCAGCACTGAGCCCTGTGGCACCCACTGGTTACCCCTGTCTCTTCGGGATGTACTCCATTTACCACCACCCTCTATGTTTCTACTGCTAAGCCAATTTCTGACCCAGTTTACCACCTTGGGAGCCACTCTCTGATTGGCCAACTTGTTTACTAACCTCTTGTGTGGGACTGTGTTAAATGCCTTGTTAAGGTGTTGGTAGGCCATGTCTACTACCCCTCCCTGATCTACAACCCTTGTCTCCTCATCAAAGAAATCTATCAGATTTATTTGACAGGCCATCCCTGCTGTGAATCCATGTTGCCTTGGGTCTTGGGCCCTGCTGGATTCTAGAAATTCTACAATCCTTTTCTTTAACACTGATTCTATCATCTTCCCCACCACTGAGGTCAAATTGACTGATCTATAGTTTCCCGCTTCTCCTTGTCCCACTTTTGTGAAGGGGTATCATGTTTGTCCTCCTCCAGTCCTCTGGCACCACTCCCTCCTCCAGTGATTTGTTGAGTAGGACTGTCAGTGGTGTCACTAGCATGTCTCAGAGCTCCTTTAGTATTCTGGGATGTATCCCATCTGGCCCCATTGACATCCAATTTCAGTTTTAGTAGTTCCTTTAGGACTTTAGTTCCTTTAGGACTCTCTCTTTCTCTCTCTCTCTCTCTCTCTTCTGTGAATGGACTGGTGTCCACTTCTCTTCCATGTGTGTCTACTGCATAATCCCAGTCCCTAGCCCTCCCATTCTTTTTTTCATTAATTTCTTTTATCTCCTTGTCCATGGAACCAGACCCCTTCCTCTGCCCCCCAGCCCCATCACCCTGGTGTCCACTGGTAGTCACCTCTGACTTGAGGTGCCAGCTGGCTGAGTGCAGCCCCTGAGGAGGATCAGAATTATCCTGCCAGTCCACAGTGTTTTTCTGCCTCTGGTTTCTCCTGACCCCCCAGGTGCAGGACTTAGTATGCAATGATGCAAATGGCCAAGCCATGCATGCTTCCACATGTGGCACACCGGGCATCTGCTTTGTCTCCACCCCCACATCTTCTGGAGTCAGTGTGCTAGCCTTCAGCAGCTGCTAGGGACCAGTTATGCACTGATCTCCAATCCCATCCCTCCCCAGCAGAGGAGAACTTTACTCCGGATGCTCAATCCTCTCCCTCCCTGCTGACCCCTGATTACCTGCTCGCACCATGAACATGGGTCACCAGCGTGGCAGGAGGTAAAGCATGATGCCTCAGCCCTCCATGTCACTGGGCCAGCCTTCTCTTCTTTTGTGAATAGTGAGCAGAAGTATTCTTTCAGGATCTCAGTTTTTTCTAAGACCCCTTCTGCCCATTCCTCTACTCCTTTACTTAGCCTCACTATCCCTCCCTTTGTCTTTTTTTCTTTCCCTAATGTACCTGAAGAAGGTTTTGTCCCCTCCTTTACTGTCTGGGCTATATTTTCCTCTGTTTGCACAATTGAGCTTCTGACTGTTTTCCCACCTCCCTCTGCTTTGTCTGATATAGTTCCCTGTCTTCATCCCTCTGTATTTCTTTATACTTTTTGAAAGACAGTTTTTTTCTCTCTGACCTTCCCTGCCACTTCTTTTAAAAACCATAATGATTTTTTCTTTCTTTTTGCTATGTTAACTTGCTTCATACAAAGGCTTGTTTCTCTGTTATGGCTCTTATGAGACGCTCCCACTGTTACCCTACCCCCTTCTCCCTTTGCCAGTGTTTTCTTGAGGTATTCTCCTATTTTTGAAAATTCTGCCTTTTTGAAGTCTAGGACCCTTGCTTTTGTGTGACTTTGGATCCTTTGCCTCCCCTCTGGGGGTCTCCACTGTTGAGGTTCCCTGCATATAGATTGTCCAACACTGCGGGTTCCTCCATGGGACAGCCTCGCTCTGCCAGAATGGCGTAGGAGTTGTGGAGTGGAACCACTGGTGGGATGTGCCTTTGCCCAGCCTCCCTTACTCTCCCTGATCCCATCATCATCCAGCCATCCCTCCTTACTGGCATCCTTGGAGGCAGTGGGGGTGGCCTTGGTGGTCCCTGGGTAGGGGAGGAAGTCTCCTGAATCCTTGCCAACTAGGTCTGGAGAACAGTGACCTCTGCCCTCAACCTAGAGAGGTGCCTGCAGCTGGGACAACACCACAGCCTCCAGAACATCCCCTGGAAGACTGCTTCCTCACAGCCACTGCATTTCACCACTCACATCATGCCTCATGTTTGCCTTCTCCTTACTAAGCTTTATTCACTGAAGCAATACTTTTTTTATAATCAAGCAGCTGTGTCAGGAATCTTGCAAGAAGTCTTTGTTCCCCAGTATAACAGTAGGTTGTTTGTCCCTAACCAGTATCCCTCATAGACCTTGGTGACAACTGTTGCTGACCCTGTCTTTGCTTTACTTGAATACCTTAGATGTCCTTTCTTCTGTTACACCCGGGAAGATGTGTTTGATTTCACCTCTTCCTGTTTTAGGGTAGGAAGTGGTGAAAAATGCCCTAGGAGATGGCTCTGTAAAGGTACAGTACATGTAGTCCTGGGGTGGGGTGGGTGTGAAGCATGAATACACATTATCTCACCAAGTGCCTTATGTTGAAAAGACCTTGCAACTTCCAGTTGTCCATGTGTACACAGTCAAGGTACATCCCACATGGTGGGGTGGAATTCAATGATCCTTTAACAGTTGTAAAACAATGGAGAACTGATCTGGGGTACAGTCAGGAAATGCTACAGGTCCAGGACAAATGTTTTCCAGTACTGTAGTATATATTAATTTTCCATGAGAAGACACCAACTGTCTTGGGGAAACTTTCCATTACTAACTTTTATCAAGGCTTGTCTCATATGTAATATGTTGGAATAACTGTTCCCCTGCATAAGCTTGGCAGTCTCAGAGTAATCCCCTCCCATCTAGGAAGCAGTGGTGACAACCATTCTTGAACTATACATGCCTAACTCTGTGGGTCATTTTTAAGTGCAAATTTAAAGAGCAGCTGATATATTCAGGACAACTTTAACAAAACATAATATTTAGACAAAGTTCAGCTTATATATCATGTTAGTCCTGTATTTTTCCTCCGTATTATTTTCTAATGAGGTAATTTGCATTAAAACAAAATTTGTGTTCCTGAAGAGTTCAGCTATTCCTGTTGTCTTCTCCCTACCTGTGGCCATAATGCACTGCTTGTGACATCACAGTTACTCTTATGCTAAAAGATTGTGATGTGGCATGTAATAACAGCTAAGACTAAATGACTACTCATAAAAGGTGAAGGCATAATGGCAAAAACAATAAGGGCTGCTATGGAATTACAGCAACTGGTAGTAAAGGATGACTGTGGTTATCTAGATGAGACTTGGAGTAGGTTAGTTTTAGATAGGGGGTTCAGGGGGCACAGCCCCCTGAGGGGAGTGTGGGGGCAGAGCCTCTCACTTTAATAAATAGAAGCCTGAATCTGCTGTGAAGCTGTCTGAGTCCTGTGGAGCAGAAGTCAATCTGGAGGGGGCAGGAGGTGCTGGGTAGGGCATGGTGGATTAAGCCCTGTAATGCCATTATGTAGCAAACAGAGAGATGTGCTGGGACCAGCAAGGTGGGTACACTGGCTACATGAGGTGGTAATGACTAGGAAATGCACCCTATTTGATTATCACTGTATATTACTGTCGCTATTATTGCATGTGCCGTTATGGAGTGGCCTTATTGATGGTCACTGTAGTTGCATCGCTGTAATGACATGGAGCCAATTGTGATCCCACAACAAATGATTATGACTTGAAGTAGGGAGTAAGCTATAGAAGCAGATGATCTGTAAGGGAACCATAAAGAATAAAGATCATGTATTCATGCAGATTTACTCAGTAATAAATAATGTGGAATAGAAATATATAGAATATATATGGAAAGCAAGCTGAATTGTATCTAGTTATTATGTTTCTCAAAGTGTCTTTGAGGCACCAGTAGCTCTTTAAATTGTTAACAAATAGTACACTAAAATAAAAAAGCCACTGGATTAATATGGCTACATCTCCTTTATCTATGGACTGATATGTAATGTCTGTCTTCACCAGATTCAATCAGCTGCCCAAAAGAGCTTGAAAGAACAACTAAATAATCAAGCTTCACTTTCGGGGGGGGGGGGCATAGCAGTGGTGGAAGAATTGTGGAACTAATAATGTTTTGATCAGATACCCTCTTTTTATGGAGAGAAAACTATTTTTTCAACCAGACAACAATACAAAAGCTTTATCTAAATGGGAATCCAAGTTTAATTTTGCCTGATTTTGAACTCCAAATTGCACTCCCAATAAGTTAACTGTGGGAGCTAAATAAATACCTGTTTCAGTTTGAATATGAGGATTGTCATCTACTGTCCCTATATACAGCCCTTTACTTTTACTTAAAATGTATTTGTAGCCCAGCCAAAGCTGAACATTTTGTCAAAATGTATTTCATGGCAACTTCATCCTCCTGTTTTTCTGTGATAACACTCATGTCATCTGTATATGCAAAGACCTTTATAGGAAAAGACTCCATACCTAAAGATACGCCTTGTATAGTATTATGGGGTTGAAACATCCATAACAATGGCTGTATTGCAAAAACATAAAGCAGAAGACTTAAAGGGCATCCATGTCAAACTCCTCTGACTACTGAAGTTGCATTCCCTAGTTTACCATTAATGAGAGGAATGGAAACAAACTAGTATATAATGATTTGATCCAATCCATAAAAACAGAAGGAATACCATTTTGTACAAATGTATGGAATAAATACTCATGTATCATTGTATTGAAAGATTTTTCTAGATCTTGGGCCAAGAGAAATCCCTTTAGCTGCCCCTGAATCCCTGTTTCCACTATTTATCTAACAGTAAGTAGATTGTCAAAAATCTTTCTGTTTGGTATTGCACATGTTTGAGCGGGACAGATCACAACTTTTTCTGTTCTAGATAGATTTTTTTGCCAGAACAAGAGTTACAATTTTTAAATCATTAAGAGACACAAAGGTCTCCAATTCATTAAAATTGTTCTGCCATCTGTTTAAAAAGGTGAATCAGTATAGCCTCATTCATCATGTGAGGAACTAGCTCTGTTAGTAGCATATGGCTGTATAAAAAAACACCACTTTTGGATCCAGCACATCTGAAAAAGATTTCTAAAATTCAGCAATGAACTCTTTTTTATCAGAGGCTATATTTGAATTAAAAGATTGAATGCTTCCTGTACTTCCAATAAGGTGACTGGAGCTACTAACAGTTGTTTCAAGGCAAGCGGGATGGGAGGTATTTGCACATTAGGAAACCCTTCCAAATCCTATTTATTGCCAGGAGAAGTACCAAACTCAGACTGTGCAGTCCACTGAACAATGGAACAATGGAAGAAACATTTTGTAGGTCTGTGCAGGGTGGGCAACCAGGTGCAGGGCTCAGAGCTGTATAACCCAAGAGCAAGGGTGGTTCCCTGGTAGCATGCCTACATTCTCCCATCAATAAAACAGGTTCATGCAACCCACAACATGAAACATCTGGAAATAAGCCATAATGGCTTAGTATGCCTTTCCTAGCCAAAAATACAAATAAATCAATAATGAATAACTACATACCTACATAAATAAATACACACACACATATATATGCAAAAATAGATAATGCATACATAATAAATACATAGGAATTATGTTAGTTCTAGTCTCAGAAGGGTAATCCTTGTACATGCAATATTACTATCCCTGAAATATGGAGATATCATCTAGCAAGACCATTGACACAGTGATGCATGCCAAGTTTCTGGGAAAAATAAACCAGTGTTGCATAGGCAAGACTTAAACAATCTGGATTTCTGATAGGGCAGAGAAGGTTGTGGGAACAGGAGTCACTTAGTGGTTACAAAGGTGACTAGCAGGGTGCCTCAGGGATCAGCTCATAGACCATAGTAATGAATGTATTTGTCTGTGACATAGGACTGGGAATTCAAGGTAAGATTAGCTTGCTTGTACATAGAAATATCAATATCTTATGCCTAAATCTGTTTTTTTTCTGTAATGTTGGCAATCTGTTGCAAATGCTTCACATTTGAGAATAGCATTCAGACATGTTTGATACATTTTGCATTACATATGCCATGCCAGAAGTAGGGACCTGCGTCATGCCTTCTAAAAATCCCCACATTCTCTTTAAAAGCTATGTGACTGTCAGAGCTAGGAACTTCATTTTTTTAAGTGAACGCTTAGGGTCGGCATAATGACACCTGTCAATACACATTTCATGTTTTAATACATGTTATGAAATACCAATATTGTTTTAATAAAAAAAAACTGCTGTGGTTTACATTTGTAAAATAACTTATAGTATATGGTTAGAGCTTATTATGTTTGGAAAACAAAAGTTTTCCAAATCTCGTTGTAGGACAGTTCAAAGGTCAAAAAAAGTTGTTGTTCCATTGTTCTGACGTCACATCGATAGTACAACTTTTTACCCTTAACCTGCCATCTGATTGACTGAAATAGTGCTGTTTTAAAAAAATTACATTCTAAAATGGCACCTGTACTTAGCGAGCGGTGCGGTTGGTCGAGTAGACACAGTTTGGACATGGACTACTAAAGTCAATTCCATTTATCCAAACTATTACTTTGTAGGATTTTTTTTTTTAATTACTAGTACAGTTGTGGGACTGGAGCAGAGTGCGACTGCTGCGCGAAGGACCTATATCTTTGGGGACAGGACTGCATCAACTATCACTGGAATTATTGGGAACTGAAGTGGAGAGAATGGGAATCTAGCCAGCACCAGTGTGAATAAGTGAACACAAGGTACAAACACATTTCGGGGAACCATATGCTATATAAAATAGTAGATGGTCACCCACCCACAACTTCGGCTGTGTTTCACATCTTGAGTTGATGACAGGGAAACCTCCTCGAAATGGCCTCGAGGTCTCTCTGATGATGTCAACACCCCTTGATGGAAACACAGCCTTGTTGTGGATCGTTGCCAATCCACTATTCTATATGTTTTAACTCTTCTGATACTGTTCTTGGTTCACATTAATCAAAAACAAATATGAATTCTACAGTATTCCAGTAGTTTGCACATGTATAAATTAATTCATGGGGGGGCACTTGATAGTTATATGATCCCTTGGGTTACCTATTTTTATGATCATACTGCACAGAACAGGGTTCCAGTGAATAAGAAACTGTAATATAATTAGTATAGCTTTTAATGAAAAGAGTAAACATTTACATAGTTCTTAGTTACATCACTCTAAAATGTACATCTCCCTAAACAATTGTGAATCATCAAATGAAATCCTAACCCTATCTGGGATTATTCTAACTCAAACTGTGAAATATGTCAAGAGGCAATGTGGTCTAGTGGTTAAACAAACAGCTTGGGAACTAAGGATAAATTGATACTGAACATATATTTAGTGAATTTGTTGGAATTCAACACTTTTACCTTTGATTCTGTACTTTTGAACTTTTGGGTTAGGTTGAATCACATCAGTCTTTAGCAAAATAATTAAACAAATAACACTCTAGCCATTCGCAGGTAATGGTATATAGTACTATAGCCATACCTTTCCCTACCCAGTTAGTTTGCATCTTCCATCCATCTGCCCATGCAGTATTTTATGTAAGTGTAACCCCCTCCCAGCTTCTTTACACAGTGAGCTACCCTTGGTACCCTTGACTTGGCACAAACTGCTTCAGAAATTGGTACCATCTCTAGCTTTGGGAATGTATACCAGGTTCATTACTTCTAGAGGTCAGAAAAGGGTTAGTGGTGTACAAAAGCAAAAAACTTATGACCAAAGCCAGGTCCTGAGGAGAGAACTTTTTGCTAGGGCTATGCTAGGCCTATACTTCTGGAAGGGTACTCAGCAAATCCACACACAGGAAGCAAAAATGCAGATGTCCAAACCAGGTTGGGCTTCTAGAGTGTAACTTTATTCAAAAAGATGTTCTCTAAAGCAAGGGTGGACCCCCAAGGTTTACACTGTGTGGCACAAGGAATTACAGAACAACAGAATAACTGTATCTGACAGAAATGCTATGTATTCCCATATGTAATAGGACATTAAATTCTCTTCAGTGGTATTGGGCACAACTGAACCTTTCTTCTAAAGGCACTGGACACAATTGATCACACATTTCCCATATGACATAGGACTTTAAAATTGTTTCAAGTGGCAACTGACCACAACAGAGCACACAGGGGCTCATAACTAGCACAACCCACTCCAGGGATTAGTCTTCTGTTCAGACATTGGCCACCAGGTCCAAAATAACCAGGTGCCCTTACAGAACCTGTAATGCTGAACTGGTTACTCCAGATGGGAGGCTGCTCACACTTTGCTTCCAAATTCATATCCAGCCATTCTTTCAGAGTTTCCCTGTAAAACATCTTGAGCACACTTACTGTAGGTAAAGGCATCTTTGAATGAACTTTCACATCTAGAATTTAGGAAACACTACTCTGGGAGTGTACGAAATTAAAGTACTGAACAATGTGAACAGTGACTCTGGACCCCGCAATTGTCAGCCAACTTTACAGTGAGAAAAGTCTCAAACTTCAGAACAGAAACTGGTGCACCTTTTCCTTTTAACCAGAGAAACACCAAAGTACAGGTACTTTCTGCAGGAAGCACAAAGTCAGATCTACTCACAGTTGGAACAGTAAAGGCAGCTTCAAATTATTCTGAATGAAATATGGGATTTCCCCTTGGATCCATTCTCTAGCAGTCCTTTTCATCCCTCTGGGGATGAAAGTCAGGAGATCCTGCTGTGGACAATGTTTCCACCACATCTTTTGACAGGCTGGAGACTTTCAGGACTAGGGTCAGAAAATAGGCTCTCCTCTCAGAGCCTGAAGCAGCTCTCACTCCTAACACTTCAACGGCTGATACCACAGTCTGCTCTGCTGACAACTAACTGACCCACGATTATAAAACTCCCCTCTCACAACCAGCTATTGTGCCTTATGCTGCTGTGAGTGTTCTAAATGACCTCAACTCTCTCATCTCAGCAGAGACCAAGTAAACAAGACAGTGAGTAGGTGAAAAACCCATTTAACTTGTTATTCATCAGCAGCCTTTCTCTACCAAGCACTGGCACTGATGGGACTCTAGTAACCCCAGATGACAGGGTGGTTACATATGCAATAAATATATAGAATAAGTAGTGGTAGACAAGGATGTATATCCATCAAAGGGCTAATTAGGACTATAAGACCATGAGCCCTAAGAGCTCATGGCCTTATAGCCATAATTAGCACCCGAGATGGGTATATTTCCAAGTGTTCCACCCTTTTGTTTGTTGAATATATTACAGTAGGATACTTATTGTTATGGAGATCACATTTGCAATCAAGGAGGTGAATTAGGGCTATAAGACCACAAGCTATAGACTTAATTAGCCCTAAGATGGGTATACTTCCAAGAATTCCACCCTTACGCATTGTTTGTTGAATATAATACATTATGATGGTTATTATTATAAAGATCCCATTTTCAATCACATTATGGCACTTGGTGGTCTCTTGCAGCAAGGAGGGAATGGTGTGTAGTGAATGCAGATAGGAGTTTAGGGAATTTCTGGGTTTGAGAAGGTTTTGTGTAAGTTATCTTTTTCCAGGTTTTTCTTTTTGCAACATGTTAATAAGTTTGGCTAGCTTCATAATGTTGTGTTAATTGCGTTATTAGTGGTGTCCTATAGGGTTTAATGTAGTGCAGGTGCCTACTTTTTATTAGTGCAGGTATATACTTTTAATTGGTTGATTACTGTAGGTTTATAACTTTAATGAGTCTAGGTATATAGCTGTAATAGTTTAATTAGTGCAAGTATATACTTTGAATTGGTCGATTAATTACAGGTATGCTTTTATTTGATAGATTAGTCAAATATACAGGGAAATAAATGATGGTGTTTTCTGTGAGAAAAAGTTCCCATCCATAAGGGAACTAGCAGAACCTCTGGCCGCCCTGTTCACAGAGTCACTCAACACAGGCATGGTTCCAGAGCACTGGAGGAGGGTGCATGTAGTTGCATTGCACAAAAGTGGCAGTAGAGACGAAGCAGGGAACTGCAGGCCAGTCAGCCTCACTGCAGTGATGGGGAAGATCATGGAGACACTGCTGAAACAAAGGATAGTGGCACACCAGGAATCTAGTGGTGCCCAGGATCTGAGGCAACACAGATTCATAGCAGGAAGGTGTTGTCAAACAAATCTGATAGATTTTTTTTATTTTTTTGGGTGACTAGGAAAGTGAATCAGAGAGGTGCGGTAGACATCACCTACCTAGATTTCAGCAAAGCCTTTGATACTGTCCCACACAGAAGGCTGGTTAACAAGATGAGTAGTCTGGGCATGGGGCAAAAGGTGATACATTGGGTTAGAAACTGGCTGACCAACAGAAGACAGATGGTGGTGGTAAATGGGATCCAATCCAGGAGATAGAGGTGATCAGTGGAGCACCACAGGGCTCAGTACTGGGACCAGTCCTGTTCAATATCTTCATAAGTGACATTGCAGAGGGGCTGGAAGGAAAAGTCACTGCTTTACACCCTGTCTATCACCGGACAACTTATGATCCCACCCTAATATCCTGGTCATTTCCCGTCCTGCCCCTGCTCCTTGCCATCCTCCTCCATCTATCCTTGTATACTTTTGTGTCTCATCTACTTCCCTCAATTATTGTTTCCCCCATTATCCTTATCCACTATCTCTCTCACATAGATTCACCACTATACACCACTTCCTCATCACTTAACGCTTGCTAATTTTGCATTGTTGTTTTATTTGTTTTGTGGATGACAAGAACTGTTATTTCATATGTTCGCTATCATTTGCTGTCATATGTATTGTCTAATTTTAATTTCTTCCTACATTTTACATGTCTATAACTATACACTGCTGTTTGTTCACTTTTTGTTTTTCTTGACACCAAACCTTTGTAAATAAGCCTATGAGCCTATGACTCAAAGGTGTTTGTAATCCAAGATTTTAATAAATAATAAATAAAATTAAAAAAATAAGCGAATGGACCTGCTTCCTGCCTAGAAAGAAACTGAGCAGCCAACCCGACTTATGGGGCCTTTTTAAATAAGCCTTTGGTCCTTTAGAGGCAGCCTGACCTGCCTTTCTTTCTTAAAAGAAATGAGCATTCAATCTGATATACTGAAACTTTTGGACATGAGCAGATCTTTCTTTATGAAAGACACCATGAGAAGCGGATAAGGGACCGCATTTGGCCCCCTTAGTCCATAAACATGATTTGTAGGAAAAGGTCCTGTGCCATGAGGAATGTTGTTACCACCCTCACAGTGAGGAATGGGACTGCACTGACAGGTACTCTAGCAAAACTGAGAAAAGAACAGCTCTCAGTGTGACATCACCTGTACCTCTCTTGCACATCTAGCTAAGTATATATTTGTCTGAAAAGAAAACTGGGGCATCCAGAGGGTTGTTCCATAAGGGAAACCAGGTAGGAAAGAAGGCTTGTGAAAGCTGTTTGAGACCAGACAAAGTTGTCAAAGAGAGCAGGTTGATCCAGAGCAGGAAGAGGCAATCTATACCATCCAAAAACACTGGACGCTCTCTGGATGTGAGCCTATACACCCCACTCCTGTTGGAGATGTGTATGAGACATCTTATTCGTCGTTTGTCTGCCAGGTTGTAGGAGCTAGTTGACCACTTTGAGAAGGTACCCCTTGGGCATACCACCTTTGTTTTTCTGCATCCATGACCTCATGTCGAGGATTTTGAGTTTGTGAAGAACAAATGGTCCCCTGCTGAGGAGACCTAGGAGGTAAAGGAGAATGCCGGAATCATAGGGTGTCAACTTCTTTGGCCTGACTGTTGGGGACAATGCAACTGGAATTTAGATTGCTGAGGGATGTGCTGGAACAGCACTAGAATGACTTGAAAAAAGGTCTTGTCTCCCAATGAGGGACTGTTGTGCCTGAGATGCCACAGCACTGTATGGGGTTTAGATAGCCTGGTAAATGGCCGAGATCAACAGTGAGTGTTGTTCTGTCTAACTTAGTGATTGTGATGCCTCCCTGAACATTGCCACATTGAAACAAAGGCTGCACCCTGCTCCCATCCCAGCATGCTTAAGGTCAGATAAGCCTCCTGCAGGAACCACCTGCCCTAATGATATGATGACCCCTCATGGCTTCTCGACCTGATGGACTCGCCTGTCTAGTTAAACATTGCTGGAGGTGTTATTGCCAATGACATGACTTAGGAAAGATTTTAATTGTGTGTCCACCACAGTTTGTAGTGGATGTCCTCAGCCAATGGCTCCCATGCATCTAGCACAAATCCATGAGGTGGGTGTATGTATCACCGCTCCCACAGCACCTGGCTATTATCAATGCCATGGGTCTAGTCAGCTGTGGCTATGCCTGCTTTGGGGTATTGTCTGGTGGGGTCACTAGGCCTTGGCATGAATTGACTCTAGCCCCTCTGTGTGGTAAGTCCAGAGTGGAGTACTATCTTTTCTGCAATCTATTTGGCATGTGCTCTGCTCTGCAGAAAGGGAGCAAGAACATCTTTGAATAGGTGGCCCTCTCGGGACATGGCTTGAGGAGTCTGTCTATCTCTACCAGCATTCCACATAGTTGACTTACTTTGTCTATGTCCCTCTGTGCCTGACTCAGGGCCTGGTTCATACGAACCAATCATGCAGGTAAGGGAGGACATTCGCCACTTTCTTGTAAAGGCTCACAGCAAGCCCTACCAACATCAGTGTGAATACCCTTGCAGCTAAGGCCACCTCGAGTGGGCCAGGTGTATCAATAACATGGGCCCCGACTGAGACAATGGGCTGAAAAGACCATGAGATGCAGCAACTGCTCTGCTGAAAAGCCCTTCAGGTGGATCTGAAGGTCTCCATCATAAAGTTCCTGTAAGTGATGCCTGCACTGAGGAACGTGAGGTTCAGCACCTAACAGAGTACTCCTTTCCATACCACCTTGGCTTATGGTTCAGGGCATTGGGAGATTCCCAGTGCCCTGTGTGAAATTGCCTTCATATAAGTTCTATGGTATATCTGTGGGTCATCATTTCTCAGATCTACCTGAGTGGTGTGCCCTGGGCCACTATAAATGGTGTGGGGTACCAAGAAACCATACAAGAAGAAGCAGCTGGAGCTCAACATGTATTCCCTGGGGATAGGACCTGACTGATAGTGATACGTACCTCACTGGGTGAACCAGGCACAGAAGGTGAAGCTCTTCACAATCTTCAGGGAGCTGCTAGGTGGGGACACTGCAGGAGGGTCCAGACCAGCCCAGGGGATGCAAGCTGTGGTGCTACTGGAGGGGTTGAGCAGACACAGAGTGAATGAATGTTTGCTGTTGCAAGAGCATTGATAAATGCTGCTGGAATGAAGAAATAGCTATTGCAGTGAGCAAAGTGTTTAAGGTTCATTGCATTTTCTGCCTGAATGTGGACTGTACTCAGCTGGGGGGTCCATTTCCTTGGGGAGCTTCTAGTTGAGGGTGCTGTGAAAGAGTCCCAACCAGCCTATGGGTGCAAGCTTGGATGATATTGGTGGGTCCAGCTTGTCTTATGCCCACAGAAAAATATGCCGGTGGCATCTATTTTGACACTGAACCTCTGTTGTTTTTTTTTTACTGTGCTTGAAAGAATAAAGCATGCCCATCTGAATAGCTCATAGTGTCAGTGATTGATGGGGAGTTGACAAGATTGGCCTACTGTCCAGTCTGCCCACACATTCTGTGATCCCAGGATTCTAAAGCTTGTGTGGGGTCCTTGATTCAGAGACATCTTCCGGATATCAGGGCCAGGCATCCCTTTCCTAGACTCATGCAGTCCATGGGATCATATGTTTTTGAGGGGTGCGAGTAATGATGGTGTACCTATGGTCTGGGGAGATGCTCATTAGCCTGGGCTCCCTGTGGGAGTGGGCCCCATGAGTCAAACTAAACTGGTGTATGCTTCGGTTACCTGAGGCATACAGATATGACCATGCACCAGTAGGATAAGAAGAGGTATCCAGTATACTAACCTATCTGGAGTATTGTGGCAGTGGAAAAGTAGGTTTGTACAGTGCAATTTATCATGTCAGAAAAAAATCTGCAGTCACCTAGTGTGCGAAACCGAGTACACCTATAAGATTCCCCACTTGACTTGTGAGCCTCAGGCTACAGGGTATAGGTGGTATGGTAAAGCCCATATGGGATATTTCTGAACAGCGGTATGGCAACATATTTTGCATGCCCTTATGAGAGCTTATTATGGGGTATGCACCCTCTGACCCCAGTCATGCTACATGTGCTCCTAATTGAAGATGAAAGGGTACTAAGTGTAGTCTTGCATGCTTATAGAAATGCAGATTTGGTGTGCCACTGAGCCGCGTTCTGTGGTAGTGCCACTTGGATAATGATCTGTTCCCCTGCTGAGGTCAGCGAACGAGAAGCTAACACCATGGAAGTGGCATGGACAGACAGCATTGCTACCTGGTGGCACGGTGGATTAAGTCTGGGGGACCTTTCTAAGATGGCCGACATTTACCTCCAGAAGGTTCTAAACCCTATGAGTTCATTTATAAATTCGAATCAACAGGATTATGCCACACACAAGATGGCCACTGGTCTCACTAGAGTGACTGTGCTAGAGGTCATTGCTGCAACCAACCATATTTGGTGAGCAAATTGTGTGGATGGTCAGGTAGTAAAAAAGAAAGACTCCATAGCACTTTAAATAATGTAAAAAAGGAAATTGTTTATTTTCCAGAACACACATGAAAATCACAATAAAGTGCTACATCCAATGATTTAGTATAGTACAAATACATAGATACATAGATACATAGACAGTGTTGGCAGATAAGGGCCTATGGCCCACCCAGTCTGCCCATTTGAGCTTGTAAGTTCAGTTTATGTTTTCCTAGAAGTCTGTTGCCCCTTACCCCTGACCTCCAGAATTCCTTTATGTCTATCCCATGCATTCTTAAATCCCGCCATTGTTTCAGCCCCCACCACTTCCTCTGGCAGGGTGTTCCGCTTGTCCACCACCCATTCTGTGAAGAAATTCTTCCTCATTTTTCCTCTGAATTGTCCTCCTTCCAACTTCATCCCATGCCCTCTAGTCCTGGTACATCTTTTTCGCTAAAAATAGTGTATTCCTGCACCCTGTTCCTCCCTGTGAGATACTTGTATGTCTCTATCATATCCCCTCTCTCCCTCCTCTCCTCCAGGGAGTACATGTTCAGTTCCTTCAACCTGTCTTCATAGGACTTGTGATGCAATCCATGCACCATCTTTGTTGCCCTCCTCTGAACCTTCTCTACCCTGTCTATGTCCTTACGTAGGTATGGTCTCCAGAACTGTACACTGTACTCTAAATATACTTTGTACTCCCATAAACATGACCTACCTAAGTCCAGTGTACCTACTCACTACAAACCCCTGTGCTTCACCGGTATGGCTTCATGAGGGGGTGCGATTCTGTGTCCCCTTCCATCTATTAATACTAAAAGTGCACGTGCAATACAATTAAAAAATTCATTACATTTAACAACTTACCTAATTGCTCGAACTTGCCTTAATATGACAATGAAATTACCAATGTTAGCATAAAATCATGTGTTCTAATTATACATTAAACATCCATGATCTAATTCTAATAGATCTAAACATTGCTTGTAATTTCAAATAAATAGACTGTTTACATCAAATAAACTGTTAGCATCAAATACAATTCAAAAGATGTACATTTTAGCATATTAGATTTCATTGTTATGCACTTTAGGTTACAAAGATATATAAAAAAGGCATATCTGTTATAGCACTATTCTTAACAACAATGCTAAACCACAAACAGCTGATTTAAATAAAAAAGCTGTATTAGCTCTGCTACTACTAATTTGTAGTAGATACTATACTCTGTAATTCAGAGTCTTGTGGTGCATCAAAAGCCTAGATCCATTTACTCACGTGCATTAATAAATCAACCCAAACGTAATGAGAATCAGACTGCATTCATTATTAACACCATTGCTCATTTAAACAAGTTGCATATATTTAGTCAAGCAAACTTCCCTTTCAACAAAAAATGGGGACAGTAAATTTGCTTACCACAATGTAGCAGCACAAAGGTACTAAAATGCAATGTGATCCCCACCACCACTAGATGAATACTCAGTAGTATTTGATTGCCAACTAAATAACCATTTTGAATATAGTAGTCACAAATTCACTATAAATTGCTAAATATACTACTAAATATATAGACATAAAGTCTTGATATTATATTCCACACAAAACAGTTTCATTTTAAAATTAATTTGAAAAGAAGCAATATTATTCAAAGAACATGAAACATTGAGTCACGAACTTTAAATTTCATTTCATTTGCTTCGGTTCTTCCTTGTCCTTGGTCTTTTGGTGCTGTCGAAAGATTTAACCATTTCCACCATTGTCTTTCAATGGATCTTTTCTAGTGGTTCTTTGCTCAGAGGAGAGGGATGAGAGAATAGGAATTGGAATATACAGTAATAAATAAACATCCTATTATTAATCCAGCATCACTTTTTCAATATTATACAGCGCAAACAGCAATGATTACAAATACAGTTTAAGATCCAATATATTATTTAACCCTTTTGGTTAAAGACTTTTTAATTTCCATATCCAGTAGCTCTCACGCTGTTGTAAGCTGTTTTTTAGTGACACATTACTTCTTTTTCCTTTTCTTTTTACAATCCTGCAAATTTAATGCCTGCCTGGCTTGCATCATGTTGTAGCCCAAAGTGTACAGCTGCAGGACTATTTGGGTTCTGATTCCTGATATTGCCGATGTACTTCTGTATTCTAAGTTTTACCATACACTCTGTCATCCTTTTGTATAGCATATCACAAGGACATACCGAAACATATATAACATGTGTCGTATTGCATGTTATACACTCATTTATCTTAAACTTTCAGGTAGCTTCTGGAAGAACAAATTCAACCCCTTCCATCACAAACTGGCAAATATTGCAGTTCCTACATTTTCTGAAATCCCGCAGGGGTGGGGGCAAACAGGTTTCACAACTCGAATCCACCGATTAAACTAACTATGGACTATTCTATCTTTAATGTTTTTTGCCCTTTTGAAATACATTTTGGGTTTTTCACCTACCTTTTCCACCAGTCTGGGGTCATTTGTCAAGATTGGCCAGTATCAAGGTATGACACTGCCAATCTTGCCTGCAAGTATATTGTATTCTGTGCAAAAAATAAATGGTTCTTCACATCTGTTTATTTTGCCAGAAGTCAACAAATCCTTCTGATCCAATGACACTATTTTTTGTTTCACCTTCTGCAAAAAATCCTAGTTATAGCCCCTTTCAAAAAAACTTTTAATCATTTCGTCTATTTTGGTTACAAAATCATCCTCCATGCTACAATTTCATTTTACATGCAGCATCTGACTATTAGTCAATGAGTTTTTGAGCTTTGTTGGATGTGCACTTGTAAAATGCAAATAAGAATTGCAGGTAATGCCTTTTTAATAGATATGAGTTGCAACCTGTTCCCCTTGTCGACCAATTAATTCTATCTCTAGAAAAGAAATAACATTCTCATTCTTTGCATATGTTAAGTGCAACCCCAAATTATTTGTATTCAACAAAACAATAAATTTTGGTATGCATTCCTTGGCCCCCCCATATGCAGATGGCATCATCAATAAAGCAATACCATAAGACAACATCATCTGCATATGGGAAGGCCTCAGAATAAATTGTATCAAGTTCCCAAAGGCACAACGTTAAATTGGCATAAGATGGGGCCATACAAATGCCCATTGCTGAACCCAATAACTGCAGAAAAAAATCTTTATTAAACTCAGAAACAATATGGGCCTGATTCTAGTACACATATGCCTGGCATAACAGCAGTTACACCAAGTAGAATGGTGCAAGTAGCAACTGACGCCAGCAGTTGCAACTTGAGCTATTCTAGGAAAGGCCTGCCACATGCCCGCAGGCCACTTGTGCTGAACAGCAGTTATGCCGGCAGTTGCACTATAAACCCCTTGTGACATGGCACTAGAGGGTTTGTGGCAGCAGTTGCGCTCCCTTCCAGAAGGGCAGCAACAAAGACGCCAATGTCTGGATTCTACAAGAACCCCCAGAGGCGAACCGGCATCGTAAGTTACACCTGCAATTAGCTGGTGTAACTTACATACATCCTCTGAGGGTTCTGTAGAACCCAGTCCATGTTCTCCCCATGCACTGACCACCCCCGTTGTTGCCCCAATGGGCACTGCACAGAACCAGCTCTAGATTTGGGGGCATGACCTCACCCCATCCCTCTATTGTACATGCCCCTGTACAGTAAGTGCCCAACAGGGCTGCCCACCCCCCTGCCCCCAACTCTCTGAGTAATACTTGCCCCACAGGGCTGCCCACACCCCCAGCCCCTGACCCCTCTGTTGTAAAATGCCCTGAAGGGTGGCACTGTCATCCCCCACCAATGTCCTGACCCTCGAGTCGCTGGCCGCAAATGTGGCAAACATCCTGATAAGCCCTGGCAGTCTAGTGGCCCCACACCCAGCCATGCCAGCCCACCCAGCACCCCCACCCATCCCCAGCCAGTGACTGGCACAGCCCACATCTCACCACCATGACCAGCCACTGTCTGAGTTCAGTATCAGTGTGTACTGTAAAGATGAGCTCAGAAATTAATTTCTGAGCATGTCTTTTCAGTATGCACTCATGCTGAACAAAGTCAGTGGCTGGCCATGGGGGTGAGAGGTGGGCTGTGCCAGTCACTGGCTGAGGACAGGTGGGAGGTGCTGGGTGGGCTGGCATGGCTAGGTGGGGGTGGGGGTCACTAGACTACCAGGGCTTATCAGGATGTTTGCCGCATTTGCAGCTGGCAACTCGGGGGTTGGGGCATGGGTGGGGTGATGACAGTGCCACCCTGTGGGGCATTTAACAATGGAGGAGTCAGGGGGCTGGAGGTGTGGGCAGCCCTGCAGGGCTCTATGTGACACTTTGGGGGGCTGGGAGAATGGGAAGCCTGCAGGGCTCTATATGGTACTTTGGTGGGCTGGAGGTTTGGGAAACCCTGTGGGGCTCTATATGGCACGTTGGGGGGCTGGAAAAATGGGAAACCTTGCAGGGCTGTATGAGGCATGTCAGGGGGCTGGGAGAATGGGATACCATGCAGGCTGCATATGGCACTTCGGGGGTTGGGGGAATTGGATGCCCTGTGGGGCAGTTAATGTAGGTTTTGTGGGTCAGGGGGGTGGGCAGTCCTGCAGGGTGCTTCTTGTGACTAGCTGGGTGGGGGGCACTTGCGAACTGCATTGTGGCTTGCAACATGCTTGCCAGGTCTGTCTGCAGTTCTGCATAACTGGCCGCATGGCGCAAGTTGCAGGACTTAGCTGCGGAGACCCTGCCCCTTCTAGAATAGGGCACAGGGTCAATGCCACAGTTGCGGGAGGTGCAAGTTGTGTTCGGCGGCAGCTTGCACCACCCTTCTAGAATCAGGCCCTATGTGTTAAAATAAATTGACTGCAGCAAGATGGATGCTGTTCCCATGAGACTGCCACTGTAGGAACACCAGGACCACATGGCTGCTAGTCTCATGAGATGCTGTGCAAGATTCCAATACCCTGCCAGTCCTGGTCACCACAAAAGAGTCAGGCAGACAAGAACATTGCAGATGCAACCAGGGTTGTGCGCTACAGTAAATTATTTAAGTTGTTCACTCCTCGAACCCTGTGCAGACCTAGGAAGGGTTAAATTGTAACTGGCCCTCCTCTCACTAGAGTCAGGCCCCCAATATGGCAGACACAAGATTTCATGCACTGGAGAGCAGTGTGGCCTGGGATTATCCAGCATAGCAGGGGAGGAGGGGTGCCATCTGTACTGGGCATGACTGGCTCCAAAATGGCCCCTGGCACCAAAGAAAGGTGCAGAATTCCAGAACACCCACCTGTTTGGGAGGCCAGTGATAAGGGGGGATGTCCCAGCATGGCCTAGTGCCCCCCACCCCAGCAGGTGTCCCACCATCCAGCTCCCACCCCATCCCAAACTCCAGCGGGTGGACTGATACAGCCCTCCTCTCTCTACCACAGCTGGCCTGCCCACTGAGCTGTCAATGAATGAGCGCATACTCGTAACAAGGACGTGCTCATTCATTGATGCTCAATGGGCTGGCTGGCCATGGAGAGAGGAGGGCTCTGTCAGTCCACCTCTGGGGTTCAGGATGAGGTGGGAGCTGGGTGGAGGGACACCTGCTGGGGTGGGGGGCACTAGACCACCAGGGAAATAATGGGACTGGGGATCATGGCTGGGGAGGGTGTGTGGGAAACCACTAGACCATCAAAGAATTTTATTTAAAAAGTTTGGGTTGGACAGAGATGTGGTTTGGGGTGACTTGTTAATTGCTGGTGGACAATTTTAGTTTTGGTGGGTGGGGTGAGGGGAAGGACCACTAGCCACCAGGACATTTGTCATCAGGCAGGGATCCGGTGGGGGGGATGGATTGCAACTCGATGGGACTGGGCTTTTCAGGGTCAAGTTGGACAACTGAGTTGGGCAGTGACCACTGCCAGAATTTCAACGGAAGTTCAGAAATCAATTTCCGAACTTCTGCAGAAGTGAAAGTCAAACTTTCACTTGAATTCTTCCCACAGAAATCTTTTTTGCACATCCTTAATTGTATCTCAGTAGACTATCTTGGGTGAAAAAAATTAGCACAAAAATAATAAAACAGTAAAGTGCAAATAAGAACTGCAAACTATAAGGAGTTCTCAGAAAAGCAATGTTTAACAAGAACATTTTTTATGTCTTTAGATAATCCAAAGGTTTTATAAAATCTGTACTGGTTTCAATGTTTTGATTTTCCATTGGTACAGATTTAGTTTATTGATCAGCTTTAAGCTATTACAAAAAGACGTATAAAACAAGATAAAAAGACATAATAAGGACAGTACAAACATACGTATTAGTGGCATTGAGCTCCCTATACATGTAAATTAACATTGCATTTTCAATGCTAGAGGCAGATGTTTCATGGCATTTAGTAACAAACAAATAAGTTACAGTCAGTATTAGAAATGCCCTCCCAAAATGTATCTTAAGCTGATACTTCATCCAAGATACCCTTTCAGCTAACTTTAACATTTTCCAGGACATGATAATATACAGTATCATATATCTTTTCCTTATTTTAGTAATTTCAATAAGATAAAGTGCAAGATTGTTTAAAATATCAAGATTTTATGAAATAAAAAGAAGATCCAATAGAAATCTGGATGAAATATTGGAGGAGCCAATTAGCTCATTTATATACTTTGTTCTAACTCCATAATACCATGGGCATCTAAATATAACATGTTCCAGATCCTCATCTTCAGCCAGAGTACAAAAACAGAGAGTTGACTGATTTGGTGTCCTACCATATCTTGCAGTTAAAACATTGCTAGGAAACAGAATCTGTACTGTGCAAGTATATATCTGAATTGATGTTCCTTTAGAGCTTTTAGAAAGCATTTTAGTGAATGCTCAACAGTATTCCTTACCAACCATCTGGAGACCTTGACAGATTTTACCTTACCAAGATAATCTTTTCTGGCATCATTTTGTATTTTTTTTTATGTATTTAATATATGAAGTAG
Source organism: Neoceratodus forsteri (assembly GCA_016271365.2). Taxonomy (NCBI): domain Eukaryota; kingdom Metazoa; phylum Chordata; order Ceratodontiformes; family Ceratodontidae; genus Neoceratodus; species Neoceratodus forsteri. The sequence goes on from JADMNL010000022.1 coordinate 662,886,545, forward strand.
AAATCCTGATGTGTTGTTCTTTCCATATTTTTAAATAATAAAGGCAAGCTTTTTAAATAGAGTATTTACTAGGCCAATCCAACCACCTTGTTTATGTAAAAGTAAACATTTTTTTTCCCTTAAGGCACTTAAGAGCAATGACTGTTTTGCTTTAGATTGTAATTTGATCCAGTAGGTGGCTGTGTGTTCCTGTGCTAAAAAAAATATAGCTGGTTTGGCCTAGTTGTGAACTAACCAGCACATTTGATGTGCTGACCAGAATTCGTAATAGCTGTTTATATATTTTATTTAAAACTGAATCAATTTTACTTAGGTTTTGTGTACCCCATACTGTACCTCCATTGCATATGCAGCTTGTGAGATACATTTTGCATTAATAGCCTTAATCATAGGTACAACAGTTTTACCTCCATAAAGTGTATCAAATCTTTTTAGGAGTTTGGCCGAGGTGTCTAGCTTTTTAACTGTCCATGCACTATGCTTATTCCATTTAGTGTTACTTGCAAATACCATCCCTAAGCACGTAAATTCAGTGACAAATTCAAGTTTATTTCCCGCCATCTTTAATAGTCTATATTTATGTTTTCTACCAAATACCATAATTTTTGTTTTATAAGGATTTGGTCCAAGGTTATGGGATTTACACAATACTTCTAATTTGTTTAGTGATTTCTGGAGTCCGACCCTACTAGTAGAAATAATCGCCAGATCATTGGTGTAAGCTAGTACAGGGATACGTCTATTTCCCAATTCTCAACAGATGAAAGAAAGGATCATTTAGAGCAATAATTATATCATTTATGTATATGTTAAATAAAGTAGGGACAAGAACACATCCCTGTCTAACTCCAGGATTAGTATTATTTTTTTCAGTGAGTAGTTTTGGAATATTTAATCTGAGACCATGTGTTTATGTGCATTCTTTTGATAAGTGTAATAAGATCCCGATCCATTCCCAGACTGTACATTTTGCCCAAAGAAGTAAACATAAGACAGTGTCAAATGCTGATGAAAAGTCAACATATGCAACAAAAATGGGCTGCTCCTTAATTCTCATCTATTTTTTGATAATATGATTTAAAAGAAAAATCTGAGTTAAAGTACCCATATCTTTTTTTAACCCTGCCTATAAATCAGACAACACTTTTGTAGTCTCAAGCCAATGTGTTAGTCTATTAAGCAATACTTTTGCAAATATTTTAGAAATAGTATCAAGTAAGCTGATAGGTCTGTAGCTTACCGGGTTTTTGTGGGAGCCTTTTTCATGTATGGGAATAACATGGCTTCCCAGCCACAAATTAGGAATGTCAGCATACATAACAAGTTTTTTAAAATAGGCCATTAAACAATTAACCCACAGTCTAGATTGATAATTATGAAATCAATCAGGATCCTATCAGGACTCGGGGCTTTATTTTTTTAAAGCCTTCTACTGCTATTTTTATTTTAGTATATATAAACCACTGAAATGTGTCACTTATTTCCATGCTATCTGTAATTGCAGGTCATAAAATACTGATGAGTAATGTTCAATCCAGATATCAGGAGCTATGTAAATATCATAGTTCTTTTTATGATTGTTTTTTTTTTCCCCTTTGCAACTAACAACCAGTGTTTATTATCATTTTTTTCCTCAATGGCTTGAAGCCTTGAGTTCATAGTTCCTCCTGGTGATGCATGCACTGTCCATTAATGTGTTCTTTATATAATTTCCTGCAATTATTTAAATTTTGTAAGTTTTGTTTTGTTGTTTTTTTTTTGTGTGACTTGTCTGGTTAGACTGGCTATCATTCTTTTTTGCCCCTACAGTGTTTGTAGAACCAATTGTTGTATGTTTTTTGATGGATTTCTTCTTTTTATCTTTTATTTTATTTTATTGCTCCTCACATAATTTATATTGTGAAATCATGGCATCATGTATCATCCCAGGATCCAATTCAGTTTTTTATTTTTTCTGAAACTGCATTAATAAAATTCTCACTCTTTGCCTTGGCTTCATTAATAGTTAGTTGGGCCCATCTTATTTTATCATTTATTATTTCTACTTGTTCATTTGGTGAGCTATTATCTGCAAGTATGGAATTTCTATAGATAACCAATGGGCAGTGATCACTCTATGTCCATTCTATGACTTTAAAATCTAAATATCTATGAAAAGCATAGACAGAAGCAAGAGACAAATCAATAATTGTTGAATCTCTGGGTCAAACATAAGTTGATTTGCCAGTGGAGCCCAATGGCTATCTCCCATTTAATATGACATGCTGTAATAACTCTAAAAGAAATTCAAAATGTTTGCGTTCGTCAGTACTTTTTTTATCAACTGAAGACCTCTGTGGAATATTTAAAGCCTGATAGAGTGGTTTATTTATAGTCATTTTGTTTAGTTTTACAAAACCTAATATTAAAATCTCCAATAATAAGTATATCATTTTTTGAATGTTCTGAGACATGTTTTTAACATCACTAATTAGGTTACTTAGTATGGTTTTATCATAATAACTTGAATTTTTGCCAGATTGTAAACATTTACTCCTCTGAATACAGCTTTACATGCCCTAATTACAATTAAAATATAATTTATCTTTACTTCAGTCTTAATATTTATTAACGTGTCTGAAATTTTAATGAATATAGCTAGGCCCTCTGCATATCTGCCTTTTACTTTGGTTTTCATAGCTGGAGACTGGATTAGAGAATAGCTATTAATTTGTATATTTTCAATTTGTTCTTCACTACATCACATTTCCTGGAATAATAGGATGTCCATTTTATTGATAAATCCTTGGAATTCAGGGTCTACATATTTTACTAGTAGACCAGCAATATTCCAGGAAATAATTGATAGCTTATCTTTATAAAGCTCTATAAAGGTATTTATACTGTTATCCAACATGCTACAGTTCCCTACATTGGTCCCAGTTGGATACACCCTGTTTATTTCTGCTGTATTCAGTCAGAATCTTCAGAGAGAACCTGGAATCTATTCTCTGTCAACACCTCATAAATTGGATGGGATTGAATAACTTGAGTCCTGATTTTATCATTCTGGCATAAAATGCCTTGTTTTAATACAGAATAGTAATCTACAATCAGGATACCCAGCCCATCTAGCTTGTAACTTACACCCAATATGTTATCCACTAATTGTTTATCTGAAAAAGTCTGATCAATCTGATTTCTGTTCAACATCTTTCTAAAGGTTCTCTGTATAAACACAAAGTCATCCTCTTAGAACTCTACTCCTAGGAGGTTGCTAACTAGATGAGGAAAGTTTTTAATTTTGCTGGAATTTCCCTATTTATTTGGTTTATACCAAAAATGGAGAGAGTTATTTCAAGAGCATCCTCCTTTACCGACGAATAATCCACTAAATCTTGCAGGGAATACCCATCAGCCATCTGGTTAATTACTTCTGTTTGAGTTGTTAAACCACAGTTAATTAGCCTAGTGGTAGCCATGGGATAATCCATGGATAGAAGAAAGTGCTCCAGGTATCTATAATTTCTCCACACATAGTGGGCCACTCTCTCACTTTTAAAAATTAGGAAAATTGCATCTTTTGAGCTTAAATCAGTTACCCTGAAAGCATCAAATATGTCATCATGTAATAATTCCAGTTCCAGTATTTCTGTACAAAGAAAATAGCTCAATTTTACAAGAACTGCTGAATACTCTAAGTTGTCACAGGACACACTACTGAGGAGAATGACAGCCTGTTCCCCTACCAGAATGTCTTTCTTTATTGCTGTGTTTGTTAAAACAGCTTTTGCTTCTTGTTCCTTCAGTAAGTTAGTCATTGGTAAGAAGATCCCCAATAAGTTGGGGTTCAGGGTCCACTGCTAGTGAGGTTGTTACATTTGCTTTGTTGACTATCCCAGCTTTCATCTCTACTCTTTTTCCCGGTCACTTTGTTTGGGAGGGCAGGTTTCCCCATGCTGGATGGCATTTCCCATCTGTTCAGAGGATTTTTTTCCTTTTTTTATTTTTATTTTTAGTATTGTGATTAGTTTTTATATATCATTATTTTTGTTTATGCATAGACTTGTATTGACTAGCACCGGGGAGACAGGATGTATCACAGGCACATCAGAGGGAGTAGTCTGCTTGGTTTCCAAGTCAATTAAATTGCGTGCTACTGAAACTGAGGATACTCTTTCTTAGTACTCTTATTTTTTCTGATAAATCAAAATATTCTCAAGTCTAGCAGCATTAATAGCAACCTCACCCATTAAGGAGTCAAATTAATTCTTTAGCATTATAAGTTGTATAATGATAATAATAATAATGTTTGCTAAATGCATATCTTTTAAATCGGCTACCAAGTTCTTATCAAGGATGTGTGAGGAAAGGCTTGGCTAAATAATTAATTCTTCAAGTCCTTTTTCTTTTTCAGCTATTTCTTTTAGTCCTATTATTGTTTTATCTAGTACAGTTCTTATTTCCTTAATTTCCATACTCTCTAGACTGACATATTCCTCTGCACTGATTTCAGATTCATCAAAATAGGATAGACCCACTAAAGGTGGGTCCATAGATAACTAGTTTGACCATCTATCCTGCACTACTGTAACTAGCTTTTCTGGGGATTCTTCTGGCTCTGGACTAAAACACATCTTCAGTGACTGTTCTCGTGACAGACCAGCAGTAGGAGAAGTTGTGTTAATACTTCCTGCATTAACTGTTTCAGTGCTGCACTTAATCTTCTTATTTTTGGGGCTAGGTATTAAGTGTTTACTCTGACTTTGGCTATCAATTATATAGATAGCTGAGTTTTCAGTAATAATAGGTGTAGAGGTTGATTTTGGAGTGGAAGTAAGCTCCACTAAGTTATTTTTGGGCACCAATAGATGCTGGGTAATTAATGTTTGACAGGATTTTTTTTTTGATATGGTGTTTTGCTGCTACCTTTATCTTTAGTGGTAGCCACACCATCCTTTTCAAGTGAAAAATCTGCTTTATGTTTCCTGTTTGCATTCTTAGGCAGCTTCTTTACTCTAATTTTCTTTTGATTATTCTGCACAGGCTGCACTAATGAACTATTTTTATTTCTGGTTTTCATGTTTTCACTCAATAGGGTAATATCCTAAAGGGTTTACACCAGTATAGTTTGATACAGTTAATCTGAGAAGAAAAAACAGAAAAGAAGAAGGGAAAAATAAAACATTAGCAGTTTAAGCAATTTACACAGTATACAAAAAAATGAGTAAAAGTCCAAAGTCTCAGTGGGCAAATCCAAAAGCCTAGGTTATAAGAAATCATAGGCAATCCTGTCTGGAGAGAGACTGCTTTAGTGTAAGCAAGTAGTAACAAAGCACCAGTTGCACCAAACGTAGAACACCGTTGATCCCATAAAACAGTTTATGAAGTTAGAACAATCTAGATTTTTGCAGATGCAATGTTCCAGTAAGTTCCAAAAATTCCAAAGTTCCAAGATTTTCCAAAGAGAACAACCTCACATTTCAATCCACAAACTTTCCATTAGAATATTAAAGCTGTGGTCAAAATACAGCACATGGGCAGACCACCAGGGAAAGGAAAGGGGAAAAAAAAACATGGACCAATAACAAATATCCAAGAATTCATATATAAAATGATAACTAAATACAAAAATCCTGCTCATAAAATACTAAAAGAACTAAAAAGAAACAGGGAATTGCATAAACAGTGATAAAACAGCACAAATACACAAATACAGTTGATCCTATGTGCTCCGGGGAGTGGTTTGAAGTAAAAATCAATACTTACTCATAACTGCATTCAGATGTAATTTTAGTGCACTCCCAGGAGAACTATAGTATCTAATCTGATCGCCAATCCAGTGTCTTTGGTAGAAATACAAGCTGCCAAATTTAATACATCAGGCCAACCATACAGACAGTATTGCAACCACTCAGTCACTCTACCACTCAAAAAAGAAGACTGAAAAAGTATTACGGGAAAAGAGGAATAGTTCCAGGATACTGTACCACACACACTAGGTTTTTGGTATTTTGACTGTGCTTATCAGAGTAAGAAGCACAGTTCACAGAAGCTAGAGCTGGAATGAAGGGGAGATGGCAAACATACGCAGTAATCTCTCCAACAATTTAATTCACTTTAGCCGATCATTATTGGCAGGTTAATTGATAATTGGGGACAGCTGGCCACAGGGTCAATGCTCACTATTTCTCATGGCTATCTAATAAGCAAGCTTTTAATCTACCAAGCTGCCAGTCCCTGGCTGGCCAATTTGTTAATTTGATAATTTGGTAGAACTACCCAAATATAATCACAAGGAAGTAGGGGGGTTTTATCTCTAATATGGCATGTCCTGATACTATCCAGCCACACTAGAATGGAACTTAATTTGACTTAATTTATCTTGTTTTGGCACTTAAGAGCACACTGTTAGCGAGGTATTAGCTCAAAAATTAGCCCCTAAGCACCAAAGCATCAGAGCACTAAGGAAAATAAACACTTAATCACACTACAAAGGGAACTATTACTACTACAACCTTGTCATATAACACGTTTAAATTTATAAATCTAAAAAGTCACCTAAACACAGTGCCAATGCCAGGAATACTAAAAAATTTTCAGAATAATAAAATATAAATTTTGCCACAAAAGGCAAAAATACAGATCACACACACAGCTGGATATCTGACTATCTGAACATCTGACTGTCTAAGGATCACATACAATACATATGATTTAAAATGCCAAGTAGGAAGGAAAAAGGGTGGATACTGAAGCTGTTGCAGTCAAAAAGGTCTTTTCAACTCTGTCTCTTGAGTCTCCCTATTTCATCTTGAGAGGTCGGCAGCAGGCATAATTAGAGACAAACGAACACACATCACCTAGGAGTGTCCGAACCTCCACAGGTCACCTCCTATTCCCCCATCTCTGGTGAGGCTCTTTCCACCAACAGACTCCAAACACCAGAAAGGGGGGTAGGATACAACTAGGTGGACAATGTAATATCAGCAGCACAAGACCATCTGGAAAGAGCACTTGTGTTGTAGGTCGCTACCACAGACCCTCTCCCACAAAATAGCTTATTTCACTCAAACACAGGCTAGGAATCTAGGCAACAGTAGCATACCTGTTGTAGATGGGATATAAGCGTGTCAGTACTCCTGCTTGTCTGCTCCTCCACAGCAAGATCAGCGTGCAGCTGTGCAGCCCATCCTCTCCTTTCCACTAGTAATTTATTTCAGGTTTTGGCAGCAGCAGCTATCCAGTAATATGTGGGTTGCATACTGGAAGGACACCTCACCAACATCCACCCAGACATGGATGGTGAGCAGAAATAGGTAACCATCAAGCTAGGGCTGGAAGAGGCTACTAGCTCACGTACAAAGAGCCACAGCAAAATAGCCAGGATCAATAAACCAAGCTGGTTGAGCAAGGAGGTAGTGGAAAGGGTGAGGAAAAAGAAAGCTGCCTTTAGAAGTTCTAAAAGATCCAACCAAGAGGAGGACAGGGAGTAATACATGAAGAAATCCAGAGAGGCGAGTAGAGTAGTAAGGGCAGCCAAGGCTTCAAGGGAACTGAGGCAGGCACAGGGAATCAGAGAAGGGGAAAAGGATTTCTTCAGGTATATAAAGGAAAAAAGAAGCTGTAAGAATCAGATAGTAAGGATCAAGAAAGATGGAAGGTGGTCTGAAAAGGGGGCAGAAGCACTCAATGAGTACCTCTGTTCTGTATTTACCAGGGAGAGGGATGGGCCTATGCCCCAGGGGAAAGTTGGGATGGGTACAGTGGAGAGGGGGTTACAGATTGGGAGTTCCCAGTGGGAATGGTGTTGAAGGGCCTTAGGCCCCTGTGGGTGGATAGGCACCAGGAATGGATGGAGTGCTTCCAAGTGTCCTGAGGGAATTGTCAGAAATCCTAGTGGGACCACTGGTGGACTTGTTCAACACCTCCCTTAGTACTGGTTGCATGCCCCGGGACTGGAGAATGGTGCATGTGGTGCCCCTCAATAAAAGCAGGCCCATGGACAAACCAGGGAACTACAGACTAGTGAGCCTTACCACCATTGTAGGGAAGCTAATGGAGACTATCTTTAAGAAGAGGCTGTTGAGATTTCTAGAGGAGACTGGTCTTCAGGATGGCAAGCAACATGGGTTTGTCTTGGGAAGATGCTGTCAGAAAAAAACTGGTAGAATTTTTTTTGATTGGGTGATGTGGGCACTGGATAGGGGCCATGTGGTTGATGTTCTTTTCCTGGACTTTAGCAAAGACTTTGACTCGGTGCATCATGGAAGGCTGACCAGCAAATTAAGTAGCCTAGGGCTGGGGAAAAACTGGTTGGGTGGGTTAAGAGCCAGTTATAGGGCAGGCAGCAGAGGGTAGTCATTGAGGGACAGCTCTCAGAGCCCAAATCTGTGACCAGTGAGAGTCCACAAGGCTCGGTGCTAGGACAGGTGCTGTTTAACATCTTTTTTGCCAACATATCAGAAAGAATGAAGAATAAGATCAGCCTCTTCACTGACAATGGAAAGATCTGTGTGGTGGTGGATAGTGGGGATGGGGGTAAAGTACTCCAAGAAGATTTGGAAAGACTTCAGTGCTGGTCAGATACTTAGCAACTGGGATTTAATGCTATGAAATGCAAAGTCATGTACATGGGAGCCAGAAACCCTGGGAAAACCTACTGGTTGGGAGGAGTGCAGTTATCCACTTCAGTGGAGGAGAAGGATCTGGAGGTACTGTACTAGTAACAGGGGAAACAAACCACTTATAGCAGTTATGGAAGGAAGTGGCAAAGGTGAATAGAATGCTATGGAGCATTGCCAGGGGAATCACCTCAAGGAGAGAGGAAGTCATTCTGCCCTTGTACAGGTCCCTGGTCAGACCACATTTGGAGTACTGCATGCAGTTCTGGTGCCCCAATTTGAAAAGTGACATCAAGCTACTGGAGGGGGTACAGTATAGGGTGACAAAGATGATCCTTGGACTAGGGGACAAACCATATGAGGAGAGACTGAGGGAGCTCAACATGTATTCCCTGGAGGATAGAAGGGAGAGAGGGGATATGATTGAGACCTTCAAGTACTTAAAGGGCATGAAGAGAGTTAATACAGAGGGTATGTTTAAGTTAAAAGGAAGCAGGGACACCAGGGTACACAGTCTGAAATTGAGGGAGGAAGATTCAGGAGGGAAATGAGGAGGCGCTATTTCACATAAAGAATAGTGGCCGGGTGGAATGTGCTGCCAGAGGAAGTAGTATCATTGAGGTCAGTGGGCAGCTCTAAGAGGGGGTGGGACAAGGTCAAAGGAAGGGTCAAAACTGAGGGGAGACTGGGGAGTGGGGTGACCAAGGTAAAAGGAAATAAAATGGAAGGGCAAGCAAGGTGGAGTGGGGCAACTGCAGTTTAAAAGTTTGGGTGATGCACTCTCGAGCAGACTTGCTAGACCATAAGGCCTGTATCTGCTGGCAATTTTGTATGTCCATATACTGGTTACTACTTCAGAAGATGCTAGTGGTAATACTTAATGTAAGCAACTTGTGGCATTCTTCCAGTGAAATTCCCCTAACTGCAGTAGAAAGTTAGGTCATCTACTAAGTGATCTACCTTTACAATACAGTTGCCCAAATTTATGGCAAATATAGTGCCACTTGCAACCAAAAATACATGGTTTGTTTAATGCAAGCAGTTGCAGATATGGGCACTGTCTTAAAAACATCTACACATTTGAGAATTAGGTACACTAGCTTTTGTGCAGTCATAAAAATTGAGATGCAGGTCAAAAAAATGAACCCATGCATCACTGGTCAAATTTTTTTTTTTTTAAAGCATTCTGTGTGAACTATACAGTACAACTGGGAGGGAGGTGTTTATTTTTATTTATTTATGACTTTGGCAACCAGGTAAGTGCGCAGATCCCAGGGACCATTTTCAGGCATGACCCGGGCCACCATACTGTGGCAGAGTTACAAACAGGAATGCATAAGACTATAGACAGTTTGACAAATAAAAATATGATTACAAATAATGTACAATTTACAACAAACAGGTAACAATGGTACACTAGAGTACAGGGTAGCTTGAGGGCAAAAGTTCTACAATGATACAAGGTTTGAGATACATAGATCCACTAGGCTTATACCTGTACTAGTAGAAAAACAAAATGCATAAACATTTACATACTATATACAGCAGTATTGGACTACCCAGGGAAGTAATGGCACCTGGAGGTTACCATGAGCCACTCTTTGAGGCGGGATTTGAAGTGGCTATGGGTGTCAATGGAGTGGAGTTTGGCAGGTAGCTGATTCCATAACATTGTGGCAGCTACAGACAGTGCTCTACTGCCCATATTTTTGGATACCCTGGGAATATTTGGGGGGGGGGATACTGTGAGAGTGTAGTAGACAATGAACCGTATGAACTGTGAGGATGGCTGCAAGTGGGTACACCTGGCCATTCTGGATGGTGGAATCAACAAAGCTGCCAAGGGCTAGGACAAAGTGGCCTTGCAGTGGGATCCATCCTAGCATATTGTAGAGGACACAGTGGTGATTAGAAAACAGGGCTAGCAGGTCAAAATGACGCATGCTGTTGTAGGCAGAAGACAGCTTGGACATCAGGGTTGAGGACGTCCTAGCAGGGATGGGGGAGCAGTAGTCCAGGACTGGTAGTAGATCACCCTGGATGATGGCCAGCCAGGCTTCCAAGGTGAGGTATTGCTAAAATCTGTATGCAGCACCTAATTTTTGGTGGAATCTTAGAACCAGAGAGTTGATGTGGTTTGTGAAAGAGAGGGAGGGGTTGAGTAGGACACCAAGGTATTTAAAGGTGTCAACTTCTTCCAGGGCTTGGCCGTCTGGGGAGATAATATTGAGAGCAGGGAGAGTTTTGGATTTAGCTAGAAATGGCTTGGAGCTGAACAGCATGTATTTAGTTTTTTTTGCATTAACCAGGAGGAGGTTATCCGCAAACCAGTAGTGACCACAGCATAGTTATGAGTAAGAACAGAGGAGATAAGGCAAGGGAGTTGTCACTGTACTAAAGTACAAGGTTGTCAGCATAGAGGAGTGAGTGGCATTTCAGGCTGTCTGAGGGAAGGGAAGGGAGTTGATAAATAAAAAGAATAGAAGGGGGCCCAGGATGGAGCCCTGAGGCACACCTGTCAAAACTGGCAGGGTTGGGACCTGGTGGGTCCGATACACACAAATTGGGTTTGACCAGAAAGGTAGCTCAGGAACCAGTTCATAACCTCTAGATAACAGCCAAGACATCATAGTTTGTGGAGGAGGAGGGCATGATTGACTATGTCGAAGGTTTTGAGGTCAACGAAGACCGCACCAGTGTCCTTACTGTGGTCCATGTTTAATAGTATGTGGTCGATCAGTAGTGCGAGGGCAGCAGTGGTGGAATGATTCTTGTGGAAGCCATGCTGTTGTCTACTCAGAAGGTTGTGTTTCCCCATGTACTCAGTGAGCTGGTAGTGGATGGCCTTCTCTAGAAGTTTACTAAGGTGGGGGAGGATGGAAATGGGATGATAGTTGTCCGTGGATAAAGGATCACCTGCTTTTGAGATTGGAAAAACCTTGGAAATCTTCCAGGGGTGGGAAATAGAGGAGGAGGGGAGGAGAGGGCATGGTTAAAGATACAAGTGAGAGGCTCTATGATGGCTGTTGAGATGACCCTGAGGAATACTGGGGAGAGACCACCAGCCCTCGGTGACCCATGATTTGGGAGGCTTTTGAGAAGCTTAGTGGTGTCAGCAGTTGAGAAGGATTTGAAATAAAAGGTGGGTTGTGAGGGTGGGTGGTAGACCTGGCGGGAGTCAAAAAAGGGTTAGAGAGGGGGACCGAGCTATTTGGCAGGCCATTTGCAAGTTTACTTAGAAATATGGATAGATCTGTGAACTTGTCATTGAAAGCCCTGGCCACTTCCAGTGGGTCAGTAATGGGACTGTCTAGGGAGTTTATTTGCAGAGCTGCCTTGCTGGATTGGGGGTTAAGGAGGGATCTGATGGATGACCAGACTTTCCTAGAGTCACCAAGGTTAACCTGTTGGAGGTGATGGAAATTATTCTGTTTGAGGGACTTGGCCAGGTGTTTAAATAGATTTCTAAAGTGCCTATATGCATCCCAGAGAGCAGGGAAGGGGGAGGCCTTGTAGGTGGACCAAGCACTATCCCTATCTTTCATCAGGGTAGGGAAGTCCTTTGTGACCCAACGTGAGCAGCTGCCTCTAACCCTTCTCATAGTGACAGGAAAGTGTCTGTCCTGAAGGGTCATAAGGGTCTGTGTAAATAGGGTTACTGCCATAGTCACGTTGGTAAGAAAGGAAAGAGCACACCAGTCCAAGGCCCATGCCTACTCGAGAAGGCTTGAGGTGTTGGGGTTCCTGAAGTTCCTGAAGGACAGGTACCTGGGTGGTGGATGTTTAAGCTTGGATGACCAGAGGAGATATGTCAGGGTGTGGTCATAGATGAAGTCTGCCCTGGTACCAGCATGTAGAACACAGTCATACCTGTTTGTAATTATTCAGTCCAAAAGAGTCTGGTAGGCCGTGCATGGATTTTGTCTGGTAGGGAGGGTGATAATCTGGACCAGATTGCATTGTTTTAGGTGGGTAATGTAGTCTGGCTGGTGGGTACCCAGCCAGTTTAAGTTGAAGTCCCCGAGAAGAATGGCGTCTCGGTGAGGGGATAGGGAGATGAGGCCCAAGAGGAAACTGTTAAGACTCTCTATTCCAGCAGTGGGAGGGTTGTAATAGCAATTTAAGATCATTTTCTTACTGCTGCCTAGGGTTAGATCAGAGAGAAGCCATTCCCTTGATGATTTGGGATCACAGCAGAGGACAGTGTTAGCTGAGATGAGTTCCCTCATGAAAAGTGCAACTCCACCACTTTTTTTTTTGCCTGGCCTGTCGAAACGCAGAGAGGAGTACCCAGGTAATTGATAAATGGAGGAGGCGAGGTGGCGCTTTAGCCACATTGTGGGGTTTGCAGCTCACCGGGGCAGAAAAAAAAATATTTCTGTATCAGTGCTCTGCAGAAAGACTACTATTAATAGAAACATAGAAACATAGAATTTGACTGCAAATAAAGACCGCTTGACCCACCTAGTCTGCCCATTTTCCTTATACAGTGGCGTGAAAAAGTATTTGCCCCCTTCCTGATTTTCTCTATTATTGCATATTTGTCACACTGGATGTTTTCAGGTCTTTAGAGAAAATGTAATATTAGATAAAGGGAACCTGAGTGAACAAATAACACTTGTTTTTTTTTTTTTATTTCACCTATTTAATGAAAAAAGTTAACCAACAACAACTGGCACTGTGTGAAAAAGTAATTGCCCCCTTACACTTAATAACTGGTTCATACATTTAGCTGCAATGACTGCAACCAAACACTTCCTATAATTCAATATCAGTCTTTCACATCGCTGTGGAGGAATTTTAACTCACTCTTCCTTGCAGAACTGCTTTAATTCAGTAACATTTGGTAGGTTTTCGAGCATGAACTGCTCGTTTCAGGTTCTGCCACAGCATCTCTATTGGGTTTAAGTCTGGACTTTGACTAGGCCACTCCAAAATTTTAATTTACTTCTTTTTAGCCATTCTGATGTGGACTTGCTTTTGTGTTTTGGATCATTGTCTTGCTGCATGACCAACTTCAGCTTCAGCTTAGCGGAAGGATGACGGACATTCTCCTTAAGAATTTTCTGGTACAGAGCAGAATTCATGGTTCCTTTAATTTTGTTGATCATCCAGGTCCTTAGGCAGCAAAGCATCCCCACACCATCACACTGCCACCACCATGTTTGACTGTTGCTATGGTGTTCTTACTGTGGAATGCTGTGTTTGCTTTACGCGAGACATTATGGGATCCATGTCATCCAAAAAGTTCCACTTTGGACTCATCTGTCCATAGAACATTTTCCCAAAAGGCTTGTGGATCATCCAGGTGCTTTTTGGCAAATGTGAGACAAGCATTTATGTTCTTCTTGGTTAGCAGTGGTTTCCACCTTGCTACTCTCACATGAAGCCCATTTTTGCCCAGTCTCTTTCTGCTTGTGGAGTCATGAACACTGACCTTAGCTGAGGCAAGAGAAGCCTGCAGTTCTTTGGATGTTGTTTTAGGATCCTTTGAGACTTCCTGGATGATTTTACGCTGCACCCTTGGAGTAATTTTGGCAGGCCGCCCACTCCTGGGAAGATTCACTACTGTTCCAAGTGTTCTCCATTTGGAGATTATGGCTCTCACTGTGGTTCGATGGAGTCCCAGAGCCTTAGAAATAGCTTTGTAACCCTTTCCAGACTGATAGAGGGCAACACATTTTTTTCTGATCTTTTCAGGAGCTTCCTTTGATCATGGCATAATGTGCTGGTTGAATCTTTGTGCTGGCAACGTGACTCTGATGGTAAGGGTCAAAATAAGTGAGGTTTATATTGAGCAGGGCTGGCTGTAATCAAGCCTGGCTGTGTTCAATCAGCTGACTCTAATTATCCTTTTAATTGGGTTGATTTAACTAGGGGCAATTACTTTTTCACACAGTGCCAGTTGGTGTTGGTTAACTTTTTTCATTAAATAAATGAAATAAGTAAAAAAAAAAAGTGTTATTTGTTCACTCAGGTTCCCTTTATCTAATATTATATTTTGTCTAAAGACCTGAAAACATCCAGTGTGACAAATATGCAATAATAGAGAAAATCAGGAAGGGGGCAAATACTTTTTCACGCCACTGTATGTACTGTAACACCTCAGACCCTACTTGACCTCCTGCTTTACCTCCCTCTTTCCCTACCATTAAGGTTCGCTTTTGCTTATCCCATACCTTCTTGAATCCCATTACAGTTTTTGTCACCACCACCTCTGTTGGGAGGCTGTTCCAGGCATCCACTACTCCTTCTGTGAAGAAGTACTTCCTTACATCTCCACTGAGTCTACCCCCCCCACCAGATTCATAGCATGACCCCTTGTTCTTGAGCATCTTTTACTCTCAAAAAAGCTTCCTTCTTGAACCTTATTTATACCCCTGAGGTATCTGAAAGTCTCTATCATATCCCCTCTCACTCTCCTTTACTCCAGGGTATACATATTGAGGTTCTTTTGGTCTCTCTTCAAAGAGCTTTTGATGCAGACCCTGCAACATTTTAGTTATTCTCCTCTGGACTATCTCAAATCTATCTATGTCCTTCCTGAGATCTGGTCTCCAGAACTGGACGCAGTACTCTAGGTGAGGCCATACAGGTGATTCATACCCTAGTATTACCCACTCCCTCTTTCTGCTGGTGATACCCCTCCCTAGCATCCCACTGGCTCTCCCAACTGCCTTATCACATTGTTTGGCCACTTTTAGGTAATCAGATATGATTAACCCCAGTCTCTTTCCTGTTTCGTGGTCAGCAGTACCACTCCTCCCATTTTATACTTCAGCCCCATGTTTCTACACCTCCAGTGCATGATTTTGCACTTTTTCACATTGAAATTTAGTTGCCACACTCCCTGAAGTGTCTACCTATTGCAGATATTAGTGACATCAGAAAAAAGCAATACTTTCCCTTCTAGTTCCTCTGCAACGTTGCTAATAAAGACATTAAAGAAGACTGGTCCCGCCAGCCCAGTGGAAAAGAGGGCTGAGGTGCTGGTGCCTTACCTCTTCCCATGCCGGTGACCTATGTTCGGGAATGAACATGGGTTGCTGGGAGTTGGCCTGGGGGAGGGCAAGGAGTTGTAGTGAGCTGCTTCCAGGCAACTCTCCTTTTCTGGGTAGGGTCGTGGTGTTTCTTTGGCTCTTGACTGCCACCAGATGGAGGCTCAGTGGCAGCACCAAGTATAGAGGGGAACCTGGTGCTAGGCTGGGTAGGAGGAAGAGGCCATCACTGGAGACTCAGAGCACATGTGCAGCTCCACACACACATGTGTGTCCATGTATGGGGGTCTCGGGATAACAGGCAGAAAATGGAAATAAGGAGCAGGTACTGTAGGATGATGCCCTGAGCTAGGGGAGACAGAATGAGTTCTCTCAAGGAAAGGACCTGAGCGGAACATGCCTGGTGCCCTGAAGGGAGAAAACACCTATATAAAAATTAAAGAAGAACAGTCCCAGTACTGATTCTTGTGGCACCCCACTAGTCAAGCTCCCTTCCTCGGTGTGAATTTCATTTACCACCACCTTCTGTCTCCTATCCCCAACCAATTTCTTATCCAGTTAACTGTCTTTGGACCCACTTCTAGGCTACCCAGTTTATTTATGAGTCTCCTATGTGGAATGGTGTTGAAGACCTTACTGAAATCTAGGTAGGCCTCATCCACGGCTCCATCCTGATCCACTTCCCTGGTCACCCAGTCAATTAAATCAATCAGATTTGTTTGAAATTACCTCCCCCTTGTGAATCCATGCTGCTTTGGCTCTTGTAAACCACTGGATTCAAGGTATTCCGCAATCCTTTTTCTTCAGTAGTGGTTGCATTAATTTCCCCATCACCAAAGTCATGCTGACTAGTCTGTAATTACCATCCTCCTCTTAGCTACCATTTTTGTGAAGTGGAACTACATCTGCCCTCTTCCAGTCCTCTGGTACCACTCAAGTCTCCATTGAGTAGTTGAAAAGGACTGTCAGAGGTACAATTAGCATGTCTGTGAGCTTGCTATATATCCTTGGATATATCCCATCTGGCCCGATTGCCTTGTCCACTTTCACATTTTTGAGTTCCTTTAGGTCCCTTTCCACTGTAAATGGACTAGCGTCCACCTCCCTACCATTGACACCCCTGACACTTATCTGTGGACCCTTGCCTCCCCCTGAGCAGAGAAAATTATGGATGGGCAACAGTGAGCAACAATGCTGTGTTCACTTCGAGAGGTTGTCATGACAACTAAGTAAACCTTCAGAGTGAAGTTCAAGAGGTTTTCGGTTGTCATGCAACCTCGAGAAGTGAGCACAGCATGCTGTTTACTGTTGCCCGTCCATTGTCTTTTATAGTGTATGGGCAACAGTAAATCAATCCCTGATCACTTCTTTGGCATTGCACCATGATATCAGACTTTGTCCCCACCCCTCCAATCTAAGATCAAGCCCCACTCTGTCCCCAGTCCCCCACTCTCACAGAGTCTATTTTTTTAAATCCATCTACAGGTGCCTGCTGTGTTACAGGCAACAGTAAAAAAGAAATATGCCCTTACTTTGAGTGCATTGCTCAGCACTGTTCACTTTCTGGGCCACCACTCACCACCGTGGCCATTTTCAGATGTCTGGAGCATTGCGAGTTGTGCATGTGAAAAGAAATTCAATGTTGTTGTATCATCGATTTGATGTACTCAAGATGGTAAAACAGCATCATGACATCATATTGATAGTACAACAACGCTGGGAAAAGATGGAATTTGATTAACAGTAATGTTCTATCATACTCTATAAAAGTATTTGTTCAGGTTGTCTGCTTTTTCCTGGTCTCCTTCAACACTCCCTCCCCCCTTCCCTCCTTAGCCTTATGATCCCTCCCCTTTGGTCTTTCTTCTTTTGCTTACATGCCAAAAAAAATGCCTTGTCCCCATTTTTTTAATGCCTGTGCTATTTTCTTCTCCATTTGCTCCTTGTGCTCCTGACTGCTTTCCCCATCTCCCTTTGCTTCTCCAAATATGACACCTTATCATCCTCTGTTTCTCCTTATACCTCCTGAATGCTAACTTTTTTGCCTTTACGTTCCTAGTCACCTCTTTTGAGAACTATAGTGATCTTTCTTCCTTCTTGCTTTTGCTTACTTGCCTAATGCAGAGGTTTGTTGCCCTCATTATTCCCACTTTTAGTTTTTCCCACTGTTTCTCTACTCCACCTAAGTCATCCCCCCGCCATGAAATCCCTGAGACATTCCACTATTTTTGTAAAATGAGCCCTCCTGAAGTCCAGTACCTCACCTTGTGTGGTTCACTTCTGCCACAGATCTTATATCGAGCCACATATTATGGTGATCACTGATCCCAGATGGCCACCCACAGTGACTTCCACAACACTGTCTCTGTTGGTGAGTACAATGTCCAATATTGCTCCCTCATGAGTGGGCTCCCCCACAAGTTGCCTGAGGAAAGCTCCCTGCAGGAAGTCCATGCTGTCCTTATTCCTAGCTGAAGCTTCAGCTGGGATGCTTCAGTCTACATCCAGCAGATTGAAGTCTCCCACCATCAGTACCTCTCCTTTATTTGCCATCTTTTGGATGGCTTCCATCAGAACCTTATCCCCCCACTGGAGGTCTCTAGATCACACCAGTGTGATTAGTGGCTCCATGGCTCCATTTCCTGTCTCTAGGGTGACCCACAGTATGTCCACCCCACCCTGTGTACCTTGTATCTTTGTTGCTTTTATACTATCCCTCATGTAAACAGCCACTCCTCCCCCTTTCTTACCCACCTGGTTCTTCCTGAACAGAGTATAGCCTAGTATGGCTATGTCCCAGTCATGGATCTCACTGCACCATGACTCAGCAATGGGGGAAATGTCCAGATCCTCTTGTACCATAACAGCCACTAGGTACAGCATTTTTTTCCCCAGACTTCGAGCATTTGCACACATGGTCTTCCAAATTCTGCTACCACCCTGCTTGTCAACACCCCCCCTTTTCCCTCTTCTCCTTACCCCCTCTGTCCTCATTCCCATCCCTCTTCATTTCTACCATTTTGCTTTTCTTGTTATTAGATACCCCTGGGGATTTCCCTCCATTAAGGGAACTCACTACTGTCTTCTTCAGCTTGCGGGGGTTATATATCACTGTTCCTTCTGCCACACCCCTCTGATAGTTTAAATGGTCGCCGATGAAATATTTTCACTGTTCAGTGAGGACTGTGGTTCCCCTCCCAGATGGATGCAGGCCATCTTCCCCGTATAGGCCTTTATCCCTCCAGGTGAGACCCCAGTCTCCCATGTAGCTAAAATCCCTCATCTTTCCACCACTCCTTCAACCATTGGTTGAAGCACCTGGTATGGAGTACCCTATCCTTCCATCATCATAAACAGACAGCTCCTCAGAAAATGCAACTGAGCATACTACCTACCTAGGAATCCTCCACAATTCCCTGAACTCCTCCTGCTCTACCTTAACTTCGTCCCTTGCCAGGTCATTAGTCCCTGGGTGGACAATGACATCCAGCTCTCCCTCCCATCCTGCTGCACTAGCGATCCTCAGGATCTGCTTCACATCCTTTTGAGTCATGTTGCTGTTTAGGCACATAACCTCCCTCACCCTCTGCCTTCCTGCACCCAAATCTATCCTCCTCACAATAGAGTCCCCTACTAGGAGTTATTTCCTCCTCCTTTTGGGTCCTTTGCCACCCTCCCTGGGAACTTCACTATGGAGGACACCCACATCCTTCCTGGTCACAACAACAGATGAATCCATGGGACATTCCTGCTCCACCAGAGTGGCATAGGAGTTGTGCAGTGGTACCTTATGGGAGAGGTGCCTCCGATCCACCACTATCTCCCTTCCTGAGACCACAGTAGTTCAGCCACTCTTCCTTCTTGATACCCTTTGAAGTAGCGGTGGCAAACTAGGTGATCCATTGGTGGGGCAGAAGGCCCCCCAAATCCCAGCCAGATCATCCTGGAGCCGAGAAACCTCCTTCCTCAGCCCAGGGAAGTATACAGAGATGGAGCAGCACTGCAGTTTCCAGAAAGTCTCCTTGAAAACTTCCACCCCACAACCACTGCACTGCACCACTCTCAGCATAGCTACTTACTACCCTGCCTGTTTATTCTTTTGCTTACTTAAAACCTTGTTTTACTCCTAGACAGGATGTTCCATTTATTCCCAAATTTTTGCGGGACCCTAACTCTCCTTACTCTCTTATAGTGTGAGCTACAATAGTAGTTTAACAGGACCACACACTGAGGACTAGTTCAACATTGGACTGACACACGCACTACCTCAGTTTGTAATATTAAAACATATACATAAGGCAATTCTGGTGGAGGCAGTAAGAAGTAGGCTTTTGGTTAACTAGGATCTGCAGCTTATCCAATAGGTAGGGAAATGGGCAGACTAGGTGGGCTAAGTGATCCTTATCTGCTGTCAATGTTTATGTTTCTATGTATGTTTCTATACACTCTTAACACTGTAAACTATAAAATATTGTGGCCCTTATCTGTACATCATCAGTGAGTGCAGCAACTACAGACAACAGGCTATTTACAGTAGATTTTCTGCAGGTGGATCAATTTCACTGTTATGCACACAGGCTACAACTGGTCATACCAAATGTAGTAGGCTCACAAAAACAAACAGCTGTAAATTGTTACTACAAAAGAAAAAAGCTCATGAATCTGTCCCATCTTGAAAAATTTCATGCATGCAGCAGAACTTTAAGGACCATAATGAAACACATCACCATTACACTGAACAACTTTTTGTGTAGCATATGCACACTCTTTAGTGCTGTGAAAGGTCTGTCCCCAGTTGAGCAGTTAACTCTGTAGCCAATTGAACAGCTGCTAAGTTGTCAGCTAGATGTACAGCCCATTAGTCTCATGCTTTGCCTGCAGCCATGTGCCCTACCTGGCTTATGCAATCAGACCCTTCCAACTTTAGTTAGGGTAGGATACCCAAATCTGAGAAAAACCTAACCCACTGGAGCATCATGTTTACTTCTTTCAGCATTGTTACTAGTCTATTTCCTGAATAAGGGGGCTGCAGTGGCTGCACTTTTCCTCCATTTCTGTCATCAGGAGGTTGGGTGGCTTGTTGATTTTTCAGCTGATTTGCTGGCAGAGAAAACTCTAGTAACAGAAGGTCTGCACCTTGCTTTTCTAGATTCCAAGCACCTCACCTTAGAGATGCCATAAACTGTAATCAGTCCCAGTGGGGCTACTAAATAGAAGTCATAAACACTGGTCACTCACATAGCCACATGATACACTGCCTCTGCATCACATGACCATCCACTGGTTTTAAATGTGAATTTCAGGCTGCAGTTATCTTCTTTGGAAAGGCTCAGAATTTTTGGAATAAATCCTGTGAAAATGCTCACTTACAACCCCCCCTCTTCCCTGAATTCCAAACTGGGAAGCCATTAAATGGATGTCTACTCTTTGTATGAGTGGAGTTATCCATAATGACTATGCATAGACTCCAGAAATATGCAGTAAATAAAATTGAGGCATCAAATGTTAAACATAGTGGCTGTATGCATGAATGTGTGGAGTGGTTACGTGCCTTGTATCTGTGGCGCGTAGCCACTCTGCACTGATTGCACCACCACACTGGATGCATTAGAAGGAGCGCCCATCCCATATGCACCCAATCCCCCAGCCACACAGACACTGATACACCGTGGTTGGGCACGGGGCATGGTGGCACTACGTGGTATTCACTGCGGTGCATAGTGCTGTCAGCAGGAGGGTGGAGGACAGAGCAGATTACAGCAGAGGGGGCCCTGCCATAACATCAGTATACGCCAGCATGCATACAGTCCCCCACTGGGCTCAGGCAGCCTGTGGGACACCCACCAGCATGGTAGCAGCCCTACCCCTGTCCTATATGCCTGCCCAGCCCCCACCATGGTGTTGCACAAGTACCCCCCCATACACCCACAGAGGACCCCCAACATAACCTTCTCCCAGCACTCTGCCAATCCCAGTGGTGTCCAGGCTCTGGTAGCACCCAGCACCACCCTACCACCACATGTTTGCCCTGTCTTCGTATGTGTTGCTGCGGCCCCCAAACACAGGTCCACCCCATCCCCGCCAATGCCAGTCATACCCATCCCTCAACAACATGTCAGCCCCCCACACAAACACACTCACACCGTGTAGCTCTGGGCAAGAGTACCCCAATCCTATGTCCCCGCTGTAACAGTGGTAGGGCCTGTGTGTGCACCCCCACCGCAATACAGCACAACCATTCCCCCCAACCCACGATCCTGGCCTGTCTGGCTGATCATTTGTGTTCAGTAGCCCCTCACCTCCATCACCAACAACCCTCCTTCAGTCCCCGTACCTTGCCATCAGTGCTGTGGCCCAGGGCAGCCAGTGGCACAGCCCTCTTCACACCTCCACATCCGCCAGCCATCCAAGCGAAACTGGGATTGCAACACCTACTGTATATGTAACGGCATGCTGCCAGCATCACTTGGAAGGCCAGCAGCCAAGTTGGTGTGAGGAGAGGTGTGCCACTGACCATCCAAGGCCTCGGCACTGATGTCAAGGTATGGGAACCGGGGGGGGTCATCGTGCCATGGGGGTGGGGGGCCACTGAACACCAATGATTGTCCAAATAGGCAGGAATCAGGGTTGGGTGGACCAGTTGTGCTGTACTGGGTGAGGGGGGGTGGCAGTTTTCACAGATAGGGATGTGGGGCTTCAGTGTGTCAGGAGGGCTGCCTTTATAGGTCCAATGCCCCTATGTGTGTATGAGGGCCTGCATTCACAGAGCCAGTGCCCTATGTGTGTCGGTGGTCTGCCTTCACAGGGCCAGCGCCCCATGTGTGTAGGTGGGTAAGCCTCCATGGGGCCATTGCCCTATTGTGTGGGGTGGGTCTGCCTTCATGGGGCCAGGGCCCCAATGTGAAGTGGTGGAGTCTGCACTGATGGGGATGGGGATCTGCTGTGTTTGAGGGCAGTGTGCAGCACTGGGGACAGGCAAGTATGGTGCTGTGTTTGGGGGGACAGCTGTGCATCTGATAGTGTGGATGCCATTGGGACAGGATTCAGGAGGGGAGCTCTCCAGCCAACGGGGACCATCTGTGCATCCCGTGGTGCCTGTGTGCAATGCACAAACCAGGTCCCTTGGTCACCCACACAAGTAATCCACTCTGGGACCCAGGACAGGCATCCCATAGGATGCCAGCCTAGGTCCACAACTCTGCCCCCAGCTGCCATGCACAGTCCTGCACACCAAGGGGTGGCCTGCGGACAGGTGGTGACCATTAGTTATTACCAGCATGTGTGCACCTGACCATGGGTGTGGAGCTACACGGGCGGGGTACACACCTTTGGAGCATACTTTCTGCCTGTTAGTGCATAGCCCGTAGTGAAAATAATAAAATTAAGACAAATACCCATGTTTATTTTCTTAGCTAAACAGAGATTATAAGCTCTGTTTTTAACTTACAAGGTATCACCAGTGCATACAAAGTATTAATTTCTTATAATATTCTTAGCTTTTGGAGAAAATAATTGCAATTATAATTTAAAAAAAATGGGTAATTTGAATTCAGTAGTAGTTATGCATAAGCTAAATGTTCGACAAATTAAAACATATCATAGCTCACTTATACTATCTTAAAGGAAGCAGGTTTTAACCATTTGCTAATGTTCCCATTTTTACCCATAGCCAGGTTTCTAGTAAGATGGTCCTGGCATTGCAAAGTGAGTACATTTCCAAGAAATGATGTGACCACAATAACTTTGTCAGCTCTAGTTCTCTTCCAGTTATTTTCTCTTAAAAGTAAACTCCTCACTCTAAGTCCTCAGGGATCTGTAAAAGCTCCTCTTTCCCGTGTAGTCGTGTCTCCAGCTGAGGCAAGTAAAGCTGTAATGCAACAGTCATAAATAATCAGCTCCCTAAGCAATGAGAAAGCCCACTGCATATGGCTGGCATTACGAAGAAATGTAACTCTATAACCATGGGATATGGGATTTGTAAGACACCATTCTTATGGCTGCCTTCCTTTCAGAAATTGAGTGCCCACGAGTCCGATAGATGACAGCTTTCGTTTTGTCCAGGTTTCCACTCAAGGGACTGTGTGCATAAACAGGGTCAGGCTTCAAGCAGAGAAAACAATTCATGTACTCTCTTTCTGTCTCTTGCTACCCCAGTAATGTATGCACCTCAGCAGGATTAAAATAATTTTTTATTAGCACCAGTAAGCATGTACACGCTACCCAAAATGCAACCAAGAAGAAAGGACTTCACAGACTATTGTTAAGATTTAAGTTCAGTTCTCATAAATCCTGTGTGATGATTGTAATAATACATTCTAGGTGTAAATGGAGGAACTGCATCCAAAGCATAATTAACAAAGGGCCCAATCCACAAAAGTACCCAGATACTGTTCATGCCAAGGTGCATATCAAGGCCTGCATCCTGTGCACCCATGGCTGGTCACAAAAGTGGAGCATCCACAACCCCTTGCCACTTCACTTTGCATGCAGAAAAGTGCAGATTTGCCAGGGAGGTGTTGAGCATAGACTGGAACAAGATGGCAGGTATCCAATCAAATAGAATTCGTAATGCTAGAGTGGATCCCTTGCTCTGAGCTGAGTTGCCAATTGCAGTGCATTGTAGACCTTAAAAGATTGCTGTATCCCTTAAAGAGAATCAACTGCATTTAAAACAAAAAGGGTTGCCAATCAAAGTCAATCAGAATTGTCAGGAGTTTTTCCACAGGAAATGCCACAGTCCTAGGTTTAGATTGGGAAAGGGGGGAGAGAGACAAAGATAATCCTAGAGGCTAGGGTACAGTGCAAGTCATATTAAACTGTTCATCTAACCCACTGCTTTTTCATTATAAGGGATGACAATGCAGTGGAAATTCTAAATTCTTTAGACTGCAACTCTTTTCCAAACAAAGTTCACCTCAAATGCAATGCACTTTCAAGCCTCCTCTAACTTTCCTTCAGCTGCTTTTCAATCTTTATGCAATGCAGTGCTGCTTGTTTGTCTTTACTGTGAGCTGTTAGTCTCCTCCCATTCACTGCATTGCACTCAATCATTGCCCTGCTCATCTACATGTTGCCTCACTCATTCAACCAAGTACAGAATGCCCATTATCACTAGGGATGTTTTGCATTTATTTGAGATGTGTTTACATTCATTTTTTTAAGCTACAGAACTCATCCTGTATGCCTGCTGAATAATATAGTTCTCTCACTCATCTGTTGATATAAAGCAGCTCTATATGACCCTTGAGGTACTATGCTGTGCACTCGTTCGTAACAAGTTTATCTTGGATTAAATAAGCAGTGTCTGAGTTCAAACAGACTTTGCTGAGCCCTGCAAAGTTAATTCTGGCTGCAAAATATCACAGTAACATGTTTAATTTACTGTTTGAAACTTGAAGCAGTGAATCTGGGCATGTGTATATGCGCATATCCCGAGTCACAGCTTCAAGTTTCAAACAGTAAATTAAACAAGTTGTTGTGATATTTTGCAGCTAGAATTAATTTTGCAGGGCTCAGTTAAGTCTGTTTGAACTCAAGCACTGCTTATTTAATACAAGGTAAACTGGTCACGAATGAATGCACAGTGTAGCACCTCAAGGGTCATACAGAGCTGCTTTAAATCAATAGATGCACGGGATAACTGTATTATTCGGCAGGCATTCAGGATGAGTTCTGCAGCTTAAAAAATCATTTTAAACACATCTCAAATGGTCAAATGCACCATGTGAACCAACTCTTCTGTATATATTCCTCGTTAGTATAGTGGTAAGTATCCCCACCTGTCACGCGGGAGACCGGGGTTCGATTCCAGGACGGGGAGGCTAATAATTTAGGAGGCAGTATAGTGCAGTGGTCTAAGGCTCTGAGCTGCAAATTTGGTGACATCCAGCAGACCAGACCTGGGTTTGAATCCCACAGCTTCCACTTATATACTGTGTGACCCTGAGCAAGTCACTTAACCTCCTTGTGCTCCCAGGTCGCTCCTGTAAAAAAGCTTTCAGCTTAGTGTGCTATACCTGGTTAAACAACTAAATACAAAAAAAAATTAGGATTTTACTGTACATGCTGATGATCTGCTATACTGTACAGTGCAATATAGTGCAGTGCTGTACCTCATTGATTAAAGTGGAAAACCAGTTACTACTGCATTGCACTGTACACAGAATAGAACGCTGTACTGTACCATACCTGTGAAACCAAAATGAAACTCTTAAGCAGCAAGCTTAAAAGCAAGCTGAAACTGAAGACCAGCTAGCTGCAAACCATTATGAAACTTTTAATAATTCATTGAACTGAACACTGCATACATTAGACAACTCACTGGAAAATGCTAAACCAGTGAGTTAGATGAACAGTTTAATGTGACTTGTACTGTAAGGGGGGAGGGGTGTGTGGATTAGGTAAGATCACGGGGGGGGGGAGGTGTGTATGGTAACATAAGAGGTATGGGATTGGATGGGGGGAGGAGCAAGCCAGAGTCCTGATTAGGGATCCTAGTGGGGTACAAAACTGGGTGCAGGAGAAGGAATCTCTCTTCTTTTTTCTGAGACACTTTACTGAAGGAGTGTGTCAACACGTCTAGTGGCAAGTTGTTTGATCCAAGCAGAAATAGTTATGAGCATGGTGGCTGAATAATGGGATGGCCTGCATGTGGTAGGCCCATGGCCCGGGTTTGGTATGTTTTTAAACACTGCAGGCATCCCCTTAAGGATCTGGTTTTGTGATTATTTTAACTTTTATTTTAATGATAAGGTTCTGTTATCTGATTGTTTTAATGCTTAATTTAGTGATTTGTTTTATAATCATCTCATGCTTGAGTTTAGGCCCTCATGTTTGTCATTACTAGAGTTTGCTTAATTCATGCAATGGTCTGTCTGAGCTCAGCTATTTTAGAGTTTGGTTAATGAATGATTAATGTTCATTTTCCTTGGGTTTCATGCTGGCTCGGGTTCTCGTCAAATGGTTACGTTCAGGTTCCTTTAAAGCTAGCAACCCAGCTTTCACATGATGCGCTCTTACTAGGCAGATGCGTGGCTCTCCTGCTCCCGCCTCAATGAGTTAAATATACATATTAAAACCAATTAAAAGTTACTGATGACCTCATTAATATAATTCTACAGCTTTACTAAGCTCTCAAGACTTACCGGATTACCATTTGCGGTGAAAGCGGCAGGTTAATCGACAGAAAATGGAAATGGAAATGAAACAGGCCCTTCCATTATGGACACCACCACCAACACTGGATAAACAGTCTAAACGAGCAAAGACAGGTAAAGGATATCTGCCTACAGCTGCAGCAGCTCCTCTCTCAGAAGACAGATTCTTGTCTGAAATGGCATCTCTTAAAGCAGTTTTCCAAGAATTCACTTTGGATCTCAAGTCCATTAAATCAGATCTCAAAGAGACAAATAAAGTACTGGCTGACGTTTCATCTTGCACCACATTGCTTGAAGGTTGGAAAGTCTGCATGTGGCTTGAAATATCTTCCCTCAGACAGAAGCTCTCTAAACTTGAATTAATACTGGAGGATCTGGAATGCAGAAAAAGGCGTAAGAACCTGGTGATTTTCAGCCTCCCAGAGGATGCAGAGGGCACTCACCTGTTCTTTATGCACAAAAATTGCTGGCCAAAATAGCGGGCCCCCCATCACATTCAGGAAGCTACATAGTCAAGCGGGCCTACAGATCTTTACGGCCTAGACCACCTCCAGGCTCAAAACCAAGGCCCTTGATCTTACGCTTACTGAGCTATTTAGATAGACAGCATGTTTTAATAGCAACTAAGGACTTAAAAGAAATTAAGCGGGAAGATTCACCTCTTCGTATTTCTCAGGACCTGCCAGCCGCCACCCGGCAAAAATGAACCGAGTATCATCCATCTATTTCCAAGATAATTGCTGCTGGGATCAAATTTAGAATGTTGTATCCTGCTAGGCTATCAGTATTGCACCAGGGCTCCTGGAGAACCATTGAGAGTGTGGAGCTCACAGCGAGGGGCCTCCTGATGCTGTTTCCAGACCTATTCGCCCAGCGCTGACAAGGCTCATACCCTACCACCTTGTGCTTTTTTGTGATTCAAAAAGTGCTGTTTTATAGCCTAATACTATTTCCAAAGTTTAGTTCTGCACCCCTCAATTGTTAGATTTCAGGAAGCATGCCTTCATAGTCCCCCCCTCATTTCTGGCTCAGTTCTGTATGTTGTTGCCCATGGTTCTACCCCTTCATGAAGCTTACAAGACAACTTGAGCATCGGAGTATTGAAAGGGAATCTGACAGCAAGGAGTCTCAAGTCATCTCCTTCCACGACAATCAGCTGCTGTTTAACACAAGTAAATCCCTCCTTCATAGCTTTCTGAGCCAGAGTTCTGCTTCACCGTGTTGGTTTACTTTGGGCTTTCTCCTGCTCCACCTCTAGAATGTGATTGTTTTCCTCGACAGTGCACACATTCGTGAGGAAGCTGCACTGGCAATTCATCGTGAGCCGTGATTGCCTGCATATGCTAGTCTATTACAATCAAGTATCCTTGATCTCATTCTGGTTTTTGTTTTGCACAAGTAAATCCCTCCTTCATAGCTTTTGAGGCCAGAGTTCTGCATCACTGTACTGGCTTACATGGGCTTTTTCCTGCACCTCCTTGAGAGTGTGATTATTCTCCTTAGCAGTGTGCAGATTCGCAAGGAAGTTGCATGACTGTGTGAACACCTGCAATTCATCCTGAACAACGATTGCCTGCATATGCAAGTTTATTACAGTCAAGTACCCTTGATTTTATTTAGGTTTTTTGTTTTGTTCTACTCCTGGACACTGTCCTAGTATTGTTTTTTTCACCTCTGACTGCTTTCTTTTACCAGGACCAACTCATTATAAATCGTCCATATTATGGCCTGACTCATGAATGAGTGTTATATTCTACAAAGACTAAAAATTTTCCTTTTTGCCTTCCCACATACACTTTTACTGGGTCAGTGGAGAATGTTCAACAAGGCTTGTTTTGGGCTGGCTAATTTGAAATTATCAGTTTTTTTTTTCTTTTCTACTTCACCAGTTGGATGGGAAGTCTCCAGAGTTGTTCTTGATTGCTAGTGGAACTTCGTTTACACATCATAATAGCATTCTTAGATATAGCTAATTCTTTGTTAACTCTGTAGTTAATTGTTATAACTTGCATTGGTTAAGGTTTGCTTTCTTCATCTTATATGCAGTTTCAGATTTACTGCAAGTTTATTGGCAGTAGTTTGAATTACTCTATTAAGATCCTACTGTATGAATTAAGGGATAAATTTTAGTTGGGGTGGGGGTAGGGGGTGCTATGGCTGTGTTTTTGTTGTGGTAGCAGCCACATGCAGAAGATGGATATGGAACCTCCGCTATCGTTATTTAGATATGGGTCCTTTTGACCCCTCAGATATTACTTTACCTGGTGGCTCTTTAAGGGGGCTGATCATTGGTTGAGATTTACTTTTTTGAGAATTGTCATTTGGGGTAGAGATTTGGCGTGGGCTAGGTCACACCTGTCCTCTTGGAGTTTTGTGTCTTTGAGGAGGATTAGGGGGGTGGAGAAGGAGGGTTGGGGTATGGGAATGTCTGCCACTGTTAGAGAGTTTTTTTCCCTAATACTGCATATTTTGTTTCTATTGAACTTTAGTGGATTACGGACTCCCTATTTGCATCACAGTAGTTATTATGGCTTGTTATAAATATTGCTCTTGGAACATAAAAGGTGCCAGACTCCTGCCAAAAGATCTAAGGTTCTTTTTTGTCTCAAACACCTGCAAATTGGTATAGCATTTTTACAAGAGACTCACCTTATGCTTAGCCAAGTCCATTATCTATGTAGAAAATGGGTGGGTCAAGTATTTGGCTCCGGTCTGGATTCCCGCAAAAGGGGGGGTCACTATCATCATAGCCCGTAGGATTCCATTTCAACTTCTACAAGAGATTGCTGATCCTGGGGGACAGTTTGTGATCCTGTAAGCCCTCCTGGGCCACTCAGAAGTTATACTGGGATCCATTTATTGACCCAATATGGACAATCCAGATTTTTTCATCACCTTAATCTGCACATTAAGTGCATGGTCTGCTCTTGTAATAAATTTGAAGGGTGATTGGAACCAGGTTCTATCCAATAGTTTAGATAGATCTAGCCAGACTAGGCATGGCCTGTCACCAAGCCAAAAAGCTATCCATGACTTAATGTGCACTTTTGGTCTCACAGACCGCTGGAGAATTATGCATCCCGATCATAAAGAATTTTCCTTCCACTCCCTTCCTCGCCACTCTTTTTCCTGCATAGACTATTTCCTTGTGTCCATAGATCTCCTTCCTTGCATTTATCTAGCCTACAATTCTTCTAAGTTTATCTCAGGTCACCAAATAACTCATCTTCACTTGGATGTCTCCCCTAACATCCACAGAGATAGAGTCTGGAAGCTTAACAACCAAATTTTGAAGTCGGAGGATTATATCCAACACCTCCAAGCATTCATTACCAACTTCATGGAGTATAATGCCCCCTCCATGGATAGAAAATACTTTCTATGGGGCTCACTAAAATGTGCACTATGGGGTGAACTAATACGCATTGTGACCAAATGTAAAAAACAAAGAGCTGCAGCCTTCTCCACTATTTTAGACAAAATATCAGCTGCAGAATCCCACCTTTCTCCTTCTTCCCCTATTGAGGATTGGGAAAGGGTGGAAACTCTTCGTGTTCAATATAATCAAATAGTTGCAGATAAAGCCAAGTTTCTTTGCTTCATTCCAAAGTCTCTTACTTTGATCAGGGGGAAAGAGCCAGCAGACTTGTAGCCCTTCGTCTACGTGCACAGATAGTTGATAAAATTGTTTCCTCTGTTCACGCAGCCTCTGGCTCACTTCTCACTTCCCCTCCAGATATAGTTGAAGCTTTTAGAGAATTTTATGATCAATTATACACCTCTCCTGCATCTTCCACCACCCCTCAATAACTGGACACCTACCTCCAGGATATTAATCTCCCTGTCCTATTAGACCCTCAAATTGCTAGTTTAAAATACCCCATCACTTTTGCAGAAGTTTGCTCTGCTATTGACTCACTTTCTCCAGAGAAAGCTCCTGGGTCAGATGGCTTCTCATCTAATTTCTACAAAGCATTTAAGGGGTTGGTAGCTCCTATCCTGTTTGACATCTTCCACTATATCTTTAATGAATGCCTAACTGATTTTTCATTCACCTCAGCAACCATAGTCATCCTCCCAAAGCCAGGCAAAAATCCCCTATTTGTTTCCAACTACAGACCAAGTTCCTTAATTAATGTGGACCTCAAAATTTTAGCTAAAATTCTTTCCTCTAGACTAAGCCTAATGTAGGAATCATGGCTTAGTGAAGAACATGTGGGCTTCATTAGAGGCAGGCTATCATCTGATCATCTAAGGAAATTAGCATACCTTTTTTTCTGCATCTAGAGACTCCACCACTCCTGCTGCATTGGTTTCTCTGGATGTGGAAAAAGCTTTCGATACAGTGTCCTGAGAATATCTTTTTTCATTACTACCCAAATATCACATCCCTCAGAATTTATACACTGGGTTAAAATATTATACACATCCCCTTATGCATGAGTACAATGAAATGGGGTTCTTTCTACCCCTTCCCACTTTCTCAAGGTACATGTCAGGGCTGTCCCTTATTTCCCTACCTATTTAACCTATTTCTTGAACCCCTCATCGAGAAACTTAAAAATTCCCCTCACATAAGAGGTATTAACAGTAAGTAATTTGGAGTAACAAATTTCTGTTTACGTGGATGACATACTCCACCACATCTCCCACCAGGCTCAATCACTCTCTGCTGCTTTCCAGATTATTTCCCAGTTTGGTCTCATCTCAAATTATCAATTAAATCTGGATAAAACTGAATTCTTCCTCCTTGACAAGCACACCATAAGGGCTGATATAGCTCACATGAGTATACAATGGTGTACAGACAAGTTAAACTATATTGGCATTAACTTACATACCTCACCACATATTATGAAAAAGCTTAACTTGGACACCATTGTTATTACACTCAAGGATGACCTTCAACTCTGGTCCAAACTTCCCCTGTCATTGCCAGGTCTTATGAATATCATTAAGATTAATGTCATTCCACATATTTTATATCCGCTACAAATGTTTAATTGGAACCTCCCATTATCTTGGTTCACACACCTACATAAATCTATTAGCTCTTTCTTATGGCTTGGGAGAAAGGTCAGATGAACCTATCTTAACCTCACCTGTCAAAAATCAGATGGTGGGCTCCAAGCACCCAACCTTTACCTTTACTATTTATCTATCCATCTGACTAGAATAAGATTACATCTGCTCCCTACAAATCCTACCCAGAACTCTTCTTACTGCCCCCTTTGGGTTGGAATTGAACAGGCATTGTGCTCCACACATGATATCAATTCCAAATTTCTTTACTTTGTTCCCAGAAATAATTTTCCTAGATCTCTAGGAGATTCACCTCTTGGCTCCTTGCTTCAAACACAATCCCAGCTGATTTCTTTTCTCAAAACAGATGTCTATAGGGTTATGGCTCAACCTCTTTTCAATAACCCTAATCTTTTAATTTCTGGTAAAACCTCTCAAATCCCACACCTTGTGGCCAAATATGTGTGTAAATAAGGTTGAGGACCTGGTTATGGACCAAAACCTCATGCTCTTTCAGGTTGCCAGTTTCCTTTTCCACTGGACCCCTGCTCAGGTATTCAAATACTTCCAGATTTCCCACATGTTGGTACACTATTTCAGTTCTGGTCTAAATCCTTCATGATTGCACTCTCTACATATATTAGCTCCATCCCCAATGCCCATCTCATTTCATATACATACAAATTCTTAGTAACTATGTTAACAACCTTGGAGGGTCAAAGGTTTTACTGGTGGGATAATATTCTTCCATTGACCACCCCCTTCAGATTGTGATTTAAAATCTGGATACATTTGTACAAATACATTAAGTGGGACAGATATAGATACATGCAATTTCAGATTAACCGCAATTTGTATTTTACACCAGTCAAGCTTCAACAAATGGGTAGGTTGTCCTCTAGGCAATGTCCCAAATGTCAAACGGCACCTGGCAACTTGCTCCATATGTCGTGGTCTTCTGAAAAAATTGGTCTCTTCTGGTCAGACATCCAACAGCATCTTAACCCTTTACTGGCTTTGTCAGATAATTTTAATCCTGAGATATGTATCTTAGGTGATAATACCCAGTTGAGAGGTCATACTCAAAAAGCCCATATGTTTCTAATCGCAGCTTGTGCCAAGAAAGTTATTTTGAGACATTGGCTAGACATGACTGCACCTACTTATGTAGAATGGTAGAAAGAGGTTTTGTTTGCTCTACAAGCAGAGCATATCATTTTGGGTACTACAAATAGAATGGACAAATATAAACAAATCTGGGATCCAATTTTTACCCTTATATCGATTCATTAAATTCATTTTCATATACAGGCCCTCTAGTGGTCAATTTCCTTTTTTTCTGTCTGATGCCTTCAGTCTAGGATTCAATGCTATTTCCTTATAATATGAACTATTACCCAAACTCAGTGGCAGACAGGGAGGGATAGGGAGGAATGGGAGGGTGGGGGGTACAGACAACTTCAGGACTTATACATTTTCTTAAAATGTATAGAATGTTCTTGTTCCCCACTTGTATTCTTAATTGATGCATTCCTGCGGTTTGTATGTTGTCTGTACAATGGGTTTGTATTAGTTTGTTAAATAATAACAAAGTTTACTTAATTGAAAAAAAGATAGCAGCCCATGCTCAGGGATAAATAATAAGTCGCTGCAATGGAGATTTTGCTTACTTCAATTTCTGACTGTTTCAGGTGTGGTAACAGGGAGAGAAGGTGATCCCACAGGTATGGTAGCTTGAGCAAACAGAGCTATGGTCCATGTGGCTGTTTGTTGCTTGGGGCTGGGGTTGCTGGTTGAGTCAAGGGAGGCCGACCATGTGGGCTGGGCCCAGGCAGGGCCACAGGCATGGCACTAAAGCATACAGTGGCAGAGTAGATCACGGCTTGAGAAAGCCTTGGGAAGGGGAGGTGGCCATGTGAATGCATGGTGCGGTGGATCAGTTTGTTTGTCAATGACCATTTCTTGGGAAGAGGAGTGGCAGGGATGACCTGCCATGGCACAAAAAGGCTCTGAGTAGGGAGGGGGAATACTGTCAGGTGGTCAATTGTGGCTATGTTGTGCTGGAGGGAGTTACAAGAGATGGGACCATGGCAAGGGAAGGTGGTCCAATCAGTCTATTGAAAGGGGTTTAGCAGGGGGAAGCCTGGCTTCAGAAGGAAGCGAGCCATGGAGATAGCCCAGACAGAAGGAGACCATTGTAGCCAGGTTACATGAGAACAGGTGGATCCAGGCAAAGAATACAAGAATGGCTGTGGTAGTCAGCAGCCTGGTAAATACAAAATCAGGGTGAAATGCGATAAGGTATCAGGACAATTCAGGCCCAGCCACAGAGGTAAGAAGGCATTAGACACCAGAGTTCCAAGGCAAGTTTAAGTTCAAAGATGGACTTGTCCAGCAAAGAGAAGGTTCCTTAAAAAAAAAGAGAGAAGGGAACTTCTGGAATTTAAGATGGTGGCTGCTCGGTGGGAGAAACAACATGGCAGAAGGGCAGCTTTGTGTCTGAACATGGGGGGGGCCTGCAACAGGGTGTGCCACTGGAGTAGGAGACATGGGTTTATAGTAATTAAAGATACAATGCCAGTTTGGGGCAAAAAGGCTTCTGTTTGGGGTACAGACTGGGCCAGGTATCCCCCCCAAAAAAAGAAAAAAACAACAAAAGGAAACAGGAAGAAAGTCATTATTGGGGCTGTTTGCTTTCATTAAAATGTGACTAAACCATGTGAAAACTGCATTAACAGCAGGCATAGCTCATGGATCAAGGTCTGCTGGCTGCTACAGGGTCACAGGCAGACAGGAGTCAGAATTGTGAGCAGGAGGGTAACACTTGGATGCTAGGATACAAAAGGGAGGGTATGAATGAATGTGGGTGGGTTTACAAGTGATGATTTCAGAGAAGGAGGTTGCTTTGGCTCAAAAGAAGTCATAGGTGTGATGTGGTAGGGGGATGGTCATATTGGAGAGAGACAGGTCAGAAATGGGCCAGAAAACTAACTAAAAAAATATATATACATATATATATATATGTATATATATATATACATATATAGGCACAAGGTAATGTTTTCTAGAAGTAGGTATATGTTTTGTGAAGATACTAATGGGCATAGTTTGTACCTTTGGTCTCCCCATTTTCCAGCCCCCTTTTTCCTCGCTGTGTTTTTAGTTTTGACAACAACAAGAAGGCACCAAAAAAGACACCAGTTCCCTCCATTAGTGCTCAGCTGAGAGAAGAGGCTTCACAACTAATGGGAAGATGAATGAGCTCATCAAGGTGGCAAGGAAGAGGGAGGAAGAGGAGGAGTGTAACAGGGAGAAGAAGTACCCACCCAGGCCAAAAGGAAAAGACAGGAGGAAAAGGCCACCAGCACCAATCCCCAAGCTGGCCCTGGAATCCGTCCCTGAGCTTGATGAACTGCAGATGGGGAATGGTAAGAGGAAGGTTGATTTATCAGGCAATGGAGACCTGAAAGGATATTTAGAGGGGCTTATTACTGACTTGGGGGAGGAGGGCTTGGAAAAGATGGAAATATCAGGTTAAAGGTAAAAGGGGGAAAAAGTGGTGCTTCAGGTAAAGGGGTGGGGGAGAGGAGGGCATTAGCTGGATGGAGGGGTGCCAGGGGTGACCCTGGGGGACCATGTGCCACTCACTATTGTTGAGAAAATAAGAAAGGGAAAATATGTGGATCCTTTTCAATTGGTAGACAAAGACACAGCAAAAAAGTATGCAAAGAAAGAAATGGTGCTGAAGAGTGAGATGGCAGTGGCATTAGCAGTAGTGGGGAAGCCAGCCGAGGAGGTAAATTAAAAAGGGATAAGTATAGAAATATGGCAAGCAGGATTTACAATATTTAGAGACATACTGTTGGAAAAGCAACCAGATTTGTCTATCCTTTTACTGGCATACTCAACCATTGTTAGGGATGCCTACAAGGTCAAGACGGGATATGGCTGGTTAAAATATGATGAGGCTTTTCAGCAGAGGATGGAGGCCTGGGGGACCTGAAATGGGATTGCACCTATTCAGAGCTCTGGGTAAGGACGCTGTCAGGTAAAGTGGGGGAATAGTGGGGAGACAAGCAAGAGGGGCATGGCACCAGTTGCCAAGACATGTGGGGGCTATAACAAGGCCTCTTGCACTTGGACAAACTGTAAGTTTCAGCATGTCTGTTCAAAATGTTCTGGTCAGCACCCAGTATCCTGCTGCATGATGATGGAGGACAGGCAAACCAGCAGCAGGGAGAGCAGCCCATTTGGGGGGGAGTTCTAGCTCAAGAACAGGTAACAGATCATACCAAGGAGGCAGAAGGTGGGGGACATTGGAAAGGGGGGCGTATGGTGGAGGTTTCAATGGGAACTAGGGGAGTCAAAGGTGGGGGCTGAAGGCATGGATTTCCTATGGCCAAGACTCCCATTAGGCTTCAGGTAATTCAAGAATGGACTCAGGGATACCAGGATGAATAGGTGTGAAAACTGTTGTGGGAGGGTTTTGCCAAAGGGTTTGACTTAGGGTATACTGTGATAAGGAAGACAATGGTGGCAAAGAATTTGGGGTCCATCAAGGGTAAGGGGGGAATAGTTCTCAAGAAAATTAGCAAGGATCCAGCAGTGGGCAGGGTAGAGGGACCCTTCAAAGTGCTGCAACTTGAACATTTCAGGGTTTCACCCCTGGGGGTTGTCCCAAAGAAACAGGTGGGGGAATTCAGCTTGATACACTACTTCGCTTATCCAGATGGGGCATCAGTCAACAATGGCATACCAGAGGAGCAGGTGCAATGTCTTATACGACACTTGACCAAGTGGTGGAATTGATTAGGACAGTGGATGGGGCATGGCTAGCAAAAACTGACATTGAGTCGGCTTTCAGACTGCTCCCAATGTGACCTGAAGATTGGGATTTGTTGGGTTTCCAGTTCCAAGGCAGGTATTATTTTGACAAAGCCATGTCCATGGGTTGTTAGATAGCATGCTCCACTTTTGAAACATTTAGTACCTGAGTGCAATGGGTGTTAGGGATATGTTATGGGTATACAGCAATGGTACATTATTTAGATGATTTCCTGATAGTAGGATGTAATGAGAGGGAGACAGGAGCAAGATTTGAAGATTTCTATGGGATGTGCTAGGACACTTTGATCCCCTAGTGGGAAGGAAGACAGAAGGGACAGCGAGGAAATTAGATTTCCTGGGTATCGAGGTGGACACAGAACATGAGCTGTTCCAGCTGCCAGGGGAGAAGGTCGACAGATTAAAGGGGCTACTATGGTAGGTCAAGGCCAGGAGATGAGTACCATTGTTGAAGATACAGCAGCTGTTGGGACACCTTAACTTTGCCTGCATGGTGATCGGTCCAGAGAGGGCCTTCATTAGGAGGCTGGTGTGGTGCACTGGTAGTACAAGGTTACCTCACGACTGGGTGGACATTACCAAGGGCATCCACCAGGACTTGGAGGTGTGGGAACAATTTCTGGACAGTTACAATGGGGTCACATTCTGTCAGAAGAAATGTTTTTTTAACAATGACTTGGATGTATATAAGGGTGTGTCAGTGGCCCTCAGCATGGGGGCTTACTTCAAAGATGAAAGGATCTCAGAAGCCTAGCCAGAGGAATGGAGGCAGCAGGATTTGCTGAGGGGCATCACTTTTCTGGAGATATTTCCAGATGGGTGGCCATGGTGATATGGGAAAGCAGGTTAAGTGATCATAGGATTGTATTTTGTTTTGACAATAAGGCAATGGTTGAGGTAACCAACAAACAGAAATAGTCCACTGAGATGGTGATTAGGGTGTTACTCCAGTTGGTACTAGCAGGGCTTAGGCTTCATTTGTCTTTCAGAACAAGACATATTGAGGGGATAAAGAATGTCATTGCTGACAGCCTTTCCCATCTTCAGTTGGACAGGTTCAGGTCCCTAGTGCTGCAAGCCACCATCCAGAGAACTACAGTTCCAACCCAATGATGGGCAGTTGGATGGACTGAGCCTGATTGCTGTATCAAAGCTGTAGGTTCACAAACACGCTGACAGCCTATGAGGGGGAGTGGAACGCATTTCAGGAGTTTCAGCAGCAGGAGGTCTTTGAGGTAAGTATAACGATAACAGGGGGCAAATCGTGCAGTACATGGTTCAGAAGTGGGAGGCAGGCATGACACACACACACACACACACACACACACACACAGAGCCATGGGGGTATTAGTGGCAGGGATAGGGTGGACATGCAGTTCCAGGGGTTGGGTGGAGCCAAATAAATTCAAAGTGGTGAGACACATGCTAATTGGGTGGTAGAGCACCTGGGATAGTAGGGGAGATTCCAGAAGGCCCATAGTGGGGCAGCTGCTAGTAAGGCTGCTGGAGGCACTAGGATGGGTATGCATCTCAACATACGAAAGCATGCCTATTCCGGGCTGTGTTTACAGTAATGGCCAAAG
The DNA here is from genome assembly GCA_016271365.2 of Neoceratodus forsteri. Taxonomy (NCBI): domain Eukaryota; kingdom Metazoa; phylum Chordata; order Ceratodontiformes; family Ceratodontidae; genus Neoceratodus; species Neoceratodus forsteri. The sequence continues at coordinate 662,924,752 of JADMNL010000022.1, forward strand.
GGTCTTTCAGGGTAGGGGAATTGGTGATACAAAGCAGGAAGACAAAAGAGGGGAGTTCATTGTGGAAGGATGTTGTATGGGTGACAGGGACAGTGTCACTTTGGCTGATACGGTCTAAAATGGACCAGGCCAGAAGAAGAGTAGGGGCCAGCATGGCCAGCCAACCAGACCAGGGATGGTGTGCACTGGCAGCTCTTAGTGGAATATAAGGCAATTTGGCTAGAAGAGGCATTTTTTCATACATGGGAATGGAGACCTAGTTACATGCTACCAGGAAGTGGGGTTCCTTTAAAAAAGATTTGACATTTATGGGAGAGGTTCCCAGCCTATTCTCACTGCATTCTTTCAGAAATGGGGCTGCTTCAGAGAAGGCACCTCAAAGGGCCTTAGAGGAATGATAAAAGTGGTGGGTAGGTGGAAATCTGGTTGCTACAAGAGGTATATAAGGAAGCTGGTATAACCAGTCTTATTTGTGTCAACAGGCTTGAGATGACATTGGCAGATATGAATTGTGGGATATTTCTTTGTATATTGGGTGGAGAGATATGCGACGATCATGTTGGGAGGGAGACCACTCTACAGGGATATTTATTGGACACGGATACATTGGAAAGGGGTCCTGGGCATGAGATGGGTGCAGCTTTTGCTGGTTCTAGAAGATCTGAGAAGGAAAGAGCAAAGGCTGGATTTGTTGATACTATGCTTGGGGGTAATGGCAATGGGGATAGGCCCTGGGGAGCTTTACTCAGGGATATATAGTGGGGTTTTGCAATCATTATGGGGTGATGGCCAGAAACTCCCATTGGGTGGTCAGAAATTATTTCAAGAAGAGTGTGGAGGCATGCCTGGGATGTGAAGTCAATTGAAAAGGTGAGAAAGTGCCTTAACCAGAGGTTAGTGCAGGTGTTTGTGGAATGTGGGGGAAGTCTGCTTATTACACAAGGATATCATATTCAATCCCAGGGTACTATCAAGAGAATGGCATTCACCTGTCCATAGTGGGCAGGTCATTTTTCATCACCAACATAATTGAGGCAATTCAGGAATGGGAAGGCAGGGGCTAATAAAATGGGGGGAGCCCACCATTCCATTGCAAACCTGGAGGCGGGCTAGTGAAGCAAGCAAGAAAGGTGGAGGGAATGGGAGGGGTGTAAAAAGGGGGTTGGTTTTGGGGTACGGGGAGGGTAATAGTCATGGGCCAGGGTCACCAGCATCCAGCCATGGGGGGACAGAAGGGATGAAGGGAGGGAAGAGAGAAAGTGGGAGTTGGGGCTGGAGGCACCCAACACCAAAAGGTAAACCTGTCATATGAACCATAGAGGGGGGTGTTGAGGTCATGCATCCAGGTCCTGAGAAGACCAGAAATGAAGAAGTACAAATGGAGAGCTGCCAAAGGCAAAGTGGATTGTTATTAAGAACTGTAAATAAGATGCCAGTGGTTATTTGATGATGGTTCGCGTGAAACAGTGATATTGTGTACAGTATGGATCACTAAACATTTGCTGATTGAGCGCTCAAAAGAATATAGTCTAAAGCATTAATTTCTGTGGGAAAATCCCTCTGACAAATAGGGTTGCCAATCAAAAGCAACCAGAATTGTCAGGGGTTTTTCAATAGGAAATGCCAGGGTGCTCTGTTTAGATAGGGGAGAGGGAGGGAGAAAGGCAAAAGGTAATCCTAGAGGCTAAGGTAAAGGGGGGAGGGGTGGGGACTAGGTGAGGTCACAGGTGGGGAAGTGTGCATGGTGACATAAGAGGTATGGGATTGGATGGGGGAGGAGCAAGCCGGGGTACAGATTGGGTCCTAGTGGGGTATAAAACTTAGTGCAAGAGAAAGAATGTCCTTTCTTTTCTGCTGAGACACCTTACTGAAGCCTACCCACCCACCCTAAGGATGGTGTGTCAGAGGGAGTAATAGGTCAGTCTGGTAAATTTGGGACAGAAGCCCTGAGGGGGCTGGAGTCAATGGGGAGAGGGCTGCTTGGTGAGGGTGGCAGCACTTAATGAAGCAAGTATGGGGCTGACAGCAGAAGGCGGTGGTACAAGGACGTCTTCTGGAGTAGGCAGAAGGAAAAACACATCTGGGTTGCGGGGTGAGGGCAACAAGGAGATGCAGGGGCATTTATTAAAAGGGATACATGCCTAAAATGGGGGAAGAAGTGAGGAAGGATGGAGGAGGCAAGAAAGGTGGGGTGGGCAAAGGGAGGGGCATAAAGGGCAGTTAGGTTTGGGGAGGAGCAGGGTAGAAGGCATGGGCTAGGGTCATCAGCATCAGGACAGTAGGGGACAGTGGGGTTGGGAGGAGGGAAGAGAGAAAGTGGGGGCTTGGGGCTGGAGGCACCTGACCCCAAAAGGTAAACCTTTCATATGAACTGGAGAGGGGGTGTTGGAGTCATGAATCTGGGCCCCGAGAAGACCAGGAATGAAGAAGTACAAAAGGAGAGCTGCCAGAGGCAAAGTGGAATGTTGATAAGAACTGTAAACAAGATGGCAATGGTTATTTGGTGATGGTTCGAGTGAAACTGTGATATTAAGTAAAGTTTGGATTAATAAACATTTGTTGATCGAGCAACCAAAAGAAAGTTGTCTAGAGTATTCATTTCTGGGGAAAAATCTTTCTGACAATAAATAAACTCATACCATGCCTGTAGTCTTCTCTTCCAGCTCGGCTCTAATGAGCAACTTTTGTGACCCAGAGGTGACAGGTACCAACTGAGCAACACTAAATAATAAAAACAAAGATGTAGTCATACCTCTCAACCTCTTGCCTCATAAATCAGGGACAAGGCTTAAAAAAATCAGGGACAAAGGACCAAAATCAGGGACACATCTTCAAAATTAAGGATATCCACCCAGAAAGCTGGTAGAATATGGGGCTTAGTGCACAATGCATTTTCTAAAGAAGAACAAGTCTGTAACTTTAATGCTTGACATTGTTTTGTGCTTACAGTCCCCACTGTTTAGCCACAAAAACACAAATTTTAGGAGGGACAGAGTAAAATTTTGAGGCAAAATCAGGGACGTCCCTGAAAATCAGGGACACTTGAGAGGTATGGATGTAGTGTAGGAGCAGCAATGGAAGGGATTACTGGTAGAAGGCAACCCAGTTGCTGACTATCTTTTAATAAAAAACACATGTTTTTTATTAAAAGATAGTTGTTTAAATGTGAAACTTTGTCTGAAAAGATGATGCCACCCTCTATATCTAACACATTTATTCTACACTCTCTGAACACTCACCCATGCTGACCCAGTCCTTTTATATATCTACCCAGACCTTTCACATACACAACTCACTGCACTTCTCAGTCAATTAAACCCCAATACTTACTGTAATAATTGATGCTTATGGTTATTCGTTATAGAAATTCTAATGTGTTTGTCAATCCACCTTTGGGAGTCACTCTTTTATGTGATCCAGATGGAAGCCTGAAAAGGAAAATATTCTATTTAAGGGGACACAGAAAACCAAAGGATAATTTCAACATTTGAGCTACACTTAATCATAATATGTATTGCACATACTATATATGATGTAAAGGGATGCAGTTGTGTCCAACGTTAGGGTTGTACAGTACTTGCAGTTCTATATTAAACACCAATTTTTGCACTTTAACAACTTTATAACCTTTCAACAGATTTGCATGCAATTTTGCATCTGCAGTCTATCAGCACAGATCTCTGGATGTATGAAATTTAGTTCCAGTTGGATGTGCAGTTTCCGAGTTCTTGAGAGTGCAAAAAATAAAATTTTGTAAGTGTTTTTCATTTGGTTTTAATGGGTTTTCATCTGACATCTGTAACACTGGACATTTTTGAATTGTGACCTGAAATTTTCATGGTAGAAAGGATCTGGCTCACAGATGTGCCTCTTGCTGGTTTGGTGAGAAAATATTAATCCATTTAAAAGTTATTTAATTAAAAAATGTTCATTTGTTCTGAGCATGTTCAGTAGGCACCTCAAGATAGCTGTATGAAATGAAAAAAATAATCTCCTTTAGTTTCTGATGTCATCCCAGTGTGCCACATTAATGGGGGGGGGGGATACATGCCAAAACGAGGATTAGGCATCCTGATGTTGGCTTTGGGGGGAGTGTGTGGTGGGCGGCGGGAACCGCCAATTATGCAAAGCTGTGGCGGGGCTCATTTATTATGTTTATTAATATGTTTTACCGGGAAAAGGCACACTGAGCATATGAGTTGCTCGTAACTCCAGCCATGCGTATTACTGTGCATTGTAATGCACATGACTGAAATGTGCCTGGTTGCCGGGAAGTGGGGGCTAGAGATCTGCCACTGCAATGATGAAACTGTCCCTGATTGGAGTGGCAGATTTCTTTTAAGTGGGGCGCTTGTTCTAAAACTGCCATTATCAGTAGCTTCCCTGTTGATTGGTGGCTGAGGGATGCACCCATTAAAGCGTCCCCTGTATTGGCAACAACACTGCCACACTTCTGCAATGTTCTACTAACCTCAATATGTTTCTTGCACACTGTTCATTCAAACAAACATAAAAATGGTCCCACAATGTTTTTTTTGATTAAACCTGTAAAAAATCTCTTGCTGATCTACCCCACTCCGACCTTCCACTGAGCACCTCCCATACTCCCCACACCCCATACACTCTCACTCATCTGAATAGGTCTCACTGTGAAGATCCACTCTCCCACTGAAGACACATCTCGCTGCTGAAACCACTGACTGTAATATGAGTAAGTAAGGTAAATGTGGTTCAGTGTATTTCAATGGGGTTTTCAATTCTGATGCATAACTTTGTAATTTCTGCATATTTTGACCCACAATTTTCAACATGGCCCTTTTGACACCCCACCTCATGAACAATGTCATTGGATTTACACAAATCTGGCCTGAAATGTGATTTTGTGGTCACTTGGCAAAATTGCCTTTTCATCATTATTTCTAAATTTTCAACACCCTTGTTCTTGAGGTAGAGTCATAAGAAGGGTATGTGGAAAATTTGGGCTTAAAATATGCAAAAAAGACACAGTTATGAGCATAATGTACATTGACATTTTATTACACATGCTCGTTGGAAATTGTAAATATTTTGACCTCAAAATTTCAAAATAGCCTTTTTATTACACCTCCTCATGAATGTGACTGCTGTCATTGTTCAAATCATAGCAATGCTGTCTTTTCATACATGTGTTGCAGAGTGACATTGCAGTGGTCCAGGGTCACATTTTCTAGGGGTTATCAACCCTAAAGATCACACCATTTGGTGTGTGTGTTTGTGGAGTGTTTACAATGGGGTGAGCTTTAGGGTTGGCAACCCCTAGGAAGACTCTGCCCAATTTGCTTTAAGGGTGGCATTGGGCTTTTAGAGTATGGAACGCTAAAATCACATTTCCCTACATTTGTCACCTTAGCCTGAACCCTAAATTTTGCATTAACAGAGTTTTTGCAAAGAATACACACACACACACACACACACACACACACACACACACACACACATATATATATATCTATATATATTAGTGACATGTTAGCACAACTATAGTAAGGGTTGAGCAGGCTGTTTACTGTTAAACCCAATTTTTGCACTTTAATAACTTTGTCATCATTTAAAGATTTAGCACAAAATGTTGCATGCATGGTCAGGCTGTCAGAGTCTCAAGATGTAGAAAGTTTCATGAGGGCATCTTGTATGGTTTTTGAGATATGGAGGGTCAAAAAAGTTAAGAAAAAACTATGTTTCCCTATACTTAACATGGGGATTTTTGCTCTCACCCACAGTCTCTTGCTCATGGATTTTTTCCATTATTTTTTCAGGAATTATGGGGTCTGTTCCAAGGGTGTGCCTTTTGATGATTTGGTTAAAAAAAATTGGTCAGTATTTTTGAATTTGAATGTTCTTTGTGATAACATTGAAATATGGCTGGAAAAAACAGATCAATTAAAAACAGATTGATTGCTAAAATACAGATCAATTGGGGAAAAAAAACAGATCTGTTACTTAAAAATATTCTTCCTGAAGGAAAAGTTCAATCACCAGAAAAAAAAAAAACACTTGATACCTCTGTCCCTGATTTGTTTTAAGCTGTGTCACTGATTTTTTTTGGCAGGAAGCTGAGAGGTATGCCCCCACCCACCGATTGCCATTCCCATATTTTTCCTGGTGTCATAACAGATCAATTGAAAAAATACATGATAGATAACCATATTGATTGAAAAAAAAAGTTCTCCCTGAAGAAAAAGTTCAAAAAAGAAAAACATAGGAATCTGTCCCCGATTACTTTTAAGCTATGTCCCTGATTTATGTGGCAGGAAGTTGAGAGGGATGCCCCCCACACTCACCAATTGCCACCCCCATATATTCTTTGGTGTCTAGTGGCACCCCCACCAGCCAATCATGGCCAAAATCTGAAACAAAAAAAAAATTATCCCTCAATGTTTTTTTTTCAAAAACTTGTAAAAACAAAAAGGGCTCTCACCGATCAGTCATCCCAACCCCAAACTCTAAGAGTGAAAGTTTTGACTTCCAACCCCAAATAAATCCTGTCCATTTTTACTAATGTATTTGCCCTGCCACTTCAGGCAAAACAAGAAGGGATGAACTGACAACTTTGGGAATACTTTTTTTGGGGGGTCTTTATTCTATCCAGAGCAAGACAAATCAGGCAGTGAAACCTGGGGAATGTGAAAATCTCTATTTAAAGTGACACTGTCAATTGCGTTGGCACATTGGATAGTCCAAAGTGCTTGGTGGCCAAATTGAAATCCTTTTGGTCCCAGGTCTGCCCTCTTTCCCCTTTTGATAATTTGAAAGACAAATGGGAGGCAGAACTCAGCCTACAGATTTCCTCTAATGACTGAGAGCAGATCTAGCCTATAGCTCACCATTCTTTTCAGGAATTGCAGGCTCAATCTATGCAGATTAAAATTCTCCATTGAACCTACCATACTCCCCAATGGTTATACTGAGGTGGCATTATTGATAATAGTGATTGTTGGCATTGCTCATCACCACAGGCCTCCCTAACATTCTTTGGTCTTGCCCTAGCATTGACCACTACTGGTGTAGAATGTAAAAAATGGAAACATAGAATTTGATGGCAGTTAAGCACCACTTGGACCACCTAGTCTGCTCTTTTCCATACCTAATGGATAAGCTGCAGATCCTAGTTAACCAATAGCCTACTTCCTCCTACCCCCACTAGAATTGCCTTATGTCTTTCCCATGCATTCTTGAATTCCTCAAATGTTTTTGAATCAACAACCTGCTCAGGAAGGCTGTTCCATACATCCACAACCCTCTCCATGAAAAAATACTTCCTCATGTTACCTCTGAGCCATCGCCCCTCTATCTTCAAATTGTACCCCCTTGTTCTTGCATACCTCTTTTTCTGAAAGATGCTGCCCTCTTGGACTTGTTGATTCCCTTGAGGTACTTGAAAGTTTCTATCATGTCCCTCCTCACTCCTTTCCTCTAGGGTATACATATTAAGCTCCTTTAGTCTCTCTTCACATGTCTTCTGGTGCAGACCCTGCACCAATTTAGTTGCCCTCCTCTGGACAGCCTCCATCCTACCTATGTCCTTGCAGAGGTGAGGTCTCCAGAACTGCATGTAGTACTCCAGATGAGGTCTCAGCAGCTGTCTGTACAGAGGGATAACAACTTCCTGTTTTCTACTTGTGATGCCTTTCCCTTTGCATCCCAGCATCCCCCCAGCCCTCCTTACTGCCTTCTCACATTGCTTGCCTACTTTTAGGTAATCTGATATGAATACCCCAGGTCCCTTTCAATTTTTGTTGTTGTTAGTATCTCACCCCCCACTGTGTACTCTTCCCCTTGGTGTGTATTTCCCAGGTGCATTACTTTGCACTTCTCTGCATTGAATCTAAGCTTTAATACATTTGACCATTGCTCCAACCTTACCAAGTCCCTCCTCATCCTTTCCACCCCACCTTGTGTATCAACCCTGTTGTAGATCTTTGTGTCATCTGCAAAGAGACATACTTTTCCTTCCAGTCCCTCTGCAATGTCACTTATAAAGAAATTGAAGAGGACCGGTCCCAGCACTGAACCCCGTGGTACCCCACTAATAACCCCCCTTTCTTCAGAGTGGACTCTGTTTACCATTACCATCTGTGTTCTTTTATCCAGACAATTTTTTTACCCAGGCTACCATCTTGTGACCCACTCCAAGGCTGGAAAACATGTATATTAATCTTTTGTGTGGGACTGTGTCAATTGCCTTGCTAAAGTCTAGGTAGACCATGTCCACAACCCCTCCCTGGTCTACTACTTTGGTCACCCAGTCAAATAAATCTATTAGATTCATCTGACATGACCTTCCCAATGTGAATCCATGCTGCCTTGGGTCCTGTACCCTGCTGGCCTCTAGGTATTCAACAATTCTTTCCTTTAGAAATGATTCCATCATTTTCCCTATCACTGAGGTCAGACTAACAGGTCTGTAATTTCCTGCCTCTGCCCTACTCCCACTTTTGTGAAGTGGAATAACATTTGCCCTCTGCCAGTTCTCAGATACCACCCCATTCTCCCATGATTTGTTAAAGAGGGTTAGTCAGTGGTGTCACTAGTTCTACCCTTAGTTCTTTTAGAATTCTGGGATGAATCCCATCAGGCCCCATTGCTTTGTCCACCTTCAGTTTTAAGAGTTCTTTCAGAACTCCTTCTTCTGAGAATGGGTTGTTATCGACCCCCCTACCGAGTGTTTCTGTTGTTTGGTTTAGGCATCTGCCCTTCTTCTTTTGTGAATACTGAGCAAAAATATTTGTTTAATATCTCTACCTTTTCACAGTCACCCCCTGCCCACCATCTCCCCTTTATTAAGCCTCACTACCCCTACTTTGGTCTTCCTTCACTCCCTGATGTACCTATAAAAGGTTTTATCCCCCATCTTAACTGTGTTGGCTATCTTTTCCTCAGTTTGGGCTTTCACTATTCTGACTGCCTTCCCTGCTTCCTTCTGCCTTAACTGATATGGTTCTCTGTCCAGCTCCTTCTGTGATTCCTTGTACTTCCTAAATGCTATCTTTTTCTCCCTAACCTTCCTTGCCACCTCCTTTGAGAACCATTGTGCTTTTTAACTTTGTTGTGTTTTGTTTATTTGCTTTACATAAAGGCTTGTTGCCTCTGTGATGGCAGTTTTGATTATTTCCCATTGTTCTTCCACCCCCTCCTTCCTGCCCATTTGCTAGTGAATTGCTTAGGCATTCACCCATTTTGGCAAAGTCAACCCTCCTAAAATCCAGGACCTTTACCTTTGTATGACTTGACTCTACTGCTGTGTTTATCATGAACCATACTGTTCGGTGGTTGCTAGTTCCCAGATGGCTACCCAGTTCTAAATCTGTGATCCTCTCTCCATCTCCATTTGAGAGTACCAGGTCTAAGATTGCTCCCTCCTGAGTGGGTTCCAATACTAGCTGTCTAAGGCATGCCCCCTGCAGGGCATCTAGAATGACCTCACTCTTGGATGTGGCTCTTTGGTCAAACCTTGGGGTCTGGAAACCTTATCCGGTGCTTTTAGAAACTTTGCAAGTGAATCCATCTCTTACCAGTTATCAGCTCCTTTTGGTTAACTTCACCTTGATAACAGCAAAATGAGTTTATTTATTTTTATTAATTTATTTAGTGATTCGTAAAAGACCTTTGAGTGCAAGCTCTTTTACAAGGGTTTCACATCACAGATTGCAATACAAAGTACAATAGGATAAAGCAAAGGTACATTACAATGAACGATACAGCTTGGATTCAGAACTTACAGAATAACTCAAAACATAGGTACAAGTTAAATAACAAGAAAAACACTTCATGATGGCTGGGGGGGATAAGCAGCCACAACGTGCCTTGTCAGTAATTCAGAGGGATGGGGATTGCTGGCAGTGGGGTGAAGAAAGGAGGTACGAGAGAGGTGTATGTACTGCAGTGGAGGTGAAGGGTGTGGGAAGAAGGGTGATAAGGTATAGGGAGAAATGGTGGGGTGAGGGGAGGCTGAGCAGAGAGGACATGATAGAGTAAAATGGTGGGGTGTGATGGGGCACAGTCAGGCAGCCTGCATTGGTAGTGACTGTTAGGGAAACTCATGGGACTGTGAGTTGGTGGGGGGTGGCGGGTGCCAAAGGAGCATGATGCAAACTGAGAGCTGAGCAAGTCATGAGAAGGGACAGAGGGAGGGGGTACCTGAGGCCTGCCTAGTGCTTTCTGGGGGGCAGAGGGAGCAGGTGTGGCTGGAATCAGGAGCACATGCACTTAGTGACTATTATTAGGTGCTGTTTGAGGTCAGTTTTGAATTGTGCCAGACAACTTGTGGCCAAGAGGTGCCCAGGGAGTCCATTCTTCCATAGGGGGCCTGGTATGCAAATGCACATTGCCCAGTTGAGGTGTGATAGAAGGGGATAGCCAAGGCCCCTCTAGTCCTCCCTCTGGTGACCTGTAATGAGTTGGCCACCTTGATCAAATTGCCTACACAAGGTGGTGTTTTACCCAACACAGCCTTCTTCCCTAGGATGCAAGCCTGGAATTTGACCCTGTTTCTTAACGACAGCCAGTTTGCACTTTCGTACTGAGTACAGGAGTGAGTGCCATGCTCAGCATCCAGGGTGAGTCTGCAGGCTTTGTTGAGTGCAGTCTGAACCCTCTTGAGTGCTGTATCCATTGCCGCCCCATAGACCACTGGTCCATAGTCAATAGTAGATATAACTGAACTGTGGACTGAGAGGTGGCGGGCCCCCAGAGAGAGGTATTGCCTGTGCCTGTACGGGACACCAATCTTGGTATTGACTGTCTTGATCAGAGAGTCAACATGGTGTGCAAACGTGAGGGTATCGTCTATTATGACCCCCAGATACTTTAACAAGTGAACTTTTTCCAGTGGCTCACTGCATGAGTTGGAGATGATGAGGGGGTGGTGCTTATTTTTGTTGTGGGGGCTGGGCATAAGCAAGGCCTTGGTCTTCTTGTAGTTTAGTAGCAACTTATGACTACAGAACCAGTCCTCGAGTTTGGAAAAGGAGTTCAGCAGCTCAGATTGTAGGGCAGCCTGAGATGTGCTGCTGCTCAGGAGCACAACATCACCTGTATACAATGTGTGTTTGGTGTCACAGGCTGTTGGAAGGTCATTTAAGAAGAGGCTGAAGAGTAGGGGCCCCAGTTTTGATCCCTGGGGTACCCCTAATGATACCTCTCTTGCGCTGGACACTGTTTGACCAATTTTGACACATTGATTTCTCTGTATTAGGTAGTCTTGGAACCAGCAAAGGGCACTGGGCACCACACCCATGTTTTGCAGTTGGGGCAGTAACAGGGGGTGGTTGACTGTATCAAAGGCTTTTATGAGGTCAATAAAGACAGACCCCACCAGTTTGCCTTCATCCAAGGCCTTATGTGCAAAGTTTGTGTAGTCAAGCAGGGCAATGGTGGTACTGTGATTTGTCTGAAGCCATGCTGGTTGGGGCATAGTAGATTATACTTATTGAGGTAGTCGATGAGTTGACCCACCACAATCTTTTTAAGTGCCTTGGACAGGGGTAGAGGAGTGAGATGGGTCTGTAGTTGGCTACCAGAGACTTGTCGCCTCCTGACATAACTAGGGCATGCTTTCAAATCACCAGGAATTGGCCCAGGGCTAGGGCCAGGGACATATTGTAAAGCATTGGAATGGGCACTATATGAACATCCAGGGTGAGGGATAGAAGTTTCATGTCTATCCCATCACTGCCCAGTCTGGTCTAACCTAATATTTTCTTAACCATAGTAAGGCCTCCTTTTTGCCGTCACCCTTTTAAAGAAGAAGGTCAAGTGAGAACACTTGGTAGATACATTGTTGGAGTGGTTCAAACCAGGTTGCAAATAGGCAGGTAGCAGCACTGGGGTAAGATCAGTGAAGGCCTTATTGAGGGCTTCTGCAATAGCTAGAGGGTCTGTAGTGGGGGTGTTACTGATACTGAGCAGCTGAGAGTGCTTCTTTGACCTCCTTTCCAAGGATGCTTTTGATGTTATCCCAGAATCTTTTCCCATCACCCCAAGAATTGCAAAGTTGGATGTTACAATAGTTGGCTTTGGCGAGTCAGATTAGCTTGGTGCAGTGGTTCCTGGCTGTTCTGTAGCACTGGTAGTCATGCTTGCTACCTGTGTTTCTGTCCTTCTCCCAGAGTATGTCACTTTCTTTCAGGTGGGAGGGAGCTCCCCACCAATCCAGCCATTTGCCTGCCCCCAAATTTTTCTTTTCGTGAGCGTGACATAGATGTCACAGATGGAGCTAATGCCCTTAATGAAGTAACTGAGGGCTTGATCAAGGGTAGGCACCAGATTGATAGGAGTCCAGTTATGCAGGGCAAGAGCTGATTTGAGGGCTCCAGTTATACCCTTCCTCAAGACCCTGCTTTCAATGAGGATGGGTGGGCTTTTAGTAAGTTTATTAGACCACAAGAAGGTGATTGGGGCGTGGTCACTTAGCATGTCTGGGAGAACCTTGATCTCAGAGATCTGGAATGGTGAGCTTGCTAGGACCCAGTCAAGGAGGGTACCGTTTCCTGTCTTACAGTTCTGCTTGGTAAGGCAAGTGACACGTTGTGTCAGGTTGGAGGTGGCTATCAGATCCCTGAAAGGGGCAGCCTCCTTTCCATCCCAGTTTATGTTAAAGTCCCCAGTATTGACAAGCTTCATCCCCTTTGGAAGGGTGCTGATAATGTCCATAATTGTGGGAAAGCCTGCTGTAGCTTTCTTGGGGGTAGGTAGATTGTGGAAAGGATAAGAATGTTGCCATTCTGACTGACCTGTGCCTTTCTCATTATTATCTCATGGTCCTCAGCTACCCTGGCTCCAGGGAGGATGGTGCACTGCAGAGAGTCTCTGGCATAGATAGTTTTACTTCATCATTGGAGACAGCCAGATCCCCCTCCCTATGAAGAGTGGTTTAATCTATTGTCCCTTACAGCCCACTATGAGAGGACCTCTCATCTAATTTTGAATAAGTTGTTGGTTTACCAGAAGATTTGGTGACCCTTTCTTGACTAATTCCCCAGGGTGTTTATGTCCCAGCACTGCCCTGATGTATGAAAGGGATTTTCTCCAGAGTTTGTATCCATATTCATTCATTTTTGGGGATTCCTAGCTCACAACCTTCAAGCTTGGACCTGACAACTTATACTCCAGGTGTTTGCTGGCCCCTTGGTGTCCCCCCTTTTCCCCATCTCTTATCCCTTTCCCCTTTCCTCCTACTTTTTTCTTCTTCCATTCCTTCTCTCCACCTTCCTCCTTTCTAACCATTCCTTCCCCAATAAAATACTGGTTAAAGTTATTATCTGTGTCTTTCACTTTGCCCGTCTATTACAGTAATACAAGTTTAAAGATCCCTACATTTTTTTTCATATGGTTGTCTGTTACGTTTTTAAATTACTCTTTGCCAGATTGCACTCATGTGGTCTTACTCTTTAGCCTTATGGAGGATGTTTGCAGTTTTTGTTTTGTTTCTCTTGTTAATTTTTCTTTAATCTTTTTCTTTTATATTTTTCGCTAGTGGCTGAGATTAATCTAGTTCTGAATCAATACAAAGAATAACAACTCTTGACTTTCAGTGTTGATATTGTATTTCTGTTATACATTGTCCTGATGATCATTGTGAATTTTGAAAAACTAATAAAAATCTTTATGCCCCCACAAAAAAAATAAGGCAACACTGTCAGCCAAATCATGCTGTGTTTTTTTTCTCATTGTAATACAGTGATTTGTGACCTAAAATTTAATGTGTCCATTTGTTTCTATTTTAGGGTCTGTAGTCAGTTTTTTTTCAAAAACTATCAATAAAGTGTTTAGTTAATGAAATTTTATGTCAGTTGTTCAGCAGTGGGTCACCAGTAATTTCTGTCCTGTCCTATGTGCTGCGAGTGCATTCACACCACTAATGTGTTGCCCAAGTCAGCAGCTGTTTGAGACACGAACGAGCAAGGCATTGACATGCCTGCTCAAAATGACATACACTGATGCAATAACTCTTTGTAGTGTGAGCAGCTTAGTGTCAGCTAAGAAGGTTCTTGAGTGGAGAGATAACAGTCTTGCTCAAGTTATAGGATATGCATATCAAAGGTGTCTTTGCAGTAATTGGAGCTCTGGAGGGCTTTGGTAGGTAGGCTTTTGCTTCTGTAGGGTTAATGACTCTGAGTTTGAAGGGGTGGAGGAGCTCAAGTGGTGGGGTAGGATGAATTGGATCAAAAAAGTTGCTAGGGAGGACTGAGCTGAGGTCTGAGAAAGTGGAGTTGAGGCAGTTAGCGATGTGAAGTGTGTCTGTGGTGGTAGTACCATTAACATTAAGTTGTGTGTGGGGGAGAGTGGGATTTACCATTAAGTTCCTTGACATTATCCCAGAACTTTCTTGTGCTACCCCAGGAGGTGGCTAGGGCAGTTCTGTAATGCTCCACCTTTACCTTGCAGATTGCCCAGGTACACTTTTTGTGGGCAGCATTATAGGCCTGCCTATCACTTAGCAAACTGGAGGCAGTGGCATGATGCCAGAGGTTGTCACACATTTTGAATTGTTGTAGGAGTTCTGGGGTGATCCAGGGGACACTACATTTCTTAGTGGTCACTTTGATAGTTGGTGCAAAAGCATCACAGACGATATTAAAGGTGGTGGTGAAGTAGTGCAATGCATCATCTATGTGCTGGGCTTGGGAAACAGGGAACCAGTCCTAGTTAATTAGCTATTGTTTGAGTTTGGCTAAGCCTCCTGGGTTTAGTCAATGACAAAAGGTGATATTTGGTGGTAGTTTAGGTAGCTGACAGGACCAGCTGAAAATAATTGGGGAGTGGTCACCTAAGGTGTTAGGTAGGACACCCATGTCAGTAATATGGTGGGGATGATTAGTGAGCTGGATATCTTAGTAATGTGCGGGTTCCATTAGTGGGGCTGGCCCTGGTAGGCTGGGATACCAGTTGGGTCATATCTAATGCAGCAAAGGTATCTTTGGTGTGTGTTGATGAGCTTGCCAGCCAGTTTATGTTGAGATCCCTAATTAGGATGTGTTCCATTTTGTGGGGGTTGCTAGCTAGATAGACAGAGAGCACTTTGCAGGTTGGGGATTGGCTGTGGGGTGGGATGTAGGTGATGGTGAGAGTAAGAGGAGCATGGTTTGGGTCAGGGGAGAGTTTTATTAAGAGAGCTTGGGCACCATGGTCTAGGGAGGGCACAGCCAAGGCTTGATAATGAAGTGAGTCATTTACATAGAAGGCTCAGCCACCGCATCTCATGCAGTTTCGATCAAGCCTAATGAGAAAGTAGCCAGAAACAGAGACAAATGAGTCTGTGGTGTTGGTTGACATAGAAAGATCTCTTTTACAGAGCAAAAGGAAGGGCTGGAATAACAGGCCAGGAACCTGAGGGAACAAATAAATAAATGAAGTAAAAGAATAAGAAAGAAACATTAGATAACATAATAAGATACAGATGTATTTTACATCTCAGGATAGAGAATCTCAGAATATATATTGCAGAAAATTAAGAGACTGAAGAAAACAATTGTAATGTTTGTCTATTATACAATAAAGGCATCTCTTGAAAAGCCTACACCGTTGAGTTGTTTGCCATTTTTCAACCAATAAAAAAAACAATACTTGAAAATAGAAATGACTGTCAACAGTAATACTTGTTCAGCACACCCTATCCTCTGCTCTAAAAAAGAGATCTTTCTACATTAACATCACATCGGGAAAGGCAACTTGGAATGTATTGGGAACTGTTCATTTCCTGTGGAACCTACACCTTTTTCCACCCCAACCCCCCATTCTTGTCTTGGTTGATTGCCAGGTTTCTGTTAAAGCCAGAATGTCTGGTTGGTGCTGTGCCGTACAACATTGCAGGGGTGTACTTTTTTTAGGCAGGCTGCAGATATTCATAGCTGCAATTCAAAGCCCCATGGGTGACCATATTTGGGGGGGTGTTGCTGGGCCAGGATTGGGGTGAACATTGCCAGATAGTAGAAGAAGCAAGTGGAAGATCCTGACAAGGGCCATGAATTGGTAATGTTTTGCCAGGTAGTGGTAGCTGGCAAGCTTAGAAGGTGATGAGTAGGGAATGGGCAGCTGCATGAGGGCTGGGATGGCCAGGTGGAGGAACAGACATGGAGGGCTCAAGGCACAGAGAGATGGGGGAGGATAGTGGGGAGGGGTGCAGGGGGGCTATGGGAAGAGACAGGGTGATGGAGCGGCTATGAGGAGTGAGGTGCTCCCCCAGCAGCAAAGGTGTGTACATAACAGAGGAAACTGGGGGCTGAGCAGGGTAAATGTGGTTAGCAACAGTAGTATGGTTAGTTTGTGTGGGTGGGTGTTGTGAGAGAGTACAGTGGTGGTAGATGTGACCATGGGCAGGTATGAGTGGGTCTTGTTGACACCTAACATTGGGGCAGACACAGTGGCGCAGTGGTAGGGTTGCTGCCTTTGGAGTGAAAGATACCTGGTTCGAACACTGGTTTGGATGAAATGTTGTATGCCTAGTGATAGCCTGGGAGACTTTGCAAGAACACTACAGAGAGGGGTGAAAGGCAGAGAATTTAGGTATGAATGAAGCAGGACAGAAGTGTTAGGGGGGGAGCAGTGGGAAGAGAATTGCAGCCTACATGTCTTGTTGCCGTCTAGTGGCTTTACAGTATAATCTGCAAATGTAAAAGTAGACAAAAAAATAGTTATCATACACTTTAAAATGAAGAAATTCAGCACTGAGTATTAAAACAGACCAGATATCAGAGGCAATACTGGATTAGAGGAAAAAAGATTAAATAAACTGACCGATGGTAGTGACATAGTCCAGTCAGGAGGAATTTGGAAATGCTTGGCAGGATGAGGAACCAAACAAGGAGCTCATGTTCCATGGACAGCCAATAAGAGCTGTCCCAAGATAATGGCAATTGTCCTTAGAAAATTTACAGAGACAGCTACACAGCCTTGAGTTCCCGGAATGCTGTCCAGGCCATACCTGCTAGCAAGGGCTCAGGGAGTGTGGCAGCAGGCTATTTTCACCATGGAGGCTTGTAGACCCTGTCTGAGGTGCTGTTAGCCCAAAGGGCTATGACAGGACCCCTGAAGGAGAATGGACAAGCTGGAAAGTATCCTGCTTTGCAATTCACAAAAAAAGCTTAGTCACAAATAATCTGTGTTTAAATTGTAGGGATTGATTCAGGCAGTGAGCTAGATGCCAGCTGAGTCTGCAGAGAGAAGAAATAAAAGATGCTGAAATTGGGGTTGGGGGCTACAGACATTAACTGGAAGTGACTTTTCACAGAAATATCCAATGTGGTAACAGAGACTCTGCACAGAATTTGGAATACAGTCTAGCCCTCTAAACTTCCAAGGTCAAACACATGCAAGTACAGTTAAAATACACTTTAAACTGAAGAAATTCAGCACCGAGTATTACAACAGACCAGATATCAGAGGCAATACTGAATTGGGGAGAAAAAGGTTAAATAAACTGGACAATGGTAGTGACATATTCCAGTCAGGAGGAATTTGCTTGTTAGGAGGGAGATGGGTGGACTACAAACACTGTCAAGGCATGAAAGTGATGTTTCTGAACAGCACATAGATAAAAAAATTCCTCATTCACTATGCAAAAGCCAGTGACTTTTTGGGGGGAGGATACCTTTTTTTTTTTGCATTTTGACCCCATGCTTCCGACACACCCATTGTGTTTTGTAGTATAATGTGATAACCATTTTTAGATTTTTTTAAGTGAATCTGATGTTTGTCTTAGGTTCAGGTTTATGTTTATACTCTTACACTCTGACTTGATACTTTGGCCACATAGTGTTTGGGTAGCTTCTCATCAGAGCAGCATTGCACAGCATGCAAGGCATCTGTCCTACTCTGAGACAGCTATGTACACTTCATTTTCATCTACAGCTACCACTGTGATATTAGTATCTGCTCTTTACACAAACAGAAAATAATATAATGAAAGGAAACATACAGGAACTACAAAAACACATGGAGGCAACATTCTGTTTCATGAATCATATTTCAGATTATGGTAGGCATCAGATGATGAATGAAACATAAAGATGAGGTTTTTTTTTTATTGTTTGGGGGGGGGGGGACATGGTGCATATATCAGTTATCCACACTACCACGCCATATGAGGGCTATCATTCATTGATAAACGTCTCAATACATAATACCCTAACTGCCATGGCATTCGAATAAATGGCTCTAAACAGATATCATCTAACCAGGTAATGTAACATTTATGGTGATAGGATTACATGCTTCAGACAATTCTTGAGGCTCACCTATATAACATACCACTTACTTTATAATTTTACATGACTGAGAAGATACGGCTGACTGACAGCTGACACTGTTGGCTCTGTAAGAGGTACCACACTGTTGATGCATGGCCCTGTACCTGTAGTCTGTTCTTGGAAGATTAGGGCAGGGGACATTGTAGGGTGAGTAGGACTTAGCCTTGACAATACTTATAGCATATTTTCAAACTTTGTGGGAACTGCATTAACAAGCCTAATAGTTTACTTCCAACCTTTGTGGGGGTAGAGTTTTGTGTAGTAGCAACCCTAATGCTCATTTAACATCATTTTTTTTTGGCATAAATGTCGTTTATTTTAAGAAATTTGTGTAGTAATATCATTTGTACCTGGCCCTCAAAACCATTGCAAAGCAGGAGATGACTCCAAATATACTTTTCATAGGACCCTTTCTACTCTGTGAAAATCTGTAACTTTTGTGAAAGGGGATACACTAGGGCTTCCATGAGCTATGGTGTACCATAATCCCCTGCTCCCATGGACCATAGACAGGACCACTGGAAAATTACGGCTACAATTTTTCTGCAGTTTCTGCAATTTTCAACTTTCTCCGCACAAAATCTGCAATGTCTTGCAACTTCTTACATTAATTGAATTTGTCTCTGAAATTGTATACAAATATTTAAATTTTCATGGAAATCTACTCTGATATGCTAACAATTTAGTACACGGACTAGAATTTGACCAAAACAATACAGTCTGGGGTGAGAAGGGGTCAGATGTGATTCTGCTTTATGTGATTCACTTCCCTGCTTTGGTTTTAGAATCCTCTGGCTATGCATACAGTATGTATACTTGAGCATGTGTTAAAGCAGACTATCAGAGAACTTTTTGCTGGCACAGAAACTGAAACAATAGGTGTGAGAAAAGATGCAAAGTGTCCCATTCAACTAAATGAAGTGTTGACCACAATGCCTGATTTTGAGTGGTAGGGTAGGTTTTCCTTGTATAAGTACTTTCATTCTGAAAGGATTTTTATTCAAATGTGTGAGGAATTTGTATGGCCCTGCTGATTATAAACTTGAATGTGCTTCTGAGGGTGTTGTTGACAATGATTCCCTACATATCAGTCTGCCACGACTGCATACTGACATGCAAAGTCTACAAACATTTCTGAAAACATGCTGAACAGGTTAAGCATATTTAAACAGTTACCTTCAAATAGACAAAACAACTACAACCCAAGTAAAATCACTGCAAACTGAGAAGAACAAAAGTACCATGTATTAAAAGCTATTGTGTGATGTAATGAAAAACTATTGGTAAGATTTAATACTTTTATCATGTGATTTTGAAATGTCCCTACAGTGCTGATTAAGAACAGTAATTATTTTAACAAAATAAACATTTGTTTTACTGGAGCTGTATTAGGCACCCTAGTTATCTGTTTATTTTTTTTTTTTGCACCAAAGCAAGTAGTTGTTAAACAGGCTTCATTATTTAACATCTTTAAAATGGCAAAATATGTTGTTTTAGGATTTGTTCGATACTGATCGACTGATTTTTGGAAGAAATGCTACATATTAATGCACCTGGGAAACAAAAACCCAGGGGAGGAGTACACAATTGGGGTGAGATACTAACAACAACAAAAATGGAAAGGGACCTGGGGGTAGTCATATCAGATGACTTAAAGGTGGGCAAGCAATGTGAGAGGGCAGTAAGGAGGGCTGGGGGGATACTGGGATGCATAGGGAGAGGCATCACCAGTAGAAAACAAGAAGTTGTTATCCCTCTGTACAGACAGCTGGTGAGACCCCATCTGGAGTACTGCGTGCAGTTCTGGAGACCAAATCTCCACAAGAACATAGACAGGATGGAAGCTGTCCAGAGGAGGGCAACTAAAATGGTGCATGGTCTGCACCAGAATACATATGAAGAGAGACTAAAAGAGCTTAATATGTATAGCCTCGAGGAAAGGAGGGAGAGGGGGACATGATAGAAACTTTCAAGTTCCCCAAGGGAATCAACAAAGTCCAAGAGGGTAGCATCTTTCATAAAAAGAGGTGTGCAAGAACAAGGACGCACAATTTGAAGATGGCGGGGGTAGCTAAGAGGTAATGTAAGGAAGTATTTTTTCACAGAGAGGGTTGTGGATGCATGGAACAGCCTTCCGGAGGAGGTTGTAGAGTCAAAAACAGTGGTTGAATTCAAGCATGCATGGGACAGTCATAAGGCAATTCTAGGGGTTGGGGGTAGAAAGAATTAGGCTGCTGGTTCACTAGGATCTGCAGCGTATCCATTAGGTAGGGAAATGGGCAGACTGGGTGGGCCAAGCGGTCCTTATCTGCCATCAGGTTCTGTGTTTCTATGTTTCTATATTGATTCATTTTCAGTGCATTTCAAAAACACACACCTTTCTTTATATTGGACGCATTTACAAGTGGTAGTACATTTATCTAACAATTTATGTGACCAAAATGTGCTGCAGCAAACAATAGAAACATAGAAACATAGAATTTGACGGCAGATAAGGACCGCTTGACCCAACCAGTCTGCCCATTTCCCTACCTGATGGATAAGTTGCAGATCCTAGTTAACCAGCAGCCTACTTCTTCCTACCCCAACCCCCTAGAATTGCCTTATGACTGTCACATGCATGCTTGAATTCCACCACTGTTTTTGACTCCACAACCTCCTCTGGAAGGCCGTTCCATACATCCACAACCCTCTCTGTGAAAAAATGCTTCCTTAAATTACCTCTGAGCCCCCTTCTATCTTCAAATTGTGCCCCCTTGTTCTTGCACACCTCTTTTTTTGAAAGATGCTACCCTCTTGGACTTTGTTGATTCCCTTGAGGTACTTGAAAGTTTCTATCATGTCCCCCTCTCCCTCCTTTCCTCGAGGCTATACATATTAAGCTCCTTAAGTCTCTCTTCATATGTCTTCTGGTGCAGACCCTGCACCATTTTAGTTGCCCTCCTCTGGACAGCTTCCATCCTGTCTATGTCTTTGTGGAGATTGGGTCTCCAGAACTGCACGCAGTACTCCAGATGTGGGCTCACCAGCTGTCTGTACAGAGGTTAATAACTTCTTGTTTTCTACTGGTGATGCCTCTCCCTATGCATCCCAGTATCCCCCAGCCCTCCTTGCTGCCCTCTCACATTGCTTGCCCACCTTTAGGTCATCTGATATGACTACCCCCAGGTCCCTTTCCATTTTTGTTGTTAGTATCTCACCCCCCATTGTGTACTCTTCCCCTGGGTTTTTGTTTCCCAGGTGCATTACCTTGCACTTCTTAGCATTGAATCTAAGCTGCCATACATTTGACCATTCCTCTAACCTTGCCAAGTCCCTTCTCATCCTTTCCACCCACCTTGTGCATCAACTCTGTTGCAGATCTTTGAGTCATCTGCAAAGAGACATACTTTTCCTTCCAGTCCCTCTGCAATGTCGCTTATAAAGACATTGAAGAGGACCGGTTCTAATACTGAACCCTGCGGTACCCCACTACTAACCCCCCTTTTTTCAGAGTGGACTCCATTTACTATTGCTCTCTGTGTCCTATTCTCCAGCCAATTCTTTACCCAGGCTGTCGTCTTGGGACCCACTCCCAGGCTGGCTAACTTGTATATTAATCTTTTGTGTGGGACTGTGTCAAATACCTTGCTAAAATCTAGGTAGGCCATGTCCACAGCCCCTTCCTGATCAACTACTTTGGCCACCCAGTCAAAGAAATCTATCAGATTTGTCTGGCATGACCTTTCCGCTGTGAATCAATGCTGCCTTGGGTCCTGTGCCCCTCTAGCCTCTAGATACTCAACAATTCTTTCCTTCAGAAGTGATTCCATCATTTTCCCTACCACTGAGGTTAAACTAACAGGTTTGTAGTTTCCTGCTTCTGCCTTGCTCTCACTTTTGTGAAGGGGAATCACATCTGCCCTCCTCCAGTCCTCAGGTACCACCCCATCCTCCCATGATTTGTTAAAGAGGGTAGTCAGTGGTGCCACTAGTTCTACCCTTAGTTCTTTTAGAATTCTGGGATGAATCCCATCAGGCCCCATTGCTTTGTCCACCTTCAGTTTTAAGAGCTCTTTTAGAACCCTTTCTTCTTTAAATAGGCTGGTATCAACTTCTGTATCCAGAGTGTTTCTACTGTTTGTTTTAGGTACCTCCCCCTCTTCCTTTGTAAATACTGAGCAAAAATATTTGTTTAGTATCTCTGCCTTTTCACAGTCACCCTCTGCCCACCCTCCCTCCCTTTATTAAGCCTCACTATCCCTCCCTTGGTCTTCCTTCGCTCCCTGATGTACCTATAAAAGGTTTTATCCCCCTTCTTAACTGATTTGGCTATCTTTTCCTCGGTTTGGGACTTTGCTGTTCTGACTGCCTTTCCAACTTCCTTTTGCTTTAACTGATACAGTTCTCTATAAAAGATTTATTAGTGGGCAGTGGGGATATGTAGTGAACCACCGCAATTTTCCTGCAATTTCTGAAAAACTTCTCCGCATTATTGGGTAAAATTTTCTGCAATTATCCAGTGGCCCTGGCCATAGGACCATTTGACCCTTCAAACTAACAGCCAATAGTTCAGCTGAGGTTGGGCCTCCCAAGCGACACTGCACATTGTGCAGAATTACAGAGCCACACATTAATCCAGCCACAGATAATGAATCCCAGCATCATGTGTCCAGCAGTGATCAGGTACTTTGACTTCCATTTGTTTAATATACTTTCTTCCCTCTTTCAAAACAAAATGCATTTGAAACAGAACCTCTATTTGATAGTTTAATTTTAAACCCAGAAAATCTGCCTCATATTAAATTCTCTGATTCAGGTCCTTCCCAATATTGGTGCCTATGCACACAAACAGGCGTAAAGTACATGCCAGAGGTGTGTACTCCACCCAAGTAGCTCCACACCCATGGACAGGTGCACATAGGCCAGTATGCAAAAATGGCCACTACCTTTCTGTGGCTCCACCCCCAAGGGTCAACCTTAACATTCATTTACGAGCATGGGTACTAGTGCAGATTGCCATGGGCTAGTGCAGAATCTCTGTTACTTGCTCAGCTGGGCTAGTGCAATTCCTTCTGTGGAAAGCTGCAGTTCTATTCTCAACCCGTGTGTCAAATAAATAAACAAATAAATACATAAATATAACTGCTATTTCATTTAAAGCCAGGTCCTTTTCATGGAGGTTTAACTATGTGCTGCCTTAGCATTAGTGAAATGAAAAAATAAAATAGATGTCTGTGTGTAGTACATTTACAAACTGTTTCATTTTATACTAATTGCTGCTTTTATTTTTTGCTGGTAAAGATTATTTCTCTTTTTCCTTTCCTTGTTTAGCTCAGTACTTGTGGCAAGCAGATTTGTGACTGTGTCCAGGAGCAGCACAGTTCTGTGGTTGTCACCTGTCCAGTTGTAGACCGGATAATCCAGTTTTCATGGTCTTTATCTGGTCGTCTGGTTTTGATTAAATGTAGTCCAGTTTTGGGGCCATTTTGAGTGCTCAGATAGTATTAAAACTGATTGCATCAAATCATTCACTGTTGCTTAAATGTCCAGGTTACAAAAAAAGTTCTGATGTCACTAGTCATAGGCCTTTCTTTGTAAAACCAGTCTGTCTAGGAGGTGTAAAGTATGTCATAGAAACATAGAATTTGATGGCAGATAAGGACAGCTTTGCCCATCTAGTCTGCCCATTTCCCTACCAAACAGATAAGCTGCAGATCCTAGTTAACCAACAGCTTACTTCCTCCTATCCCCCACAAGACTTGCCTTAAGTCTGTCCCATGCATTCTTGAATTCTGCCACTGTTTTTGACTCTATGACCTCCTCAGGAAGGCTGTTCCATGCATCTACAACCCCATCTGTGAAGAAATACTTCCTCACATTACCTCTGAGCCATCCCCCTTCTATCTTCAAATTGTTCCCCCTTGTTCTTGTACATCTCTTTTTTTGAAAGATGCTACCCTCTTGGACTTTGTTGATTCCCTTGAGGTATTTAAAAGTTTCTATCATGCCCCCCCCCCTTTCCTTGAGATTATACATCTTAAGCTCCTTTAGTCTTTCTTCATATGTCTTCTGGTGCAGAGGCACCATTTTAGTTGCCCTTCTCTGAAAAGCCTCCACCCTGTCTATGTCTTTGCGGAGATGGGGTCTCCAGAACTGTAAACAGTACTCCAGATGTGGTCTTACCAACTGTCTGTACAGAGGGCCAACAACTTTCTGTTTTCTACTGGTGATGCCTCTCCCTATTCATCCCAGTATCCCTCCAACCCTCCTTACTGCCTTCTCATATTGCTGGCCCACCTTTAGGTTATCTGATATGACTACCCCCAGGTCCCTTTCCATTTTTGTTGTTGTCAGTTTCCCACCCCCCATTGTGTACTCTTGCCCTGGGTTTTTGTATCCCAGGTGCATTACTTTGCACTTCTTTGCATCAAATCAAAGCTGCCATACATTTGACCATTCCTCCAACATTGCCAAGTCCCTTTTCATCCTTTCCACCCCACCTTGTGCATCAACCCTATTGCAGATCTTTGTGTCATCTGCAAAGAGACATACCTTCCCCTCCAGTCCCTCCACAATGTCACTTCTACAGACAGTAAAAAGGACCAGCCCCGGTACTGAACCCAGCAGTACCCAACTAGTAACCCTCCTTTCTTCCCTGTGTACTCCATTTACTATTACCCGCTGTATCCTGTTGTCCAGCCAGTGTTTTACCCAGTCTACCACCCTGGGACTCACTTCCAGGTTGGCTAATTTGCTTATTAATCTTTTGTGTGGAACTGTGTCAAGTGCCTTACTAAATTCTAGGCAGGCCATGTCCACAGACCCCCCCAGTCTACTACTTTGGTCACCAGTCAAAGAAATCAATAATATTTGTTTGACATGATCTTCCTGCTGTGAATCCATGCTGCCTTGGGTCCTGTGACCCACTGGCCTCTAGGTACTCAACAATTCTTCCTTCAGAAGTGATTCCATCATTTTCCCTAGCACTGAGGTCAAACAGACAGGTCTGTAGTTTCCTGCCTCTGTCTTGCTCCCACTTTGGTGAAGGGGGAATCACATCCGCCCTTCTCCAGTCCTCAGGTACCACACCATCCTCCCTTGATTTATTAAAAAGGGTAGTCAGTGGTGTTACTAGTTCTTCCCTTAGTTCTTTTAGAATTCTGGGGTGAATCCCATCAGGCCCCATTGCTTTATCCACCTTCAGTTTTAAGAGTTCTTTCAGGACTCTTTCTTCTGTGAAAGGACTAATATCAATCCACTTATCCAGAGTGCTTCTATTGACTGGATTAGGTCTCTCCCCCTACTTTTCCATTGTGAATACTGAGCAGAAATATTTGTTCAGTATCCCTGCTTTTTCACTGTCACTCTCTTCCCAACCACCTGCCTCTTTATTTAGCCTCAGTACCCCTGCTTTCATCTTTCTTTGCTCCTTAATGTACCTACAAAAGGTTGTATCCCCCTTCTTAACTGAGTTGGCTATCTTTTCCTCAGTTTGGGCCTTTGCTATTCTGACTGCCTTCCCTGCTTTCTTCTGCTTTAACTGGTACAGTTCTCTGTCCTGCTCCTTCTGTGTTTCCTT
This sequence comes from Neoceratodus forsteri, assembly GCA_016271365.2. NCBI lineage: Eukaryota > Metazoa > Chordata > Ceratodontiformes > Ceratodontidae > Neoceratodus > Neoceratodus forsteri. The sequence goes on from JADMNL010000022.1 coordinate 662,950,597, forward strand.
ATACTTCCTGAATGCTATCTTTTTCTCCCTAACCTTCCCTGCCACTTCTTTGGAGAACCATAGTGTTTTTTTCTTTCATTTTGATTTGTTTATTTGCTTCACACAAAGGTTTTTTGCCTCTAATGGCAATTTTGATGTTTCCCCATTGTTGCTCAACCCCACCTTCTTGCCTGTTTGCTAGTGCTTTTCTGAGGCACTATCCCATTTTGACAAAATCAGCCCTTCTGAAGTCCAGTACCTTCACTTTTGTGTGGCTTGACTCTACAGCTAAGTTTATCATGAACCACACTGTTTGGTGGTCGCTTATTCCCAGATGGCTACCCACTTCAAGATCAGAGATCCTCTCTCCTTCCTCATTTGAGGGTACCAGGTCTAAGATTGCTCCCTCCAGAGTGGGTTCTAAAACTAGCTGTCTGAGGCATGCCCCATGTAGGGCATTGAGAATGGCCCTGCTCTTGGATGTGGCTGCAGCAAAGGTGCTCCAGTTAACATCTGGCATATTCAGGTCCCCCCAGCCACCCACCCCATCCCCAACCACCCCACGCTACACTCCTTTTATAGGGTACCACAGTTGTGACATTTCCTGTGGCAGAGCAGGAAGGGGCGGATCAGTGGGGCCTCCACAAGGTGATCTCATTTACAGGGGCACTAGTAATTTAACTGTTATAACAAGTTAAACAAAGCACAATTAAACCATTACTTGCATTTTTTTCCTTTTTTTCCTTCTAATTACTCTGACTAGGTTACAAACCCAGCAACTTATTTGGAATGGATTTCATTAACTGCAGGTACTGTGGAACAATTTTCAGAAGGACAGTCTTACAGGATTTAGGACACTGTCCTACATGCTAGGCCTTTGAGATCTTCGGTCTCAGCTCCGGGCAGCATGGGCAGAGATTCACGCCTCAAATTTCATATTGAAGAGGAAATACATTATAAGAACCACCCGCCATTTCCCCAGCATCCAACAGAAAAACCTCGACCGCAGAGGGTAGTTGGTCCAGGAGGTTGGCAGGTGGTTAGGAGGAGCAAATCAGGTGCCCCATCACTCTCTGCTCTCCAACACATTACCTCCAAAACCATATAAACGCCTAAAACAGGTATCTGCCTCTATCTCTGAAATCAAATAAAGAGGCAGAAGACACTGCAGAGCAGGACACTCATGCACAGGAGCTAGTACAACAATACTCACCCAAATCAGGAACCAAAACTAAACAAGCACAAAGGAAATCCAAAACTTCTGATCATAGGAGACTCCATGATTCGGGAGTTGATACCCATCTCCAGCCAGGGTGATGGTCAGATGTCTCCCAGGTACATCAGCATGGAAGACACTGACCACATTGCTAAAATTGTTCACAAAGCAGGAGAAAACATTGATGTCCTAGTACACATAGGGACTAATGATCTCGCCAGCTGGTCAGTTGTGGAGACCAAGGAACACCTGACTAAGCTGGGTGACAAACTATCATCTATTTAGTCTCGGCATCTCCTTCTCTGAGATCCTGCCAGTCTGGGAGAAGGGAACAGATGGACGGAAGGTCAGAGAAGGAGAGATAGGGAGCTAAACACGGGCTCAAGGACTGGTGCCAGGAAAAAGGACACAGATTTGTAGGAACTGGCAACAGTTCTGGGAGCGAAAGTTCTTTAAATTTGATGGACTGCATCTGACTAAAGAGGAGTCAGTGCATTGGGGCAGAAGTTTGACGTCTTTGCAGAATATTTAAACTAGCAAATGGGAGGGTGCAGCACCCACACGTCGAATGGGAAGAACACCCTCCCCTCAGCTAGTGGTCAAACAGGAATTCAGCGTGTTTGCCATTCATTTGCATCACCAGGTAAGAAAAAGGTTTGTCTCCCCATACGATGCACAGGGGTAATGCCAAACTTCACCCAACAACTAACACACAAAATCTGGCCAACGGAAAATCATGTACACAATGCTCACAGCCTGAAATAAGATCCCAGACCTGCAGGCAATAATGTCAGAGGCTAAACTGGACATAGTAGCAATTAGTGAGACGTGGTTTACCAGTAACCACACTTGGGAGACTTCAGTACCTGGCTATGTATTGTTCAGAAGAGACCGAGGTGCAAAAGGGGGGGAGGATGGCCCATGTTAATGAAAATATCAAAGCTACAGAAATTCAGAATACATAAGGAGCCAGAAGAACTGGGGTCACCCTGGAAACAGGAAATGGGACAGCCATAAGAACTGGGGTTGTCTACAGGCCCCCAGACCAGAGGGAGGACATAGACACATTACTGTTAGAAGATATACAAAACATGACAGCTAAAGGGAGGTTCTGATAATGGGAGACTTCAACATGCCAGATATAGATTGGTCAATACCAGCAGGAACATCTGCCAGAACTAGACTCATAGTGGATTCCCTGCAGGGAGGGCCTCAAGCAACTGGTACAGCAACCCACAAGAGACAGGGCTATCCTAGATCTAGTACTGACTAACAAAGAAGGATCACAGATCTCCAGGTAGAAGGTCACCTGGGGTCCAGTGACCATCACATGGTATGGTTCAATTTGGCTACTACATCTAAATCATCCCATTCCAAGGCAAAATATGGGACTTCAGAGGAGCTGACTTTGATAAGATGGCCAACAGAGTTAAGCTAGCCCTGGCAAAAAGAAACACAGGTGAGGAGGTACAGGCAAAGTGGGCAAGCATTAAGGATACAATACTTGAAGCAACATCCCATTGTGTTAGACAGAAAAGGAAGTGCAAAAGAAGAAGGAAACCACTTTGGTTCTCAAATACAGTAGCAGAAAAGGTCAGAGCCAAAAGGCTGGTCTTCAGAAAATATAAGGGAACACAGCGGGATGAAGATAGGAGGCATACCAAACTGCCCTAAGGGAAGCAGGTAAGGCAGTAAGGCAGGCAAAGTCCCAAACTGAGGAAACACTAGTACAACAGTAAAGAAGGTGACAAGACTTCTATAGATACATTAGTGAAAAGAGAAAGTCCAGAGGGGTATTGCTAAGCTTAATGGAGAAAAGGGAGCATGTGAGGAGGAGGACCTGTCAAAGGCATCTATCCTAAATAGATACTTTTGCTCAGTATTTACTGAAGAGAAGGTAGGGCAGGGCCCACAGCTCAGCATCATGGACACAGGGGAGGAGGTGAGCACACCCCTTCACAAAAGAAAGGGTCCTACAAGAGCTTGCTAAGCTCAGGGTGGATAAGGCAATGGGACCTGATGGCATACATCCCAGGGTACTTAAGGAGCTAAAGGAGGAACTAGCAGAGCCATTAGCAGAATTGTTTAGTGAGTCTCTGAGCACAGGAGAGGTCCCAGAAGACTGGAGAAGGGCTCATGTGATCCCGCCCACAAGAGTGGTAGCAGGGAGGAGGCGGGAGCTACAGACCAGTCAGTCTTACCTCAGTAGTGGGCAAGATTATGGAGGCACTCCTTAAGGAAAGGATAGTGCAACACCTGGAATCCATAGGGCACAGGATCCAAGACAGCATGGGTTTACAAAGGAAGGTCCTGTCAAACTAATCTCATAGATTTCTTTGACTGGATAACCAGAGTGGTGGACCAAGGGGAGCAGCTGATGTCGCTCTACCTTGACTTCAGCAAAAGCTTTTGACACTGTTCCCATAGAAGATTGATAAATAAGCTAGGTAGGCTCGGGGTGGGCTGAAGTTGGTCAACTGGGTGGCAAACTGGTTGACTGGCAGAAAACAGAGAGTGGTGGTAAATGGTATACAGTCAGAAGAGATGCAAGTCACAAGTGGGGTACCTCAGGGATCAGTCCTGGGGCCAGTCCTATTCAACATCTTCACTAGTGACCTCACAGATGGACTAGAGGGTAAGGCTTGTCTGTTTGCAGATGACACCAAGATCTGCAACAGAGTAGATGATCCAGATGGGGTGGGCAGAATGAGAAGAGATCTGGATAAACTAGCAAAATGGTCAGAAGAGTGGCAACTGGGATTTAATGCAAAGAAGTGCAAAATCATGCACATAGGAAGAGAAACCCTGAAGCCACTTATAGGCTGGGAGGAGTTACAGCAGTCACAAAGGAAGAAAGAGACTTGGGCATCATCATCACTGATGACCTAAAATCATCCAAGCAGACCTCTAAAGCAGTAGGTAAGGCTAGGGGTGTTAGGGTGTATTAGTAGGGTATCACAAGTCATAAGAGGGAGGTAATAATCCCTCTGTACAAGACATTGGTTAGGCCCCATCTGGAGTACTGTGCAGTATTGGAGGCCACACCTTCACAAGGGACATTAACCAAATTGAGGCAGTCCAGAGAAGGGCAACCAAAATGGTGCAGGGACTGCATCAGAAGACATATGAGGACAGAATAACGGAGCTCAATATGTATACCCTTGAGCAAAGGAGGAGAGAGGGTGATATGATCGAGACATTTAAACACCTTAAGGGCATAAACAAGGTGAAAGAGTCTAACATGTTTAAATATAAGAAAAATTGCAGGACAAGAGGACACAGCATGAGATTAGAGGAGGCCATTAAGGGAATGTGAGGAAATTCTTTTCACAGAAAGGGTGGTAGATGCATGGAATAGCTTACCACAAGAAGTGGTGGCTATGAATACAGTGCAGGGCTTCAAACAGGCATGGGATAGGCATAAGGGAGCAATACAAATGACTATGAATAGATAGGTCACTGACAGAGCAAAGGCCGATGGCACATTTATAAGGTAGAAAAAGAAATGGGCAGACTGGATGGGCCTTGCGGTCCTTATCTGCCGTCAACTTCTATGTTTCTATGTTTCTATCAGCAATATCTCACCTTTCTCTGTCATCCCAAGGATGCCTTCTAACATTTCCTTGTCCATTTCCTCCCCTGAGATGGGGCCTAGATACAACCCCTGTGCAGATTGTGGAGCCATTTCCAGTCTCCAGGGTGACCCACAGTGCCTCCTCTCCTCCCCTCCCTGTTTACCCTTTAGTTCTGTTGCTTTGATCCCTTCCCTTACATAGAGAGCTATTCCTCCTCCTCCTCCTCTTCTTCCCTCCCTGTCCCTCCTGTAGATTGTGAATCCTGGTATGTTGACATCCCAGTCTTGGTTCTCTGTGTACCATGTTTCTGTGACTGCCATGATATCCAGGCATCCCTCTTCCATCAAGGCCACCATTATGGGGAGCTTTTTATCTAGACTATGGGCATTGGTGCTCATTACCCTCCATTTTTTTCTGGCTTTATTTCTTTTTGCCCCACCACTGTCCTTACTGCCTTTGTCTTTTTCTCCATTTACCCCTGCCCTTATCCCTATTGACTGCTCTATCTTGGTGTTTAACTCACTAATTACTGTGTTTTTTGGGGGGAGGCTGGGATTTCCCTGCTCCTTTTCAGTGCCTCCCCCCTTGGCTAGTTTAAATGCTTGCTAATGAATCATTTAAACCTCTTACCTAGGATCCTGGTTCCCCTCCAGGATAGATGTAGACCATCATGCCAGTATAGGCCTGCATCCCTCCAGGTGGCTCTCCAGTCCCCAATGAAGCAAAAACCCTGAGCTCCACACCAGTTTTTCAACCATTCATTGGATTCACTGGTGAGGAGTACCCTAACATCACTCTTGCCATAGACAGGCAGCAACTCCGAAAATGTGGCTGTATGCACTACTTGTCTAAGGCCCCTCCCCAACTCTACAAACTCCTCTTGCACTGCTCTGATCCTATTCCTAGCCAGGTCATTTATCCCTAGGTGGACAATGACATCTGGCTCTCTCCCTTGTGCAGCTGCTCCCATGATCCTGAGGATTCACTTCCTGTCCCTCCAAGCCATGGCACCAGGCAGGCACCTTACCTCCCTCTCCCCTTCCTCTCCCATTTCTACCCCCCAATGATTGAGTCCCCCACCAGGAGTTGTTTCCTTCCCCTGTGGGGTCCCATGCCACCCTCCTGTGGGTCTCCTTTGTGAAGGTTCACAGCATCCTCCCTGGTCTCCTCTGCAGGTGCCTTCATAGAGGAACCACTATCCACCAGAACAGTGCATGAATTGTGAAGAGGTACAGCTGGATGAATGCAACTCTGTTCCACCACCCTCTCCCTCCCTTGGCCCACCCTGGTCCAGCCACTCCTCTTTCTTGGCAGCCTCTGAGGTAGTGGCATTGGCCCTGGTGGTCCCTGGGTGGAGGAGGAGGTTTCATGAATTCTAGCCAAGTCAGCCTGGAGACTGGTAACCTCCTCCCTCGGACCAGAGAGGTGCCTGCAAATAGACAGCATCGCAGCCTCCAGAATGTCTCCCGGAACACTGCGGCCCCACAGCCATTGGACTGCACCACTCCTAGCATGTCTTATTTTGAGTCCCCTCTCCTGTTTCTCTGTATGCTTACTCTCACCTCTTCTTACAACTCTCACACTTCCTGTTCTGGGACAGCAACTTCCTATATTCTTCAGCAGCCTCCTTCTTCCTTGCTTAGTGTCAGACCACCAGCAGCTGGGGGGGGAGAGCAAGCTACATTTTGACCTTTAGGGTTGACAAAACTCATGTTTTTCTATGATCCTTTTCAACTCTGAAGTTTAAGTATAGTCATTTACTGCCATGACAGGAAAAAGTTTTCACACCTTTATATGCTGTAATGGGTTCCTTCTTGTTTTTCCTATATTCTCATATGTTTTAGACCCACTTTTTCAAATTAGTTTTCACATTTGTATTGCCTTTGTGACTGTGTCGATTATTTCCTTCCAGCTGCTGTTCTCATTTATTATACTACCAACTTGAACATTCCATGGTATTAGCTACACCTTTACAGGCCACTGGAATAAATAGCATGGAACTGTGTGTCTGAAATTGTGGAATGTGATGATTTAGACATTTGAAAAGAAACAACAGTAGCTGATGAGGTAAAGGGAACACAATGTATTATTGAGGATACCACAAGTACTGATAGTTCAGTTATCAAAAAGGTGGTCAAAGCATATCAGAATACATGGCTATCATGGAAAGGAAAACTGGAGACTGTTTAACAGAGAGAGAGTAACAGGTTGTGAGTGGGATTTGTACATTCAGCAGATCTGGGTTTAAATTCCCACAGCCTCCACTTGCATACTGTGTGACCCTAAGCAAGTCACTTAACCTCCCTGCGTTTCTTGGCCACCCTGTAAATGGGTCTTGTGCCCAATGGGAGTTACCTGGTTGCCAAAGAATAAAAATAAATAAATAAATAAATAACAGAATGAGTCGATGCTGTTGAATTTATCCTTACCTTTTTTTTGGTGAACATTTTTTAATAGACCTGGGACAATCCAGCATTTCTGGGATCTGTGACCAGGGTGGAAAAAGGGAAGAAAAAGACATACACACTTTTCACAACACAACTTTATTAACTACAGATCTGAAAATGTGTTAATATATTAAAGAAGTCAGTAACCCAGCTGACATTAATAGAAAGTATAATGATGAGGACAAATAAAAGATCTTGAGTACAAAAAGGTCAAGCGAAGCTGTCAATTCCAGCAATGTTAGCTAGAAAAATAATGACTGGTTGGGGTATGATTATGCAAAAGATCTGATGTTCTGACATTTGTGTAGCAAACTTGAAATATAATTGGGTAAGGTGGGCAATAACAATAATTTTCATTTCGGTACAGATAACTTCTGGCTTGACTCTGTCTTGTCCCATAATATCAGTGAAGCTTATGCTAGGGCAAAGGAAAAGGAGGATGCCAGCACTGCTACTCCAGGGACAAGTAATGCAGAGGGAATGCTGAAAAACATGAATGAAGCAACGCTTAACCATCTGGATAAACTGTTTCGCATATGCCATGCAATTGCTAAGAAAGGATGTCCTTTCACAAACTTTGTGTGGATGTGCAGCCTTGATGATATGAAAGGGCTAGATATCAGTTCAGCAACTTTATCCACTATGTAGCCGAGGCTGAACACATGGCACTATGATAAAAAATTATGGGAACAAAGTTCATTTCAGTCATCTGTGACAGAACCACTGACTCTTCAGTCACAGAAGCTGAGATAGTGTTTGCAATTAAAGGCACAGTGCAAAATCAGTTGGTAGGTGTCCAGACTGTTGGCAGGACAAATGCAATTTTATTTGCCTTTCATTTAAAAAAATCACTGTTAACCATACTGACTGCGGGCTACTGCAAACTTCTGCGAGCTAGTACAAGCTCTGGTTCACTAGCCCGGCTGGCTAGTGCAAACAAAAGTTAAGGTTGACCCTTGCTCCACCGCCCTGATGCACAAGACTGCACAGGGCAACTGGGGGAAGAGTAGCAGACCCAGGTGGTCATCCAATCAGATGACCATCCTAGGTCCCTGAGTGGATCACTTGTATGGTAAGGTATGGGTCTGGGTGCATGAAAAGCTCCTGCAGGCACGCAGACCCATGCAGCCAAGCCCCGTTGTCCAGTGGACCCCCTGCCTGAGCCTCTTTGGCACAGCAGCCTCCCACTGCACAGCTGAATCACCATCCAACACATATCCACCCCATCCCCAAATTAGGAATTACTTCCCCCACCCAAACACACATCAGTCACATCCCTGAAGTAGCAAGGAACCCCCCCAAACACATGTCAGCCCTGTCACCGAATTAGCAAGGTACCCCCCAATACATGTCAGCCGCATCCCCAGTGTAGAAAATGACATCCCCTCCACACACTCTGAGATGCCCCAGGCCACACAACCCTGATCCCGGAACCCAGTGTTCCAGCACCATCAGGGGTGGTCAGTGGACCCCCCTACCCACCCATGGCACTGACAACCTCCCCACCCTTCAGCTCCATACATGACAGTCAGTGCTATGCTGGGAGCATGCTGCTATATATAGGCAACATGTTGCTAGCATCAGTTGGCCAGTAGGTGGCCATGGAGGTGTGCAGAGGTTTATGCCACTGGCCGTTCTGAACTGCAGCACTGACTGTCATGTATGGGGTTGGGGAAGGGGGGTCATTGGTGCCATGGGTGGATGGGTGTCCACTGACCACCACTAAAACTGCTGCGGCACTGGGTTCAGGGCTTGAGGTTGTGTCGACTGGGGCAACTGAGTGTGACGGTGGTGGAGGAATGTCATGTTCTACACCGGGGATGGTGCTGGCATGTCCTTGCTAAATTGGGGAGAGGGCAGACATGTGTTTGTGTGGGGGGTTTAATTCCTAATTCAGGAATGGGGCAGATATGTGTTGGGAGTTTTAATGATGCCTAGGGGGATGGGGTGCCACTGTGTGGTGGGGATAGGATCTGGATGGGCTTGGAGCACTGCCATGTGTGTGTGTGTGTGTGTGTGTGTGTGTGTGTGTGTGTGTGTGTGTTTGGAGGGGTCCTTGGCATATGGGATTGGGGTGGGGTTGCTGTTGGGGCACAGGGTAAGTGATTGGAAGCCTGGACCAGTCAGGGGCTGTGAGCACGCTGGCAAGTAAAGCCATTACGGCAGGGTCTCCCTTGCCATAACCTGCTCACTACTATGCCCCCCCTGTGAACAGCATTATGCACCTTTGTGAATGGTGAATAGTGCAGGCATGCCCCCGGTATGCCCCCCACCCATCCTGGTGTGTTGCTGACCATGCGGCCGGGGATCCGGTGTGTAACTGACTTGTGTGCCATTCGTGAATGCCACTGGGAGTCTGCGGGACCCACATTACATGGCATTCACACATATCTATGCCTATGTGCAGAGTTTCTGTGGCAAATAGGCTTAGTGCATAGGGCCCATTATTATTAGTAGTAGGTGCAGTAGTATTACTACTACTACTACAACAAAGTGTTTTTACCGGTATGCTATGCCTTTCTCAGTGATCCAATAAACTATAAACAAAAGCATCACAGTGCAACTATTTGAAGGTGTGAATTCCCACTCAACACACACACACACACACACACACACACACACACTTGCAGATGGAAGATACACATCTACAATATACCAGTGAGAAGGCTGGAAGCTGACAGTTTGTAGGGTTATCATTTCACTTGAGCTTTGTCTACACAAAGCTCCTGATTTTCATTTTATTTTACTGAATTGAAAGTCTAAACAGCAGGCTGCTAGGAGACTGGATTGCATATGGCTTATACATTGCCAACTTTCTATGAGGCTACTGAAAACGAGCTTGCACTGATTTATGGTGCCGAACCACAAACTAAACTTCAGTATGTAACTGTTCCATCCAGAAACCTCCAGAAATGCAGCTCTTTACAAATACACCTCTTACTGTACTGCTGTCCACATATAAGCAGTACAACATGCAGCTCCACATGCAGTAATACATATCATATGGACTAGAACCCAAAGCACCGTACAATGTCCCATAGTCACAATACAGGCACAATATAACAAACTTGATCAGTAGATCACCAAGTTGCCAAGACTGCCTCCATCTCCAGAGTATTCTGTACTATAAATAGGGACCCAATCTTGCTGGGTAGTCATACCAAGCTTCATAGGCTTTAACTCCCTTGAGTTATTGTGCTGGTGAAAAATAATCCCAAATCCTGAGCTGGTGAGTAATAATGCCACAGCCTGCACTGCAGTACCTAGTAACAGGGGTAGCAGCTTTATAGAACAGACAAAACCAAGCTGTTATTTTTAATTTAGTTTCCAAACTTCAAACACCCCACCAAAGTTATTAGGAATGTCATATCATCTCCCAACACACACACACACACACACACACACACACACACACACAACCTGTACACATGGACAATGTTTTCCTACTGCCCTAATGCATTTTCTGGCACAGTATGTGTTCATGAACTCCTTTCCACCTCTTCCCCAAGCACACTTTTTCATGTGAAACATAAAAGTGAGTAGCCATTTTTTCATGTTGTCAAGTCAATATATCACCACCATTTATTTCTAAGTATTGCTTACTTTTTAACATGTCAGATTTTATAGTATCCTGTTTGTATCCACTGCTCAGATTCTGCCTCTTCATCTTTATTAAAACCAAGTTATAATATGGGGATTTGTTTTATTCTATCGTGTTTAGTTATCAGCATGTGTTTTATGTAAATTTATTGATGCCCATTTCTTCATACATCACTCCCCTCCAATCAAGTCATTTATTTTACTAATGAACAGTAACTTTATGTAATGAACTTTCTGATAAAATAAGAAAGATAAATTCCATCAAAAGAGTAAAATCTTACCAATGCCTGTGCCATTCTTTACTTCTTCAACACTTTGAGAAAGAGAGAGAGCAAGTTTGTCCTGGTTACCAGAAGTGGGAGAATGGGTGAGCAGTTGTCGTGGTTACCAGGAGAGTTAAAGAGTGACTGTAGTTGTCCTTGTTACCAGAAGAAGGAAAGAGGGTAAGTGTGGACATTGTAGTTCCCTAGAAAGGGAGCGGGGGGAAGTGAGAGAGTGAGAGTGAGAATAAGAGAGAGAGAGATAACATACAATAGCTTCAGGAATTATTGTGACTGCTGTGGAAAGGAAATTGAATATATCAAGTGACAGTATTCTTGCACTCATGGTAGGCAACAAAATAATCTGTTAAACCAGCACCATCAGGATGAGTGAGGGGAGGATGAGCTGAGAGGGAGAGGTTATTAAAAATAGGCATCAGGGAGGGGAGGAGGGTAGATTGAGTTGGGAAGTTGTTTTTTTTTAATATATATTTTAAAGAGGACTGGAAATAAATTATCATTGGCCAGTGATCTACTGTATTTTGCCATTCCCATTCATAAGTATCTTTTATATGTGAAATTGTTTGGGTAAAGATAGCCAGATTTTTACTCTGTGTAACTAATTTGTTTTTTTTTTTTAACTGGTTGACACAGGAGACAAATAGTGCTATCTTCATGGTGATTTCTGAAGTGGAAAACATGCTGCCATGTAAATGAATAATTATTCTAATCAGTGCTGTTTCTGATAAATTCAGTTTTCCATTAAGTGTACCTGGACATTTCTTGTTCATATTGGAAATCTGCCATTTGTAAACAAGTACACATCACTGAATGCAATAAGTCCAGGGTGAACATGCACAGTAAGTTCAGTTCCCTTAGAATGTCAAATTAGGCAAGCAAAGAAAAAATCTACTTCCTTTTTCCCCATGATTGACAGTTTGTGGTTGTCAATATCAGACAAGATTGTTGGGGAAGTACATTTTGACTTAGAACAAACCACTACCTAAAGAAATCAGTCTTCCTGGACTCCAATCAATTTCAAAGGAACATTGCCGTCTTTTGTAACTGTTCAGTCACAGATTCTGATGTTTATTCATGATCTGTATGCTTTAGTTTGGCCAGCATTAGGCATTTTATTATTTTACATAAGACAGGCCCTCCTATAGTACATAAAAGTAATACCACAGCACACATCAAAGTAACTGTTTAGGCACCATCACTTCATAAAAACATGCTGCCATAGTAAATGAAAACCCAAAAATATATTTTTATTTGTCTGTAACATATTTTTAAGACTAACTTATCCTATATAACTAATGTAAGTTTACTAAAGTTTACTTTTTTCTTTTTAGTGGGGCTGACTGCTATCAAATTCACAAAACCTTATAGTTAATATTCAGTACCAGATTGATAATCATTACTTTTTTAATGTCTGTGCCATTTTTTTTCCAGTCCCTGTTCTGTGTGGTCTGATTACATCACCATTACTGCCCCATCTGCATTTAATCATTATGAATAAAAGAGTAAAAATATTTCCTGGTGTGATTCCTTTTTTTATATAATAAATTAACAGAGAACAGCATCAGGTTTTGCAAAACAGTGCATGCATCTACTCGAGTATCCAGCAGAGAAAGCATTGTGATATCTAGTCCTGTGGGGGATGGGGAGGGGAATGGTTGTAATGCTTATTCTTTAAAATGGAAGCATGATTTTTCTTGTGTACAGGCTAGTGACAAATCTGTCCAGCGGTGCATGTAGAATATTTTGAAATATATTTTTTTTAATCACATGAGAAAAACATTGGTCTGAGTTATTGTTCATTACTTTACATTCTGTTGTTTTTGATATCTTACATTCACTTTTCCTTGTAAAATGACTAAATACTCTGAAATCAGTAAGGCGAGTAAGCATGGCATGGGATGGACTATGTATTCTATTGTTAGAAGCAAAACAGCTACAGCAAGTCGAGGGGCAGTATTTTATCATCAACTGCATTTATTTCTGTCAGGTAGTTAATGTGTAGTGAAAAGCCTTAATTAGAGTTTGAGTTCTTTTTTTTGTTTGTTTTTTTGATAATGCCAACACTGCTGTCAGTCTGGTTTGGACCATGCAGCTGTAAACGTCCACCTGTACCATTTATTTTTTCAATCTACATGTGATTTGTATCAGTGTGGGTCTGCACTAATGATGGCAGACCCTAGACACATATTAAAAATGTTCTTCCCTGAGGCTTCTCATCAGCTGTGAAAGCTGTATTCACTGTGAATTATGTTTTAGTGGTGAAAGCATATGAGCAAAAAGATTGGCAGCATAGTGTTGCCCATAAGCTACTCTCATGAATGAGGGACTGGTAATTGAATAGGAGCTTTTAAAAACTTCAAGAACAATTATCTAGACTATAAAATCATAATTAATGGCATGCACAATTGGCAGTTTTTATGTTTCTGTTTGCTCTAACTGCTTCATAAGCCATTTCTTTTTTAATCTGATGAGCTGTGCTTTCTATTATGATGGAGGGCACTGCTTAGCAGATGCATACCATATACAAATTTTTTGACCACTGTGTATCAAACACCTTTTAGTAAGTCTATTTCTGTACCTAAAGAATATAGGGTAAGATACAGAAAATACAGAAGATAACAGGCAGAACCACCTTCAAAACAGCCTCCATGCATTAAGTCTCCAAACAACTTTAAAGCTGAATCCATCAAACACTTTTTTGAAAAGGTTCCAAAGTCTGAAAAATAGGTTCCACAGTGAAGTTTTTCGTACTGCAGGTGCTTTTTAATTTAAAATACATTGAACAAACATAGAGCTTTTAATATGAAGTTGTATACATTATGCATGTAATTATCTATAGTGTATCACTCGTATTTACCATCATTGCTGTGGGTAAAACATATAAAAATTAGCAGCATCATTATGAAATCATATTTATATGTTGCATTATGTTAGTATTTTCTAAGCTTTAATCACAATTTAGAATGTTGCACTCACTTTTCTCTTTACAGTTTGATGCTGGAATGTTTTACATACAGCACAATCAGTGTGCAGCCCTTTAAAATTGGTGTTGCTTTACGCAGTGAGTGTCTTTTAAACTGAAGGAGTCTGAGTGGAATAAATACCACGGGCCTTATGCACAAACCCATGAGGTTAATACATGCTGCGTATGTGTGGTATGTAGCCACTCTGCACCAAGTACACCCCCCATGTGGATGCACCAAGCGGGGCACGTGGACCCTAAACACCTAATCCACTGGCCATACAGAAAGCAATGTGCCAGGGGGCAGGTGGAGCATGTGCCAGCACTATGCACCATGCCCTAAAGTGAGTAGTGCAGCACACTGGAGTGCGTAGGTGGGCACCCATTACACCAGGGAGAACCCTACCATAACTGTGTTATGTGGCCTGGCCTGTGAACACTGGACCCTTGAGGCAGTTGTTCCCCTATGGAGTTGGTGGGCCCCAACACATACAAGGCATGGGCAAGCCCCTACCCCATACCCCCATTGCAGAACCCTTCATTTTGTGAAGCCCCATCCCCTGATGCAGTAGCCCCCAGCCCAGTGCTTCCCTGCAGTGCCTATGCAGCCTGCCACCCCACACATGGCCAGTGACCCCCCGGGAGTGCCACTGCATACCCCCCAGCCCCACACAGGACAGCTCCTCCCCACAAGAGGGCACCAGTCCTGGGTAGCACTAGTGACCCCCCCCCACACACACAGATCAGCCAGGACACCCACACCCCATCCCACAGCCTGTTTAATAGTGAACCCCCACTCACTCACCAATGGCTCCAACCCTCCCATACATGGACGGTGGTGCTGTGGTCAGTGGCAGCCAATGGAAGAGCCCTCAGCATGTTTCCATGGCCACTGGCTGTCTGACATATGCAGGAGCACATTGTAGGCACACCCTTGCATATGTTAAGCAGCCAGCAGCTGTGGAGGGCTGTGCCACTGGCCATCAAAGACCATGGCACCACTGGCCAGGTACGGGGTATCAGAGGAGGTGGTGCCATGGGTTCCCTGTCCACCAATGCTGCAGGAGGGGTGACAGACTTGGGGCTGAGGTGGTTGCATGATGCATAGTGGGGGGGTTCTTTCCCACAAGGTAACATGGCTGGCATGTGTTGGGGGGGTTGTCCAGCATTCAGGATTGTGGAGGTGGGTGGATGTGTGCCTGTTCACCTGTGTGGCCATAGTGCTGCTTCAGTTCAGGAACAGGTCCACTGGACACAGGCGCGCAGGCCCAGGTGCCTTTGGAGGCTATTGATACATCTGGATATGCACCATACTGTGCAAGGGATCCACTGTTTGACGCATGCTGGGTATTCCATTGGTTGCCAAGATGGGTCCACGACTCTTCCCCTGGCCTTCCAGCATGGACCTGCACATGGGGGGAGGGGTGCCCACAGACAGGTGGTGGCCACTGATGCATAAGTCCAGGGCACAACTGTCCACAGGTGCAGAGCTTCATGGGCAGGATACACACCTCTGGTGTATAATTCCCACCCAATAGTGCATAGGGGCCCATACAAATCAGATGCAAATCTACATTATTTTAACAATGTTTCTCCAAGATGGCTAACAGTAGGCAGTAATTGAAGCTAGGCTCCTGATTGGGGTCATGAAAATTTCAGAAATTTGATACAAAGACAGGTGAAAACTAAGCTTTTTCTTCCAAATAATCTAAGGATGTGGTCTGTTATTAATTGTCAATAAATTCATAAGCCTGCTAATATTGTTAAAAAGTGGAGTTTCAACTGATATAGACACAGACAGGATAAGAATCTACAGACTTACCTGTGTGGTAATCTTATACACTGACAGACTGGTAACTGAGATTACATTTAGCAACAAGAACTTGGAGCAATATTCTATAACTGTATCCTTGCTGCTCTGCTGTCAGCTATGCAGAAAACAGGTTTATGGTGGATGAAAGGCATCACAGAGAAGTTGCAAAATGAATGACACTTAAAAAGAGAAGCCTGGACTGGATACACCCCAAAAGAGACCCAGAGATTAGCTGCCAACAGCCAGGCAGGTTTAGTTGGAAGTGATAGTTTGGCTGCTGCTAACATCTTTGCTGCCAGTAAACCCAATATAAGGGAATTGTTGGGATCCAGGAAATTGCTATCCAGCCAAGCAACTAATGATGTTAATCAGTCTGCACTAACCAAGGAAGCTGAGATTCACCCCACAATGACTCTGCAAGCCAGTACTACTGATGCCACTGAGACTGGTGTTGCTGATACTGCTATAAGAGATGTGGGAACAATAGGAACACTGGTTAAATTAACCTTACAGTTAACAAATGCTCCAACTATATGAGGGGAAAGTGTGTACTTTGTTCAGCTATGGACTGCAGAAGAGGAGCCAACAATAAATTTTAAGGCTTTTTATAAACCTAAGGATAACACACTTAACTCAGAAACTGATAAAAATGGTAACAAGTCAGAACATGCAGAGTCCTGTCTAGAATTGGATTTACATATTCAGGATAAGAATAATGGTGCAAAGGTATAAAAACAACATGGAAACTCAAGGTGACCATTTTGTTTGGGGGCACATTAAATTCTCTGGCTTAATTTACTGATGGTAGTGCAAAAAATATGGCATTAATATAGCAGGGAAAATGATCCATACCTTTGCTGAGATTCCAGCTGTTTCTCAGTGCACAATTTGGAGGGCTGAGAATGCTGAAAAGGTGGGAAATGCAACATACTAACATACTAAAATGCCAGCAGAATAGGCCTAACGGTCTTTCGAGTCTGCTCAATTGGTCATCCCCCACCCTGGGTGCTGACCTTGCTGCCCCCCTCGCCTTGTCTGGCTTCTCCCTTCCCAGTTCCGGATATTCTTGCTGCATTGGATTTTGCTTCCAGAACCCTTCCCCTGTACCTGTCCCAGCCCCTCTTGAACCCCTCCACTGTCTCTGCCTCCACCAGCCCCCTAGGCAGTGCATTCCATGGCTCCACCACCCTCTCAGTGAAGTAGCACCTCCTCCTTTCTCCCCTGAATCTTCCCCCCTCCAGCTTCCACCCATGCCCTGTAGTGGCCCTCCTCCTCCTTCTTCCTTCGAAGCACCCTGACTGTTCCTCCCCTATTTACCCTCTTCATGTACTTGAAGACCTCTATCATGTCCCCTCGGTCCCTTCTCTCTTCCAATGTGTACATATTTAGGTCTTCGAGCCTCTCCTCATAGGTCCTGTCCCCCAAGCCCCAAATCATTTTGGTTGCCCTCCTCTGGACCCTCTCCAGGAGTTTAATGTCCCTCTTTAAGTGTGGCCTCCAAAACTGCATGCAGTACTCAAGGTGTGGCCTCACCAAAGAGTTATACAGAGGGAGCATCACTTTCCTCCTTCTGGAGGTGATCCCCATAGCGATGCATCCCAGCATCCTGTTGGCCTAGGCTGCTGCCCTCCTACAAGTCTCAGAGTTGTTCATTTTGACATCCACCACCACCCCCAGGTCCCTCTCAGCCATCGAGACTTGTAGCATTCTCCCCCTCCAGGGTGTACACTTGGCCCGGGTTTCTGGCCCCCAGGTGGAGTACCTTGCATTTCCCTGCATTGAACCTCAGCTTCCACTTTCTAGACCATCTTTCCAGAGCCTCCAGATCCCCCTGTAGGGCCACCCTCCCCTCCTCCCCATCCACCACCACCCCCAGTTTTGAGTCATCCGCAAAGAGACTCATCTCACTCCTGATTCCTGTCCTTATGTCAGAGACGTAGGCGTTGAACAGGAGGGGCCCAAGGACTGATCCCTGTGGGACCCCACTAATGACCCTCTTTGGGGATGAGACTATCCCACCAACTATGACCCTCTGGGTCCAGTCCTGGAGCCAATTGCCTATCCATCTGATCATCTGGTTCTCCACGCCCATTTCTCCCAGCTTATCCAACAGGCCCATGTGAGGAACAGAGTCAAATGCCTTGCTGAAGTCTAGAAAGAGGACGTCCACTGGTCTACCAAGGTCCAAGGCACTCGTCACCCAGTCATAGAAATCCACAAGGTTTGTCTGACACAATTTCCCAGAGATGAATCCGTGCTGTCTGTCGTCCAGGCACCCTGACTTTTCCAGGTCCCCCCCTAGCCTCTTCTTGACAATGCCCTCCATCACCTTGCTCACCACCGATGTCAGACTGACAGGCCTGTAGTTCTCTGCCACCTCCCTTGATCCCCGCTTGGGATGGGCACTATGCGCACCTTCCAGTCCTGGGCACCACCCTGTCCTCAGAGAGATGGTGAAAAGCTCCACCAGGGTTTCGCCAGGACATCCTAAGTTCCTTCAGCACTCTGAGATGTAATTTATCCAGCCCGGTGCTTTCTCCATCTTAAGGGAGCTGAGGGCTTCCTCACTCTCTCTGCTGTGATTTCCACTTCCAGTACCTCTTCTTCCTGCTTAGCCCTCCCCTCCTGCCAGTGATCCCCCCTCTCCCCAGACCCACCGATCGGTAGGGTCCCCCTCCTCAGTATTTCTGTCTCCTCCCATGTGTGATGCAGCACCCCATTTTCCTTGGTGAAAACTGGGTGAAGTACTCATTTAGTACCTCAGCCTACTCCCAGGTCTTGTGCCCATCTCTCCTGATTTAATCCTGCTAATCTGCCCCTTCACCCTTCGTTTTTCCCCAATGTATCTAAAGAACCCCTTGTTTCCTCTCCTGATTTCCCTGGCCAGGTTCTGCTCCTTCCTTGCCTTAGCCGCCCTCACCACCCTAGTGGCCCTTCTAGCCATCAGCTCATACTCCCCTCGATCCCTTTCACTCCTTGAGCACTTGAATTGCCTTTTGGCTGTCTTCTTTCCCTACACCACCTCCAGGACCTCCTTGGTCCACCAGCAGGGTTTTCGGGCCCTACTGCAGTTTCGTCTTGCTCTTGCACAGGTGCTGGTAGCATCTTGCACCCCTCTCCTGATGATTTCCCACCTACTATCAGTGTCCATGTCTGACCCAATTCAATCCAAATGCTCCTTAAGGATCCTTCCCATTTCCTTAAAATCCGTTCCCCTGAAGTCAGTTACCTCCATCTTTGTGCAGCTTTCTAGCCCTCCTAGGTCCAGGCAGAACCAGACCATGGCATGGTCACTCCCCACCAACGGGTCCCTTACCTCCAGGCCCCTAATCTGGTCACTGTCTGCCAGGACCACATCCAGTACCTGCGCCTCCCTGGTCGGTTCCCCTATCTTCTGAGTTAGGAACGCATCTTGAAAGACATCCAACAACCTCTGTTCCCTGGTCACAGAAGATGTCATAGTCTCCCAGTCTGTTCCTGGCATGTTTAAGTCCCCCAACACCACCACCGTTCCTCTGCCAAGTCTGCAGTGTCTCCCAACATCTGCCACCAGACTCTCCTCCAGCTCCTCCGCCAAGGCAGAGGGTCTATACACCACTCCTATTTTTACTCTTTTGCCCCCCCTTGTTATCAAGGTGACCCAAATTGCTTCCACGGTTCCCTCCACCTCCTCTACTCCCCCTATGCCAATGCAGTTTTTGACTATCATTGCTACCCCTCCTCCCCTTCCCTCCCCTGTCCTTCCTGAACATGTGTAACCCTCCAGGTTCAGGTCCCAGTCGTGTCCTGCAGTGGCCCAGGTCTCAGTGACCACTGCCACATCTACTGCTCCCCTCAGTTAGCATCACCTGGAGCTCAGGCATTTTATTTCCCAAGCTCCTGGCATTTAGCAGGACTACCTTCCACCCTTTCCCTATACTTCCATTTCCCCTGCTCGTGTTCCCATGGGGATTCTGTTTTCCCCTGGTCTGCACTTTACCAGTTGGCCTTTTCCCACAATCCTCCAGCTCCCCAGGGGGGTGGAGACAGAGTCCCTTCTTTATTGGCACTCCCTTGACAGCCTTTTCTCCCATCCCTCCCCCCTTCACAAGTTTAAACCCCACTTTTCACCAATGAACCCCTCTATTTTCAACTTAAGGATTCCCCTCCCCTCCAAATTGAGATGGAGTCTATCTCTAGCATACAGCTCCTTATCCTCCCAGGTCTCCCCCCAATCCCCCATCAACCCATACCCTCTGGCCTCACACCACTCCCTGAGCCACTGGTTTATCTCCCTAATCTTCCTTTTGTGCTCCCCACTAGCCCTTGGCACCGCAGGATTTCTGAGAAGGAAACTGTGCATCCTATGTCATGACAGACCCTGGCAAGCTCCCCGAATCTTGCCTGTATCTCTAGCTCGCTATTTCCCTCAATGTCATTTGTACCCAGGTGGACCAATATGTCCGGGGAACCCCCACAATCCTTTGCCAGCTGATATACCTCGTGCTTAGCCCTGTGCACCGTTAGTCCAGGGAAGCATTTTGTTCTAACTGGCCAGGCTTCTCCTTCCCTATCCCATTTGATACCCCTGATCATAGAATCCCCCCAACAGGAGCACTCTGACCTTTCCTTTTCCTCCATTTCCCCCCTTTCCATGTCCCTCATCCTTTCTACTGGCCCCGCCACCCAGCCGGCTCCTTGTTCCTCCCCCTATCTGGGTGCCACATGCCACCCCCTCCTTATTTACCCTGACCACCCCCTCCCCTCCAATCCTATGCCTCTCCTCCTCCTGAGTATCCTTCTGTACCTTGCTAACTCCCCCCTCACTGCTCGCAACTGGTCCTTCTCCCTCATCTGCTAAACTAGCCTGGCTCATCCCTCCCTTCCTTGCTGTCTCCATTTAGTCCCTCCTGTAAGTGCCACAGAAATGGGTAACTCCTTAGCACCAACACTTGTATTTGATAATATGAATTTGTTGTAAGCTTTATAGGATCCAGTCACACCCTTCTCAAAGTCTCCTTCAAGTCAACTGAACAAAATATGCCTGTATGCAGCAGCAACCCCCACAGACCCGATGACTAGCTATGACAGATAAAGCATTTCTATTCCCAGTAAGAAGAAGCAGTCATTGAAAAGACAAACTTGAACAGGAATTAAACAGAGATTCATCAACCTGGGTGCCTGAGCCTTCTAGGAAGGGCACCTTAAATAAATAAAATCTATTACTACTACTACTAGATCTAAGAAAAGCTCTTCTGTCTATGTGAAATGAAATCAGAGAGGGGTTTGCAAAACTGTATGACACTATGGCTGACTCTGTCAGTTGCCACTATAAGTTCTAAAATGAAAACCCTGACACTCTGGACTGAGACTACTGAAAGTGGAGTGACCACAATAGACACATTTTTACATCCCCTAGTGGACTGTTTCCAAGCACGAATCCCACCCGAAATACTGAATGGAGAAGATACAAGATGAAGAAGATAGAGCCAGAAGGAGGAATCTTAAATTATTCTGAGTCCTAGCTGAAGTAGAAGGTACAGGAGATCCATGAAACCTTTTAGAGAAAAAGATAACATCTTAATGGGAAGGAAATATCCAGAAGAAGTTATAACTCTGGATACAGCTCATTGGAGCCCCCAATAAAGCAGTTCCCAAACAGACTTCTATTAAAACATATTCTCTAACAGTGTTTAATAAACCTCACACATTTCAAGGAAGAGAGGATATTCTATGCAAAACCAGAATGGATTGAGGGCTGCGATTTGACATTTTTAAATTCCACACCTATTCAGACTTTAGTCAGACTAATCAGAAACAAAGAAAATCTTTTGACCAGGTTAAGGCAACGCTGAGGGCTAAAGGTATTAAATATTCACTACTCCCACCTGCTGAACTTAAGTTTTACTTACAGTAGTAACATGGAATTAGGCAAGGGATTTTTAAGAATTTTTAAAAATCCCTATTGAGAATTGTGAAACCTTTTGCTAGGGATTTGATTTATTTATTTTTTGTTGTTGTTTGGTAGTGTGTTCATAGCTACCGAGAGGGTGCTTCCATCTGATAGTCTAGATGAAAATCCACTAGGTAGTGTTTGAGAACTGTAATAGGAACTGTCCTATTTCTGTAGGCATAGCAAAAAGAATTTTAAAGGATTTTTTCCCTAAATGTTTTGAAGGATAAATATGGAATCTCACAAAATTGGTTGACACATATGGCACAACTACTGTAAATGGTTGAATTAGATATTTTACAAGCCCTTTGGAGGCATCTCTGCACTAGGCAGAGTGGATATTCATCCAGCTCATACCAAAAGTTAATACCTATCAGGAAGCCTTGAATAAAGGTCAGATGCTGCTATTTAACAGATTTGAGCCATTAAGTATTGACATGGACCAGGCCCAAGTACTGTAGGAATCAGCCAGGAACTAATGCCTACCTACAGTTCTTGTGAGGCAGGTATTACATTTATAGAAGCCTTAAGCTTGAAGCCCCTGCATACAGGAAAAAAAAAACTTGGACCAAGCAGGGGTCACACAGCAACCACTGGCTCCAGATAACTCTCCTGAAGTAAATATTAACCCTAAGTAAAATGGGCCCATGTGTTCCTATCAATCTAGGGGTCAATATAAAGTATAACAATATCTGTGGTACTGCCACTTGTCTGTCTACCTCTACTGGAAGAAATCAACTTTTGTACTGTAAGCACATACCCAATAAGGATTCAATGAGGACATATTTAGAGGTAAGAAACAATATAGAGAATACTGGCTGGGCAACTGTGCACAACCAGTATGCTGTGCCACAGAAGGGTTCTGATTTCTGGTGACCTCGAGAGCGAAGCTTGAGAGGTCCCCTGGAATCAGAACCCCAAGGTGGCACAACATACTGGTTGTGCACAGTTGCCCATCCAGTATTTTTTATAGTGTATAGTATGCGTTTCTTTAAAACAACAGTTTTGATTTTCAATTATTCAGATGCTTCTCATTTAACTGGTTGCTAGAACCTTGGTGTGGTTGCTAGGAGAGGTGATGCCCTGCTATTGGCTACATTTGCAGTGTGGGTGGGTTTACAAGAAAAAAATATTCATGGCGCTAAGCGAGAAGCTCGCTAAACAAACTTAGTCAATTTCACTTACTTACTAATAAATTTCCAGACAGAGAGGCTGAATGTAACAGGCACAAATTTTTATTTAACTAACTACAGTAGCAGATAAACAATTAACTGCTCAATTTATTCTGCTGAGTAGAGGGACAGTTTTTGAGATGATGCTATGCTGCACACACTGTCACAATGGGACTGCTATTTGTTTTAAGATGCCCTTTACGATTCACAACCCTGGAAATCCTAAGGAGAGAAGAAAAAAAAAGTCTGTTAAGGATATGCACGGAACTGTTTGCCCTTTGACCTTTGCTCCCCCTCAGCTCACCTCGTGATGCCGTATTTATCTTAATCTGAGTCAAATGATGAGCTGATGTGGCATATCCTTTTTTTCTGGGGTTGGCCTTGATTCTCTGGGAAGAAGTTGATGTGGACACCCTGCTGAAACACACAGTTCAGACCAAATAAGGTGAGGTTCCCAAGTGCTCCTTGAAGTTTGGCATTTACTCCACTTGTTGATGGCTCAATTGTAGCTTGAGGCTGAACCATGCTGTTTTCTGATGCGGGTGATTGAATAGTCCGAGGTGGTTTGGGAGCAGTTGGAGATGCTTGGAAAAAAATTAAATTTCTCCTCTGCTTTCTTCAGATAGGACTGAATAGTTATTGATAGACTGTAAGTGCCTATGGCCAGAGATTTGGACAAACTTCTGTTGGTGGCACATTGCAATCTATTAGCCTTTGAATAGAAGTCTTTCTTGTTGAGTGGTTTGACACTCGGTGTACTCAAGGTACTTGTTCCCAGAGATGTCCTCGCACAGCTTTATGTCACCCCATTTCAAGCTGTAATGTTCACTGGTACGGAGGGCAAAATAAAGTCCAATACTGAAGAACAGCATGTTGAGGAGGGCTGTTGGATTGTGCAGACCCAGTGACCCAGATGTGTACAGCTGCTCTGTATCCTCCTCAATCAGGGGATCAGCTTTGTTTGGCTTGTTACCTTTGCCTAACTTTTTTAAGTAACATTGCGTGGCAGACAGGGTTTGGAAGGTTTCTTTAAAATCAGTTGAATTACCATGGAATATTTCCATAGTTCTTTGGCTGCTGGGCTTGGAGGGGAGACACAGGGCTGATACACTCTCTCTCGAGTCAGGTGTCTGCCCAAGACCCACCCTCCCCCATCCCAGAAGTCTGCAAATTTATAGGGGAACACCTGCCCTGCAATTGGAGGAAAAGGCTGCAGGTGCAGCTCATGTAGTTCTAGCCACTGGGGGTAGGATTTAAAGGCTGGGAGAGAGGAGCTTTGGGAGTTGTTCATTTCCTTATAAGTTTAATGTGTTGTACTGCACCTAGTAACAGGGTTACTGGTGTACAGTGGGACTGTCTGTAAGGTTAGTGGGTGACCTGATTAGGCAGTAAGGGTATCTTGGACCAGGGGGAACCTGGTAGCTCACCCAAGGAAACCTATTTGGAATGGTTGGAACCACACATCATTAGGGCCGGCATCTTTGGGAGGGTGGTGGGGTGCACAGGGTGTGGAGCAGCCATGATACTGGACTGGGCTTGGAAGTTCGGTGGTTGCCCAGTGTGCTACCAGCTAGCACAGCTTAGGGAGGAGGTTGCGGGGATTAGGAGAAAGCTGGGGGAAGGAGGGGTGGTATGGTTGGGGAAGGGCTGGAAATCTCCACAGGGTTGCACCAAGCACTGGGGCGGGGCATAGGAAAGGAGTGCAGGAGAATACTCAAGGGTCACATAGGGAACCTGGCAGAGGGATCAAAGGACACTACCAAGGAAGCAGGCAGGTAACTGGGTG
The DNA here is from genome assembly GCA_016271365.2 of Neoceratodus forsteri. Classification (NCBI taxonomy): domain Eukaryota; kingdom Metazoa; phylum Chordata; order Ceratodontiformes; family Ceratodontidae; genus Neoceratodus; species Neoceratodus forsteri. The sequence goes on from JADMNL010000022.1 coordinate 662,975,360, forward strand.
CCCTCACAAAGGGGACGGAGGGACAACATACTCAGGAAGTAGGCAGATGGCCAGGGCTGGACAGAAGGAAGCGAAGGGAAGTGGATCAGACCTTACACTCAGTAACCACTTCAATTCTCTTCTTCTGCTCGAGGATGAGGGGGTGATGTAGCCATGACAGGGGTAGTAAGAGATGGAAAGGAGTGGGAGGCAGGAGGCAGGGGCCAGATAGCAGGAAGAACAGGGGGACCTGGAATGCAGGAGAATGGGAGGAGCAGTGAATCAGACAGGAGGGGCAGGGAGAGAGGAGGAAAGCACAAGGAGAAGGACCAGTTGGGAGGAAAGGTAAGGAGAAGGACCAGAAGTACAAGGAGGATTCAGTAAAGGGGCTGAGGGTTTAGGCCAGGGGCCACGACTAGAAGGAGGAACCAAATGGAGACAGGAAGGAAGGGAGGATGAGCCAGGCTAGTTTAGCAGATGGGGGAGAAGGACCAGTTGTGAGCAGTGAGGGGGAATTAGCAAGGAACAGAAGGATACTCAGGAGGAGGAGAGGCATAGGATTGGAGAGGAGGGGTGGCAGGTGGCACCCAGAAGAGGAGGAGCACAGGAGCCAGCTGGGTGGAGGGCCTGTAGAAAGGATGAGGGACATGGAAGGGGGAATGGGAGAAATGAGTGGTCAGAGTGCTCCTGCTGGGGATTCTATGATCAGGGGTATCAAATGGGATAGGGAGGGAGAAGCCTGGCCAGTTAGAACAAGATACTTCCTGGACTAACGTGCACAGGGCTAAGCACGAGGTATATCAGCTGGCAAAGGATTGTGGGGTTCCCAGACATACTGGTCCACCTGAGTACAAATGACATTGAGGGAAATAGCGAGCTAGAGATACAGGCAAGATTCAGGAGCTCGCCAGGGTCTGTCATGACATAGGATGCACAGTTTCCTTCTCAGAAATCCTGCCGGTGCCAAAGGCTAGTGGAGAACACAAAAGGAAAATTAGGGAGATAAACCAGTGGCTCAGGGAGAGGTGTGAGGCCAGAGGGTATGGGTTGATGGGGGATTGGGGGGAGACCTGGGAGGATAAGGAGCTGTATGCTAGAGATAGACTCCATCTCAATTTGGAGGGGAGGAGAATCCTTAAGTTGAAAATAGAGGGGTTTATTGGTGAAAAGTGGGGTTTAAACTTGTGAAGGGGTGGGATGGGAGAAAAGGCTGTCAAGGGGGTGCTGATAAAGGAGGGACTCTGTCTCCACCCCTCTGGGGACCAGGAGGATTGCAGGAAAAGGCCAACTGGCAAAAAGCAGACCAGGGGAAAACAGAATCCCCATGGGAACATGAGCAGGGGAAATGGAACTATAGGGAATGGGTGGAAGGTAGTCCTGCTAAATGCCAGGAGCTTGGACAATAAAATGCCTGAGCTCCAGGCAATGCTAACTGAGGGAGCAGTGGATGTGGCAGCGGTCACTGAGACTTGGGCCACTGCAAGACATGACTGGGACCTGAACCTGGAGGGATACACTATGTTCAGGAAGGACAGGGGGGAGGGAAGGGAGGAGGGTAGCAATGATAGTCAAAAACTGCATTGGCATAGGGGAGTAGAGGAGGTGGAGGAACCGGGAAGCAATTTGGGTCACCTGATAACAAGTGAAAGAGAGTAAAATAGGAGGTGTATAGACCCCTGCCCTGGCGGAGGAGCTGGAGGACAGTCTGGTGGCAGATGGTAGGAGACACTTCAGACTGGGCAGAGGAACGGTGGTGGTGTTGGGGGACTTAAACATGCCAGGAACAGACTGGGAGACTATGACATCCTCTGTGACCAGGGAACAGAGGCTGTTGGATATCTTTCAAGATGCGTTCCTAACTCAGCAGGTGAGGGAACTGACCAGGGAGGCACGGGTACTGGATGTGGTCCTGGCAGACAGTGACCAGATTAGGGGCCTGGAGGTAAGGGACCCAATGGCGGGGAGTGGCCATGCCACGGTCTGGTTCTGCCTGGACCTAGGAGGGGTAGAAGGCTGCACAAAGACGGAAGTAACCGACTTCAGGGGGGCAGATTTTAAGGAAATGGGAAGGATCCTTAAGGAGCATTTGGATGGGATTGGGTCAGACATGGACGCTGATAGTAGGTGGGAAATCATCAGGAGAGGGGTGCAGGATGCTACCAGCACCTGTGCAAGAGTAAGACGAAAATGCGGTAGGGCCCAAAAACCCTGTTGGTGGACCAGGGAGGTCCAGGAGGTGGTGCGGGGAAAGAAAGCAGCCTATAAGCAATTCAAGTGCTCAAGGAGTGAAAGAGATTGAGGGGAGTACTAGCTGATGGCTTGAAGGGCCACTAGAGTGGTGAGGGCGGCTAAGGCAAGGAAGGAGCAGAACCTGGCCAGGGAAATTAGGAGAGGGAACAAGGGGTTCTTTAGATACATTGGGGAAAAATGAAGGGTGAAGGGGCAGATTAGCAGGATTAAATCAGGGGAGGATGGGCACAAGACCGGGGAGCAGGCTGAGGTACTAAATGAGTACTTCACCTCCAGTTTCACCAGGGAAAATGGGGTGCTGCATCACATGGGAGGAGACAGAGATACTGAGGGGGACCCTTACCGAACGGCAGGTCTAGGGAGAGGGGGAGGCATCACTGGCAGGTGGGGGGAGGGCTAAGCAGGGAGAAGGGTACCGGAAGTAGAAATCACAGCAGAGAGAGTGAGGGAAGCCCTCAGCTCCCTTAAGACGGAGAAAGCACCAGGGCCGGATAAATTACATCCCAGAGTGCTGAAGGAACTTGCAGATGTCCTGGCAAAACCCCTGGCAGAGCTTTTCACCATCTCTCTGAGGACAGGGTGGGTGCCCCAAGACTGGAAGGTGGCGCATATAGTGCCTATCCACAAGGGGTTCAAGGGAGGTGGCAGGGAACTACAGGCCTGTCAGTCTGACCTCGGTGGTGGGCAAGGTGATGGAGGGCATTGTCAAGCAGAGGCTGGGGGGGACCTGGATAAGTCAGGGTGCCTGGACGATAGACAGCATGGATTCATGCCGGGGAAATCATGTCAGACAAACCTGGTGGAGTTCTATGACTGGGTGACAAGTGCCTTGGACCTGGGTAGACCAGTGGATGTCCTGTTTCTGGACTTCAGCAAGGCATTTGACTCTGTTCCTCACATGGGCCTGTTGGATAAGCTGGGAGAAATGGGGGTGGGGAACCAGATGATCAGATGGATAGGCAATTGGCTCCAGGACCGGACCTAGACGGTCGTAGTTGGTGGGATAGTCTCATCCCCAAGGAGGGTCATTAGTGGGGTCCCACAGGGATCAGTCCTTGGGCCCCTTCTGTTCAACACCTACGTATCTGACATAAGGACAGGAATCAGGAGTGAGATGAGTCTCTTTGCAGATGACTCGAAACTGGGGGCGGTGGTGGATGGGGAGGAAGGGAGGGTGGCCCACAGGGGACCTGGAGGCTCTGGAAAGATGGTCTAGAAAGTGGAAGCTGAGGTTCAATGCAGGAAATGCAAGGTACTCCACCTGGGGCCAGAAACCCAGGTCAAGTGTACACCGGGAAATGCTACAAGTCTCGATGGCTGAGAGGGACCTGGGGGTGGTGGTGGATGTCAAGATGAACAACTCGGAGACTTGTAGGAGGGCAGCAGCCAAGGCCAACAGGATGCTGGGATGCATCACTAGGGGGATCACCTCCAGAAGGAGGGAAGTGATACTCCCGCTGTATAACTGCTTGGTGAGGCCACACCTTGAGTACTGCATGCAGTTTTGGAGGCCACACTTAAAGCGGGACATTAACCTCCTGGAGAGGGTCCAGAGGAGGGCAACCAAAATGATTTGGGGCTTGGGGACAGGACCTATGAGGAGAGGCTCAAGACCTAAATATGTACACATTGGAAGAGAGAAGGACCGGGGGACATGATAGAGGTCTTTAGGTACATGAAGAGGGTAAATAGAGGAGGAACAGTCAGGGTGCTTCGAAGGAAGGAGGAAGGGGCCACTAGAGGGCATGGCTGGAAGCTGGAGGGGGGAAGATTCAGGGGAGAAAGGAGGAGGTGCTACTTCACTGAGAGGGTGGTGGAGCCATGGAATGCACTGCCTAGGGGGCTGGTGGAGGCAGAGACAGTGGAGGGGTTCAAGAGGGGGGTGGGACAGGTACAGGGGAAGGGTTCTGGAAGCAAAATCCAATGCAGCAAGAATATCCGGAACTGGGAAGGGAGAAGCCAGAGAAGGCGAGGGGGACAGCAAGGTCAGCACCCAGGTTGGGGACTGACCAAACGAGCAGACACGAAAGACCGTTAGGCCTATTCTGCTGGCATTTTAGTATGTTAGTATGTTAGTATGTAATATGTGGTGCCCATAGTTGTATTTGGATAGGTATCTGTCAATGCTACCAAGAAGACCACGAAGTGTCGTTGGCTCATATTCAGAGCCATCTATTCGCTTGATTTTAAGAATAACGTCCGCCAGTAATGCATCAAGATCTGCTACCAGTATTTTGTACAGGAGACGACACTCATCGACATCATTAAGGTACAATGTTAATATTCTGATGTCGTTTATTGTTTTTTGCATTGTGCACTTATTTGCCTGCTCCTCGATGAAGCACTTACGCTCATCGTAGTTTAATTTTGAAAAAAAAACACCACCGCCATTCTGCTTCGCACTGTGCTGTAATGAGACACTGGTAGGCAGTTTGATTGAGGCACAGAGCAGTGCGTGGCCCTCTAGAGCATTTCAAGATGTTGTTGTACTACAGTGTGGTACAATTGCATTCCATGAACTTTTGAACTGTGGTACAACAACATTTTGAGATGCTCCAAATTCTATACACAATAGCCCCCTACTATACAATATAGTAATATTGTGTGCTTATTGTTGTATGTGCTATGTGGGGTATATGGGCCTTGTTATTTTCTCTACAGAAATGAATGCACTATCAATTTAGTCACACATAGAAATGTTAGTTCTTATACTGTACATAAAAATATTTATGAACTTAAGATGCACTATAATAATGGTGGAAGGAATATCAATATTGTGCTCTTGGTAGCTACTCTTTTTATTTTGCTCCACACAGAAGGCTTGTCACCACTCTTTTCTGACTCTAGTATGTTGACCCTCATGGCACTCCTGATGTCCTTCACCTTGGTGAGTAAGTATACATCTTACCGGCTGTCTTTGTTAATCTCAGTGAGTTGAGTGGAGTGGTGGGAAGGAACTAAGGTGGAGGGGGAATAAAGGCATGTTATATTTTATTGTATGGAAAGGGAGGGAATAGAAGAGGTGTTAGACTACATGGGGGTAGAAGAGGTGGGCAGCTTTTTGGGATGGATGGATGGGGTGGAGGGAAGGAAGTAAGAAAGGGGAAGGTATGGTTTGCTTTTTTGTATGGAAAGGGTGGCATTCATTTTCATTAGGGGTGAGGTGAACTGCTCATTGGGATTAACAGGATGGTTTAGAGCATCTTTTGGTATGGTACAAAAAAGGTAAGTAACTGAAGAATAGTCTTATGTTCATAATGCCGCATTGAGATACACAGGCCAAGTTTGTTGGCACCTAATGAATATTTTTTTTTTATGGAAAAGTAAGTGGCCCCACCCAGGGGGGTAAGCCTGAGCATGATGGGATGGCATGGAGTGGGGGTTGAGCTCCTCAGGCACAGGGGTTCTGTGCCCATCCCCAAAAAATAATTTATATGTTAAGATGAATAATGTACACATACATATATTATCATGGAACATGAAAAGTTTAAGGGACCCTGTTAAGACCAATAAGATAATTAAATAGAAAAGGGTAAATATTCTGCTATTACAAAAATGTTTTTTCACCCAAAAGGAAGTAAACTTCTTTCAAAAAACATGCGGTCCAGTCTTTGCTACTTTTTTCTAACCTACAGTCAAAGCGGTAGCTCTTTGCATCAGGAACAATTGTACTTTATAATTATCATATTTGGATCTTTACAAGATTCTAAAGGGAGATATGTTATTCAAGAAATAATTACTCCAGGTCAATCGTTTATGGTGGCTAACGTGTATGGACCAAATGAAAATTATCTCTCTTTTTCTCTGACTGTTTTCTGACCTCGGTAATGTTTTCAGCACCCTTCTTAATGGGGGGGGGGGACTTCAATTTAATATTGAATAAAATACTAAGTAAATCTAAGGGGCCATTTACCATGATTTCCACAGCAACTATAGTAATTAAAAAAAGGATTTAGGCTTACAAGATCCCTGGAGATACAAAAATTTAAGCATAAGAAAATATTCTTACTTTCCCCTAGTACAGCAAACTTATTCTCATATAATTTTTTTTTTGGTGTTCTTGGTAGAACTACATATTACTCCAGAAAAACATTATGATATCATAATTTTGGACCTCACACCGATTACATTAATAATGGATCCAAATATGAAAAAATATCCTATTATATGGCATCTTGACCCCACAGTAATTAATGAAGAATACAGTACAATTATAAATTCAGACATCTCAAGGTTTTTTGAGGAAAACTCTCTGAATGATACCTCAGAGATATGTATATGGGACTGTTTTAAAGCATATCTGCAGGGTATTATCATATAATTACTGGTGACCCTCTTTATCACACAGTTTAGAAGTCTCTCTGAAATGCCATAATAACCTGCAAACTGGTTATTACAGCATTCTCAAACGTTTTTATTTCACTCCCAATTGGCCCAAAGTCTGTCTGTGGGCATGCCAAACACCTGAACACAAATGGATGCTCCATTTTTCCTTTATGGAGCACCTGCACTGATTTGCCTTTCACTACCATTGCAGGTAACTTTTTAATGTATTTCATTATTTAGCTGGTTGATCCTGCCATTACACATTTAAAGATATATCTGGTTGAGGCAGCTGTTCGTATCCTTTGAGTGAGGCTTCATAAGACAGCAGCTGCATTGCAAACCCAGGTGGCTGACTGTTACATAATATATTGTGGTTCGTACTGCAATGAAAATTAAAGAAAGAAAGAAAAAAAGAAAAGAAAGCCTGTACTGGTAAAGAAGAAACAGGCAGTGTGTGTGTGTGTGTGTGTGTGTATATGTCTGTGTGTGAAGCTGTTCCAGTAGCTTTGGTGTTCATTCCCTTGCACCAGTAATTATAAAAAATAATGCCTGGGCAAAGTGTGTATTAGGAGGACTTTTCACACACACTCAGTATGTGATAATCTCATTAACTACCTCAAGCTTTGCTGTCAGGGTCTATGGACTATCACACACCTCTGATGTGTGTAAAATCCTCATAACACACACCTGCACGGGCATTATTCTCTATTTAATACACATTGAGAAAAAATAAAGTTATTAATTCACAACTAGACAACTTAGAACAAACATTAATAGATTCCAACTGAACATATGAGATTTATCTCTCGGACACATTACGATAAGAAATAATAAAGGTTAAAACTCAATACAGTTTGTTAACTACTAAAAAGGCAGAGCATCAATGATTAATTCCAGATCATATTATTACCACAAGAGTGACCGACTGGAAAAAAAAGTGATGTCTTATCAAATAAAACAAGAACAAGCAGATAGAGTAATTAACTCAATATGTAGTTTGAAAGGCACTAAAGTGGTTGACTCATCACAGATTAACAGGGCCTTTGCAGATTATTACATGCAGCTACACCCCTCTGATGGACATATTTTTCCAGATGGTACTGCAAAACTCTTTTCAAATCTGAATTTGCATAATCTAGCACCTGAACAGATTCAAGAATGGACAAGCCATTTTCTATTGCTGAAGTTGAGAATGCAGTACAGCAACCTCAGGCAAAGTCACTGGACCTTACAAAATCCCTGCAGATATTTATAAAAGAACATGGGATACATTTAGCATACAAATAAACTACTCTACTTAATAACAGAATTAATATTGGGACATTACAAAATACTTCTTATGATGCAATCATAACAGTCTTTCTGATGAAGGATAAAATCTCAGAGTTATGTTCATTCATCATACAGACTAATTCTGTTACTGAATTCTGATCTGAAAATGTTTGCAATAGTTACTTCATTAATATATTCTGACCAAACTAGTTTTATAAAAGGTAAACAACTTAATGTCAGCATCCGGACAGCAATTAATGCAATAGAACATGCTAAAACTCAGATATTCTTCTTCTTACATTAGGTGCAGAAAAGACATTCAGTCATGTAGAGTGGGATTACATACATGTGCTATTGAGTAAAATGGGTTTTTAACCCAAGTGTCATACTTGGATTAAGCTGGTGCATTTGATTCCAAGGGCACAAGTCAGGACAAATCGAAACCTCTCTACAAAAGTCTCACTAACATGTGGCACCAAACAGAATTGCCCTTTATCCACTCTCCTATTTGGAATAGCTATAAAGCATCTGGCTTTGGCAATATGGGCAGACCCTCTTATAAAGGCATTAGGATCACTAAAAGTGAATATAAAATGTGTCTTTATGTGGATAACATTTTATTTACAATTTCAGATTCTTCATTAGTGCAGTTATATGCTGTAGAAGAAAATAGGCTATACATAGGGTTATAAAATAAACTGGGCAAAATCAGAACTATTTCAGTTAGATCCAATCAACAATCAACCTTTAGTATTTCCTAGTCAAGACCCAGCAGAACTGCAGTACCTGCCATCAAATAGTTAGGAGTAAAAATCTCGAAATCTATTAACTCTAAATCTATTAAAGACCTATATGATTTAAACTGTACTCCATTATTACAAGACATTATAACAAAATTGGAAAAATGGACCTCACTTCTTTGGACTCTTATAGGTTGAATAAATGTGACTAAAATGGCCATCCTTCCAAAGGTGTTCTTTCTTTTCCAATCTTCACCAGTTGTGGCTCCTGATACCTCCTTCAATAATTTGAATAACAGTATTACCAGATCTCAGTGGAGGGGACATAACCTAGAATATCTTTACTTGAATTGATGTTAACTAAATGTGAAGAGGGTCTTGGCCTACCAAATTTCCAGTCATACTATTATGCTGATCAACTTAGTCAAACTCAATATTGGTTTAAAAATTCAAACTCAGCAAAATGTGTGCTCAAGCTAAACAAAACACCATATAAATGATTAACACCTTTGTTATTTTCTAGATTACCAAAAGTAAAACTTAAAGAACTATTAACTTCTACTGTAACCACATACATGACGTGGCAAAAGATTTTTCAAAAAATAAAATGTACAACAACTATTTGACCAGACACCAGATTAGTTAGCAACTATAAATGAAAACCATCAATATGGGCTCTAGAATTTAAATACTGGTATTCATGTGGTCTGATAAATCTGAGGCAATACTTTCAAAATCAAGTATTCAAAAATGTTGATCAACTGCTGGTTGAATATCAGATTACTAATAAGCATCTATTCAGATACTTTCAAGTAAGAGACTGTGTGAATAAGAAAAATGGCTCTTTAAAGGCTTTTTTTAATTTACCAATTAACTCTCTCATGCTGCTTGACTCACCTGGTACAAAATTAATTTCCAGAATTTACTTTACCTTCCTGGTTTATGATAATATTAGTTTAACACTTACAGGGCCGTGGACTGATATATCCATCCAGAAATCCAATACATTCTAATTTTGTTGGTAGTCTAAGGGTTAAAGAGGGACTATGGTCAAATTTTCTGGCATCAATAAATTCAGAATTTGGATCAGCATAGCCCCAATTAGCCTCATGCCAAAAATGAGATCTCTAAGTTACATTCTTTAAAAGTTGCAACTCATTTTACTACCCCTAAATTCACTGCCTGTTCAAAAAAGTCTGTTTTAGTGAAGAGCTGATGATGATGTCATCTTCTGAACTCACAGTCTAGTCTTCCCTGTCAGCAAGCTTATAGGATGGAAAGTTTAAAGATCATGTTCAGTGGTTTTCACAAGTAAAATAGGCAGCACCATTCAAAAAGCTTTGTTTTAAACAGTATGCATGTTTCAGATTTTTGGAACAAAGTTGACAAATTTGTTTTTTTAGTGCCTTTTGGTTATTGTCCTTTTCTCCAGGATTACTGGATGCTGAGTCACAGCTCATAGGACAACTCTGATGTGGTGAAAGACTGTGATCATTCACTCCTGTCATTCAATTGAGGTGATTTCTCAGTATGGTATTTTAAAACAATTATTCCATCTCCCTATAAATGGAGGTGAGAGATAATGCAGTTTTGAAACCTTACTGTGAGTTTCTATACAGTAGCCAGCCCAGTGTTTTCTCCATGGCAGGCTGTTACTTGACCTACTTTCAGGCTCATCTATGTTGTGCTTCACATTAAAATTATCATTTTGCTGGCCCTATGGTGCTAAGGGTTGAGGCACTGGATGCCTCTCCTCATGCTACAATGGCGACCCATGTTCGGAAATAAGCATGGGTCACTTGGGGTTGGCAGGGTTGGGGAAGGATCGAGCATCCAGAGGACTGCTCTCATTCTCCGTGGAGGGGGGACATCAGCAGTTAGTGTGTGGCTGCCCCCTGGTTTAAGGTGGGGGGGCAACACCAACAATGCTGCAGAAGTAAGGGGCAGGAGGAGGCAGACCCTGGGATGAACACATACGAAAGCATGCACGCTCCATCCACTGGCATCACTGCATGACTCCTCCAGCAGGGAAACCACTCTAAGAAAAAAATCCCTGGCAGTAAGAAGGCTGCTTCCCAGTGCTGACAAAGTCCTGCGTAAGTTTGCGCCTTCCCCAGCTCCACCCTACTGGTCTCCACGGTGTTGGGGTATGTAGCCACTGCGAAGTGACCAGGGAAGGGTAGTGGCTGGGAGGTCAGAGCTCTGCCTGGGTCTGGGTTGGCAGCTGGACTAGCTGGCTAGATCTGGGGGTAGGAACCAAAGGCACAACCTTCCCCCAGCCATGGAAGTATAAATAAATAATCTAAAAAAAATAAATAAAATGGTCATTTTACCAGGGATAACACTTGCACCCCTATTAGAAATGAACACAGATAAAGCCCCTATTAAAACTTATTGTAAAGCAGATACTCACAAATAGCAATGACGTTACCAACATTACAATGCTAGTAGCAATACAACTTCCTAACAGGCACAGTAGAGTAGCACCTCAGATGGTATTAGCAGCCTGGGGATATGCTGACTCAGCATCCAGCAACCCTGAAGAAATAGACCACACCAAAAAAGGCATTCAAAATACACATTTGTCAATTTTGTCACAAAACCTGAAACACACATAGTTTTATAGTAATATTTTTTGAATGACGCTGCCTGTTTTACTTGTAAAAATCATTGCAGATGATCTTTAAACTTTTGAGAAACAGATCCTATAAGCTCACTGAGAGGGAGAACTAGGCTGTGAGTTCAGGAGATGACATCATCAGAAACTGGCTTTTTTGAGCATGTAGTGAAATCAGAGTAACAAAATAGCTCATAACTTTAAAATGAAGTAACGTAGAAACCTAATTTTTGGCATGGGAATTATTGGGGGCATGCTTATTCTAATTCAGCAATGTATCACTTTTGACTGAAGTCCTTCTTTAAGTAAGTTGAGGACTAAATGGGAACCTGAATTAGATATAACATTTTCAGATTCAGATTGGAAAGATATTCTATAATTCCTAGATACAATTTCTAATAAACTACAATAAATCAAATACAGCATTATACAGGGAAGATACTATACTCCAAATAAATTATACAAAATGTATGCAACGATTTATGATATGTCACTACAGTAATGTCACTAATGTCACTAATGAAAAGAGGAGCAAATGAAGGCAAAGGCCCATGTTAGCTCCTATACACTGTAGTAGTATTCCCGTTTACCTCCTTTTCATATGTAAGTATCAAGTCTGGATTAAAAAAAAAGATTTTATTTTTACTTGAAACCACTTCCTCTGGTAGACTTTTCCATAGATTGACCATTCTCTCAGTGAAGAAATACTTTCTTTTTAGGCTTCTAAATCTAGTATGTTTTACCTGCAAGGTATGTCCTCTAGTAATGGACTTGCTGTCTTTGAACTCTATTTTCATATCCTTAGTCAAGACATTAGATTTAAGGATTTGGTACAATACACCCCTTGTCCTACACAGTTCAAGGGTGTGCAGTCCTAATTGTTAATTCCTTCTTGGTATGGTTCTGTCTTTGTCTCACTTATTAATTTCATGTATCTGTGTTGTACTTTTCTGTTCTTTGTATGCCTTTTTTCTTGCAAGGATTCTATAACTGGCTACAATAATCAATATGCCGTATCACATAGACTTGTACAGTGGCATCATTACCCTGGACTGTCTACACATAATATTTCTTCTAATAACATATGATACACAGTTAGCCTTGCTAATGGCATTGGTATATTGTGGACCAAGTCCATATTAGTGTCAATTATAAACACCCAGGTATCTCTCAGTGCTTGAGCTATTAAGTACTGTATTGCATAGAAAGTATTTATTTTTTGTTCTTTTTGTCCATATGTAGGATGCAGCATTTATTTATGTTGAATGGCATCTCCCACCTATATGCCCATTGGGTAATTTTGTCTAGATCTTGCTGGATAGTCAGGGATTCCAGATTTTTTTTTTCACATGGGCCACCCAGCTTGGTGTCATCAGCATATTTAGTTATTTTTTTCTTAATATTGTTGCCCATGTCTGACATAAACATCGTGAACAACACAGGGTCCAAAACCAAGCCCTGTGGTTCCCCACTTGTTATCCAACCCTCATCAGACAGAAATCAATTTACAATCACTCTTTGTGTCCAATCTACAAACCAGTTATGGATGCAAGTCTGTATGTGTTCATTAATGCCTAGAGTGGCTAACATACAAAATATGGCTCAATGAGGCACAGTATCAAATGCCCAACAAGCAGGACATTTGCTGATTTCCCTTCATCTAGTGTTCTGCTTATGTAATCATAAAAACAGAACAAGTTCATCTGACAAGATCTTCCGTCAATAAATCCATGCTGTTCTAGGTCTACTTTGCCTGTTTTTTTTATCATGTGTTCTGTTAACCTGTCCTTTATTAATGATTCAAGAATTTTCCCAGTGACTGAGGTAAGACTTATTGATCTATAGCTAGACTTATCTTGTCTCTTTCCCGTTTTAAAAATCAGAGTGATTTTTGTTATTTTCCAGTCTCTTGGTACCTCACCTGTGCTTAATAGTTTGTTAAATAATATTTCAAGGGGGACACATATTGAGTATTTAGTAAGTATGAGCATCTGTGGAGTGATGTTATTAATACCTGAGGCCCAGTACTTTTTTATTATGTCAATTTAATTTTTTGTTTCATCTCTTGTACAGAAAACTCCTGCCAGCATAGAATTATTCTTGGTGTCCAATTGACTGGATGAAGAATAGATTGAACACAAATATGTATTAAAAATGTTTACTACAGTTTGTGAATCAAAAATAAGGTTGTTATTGTATATAATAGTGCTTAGTTTTTGATCATTTTTCTTAAGTGGATTTATGTAAGCATAACATTGCCTACTATTGTTTTTGCTTGATAAACTATCTAGTTTGTACTCTATGTTCTTTTTTTGCTTTGTTTATTATATTTTTACATCTTTTTTGGTATTTCTTAAATATGTTCCAGTCTTTTTCAGTAACTGTTTTTTTTATCATTTCCATATTTTTTTTTTTAGTTTTATCAGTTTTATAATTTGTTTGCTTAACCATTTGGATTTAAAACCCCTGTTGTTATATTTTTGTACACGTGTTATATTTTTGTCACACATCTCTAATAAAGTTTGTTTGATAATCTCCCAACAGTTTTCATTTGCTTTTTTAAAAGTATCACATTTCAATCAGTGTTTGATATGCATGCATTCATTTTGTGTCTTTATCTGCTTTTGTATACAAGTGTATTTCTGTACATCCCTTATTAATGCTAGTGGCATATCTTGTTGAAAAATATATGCATTAATCCTCACTGTTTCCTAAAGGGGTGACATTTTACAATCCATTATGTTAATATTCTCTGTCATGAATATTAAGTCTAGAATGTTATGTTCTATAGTGGCAGTCTAGCATGCTGTACAAGATTATGTTCTAGGGAGAAGTCCAATAAATTGCTGTTATGATTGTTAATCACCTTATTTAAATTCTAGTCAATGTTATTGCAATCGAAATCACCTGTCCAAATAATCTCACCTAACTCCATGGTGTTAGAAGCTTCATTTAATAAAGCATTCAATGTTTCTTCATTTGCCCTGGGGTGGGGGGTCAATAGCACAGTCCAACAATTATATGATGTAACTTGTTTTGGTTTAACTGAAACCATAAGGTTTCTATAGGGGTGGAGCATGTCTTTATTTTAGCTGTTATGTCTATTATGTTTATTTTTGTTTTGGTATACACTGCTACCCCACCTCCTTTTTTGTTTGTCCTATCTAATCATAGTAGATTGTACCCAGGTATAATTTTTGCCCAAGTGTCGTCCTCTTCCCACCAAGTTTCAGTAATTAGAACTATGTCTATATGCCCGTTTGTTGCCAGTAGTGCCTGCAGCTCACTGTGTTTATTACTTAAGCTTCTTGCATTGCATAATATAAAGCTGAGACTGGCTATATGCTCGCCCAACCAATGTTTATTACTGCTGGTCTGGGTGATGTATCTCTGTTTAAGGAAGCTATTGGATGGGTTACCTACTGTGTTAGGTATGTGTCCATGTTACAATGTGGATAAGACAAATATTAAACATATGATTGCAGACTGCATCAAACTGAAGTTACTACGGGAAGGAATTTTGCAAACAGTATCAAAGGCCATGGTCATTCAATTGAAGGTAGAGAACCCACTTACTGTAGTTTACATGGCTGCAGTAAAACTAGCTTTCTAACATCAGCTCAAAATAATACTTGCAATTAAGTGTTACCATTGCTAACAACTGTACTTTATTGAAATGGAGGGACAGTAACCCTCTGAGTTAAGCTTAATGGTCCAACCTCATGGCTGACCTGATAAAAATTGAAAAAAATACATTATATGTACCAACAAAAACTGAAGATTTGGAAAAATATCTGGATCTCCTTAGTAAAATCATTAATTTAAAAAGCTGCTAGTGTCCTCCTTTTTCTGTGTAGTGAGACAGATAAGGAAGATCAACAAAAAGGAGATATATTGGTGGTATAACGGTGCTGCCATAAGTAAATGCATTACATCTGTAGATATTTTTTTTTTTTGTTAATGCCAGAGGTATATTTGTTTTGCAAATATATTGCAAAATGATGCAATATAGTTTCCTTACAAAATAAAATCATAACAATGTTTCTCTTAATAGCATGAATATGGATCGGGTGTGCTTGATTGAATAAAGGAAGTGAGCTATTGTTGGATAATTTACAAACAGCACTGTCACAGCCCAAAATGGAGACAAATGATGGAGTTATGGGTTGAATGAGGAAGGTAATGAGGGACCATAGAATCTAAGAGACCCTGTCCTATAAGACTCTTCCACCCAAAATGAAAGGTAGTAACTCGGTACATCAGTACTCTGGTAACTTGTAATGCTATCTCATATATAAAAGAATACAACCACATCACTGTTTAGTGTTGTCCAACTTATTTATTTATTGATTTATTTAAAAGTTTAACCAGGGGAAGCATATTGAGCAGTGTCGCTCATTCACAGATGCATCATTGGGGACAGGGGAAGGGGAACAGCAAAAATTCAATAAATAACAATTGATAGAAGACATATAGAAGTATGAAAAAACAGAAATTTACAACTGATAAACAGTCATTTACAAGTGTGCTTAGAATATGGGATTACACAGAATAAGTGCTAACATTAGTAGGAGAAACAGTGGTACAATTAAGGACTGAGATTAGCATATTATACAACACTGAATAGATTTTTGGTATGGGGGCCAGAAAACCAGACTGAGAGATGCACGTTGGTAAGGAAATGACAACAAGGTAATAACTATAAGAGCAACGAAGTTGGGGGAATAACGGGGTAGTGAGCAGGAGAGAGGGGGAGTAGCAATAAGAAGGTGGGAGAGGAAATTATGTGCAATTGCAGGAAGGGGAGAATAGGTCCTTAGGAGTGAGGAGAGGATATGGGGGAGGTAGCATGATGGATGGGAGGGAGAAGAGAGTTCCATAGTTTGGGGAAGCGGTGCTAGAAAGCTGCTTACACCTGCAGAGGTGGTACTGGTTGGGACAGTGAAGATACGTGAGTTGAGATTTTTAAGGGAGTGTAAAGAAGGAGGCTGGAGGAAAAGATAAGAGGAGAGGTATGGGAAAAGACAATGGAACCAGAATTTAGCTAAGAAGTTTGAGCAATGGGCATGGGACCCATCCTCAAGAGAGGGGAGAGGGGAGAGAGAGACTGGTAGAGGTCACAGTGATGGATGTGTGAAGATCAGTGAAGAGCAAAGCAGCAGTGGAAATGAGTGTCCAGTCTGGTTAGGGAAGTTTTGGGAGCAGCACTGTAGACTACATCCCCATAGTCAAAAACAGGGAGGATCATTTTTTGGACAAGTGATCAGTGGGCTGGCAATGTAACACATCTATGGCTCCTGTAAAGGACATCCAATTTTGGGTGCAGCTTCTTGTGGATGGCATCTACTTGTCCAGAAAAGTCAAGATGTTGATCAAGCCGGTTTACGGGGGATCACGTGATGAGCTAGCATGGAGTAGATGTCCACAGCAACGCTCCCGAGTCCCGATGTTAAATAACTTTAAATCGCATAAGTTCTGAGAACCCACACAACTGGAGAAGTGAGGAACTGTACCTCAATAGAAATCATTGCAGTGGGAAACCGGTTTTGGCTTCTGCATGGTGGGTGAAGATATTAGCACACCGCCCACGAACTTGGTAGGGGAAAAGGCCGAGATGGAGCAAGGAAGCCCCGAGCCTTTGGCAGCGAGAACCCCGGTGATTAAGCATCCAAAACCCCACTCGCCGACTTCGGAGGTACCGGAGGACTGGAAGGTGGAAGGCCAAGAGGGGCAATCAGCAGCGGAGGACATCATGGAAATTAAACAGCTACTGAAAGGACTGGTCGCTGATTTTTCAGTCCTGAAGCCAGCCTTGCATGCTCTTACACAACGAGTTGGTGATGTGGAAGCCAGAGTGGCATCAGAAGAGAGAAAAACTGGCACTATAGAACAGGATGTGGTCAATCTGAAAAGGCAGGTGAAAAAATTGGAAAACCGGCTGGAAGACCAAGAAGCGAGGCGGAGGAATAATTTAATATTGGCAGGACTTCCTGAGAGATCGGAGGGCACAGATTGCATGGCCTTCATGCAGGATTTTCTTATGAAGCTATTCGGGCCCATGCCGTTCGGCGATTCATACAACCTTGAGAGGGCACATCGTGCATTGAGGGAGACCCCCCCCACCTGGAGCTTGACCCCGAGTTATAATAATGCGATTTCTAAATTATAAAGAGAAAATTCATATTCTGAATAAAGCTAAAGCTAACAGAAATCTGCACTGGCAAGGGGCCTCCCTCTGGCTGTTTCAAGATTTGGTTCCCTCGGTGAGAGAGAAGCAAAAAGCATATAATGATATTAAAAAAAAGTTGTACATGGCAGGACTGAAGTTCAGGCTCCAATATCCAGCCACCTTGGTGGTAAAGCTGGCGAAAGGGGACAGAAGGTATCTCACAGCCGAAGAAGCCCTGGAAAGCCTCAGAGTGGAGCTACCAGATTTGTTCAAATCGGGGACCTGAAGGGAAGGAAGGGACTGGGAAACTGTCAACAGGACAATGAGAAAAGGAATCTTTACAGTATTGCGGACAAGTGACATCACTGAGAAGAACTTTATATTGTTGTGATGCTCTCCTTTTTGACCTTCCCCGCCCCCCTTTTTTTTTTTCTCCTCTCTTCCAGTATATGGGTAATCAAAGTATTGGCTAGGCTGCTGCAGCAGATAATTATAATGGCAGAGGCATAAGTTAATGGGAACCAGGTTCCCCCCCTCAATAAATCATAGTTATTGGAATGGTAGGGGGGTCTGAGTTTAAAATTAGAGGGGAAGAAAGGTTCTGCGGGTTAGTACTGGGACTTGGGGGACGTTTGGAGACATCTTGAGAGCTGACTCATACAAGTCTTGGGCAGATTAGGGAGGGCGATCGGAGGATCGGGGGTAGTATTAAGGGGAGTTATGAGGGGGGAAGGAAAGAGAGAGAAACCATGACCTGCGACATAAAAAAAGCAGAGAATATGGGAGAGAAGGTCAAGGGTGAGGTCGTAGTAGATGGGATCACTTAGAATCTTATCGTGGAATGTGATAGGTCTTAGGGGGAGGAAGAAAAGACTGGTTGTACTTAGATATATTAATCAGATGGGGATACATATTGCTGCACTTCAGGAAACCCACCTATTGACTGAGGAGTTGCACTTGCTCAGGAAAGGATGGGTAGAGGTAATAATAGAATGGAAATGCAAAAGCCTTGGGTGGGGTCTCGATATTAATTAGGAAAGGTTGTCCTTATATAATTGGGTCCACTCGAATGAGAGAGGATGGTAGAGGGATATATACGATAGGTTCATTTCTGGGACATCCATTGGTGTGTGCTTCTATTTATGGATCCACACCGGCTAAGGCAGAATTTTTTGCTTCATTGGAGGCTGACACTGTTGCACTTCCACAGGGCTCATCCGTCTTGGCAGGAGACTGAAACATATGTGCCGACAATAGGGTCGATAGGAAACCCCCCTCCAATAAAGTACTTAGCCCCTCGCAGGTAGCACTACATAGATTTTTGGAAGCTACTGCACTAGTTGACCCATACGGGATTTATAGAACAGTTGAGAAGGAGATGACGTTTTATTCTGGAGTGCATAAGACTTACTCTAGGATTGACTTTTTTTTGGTTAATAGGGATGTTTTAAGGGGGGTCGTAGGTACCTATACTTATGAAAGAACACTCTCCGATCATTCCCCGATGCAACTGGTATGGAAGATGGACAGTATTCCCCCTAAGCCATACCGATGGCATCTGGATGATAGGATACTAATGATGGACAATATGGTAGCCAGCATGGAGGGTAAACTTAAGGAAATTATTCAGGATCAAATCCCAACCCTTGGGGATAGGAACTTGGCCTGGCCCGTATGCAAAGTTTTGTACACGGGATGGGCACAGGAATATACAGCCAGGTGGAATAAACTAAGTTGGGCTCGGGAGGAATTCATAATGGGGGCCATTAAGTCCTTATCACCTCTAGAAGGATCCTCCAAGGAGATAGATAGGGAGCTAAGAGAACTGAAAGAGGAATTTAGAGGTATGTTGTACTACAGGACAGACCGTTGGCTGGAGAGGTTGAATGCTAAATATTTGTTACAGGGAGACATGCCAGGTTGGTTATTGGCTCATAGGATTAAGAAGCGGGAGGCCGAGAGAGAACGATAGTGGCAGTGAAGTTTGGAGACGAGTTTTTCTCGGAGCCCCAACAATTGGCAGATGCCTTTGCGGACTACTATGCTGCAATATACCAGGAAAGGGCCCCTAATTCGGTGATGGATATTGGAAGGTTCCTAGATCAAGTATCCCTACCCAGATTAAGTTTAGAGCAGGCCCAGGCCCTAGCTGCCCCAATATCAGAATTGGAAATACTAGAGGTAATTAAAGATCTACCAATTGCGAAGGCACCAGGACCTGATGGTCTCCTGGCCAAATTCTACAAAGTTCATGCAGAGACAATAATACCCCTATTGAAAGAACTCTTCGTAGCTATTATGAGTGGCAGGGTCCCCCACCCTCCACTGTATCAGGCCTACATCAGGCTGATTCCAAAACCAGATAAACCCAGGCATCTACCAGGTAATTATAGGCCCATAGCCTTAATGAATCAAGACATTAAGATACTTACAAAAATTTTGGCTAACAGGGTCTTGAAGGTTGCTCCTTCATTGATTAGTCAAGAACAAGTTGGGTTTATGCCGGGGAGGGGGGCTCAGGATGCATTAAGGAAACTCCATCATATTCTAGAGATAGCGGCTGTTTCAAAGTCCGCTTTGGCTTTAATTGCATTAGATGCTGAGAAGGTGTTCGACCGGGTTTCCCACCAATTTCTATTTCTCACAATGGAAAAAATGGGATTCCCAAGGGAGTTTCTGGGAGGCCTTAGAAATTTGTACGAAGCCCCTACAGCCCGAATTTTATGTAATGGTTATCTCTCTAAGGAGTTTTTCTCCAGAATGGAACAAGGCAGGGCTGCCCCTTGTCACCAATTTTATTTAACATCTACCTGGAACCTTTGCTAAGATTCTTAGTGATGGATCCAGGAGTTCAGGGATTGAGGTTTTGGGGTTAGAGCTTAAGCTATCGGTATTTGCCGATGACATCCTGCTGCACTTATCCAATCCGCCAAAAGCTTTCAAAGGGCACTGGAAATTATTGGAACTTCTAAGGTGTCTAATTACAAATTAAACTTGTCTAAAACTCAGGTTATCCCACTCACAGTTTACACTCACAGGGTGGATTTTGAACATTTCCAGCTTAACTGGGCCCCGGATAAAATCAAGTATCTGGGGATCTGGATTTTGGCTAGGTCCGCAGTGGGGGTGGATGAGAATGTGGGTAGTATTGTGGCTAGAATTAAGCAAGATATTGAAAGGTGGAGGAAGCTCCCTCTAAACTTCACTGCCAGAATGGGATTAATCAAAATGAACCTCCTGCCTCGACTGCTGTACCCGATCTGTCTCTCTCCCTATAGTATCTCAAAGGGTAAGTTTACCAATATCCAAAGGATTGTCTCAGAATTTCTTTGGGACTCTAAACCTTCTAGGAGGAAACATGCTGTTTTACACCTCCCTCACCAGAAGGGTGGCATGAAGGTCCCTGATTTAATGTTATATTATGTTGCAGGGCAATTAGGGTGCATGGGACGTTGGGTCAGGCAAGGTAGAAACGAGGCATACACCCCAACATGGCTGCGAATTGAACAACTCGTCCTGGAGGATTTAAAACTTTCCCAAATGCTCTATTATATGTAGACCCGGAGACACTGCCGGGTATAAGTAAGCAATCTCCGATATATAACTCAGTTAAGGCGTGGTGGGAGTGGTTATCCCCACGGCAAAAGAGAGCACAAAGAGAGAGGCTAGGGAGCAACCGATAGTGGGAAACCCTAATTTTCACTTGGGAAATCGGGTGTTGAGAGGTCAAGGGACATCATTGCTATCGGATTCCAAAGTGGCGGACTTTATGGTCACGGACCGGGTGCTCCTGCCAATACAATCTCGGGAATGGGACTTCTTTAAAAAGATTCAAATTACTAAGTTGTTACAAAAGTTCATGCGAGAACGTATAAGTGGGGGGGAAAGTAAGGTGTTTACGTGGGATCACTTAAAGGAATTGGATCTTTTACAACATCCCCTGTCTAAAGTGTATAAGGTCCTGTTAGATTATGTTTGCATTGACCCCGAAAATAGGATTACATATTGGGACAGAGCATTATCCCCCCTGAGACCTGACTGGATAGAAGTGTGGAAACACACAAAATATTTGCCTATACTGAAGTATATTACTATGCAATTCTTTATCTGTTCAAATATCTACTACACCCCTGTTAAGTTGTGTTCCAGAAAACTCAGACAGACAGATCGGTGCTTTCACTGTGGCATGGAGTCGGGGAGACCTACTGCATGTATTGTGGTCGTGCTCTCGAATTCAGCCACTTTGGGCTCAAATCAAAGCAGAAATGGACCCAATATTAAATTATTCGGAGTACATTAGCCCTGAGATATGTATACTCGGGGACATGGGTAGGATACCGACGAGCCTAGCTAAGGGTCATGTGTCCCTTATATCAGCCGTGGTTAAAGCTTTTGTTCTAAGACACTGGAAAGAGGACAAAACCTATAGTTATGACCAATGGCTGGGGATCTCCTACAGATCTTGGAGAGACTTAAGCAACATATGCGGGTGAAAGGGAAAAAGAAAGTATTTGACAAGAAATGGGGGGCTTTAGAGGCAGTGTACTCATTACAGGTGAAAGGTCCTCGGGGTTCGGATCTGTCTGTCTGAAGAGGAGTAACTGGCTGAATCTATATAGGACAAAGTCCTAGGGGTTCATCTTTGAATGCAATTTTGTGACTAGTATTAGACAATTTCTATATCTGCTTTTATACAACTCTCATATAAGATTGGATGTCTAAGTAATAAGATAGGCTCCTTTTGCCTGGGAGTACGGGATTCTCTCTCTTTCCTAGGGACACAGTTACTCACAATGTCCGGAAGAGGTGCACTTTGGGAATATAGTACCACTTAGATGTCATAATCCGGACTATGGCCAAAACCAAGCAGCTTCTGAACCTGTATGATGGATATGAGGATACCTGAATCAAAAATGGAGTATTCAGTTCTGGGACATTCAAATGTAACTGTGAGTGTATATAGTTGGGGGGGTGTACATAGTTTCCACTTCCAGTTTGGGGAGGTGGGCCCGGGGGTGTATCCTGGGATGTATGTGTGTATGTCATTGTGTTGGAAATAATGACAAAACTTCAATAAAGAAGATTAAAAAAAAAGATGTTGATCAAGCCAGACCACGAGATATCTAAAGGAGGTAGCATCCTCAAGTAAAGTCACATACAGTATACAATGTAGAAGGAGGGGAGGAAGAGGAGCCAAGAGAGTCTCTGCCTTATGCCAAGGATCATTGAGATTGCATTCTTGGCATTCAAGAACAGCTGATTTGAGTGAAACCAAAGCAGAATCTTATCAAAGTCATAGTGAAGTCTGGATGCTATATCAGAAGGGGGAAGGACCAGAGGTGTGCAGGATGGTGTCATCCACATACATGTGGATAGAGGGAAGGGGCAGGCAGTGGGAAGGTCATTTAAGAAGACAAAGAATAGCAGCAGTTGAAGAACAGAGACCTGTGAAACTCCAGTGTTAACTGGGAGTGGGGGAGATAATGAGCCAGTAATCCAAACAGATTGCATCCTCCCTACAAGGTAGGAGTAGATCGAGTTGGTGGCTGTGGCTGAGAGCCAAGCAGCACAGTTTGGCAAGAAGGAGGGGGTGGTAGACAGAGTCAAAAGCCTTGGCAAGGTCAACAAAAGATAGCAGAGGTAAAGAGGTTCTAGTCCATGCCAGTGAGAATGGAGTCAGTGAACCTAAGGAGGGAGGAGGTGGTGGAGTGGAGATTCCAGAAGCCACACTGGTTAGGGGTGAAAAAGGTGGAGGAATCAAGATAGGAGGAGAGTTGCGATAAGACCATATTTTCCTGGATCTTGGCAAGGACAGAGAGAAGAGAGATAGGCCGGTAATTACCAGTGGTAGAGGAATCACCACCTTTTGGAAGTGGGATAACAGTGGCATGTTTCCTGTCAGCTAGGACAAAAGCGAGAGAGAAGGAGAAGTTTAGGAGAGAGGCAAGGGGCAAAGAGATAGTGAAAAACAGGTAAGGATAGAAACTTACTCTGAATGCAGCTCCAACAGTTCATTTTAAACAAGTCCTATCAAAGGTGCAATAAGATTCTGCTACACTACCTTTGAATCACTTTGTACAAAACCATAGAAGAGAGTGCAATCAATATTTTCACTTGGTCTTGCCAAGTTAAGGTACAGCATTTCATTTACAGAGGAGTATATGATACAACCAGTTTGTAAAGATGGATGAACTTCAGCACTTGGATAGCAACTTAAATGGTCCAGAGGTGAATATGTGTACTGCACCAGAAGTGTAATGAGAGAGACAAAGACTTCCTAGCATTGAGTTTGTTCTTCCAGATTCCCTTGATCTTAACTGAGAATAGTACTTTGAATCTAGTGAAGTGTTTACATTTACAAGGTATTACAGCAATTTATAGTAGCCAGCAAGCCTTTTAGGATGGTCTAGACAAATGTGAGTCAACCTAGGTTCAAAGCCCACCAGTTTTAATTAGTGTGAAAGTGTGAAAAGCAATTATCACATCAGTCTACACAATTGTAAAAACTATAAACCAGAAACCACAGCAAAATGTATTTATTTATTAAATTATTTAAAAATTTCACCTGAAAGGCATACTGAGCAGAGAATGCTCATTTCCAGATACATCCTGGGGGACAGAAGATGGGGATAAATAGTAAATACAAGCAGCAAAAAACAGATACAATAAATGGATGAGAGATACAATCAGTTTCTTGATGACAAAACTGAGTACCTGTCATTACAACAAAACAGCAAAAGTGCTAGAACTATATTAAAAAATCAATTGACTGAGTATCATAGAGTAAGTGCTAACCTGCATAATGAACAAAGAGGCAAAATATGAGGTGGGTGACATTTAAACACATCTACAGGAAAGGGAGAAATGGTCCTTTAGAAGGGAGGTGAGGGCCTGAGGGGAGGCAGTGTGACAGATTGGCAGAGGGAGGAAGTTCCATATTTTTGGGAAGCAGTGAGAGAATGTTGCCTGGCCTGCTGAGGTGGACCTAGGAGGAATGCTTAAAGCACGGTTGTCAAGGTTTCTGAGGGAGTGAGAGGAAGAAGGTTTGAGGGAAAGAGACAAGGAGAGGTGGGGGGGGAGTGTGAAACCAGAATTTAACAAGAAAGTTTGAACAGTAGATATGGCATCTATCTGCTAGGGAGGGAAGGAAAGAGACTGGTAAAGGGTGCAGAGATAGGTACGGGGAAGGCAGTCAAGACTGAAACATCAGAAGGAATGGAAAAAAGAGTCCAGCCTAGTTAGGGAAGATCTGGGAGCAGCACTGTAGACTTCATCCCTGTGGTCAAAAGCAGGTAGGATCATCTTCTGGACAAGAGCGCTGCGGGCTGGCAGTAGAATACATCCATGATTTCCATATAAGACACACAGTTTCGGTTGCAGTTTTTTGTGGATGGCATCTATGTGTCCAGAAAAGGTGAGGATCTGGTAAAGCTAGACCTGAGGTACCTAAAGGAGGAATTGTCCTCAAGTAAAGTCTGATATAGGGTGTGGAAAAAGGGGAGGGATTGGAGCCGAGAGAGTCCTTGCCTCATGCCAAAGGTCATGGAGACTGTCTTTTTGGCATTCAAGAATAACTGGTTTGAGCAAAACCAGAGCTGGACTTTATCAAAGTCATGCTGGAATCTGGGTGCTACATCAGTGGGGAAGGGGCCAGATGTATATGGAACAGTGTTGTCAACATACATGTGGATAGAGGTGAGAGGACAGGCAGTGGAAATGTAATTTAGAAACATGGAGAAGATTAGTGGGCCCATCATGGAACCCTGAGGAACACCAGTGTTGATGGGGAGGTGAGGGGATGTTGTATCACTAATCTGAATGGATTGTGTTCTTCCCACAAGTTACAAGTGGAACCAGTTGGTAGCTGCATTTGAGAGCCCTGCAGCTAAGAGTTTGGCAAGCAGAAGAGGATATAAGACTGTGTCAAAAGCCTTGGCAAGGTCAATAAAGTTAGCCAAGGTGATGAGACCCTGATCCATACCAGTAAGTATGGAGTCATTAAGCATAAAGGAGGAGGAGGAGGAGGAGGTTGTGGACTGGCATTTCCAGAAACAAGACTGGTAAGGTGTGAAGAAAGAGTAGGAGTCAAGGTAGGAGGAGAGTTGGAACAGAACCAAATACTCTTGAAGCTTGGCAAGAATGGGGAGCAAAGAGATTGGCTGGTAGTTTCCAGGGGAGGAGAGATCACCACCTTTTGTGAGGTGGATAACAGTGGCATGCCAGTCTGCAATAGAGCTCCCAATGTGCCAGAAGCAAAAGCAGTTGCAGTAGCAGAGGGAGAAACACCACTAGGAGTCAGAAATTTGTGATGATGAGTTTTGTCTAGATAAACATTTTCATCACCAGTTGAGGTTTTGGATATTGAAACAGAATTTGTTTTTAAAACCGATATAAGACTGGCGTCTCTGGAAAGTCACACGTTTATGCAATCATTTTTTTTATCTTGATTCACAGGTTTTTGGTTATTTGTTTGGGGTTACTTGGCATCAGAAAACTAAATCTGTTTTTTTGTTTTGTTTTTTTCTATTGAAAATTGAGAAGGAGCCCTTCAAGAAAGTGTACATGGTCAGGTCTCTCTTGGGGAGTGGTGAATTTGGTACTGTCTATGCAGGCAACCAGATCTCAGATGGACTGACTGTAAGCGCTTCTCCATCTCTCCATCGCAGACTACTGCTGTATTTGTACTATGGGGGCAGGCTGCCGCTGCCCACCAGGGTCTCTCCTGCACTGTAGAGACCCATCACAGCCTGCTGTTGCACCATCAGTCCTGCTCTTAACCTGCATGTCTTGTTTCATGTTTTTTGTCCTACAGGTTGCGATCAAGTATTTTGCAAGGGGAGGGTCACGGAATGGGGTACCGTGGTAAGTAGTTATTTAAATCAGTATGCTTTTGTTGACTCCTAGCCTACTCATGTAATAGAACCACCCACCACTGCCTCTCAGCCTGCAGCATGTTGCCAGTGCCCTGCACCACTCGCGCATGACTTGTTTTTGTTTTGGGGTGAATTGGCGGGATTTCCCCCATCGGTGCCTTCTCCTCCCCTTTCGTGATTCACTATCACAACACTGCCGATGCCAGGTGCTACTGATGCTGGGCTTCCAGCCGGTCTGCTTATGAAAATGACCACTTTTATAGAACAGTTTCTTGCATTGGGGAGGGTTTTCATACAGCAATGATTTACGAGATTTATGTTAAGGCTGCATCCCCGAAAAGGACCGAGGTCTGATGCGGGACTTCTATCCTGACAAAATAATTCCCCTTGACAATTGTATTGGCAGTTATGATACATTTATTATATAATGTGATCATGATGCTGTGGCTGCTTCCCGATGAAGATTTTCTTCTAATGTAGGATGTATACAGTCCTGTCTTAAAACTGCCAGACATTTTCCAAAATTAGTGCTGTAAATGTGGTGATTTATTTATATATAATACTTTTTTTTTTATGAAAATCAGAGCAGTTACATTTTAGCGCTCTGCACCTATATGAAAATTGCAGTGCTTTGCTGTTTACTCCACAAGTAATGCTGGTGTAATCTGTTGTTGTAGTTGACCCTATTTCTTTGGGATTGGGCTGTATTCAAGTGAGGCTGTTCTGGTTCTGCTGCTTCCTAACCTGTGCTATCCCTGTTTTGTTTTCTTCTATCTCTGCAGAAAGGTGTGGTGGTATCCTTGGAAATCCTGCTGCTTAAGAAGGTGGGCTCAGGATTCCGTGGCATCGTCAAGCTGCTGGACTGGTATGAGAGCGCCGATGGCTTCTTGTTGGTAATGGAGCAGCCCGAGTCCATCAAGGACCTCTTCAACTACATCACAGAGAAGGGCGCGCTCGACCAGGACACGGTGCACAACTTCCTTCGCGAGATGCTTGAGGCCATACACCACTGCAACAGCTGCGGGGTAGTGCACCGCTACATCAAGGATGAGAATCTGCTTGTGGACCTGCGCACAAGTGGCCTCAAGCTCATAGACTTTGGCTCTGGAGCTATACTCAAGGACACAGTCTACACAGACTTCAATGGTAAATACCAGTCCCCTCCCCTTGCATTTCTTTTATTAAGGCATGGTGTGTTGTCAAAGTGCTGCTGTTTGGTTCTGTTCCAGTGTAAAGAGTATAACGACTATGTACAAAGTTGGACTGGCCCACCAGGATACCTGAACATTTCCAGCTGGGCCCCCCTTATTTGGGTACCTGGCCACCATCTAAACTCCTGACATTCTTTGCATTATCGTATATTTTCCTAAGTAAATGGGGTATTTGATGCACTGTAGGTGAATGTATCAGATTTAAGTGGAATATTGATGTGTGTGTTACCCTGGGCACTCTCCTATTGATTTTCCAGTGGGCTCCCTGTACTCTAGCCCAACTGTAACTATGTATGTAGCAACTGAAATGTGCCTTATGCTGTACCAGTGTTCGGGAGCTTTCTCACTCACTGCAGCTGCTTTCAAACTCCTGCAACTGTAGTGCTGCTCTCAAAAGGGTGTACTGCAGGCAATCCCCAGGAGTGACGCAGTATTTATGTATTTTTTTTTATTTCCATGAATTTAAATAAGCCATTTTTTTTCTAGAGGTGGCTCTTTTTATAATGCTTGAGCAGGGGAAACAAAATGCAATTTCTTAATCTACATTGTCCAGTCGAGTTCTGCTATTGAGCAAGTGGCGAAAAGCCGGTCATTCATTAGTAATGCTCAGACTGCTCTTGTTTACCACATTGCAGATTAGGTGTGCCAATGGATAGAGCTCTCAAACCTTTTTTTTTGTGGTGACCACGAGTTGGTGGCGTGTGCAGTAGCAGAGCTGGAACTGATCTGCTGCATTCTGCCTACCCCTTCTTTTATGCCAAAACCCTTTGACTTTTTACGGCTGCATGGGCAGAGCCCTGCAGATGTTTTGCATGTAGAAAAGGGCTGACATCATGTTTTCCATCTGTGGAACTGTTTTTCCTCTGCTTGACCCTCCCCCAAGAAGCAATCCACCCATGTTGTCCCTATGGACTGCAGCACTGCACTGTATCACAGTGGGAGGTTTTTATTTTTATGGGCTTTTTTTTTGTACAGGAAACCCCCCTCTCTGGCAGGAAGGGTTGTCGTGGGGATGGAGGGACAGCCAGTCCACAACAAAGCTCCCAACGTGCCAAACGCAAAAGCGGTTGCAGTAGCAGAGGGAGAAACGCAGCAGGTCACCGAGGCGCCAAACGTAAAGCAAGTAGGATCACATACGGCGGCAGCAACAGCGATGAAGGAGGAAATGTAGCTGTCTCTTTCAATTATTTGTCTATAAGAGAATCAGATGCCAAAGCACTTAGGCTTTCTTCTGCTGTTAAGTGCAAACCCCCCTCCTTGTCCCCTCCCCTCAGCTGTAGCCCACCTCTTGCGAGAATGACCCCCCTTTCCTTTTACTGTCCAATTACATTTCAGGTGCTCAGTCTGAATCTGGAGCCATGCTCCCCCTTCTGTGGCCAATCAGTTGCCAAGTTTCTCCATCTCACTGCAACTCTGGCAAGATACGGAGAACGTCCGTGGTTTGGCCTGCCCATTTCCCATACAAACACGGAAGTGCTGGATTTTGTTTGGAAGAAGCAGGGGACTGAGAATAGAGCACTGAATGTCCAAAACTGGAAACAGCAAAAAGAATATGTGGGTTGGACATGTCACTGACTTTATGCCAGCCAGTGCCTGGTAAGTGCTTCTACCTCTCAGTGGCCACCGTAGCACCAGAGAGATGAATTACTGATGACTTCTCAGCTCACTGGGGCAATCCGGTGCTGCCGTGGCCAGTGGTCTGCTGACTTATTGCTGGATTCTAGTTGTTAGAATAGCGACACTGTCAGGACAACCCACCCTTCATTTCACTTCAAACAGTTACTGAATATGGAAAGCAACAAAAACTCTCTCTTTGGACCCATTGAGATTGAAATGGGAAAAACATGCACGTTCTCATCTCTAAAAATGAATGGCATCAGACCTTTTTTTATCCAGCACAAAGTGCCCTCTTCTCATATAGGAGGGAGTATGCTTCAACAAAACAAACACCTGTAATTACAGTCAAGAATCCCCCAGTATAATGCTACATGCTGGAAGAAAGCATGTGCCATGCAGGAGGCTGATCATATTCACATTTTGTGGAGCTGCCCAGTTTTGCAGCTCTTTTGGAATCAGATTAAATTTTTAAAAATCAGTCTGCCCATTTTCTTCACAAACTTCATTATGCAGCCATGGTGGATCTGACAAGAAATTGTTAGAATGATGGACACAGAACTCCAAGCTGCTTTTCTCTGAGAACAAATGTGCACACCTTCCACAAAAATCTAAACATCTTTAAAACTGTTCAAGATGCACAAAAACAACCAGCATAAAAGTTGTCCATGGCAAAAAGACCTTTCACATGAGGGTAGTTATTAATCTGAATTCTTTATATTTTGTAAAATGTGGTCTTCCAAAAAACCTATTTTTTTCTCTCTCTGAGTGAACACAGTAAGAGCCATGCCAAACAAATGTAAATATATTGGAAAGTATGCAAATTACCATATACAACCAACATGAAAGTTGTTCAGGACAAAATGACCTTTTTAAAATGAGGGCAGTCACTGATCTGAATTCATTTGATTTTTTAAATATAGCCATCTGAAAGGTGAAAATTGTGAAGAAAAATGAAAATTCAGGTAATCAGATGGTTATAGTTTAAACAATATAATTAGTGAAGCTTAAATAATAGGCTTATTTGAAAGGTGGTTTTGTCCTGAACAACTTTCATACTGATGGTGTATATGTAACGCATATACTTTTAGAGATAGTTACATTTGTTTGGCATAATTCTTATGAAAAATAAAAACTGAAGTAATCATATGGTGATAGTTTAAAAAATATATTTAATGCGGCTTATTGAATAGGCTCATTTGAAATTTCTTTTTGTCCTGAACAGTTTTTATACTAGTATTTTTATCTGTAACTTGTAAACTTTTAGAGGCATTTACATTTGTTCAGCATAACTTCTATTGCACTTCTAAACAGCCTGTTTAGCAAATCACTACACCAGTTAAGTGATATTGTAAACCAGACCACCTTGTTCATCTCTTGTCATGCCTAATTTAAAGTGGAAAGGAATTGATTACTTATGTGCAGCTGTTTGAAATGTCTCTATTTTCATAAATGACATTTATACTGTACCTCTAAAGGATCCCTGTGCCTGAATAAAAGCTGAAGCTCTCAGCTGTGTTTTGTATTGGGTTTTTTTTATATAGTCAAAATTCTGTGCAATTCATTTCATGTAACCAAAAATCTGGAATTTTGACTATGTCACTTCATGGTTTCAGAACCGTAGGCACTGTACTGAAAAGTTCCTGCTAACATTTCTCAAACCATAAAGCCACAGAAAATCTTGTTGCCATATTGGTCCTGGTAACACAGGATCCACAGAAACAGATTTGTTGATACCTTTTATTGGACCAACACAGTTGTTACAAAAGAACACAGTTTTTTTTAGCTTTTGGATTACACAGAATCCTTCATCAGAAAACACTGGCAGTTGTTTTAGAAGAACGTACTTCCTCAAAACCCAGATCAGACTAAAGAAAAAACAGATGAAACGTTGTTAAGAACCCAGTGGTTAAAACTGCATTAAAAAAATACCCATATAAAGACATCAGAAGTTCCATAAAAAGAAAGCTATCCCAAGGTCAAATAACACTGACTTGAAAGTTCAATCCCTGAGAAAAGCTATAAACCAAATGAGGTTTCATTTTAAAACCACGTGTGTGTGTCTGTGCTAGCATTAGTAAATGACAATGATTGAAAACTACAAGGAAAAATAAGCTTGGAAAGCAGCCGACGACTTCAGGTGAACTTTAACAAAACATAATATTTAG
This sequence comes from Neoceratodus forsteri, assembly GCA_016271365.2. Lineage (NCBI taxonomy): Eukaryota > Metazoa > Chordata > Ceratodontiformes > Ceratodontidae > Neoceratodus > Neoceratodus forsteri. The sequence continues at coordinate 663,006,579 of JADMNL010000022.1, forward strand.
ATAAAGTTCAGCTTGTATTTCACATTAGTTCTTTATTCCTCCTCCCCATTATTTATTGTTGAGGTCAATTGCATGAAAACAGAATTTTTGCTCCTGAAGAGTTCATCTATTTCTGTTGCTGTCTCACTACCTGAGGTCTTAATGTACTGCTTGTGATATCACAGTTGTTCTTATGGCAACAGATTGTGATGCCGCAACAGAGCATTATGACTTGAAGTAGGGAGTAGTCTATAGAGGCAGATTAACTTTAAAGTAACTATAAGGGATAAAAGTCATGTATTCATGCATATTTCCTCAGTAATAAATAACATGGAGGAGAAATCTAGAATATACAGTATATGGAATACAAGCAGAATTTTACCTACTTATGTTTTTCAAAGTTTTCTTTCAGGCATCAGTAGCTATTTCAGCAATACATAATAAATAATGTTAGAAGTCCTATACATATGAAAATAGATATGTGTTAAATAAAAAATAGTTTAGAAGACAACCTGCCCTAGTGTAAAATAAGCATTCACCAGCTGTTTCACACAGCGGTGTCAATCAAATGTTACAGTGTACTGTTCAGATACATTTTTCTTAAACTCTGTATACAGTAAGTCCATATTACTCATGAATAGTCAAACTAATACTGTCTTCAATATGATATATTTATAATTCTGTAACATGTGACTGGTGTATGTGTATATTCAAAACTCAAACCTAACACAGAGCCCCTTGTAACTGAGTTACTGTTATCCTAATATGTCCATGTATCAACATGTGTCCATATGTACCTAATCTGCTGCTGTATCAAATAACAGCTCTATAAATCTAAAACCAAAACAAAATACAACTGACAGCTTCAACTTTTATTCAGGCACAGTTAAATAGGGATCCTTTAGAGGTAGGAATATAATTTATGAAAATAGAGACATTTCAAACACCTGCACACAAGTAATCAATTCCTGTCCCCTTTAACTCATTGTGACAGTGTAAACACTACACTGGGAAACAAGAGGTTAACATCTCAGTTGAGGCAGAGGAAATGCAGGGAATGCAATGTGAACAGGCAAGGGGGTGGTACCTCCCAAGGTGTCACTGATTAGAGAGATTGCTGAAGGCAGAGAGTCCAGGAAGGAGTCAGTTGGAAGCTGGAAACTACTGCAGGGAGGAGATACTCCTAGGCAGAGAACCCTGCAAGATGGAGGGTGGAATGTAAGACAGGAACCAGAGCAGAAAGCCAAGGAGAAGGGTTAATTGCTGGAGAGAGCATTTGGGGAAAGGGTGAAACCTGCTGCTGAGAAAGAGACCATTTCTAGAGCAGAGAATCCTGAGGTAAAGGATCAGCCTAGCCAGCTGTGCCAAAACAGTGAGTGGAATGTACTGCTAATAACAGCCTGCAAATAAGGCTAAATGGAAAACTGTTTGTGTTTTATTTGAGACTGTGCATTCAAAAACTGCTGGCCCACAAACTGTTTATGTTTTGTTTGAGACTGTATAATCAAAAACTGCTGGCCCACATAGGTGGTTCAAAGATTCCTTTTTTCAAGTCAGCCTGAAAGAACTGTTTTGTCTTAACCTTTATGTTTCCTAACCAGGCTGGAGAAGTTGAACTGACTGGTTATGCTTTTCTGGAGCAATAACTTACATTTGGAGCAAAAAAAAAAATACATTTTCTTATGTAAACTTTAAACCCAGTGTGTTGCCTCTCCATCTACCATAGGCCAGCTTGTCACACTCATTCAGATCCATTGTGCATTTAGAACATTGGAGACAGAACTCCAAACTGCTTTTCATTGAGAATCTTCCTAAGGCACTGTGCAGAATTCTTATCAAATGTGCACACATTACAAACAAATCTAAATATCCTTAAAACTATTCCAGGTGCACAAACACAACCAGCCTGAAAGTTATTCAGGACATAAAGACCTTTCAAAGGAGGGTAGTCACTAATCTGAATTCCTTATATTTAGGAAAATATGGTAATCTTATTACCTGTATTTCCATTTTGGTTTTTACAAAATTCACATTTCTGATGGCAATTAAAAAAAACTAAAAAGAATTTAGATTAGTGACCACACTCATTTGAAAAGCTTTTTTATCCTGAACGCAAAAATGTAAAATAATGCACTTGGGACACAGAAATCCAGGGACAGAGTACAAAATGAGTGGAGTGGTATTGACAACATTAAGAAAGCACACATTCAAAATTTTTTTTTACATACAGTTGATTAATATTTAACAATGTTATGCATCTATGGCTGCCACTGTACATCTGATGCAAACCCATAATCACATTCCTCACTTGAAGCAAAAAGGGGTGAGGGTGGAGGCCATAACTGACTCTTTTTTTTATGTTAAAGGGGTCAATTTTTTTTTTCAGCAAAAACAAGGAAGGGGGTCATTTCTAACATGTGCAGACAAGCATGGGGACCACTTTTTTTCAGAGCATGCCACCACCAGCAGCTACCTCTTCAAAACTGCTACTACCCCCACCTAATACAATCAGGGGAAAACCAGAAGTAGTCTACCAGCACTGAAATCAATATGGTTAAAGCACATTTACCAGGAATTACTGCTTAGAAAAGAAAGAAAAAGTGACTGTGATGCTGAGCAAATCCCAGACCAGACCTCTTGTTTGTTAATAGTCTCCTCCTCCTGAGTCTGATTTTTATGGCTGTGTAGGCCAAGCTCCACAGATGTAATCACCATCATCAGATTTGTATAAAAGCACTGTGGAAGCACATAAATGGACCACTGTCTGATGTTCTGTCACAGTTTTCCAGCATAGTCATCAGTGCTTATGTTTAAGCAGGGTTTCTATTCTGTGGGCCACATAAACATACCCACTTCCTGTTGCAGTACTTTTCCTTTCCACAACTGTGGAAGTGATGGCCACCATGTGCAACATGGTGGTGCTGACTTAAAGTGTGCATGCATGAGTATCGTGCATATGCATATAACCCCCACACCACCTTTGGCTAGCTGCCACCCCCTTAAAAGAATTAGTGCCACTACATGGCATACAATTTTATTTTGGCAAAACTACACTCATGATACCACCCCTACCGTTGAAGTGTATGCTAGGCTCATTATCTAGAGGATGTGGGGTAGGGGCACATACTAAAATTAAACTTTTTATTAACAACCAGCTCCATGAGAGAGGATGCTAGGCATATGCTAGACCAAATTGCAGAGGGTCCACAATGATGTTCACATTAGAAGCAACAAGTGGAATATCCAAAGCAGTAACTGGGATTTTGCAGTATGGCTTTATTTACAGATGTTACTTAAAGCAAGGGTGGTCTCCAAAGGTTTGCCATTGCAATACAGGCACACGGTCTTTTGCAGGACACTTTGCTAGGCAGTACTGTTTTCCACAAAAACATTTCTGTCTCTCTTCCAAAGTGTATATCTGTGGGATTTGCCACACACTTTAAACATTTTCCACATGTTTTCGTTTCCAAAGTGTATATCTGTGAGATGTGCCACACACTTTAAAATCCTCCTGGTGCATGGTCTTTGCACAGAGAACAGTGATGCCCATCCATGAACCACTTAGCACTGCCAGAAACTCCAGATAGCATTCCTCCCACCCTTTTCCCCAAACAGGTTCTTCCATTCCTTCAGGGTTATACCAAATGAGTCTCCAGTCCTCAATAAATTGCCAAAGACTCCCAATTTTAACTTTAAATTCAGCACAGTTGTGGTTAAAGGGGTTCTGACCGGTGTGATGTAGCCTTATTTAGGGCACACATGTCTCAGACTGCTCCCTTAGAGAACAGTCTCAAAGTCTGTACTCACGGATTAGTAGTTTCTTCCTCCCAGTCATGGAAAGAACAAAAGGCACCTTTCTTTATGAACATAAGAACATATGAAATTTGCCAGCAGATAAAGGCCTAGAGGTCTATCAAGTCTGCCTGAATGCACAGTTAGCACTCCTTATTCTGCAGCTGCCCCCCTCCCCCACCCTTCCCCTCCACTGACTGTCCCCCTTGCCCTGTCCCAGCTCCTTTTGAAACAGTCAACTGTTCTACTGCATATCACTTCTGCTGGTAATACATTCCACCCAGCTACCACACTCTCTGTAAAAAAGTGTCTCCTCATCTCCCTCCTGAACCTTCCTCCCTCCCTCCAGTCCCATATCATGGCCTAGGGTGTCCCTCCCCTCCCTTACTTAGAACAGCCCCCCTGTACCTGTCTTGTTTATTCCTTTCATGTACTCAAAGGTTTCAATCATGTCCCCATCCCTTCTCTCCTCCAGTGAGTACGTGTTAGGGGAGAGGGAGAAGGAGCCTTTTAGCTGGTGGCTGTGAGTGCAAGTAGATCTGAAAGAATTTCTTAGCTGGGATTTCCGTGTGTTTGTAATTGTATTTGAGGGCTTGTCTTAACTGCCATTTATTGTGCTTTTACATTTAGTTTGGGCAGGAGTAAAGGATTCTAGCAGGCAAATTGCTGTTTGTGTGTTTAAAAGTTGCTGTCTGGCCTGTAAGTGCAGGAATCATATTACAGGGGATTAGTATTGTTTGAATATGAGGTGTAACTGCCATCTCAGTTAGTCTTCAGTTAGGGGAGATGGAGAAGGAGCCTTTAGCTGGTGGTTGTGAGTATAAGTAGATCTGAAAGATTTTCTTAGCTGGGATTTTTGTGTGTTTGTAATTGTATTTGTGGGCTGGTTTTAACTGCCATTTATTGTGCTTTAACATTTAGTTTGGGCAGGACTAAGGGATTCTAGCAGACAAGTTGGTGATTGTGTGAGGTGTCACTGCCAGAGGACTCCTGGGTTGATTGTGTTTAGCCTGTGGGGTACTCCACCCACCCACCAGCCTACAACCCACCAGCCCCAGGCTCCACCCTACATTTATTGGATGAGTCCCATAAGGCCTTGCAACATCGTAATCCTATTAGAGTGATGCTTGGGTAGTGCTGGCTACTGCATCTTGGGTACTGTTTGTATCAATTGCTTGGGCATATGCTGGCTACTGCTGGGAAAAGGGTAGTTTGATTGAATGTATACAGACCGGAGGGTACTTTTAGATTATAGACTGATTGAGTGTATATGGATTTGAGGGTACTTTTATTGCCGAGGGGGGCCCATATTGCCCACACCTAACAGTGAGGATGAGATCAAATGATGCAAGATCTTCAGGAGGGTGATTGGGTCTGTGGGGTGGCCAAAATATTGAATTAGGCAAGAAGGTTTGGGGGATGCCCAGTGTATTGCCAGTTGGCAGGCCTCAGGCGGCAGGTCAAGTGGATCAGCAAACAGTTGGAGGGAGGGAGGGGGTGGGTTGGAGAAGGAAGGGGGGCAGGAACCATATGATGATAGGTGAGGACAAAATGGCATATCCCAGGGTATGGGGTGGTAGTGAGAGGACTAGGACCACATGGTCGCTCCCGGGGGGAGAGAGACATGAAAATACTAGCGTACAGTCTTCACTCTGAAAGGAGGTGGTGGCCCATAGAGAGCCAAGGAAGTGGGAGGGGAGAGAGACAGGAGTGGGCAAGCTTGGGGTAGGCATCACACTTACAAATTGCTTCACCCTGCTGTACCCAGATGATGAGGTGGAAGAGGCTGGTGGGCAGGGGGTGCAGGATGATGGGGAGGAATTACTCAGGTGTTGGAGGGGGTCAGGGGATAGGAGGGGGAGCCTGATCCAAAGGAGGGGAGGGCATGGAGAACTTGAGATCAGGGCACCAGATAGGCGGGAAGGGGGACAGGAGCCCAGGTCTGAGGGAGGCAAGGCAGAGGGGGATGCACAGAACAGAATTAGGGTGTATGAGGACAAGACCCAGAACAGGGCAGAGTTGAGGAAGGCCAAAGTGGACAAGGAGGGGGGTGAGGAGGGGAGCACTCTGGGTAGGCCAGCTCTGAGACTGGAATTTCCAGAAGGGGGTGTAGAGAACACCTGGGCACAAGGGTCAATTACTACAGAACCTATGGGGGAGGGTGGGGAGAAGGAAAGCAGGAATAGGAGGCCTGGGTGGAGAAGTCAATGGCAACAGACCAACCAAGGAAGAGTTAAGGGGGGCGACTAGTGATATTCAGGCTGTGAGGGGTGCTAGGCGCAAGCTGGGAGAGGAAGACAGAAGAGGGAGCCTGGAAGGGCACAATCAACTAGTGATGCCCAGGCTGTGGGAGGGGCAAGGAGCAACTCAGAGGTCATAGCCAGGAGAAAGAGTCTGGAAGGGCACATACAGACCTGTGACCCCCAAGTTGCAGTGGGTGGGAGGAGAAAACTGGGGGACATAGGCTGAAGAGGGAGCTTGGAAGGGCACACACAAAATATAGACACCCAGGCTGTGGGGGGTGCAAGGAGCAAGCCGGGGGACGAAGACAGAAGAAAGACTATGGAAGGGCACAAATGGACTAGTAACTTGGAGGAAGAGATGAAGCTGCTCCTGCTGGGTGACTACATGATTAGAGGTATCCAGTGGGAGGGGGCTGGGAAGGGAAAAGGCAGCCCAGTCAAGGTTAAATGTATCCCAGGCCTATCAGTACATAAGGCCAAATTCCAGCTATACTCAATGACAAGGGAATGCGGAGGATCCCCAGACTTTCTAGTTCACCTGGGAGCAAACAATTTAGAAGGGAACACTGAACTGGAGATACAGGCAAGATTCAGGGAATTGGCCAGGGTTTGCTACCCTATAGGATGCTCAATCTCCTTTTCTGAGATACTGCCAGTACCAAGGACAAGCATGGAAAATAAGCAAAAACTGAGTGGTGTGAACCAGTGGCCCATGGAGTGGCACAAGTCAGAAGGGTGTGGATTGATGGGGGACTGGGGTGATACATGGGAAGACAAGGGGCTATATGCCAGGGATAGGCTGCATCTCAACTTGGAGTGGAGGGAGATCCTTAAACTAAAACTTTTTGGATTCATTGGTGATAGGTGGGATTTAAACTTGTAAAGGGGGGAGGGATAGAAAGACTGAAAGCCCCAGCCAGGAAGCTTGAAGGTTCAGGACTGGATCATACAAAGTGGGCTGCAGGTGGCGTTAAAAGACCAGGGGGAACTGAGGTGGGAAGAGAGATGGGGGATTACGCTGGGCTGAGAAGACTGTAGGGGGGGGAAGGAGGAGGATGGTCCTGATCAATGCCAGAAGCATGGGCAATAAAATGCCAGAGCTCCAGGCAATGCTAGTTGAGGGTGCAGCAGACTTTGCAGCAATTACTGAGACATGGGCCACCCAGAGGCATGATTGGGACCTAAATTTAGAGGGATACACAATGTTTAGGAAGGATAGGGGGGTGGGAAGGAGTGTGTGTGTGGCATTGATAGTCAAAAATAACATAGTAGTTGGTGGAATCGAGGAGGCAGAAGGAGATGTGGAGGCAATTTGGGTAACACTACAAATGAGGGAGGGGTAAAATATTGAAAATAGGGGTGGTGTACAGACCCCCAGCAATGGAAGTGGGACTGGAGGATGATCTGGCTGAGAACATCAGGGGTCACTGTGGCCTCAGAAAGGGCAGGGTGGTGATCATAGGTGACCTGAACATGCCGGGGACAGACTGGGGCAGTATGATATCCTCAGTGGCCAGGGAGCAGAGGTTGATGGATGTCTTCTAGGATGCCTTCCTAGTCCAGCATGTGGAGGAGCCTACTAGGCAGGATCTGATCATGGACATTGTCCTAGCAGATAGTGACCAGATAAGGGGCCTGGAGATGAGCAGCCCATTGGCAGGCAGTGAGCATGCCACTGTCTGGTTTCTTATGTTCCTAGGGGGAGAGGAATTTTGCACTAACACAGAAGTAATAGATTTTAGGGGGGGTGGACTTTGAGAGCATGGAAAGGATTCATAAAGGGTGCTTAGATGAGATAAGGCCAGACATGGATGCTGGTAGCTTGTGAGAAACCATTAAGAAGCGGGTGCAGGAGGCTTTGAGGGCCTGTGCAAAGGGAAGGTGCAAGCAATGTATGGCCAGTAAGCCATGTTGGTGGACCTGGGAGGAGAAAAAGGCTGCCTATGTGCACTTAAAGTGCTCAAGGGGGGGATAGGGAGAGGGGAGAGTATGATTTCCTGGCTAAGAGGGTCATCAGGGTGGTAAGGGGGGGCCAAGGCAAAGAAAGAGCTAACCTGGCCAGGAATATCCTCGGGGGACAAGGGTTTTATAGATACATAGGGAGAAAAGAAAGTGAGGGCTCTGATCAGCAGGATCAGAACTGGGGGGGGATGGGTGCAGGAAGCTGGGGAACAAGCAGAGGTGCTAAATGAGTACTTTGCCTCTGTCTTTAATGGGAGAGATGGGGGATATTTCCAACCCGATGGGAGGGTGAAGGAGCCCACTGAACCAGGAGGTCAGTTGGAGACTGAAGGACTGGATGAGACTAGGGCAGGGATGGGTCATATCTAGAAGAGGAGGAGAGGATACATGAGGAGGGGGTTGGGAGGGTGAAATCACAGCTGATAGGGTGAGAGAGGACCACTAGTCACTAAAGGCTGAGAAGGCATGGGGGCCAGATGGGGTGCATCCAAGGGTGCTGAAGGAACTGGCGGATGTGCTGGCAGCTCCACTGACCTCACTCTTCAACATCTCCCTGATGACAGGATGGGTGCCTCAATATTGGAAGGTGGCTCATATGGTGCCTATCCACAAGGGAGGTCTAGAGAGGAGATGGAGAATTATAGGTCCATTAGCCCAATGTCTGTGGTAGGCAAGGTTATGGAGGGCATTATCAAGGAGTGGCTCGGGGGCAGCTGGAAAAGTTGGGGCACCTGGATGACAGGTAGTATTGTTTTGTTCTGGGGAGGTTGTGCCAGACTAATCTGGTGGAGTTTATGACTGGGTGATGGGTGCCCTGGACTGACATAGCCAGTAGACATCCTCTAGCTGGATTTCAGTAAGGCATTTAATTTGGTTCTACAATGGCCTACTAACAAAGCTGGGGGGTGGGGTGGGGGCAGTTGCTCAGGTGGGTGTAAAACTGGCTTATGGGGTGAATACAGCGGTAGTGGTTGAAGAGATAGTCTTCTCCCCAGGGGTCATCAGTGGGGTCCCCAAGGTTCAGTCCTGGGCCGCTCCTGTTCAATTCCTATGTCTTGGACATAGGGTGGGTTGTTAGGAGTAGGTTGAGTCTCTTTGTGGATGACTCAAAACTCAGAGCACTGGCAGATGGGCAGGAGGGAAGAGAGGCCCTGCAGGTGGATCTGGATACCCTTGGGGGGTGGGCAAGGAAGTAGGGGTTGAAGTTCAATACAGGGAAATGTAGGGTGCTGCATCTGGAGGTCAGAAACCCAGGACATGCATACATCCTGGGGAGGGGGGACCACACTGCAAGTCACATCGGGAGACAGGGACTGAGGGATAGTGGTGAACAGCAAAATGAAAAACACAGAGAACTGTCAAAGAGCTTCAGCAAAAGCAAACAGGATACTGGGCTACATAACCAGGGGGATTACCTCCAGGAGGAGGGAGGTGATCCTCCCTCTGTATAATGCCCTGGTTAGGCCGCATCTTGAGTACTCTGTGCAGTTCTGGAGATCCCATCTTAAGTAAATACTTTCAAATACCTTGGCATCACTTTTGACCAAGGGCTCACCTTTGCAACCCACATTGACAACACTGCAAAAACAGTGAACCAACGCCTTGGAATACTATTCCGTAACCGTCAATTTCTAAATCAAGCGGCATTGAGAATAGCTATACAGAGTTCCATAATCTCAATCATTGACTATGGCCTTATTATTTATGGCTCAGCTACCTCCACTGCTCTAAGGTGTATCTCAATCACTCTAAATAAGGCCTGCCGTTCTCACGGGGCTCAAAGACTGACTCACACGTGTGATCTGTACTATGAATCAGGCTGGTTGAACCTATCAAATTGTCTTATTTATCTCACCTGCACAATGGCAAAAAATCTATCTTGGGACTGACTCCATTATGTATTCAAAATCTACTCCGACTGAATCCTGGCTCACGACCTCCACCAGATCTGAGCACCAACCTTTCCTGGTTCAAGATGCGGACTGCACAGGGACAAGATCTTTACCGCGCCAGGGGCCCCGACATGGTTCAATGCCTTAGTCCACCTACTCTATCCTCAACCTCGCTTGAAGCTTTCAGATCCATGCTCTATGCCCACTCACACCACTAGCAACTGTGATTGTGCTAGATAAAGACTACTACTTCTCATGTCCATCCTCACATCTGAGGCCTCTTCCTCCCTGACTAATAAACCCTCTGGTACCTCTACTACTTCCTGTCTCCCACCCAAACTCACTCCCCCCTTTTCCTGTCCTCTCACTTACTCTCCCTCACACCACCTTCTCCTCTCTAGCCTCTTTGGTGCCTAATAAGCACCTCTCCTGGAAGTTTCCTTAACCCCGAAAATTGTCTACCGCTTGAACCTGTTATAGCTTGTTTTTCTATGAAACTTAAAAACATTACTGCCTTAAACTGTTAATAGCAAATTTATGATGTAACTTTCCTGTCTGGTTTTACCTGTAATGTGTATTGTGCTCTGTTAAATGTTCTTTGTGATGTGGAACCTTTGTAAAAGAGCCCTGGCTCAAAGGTATTAATTCCTAGACTATTAAACTAAACTAAACTAAGAGGGACATAGCGCTGCTGGAGACGGTCCAGAGGAGGGTGACCAGGATGATTCAGGGCATGGAGAGTAGGACCTATGAGCAGAGACTGGATGAACTCAATCTGTATGAACTGGAGGAGAGGAGGGACAGAGGGGACATGATAGAGACTTTCAAATATGTAAAGGGGATAAATAAGGGTGGAGCCATGGAAGTGTTCAGGCTTAAGAAGTGAGGAACTACCAGGGGGCATGAGTGGAAGCTGGAAGGGGGGAAGTACAGGGGGGAGTGCAGGAGATACTTCTTCACAGAGAGGGTGGTGTAATCATGGAATGCACTGCCCAGGATTCTGGTGGAAGAAGCCACAGTGGAAGGATTCAAGAAAGGTTGGGACATGTACAGGGGGAAGCTGAGGCCAGGAAGGGCCACGTCTGGGGTTGAAGGGGTGAAGAAGCGAGCACCTAGTAGGGGGCTAGCTTCCGAGCAGACACGATAGACCATGGGGCCTATTCTGTTGGCTTTTACTATGATACTATGATACTATATTCAGATCCCTCAGCCTCCTCTCATATGGTAAGTCCCCCAGTCCCTTGATCATCTTTTTCACCCTGCACTGCACCCCTTCTAGCAACTTGATGTCCCTCTTCAGATATGGGTGCCAGTAGAGCATGCAGTACTCCAGATGCGGTCAAACTAATGACCTATACAGTGGCAGAATCACCTCCCCCCTCCTCGAGGAGATACCCCTTGCAATGCAACTCAGCATTTTGTTGGCCTTTGCAGTTGCCTTCCTACACTGTGCCGAGTTGTTCATTAACTCTGTAATGAGCACCCCCAGATCCCTCTCCTCCTCTGTCTTGGCTAGCTGCACTCCCTCCATCTGGTAACTTCTCCTTGGATTCTTTACCCCAAAAGGCAGCACCTTGTACTTTTTGGCATTACACCCCAGTTGCCAGGTGTCTGACCAGGTTTCCAGCTTTCCCAGATCATCCTGCAATCCCTACCATCCCCCTAGGTCATCTGCCACCACTCCCATCTTGGTGTCATCAGCAAATAGACTGATCTTGCTCTTGATGTGCAATGATTTGTCTGCAATGAATATCCCAAACAACACTGGTCCCATCACCAAGCCCAGTGGAACACCACTCATCACTACCCTTGGGGATGAGCGTGCCCCACACACCACCACCACTCTCTGTTGCCTTCCCTGAAGCCTGTTCCCTACCCATCTCACTAGCTTTGCACCTGCTCTTGTGCCTTCTAACTTACTTCCCAGCCTCCCATGTGGCACTGAGTCAAATGCCTTACTGAAGTCCAGATACAGGACATTCACTGCATGACCCCTGTTCAATAGCCCAGTTACCCAGTCATAGAACTCCACCAGGTTGGTTTGGCAGGATCTGCCATGTATGAAGCCATGTTGTCTGCTGTCCTGTAGTCATTTGGCCTCCAGGAGGGCTATCAGCTTACCCATGGTGGATGGGAAGCTCACTGGTCTGTAGTTACTTGGTTCATCATTGGGGCCACTCTTGTGGAGGGGCGCCACATGAGCCATGCTCCATTTCTGAGGTACATTCCCTGAGTGTAGTAAGGCATTAAATAGGTCTGCTAAAGGTCCCACAAGGACCTCTGCCAGCTCATTCAGTACCCTAGGGTGGATGCCATCTGGGTCTGGCACCTTGTCCACCCTCAGTGCCCTCAAACCCTTCAGAACTCTGCCCTCCATGATTTCCCTGCCTGTCACCCTTCCCCCCTGCTTCTGCTGTTTCTTCCCTCTTGGGTATCACCCCCTCTTCTCCTTAGTAAATACCGAGCAGAAGTAATCAGTTAATGCTTCTGCCTTATCGTCCCCTGATTCCACTCAACCCCCCTTCCTAATCCTTACTATGTGGTCTTTATAGTTCCTTTTCTCCCTGATGTACCTAAGGAAGTCCTTCTCGCCCTTCTTAATGGCTTGTGCCAGCTTGAGCTCTGTAGATGCCTTGGCTCCCCTTACTGCCCATGTCACCTCCTTCGAGTCCTTCAAGTACTCCTCCCTGTCCTCCCCCTCCCTGTTTTCTTGTACCTCCTAAAGGCAGCTATTTTCTTCCTAACCTTTTCCATGACCTCCTTTCTCACCCAGCTTGGTTTCTTAGCCCTAGCCTTCTTGCTCTGGGCCTTGTTGCAGGTTCTGGTTGCCTCCTCAATCCCCAGCTTTATGAGCTTCCACCTCTGGTTATTACCCATGCTAGGTTGAATTCTTGCCCATTACCCTTTTACCACTTCCCTTATCCTCCCAAAGTCAGTCCTCCTGAAGTCCAGCAGCCTTGTGCCAGATTTCACTCCTTCCTTGTCTATATCCAATGTGAGCCATACTGAGTGGTGATCACTCCCTGATAGTGGTTCTTCCACCCTAAGTTCCTTCACAAACTCCCCATTTGCCAGCACAAGGTCAAGGGTGTTCTCTAACCTGGTTGGTTCACTTACCATCTGCATCAGGAAGCTGTCTTGGAAGGCATCCAGCAGTACCTTCTCCCTTCTGTTGCTGGTTGCAGGGGTACTCTAGTCCACTCCTGGCATGTTGAAGTCCCACACAATTATCACACTACCCCTTTTACAGGTCCTTCTGATCTGTCCTTCTAGTTTCTTGTCTAACTCCTCCATCTGAGAGGGTGACCTATACACCACTCCCATTCTGAGAGTCCTATTCTTGGAATCCTGGATTTGCATCCAAAGTGACTCTGTGCTACCCTCCTCCCCTTCCTCCCTTACACACTTCAGTCCTTCCCTCACATATAGTGCCACCCCATCTCCTTTCCCAATCACCCTATCCCTATGAAATAACCTGTACCCTGGTACAGACAGGTCCCGGTCATTGTATTGGGTGGCCCACGTTTCTGTGATGGCTGCAATGTCCACTTCTCCCTCTGTTATGAGCGCCTGTAGGTCTGCAATTTTTCTCCCAAGACTCTTAGCACTAAGTGTGGCCACCTTCCACCCTTCCCCTCCCATCCTCCCCTCCTTTACTAGCATCACCAATAGTACTTGCCCTTTGTCTTTTGTCACTGTTTTGGGGGTAAGTTCATGTGGCTTCCCAACCTGTGGTCTCTGCATATCTCTTGTTCTCTTGCCACCCCCTCACTCCTAATTTAAATTATCTTTCTCTGGTAGCTGTCAGAGTCTACTCATTGTTCTTCCTTAAGGCAACTGTGAACTTCAGGAACTTCAGGGGATTACCCCTTGAATCCACAAGAATTGCATTACCTCTCCCTCCCTCCCCCTGGAGTGAAACTAAAGAGTCCTGCAGGAAAACTGAAGATTTTACCAAACTAGGGTGAGAAATACCAGGCCTCCCTTTGACACAGCCCAAATGGCAGACCTTCTGCCACTCTGACTGCCTCAGTTGAACTTACTGATGAACATTCTAAGCTCCACGAGAGCAGCTGACTCTAAAATTGCTATGCTGCTGTGAGAGTTCTAAATAACATCATCATCCTTCTCTCAGGCCAGCTTAGTAAACAATGATGTTATTATGTAGAAATGACCTAATTAGCTCCCCAACAGCTGCCTTTTCCTACCTGCCTAAGACTAGGACTAATGGGAATCTAGTATCCTGAGTGGAATGGGTTGTTACACTTAGTTATGTCAGCTCGGCCATGTTGCATAAGGCTGACTCCAAGGCAAACTGCACATGTGCGAGTATCATGCATGTGCAGTACTGTAATCACTGCAGTATTATGACTGACTCTGGTTCAGCTAGAGCACTGCATGGTCTTTTCACTGCTTTTGCCACTCCTAAAAGCTGTCCACAGCCATAATGGCTCTCACCAGAACTTGTTGATTTAGGGTGCTAACCACAATACATCACTATAATCAGAGAAGTAACCAACTAAAAGAACTCCCAGAATATTAAGAGAGCAAGCTATTAAATGTTGAGGTCCAAAATTCCATGCAATTTGGGCAAGGTTTTTTGTTCAACTCCATTAATGAGCAGGATTTCACTTTTGTTTCATAAACACTTTTGTCAAATGTAAATTATAGGGGCACAGCACTGGAAATTGAAGCCATGTGATCTATCCATATAACATCCTTCCTATATTAGGCAGCTGCACTGCACATAACTCCTATGATGATGCTAATGGCCTGATGGGATTGCCTCTCCTGGATTGTCAGGTGATCTGTGCTTCAAGATTGTGGAGTTCACGATACATACTGTCATTTTCCCATATGCAGCTGTTTGGTATCAAGATGAGTAATTAGGATGTTCAGATTACTAAAAATGCTTTTAGAAATAATATACAGAAAGTTCCAAATGAATTAACAAGCAACAAATGAACTGAGTCATGCTGAATCATACAATGTGACTGATGCTCATCTAATGTGAAAACAACTATTGGTTTTATGTTTACTGTCACTGTCACCAAATGAAAGTAATGATGTCAGAGTATGAATGTGTGACCATCAGATGCTCACAAAAATGAGATACCACATCTCTGAAGGCTATGGTAGTGTAGGAAACAATAACCTAATCAAATAATCAAACAATCAATAATAGAATAAATACGTGGCAGTCCTGCGAGGTAATTTCAAGAACATATCTAATATCTTAAACCATCTGTGACATGGGGGAGATTTAAAACCAGACCTCTAGCAATGCAAAGCCAGCTACTTGAAGACATGCAGCATTCCTGCATTAAGATATATTAATGTAAAGCCCAAAGGTACACTGCCTGTCTGTTTGGACCAACTGCAATAGAGAATAATGAAAAGGGTTAAAGCAAAGTTTTAAGAAAACAGTTTCTACATTAGGCAAGCATCTTTCATTTCCAAATCAAAATGTCATGGCTTAGATTCTTTAATGATAATTTGGCAACCAACTACCTTTGACACTTTTTCATTATGAAGACATATTGGACCACTGCTAGCTAATAAATGTCAGTGCTCAAAAATATGATCTGTGGTTGGCTGTGATAAAGTTTAGCATTGTATTTCTCAAATTTGAAACTGATTTAGTCATGTGGCTGTATGGATACTTAGTCTGTGCTGCCGATAGTTAATTAAACAGATGTTGCAGAGGGGAATCATTAAGTCGAGCCTTGCAATTCGCAGTTGGGACCTGAATGACATTGTAAAGTTAATGTATCATAAAAATACTGCTGTCATAATTCTGTGTAATCTGAGTAAATTAAATGAACAAGTACAGGGGGAAATACATTTCTTCTCCAAACATTTAACAATCATTAATTAAATGGCCACAAGGTGACCTTTTTAAACAATTGTTATCAGGGAAACTATATAGTGTATCTAATGTAGGATAATTTCCTGGGGGGGGGGGTTTCTGTCCTTCTGTGCTGCTTCCATATACTACAGTAGTAAACATTAAATTTAAAACTGAATTGTTACTGCTGTAGTCTAAAGAAATAACAATTCAGCTCCGAAGTGATTTAAAATGCTTATTTTCTTTGGTCACACTGAAACAAATTCCCATTGTAAATGATCACACAAGTGTGGTCTGATATGCCAAGACTGCCAGTTATTGCAGGTGACATACATATAATACACTCTCCAGTGCAAAACATAATTCACCTCATTAGTTAAAGCAGGACTTCCTAAGCTCAATAAAAAGATTGTAAGAGTGTTAAAAATATCTTCCCTAGCAACATGTGTAGGGTTGCTGATAACATAGCATGTGTGTGTGTGTGTGTGGGGGGTTATAACCGGAGGGACTACTGAAATGGCTTATGTCTTCAGAATCAGATGGTACATACTGCACATGTTTATTGCACTCACCAATTTGGGATTTTTTTTTCAACCCACTCTTTATTGTGATCGTGTTTGGTCATGATGATTGTGCTTTTGAGTTTTTTTTCCTACTACTATTGTCAGAAGTAAGCTTCAATTATTAATAATAACTTATAACATAACTGCTAAAAGGATTAATCAGGGAGAAGTGGAAGAACATGACCTTGAGGATGTTTGCTTGACATTATTCTCTACAAATGGAAAAAAACATCATGCTAGATTTAATTTATAGACCTCCACAGGACATGGAATTAGATCTTAGGACAATGGATATCCTTCAAGGACTAAACCTTGATGATGGATTACAATTGCTGGAAGATTACAATATGCCCAGTACTAGCTGGGACATAGGAGAAGGTGAAGCAAGTATTGAGAAAATCTTTTTTTTTGAGATTATTAACAAATTAGGATTAGAGCAATATGTAACTAGAAGTATGAAGAAATAATACACTAGAGCTAGTTCTGAGTAACCCAGATAATCAGATAACCAATTGTACAGTCAAGTTACCCTTAATAGGAAGTGACCATGGTGTTGTGTGGATTAACAATAAAGGGTTAACATGTAGAATTAATGAACTCACAAAAATTAAATGTTTCAATAAAGCAGACTTCCATAATATGAAAATTGAACTAAGGGTATGGGACAGGATAACTGGGTTTTAAGATAGAAAACATGATATGATGTGGGAAATGTTAGTTGCAAAACTCAATGGTCTGAGAGAAAATTTTTTGCAGGAGCAAACGAAATATAACAGACAGGACAGGATATCAGGATGGTTAAACACAAAAGTGAAATCAATTATTAGGAAAATGAGGAAACTGTACAACAGAGCAAAGAAAGTAAATTAAGCAATCATGCATAGCAGGGTGTGTGTCATGCTGGGATAACATTATGCCTCAGGTGGTTGGACACAAGGCCACAGGCTGAGTGCATCCAAGACCCAAGCAGTGACATTATCCCAGGACAACACACACCCTGGAGTGCATTATTGCTAATATAAAATGATTATATAAAAACAAATTAAATAAATTCACATTTAAAACAGTTTTTGTCAATATATTCTGCATGGATTGATATTGAACAAAACATATTGTTCTTTTTTGTGTTTGCCCCATAGGCGGAGCTGTAATCTATGTGCTGTGTCAGCTCTCATGTAAAAAATATTTTATTCTCTCTCCCCTCCAGCCTTTTATTTTCACTGGGACACTTGTGCAATATACTTTGAGCAGCAGCTATCCAAGAGATCTGTGTTTTGGAACAGTTTGGCAGTTTGAAAATGACTGTGAGTGCAGCATATGTGTGACTTTGTAACTGAAACTGCTCTGATTTGTTTCATGTTGCTACTCTGCTGAACTGAGGGGATTACCCAGGTGTGTGCAAGAGGCCATTTAACTGCATGTAATTTCAGCTCAGGGGTGAGCCAACAATAGAGCAGGTTTGCCTCTGTGGGAGGATTGCTGCAGCATTTAAACATTGTGCTCACGCATACATGAGTGTGAGGAAGTATGAAAAGCACTGGAGTAGATTTTATAGGAATATGTACCCATAAACGAGAGGGACCTCATTTTAAATTGGTTTTATTGTTTATCTGGTTTTGTATTTTTGGTTTTAACTGGTGGGTCTGGTTGTTTTCGGGTGGGAAGGCTTTCTACAAATTTAAGGAGTGATGCTCGTGGAAGATTTAGCTGTTTAGATAAGCTGTCACCTGACTCCTTTTCAGTCCCTTTTTGAGTTAGGATTTGATTTTTCTTTCTCTTCTTTCCTTATATGTATAATAGTGGTAAGATGGTAAACAAAAATGTTAAAGGGGCAACTAAAGGGAAGCAAAGGATAAATCCAAAAAAGAATAAAAAAGGCAATTGCTGTGTTTATACGCAGGAATTGGTCATCACGGCTTCGACCCCTAAGGATTTGGTAGAAAGTCCTGTAGTATCCTACTTACCTCACTCCTTTAAGGAGTTTATGAATGAGGAATGCAGATCAGATTTAGCTGGAGATAATTCAGAATTTAATGGAAATTGAAAACAGTTAAGGGGCCAGAAATAAGACATGACTGGAGTGGTGCAGTGCAGTGGCTGTGGAGCAGCAGTCTTCTGGGAGACGTTCTGGAGGATGCGGTGCTGTCCCATCTGCATGCACCTCTCTGGGCTGAGGGAGGAGGTTGCTCATCTCCAGGCTGAGATGACCAGGATTTGTGGGACCTCCTCTTCCATCCAGGGACCACCAGTGCCACTGCCGTTGCCTCAGAGGTTGCCAAGAAAGAGGAGCGGTTGGACCACAGTGGGCTCAGGGAGGGTGAGGGTGGTGGAACAGAGGCACATCCCTCCAGTTGTACCTCTCCATAATTCCTATGCCATTCTGGCAAAGTGTGGTTCCTCTATGGAGGCACCCGTAGTGGAGACCAAGGAGGATGCTGGGAACCTCCATAAAGGAGACCCACAGGAGGGTGGCAGGGGACCCTGCATGGGAAGGAAACAACTCCTGGTGGGGGACTCCATTGTTAGGAAGGTAGAAATGGGGGAGGAAGGGGAGAGGGAGGTAAGGTGCCTGCCTGATGCCATGGCTTGGAGGGACAGGGAGTGAATCCTCGGGATTGCCAGAGCAGCTGCACAGGGAAGGGAGCTGGATGTCATTGTCCACCTAGGGACAAATGACCTGGCTAAGAAAGGTATTAGAGAAGTGCAGGAAGAGTTTGTGGAATTGGGAAGGGGCCTTAGTCAAGTAGCACGCACGGTAACCTTCTCAGAGGTGCTGCCCATCTGTGGCATAGGAGGAGGCTAGGGTGTTCCACACCATGGGATTCAATCAGTGGTTGAAAAAGCGGTGCGGAGCTCAGGAATTTGGCTCATTGTGGATCAGTCCACCTGGAAAGTGATGCAAGCCCATACTGGCATGATGGGCTGCATCTGTCCAGGAGGGAACCAGGATCCTAGGTGATAGGTTTAAATGCTTCATTAGCAAGCTTTAAACTAGCCAAGGGGAGGCACTGGAAAGTAGGGAAATCTAGCCCCAAATAATCACGGTAGTAAGTGTGGCAAACACCAACATAGAGGTGTCGATAGGGAGAAGGGCAGGGGTAAATGGAGAAAATGACAAAGGCAAGAAGGACAGGGATGGGGCAAAAGGGAGTAAGGCCATCAGGAAATGGAGGGTAATGAGTACCAATGCCCGTAGTCTGGTCAACAAGCTCACTGAACTGGTGGCCTTGATGGAAGAGGGATGCCTGGATATCGTAGCAGTCACAGAAACATGGTACACAGAGAACCATGACTGGGATGTTAACATACCAGGGTACATAACCTACAGGAGAGACAGGCAGGGGAGAAGAGGGGGAGGAGTAGCTCTCTGTGTAAAGGAAGGGATAAAAGCAACTGAGCAAAAGAGTAAACAGGGAGGAGAGAGGCACTGTGGGTCACCTTGGAGACTGGAAAGGGCACCAGTCCGCACAGGGTGTGTACAGACCCCATGTCAGGGGGAGGGAATGGACAAGGATATGATAGAAGGCATTCTTAGAATGGCAGAGAAAGGGGAGATACTATTGATTGGAGACCTGAATATGCCAGATGTTAACTGGAGCACATTTGCTGCAGCCACATCCAAAAGCAGGGCCATTCTTGATGCCCTACAGGTGGCAGGCATTAGATAGCTAGTTTCAGAACCCACTCGTGAGGGAGCAATCTTAGACCTCTTACTCTAAAATGGGGCAGTGAGAGGATCTCAGATCTAGAAGTGGGTTGCCATCTGGGGACAAGTGACCATCAAACAATGTGGTTCACATTAAACTCAGCTACAGAGTCAAGCCATACAAAAGTGAGGGTACTGGACTTTAGGAGAGCTGACTTTGGCAAGATGGGAGAGTGCCTCAGAAAAACACTAGCAAACAGGCTAGAAGGAGGTGTGGAGCAACAATGGGGAATCATCAAAACCGCCATCACAGAGGCAACAAGCCTTTGTGTGAAGCAAATAAACAAATCAAAACAAAAGAAAAAGCCACTATGGTTCTCAAAAGAGGTGGCTGTGAAAGTGAGGAAGAAAAAGATAGCATTCCAGAAGTATAAGGAAACACAGAAGGAGCAGGACAGAGAGCTGTACCAGTTAAGGCAGAAGGAAGCAGGGAGGGAAGTCAGAATAGCAAAGGCCCAAACTGAGGAAAAGATAGCCAACTCAGTTAAGAAGGGGGATAAAACCTTTTATAGGTACATCAGCGAGCGTAGAAAGACAAAGGGAGGGATAGTGAGGCTGAATAGAATGAACGGTGGGTGGGCAGAGGGGGACAGTGAAAAAGCAGGGATACTGAATGAATATTTCTGCTCAGTATTCACAAAAGAGGAGGGGGAAGTGCCTAATCCAATTAACAGAAGCACTCTTGATAGGGGGGTCGATCCCAGTCCTTTCACAGAAGAAAGGGTTCTGCAAGAACTCCTAAAACTGAAGGTGGACAAAGCAATGGGTCCTGATGGAATTCACCCCAGAATTCTAAAAGAATTAAGGGAGGAACTAGTGAAACCACTGGCTACTCTTTTTAATAAATCATGGGAGGATGGTGTGGTACCCGAGGACTGGAGAAGGTGGATGTGATTCCCCTTCACAAAAGTGGGTCCAAGACAGAGGCAGGAAACTATAGACCTGCCAGTCTGACCTCTGTGGTAGGGAAAGTGATGGAGTCACTTCTGAAGGAAAGAATAGTTGAGTACCTAGAGGCCAGTGGAACACAAGACCCAAGGCAGCATGGATTCACAGCGGTAAGGTCATGTCAGATGAATCTAATAGATTTCTTTGACTGGGTGACCAAAGTAGTAGACCAGGGAGGGGCTGTGGACATGGCCTACCTAGACTTTAGCAAGGCATTTGACACAGTCCCACACAAAAGATTAATAGTCAAATTAACCAGCCTGGGAGTGGGTCCCAGGGTGGTAGCCTGGGTAAAACATTGGCTGCACAACAGGACACAGAAGGTAATTGTAAATGGAGTCCACTCTGAAGAAAGAGAGGTTACTAGTGGGTCACCGAGGGTTCAGTATTGGGTCCAGTCCTTTTAATGTCTTCATCAGTGACATTGCAGAGGACTGGAAGGAAAAGTATGCCTTTTGCAGATGACACAAAGATCTGCAACAGGGTTGATACACAAGGAGGCGTGGAAAGGATGAAAAGGGACTTGGCAAGGTTGAAGGAATGGTCAGAAGTATGGCAGCTAGGATTCAATGCAAAGAAGTGCAAAATAATGCACCTGGGAAACAAGAACCCAGGGGAAGAATACACAATGGGTGGGGAGGTAGTAACAACAACAAAAAGAAAGGGACCTGGGAGTAATCATATCAGATGACCTTAAGGTTAGCAAGCAATGTGAGAAGGCAGTAGGGAGGGCTGGGGGTATACTGGGATGTATAGGGAGAGGCATCAGCAGCAGAAAACAGGAAGTTGTTATCCCTCTGTACAGACAGTTGGTGAGACCCCATCTGGAGTACTGTGTCCAGTTCTGGAGACCCCATCTCCGCAGGACATAGACAGGATAGAGGTAGTCAGAGGAGGGGCAACTAAAATGGTGCAGGGTCTGCAAGAGAAGCTGTATGAGGAGAGACTAAAGGAGCTTAATATGTATACCCTTGAGGAAAGAAGGGAGGGGGACATGGTAGAAACTTTTAAGTACCTCAGTGGAATCAACAAGTCCAAGAGGGTAGCATCTTTCAGAAAGAGACTTGCAAGAACAAGGGACACAATTTAAAGATAGACGGAGGGCTTCAGGGCAATGTGAGGAAGTATTATTTCACAGAGAGGTAGTGGATGCATGGAACAGCCTTCCTGAGGAGGTTGTGGGGTCTAAAACTGTGGGAGAATTCAAGAATGCATGGGACAGACATAAGGCAATTCTTGTTGGGGGGTAGGAAGAAATAGGCTGTTGGTTAACTAGCGTCTATGGCCTATCCTGTAGGTAGGGAAATGGGCAGACTAGATGGGCCAAGCGGTCCTTATCTGCCATCAAAGTCTATGTTTCTATGTTTCTATGTTAATGGAAGAAATCAAATTCCGATGGCTAAGAGCTGGTATGAGAACAGTCTGAATAATACAAATCAAGAGACTTTGATGAATTCATTGAAGAACCAATTTAGTGATAGTGATGGGACTAACAGGGAATTTGAGGAATTTAAACAATTATCCTCTTTTGACAATAAGAATATAACTCCAGACTTGGAAGTAATGAGTAACTTAGGAGACTGGTGTTAATATTCCGTCCCAAGGGAAAATCACTGATTTCTTTAAAAGAAAAACCTTCCTAAAGCCCCTAATAATATTTTTCAGGACGTTCCAAAAATGAACAGCATACGTATGGTTTCTAATATAGGAGGTTACGATTGTACCACTTTTGGGGAAAAAACAAATATAGCAGATCATTCCCAGGTTTTTAGACAAGATGAGTGGATGGGAGAGGTAGAAGCAAGTCAGCAATGCATGTCTGGGCAAGGAGATTATATAGATAAAGATGATGGTATTTCATGCTTTCCCTCAGGAATAAAGTTATTTAGTCTATTAGAGATCTCCAGTGAGGTAGGGGTCTGCAATATTGACTCTAAAGAAATGGTGTATTCATCCCTTAATGATGCCCCTGAAGAGTTTTTTTTTTCAAAAAATGGACAAAGAGGTCCAGGACATCCATTTAGATAAAGATCTTTTGGTTCAGTGTCCGGATACTATATCGAAATATACCATTAAGGCTCTTGCACATCTAGTAATGTCTAATGTTGTTTTATTGGAGGCATATAATGGTATTAAGACAGCTTTGGAAACTCTTTCTAGTTTTTGTCCTGTGAAGTTTGCTGCTTTAGAACAACAAATTTCACAATTATTGGGGGAAAAGAAAGTTCACAGATCTAGGCATAATTTGTCATTTTCTCCCCTAAATGTTCAAGAGCCCTCAAAAGGCAAAAAGGACAAAAACAGGGGTGCAGTAAGTAAGAAAAAAGGGGGGAAGAAAAGTGTGGGCCTGTGGGACTTACTCAGACTCCTAACTTAGGAAAACAGAAAGGTGAATTAAACATTAAGGATGAAAAGACTAATAAAATTGGGGTTACAGGTACCATTAGGATAGGAGAGGTACAGAGAGATACAAAGAAGAATCCTGACCAAAAAAAAAATCTGTACTTGTGGTTGGGACACTTATGAAAGATCAAGAAAAGGGGGAGGGTGATTACACTGCGAAACAAAAAACAAATTCTAAGGAGAATTTAATTAAGGTAGAGCAGTCTAATAAAGATCTTTGCCCAAATCTCATGTTGGCCAAGGAGGATAGTAACCCCAAGGGGTATGACCTGGAAGCATATAATTTAATTTGTACAGGGAAAGAAGTAGTTTTTAAATTAGATAAGCTATATTTTAAACATTATGAATCTACTGCAACCCTAACCAGCCTGATAGCCCATATGTTGAGAGCAGAATCAGGGTTACCAACAGTCGCAGATGCTCTTATTATGGTGACTAGGGATACTTCCAACCCTACTAATTCAGTTTACTTTATGCTCCCTAACATGGATATGGCAAAATTGGTCTAGGCTAAGCAAGGCCTGGTAGACTCTTTGGGATTACTGTTATCAACACCAGTGACCTGGTCAACAATTTGGAAAAATTTTTATAATAGGGCAAAAATAGGAAAAATGTTAACATATGATATATTCAAAACTACTCTTGTAACACTGAATTGGAAGTTTGGAGTTTCCCTTGAAACCTCAATGATCTCTATTTTTGGGCTGGATATATTGGAGGGAGAAACTGCTACTAATTTACCATCATTATTGCGGATGATTTTATTGACTATTATCAAAACCCATATACTTCCAGAAGAATCTGTGGAGGTGAATAGAGTTTGGAATGATAAAGAGGGTACTCAGATTAACTGTATTATTGGTTTTGCACAATTGTTGGTATTACTTTTTGAAAATAGACATGTGTTAGATGAGGTGGGTATTTACATGGTGGAATTGAATGAGTGGGAGACATCAGGTTAATCTAGAGCCATGCAACCTTGACTAAGTTTTTTGGAAATACAAAGTAATGAGTCCTCATTAGAGCAGGAATGGGGGTCAGAAAGTAACCCTGGTTATAATGTCCTTAATTGGAATGTAGCAGGATTCCATAATAAGTTTTCGGATCCACAGTGGGTTGCTTTTATTTTGTGACATGAAGTGATTATTTTCCAGGAGACATGGGTTTTAACATCTTCTTCCTGAATGGATATGAAACTAGTTTTGTGCCAGCAATTAAAGGGAAAAAACATGGGAGGAACAAAGGAAGTCTGGTTACAATGATCAAAATTAGGGAAGGATTAAGGGTAATCAAAAGTTACTCTCCAACTCCCGAGATCCTTATGGTAGTGGTTAACTGGGACCTTTGTATGGTTCTGATTGTTAACATTTATATTCCACCATGTTTTCACACTTACTCTACATATGATTTTTGGTCCAAACTATTGATGGAAATAGATTTAATGATACAGTCAAATTGGATAGATACTGTCCTTTCAGCTGGGGATTTTAACGCGAGGATAGCCAAGTTCGATAATTTATCATTGTTACAAGAACTATTATATATGGCAGATTTGGAAAAAAGAAATAAAACTGACATGATTGTAAATGAGGCAGGGAGACGTTTGAGTACTTTTATCACAGAGAATAATTTCTTGATTATTAATGGGAGATTAGAAGGGGATCATCGGGGTGATAGCACTTTTTTCTCCCCAGTTGGTAAGAGCGTAATTGATTTTATATTATGCTCTCCTTTTAGTTATCATTTCTGTAGCAGATTATATGTGGCTATAAGAACAGAAAGCGATCATGCAGCAATTTTGCTGGATTTTAGGATTTCTGATAGTGTCAGTCCTCCCCCCAATAAGCCCTTGGGGGATATTGAGATTAGTGGGAAAAAAAGGTTAAGATTGAATAATGAGTCAATGCAAGGTGTTTGGAACCTTTTATACTCTTCTATTTTTGTCGAGTTATTTCAGCAGGTACATAATGGCTCCAAAGGTGAAAGAATCAGTGAATTATTAAACATAGGGTATCAACAGATTAAGACACTGATTTACTCAGCTAATAGTGTTAAGACCCAGTTAGCATCCTGGTTTGATGGGTATTGTAAGAGAGAGAAAAGAAATTTGATGAGGGCAATCAGGCAGACAAAAATAAATCCGAGTAAGATGGTGATTATAAATTTAAATAAAATGCGATGGGAGTACAAGGAATTTCTCTGTTAGAAAAAAAGAGAATTTACTGAAAAACAATGTGATGTTATGTACCGAGTTATTAAGGAGGGTGATATTAAGCTTTTTTGGGCTTTGGTGTCCAAGGGGACAGCTGATCAGAATTCTAGACCTCCCATATATATCCCCAAGGAAACTTGGATATCTTATTATAGTCTACTATTTAATAGACATTCTACCAACGATGATGATGTGATAGAAAATTTTAACATTGAGGGGGAATACACATCGTTAGTGTTTTCATTTGGAGAGGTGGAAGAAGCCATTGTGAATTTATCAAATAATAAAGCACCTGGACCCGATTTGATACCGGGAGAAATTTACAAGCGGCACTTAAATTATTGGGTAGTTTTTTTTATTAATTTTTTCAATATCTGATTAAAAGAGAGATTTATCCCATTATCTTGGACAAGAAATATAATAGTTCCAATCCATAAAAAGGGCCAACTTCATTTGCCATCTAATTATAGCCCAATCAGTCCTATTGACAATAGTGGAAAAATCTTTGCTAAAATAATATTACATAAATTACAAGATTGGATTACTGCAAACTCCCCTTTGTCGATGTTTCAAGCAGATTTTCGTAAGGATTGTTCTACGATAGATAATATTTACATCTTAGCCTATCTGATAGAAAAATACAGATCATTTCGTAAAATGAAGCTGTATGCTGTGTTTGTAGACTTTTCTGCAGCATTTGACTCGGTTAATAGAGCCAAGTTATGGGAGATATTATTAAATAGACACGTACCATTAAATTTATTAGCCCCCATTATTAGGTTATATTCTCACACAACATCGGCTATTAGATATGATAATAAGGGCAACATTTCTGACTATTTTAGTACAACTTCGGGAGTTAAACAGGGATGTCCTTTGGCCCCCCGTCTTTTTAATTTGTATATTGATGCCCTTCTGACTTATAAAGATATAGATATTCTTGATTCCCCAAAAATTAAGAATATCCCAGTACATTATCTGGCCTATGCAGACGATCTGATTATTTTTGCTTTATCTGCTCAGGGTTTACAAAATAAAATAAATCAATTTTGCAATAAATGTAAACATTTGGACTTATTAATAAATATGAAGAAAACTAAGCTGCTGATTTTTGCACCCTTACAGGGACATCAAATTAAACCAAGGATTTATTTAAATAATGAACTTATTGAAGTGGTATCCTCTTATATATATTTGGGGGTGAAGTTTGCTTCAAATGGAAATTGGATAGAGCATTGGAGAGGACAAGTGATAAGGGCAAAACTGATTGCTAGGGCTCTCTTCCATTTTGCTAGGAAATATGCAGGATATTTGGTCTCGCCGGCATTGATAGCCGGCGAGGCCAAAATTAATCCTATTCTTTTGTATGGTGCAGAGGTCTGGAACAACAATGTCCCTTCATGGTTGGAGATCCCACTTTCTCTCTACTATAAATCTTTATGGCAGGTTCCACGTGCCACTTCTGATGTTGTAGCTAGGGCTGAATTGGGTAGAGTACCTATTGTTACAATAATTGATATACATCTCATGATTTACTGGTTTACTGGATTAAAATTATTAATCAACAGACTAATATTATGCCTCTACTATGCCTTAGAGAAAAATTATCTTGGCACAAACAGAATTTTAGGTCTCCTTGGGTCAAAAATACTCAATGTATTTTGGGCAGTGTTAATATGCTTCATCTTTGGACAGATTGGGATAAATTAATATCAATATCTTATGTGTTTAAGGAGTATGTCAAAAAGAAAATACTTAGGCTTGCCTATGATAAGCAAATGGAGCTCCTCAGAGCTCAACGTCAGGCCAGATGGTTAGCTCAATATATAGAGAAATATCTTACTCTTGGGCTGACCCTGTTAGAAAGAAAAATGATTACTTGGGCAAGACTGGGAATCATCTGTTCTAAATATGCTTTTTTTAATAAGACAGCTCCACCCAATTCAGGTTTGGAGTTTTGCAGATGTAATAAGGGTTTTCAAGAAGATCTTTATCATATTACGGTACAGTGCCCTTTATATAAAATCCCGCAGTTTAATCTGTTAAATGATTTTCTTATTAAATATGTGAATGCAAAATATGATATTTTATTCATACTTCTTCACCCTCAGACATTGGAGGAGGCTAAGATGGTTTCAAGTTTTTTTTATCAGGTGTTGAAACACAAAGAAAAACGTCTCTCTGCCTATGACAATTAATTTGTTCATGGATTTTTATGTGTTAAAATTTTAAATGTAATATTAGATTTAATTTTTTTTCTTCTCTTTTTTTGTAAATAATTTTATGTGCTTAGTATGTTGTAAAGGCTTGATTGCTGAACAATAAAAACATTGAAGGCTGAAAGCAGTGAAGGAAGTATTGTGGAGACTGCCAGTTTTCTAGACTGATAAGTAAGTCGCCCTGAGCTGTTGTTAGGAGGGGAGAACTTGTCACACTTTGAAAAGCTTTGAACTGAAGTTGAAGTGATTTTAGAAACAGCTGCTGCTTGTAGCTTCTTTAAGAAAGGGGCCATTGCAACACAGCAAGTGCCTGGTCCATTATGGCAGTCTCAGTGAAGGCAGCCTTCATGCAGTGGCTGTTTCTTCAGTTATTTAAAGGCAGATTTTTTTTTTTGAGTGGGGAAACACACTCTCTGTGTTGGTTACCGTGTGAAAGAGAGTAAGATAGGACAGTAGCGAAGGCAGTCAGCGGTACTTGTGACTTCAGGGAGGTCAGGCAGTTGAAGATGAGCCAGTGTCTTACACTATGGTGAAGCCACTTTGTGGGGATGTTTCTTTCAATGTAGAAAAAAATGGTGCGGTTTGTGCAGTTTGGGGGGTACCTCCTAATGTCTTGTTTTGTTGTTTTTTTAAGGGACAAGGTATGAAATGTGTGTGGGGGGCTGCAGTTCATAGCTGCAGCATTAAGCTGTGGAGTGGTGGAATGGTTGGTGACTGTATTATGTGGTCATGTAGCTGCTGTACTTTGATACAGTAATGATGTACTGGGATAACATCACTGTTCAAGGATGCCACTAACCAATCAGAGCCTAGGATTTTTCTTGTCATTGTATAATACAAATTAAACTTGGCAGGCATAAAGTAAATTAACCAGGGATTGTAAGAAAGTTATAAGAAAAGAAAAGAAATCTGGAATTGAGACTAGCATACAAAGTCAAGGATATCTATAAAACTTTTTACAATCACATAAATTATAAGATAGTTAGAATAACACAGGTGACACTTTTCATGGATACAACTGGGGAAATGGTTACAAAAGAGGAGGACATGGTTGAGTTGTTTAATAACTATTTTAGTAGTATTTACAGGAGAAGCCTACAACCAGGAGTCCAGCTAGGTATATAGGGAAAATCATGAGAATAATAGTAAACCAGGAAGATATATATATACCATGTTAAAAAGGTAAGACCCCAATAATGCACCTGAACCTGATGGATTACATCCAAGAGTTATAAAAGAACTGGCTGAGGAATTGGATGGCCCCTTGACAGTAATATTCCAGACTTCTCTGGATAATGGTGATATAATAGCAAATTGGAGGAGGGCAACAGTGGTCCCAATTTTTAAAAAAGGGAATAAACTGCATTGTAATAACTACAGGCCAGTAAGTTTGATGTCAGTGGTATATAAAGTATTAGAAAGGGTTATAAAGGAGGAAATTGAGGCCTTTGTGGACACAAACCACCTAAGGGATAACACGCAATAAGGCTTCTTGGGGGGCATTCAAGCCAGATCAATTTGATCATTTTTTTTTTGAAAGGTGAACAAGACACTGGATGGAGGCAGGCAAGAGGATTGCATTTTTGTGAACTACATCAGGGTATTTGATTTGGTTCCTCATGCAGAGTTGCAGAACTTGATAGACTTTATAACCTGAGCTTACATACTAGATTAATTCAATGGCTTGAGTCCTGATCGAGGGACATGGAGCAGCAGGTTCTTCTATGTGGTGAAAGGTCTAACTGGGCACCAGTTACTATTGGTGCCACAACGATCAGTCCTTGGACCATGCTTATTCAATAAATATGTAACATCTATGAATTGTGGTGAGGGATTATGGATGTCCAAGTTCATGGATGACAACAAGATTGGTTTGGAAGTTGGGAGCACATCTGAAATGTTAACACTTCAAAGAGAACTAGACAGATTAGGTCTATGGGCACAGAAACATGGGTTGAAATGCAGTGTGTTCAAGTGCTCAGTTATGCACCTAGAAAAAATAACTGTTTGGCATCATATTCTCTTAAAGGAAATGTAATAAAGCAAACAACATCTGCGAGAGAAATAAAAAAAACATTGCCAATTAACTACACAAAAGGCTAATGGTATATTATACTCCATTAGGAAACAGATCACCAGTAGGGATAAAAGGGTAATTCTTCCATTGTATACATCACTGGTGAGACCGCATCTTCACTACTCTGCCCAGTTTTGGTCACCATACCCTAAATCAGAGATCAGCATCTTGGAGAGGGTACAGAGAAGGGCAACCAGGATGACTGAGGATATTACAACTTTAAAGTATGGAGACAGATTGAAATCACTTGGACTTCACAAACTGGAGTATCCAAGACTGAGGAGAGATATTTGATTGGTCTGTGGAGCTTTTCAGAACCCTGATTTATTTGCTTGTTTAGGACTGGAAATGAGAGATGTAATGAGAGATACAAGCTCACATATACAGTACTTCAGTTGAAAGGGAAAATAAGAAACACACACAGACAGACAAAAAGGGCAATGTGGTTTAAAGAGTAGTTGCTCCATGGAACAGCCTACCTGTAGAAGTAGTAGGAAGCAAAGATAGTGAGCAATTTAAGTACAAATTAGACAGATATTGTGAGCTATATAACATAATGGGAGGCAGAGCATGAATCAGGTGTGGTGTCAGTTGCTTTGGCTTCTCAGAAGGAACTAGAAGGGGGACAGGATCAGATCTGTTACAGCACAGTAGCTTCTTCTTATTGTTTTTACATTGTTTCTTGTGGATTCTACTTGGTGGAAGGTTATTTATTTTCTTTCTTACTACTTCTAAGGGGCTAGCAGGATATTGTTTAGGGCTGTTGGAATTTTTTGAAACCTGTTTTGGTAGCTATAAGTATGCTCATTTGTTTGATGTTTCACTGTGTAGCAGGCTGCATTTGTAGAGCCCTATTTCTTCCGATTTAAAACCTATTTGGTGTGATTTAACTGGGTCTGTTTCTTTGAATTGGAGACCTATATCTTCTAATTTCAAGCCTATTTTGATGTGTTGTGGGTGAAGCAGTTTGAATTGGAGTCCTGTTTCTTTGGGCAGCAAACCTATTTTGGGGGCTTTGAGTAGAATTGTAATTCATTGTTGCTGGATTCACTAGCTGCAAAGTTTAGTGCAGAGTGGGGGAAGGGTGCTAATGGTCTGACCAGGGGCCTCAGCTACCCGATTGTTTCTGGAAGACTTGGGCTGGTTCCACCCCCAACCCCTCACCCCACCCACCCCAGGTCCATTATTTCCTTTATACCAGGGGTTCTGACATCACTTCCTCAAATGGGCAAAGGACATGCACCTGTCATAGCAGAAGCAGACATTCAGGAAAGGAACAGCAGCAAGTGAAGAGGTAACTGCTATCTCAGTGGAAGGGAAGTAACTGCAAATCTAAGAGCTTTCATTGTTACTTCTTTGCATTGCTACTGCATTGGGGAAAAGAGGAGTAGGAGTTTGAAGAAGGTTGTGCAGTAGCTACTGAAAGTCTCTTTTTGAGTGTGGATAGGAAGGATAGGAATATAAAAAGCAGTTCTTCAATCTATCTAAACGTGTACAACAAAGGGGGTAATGGAAATAAAGAAAATAATGTTTTGCACTGATAGAGGGGGCGAGGGGAAACTTGGGGGAGTGTTTGGTATCCTTCATCTGGAAGGGTGGGGGTCGCTGGTGGGAAACAACAGCAATGGGTAAGGTGGTAGGCTGCAACAACTGTGGTGCACCAATCTTTCTAAAAATTGCCTGGAGTGTGGGAGGATGTTTAGTGTGCAACCACATAGAGAAACAAAGAGAAGAGATGGAGGGTCTGCAGGAGGAACTAAGACAGGCAAGGCCGATTGGGGGTGGGTTTAGCCCAATACTGGAGGGAGGAAGAAGGAGCGATGAGGGAGGGTGATTTAAGCCAACAGTGGTGAGGAGAGGGTCAGAAGAAGCAAAGCAGAGACAAAGGGGCCCAGGCCAGGAAGAACGATTGCCAGGGAAATCAGGTCAGGAGAAAAAAGACAAATGGAAGGAGGAGATAGGAACTTGTGAGGGAAGGGGAAAAGTGGCAAAAGTCATGGAGTGGAAAGGAGAGAACAGGTTACTATGTAGAGAGAGGGAGCGGGCATTTGTGAAGGGTCTTCAGAAAATAGTTTTGCGCTGCTAGAGAGGAAGAAGGTGGAGGAGGGAAACAATGAAATTAGAGGAGTAATTGATAAATGCCTGGACCAAACTGGAGTGGGGGATGTTCTGCTGGGAGAATTGCAACAGTGGCAAAAGGTGGAAATAATGTGCAGGAGGAAGAAGAGGAGCTGGAAATGAGAGCTGGAGATGAATGGAAGCAAGCAGGGAGTAAGAGTGGTGGAAACTTAGTGCTGGGGGACTCAATACTAAGAGAAGTCAGGTGGGGTAGCAAGGGAGAGAGGCATAGTAGTATTTGGGTGGAGGCCATGGCAGGAATGACAGTGGAAAGGGTGGGATAATCTGTTGTGAAATATGCTAGAAGAGTTAGGGACAAGCCTCATTTAATTATACATCTTGGGACAAACGACCTGGCTGACAAGACAGTAGATATAGTCCAGAGGAGGTTTGAAAAACTAGCACAATTATGTGAGGGGGCAGTAAAATCAGTAACTTTTTCAGAGACACTTCCAATGCCCAAGGCAAGCACAACAAGAACTGAGAATACAGGAATTTAACAAATGGCTAAGAACCTGGTGTTGTGCTAAAGGGTATGGGCTGTTGGGGGTGGGAGGGACCTGGGAGGACAGTAGTCTCTATGCCAAGGACAGACTACACTTGAATGAGGAGGGAAAGAAAGCATTGAAACAGAGGATGGAGGAGTACATAGAAGAAGTTGGGAATTTAAACTATGAGTGGGGGGTGGCAATTGGGCAAGAGATATGCAGAGACCACAGGTTGGGAAACCATATGAGCTTGCCCCCCATAACAGTGACAAAGGACAAATGGCAAGTACTATTGGTGACACTAATAAAGGAGGGCAGGATGGCAGGGGGGAAGAGTGGAAGGTGGTTACCCTTAATGCTAGGAGCCTTGGGAGGAAAACTGCAGAGTTACAGGTGCTCATGGCAGAGGGAGAGGTGGACATTGCAACCATCACAGAAACATGGGACACCCAATACAATGACTGGGACCTGTCTGTAAGAGGGCACAGGTTATTTCATAGGGACAGGGTGATTGGGAAAAGAGGGGGTGTGGCACTATATGTGAAGGAAGGACTGAAGTGTGTAAGGGAGGAAGGGGTGTAGGGTAGTACAGAGTCACTCTGGGTGCAAATCCAGGATTCCAAGAATAGGATTCTTAGAATGGGAGTGGTGTACAGGCCACCATCTCAGATGGAGGAGTTAGACAGGGAACTAGAAGGACAGATCAGGAGGACCTGTGAGAAGGGTAGTGTGGTGATTGTGGGGGACTTCAACATGCCAGGAGTGGACTGGAGTACCCCAACAACCAGGAACAGAAGGGAGCAGGTACTGCTGGATGCCTTCCAGGACAGCTTCCTGCTGCAAATGGTCAGTCAACCAACCAGGTTAGGGAATACCCTTGACCTTGTGCTGGCAAATGGGGACTTTGTGAGACAACTTACAGTGGAGGAACTGCTGTCAGGGAGTGATCACCACTCAGTATGTCTCACATTGGATATGGGCAAGGAAGGAGTGGAATCTGTCACAAGAGTGCTGGATTTCTTGAGGGCAGACTTTGGGAGGATGGGGGAAGTGGTAAAAGGGTACCTGGCCAGAATTCAATCTAGTATGCACACTAACCAGAGGTGGGAGTTCAAAAAGCTGGGGATAGTGGAGGCAATCAAAACCTGCTTCAAGGCCCAGAGCAAGAAGCCTAGGGCCAAGAAACCGAGCTGGTTGAGCAAGGAGGTCATGGAAAAGATAAGGAGGAAATGAGCTGCCTTTAGGAAGTACAAGAAAACAGGGGGGAGGACAGGGAGGAGTACTTGACAGAATCGAAGGAGGTGACAAGGGCAGTAAGGGGAGCCAAAGCATCTACAGAACTCAGGCTGGCACAAGACATTAAGAAGGGGGAGAAGGACTTCTTTAGGTATATCAGGGAGAAAAGGAGCTGTAAGGACCGCATAGTAAGGATTAGGAAGGAGGGGGGTTGGGTGGAAGCAGGGTGCGATAAGGCAGAAGCACTAAATGAGTACTTCTGCTCAGTATTTACTAAAGAGAAGATGGGGGTGACACCCAAGGGGGGAGAAATGGCAGAAACAGGGAGGAAGGGGTGACAGATGGGGAAATCATGGAGGGCAGAGTTTGGGAGGGTTTAAAGGCACTGAGGGTGGACAAGGCACCAGGTTCAGATGGCATGCACCCCAGGGTACTGAAGGAGCTGGCAGAGGTCCTTGCAGGAGCTTTGGCAGATCTATTTAATGCCTCACTACATTCAGGGTGTGTACCTCAGGACTGGAGGATGGCTCATGTGGTGCCCCTCCACAAGAGTGGCCCCAAGGATGAACCGTGAAACTACAGATCAGTGAGCCTCACATCCATCGTGGGTAAGCTAATGGAGACTATCTTGAAGGAGAGGCTGGTGGCCCTCCTAGAGGCCAAAGGACTACAGGACAGCAGACAGCATGGCTT
The DNA here is from genome assembly GCA_016271365.2 of Neoceratodus forsteri. Taxonomy (NCBI): domain Eukaryota; kingdom Metazoa; phylum Chordata; order Ceratodontiformes; family Ceratodontidae; genus Neoceratodus; species Neoceratodus forsteri. Next base: position 663,040,958 of record JADMNL010000022.1, read on the forward strand.
CATACGTGGCAGATCCTGCCAAACCTACCTGGTGGAATTCTATTACTGGGTAACTAGGCAACTGGACAGGGGACATGCAGTGGATGTCCTGTATCTGGACTTCAGTAAGGCATTCAACTTGGTGCTGCATGGAAGGCTGGGAAGTAAGTTAGTAGGCAGAGGGGTGGGTGCAAAGCTGGTGAGATGGGTAGGAAACTGGTTTCAAGGAAGGCAACAGAGGGTGGTGGTGGATGGGGAGCTCTCACACCCAAGTGTAGTGATGAGTGGTGTTCCACAGGGCTCGGTGTTGGGACCAGTATTATTTGGGATATTCATTGGAGACATATCATGGGACATGAAGAGCAAGATCAGTCTGTTTGCTGATGATACTAAGGTAGGAGTAGTAGTGGATGACCTACAGGGATGGCAGGGGTTGCAGGATGATCTGGCAAAGCTTGAAATCTGGTCAGACACCTGGCAACTGGGGTTTAATGCCAAAAAGTACAAGGTGCAACATTTTGGGATGTAGAACCAAAGGAGGAGTTCCCAGCTAGGGGGGGAGTGCAGCTAGCCCAGACAGAGGAGGAGAAGGATCTGGGGCTGCTCATTACAGGGTCAATGAACAACTCGGCACAGTGTAGGAAGGCAGCTGCAAAGGCCAACAAAATGCTGGGTTGTATTGCAAGGGGTATATCCTCTAGGAGGGAGGAGGTGATTCTGCCACTGTATAGGTCATTAGTTAGACCGCACCTGGAGTACTGTATGCAGTACTGGTGACTGTATCTGAAAAGGGACATTAAGTTACTGGAGGGGGTGCAGCGCAGGGTGACAAAGATGATCAAGGGGCTGGGGGACTTATCATATGAGAGGAGGTTGAGGGAGTTGAACATGTACTCACAGGAGGAAAGGAAGGACAGGGGGACATGATTGAAACCTTTAAATACATGAAAGGAATAAACAAGACAGGTACAAAGGGGCTGTTCAAAGTAGGGGAGGGCCACCAGGGGCCATGATATGAGACTGGAGGGAGGAAGGTTCAGGAGGTAGATGAGGAGACACTTTTTTACAGAGAGGGTGGTGGCTGGGTGGAATGCATTACCTGCAGAAGTGGTATCCAGTAGAACAGTGGACTGCTTCAAAAGGGGATGGGACAGGATAAGGGGAAGGGTTAATGGAGGGGAAGGGGTGGAAGGGAGGGGGAGATGCAGAATAAGGGGTGCTAGCTGCACATTTGAGCAGACTTGATAGACCTCTAGGCCTTTATCTGCTGGCAAATTTTATATGTTCATATGTTCGTAATGCATACTCCCTTTGAGAAAAGGGTGAGCAGTAAATGGGCAAATTGCTTACACTGTTCATACAAGTCCAATGCATTGTATGGATCCTGTTTAGCTCTCTGAAGCATCATGTATCTCTAATGTCACTTCCTGTTCCTCCCCTGGCTCTGGTTAATATGTGCCCGTATCTCTTTTTCCAACCTTTCCTACTGCCTACTAATTCTATTATAGATTTAGTTAACTTCATAAATACTCCTTTCTCTCCACCTCCCATTGGACATATTTTATTCTACTGTATTTTCAATACCCTCATATCCTTTGTATCAGTTTATATTTTTTAATGTATCTATTTGCCACTGATTTTATTCCTTTTAATTGACTCTTAATAGCTGTGTAATATTATATGTTATCAATTGTTCACATTGCTAAGTAATTTATACCTGCATATAGTATTCTGGTTTGGCAACATGCTCTGACACAGATGGGATAAGACCTTATCCCATTTCTTATGCAGAGAGAATTAAAACCAAGGATCTATGCTGTCTTTTCCTACTCTGTCACTTGACACTACCACTTGCCTGTCTGACTGTGCAATCAAATTTTCCTTCTGGCACCTAGGAATTGGCCATTGCTATTGTCCCACAATTTCACTCTGTTATCTCCTGTCCTTCTCTTGCTGTTTCTTTTATTTCTTTCTCCTCTTGCTTCTCTGCAGTTACAAAATATATGTAAATCTATATGTGAAACTGGGATCCCCTGGTTTTAAATGTCTACAATTATATTGTTAAAAAATGACTGCAAACAGCTACTTGGGTTTGCTAGAAAAGTTAGCAGTTTGGTACACAGGAGGTTGACTTTGAGAAACCCTTTGACCTTTCGCAAGATTGATAACAGACTTGTCAGCAGGAAATCAGTCCTTGGAGAGGATGTCTTAATTGGTTGCACCTGTTAAGAAGACTAATGTACTCATCAAGCTGGTCACAGGAAAGTTAATGAAAAAAAGTCGTATTGCATTCTGTGAAAAACAGGAGAAATAACTTCACAACATCAGGATGCAGTATTTAAATTAGCAGAAAAAGACATCTTATAAAAATAGATATTTTGTTGAGAGAGACAGGGAAAGATTGAAATTTTAGCCAGAGACTCAGAGGAAGGATTTTTGTTTGTACTGTCTTCCTGAAGAGCTATCCTGTACGTCTTTTTTTATTGATTATAATAAAGCATTACTTGCAAATTTTATAGCTTCTTCAAGACTTCATATGCTTCTTGTCCTTTGCCTCTACACCAGTTGGTGTCAGACATAGTGGAATACATACTGTTCATACTCTGTGCTAGGAGGATTCTGCTTGAGTAGTAGACCTGATACAAAAGAAGCATAGAAAAAAGGTATGGATCCTGTAACAGCAAGCCCAGAAGTGATTACCAGAAGAATGGCAGACAAGCTAGAAGCAGAAACAAAAGTTTCAGACTTATGCTTCACAGCCAGCACAAGTGAAGAAAGAAGAACAGACAGGAACAGAACCTGAAACCATGTCTGCCTTCTTCAAATGATGGGCTATACAACAAAGATAGACTGAGAAGCAGAGAAGAGAAGAGATGCAGCAGAGAAATGAAGAGTTGCTGAGTATTCTGTGTATTACTTGCTCACTGGATGATGCAGTCACACATTGTACACTGTGCCTACGATTTGTTTGTTTTGTACCAAATCTCCTCATGTCCAATATTGAAACCTTGTATTCACTGTTCTCAAATGGACCTATGCCTCAAACCTGTATATTGTGCTTACTATTGTGGCTTGTATCAAATCTGTTTCATGTGTATTACTGTTACCTTGTACTCCACTGTCATTCTGCAACATGTGTTATGGCCTGGGTCGTGCCTGAAAATGGTCCCTGGGATCAGTGCACTCACCCGGTTATCAATGTCATAAATAAATAAAAAAATAAAAAGTGACAGAAGTAGTGATGGCAGGATATATTGCAATCTATCAAAGCTGGAGAATCTGGTATAGGTCTAACAGACCAGTGAGACCCAAGCAACGTACAAGACATTAAAGTTACAATGTTGTGTCCCACAAATTATATTGAAGAATACCTGACAACTTTTGAAAGGGTTGCATGATCCTGCCAAGTGCCAAAACAGAAATATTCAATAAGACTGGTACCTTATTGGACAGCCTAACTCAGCCCAACTTGCCTATAACTATATGTATGCTGCACAGTCAGAAAACTATGACCTTGTGAAAAGAGACATCCTTCAAAGATAAGACATCTCAGGAGAAACCTACAGGCAGAGATTCCGGTCCCTGAAGTACCATTCACACAAAAATCCTCAACAGGCCTTCACCCGACTCAGATAATTCCTCTTTGAATGCTGCCACCCAGAAGGCAAAACAGTCCCTCAGATCGTCAACTTATTTGCAATGGAGCAATTCATTAACACCCTTCCTACAGATGTGCAGCTTTGGGTAAAAGAATACCAATCAGAAAGTGTGAAAAAGGTGGTTTCATTGGCAGAGGACTATAAGATAACCAGACAGACACTGCAGCAGAAAAGTAACCGATGGTAAGATCCTCTTTTTCATGATTTAACTCCACATCAGATAAGGACTCATATGGGAGCAACAAATCTGCACCCAAAGAATTTATTTGCTATAACTGTAATAAGCCAGGCAATACTGCAAGAAACTGCCATAAAAACAAGGAGCGTAACACTGGAGCAAATTTGACCTTCAGCACCTTCACAAACTGGGGCAAGTATTTAACAGATATCAAGGTGGGACATAAGAGTGTGAAGGAACTTATAGATTCAGGAAGCAGACAGATCCAATTGTATGTTGAAGTTCTGTAAAAGGAGAGTGTAAAAGGACCAGGTATTGCAGTCATCTGCATCCGCAGGGACACTCGATACTATCCCACCATCCAAGTGATTGAAAATCAATGAGGTGTCACATCATATGAAACTGGGGGAATACTAAAGTTGCCTGTATGTGTGATTATTGGAAATAACTTTCTGTGATTTGCTAAGCTAATCACAGAGGGAATAAATCTCACTGTTTCAGCAGCTGTGATACCAAGAGCACAGGCAAAGAAAATCTCTGATGTTGGGGATTCTTTTCCTTTTAGTGACATTGATTTAGACTTGTTGGAGCCCTGCTGAAAGATTTAGAAGTCCAGGAAAAAAGAAGATACCCAAAAAAAACAGTGGCAACAAAAAAATGATGGACATAAGCGGTTACAGTATGAGCAGACTAGACAGAACAAATGGCCTTCATCTGCTGGCTTCTTCATGTGTTTATATGTTCATATGTTGATATACGAAAATATTGAAACTAAACTAACCGATTGTGATTTTTTTTCTTTGCAAACTAACAATGTTTCTCTTCAAGGTTATTTTAAGCCTGGAAATGAAACAAAAACAGGGTGAAAATATGTTTCAAAAATGAAATGGGTTACTGTACAGAGTATGGGTTAATCCTCAGATGCAGGAACAGATAGAACAATTAGTCATACCAAAGAAGTATAGAACTGAGTTGTTAAAGATTCCACATAACAGTCCTTTGGCTGGTCACTTGGGGAGGACCCACACCCTTGCCAGATTGTTGTACAGATTTAACTTGCCTTGGTTTCATGAAGGTGTTGCTATCTATTGCTGCTCTTTGGCTAAACGCCAGAAAGTAGCCCCAGTGACTAAAAAAGGCAAAACACCCCTGGTTCACATAACCTTGATAGATGTTCCTTTTGAGAGAACAGCAATGGATGTGGTTAGCCCCTTAGACCAAAGTAAAAAGGGTAATCAATTAATTTTGATAGTATGTGACTATGCTACTCTATACCCACAGGCAATTCCAATGTGTACTGTCATTGCCCCAAAAGTATCAGCAGTAGGCTGGGCACACCTAAAGAGTTTATTACTGATCAGGGTAGTAATTTTGGTATTGCACTGCTGAAGGAGCTATACCAACTATTAGGTATCACTGCCATAAGAACCATCATTATCACCCTTGGGCAGATGGTCTTGTTGAGAATTTTAATCAAACCCTAAAACAAATGTTAAAAAGGTTTGTGAAAAGTGAAGGGAGAGATTGGGACTAAAACTTACTGTATCTTACCTGTTTTTCACCTACAGAGAAGAGCCACAAGCACCAACATATTTTACACCCTTTAAAATGATGTATGATAAACAGCCTAGAGGGCAACTACAGTAGATATAATTACAGAAATATAGGAAGATAACCACACTCAGAAAGCATGTATTACATCTTATATGTGAGCACCAATGAAACTGGCAAAATATGTTAGAATTGGCAACAGTAATCAGGAAGAAGCCCGAAAACAGCAGCTGTATTATGACCATGGAGTAAAACAAAAAGTATTTTTGTTGGGTGAAAAGGTCTTGTTACTGTTACCTACTACAGAAACCAAGCTGTCAATGAAGTGGCAAGGTCCTTATAAAGTGGTTAGCCATACTGGTACAGTTAACTATGAGATAGAGACCCCAATATAAAAACACCTTCTCTAGATATACCATGCTAACCTCCTGAAAAAAATGGGTTGGAACAAAATATGGAAGGTTGCTCTGTTAGTATTAGCAGAAACTGCTAAAGGAGATAATGATATAGCTTATGACAGACTGGAACAGACTGGAACTTCTGATGCTGTAATGTGAACCATGAATGTTTTGTTATCAAAAGAACGAAGTGCAGAAATTTGTAACTTGGTAATGACATTTAGAAGTATGTTTACCACAGTGCCAGACCAAGCAAAAGTGGTCTAGCATATATATTGACAGAGAATGTTCACCCTATCAGAGAAAAGACCTACAGATTACCACAACGGCTAAGAGGAGATGTGGTTAATTTAGGAAATGTAACAAAAAAAAAAAGAAATAGGTATCACTGAAGAATCAGGAAGTGATTGGTGGTCACCAGTGATGGTTGTAATTAAAAAAGAAGGGGGTTAAGAATCTGCCTTGATTTAAGGAAACTTAATCAAATGTCTGTATTTGACAGATATCCTGTGCCCAAGATAGATGATTTAGTGGAGAGATTGGGGAGTGGAAGTACATTAGTATCCTCAATCTCATTGAAGGTTGCTGGCAAATTCCATTAGCTAAAACATCCAGTGACAAAACTGTATTTTCCACTCCAGTTGGCTTCTATCAGTTCACCACCATGCCATTTGATTTACATGGCACCTGAGTTACATTTCAGTGATGTATGGATATTATTCTATCCCCTCATACTGCTCATTGTAGTGCTTGCATGGATGATGTTGAGATGTACAGTCTAGACTGGAGAAGCCACCTAGAACACCTATTAGCAGTTATCCAATCTATCAAAAATGTAGGTCTGACAATTAGTCCTACCAAGTGCTTATAAGGCATACAGGAAATCAGATGCTTGGGTTATATTTTAGGAAATGGAGAAGTAATGATTGAGGTTTCCAAGTTAGAATCAGTTGCAAACAGTCCTGTCCCTAAAATAAAGAAATATTTCAGGTAATTTTTTGGATCTGGCTGGTTACAAATAGAGATTTGTTTCTAACCTTGCCCAGTTAGCTACTTCCTTCACTGAACTCACCAAATAAACAGTATCTGAAAAGGTGAAATGATCCCAAGAATGCTTTGAAGCTTTTTGAACCATCAAGGCTGCATTATGTTCAGCCTCTGTTTTAAGAAGTCTAGACTTTGAGAAACAGTTTCATTTACAGACAGATGCATCAGAAACGGGCCTAAGTGTGGTCCTGAGGCAGAACATTCATGGGAAGGAAAATTCCATTCTGCATAACAGTAGGAAGCTGCACAACAGAGAAAATAAAGTACTCCACTACTGAAACAGAATGCTTTACTGTGAAATGGACAATGGAGTCCCTTAATTTTCTCTGCTAGTAGCTGACTTTGTACTTACTGTGTAACAGATCACAGTCCTCTCTGTTGGTTTCATCAAATGAAGGATAAAAATCCCAGAGTCATAACATGGTACCAGCACTACAGCCATTTAAAAGCTTAAAGTGATTCACAAATCCAGAAAAAGATAATGTCAGTGCTTAATTTCTGTAAAGATATTATTCAGGAACTGAGGATTCAGAAGGCTGAAAAACAATGTGTGTGTTTAACTGAAATGTGTGCTGTAGTACATGTGATAAAAAAAGGCGGTACAGCATATGCAGAGAACTGGAAATATGATAAAGGGAATGTTAAAAGAATAATACAATAAGGTTTTGGAAACCTATTTAAAATTAAAAAAAACACAGGTTACCTCCTAAAGAGGGGAGTCTGTGATAGGGTTGGGATAAGAACCTGTCCCTTCTGTTAAGTAGGGAGAGTTAAAAGCAGGGTCTATTTTTTCCTCTTCTATTCTGTCACTTGTCTATCTCTGCCTGTTTGATTGCACAATCACATTTTTCTTGTGGCACTTAGGAACTGGCCAATCTCATGGTCCCACTATTTCTTCTGTTATCTTGCATCCTTCACTTGCTGTTTCTATTCCCTCTTCTCCCCTTGCTTCTCTGTGATTAAAAAATATGTGAATCTGTGTGTGAAACTGGGATAGCCTAGTTTAGAAATGCATACAATTATATTGTTGAAATGGATGCAAACAGCTACTTGAATTTGTTCAAAAAAATTAGCAGCTTGGAACACAGGGGGTTGACTTTGAGAAATGTTTGTACCTTTCACAAGTTTGTTAACAGAATAGTCAGCAGGAAATCAGCTCTTGGACAGGATTTCTTAACTGGTTGCTCCTGTTAGGAAGACTAATGTACTTGTCAGGCTGGTCACAGGAAGGTCAATGAAAAAGTCTTGTTATAGTTTATGAAAAACAGGAGGTGTAACATAACAACTTCAGGATGCAGAGTTTAAACTGCCAGGAAAAGACCTCTTATGAAGAGAGAGCAATGTTTTGTTGAGAGACAGTAAGAGACTGGAATTTTAGAGAGATTCACGTGAAGTATTTTTGTTTGCATTGCCTTTATAAAGAGCTATCCTGTGCATTTTTATTTTTTATTGTATTGATATTGATAATAATAAAATGCTACTTGCAGATTTTATAAGTTGATCTCATGCTGTCTGACATATGCCCCTGTGATGCATGCTGGCACTTTCTTCATTTTATGGAGTTGTTTTCCCTGCACCCGTCCCTCTGGGTCAGAGAACTATAGAAACATAGACTTTGACAGCAGATAAAGACTGCTTGGCCTACCTAGTCTGCCCATTTCCGATAAGCCACAGATCCTAGTTAACCAACTGCCCACTTCCTCCAACCACTACTATTTTTTATTTATTTATTTGTACATCAGTTTACAACCTTTGAGCCAGAGTCTCATTTCCAAAGGTACCTCATCACAAAGAGGACAAATACGTTACAACATTTTGTTACATCATTGCGGTTACAGCTTTGGCAGTCACATGCAGTTATTTCTTTGTTACATCATTTAGGTTACAGGTTTGGCATTCACAAGCTTTTACAGTTATTTGGATACAGAGTAACAGATTAAACATACATTGGTATAAACATACACACGGTAGTGTGCAGAGACTGCTGGAGGTAAAAGTTCAGAGGGCTATGGGACATGGTTGGTGATTGGTTTGGGTGAGGAGCCCCTCAGTGAGCTTTGTCAGTGCATAGTGAGCTAGATCACCTTAGAGACAAGTGCAGCTATGCGTGTTGAATTGCTGACTCCAAAGTGAAGTTTTGAAGCAGGAGATCATGAGGGTATCAGAGATGGAGGTAGGGAGTGTGTTATACCAGGAGGGAGCTCTGTAACAGAAGGACTTTTGTCCATGTGTGGTCCTGGACCTAGGGACTAGTAGATTGGCCTTGCAGGAGGTTCGAGTTTGAACTAAGGGTTGTGCTAGGTGGCTGGAGGCTATCAGCCTGGGCAGGGATAGTCCAAGGAGAGTTTTTTTCATTATGAGGCAGGTTTAGTATCTGAGTCATTCATCCAGGTTAAGCAGCATTGCCATGTCATATAGCTGGCAGGTATGAGTTAGCCTAGGGGCTCCCGTAATTAGCCTACAGGCCTTATTCATGGTGAGGTGGATTTTATTAAGGGCAGTCAAGTCCACAGCACCATAATATAATTTCCTTATGTCTGTGCCATGTATTCTTGAATTCCCCCCACTGTGTTTGACCCCACAACCTCCTCAGGAAGGCTGCTCCATGCATCCACCACCTTCTCTGTGAAAAAATACTCCTCATGTTGCCCCTGAGCATCTCGCCTCTATTAGAGGTGTTGCAAAGTTAAACTTCACACTTGAAGTTCTTGTGAAGCACTGAAAAGTCGCACTTCATGGAATTTACTGAGATTTCAGAACACTTCAAAACTTTGATTCACTTGATTTCTGTAAAATGTTTGGCAAAATTTGCCTTTTTTTAATGCAAAGCATGAATTTCATGGGCAAGGCATGAAATCTGTGGGTGAAGTTTCGCACCTGCAGTGAAATCAGCAAAATTTATGGCCACGAATTTCATGAAATCGCTCAGCAAAGTCTTTGAAATCTGTGAATTAACTCACTGAGCGAATTTAATTTACTTTGCACACCTCTACCCTCTATCTTCAAATTGTGCTCCCTTGTTCTTGAACATCTCTTTTTCTAAAAGATGCTACCCTCTAGGACTTTGTTGATTCCCTTGAGGTACCTGAAAGTTTCTATCATGTATCCCCTCTCCCTCCTTGCCTCAAGGGTATACATATTAAGCTTTTTTAGTCTCTCTTCATATGGCTTCTGGTGCAGACCCTGCACCATTTTAGTTACCCTCCTCTGGATTGCCTCCATCTTGTTTTTGTCCTTGTGGAGATGGGGTCCCCAGAACTGCATGCAGTACTCCAGACAGGATCTCACCAACTGTCTGTTGGTGAGGTCACTCCTGGAAACACGATTTGGCTCAGTGTGCATTTCGCAGTCAAATAAATAAATATATACATACATACAGTACTTACATACAGTACATACATACATGCATACATGTCAACTACTATATTACTGTTCTTACATTTCTCCTTCTCCTGGGTCGTATCTGAAAATGGGCTTTGGCTCAGTGTGCCTCTCCCAGTTGCCAGTTTTCAAATAAATAAATACTGCAGTAATGCATTCTATTGGAACTACTGGATAACTGTGGTGCCAGTGTACCTATGGGAATTTGGAGAACAGAGAGAGTTAAAAAGTGTATGGGCTCAGATAGCTAGAATTGGAAAAATCAGGGCATGTTGACTTGGAATTGTGTTACTGCTTCCACTTGAACATGGTTACTGTTACTAGTTTATAACACTTTTATACAGTCTCAGTACATCAGTCATTCTGCATGAATAATTTTGCGGTACATTAAAAAAGATAATTGACAAGATTAGTCAGACTGAATGAATTTGACCATGTCATGTTCCGAGAAATTCCACTTTGGCCAGATGAAGTCTGAATGTTATTCTCTCATTTTTGTGACAATCTGCAGGATACTAAATGTGTTTTCATTCCAAAGTTTCCTCATCCTGCCACCCACAAAACATTTTATTTTCAAATTTGATTAACTATATATTAGTACCCTTAGTAACCAGCTATATATACTATACATGTATGTGTTTTTTTCACCTAAGTTTTTATTCTCATAGATATCGCCCTGTTCAATTACTTTGGCAATCTCCCAGCAACAACACCACTCATTCAGTTGCTTCCATGCAGTGCAGGGCCTGAAAGAGCCAATGGTCATTCAATTCAAATGGCACAGCCTCTGCTCTTTCACCTTTTTTTCTCCAGTACCCACCCACCCATCTCCCCTCAAACAGCACAGTGCCAGGGACTGGCTCTGTGAGGACACATTTTCTCCTTTTGAAGAAATAAACTTCCTTGGCCATCACTGGGGGTCACTGTGGCTGCAGAATACCCTCATTCTGTTTGGAAAATGCTGGCCACTAGCAGAAGTCCCAAACAGGGCTGCCCTTGTCGTAGATATCTAAGGCCCATTCCAGAATATTAGCATCCCTAGTGTAGCACGGTGAGCTAAGAAATACAAAGAAAGGTACTGCAGCAAGCCAGGTGGTGCTGAGGGCTCAGGCGCTGGATGTCTTACCTTGGGCTACACCAGTGACCCAGGTTCAGGAATGATCTTGGGTCATCGGGGAGCCGGCATGGGAGGGAGGGATGGAGTGGGAATGAGCAGGTGCAAGGCAGGTCTCCCATCCCAGTGGTGGTTGCCTGCACTCCCTGTAGTTCCGCTTCCACCGGATGGAGGTCAGGAGGGAAGTGTAGGCAGGTGGGGGTAGTACCGATAGAAAGGGGTAGGATGGAAGGGGCAGAGACAGTGCTCGGCATGCACGTGCGCATCCATGTATGTGTATATACGTGTCTGCCAGGGTCCGGGAAGAAACATGGGGCAAATACCTAAAAAATATGTATTTAGAAAAGAAAGGCACTGCACTCACAGAAAGTCAATGAGACATGAAAAAGTTCACCCAACACTGAAATAAATTCCTAATTAAGAGATTTGGTTCTTGAAGTGCCAGGGCAGGAAGGCTATACAGCCTGGTTTGTGTTTTCAATTAGTTCTACAATAAAGCTGACTTTTTGAACTTACTTCAGTGGTGGGAGAAATTTTTCATGAGTGACTGACTTTCTGTGACTGCAGTGGCTTTCTTTGTATTTCCGTTCTATACAGGAGGGCTACCTGTTGGTACAGTTCACTGACCCTGTCACAGCTGATCACAGTCTTAAACTTCTTTAATAATGTAGCAAGGTGAGCTACCTCTTGGTCATTTCATTTGCCACAGTTCTTACTTTTTATCGAATTAGTAGCAGTTAAAGATAACAAATCTTTTATAAACACAAAAACAATTGAGTAGACAGAAAATTATACCCTAAAAGTCTTCATCCTTCGGTATGATCAGTGTGATGAAACCTAAAAATTTCACAAACATTTTGCAGAACCAAATACTGATGGCTGTTCACCAAAGTCTGTGAGTATTCACAGGAGTAAGCAAATTAACAAAAATGATGGCCACATCCCAAACTTGCAATTTTCACCATCAGTAAGAAGGGGGAGGGAGAGAGAGAGAGAGAGAGAGAGAGAGAGACCTAGCTAGTGCTCCATCTGAATAGGTGGCTAGTAGCAGGGGGTAGGGAAACAGAAAGGCTGGAGTTCAAATCAGATAGGGAAGAGGTCAAGGAAGGAGGGATCACAAAGCCTACAAACAACAAGAAAAAAACATAAGGATGGAGTACCAGTATAAAGCAAAAGGGATTCAAGAGTAAGATGGAAAGTGGTCTGCTTTAATGCCTGGTGCCTGGGAAATAAAATTAGTGAGCTCCAGTCAATAGTTGCAGACACAGAGATGGACCTCATAGGCATTACAGAAACTTGGGCCACAAAGAATAATGACTGAGACCTGCTACACCATGTTTAGGTGGGATGGAGGGAAAGGTAAAGGAGGAAGAGTAGTCCTCCATGTTGGGGAATGAATTGAGGCAGTGAAGGGTGGGTCCATCAGATGAAGAAATTGGGAAAATAATCACTATGGGTTCAGTTTATTGCAGGCTAAGATAAGAAACTACAGATGTGAGTGGACTATAGATCACTGGGACAAGGTGAAGAGAGAGAGAGATAGGGAACTAGGGCAGAAGGGAAGAGGGGGTGGTAAAGGGGGAGGTGGTTGTAGTGGGGGATCTCAACCTGCCATATATTGATAGGCACATTTGAACAGCTAGAAGCACCAGGCCCTGCTAGATACATTGCAGGGCTGCTTGCTGGTGCAACTGGTTAAGGAACCCACAAGGCAGGCTGCCATTCTCAATGTGTTGCTCACCACCTCAGAACTAGTAGGAGGAGTGTGAGTTAGGGAGCCACTAGAGTCTAGCAACCACGTGGTTTGAGTTGGCCCTTGGGACCAGTAAACTCTCAAAGGCTGAAGTTATGAATTTCAGAAGAGCAGACTTCAATCAGATGAGGAAATGAGGTATGAACAAATTAGTTGGACTGGACAGCATCAGGAATGGAGGAAAGATTGGGATAAATTAAGGGGGCCATTATCGAGACAACAAAGTTATGCATGAGAACAGTAACCAAAAGAAACTGTTACAAGAAACAAATACAGTTCTTTGAAAAGGTCCAAGATGAAGACTTTCACCCAGTACAAGGGAAAGCAGGGTGAGGTAGAATGGAGGGAGTACCAAGTGAGAACTAGTAAAGTCAAGAGAGAAGTCAGGGACACAGGCAGACACAGGCAGGCACAGGGCTGAGTACTGTGGAGGTGGTTAAGGGCAGGAAACATAGAAACATAGAATTTGATGGCAGATAAGGACCACTTGGCCCACCCAGTCTGCCCATTTCCCTACCTGATGGATAAGCTGCAGATTCTAGTTAATCAACAGCTTACTTCCTCCTGCCCCCTACTAGTATTGCCTTATGCCTGTCCCATGCATTCTTGAATTCTACCACTGTTACTGACTCCACAACCTCCTCATGAAGGCTGTTCCATGCATCCACAACTCTCTCTGTGAAAAAATACTTTCTAACATTGCCTCTGAGCCGTCCCCCCTCTATCTTCAAATTGTGCCCCCTTGTTCTTACACATCTCTTTTTCTGAAAGTTACAACCCTCTTGTACCTTGTTAATTCCCTTGAGATACTTGAAAGTTTCTATCATGTCCCCCTCTCCCACCTTTCCTCAAGGGTATACATATTAAGCTGCTTTAGTCTCTCCTCGAATGTCTTCTGGTGCAGACCTTGCACCATTTTGGTTGTCCTCCTCTGAACAGCCTCCACTCTGTCTATGTCTTTGCAGAGATGGGGTCTCCAGAATTACACGCAGTACTCCAGATGGGGTCTCACTAACTGTCTGTAGAGAGGGATAACAACTGTTTTCTACTGTTGATGCCTATCCCTATGCATCCCAGTATCCCCCCAGCCCTCCTTACTGCCTTCTCACATTGCTTGCCCACGTTTAGGTCATCTGATATAATTACTCCTAGGTCTCTTTTAATTTTTGTTGTTGTTATTAACTCATGCCCCATTGTGTACTCTTCCCCTGGGTTTGTGTTTCCCAGATGCATTACCTTGCACTTCTTTGCATTGAATCTGAGCTACCATGTATTTGACCATTCCTCCAACCTTGCCAAGTCTATTTTCTTTCTTTCCACCCCACCTTGTGTATCAACCCTGTTGTAGATATTTGTGTCATCTTCAAAGAGGCATACCTTTCCTTCTAGGTGCTCTGCAATGTCACTTATATAGATATTAAAGAGGACTGGTCCCAGTACCGAGCCCTGCGGTACCCCACTAGTTACCCTCCTTTCTTCACTGTGGACTCCGTTTACTATTACCTTTTGTGTCCTGTTGTCCAGCCAGTTTTTTATCCAGGCTACCACCTTGGGACCCACTCCAAGGCTGGCTAACTTGTATATTAATCTTTTGTGTGAGACTGTGTTGAATGCCTTGCTAAAATCTAGGTAGACCATATCCACAGCCCCTCCCTGGTCTACTACTTTGGTCACCCAGTCAAATAAATCTATTAGGTCCGTCTGACATGACCTTCCTGCTGTGAAACCATGCTGCCTTGGGTCCTGTGCCCCACTGTCTTCTAGGTACTCAACAGTTCTTTCCTTCAGAAGTGATTACATTATTTTCCCTACCACTGAAGTCAAACTAACTGGTCTGTAGTTTCCAGCCTCTGCCCTGCTCCCACTTTTGTGAAGTTGAATCACATTTGCCCTCCTCCAGTCCTCAGGTACCATTCCATCCTCCCACGATTTGTTAAAGAGAGTAGTCAGTGGTGTTACTAGTTCTACCCTTAGTTCTTTTAGTATTCTTGGATGAATCCCATCAGGCCCCATTGCTTTGTCCACCCTCAGTTTCAAGAGTTCTTTCAAAACCCTTTCTTCTGTGAATGAACTGGTATCGACCTCCCTATTCAGAGTTTCTCCCTTGTTTGGTTTAGGCACCTCCACCTCCTCATCTGTTGTGAATACTGAGCAGGAAAAAACAGTTCTTCAGATATGTTAGAGAAACAAGAAAGATGGATGGGGGAATTTTTAAGCTAACAGAGGAAGGCAGGGTGATAGAGAAGGACAAGCAGAAAGCAGCTGTATTTAACAACTTTTTTTGTTGTTGTTTTACCACGTTTGGCTAAGAAAGATATGTTAAGTCAAGGCTTGTTTGCAGGTGTGTTCTAGAAGCACAGGAAAGTTAGGTGACATGATCATGGTCATATTGTATGCAAGTGGTGGCTGTGGGATTGAAACCCAGTTCTCCAGGTTTGCAGCTCAGTGCTCTGAACCACTACACTATGCAGTGGAGCCTACCAAAGTGCATATTGGACAAGAGCACATTCTGGATTAATGGACGTTTTTTCTATTTCCTGATTTTTTCCCCCATCTCTGTAATGTTACATTTTCTTTTATTTTATTTATTATATTTTTTGCCCCACTGACCACCTATCATCAGCCCTCTTCACTGTCTTGCATCCACTATGGCCATACCTTCACTGATACCCCATCTTACCCCTCGAGGTGGGGACACCACTTCCGAACCAGGCTGCCTATGCCAGGTAAGATGTTGGTTGAGACCAACATTGCCTCCCTGGATCCCCCCCCCAAGGGCAGGGTTTGGGTTCATTTTTTCCATGGTGGAACTGGGACTGAGTCAGCGAGGAGACGAGGAGCAATGAGGCTGGAGGAAGTATTTCATAGTGGCGGTGGGTGAGAGATTTTTACTAGTTAACAGGGGCAAGGATGTGCAATGATGCCAGCTTCTGCCTCGCCCCTCAAGTGTGATGGCACTGGATGTGTGCAATTCCCCCCAGTCTCGCCAGGAGTCCCAAGTGCGCCGGCACTTAACTCCACCTCCCCCAGAGAAGGAGAGCAGTCAGTAGGACGCTCAATCCTTCTCTCCCCCGGCTGGCCCTCCAGTTTGTAATGTTAATTTTCTGGTTAAGTGCATGCATTCCTGTTAAGTCCACATTTTTGCAGTTCATCAGTACATCTATTAACATGTAATTAGCACTTGTTAAGTACATAACCTGTTTTCAGCTGGTGTGAAGACAATATTTTAATAAGCATCCTGACTCTAATGCCTTTTTTAAAGAGTGAATTAAAAGTGAATTAAAGTGAAGAAATCAAGAAATACACTGACATAATGATGTTTAATTACATTAATGTATGTTATTATATATGTTTTTATGCTTTTCTAAGTACAGAAATAAAAAAAAATAAGGAAGGATCTCAGGCACTCTTTCCCATTGAAAATGTTGATCCAGATAAGTGCACAGCCCACTTAATGCACTTTTTATTTCTCGGCAAAAGGGGTGTACATTTATAGAGGGCCGCACTGTACTGCCTCCCATTAACAACTACTTACTTTTTTAACTTTCTTTTTTATTGAAAACGTTTTTTAAGTACAACAGCCAATAGTTTCCTAGGACAGCATTCCACTTTAGATCCTACTCCTAGGCTTCTCTGCTTGCTTATAGGCCTCCTATGCAGAATGGTGTCAAGGGCCTTGCCGAAATCCAGGAAGGCCACATTCACTGTCCCTCTCTGATCCACCTCCTTGGTCACCCAATCAAATAACTTGTTCAGGTTCATCTGGCAAGACCGCCACCACTGTGAAACCATGTTGCCTCGGATTCTGTAGACCACTGGCAACCAGGTATTCCCCTGTCCATTCCTTCAGCAGTGATTCCATTACCTTGCCCACCATCAACATTAGGCTGATGGGCCTGTAATTTCCCACCTCCTTCTGATTCCCACTTTTGTGCAGTGGGACTGTGTCCACCCTCCTCTAGTCCATTGGCACCTCCCCCATTTCCAATGACAGGTCAAAAAGGGCTATCATAGGTACATCTATCATCTTTTTCAGTTCTCTTGGTATCCTCTGGTGCACCCCATCTGACCCCTTTACCTTGTTTACCTATAATGTTCATAGTTCCTTAATCACTCTCCCCTCTGAGAAAGGACTCATATCCACCTTCTGCCCATCGTACCATTGTTCTCCATCTTCAGCCTACTTCCTTCCTTCTCCTCCTTAAATCCCAAGCAGAAGTATTTGTTCAAAATATCTGCTTTTTGGTGGTCCTATTCCATGTATTTCTCTCCTTCCTCCTTCAGCCTTATGATCCCTCCTTTTGTCTTTCTCTTTTCACTTATGCATCTAAAAAATGTTTTATCCTCCTTTGACTCTTACTTGGTATTACTTACTTGGTATGAAAGAACAGAAGAAGGCCAGAGCCCATCGAGACTGTTCCCCACACTACAGTATGTGGGACATTATTTATCTATCATCCCTCAACCAAACATCTTATTTGTTTTTAAAGACAGTGGCACTAGTTGCCTCTACCAATTCTTGTGGCAAGGTGTTCCATACAATGGATGCTCTTATTGGAAAAAAGTTTCCCTCTTTGCTGGTTTTATAAGATTTTACTTCAAGCTGCTTATTATGCCATCTCAGAACATGTCTCCTTTTGGAGAGTGTTAGACCATATTTTTCCATTGTATCTGGTGAATTTATTAAATTAAAAACCATAAGCATATCATCTCTTAATCTTCTAGTTTGAAGAGAGAAGAGACCAGTAGCTTTTAATCTGTTCTGATAATCCAAGTTTGTTAATCTTGGAATCATTCTAGTTACTCTTCTTTGAACCTGTTCAAGAATTGCTATGTCTTTTTTTTGGTTTGGATTCCAGAAAGGGAGCCGTAGTCTAGATCACGGTCTAATGTATGCCCTATACAATGGAATAAGGCATTGTTCAGTGCGATTAACAAAGTGCGTTTTATTTGCCTCAAAAGTCTGTTGGTCATGCAAGCAGTTCTAACACAGTGATCATTTGATGTAAGTTTATTATTAACATATATCCTAAATCTTTTCACAATTTGATGAGTGAAGTGGTAGTCCATTTATATAATATATCATTTTGGATTATGTACACGAAATGCACTACTAAACATTTGTCTTGATTAAACTGCATATGATTTTCATTTGCCCAAAGTGTTAATTTTCCAAATCCTTCTTTAATGCAGAAATATTTTCTTGATTATTAACCTTGCCCCCCAATTTAGTATCATCTGCAAATTTAACCATGAAGTTATTTGGCCCTGTTTGTAAATCACTGATAAAGAGATTAAACAATGTTGGTCCCAAGACCGACCCCTGTGGTACACCACTTGTCACACTACCCGAATCAGACAAGATACCATTAATTCTGACTCTCTGAGAATGATTTGTCAACCAGTTTAAAGTCCAGTTGACAATATCAGGTGACAAACCTAGATTGTGCATTTTAGTAATGAGTTTTTCATGTGAGACTTTATCGAAAGCTCTACTAAAGTCCAAAAGAATTACATGAGTAGGGAAACCCACATCTAGCAGAGTACTTATATTATTGTAAAAAGATATCAGACTGGTGGTGCAGGAATACTTGGGAGTAAATCCATGCTGATTTGAATCATAAATTCCTAATTTTTTACAATCTTGATCTATTAGAGACTTCATTACTCGTTCCATTAATTTACCAGCCACTGAGGTCAGGCTAATTGGATGATAATTTTGCACAGAACCTCTATTGCTTTTTTTAAATATGGGAGTAACTATTGCTGAATGCCAATCATTTGGTACAATGCTTTCTTGTAAGGATTTGTTGAAGATAATTGACAAAGGTATAAAAATATTTATAGAGGTTTCGATCAGAAGCCATGGATGAATACTGTCTGGGCCCGGACTAGTATTTTTTTTTTAGTTTTTTGATAGCCTGTATCATGTCAGTTGGTTAGAACCTATGATAATCTACATGGTGAACTTTAAATATACTAATAGGTGATTTTTGAGAGAAGACAGAACAAAAATACTTATTAAAGAGATTTGAGGTTTCTATATCAGATAGAGAAGAGCCATTGGTTATAATGGGACCAGTGGCCCTTGATACACCTTTTTTACTATTTATATAGGAGAAAAGAGATTTATGACAGTCTTTTGTGTGTGCTAGTTTAAATTCTAGCTTATTTTTTGCCAATTTAATAGAATTCTTTAAGTTTTTCACATATAGCCTGTATTTACGTAATAGAGTAGTTTTAAATGGAACAGAACTATTCTTAAGTTTCCTAAAAAGTTTAATTTTTATTTTAATCTGATTTTTAATTGTCTTGTTGAACCAAGGGGGAATTTTTCCTTTATTATTAAATTTTCTCTTAGATGGAATAAAGGTATTTTCCAAATAATGTACAATGTTTTTAAAAAAGTCCCAAGCTTGTTGTGTTGTACAATTAAGAAGATTAGATTTCCAGTTTATGTTTTGTAAGTATTAATTGATTTTAGAAAAATTTGCTTTATTATAATTTTGTTATACAGTACAACTTCCTTTGTGTAGTTTTAATTTGTTGAATTTCAAAAAGAATAGACAAATGATCACTGGTCCCAAGTGGATCCCAAATTTGTGAATTGCTAATTTGTTGCTCTATGTTAGTAAATAATAGATCCAAAATATTAGTACCTCAAGTGGGTTCAGTAACAAGCTGTTGTAATCCAGTACTAACTACTACATCTATTAGTCCTTTCTTGGCATAGGACTGTCCTGAGAATGAGTCCCAGTTAATATGAGGGAGGTTAAAGTCACCAAATATTACAGTATCTTGAGATTCTGAAAAATGTGTAATTTCTTTAAACATATTAGTTGTGTAATCTGAATTTGCAGATGGAGGTCGATAGATGTTATCAATAGTTATATAGGACTGCTCCTTCAATTAGATTTTCTCCCATATACTTTCCAAAGGAAAGGGAGAACACACTTCAAAAGAAGGAATATCATTTTGTATGTGCATACAAACTCTACCGCCTTGCTTATCTAATCTATTTTTATGATATATCTTATAACCTGGAATTTCTCTGGACCAAATTGAGGATGCATCCCACCAAGTTTCAATTACTCCCACCACACCTATATTTAAAGTTTTACATTTGGCTTCGAGTTCTACTAATTTGAGTTGGTTTAAAGATCTTGCATTCAAAGCTAGTAATTTACATTTAGTTGTAATAATATTTTGGTAAGTATTCAGAGACTTGGGAATAGACCCATCCTCCCCCATTGTTTTTAGTTTAAACAATGATTTATGATTTTAGTGATACTTTTCCCCATAAGTGTACTACCACTACGACTGAGATGTAAACTGTCCCAGCAAAACAAGGAAGAACGATCTGAAAATGATTCCCAGTGGGTAATACAGGGTATATCCTGCTTAAAACACCACTTTCTCAGCCATTCATTTAGGGCTTTGATTTTCTGCATCATGGTAGATGTTGCTCTTGGGACAGGTAGAATTTCAGATATACATTCACAGCATCCCCTATCAAGTAGCAGGTTACATAACGCCACATAGTCCTGTTGTTACTGATTAAATGGGGGTGTTGTTTATATCATTAACACTGGCATGAATGATATTCAGTGGATTTTCCCCACATTTTGTAAAATTTTAGACATCATGGAGGTAATGTCAGACACCCTGGCCCCACGGAAGCTAGAACAAGTGCGGTTGCTCTTGTTACTATTGCATACCACCCTGTCAATGTGCTTAATGATTGAATCTCCCAGGACTAACACTTGTTTTGAGACAGTAGGGGGTACAAGAATCAGAAACAGGTGATTGTTTAACACACTCTGGAGTGATTAACTTAATAGGTATTGATTTGGTAGCTTGAGACTTACTAGGACAGATATTCATGTGCATTAACTCCTGATTGAAAATTGTTTTTAAACCATTATTATCAACAGAGTGTGATGCACAGGATAAATCATGTAGCACTTCATTATTTGACACAGTCAATTGCTCAAACCTATTACGAGTTTTAATAGGGGCACTATTGTGTATTTGACCGCCCCTCCTTTTTTTAAGATGCTTTGTGACAATGGTCCAGTCATCATTATCATGAGAAGAGGGTGGATAATCATCCACCTTATAAGAGGGGGCAGAGGCAACAGGTATACTAGTACTAGTCATTACAATTGTCTTCTCATCAGAAGGCATAGAAATGCTACCTAAAAGTGAAGGAAATTGTTCATTAGAATGAAGTTGTTCGTCCATAAGATCAATGTAACTTTCCAGTTCCCTAACATCAGTAGAAATTGGTTTAATATTAAGCAGAAACGCCATTCTGCTTCAAGAGTAGTAATCAGATGGCAATTAGCACATACATACTCGCTCCCATACTTTCCCTCACTATACATCAAACACTGCATACACTTACTAAGTTCTTTTTCCATTATTAAAGGTGTATATTTACTAAGTAGAGGATATGCTAAAATTATCATATCCAAGTTTGTCTAACGCCAGCAGTTTCAGCGTGCCCAGTGGACACAGCAGACACACAAAAATGCACATGTCTCTGTGCACATCTCCACGTGCGGCCCCGCGCATGCTCACCCCACTTGCTAGAGGGGCAGGTTTTAAGCCAAAAAATTGGAAGTAAGCGTCCGGTCACTTCTGGTTTCGGCGTGAAGTAAAAATAACAATATTTACTTTAATTCAGCAAGATTCTGTGAATTGAAGGTTTACAAGCCCTTAAAAGGGCAAGAAAATCACCAGGCAACAGTGCTTTTAACAGAGAGATGTTGTTTTGGAGTAGGAGGTATACTAGCCTATTGCTAGTCCTCCAGGTTCCCACAATGCTCTGCTATTCACTGAAGAGTCAGTTACAAGCAAATGGTACCATACAATACAGCAACAGTTAAAACAAATATGTTAATGGTATATCAAAGTATATTAATGCACTGCACTACTCCACCTCTCACCAGAGGTTCGCTATATCAGTAGCAATGTCACTATTAAATGCCCCGCTCGCTAGAGGGGCAGATTTTAAGCCAATAAAATGGAAGTAAGTGTCCGTTCACTTCCAGTTATGGCGCAAAGTAAAAATAACAATATTTACTTAAATTCAGCAAGATTCTGTGAGTTGAAGGTTTACAAGCCCTTAAAAGGGCAAGAGAACCACCAGACAACAGTGCTTTTAACAGAGAGATGTTGTTTTGGGGTAGGAGGTATACTAGCCTATTGCTAGTCCTCCAGGTTCCCACAATGCACTGCTATTCACTGAAGGGTCAGTTACAAGCAAATGGTACCACACAGGGTTGACAAAACCAATGTTTCTCTATTATCCTTCCCTTTCTACTGCCAAACAGGGAGTTCCTGTTGACAGTCAAATCCAGTGGCTATAAAAGTAGAACTGGCTTAGGGTGGGATGGAGGCAATTAATAAGAACAAAGGCTAGCAACAGGAACTTGTAATTTGAGTCACCTGCTTTTATAGTGTCTAAGCCACACCCCCAATTAAGCTCTCTCTCCTCCTACTGGTTTAGCAAAGTAAGTTGATACAGTACCCTTCACAGCACAGAACACATGCTGACTTTCTTTCTTTTCTTTCTTTTTTTAACCCTAAATAAGACCCCTTCTACTTCTAATAAAGTATCTGTCTGCTTAATCTCAACAGACCCTGACTCCTGCTGAGATATAAGTGTTAAATTAATAAGAAAATGTAGCTTATTTTAGTTAGCTGCTTTCTGCTCTACAAGCAAGGCTAGCAACAGACTCTGATCTGGCAATCAATTCCTTTGTTAGTGCTTTAGTCTCTGAAATGTCTTCCCTGCCTCCCTTTGTTTCTTCCAGTAAGTCTCTGTCACCTTACCTTCTGCATTTGCTTGTACCTTCTAAAGGCCATCCTTTTAGCTCTCACATTTTCTGCTACCTCCTTAGAGAACCGTAGTGGTCTCCTTTCTCTTGCCCTTGCTAACCTGCTTGATGCAGAGGTTCATCACTTTATCAGTGCTTTCCTTTACATTTGCCCACTGCTCCTCAACTCTCCTCCTTCCAGTTTTCTTATCCCTGCTAGAGCATCCCTGATGCATTCTTCCATTTAAAAAAAAAAGCCCTCCTGAAGTCCAGCACCCTTGTCCTTGAGAGAGTCAGTTCTGACCCTGAACTTACATCAAACATCATCAATAACATCAAGGAGCTTAATGATAAATCCCACTATCCCCCCCTTACAACTTAGTATTAATGGTACTACCACCACAGACACACGTCACATAGCTAACTGCCTAACTCCACCTTCTTAGACCTTAGCTCAGCCCTCCCTAGTAACTTTTCAATCCAATTCAGCCTACCTCACCACCTGAGCTCCTCCACCCCCTTCAAAATCGGAGTCATTACCCCTACAGAAGAGAAAGCCTACCTGTCCAAAGCCCTCCAGAGCTCCAATTACTGCAAAGATGCCATTAATATGCATTTCCTATACCTTGTGCTAGACTCAGTTATCTCCCCACTCACAGACCTTCTAATTCTGTCCCTGCATCTGGGCCAGTTCCCAAACTCATGGAAAATGGCAATGATAACACCAATTTTGAAATATGGTGACAGCTCCTTCCCAAACAACTACTGGTCCATCTCAATTCTCCCCCCATTCTCTAAAGCCCTTGAAAAGATCATGGTCAGTCAGCTCACTGACTACCTCTTCACACACAACCTCTTATGTAGGGAGCAGCATGGTTTCAGAGCTGGTCATAGCACTATGACCACCCTTACAGAATTTGCTAACTCACTGCACTCCATGCTTGACAAGGGGCACCTTGCAGGGGCCATGTTTATAGACCTCTCAAAGGCCTTCAATACAGTTTCTCACCCCTTCCTTCTTAACACATTACACCAAATTGGGGTCTCTCAGCGTCCACTTTCATGGTTCTCCAGCTATCTTTCATCTAGAACCCAATGTGTTAAAATTAATGATACCATATCTACTATGCTGCCTGTGAACTCAGGAGTTCCCCAGGGATCTATACTGGGTCCCCTGCTATTCAGCATCTGCCTCAATGCCCTGCCTAAATCATGCCCCGTTAACCTTCTTCTCTACATGGTTGATGCTGTTCTTTACGCCACACATCCTGATCCTCTCTCTCTCCAGTGTACCTTACAAAACTCCTTCTTTCAGATTGAACACTGGTTTGCTGAACACAGATTGGTGGTCAACATTAAAAAACTAAGATGATGCTCTATGCCCACCACAAAATCAGATTAAAGGATGTCCCCCTGGAAATACTCTCCACCTCTCTCATCCCACTGGAACAGGTCCAAAAGTATAAGTATCTAGGTATTACATTTGACTCTTCCCTCTCGTTCCATGAACATATAAAAATCCTCACCTCCGCCCCAACACCCGTATTGGTCTCCTGTACAAACATAAAGACTGCCTGCCACCTGAAGCACTTTACCTAGCCATTACCTCCTCAGACTTATCACTGGTGGACTATGGCCTCACATTCTATGCTGCCACCAACCCTATGGCACTTCAAATACAAGTAGTCATCAATAAGGCCTGGTGGCTCCTCTCTAGTGTCAAGAGAAATACACATACCTGCATCCTATACATGCTTACCGATATCCTCTCCCTTGAGGAAAGACTATCACACCAGACCTGTCTCTTCACTAAAAACAATCCACCTTGGTTTAACCCCAGTAGGTTTCATGGCTTCTCTTCAGGTAGCCACCATCTCAGCATCCACATGGGCCACCTCAAAAACTACCTGGAAGGTGCCTAGGGTCAGGACCACCCTGGCACAGCAATCCTTTCCCCTTAGAGCTCCATCCTGGTACAATGCCCTCCCACTGGCTGTCACATTAATCACCAATCTAGGTCCATTTAAAGCTGCCTTAAAGTCCCATATCCTCTCCTCATGTCAATGCCAGTGTAACTGGTAACCTGTGGATCCTGCACCATGCCACTAGGCCACGCACCTACCCTTGGCCTGGCAGTGGAGAGCCCTTAATATTTCTAGCCTACTGGCTCCTCACCTCCCCTTGGTTACCATATAGTTGAATTGGACTATGAATGCATAGTATTATGTATAAGACAAAGCCTCCCTGAGGCAGCTTACTACCAACTCATATCATGCATTGCTTTAGCTACCACTTGTATAGGTCTTAACCGCTCATTAGGTAAATATGTCGATAGCTCTGCCCTGTTTTAGCTACCAAATTTATAGGCATTAACCAGTACTCATTGTACTTATTCTCTGTATGATTGCTCAATCACATTTATTCTATGTATGTACAGTATGATAGTCTATGTTTTATTCTGACGTGGAGCCTTTGGAAACAAGTCTGTGACTCAAAGGGTTGTAATTCTGATTTTCTAAATAAATAAAATAAATAAACTACACTCTACAGTGATCACCGATCTCCAGGTGGTCCCCCCACTGCAATGGTGGTCACACTGTCCCTGTTTATCAGTAATAGATCCTGTAATGCCCCCTCTCCAGTGGGTTCCAAAACTTGTTGTCTGAGGAATGCCCCATGCAGCCTATCTAGGATGTTCCTACTCCTAGCTATAGTTGAGGTAGGGAGTCTCCAATCCACATCTGGTATATTGAAGTGGTCTACCAGTAACACTTCCCCCTTGCAAGCCATCCTTACGATTGCTTCTATCATTTCCTTATCCACCCATTCCCCTCCTGTGCTGGTGGTCTCTAAATCACTCCTATCTAAATAACTGCCCCTTTTCTTCTCTTCAGAGCGATCCACAGTATTCCCCCCTCCCTGCATCCCCTTTGTTTCAGGGGGTTTTATGCTATCAGTTACATTAAGAACCAATCCCTCCCCCTCCTACCTACCCTGTCCTTTCTGAACAGAGTATAACCTGGTATGGTCGCTTCCCTGTGATGGTTTACAATGTATCAAGTATCTATGATGGTGACTATAGCCATGTCTGCTTCCACCATTGAAGCCTCTACGTCTGACAACTTGTTGCACAGACTTTGGGCGTTCACACACATGGCTCTCCAGGTTAGGTTGCCATCTTCTTTTCCTTTTCCTTTATGCCCACTCATCCCTATGCATCTACTATATGTCTGATTTATATTCCCGTGTTTCACCCCCTGGCCTTCATTGTTTCATTGTTATTTGTTCCCTTTCCAGTTGTCTTTCCCTTGTTATTCTCATTTCTCATCTTACGAGCCTGTGAGGAAGGACAGCTTGCTTCCCTGTTTCCTTCCACCTCCTCTCTTGGCTTATTTAAATGCATGCTAATGAAGCAATTAAACCACTCACTTAGGACCTCAGTTTCCCCTCTCGATGGATGTAGGCCAATTCCCCAGTACAGGCCCTCAACCATCCATGTGGGGCCCTAGTCCACAAATAAAGCCAAACCCTCCTCCCCACACCATTCCTTCAACCATGGAATAAATTCCCTGGTGCAGAGTTTCTAAACCTACCCATTGCCGTAGACAGGCAGAACCTCTGAGAAGGTCACGGAGTGTGCTACCTGTCTAAGACATCTCCCCAGCTCTTAACTCCTTCTTCACTGTTCCAGTCCCTATCACATCCCTTGGCAGGTCACTTGTCCCCGGTGGACAATGACATCCAGCTTCCCCTTCCTTGCTACTGCCCTTGCAATTCCCAGGATTCACTCCAATCCCTCTGAGCTCTGTTACCAGGTAGGCACTTTGCCTCCCTCTCTTCCCTGCTACCTGCCCCAACTCTATTCCCCTAACAGTGAACTCCCCAAAAAGTATTTGCTTCCTTCTCCTCCTCCTCTGGGGCCCTCTGCTACCCTCCCTTGGGGCCTCATTATGGATGACCCACACATCCTCACTGGAGACTACTTCAGTTTGCACTGTGGGACATTCCCATTCTGCCAGGACTGCATAGGAGTTCTATAATTTCACTGGTTGGGGAGTGTGCCTCTGTTCCACTGCCCTCACCTTCCCTGAGCCCACCATAATCCATCTGTTCCCCTTGCTAGGCAATCTTCAAGGAAGTGGGAGCAGACATGGTGTTCCTTGGGTGGGGGAGGAGGTTGCCTGAATCCTAGCCAACTTGGCTTAGATACTAGTAACCTCCAGCCCTTAGCACAGAAAGGTGCCTGCCTGCAGGTGTCCAGAAGGTCCTCTTGAAGACTGCTGTCCCACAGCCATTGCATTGCACCACTCCCAGCATTTTCCCCTTTTTCACTGTCTGTCCCTGCTTTGGTTTGTAAATAAAAGTATTTTTTTTTAATTTTATTTATATCTCTTTTCCCCCTGGCATACTGTGTGTTTGTACACAATCTAGGCACCTATATTTGTGTCTTTTTAGTCCTGCCCTCCCTGCACCCAAACAGGAAGTTCTAGCTATCACTTAAACTTTAGTACCTATATATAGTTAGATAGGGCACAGGTTGGTGGGAAGGTACTTCCATCCATTGCTACCACAGACTGCAAGGAAACACTGCACTGTTGGAACATGAAGCAGCCAGTAGCTGAAAGGCTGGAAAGCAGGAAAAATGAAAAGCTTGAAAAACAGAGAGCTTCTTTAGTAAGGTATATTATGCCTGTTTGAACTCCTGATCCATTGTTTCCTACTCCCCTCTCTTAGTCCAGTCTCCTATTTTAAATAAAATACTCATATTAAAGCAAAAAGGGAAATTAGTAGTTTGTTGCGTAGCTTCTGTTACAGCTCCCGATTCAATCACTCAGCATCCTCCAACTTGGCAGCAGTCTTTCGATACTCCTGCATATGACTGCTGCTATACTGCACATGTGCCCGGCACCCACCACACAGTCTCTGAGCACAGGGCCATCACATTAATGCAGAGAAATGCAATCTGAAGAGAGAAATATTCAATTTGTACATAAATGATATACAAGGGTGTACAGCAATGGAGGCTGAACTTACAGCCGCAAACTCAGTCAATAAGAGTTACAAGACAACGGCCTAAATACTGGTATTGCAATGAGTGAACAAACAGAACAGTCACGCTACTTCTGAGATTCATATAGGGTGACCATGTACAACCTCATTAGAACATGTTTGATTTAACAAGTCAGCCATATATTTACCATACAGTGTCTGCATAGCATGGGCGTATGTCCACAGTACATGATTAAACACTACCCATATGTACCAAAATGAAGCGGATAATCAAGGATGCATTGTACTCAAACAGTATGCTTTAAGTTGGAACACTCACAAACACAAAATAATTATTTTCATTTTGGTACCAAAGAATGGTATTTACAGTACCAAATGCACACAATGCAAAACTTAAATGCCACCCACAGCACTCACTGTATGAAGCTCAACATTATATGTGATACTGGTGGCCCCCTTGAGAGTGACACCATGACAGTGAAACCCGAAACAGATCATTACAGCAACAGTCACTGTAATGGTCTGTTTTCACTGAAGTGACTTCTCCTGGTGTTCTGCACCTTCCCCTGGAGTTGATTATAATAAAACAAGCACTTTTGTGACTGCACTATACCAGTGTTGGTATAGTGCCATTGCTGTGTGGAACGTCGGGGATTTGTCTGTCGAGCACAAGTGGTGCTTCCATGTGATACAGGGCACTGGAACCAATGTAACACTATAATCACCCAAAATGCAGTATGCACCTCATTATGAAAGGATACTCAATAAACTATCAGTATAGGAGATAGCGTACACTTGAATAGACATATACTGATGATGCCACTGCTTGTAATTCCAGACTCAGTCAGAGATTTTTTGTATTTAAGACGGAATCCATCGCCTCCCAACCCCTAACGAATTTCCAGAAGTACAACACGCAATAATAAAGATGACAGTAGGTGCACTCTGTATGTCTAACTATCCTTTGGGCCTACTAATACATGTAGCTTTGACACCTTCTTATCATGCAGATAGAAGTCAAGGTGGCAAGATGGGAAATGAGAATCATGTCACCAGGTACCAACAGTTAGTTTCACAATCTCAAACCCATTCACCTGGATCCCTTGCAATGTTATCTCAAAGCTTAATTCGTGTACTGTATGTTTTTGAAATTACACACAATTGTAAAGCGCAACTAAGTTGCTTCTGTCCTTATGGTACCAACTGGTAACAAACATCATAACTTTTGTACCAATGGCATATGAGTTCCCATACTTACCCCACAGCACACTGAATTAAATCTCATGATGTTAATTTTCCCCACAGTAAAACATCTACAGAAAATACATAAGTAAAATTAAGCTGTTTTACATGCAGGGAATTTGGAGTGTTCAAACTTCACACACACAATGGAAGTGGTGGAAAACCTCTCTAGAGCACACAGCATTATAATTGTGGGTGTCTCTGAAGGGGTAGAGGGAGGTGATCCCAAAGATCTTGTCGAGCAATGGTTGGAGTGTGCTTTAAAGATCAAGGACACAACCCCCCACCCCAAGTGCAATAACAAACTTTACAGCATAATCCCAAAAATAGTGTTAAGCTAGATCTGATGGTCCCAGAACACTACTGGTGGTGTGTGCAGGAGCTGTCATGAAGGAACAGTTACTCCAGGAAGCTAGACATCAAGGGGCTATATTTGAGGACTCAGTCTCCCTGTATCCAGACCTCTCATACAGCACAAGGCAGAGAAGGAAACAGTTTGATTCATTTCTCAGAAACCTCAGAGCACTTAAAAATACATCTCCAGATGCTCCTGTCTGCAAAACTACTAATAAAGGAGGGAGACCACACATATCTGTACATGTTTTCAGAACCCAAATAATCTGCTATGTGTGTGGCAAAACCATCAGTGGATTGTCAACACCACAGGAAAGATGGCATGAAGAGTGAACATTAACCTCTCGTTTATCAACAATTTGTGAGTACTAAACTTCCGGGTGACAGGAGATTTGTTGGGACCAGCTAGGAACTACAGACCTTCCTTTACTGGCTTATGACTTTCTTATGAAACTTGTTTTGTTTGTATGCATCATGTCAGTGTTTGATGTGCCATGATGCTAAGATGGTACTGCCTTCTCTGGCTGTTTTCCTGCTCTTTTTCCCACACCTGACCTGCCTAGCTATTAGCTGATGTGTTGGAATATCCATTAATTGGAATTTTGTGTTTCAAGTAAAGCTCATCAGCTCCTGATGAGCAAGATAAATGTTTGGATGTCTGTAAAATACATCACTGGACAGTGTTATGACAATTTATTGTGTGGGGGGGGGAAGAAAACAAGATGGTGGCTCACAAAAGAAGGATATTTTTTCTGGTGAAAAAGGATTGGCACCTCACAAAAAAGAATCCTTTTTCATGAGGCCAAATCCTTTGTCAGACTTTATAGTATTGAGAGTGAGTTCCCCATTGGAAATAATGGGAACTTCAAAATTGAATAACTTTGCAGCAGATTAGTATGTTTTTCATCAAACAAATGCAAGACAGTTCTGTGACCCAAACTGTTTCTACCATAAACAATTCACACCAGAATTCCACACCATCTGGGTGAAGACAATGAGGAAAAAAAATGTAAAAAGTGGTGACTTTTATGGTTTTTGCACTACCTGGATCTCAGAATCCACTCATCCTACTGGAATGAAACTTACTCTGTCAAAAGATCTACCCAGTGGGACAGAGCATGCCAAATGTTGTGCAAATCCATTTATCAGTTGCAAAGTTATTAAAGTGCAAAATTTGAGGTTTAACATTAAACAAGCTACTTAATATAAGCATGAACATGCCCCTAAAATCTTTACATTGAAGCCCGTCAGGATGAAGTGCAGTGTCATAGGTTTCCTGCATGAAAAAATGGGAGTAACTCCCATTGAAATTGCATTGTTTGTTGCAGTAACTCTACTACAGAATTTTTCAGAGTTGGGCTTCATCATTCTTTATCCTGGTGGGCTTCAGTGTATATCTATATCTACTGTATATCTATATCTGTATCTTTAAAATATCCAAAAATGACAAAGTTATGTATCAAAGTTTAAAACACCATAAAAATACATTGAACTGCACTTACCTTAGCTCCTCATATTGCAGTTGGCAGTCCCAACAGCAAGGTGTGTCATTAATCATAGAGTAGATTTGTGCCATGTTACCTTTTCAGGTGAGTTAGTGTGTGTGGGGGTGTACTGGGGGTGTGGGGAGGTGGGTGCTGAGTGGGAGGTGGCGGTGGGGAGTCAGATTGGAAAGGGACAATTTTCTTTTTTCCTGGTTTAAGAAACAAAACATTGAGGGACCGTTTTCTTTATTTCACAATTGAATGGCGATAAGTGGGTGGGTTGGGGGGTACCACCAGAAACCAGTGAAAGACAAACATATCATAGGGACAGCAATAAGAGGGTTGGAGGTGTCACTGTACACCAGAGAAAGATAAACATATTTTCGGGACAGTGATCGGAGGGTGTGTGTTACTAATAGACACCAGGGAAAAACAAATACATATTGGGGATAATGATTGGATGCTGGGAGGTGGTACTAGACACAAGGGAAAAACAAATGCACAATGAGGATGGCAATCAGAGGGTGAGTGGCACCACTAGACACCACAGAAAGACAAATATATTACAGGGATGGCAATCGAAGGGTGGGGGGTGCCATTAGACACCAGGGAAAAAGTAAATACATATGGGATGGTGATTGGAGGGCAGGAGTACCATTATACAGCAGGGTAACATTACAGTCATAAAGAGATGGCAACCGGGGTGCCACTTGACACCAGGGAAATGGTGGCTCACTGCTTTCATTGCAGCCCACAGCATGAGTTGCAGCTGTGGCTGCAGAAGTCAAGACAGTTCAGCTGTTCTCATACAGAGAGTGAGGGTGAATGGCTCCTCTTGCTAAGCTGGGCACCCAGGATTTTGGATGCCCAGAAACCATATCTCTGCCAACTTAAAAAAACAAACACCAGAATCTAGCTAAACAGGTGTCATTCAGCTAGGTTCAGGTGTTTGTTTTTTAAACACATTGTTTTCATGTACTTTAAATGTGTAAGTTTAAACAGTAAAAAGAAAATGGCAGCCATATGAAAAATATTTTTTTCCTCATGAAAAAGGATTGACCACATACAAAAAAGAATCCTTTCTTGTATGGCCAAATTCTTTTTTCATTTCAAACATTTATCCTAAAGTGCCTACTAAGCATGCTCTGAACCAACATTTCAAATCCTTATAACTCTGGAACAGATTCATATTTTTTTTACAAAACCAGCAAAAGGCACTGCTCTGTCTGGGCCATGCCCTTTCCACCCAGAAAACTTCATACCAAACTTCCACACCATTTGGGTTTTAGGGGTCGACAAAAAACAGCAACCCCCGAATGTTACACATTTTGCACTGTGAAGATTTCAGAATCTGCACATCCAAACAAAACAAACCTTGGAATATCAAGAGTTCATGGGTTTCCAACAGAGCACGCAAAATTTTGGGCAAATCCCTTTGGAGAGCTGCAAAGTTATTAAAATGCAAAAACTGGGGGTTAACATTAAACAGCCTACTAAACCCTAACTATAGTGGTGCAACTGTGCCACTATGAATATCTATATATTTGCCTATATTATAGGGATGTAGTAGTGCCCCTATATTTAGGGTTGAGTAGGCTGTTTAATGTAAAACCCCAACTTTAGCACCTTAATAACTTATGCAGTGTGAGAAGAAATACCCCAGAATTTGGCATGTGTGGCCTGGCTGAAGACATGAAAAGTTTCGTGATGGCATCTTGTTCAGTTTTCAAGAAATGAAACCCCACAAAATGCAAAGAAAAAAAGGTGTTTGGTTTTCATACACTATTTAACACATTTTGTTTTATTTTGCTCTCACACACAGCTTAGACATTGTAGAGTTTGTTCACGAAACTTTCAAGATAGAAGCAGCTAATGCAAATGTAATGACTTGCGAAGTTTTCATGAAAAAATATTTTATGGTTCCAGAGTTATAATGTTTTGTTTTTTTGATAATTGTCATGCTCAACTGATAGAAAAAAACATCAATTGTGAATGCTTATTCTCATGACTTACTTGTGAAAAACAATTTTTAGCTTTGAGGGAAAAAATGATTGCAGTGGTTGTCATCTTTTCTTGTAACTAAAAAACATTGAAATTTCATATAAATAATGAATTTTCAAAAACCAGGCACCTGAACCTAGATAAATGTGCCCATTTAGCTAGATTCTGGTGTCTGTCCTTTGAAATTTGCCCTGGAAATAACATTTCTGGGCACCTGAAAATCCTTGGTGCCCAGCTTAGTGAGAGGAGCCATTCTCCCGCATTCTCAGTATGACAACATTGGGGCTTTTTTAAATCTACTGCTGCAGCTGGAGTTGTGCTGCCAGCTTCAGTTACAGTAGTGAGCTGGCAATCCCCTGCTTTATCTTTGTCTGTCTATTTCTCTCTTTATATCTATATGTTTATCTATAAATCATCTATCTATCTATCTATCTATCTATCTATCTATCTATCTATCTATCTATCTATCTATCATTGAAAGAAATAGCGGACTGGGGTGCCTACCCCCCATATCACTTCTTTCTCTCCTCTTTTCGTCAGATAACCCACCACCCATTCCCATGTTTAATATTCACTTTATTAAGCAGAATGGACTACCCTCCCCTGATACCACTTCTTTTCACCCCTTCCCCACCAGGTTGCCCAGTCCTTTCCCATTATTTACATGGTGGCACTAAACAGTAGACTGACACTGGGGTACCCAATCCCCAATGTCAGAAAGTTCCTTGAAATAAAGGAAATATCCCTTGTTGATCTGACCCCTCACA
Source organism: Neoceratodus forsteri (assembly GCA_016271365.2). Classification (NCBI taxonomy): domain Eukaryota; kingdom Metazoa; phylum Chordata; order Ceratodontiformes; family Ceratodontidae; genus Neoceratodus; species Neoceratodus forsteri. The sequence goes on from JADMNL010000022.1 coordinate 663,074,700, forward strand.
ATCCCCACCCCATCCCACTGTGACTTCCCACTCAGCTCCCACCACCCACACCCCTCACACAACCTCACTCACCTGAACATGTCCCATGATGCAGTCACCAATGTTCTCAGTATCAGAACAACAGGACATTCTTGAAATGTGAAGCTGCAGCTAGAGTCATTCCACTGGATTCAGCTGAAGTAGTAAGCCAGCAATCTCCACTCTCTCTGTGTGTCTGACTTTATATATCCCTATCTCTTTATCTAGCTATTTACCTAGATATTTAACTCTAGCTGTCTAGCTACAGTAAATTAGCAGCAGACTTAGGTGCCCACCCTCGGTACTGCTTTTTTCTCCCCTCTCCCTCAATGCCACAAGCTCCCTCCTCCCATGTGCTAATTTATATCGAATATGCAGACCAGGATGCCCACCCAGGTACTGCTTCCTACCACCCCCTCTCCTCCAGGTCATCTGCACTCTTTTCTGTTATATACATGCAGTACTGGGCTGCCCACCCCTGGTTATACCGAACAGTAGCCCAACACTAGGGTGCTCAATCCCCAGTGTTGTAAAGTCCCCTGAAATACAGAAATCAGACCCTCATTGATTTCTTTTTAAAGCCTGTAAAAAGAAAATGGGCCATCACCAAAATCACCCCCACACACTCCACCACCCACCCCACCCAACCTCCCACTAAGCACCCACCACCTCACACACTCTAACTCACCCGAAAATTTCCCATGACATAGACCCACTCTCTGTCTGAAGCCGTGTGCTGCTGCTGGAACCGGTGATTGTGATATGAGAAAATAAGGTATGTCTGGTGTAATGTATTTCAGTTGGATTTGAACGTTTATTCATAACTTTGTCATTTGTTTATATTTGTACATCTGGGGAGGGATATTCAGACTGTGCCAAAAAAATGAGCAATAGCGGGAGCAGGCGCAAGAGCAGTGCACTATTGCACAATGTGCGTGATATTCAAACCAAGCGCAGGCCAAGATGAGCCTGCGCCACATAGCTGAATATTGCACCCCATGTGCCATGGCACAACCAGGGATGTGCAGTGGAGCAGGGCCGATGTGCAGTAGCACATCCAGTGATGCACAGGGACAAGGACAGAAAGCAGTGGTGCACTAGCCATGTAAGCGCCATGGGCTGAGGAGCATGCAGCAGGCCAGACAGACCAACCCCCCCAAGGCCCCCCATGAACTGCACAACCAGAGGTGAGCTGAACTGACCATCAGCCCATGAACCCCAGCACTAATTCAACCTCACCCCACCAATGCTGACCACCCCCTGTACAGTGATCCCAAGATACTTGGCCCAGAAGCATCACCAAACAGTGCATGGCACTGAAGGCATGCCACCACCATCACTGTGACAATGCAACCCTGTGCCCCATGGCACCATGCATGACAGCCCCACCATGATCCCCCACAGCAGGTGACACCAGCCATTGATACAACCGTAGCATACACAATGCCTCCCTGCATGACCCCTACCGTGGCACAGCAAAGAGGTCGACCCTGCATCAGTACCTGAGGGACCCTGCATGTGACAAGGCCCACCCAGGACACCACCACCAGCAGGACTGCACCCCACACACCCACCCATGCACACACTCTGTCCCAGCACTGGCCCCACCAGACAGCACAGCTCCCCACTGTGGTGCATGGAGGCATGCACCAAACAGGATGCAACACAGGGCATGAACAAATCCTCCACCCTGTCCCAAGGGTACCCCGTCACAGAGCCAAACAAAGCGGGGCAACAGATGTCACTGTCACATGTCCAATGATGCCATGTACCCATGGCCTGTACACCACCATGGCGCTGGTGAACTAGCCATGTAGTGCATGCACCATGAACCTGTCTGCCGCCAGCATGCAGCTGGAGCACATGTGGCAGACAGCAGATCACAGGCACTGCCACAGACACCAGTGACAGCATGGAGGGGGACAACGACAGCACTGCCCACAGTGTCACCTGAGGCAGATGTGCAATAGACCTGGAGACAGGATGCCAGCTGCCATGGTGCCATGCCCAGAGGGTGGCTGGCATGGAGAGCCACAAATGTTATGCCAGCAGACATGCATGCATTGGGGGGTCAGCACAACCATGCAAACCACAGACATGCAAGAGGCTCATCCACACGGGCCAGGCACACACTGACAGGGGCAACTTGGACACAGCGCATTCACCTGGGACCACTGCACACAGGATTCCAGTGCACAGGGAACAACACACATACCACAGACAGGGACCATGGCCCCCACCCACACCAGTGGATGGGCCCTGCCAGACACACACATGACCAGGCCTGCACCACCCCCAGACACAATTCACACCACTGCAGCAAGGCACCAGATGCCCACAGCAAATTAGAGACCACCACAGTTGTTGTATGAAACATGTATAAAATGTAAAAGGTAACAGTATTAACAATAACTATTTACATAACTATATACAAAGTGGGAGAGGGGGTACAAGGCTACAACTCATGGGGGATGGGCATGGGGCAAGGGGGAACAGCAAGGAGTTGGACAAAGGGGTGTGAGGGACAGTCCGGGGGGGAAGGAACAGCACAGGTGCCGCAGGCCCTACTGGTGGTCCCTCTCATCCCTGCACTCTCTGTGGCACCTTCTGTGCCACCGCTGGTCACTCTGCTCCATGCCCTGCAGCAGCTCCAGTGTGGCCCAGGTCACCTGCAGTATTTCCTGGATGTGATGCTCCAGGGTCTTCCAGCATTGTCCACCTAGGACAAGGGAGCAGAGTCAGTACGTGTAACTGGCCAGACCCCCGCAGCCCACTCAATGTGCATGGCATACAGCTGTGGGCCTCACCCCTGTGATGGCATGTGACCACCCACAGTGGGTGCGCCCACAAGACCCACCTACCCAGGCACCCATAGCCATGCAAACTGCTGCACACACCCCCACCCATGCACTGCACAGCACCAAAATGATCATACAGTGTCATGGCTATGCAGTGTGATGGCAGTGGCACAGCCAGGTGCCCAGTGCATGCACAACCCACCTGCGACACCCACCCACACATGCAGTGCCACAGGACAGTGTGGAGTGCACCATGTGGCGTGCACAGCAGTGGGGCCATGTGCGGGAGGCCATGCCCCACCACCACCCCTGCAACCCACCATGCACAGATGTAAGGGGAAACATGGCACTCACCTGTGTCCTGGTCAGCAGAGTGTTGCTGACCCATGGCACCACCACTGTGCCCCAGCTACAAGGCCATACCACCTGTTCCGGCCTGCCGTCCCTGCTCATGGGCCAACTGGGCCCTACAGTGATCCTTCAGGCCTAGGGTACAAACATGGAGAGGGTAACATCAGTACAGGCCAGTAACATAGCCCACCTTGCTGTGTGTGTGCCCGCACAGCCCAGCCATGACACGGTGGTGCAGGGTGGACACGAGGCACTCCAACACTGGCAACACAGGGAGGCCCCCCCGCAGCATGGCCTGATGGCCACCACAATACCTGGACAGACAGATACTACCAGTGATGTGATGGAGCACCTTCCTGGCCGTGGCATGGCACCCTGCCAGTCACATGCCTGCAGTCACACTAGGCAGTCGGGGTCCCAATGCTGGAGGTCACCATATCAGTGGTGACACTGCTCTGCTGTCCTGCTGCACCCTGTGGCCTCCTCCAGGCCCTCTGCCACCTCCTGCCATGCTGCTGTCCATGGTCTCAGGAGGGGTACCTGGCCAAAGAGGGCACCTGCATGGGCTCTACTAAGGCCACCAGGATTACAAGCTCAATTACCATCCAGATGGGCGCTCTGGTTCACGGCATAGTGCAGTTGCAATCAGCAACAAAATGGTGCCCTGTAGCATACGTGCCCCATGTGTGGAGACAGTGTGGTACTGCACTGCCAGTCGCTATTGCGCTTTCAATGGACTGCACAATAGGGGTGCAGCCATGCATACGCATGGCACCTAGGGGGCAAAGATTGGCTGCAGGGTCAAGGATCTATCTGCACACGGAGCACCACAGCACTATTGGGAAGCCCTGCGTGTAGCACGGTAGAGTGCATGTGTGTGACGGCTTGCAGTGGCCTACCACGCTGTGGCACCATGGCACCCATGGTGCATCATGGCATGAGTGCCCCCTGAGCATACAGCGCACTTGTGCCACAGGCACAGTGGTGGCCATGCCCTGTACTGCCTGCTGCACACAGCAAATCAGCAGCGCCGCTAGAGTTAGTGTCAGCACCCTGGGCATGCATGGTTTGGTGCTGATTGCACACGACACAGTGGTGCATCATAGCCTGAAAACGCTCAACACCATTGTGCAGATGCAAATCAGCTTATGAGCCATTTCACGGCACATCCTCTGCATTAGCATCCAATTACAGATGCGCCTGCTCTCATTTGCATGTGTTGTGCCATAAATACATGACCTGAGGCTGGTATCACGTCACTTCATCGCAAACACTTCATTGCAAACATTACATTGCCAAAAAGTCATCGTAATAAACTTTATCGCATGCTACATTTCACCGCATGAAATTTCATCGCAAATCGATAATAATAATAGAAAAAAAGGCATAGGTGGCACCACCTTTTATACCCTTTATGCCACAACCATGACCCTAAACTCCCAGGCAGTGGGGAAAACCCTGCTGCTAGCAGACATCAAACTTGATGACATCACCAAGTTGGAACAGCCTAAGAAAAGCACAAAACACATATCGAAGTTGGAAAAGCCTAAGAAAAGCGCAAAACACATATCGAAAACACCACCCCTTTTTGTGGAAATGTTCTTCGTAATGCACTCATTGACCCACCTCTCATACACTAAATGATGATTCATCCACTTAACTCGCCATCATCCTCTCACCTTGTGTTTGGCTCACAGACTGACATACTGTATCAAAGAATGGAGAAACAATGCAGTTCACAGGGTTCGTGAAAAGTAAACCTTGCCCTCTGCTTCAAAATAAAGTCTCATGCAGAGTTCCACTGTGTATATTAGAATCTCCATTAGACAACCACTCCAATGAGGAAAGATTGCACTATAATTTAGGACTAATGACACTAGAAACAAGAAGGTATATAGGGTATTTACAGCAACTCTTTGATCTGCTTCAAGATGACTCACTTATGGGAATTAATGGGATTCAGACTGCAAATCTGTGGAACAAGCTAACCCCTTTGGTAGCTGACTCTCCAAACAAGAAAATATTCAAGAAACATCTGAATGTGTTACTTCTTAATAGCTATGGAGTCTATGTGATGAAACGTATCGCGCTGTAATTACTATGCGATGAAATGTATCGTGCTGTAATTACTATGCGATGAAATGTATCACGCTCTAATTACCGCGCTGTAATTAACCACGATGAAAAGTTTTGCGATGAAATGACGTGGAACCCCTGAGGCTGCATAGGCCATGGATCAGTATTACAGTCTTTGAGGTAGGTTGCATGTTGTAGGGACATGGGGACAGTGGTCTGGGAGGGCTGTATGGAACTGCACAGTCCAAGGTAACACCTGTCTATCCCCCAGCCATGAGCATAACCAAGCAAGAGGAAGAGGAGGAGGAGCAGGGAAGGATGCGAAGGAGGAGGCAGAACTTTACCAGGGCTGAATCTGATGCCCTGTTTGAAGCATACCTCGACAGGGAACCGCTGCTTAGTGGACAGCGGGGAACACCACAGGCCAGTGCTGCGGCGTGGGGTGAGGTGGCATGTGCCATCAACCAGCAGGGCAGCCACCAGCGGTCCATGGAGGCATGCAAGAAGGTTGGCACAGACAGGAGGTAGATTAAGAACAAGGTGGCCGCCATCAGGGTGGCACATGCTGCCACCGGTAGGGGACAGCAGGACATACCCCATCTGATGCCACAGGAGGAGCGGGTAGCCAACAGCATGCAATGTAGTGTTGTCAAGGGAATTCCTGTTGGTGGCTTCCAGATGGGTGGCAACCCATCACTACATGGTAGGTCCGGTGCTGGCAGTGTGTGGGTGGTAGGAGGGCATGCCACAGGGCCAGGCAGAGCCACTAACAGTACTGTGTTCCTTTACAGCTCCTGAGTGTCTACATGGGGCAGCAGTGGAGGGTATGTCCACTGAGGGGGTGGCCCTGGACATGGAGGAATGCCCATCCACCTCCACAGGTGTCTGAGGGACCGTCTATCTGCATACCTGCACATCTGTCTGGACTGATGACGGTGGTGCGGGTGCAGACATGGCCCTGCCTGTTTCCCAGTGTGACACCGCCCTCTGTGTCCAGTGTGCTGGGACATGGATCGGGGCTGGATCCAGCACTGATGATGACGTGACACACATCCCGGACAGTGATGCATGTGGGACACAGGATGGTCCCACAGAAGGCAACCGCCTGGGCAGTTCCGCAGATAATGCTGGCATGGCTGCCTGCACACTAGCCCATTCCCAGCCTGTGTCTACATGCTCCAGTGGGGCAGCACTGGTATGTGGCCAGGGTGGTGGGGCTATTGAGGTTGTTGCAGCCACACCGGTGTTCCCTGGTGATCAGCAGCTGGAGGGGCAGCACCAGCAGATGGCCAATGTCAACAAGGGGACAGGGATGGGGGGCAGTGGCAGTGCACTGTGTGTGGATGAACCCGAGAATGGCACTGCTGAGCAGCACCCACCATCAAGGGGTGCTGGGCAGCAGGGCCAGGAACACCATGGGGGAAAGCATGCTGGACAAGCAGAAGACCCCTTGGACAACTACAGTCATTTTCTCCAGGCCTCAGTAGATCAGCAGATGTGGCTTGTGGCAGCAGTGGATGCACTCAGTGTGGTTCTGCACCAGGCAGAGGAGGGGAACAGCAGGGACCACGGCTTGTTCCTGGCAGAGTTGGCCCAGCAGCGGGCGGATGTGACCGCTGCCATTGACAGGCAGACCACTGCAATGACAACTGTAATGGCTACACTGGACACCCAGTTGTGTGCCCAGCCACCACACACTCTGCAGGGTGCTATGTCCACCCCCTGTTCCTGGCGTCATGTGACCCCTGCTATGTCGACATCGGGTTCGGCTGTGGGCATACCAAGCACACCTGGTGTGGGCATTTTTGGTGGCCTGCAGACCCCTGAATGGAAACAGTCACATTCATGCAGTGTCACCCCTGGGGGCCCATCGGTGCCACCGCATGAGGCCACTGGTCAGCCTGGCACAGCTGGCAGGTCTCAGTGGGGCCACCCACGCATCTGTGGCAGCTGTGGTACTGTGCCACATGACTGACCCATCTCCCACTATGGCCACTGTCTGCTGCTGCCCTGTGTGCATTGTGGTGTTCTTTGTGTGATGCATGGGTGAGGTTCCCAACCCTGCACACACATGGTCCCTGTGCACACCCTCTCGGCTGCTGGCCACTGTGGCATCTGCATGATGATGCCTGCGTGGCGCTGTCTGCCACTGTGCAATGGTGCTCAGCATCTGAGGCATGCACAGTGCCAGCCACTGGGCATGGTTGTGTGTGGTCCTGTGGGGGTGCCTGTTGGGGTGGGCATGCTAGTTGCCCTTTGGGCATGTGTTGTGATGTGTGTGTGCGCACATGACACATGCAGCCCTACCCATCCCTGCTGTCATGTGTGGTCCCCCGCCCATTTCCTTTATGCCGTCCTCCCCTGGTGTCCACCCCTGCCTGTCTGTGGGCTGTGCCCTTGCCCTTGGTGGTTGCACATGGCCCCGTTGCCTACCTGTGCTGTCCAAAGTGCTCCCCTGCAATGGTGCCCAGGTGCTGCTGTGCCATCCGGGGGTCCCATCACCCAGGGGGTGGCTGCCCTACACCAGCTGGACCTGCGCCCTCATTGTCCCCACCTCTGTCCCCCTACTCGACCTCAACCACTATCCCACAGTCAGTGACGATGTTGTGAAGGATACAGCAGGTCAGGAATAGACCACAGGCCTTCGAGGGGCTGTACTGTAGGGCACTGCCTGATGTGTGCAGGCAATGGAACTGTGTTCAGCAGCCCAAACACCCACTCAATGACATTCCATGTTGTGGCATGTGCCTAATTGTACTGTTGCTGTGCTGGGGTCATGGGGTGCCAGTATGGTGTGAGCAGCCAGGGCTGTAGCGGGTAACCACTGTCACCTGTGTGTAGAGGGGAGTCATTAGCATGGTAGTCTGTGTCACTATGACATGGGCCATTATGGCTATTACCAATGGCACCCCTGACAATGACCCATTCCCCCACGTCTGCACACTTGGTCCAGAGTGCTATGCATACTCACCTACCAGATGGCCAGTGGAGATGTCCCCACTCTCAGACCTGTGACACAGTGCAGACTGGTGCCAGATGAAGGCATTGTGTGCTCCTCCAGAGTGCTTCGCACAGACATTGATTATGCACCCCCTGGCATCACACACTACTTGGCAGTTGACACTCGGGTAGCCCTTGTGGTTGATGTATGCCACCCCTTCCAGGCCAGGTGGAATGCAGATGCCTACATGGGTGCAGTCTATGGCCCAGAGCATGCCAGGCAACTGTGCTACCCTGTGGAACTCCTGTATGTGTGCTGTGCACTCCACCTGTGTGCTAGAGAAACAGATGTACTCCGCAGAATGTGGCAGCAGTGCGCTGAGGAATTGTGTGAGTAGACGTGATGCAGCTGACTGGGTTATGCCTGTTGTGTCCCCTGCTGGTATCTGGAAGGTGCCCATGGCGAGCAGGCACATGACGGCTGTGACCTTCATCTCCATTGACAACACATAGCTCCATCATGTGGGTGCCTGCATCTCATCACTGCACAGCTCACAGAGTTGCCTCAGAATCACCCAGTTCAGGTGGTACCAGCCCACAGTCTCAGTGTCACTGTACTGTTCGAAGGTGGTGCGGGCTCGGTCCTGCCTGTTCTGGGCATATCGCAGATGGCCCCCTTCCATGCCCACGCCTCTCTGCTGCCTACCTTCTCACACACCTCATTACCACCTCCATCTGGAAGGTGGCACTGTCCATGTCCCTGGCTGGTGCTCCCCCACCCACAGCTGTCATCCTGTTCCCACCGCTGTGTGTTGCTGGTGTTGCCCCTACACTGGGTTCATATCTGTATGTTCACCTCTGTGTGCCCTGCCTCTTGCCACTGCCCTCCATCCACTGTGGCACTCTCAGGCCCTCTCACACACACTGGCATGAGCACACCCACTCCTTCTCTCACTCAGGCACACCTCCAGTGGCCCTGTCTAACTCCTGGCCAGTCCTGCCTCTTGCTTCCTGTCTTGCCTCCCTGCCACTCTGTCTCTGCACTCCCACCTATGGCTCCTCTATGGCTCATTCTTCCTCTCCTCCTTGCTCCCTTTTATTTTGGCTCATTTCCTCTGTCGTGCAAATTCCGCTGGCTCCGCTACTACGCATGTCACATACTGATGAATATCGCACTGCACATGTTATTCCTGGTTCCACCTCCTACAGTTGTGCATGCATTCATTACTGTTGCACTATGGCACATTGCATGATGTGCTGCGCTGCCGCTCCTGCTGAATATCGCACCATGGCACATTTCCGCACTTGTACTGGTGCATCCCCGTTGTGCATGACGCATCCACTCTGCATATCCCACCCACAGTTTTCCACATGGCCTGTTTTGGACCTCATCTTATTATCAAAGCAGTGAAATTATTCAAATCTGGCCCAAAAAGCAATTTTGAAGTTGCTTTGCAAAATCACCTATCGGGTGAGTTTTGAAAATTTTCACTGCTCTTTTTCGTGGGGTGGGGACCTAAGAAGTCTTTGTTGGAAATCTGAGTTCACAATATTTAGGAAACATCAAAGTTATGACAATGCATTGAAATTTTCCTACGCTCATTCAAAACATTAATAATTTCAATATTTTGACCCCACATTTTCAACATAGCTATTTTTTTCACAACACCTCATGAACATGACAGCAGTCATTTTTCAAATCTGGGCCAAAATGTCTTTTCACATCTGTGGTGCACAATGACATGTCAGTGGGGATTTTAAAATTTTCACCTACCAGGTTCATGAGGTAGGTTCATAAAAGGCTATGCTGAAAATTTGGTGTGTGAGTATGGTAAAATGATCAATTTATGAATGAATCATGCAGTATTACAATGTTCACTCATAACTTTAAAAATGTTCAATACTTTGACTCTAAACTTTCAATACAGCCATTTTTTCATACCACCTCATTAACGTTACAGGTGTCATTTTTAAATTCTGGTTGAGACATATTTTCTCACTTCTGGTATAAAATGATGTTTTAGCCATTATAATACTACTGCCACATGATATTTTTCTTACTACTGACACTGACTGGCCCCTCTGCCCTGCCCATCCCCATGACCCACCATCTCTGGGACTTACCTCTCTCCTGTGTTCCCCTGTGGATAAGCCTCCATGGAAAGAGCCATCTAGGGTCCAGCCACAACCCCTGAGTAGAGTTTAGCTTTGGTCGGGGAGATGCAGCCTCATTTAGCAGAGCAGCACCTACTGCAGTGCAGCAGGCAGCATCCTGCACAGTCAGGGATTTTTTCACTTTTCTTATCCCCTCCCCCTAGCATCATGAGATGCTAAATCTGATGCCTCAACATTAGAATGGCAAAATGTCCCACCCTTATCTCTGGCTCCATGACACTGCCACATGTGGTAACTAATGGCAGCAATAGAGCAGTGGAGACCAGGATCCCTCCCTCCCCCAAGGAGGTGAATATCCTTGTGACAGTCCTCCTTCCTTGCCCCATAGGCCCTCCAGCAGCCCAGGCTCATTCCTAAACCAGGGTCACTGGCTTCACAGGTGGCAGTGCTACTGCTGCACTGGTGAGTAAGCTATGCCACATGTTATGCTTATAAGGAGAGTCATAAAATGAATCTTGAAAATGTGGGGTTCAAATTTTAAAAAATATGTATTAAGAAACATTGTGTGTAGTGCTAGTTTTGACCCCAGCAGCTATACTTGGATCTATGTGATAATGGTGATCCCATTGGCAAAAAAATATTTTGGCGATGTACTCCCAGGTGAACAGCAAAATGGCACTGGGAACTGGGATTTTCCTCTTTGCCCCCACATACCCCTACTTAATGATTCTCAACTCCAGGGGGGTGCATGTCAGGGGGGAGGGTGCAAATGCAGAAAAAATAAAAATTCGGGCCAGGCACAACAAAAAATACCTGCACCTGGACCCGAACTCAGCACCATTCCACTCCAGCCCTGAACCCACACACCCTGCCATGGAAGCTACTCTGCAGCTCACCATGGTGCCAGCCCCTACAACCCCTCCATCTTTTCCCATCCCACACTCAATGTGCTTGCTCCCCCAATGTGCATAGGCATGTAGTGACAGGATGTCACTATTTCATGCACCTCCCCCATCTGGTCACCCACTTACCCCAGTCGCCCCGATGACAGGTGCTGCGATTGAATCACCCTTTTGGTAGGTGCCCAGTCACAGTTGCCAAAGTCACGGGATACTGGTATACTTTGTTATGCCATGATGGTGAGCTCAGTTTGATGGCAAGCTTAGTGACCCAGCTAGATAAGGTGAGGGTGAGGAGATGCATTGTTTAGAGAAACCCTCTAGCTATGGAAAGAAAGATGTAGGGGGACTGCATAGCCCCAGGTACCATATCGTAAAGACAACTGGTCTCTTGGCATAGGGCATGGACACTGCACTGGAGGGTGGAAGAGGACCTTGTGCATTGGCTCAGAAATGAGCTCTTTTTCCTGTATCTGCAGTCACATGGAAGAGCACAGCCCAGAAGACCTTGTGTTTCCACAACTCACCAGAAAGCCCCATGAATTGTTGACATTTGTTGCTGCACAGAAGTCCAGGGCTTACAAGGGCCTGTTCAAGGTCCTGAGGTCTGTGCCTATGAAGCCACACCTGCATATGGCTACAGAAGTACAGGCACCATAGGGGCAGGAGTTTCAGCAGACAGAAAGCCCTAAGGGGCTTGCACTTCTACAGCCAGAGATACTCCTGTATGCCAATATATGAAGTAGTCAGGAAATTTATAAGTGGTAAATTTCTTTTATTCTCAATGCTCAATAAGGAGCTGAAAGGCATAAGGTGTGAACTTGTTTGAATGCAGGAATTATATAAGACTGAGACATTTGTAAATGAACTCACCTCAGTGAACTTGCAATGGGATGTTCTTGGGGGTCCAAATAGAAAAAGAAAAACAACAAGAGACATAGCAGAGAGAAATGAAATGTATAATGTATCTGGCAGGGTTTCTAAGGCAGGTAAAGAAGATGCTGAGTCTAACCCTGAAACAGATAACAGTGAATGGTGCCTATTAAAAGGCAGAAAAATTACAAAAAAAAGGAAGAAGGGCCATCTCCTCCCCTTCATGTCCAATCACTTTGGCAAATTGATTTAGTCCATTAGAAGCTGTCTCTGACACACACCCTGAAACTAATACCACCACAGCATATACAAAATATAAACTGGTGAGAGGGGACTCTGTTGTCAGGTTTACAGATTCTATTGTATGCAAACAAAATAAAGAAACAGACACAATACACTGCTTACCAAACTAAACCCTATAAAAAGTATATAATACACAAAAATGAATTTCACTTTAAACTATATAAAAAAATAACACAAGCACTGTAAATTGGCTATAAGAAAAGCTAAAAGCAGAAGCAGAACTTCTTATGGCCACAAATGTAAACAAAAACAACTCTTAAAGAACTATGTAATTACATTAATTCATTGAAGAATAATGACAGGAAGAAAGTTGGCCTAATTGAATATAACAGAATTCCAGCAAGTTCCCCGACTAAAATGGTTGATATCTTAAATTCATATTTTTGATCAGTATGTGCCTCAGAACAAAATCCCCCCTGTACTGACAGAAACTCATATCCAGAAGCTAAAGATTTCAGAGGAAGAAATACGAAATAGAATAAATAAATTAACAGAAAGTTCCTCACCAGGCATCAATGAGATCTCAGGAAAATTCTTAAAGATGGTCGTTGATCACATTGTAACACCATAATGATATATTTATGAGGATTATATTAATACAGGTAATATACCAGTACACTGACAGGAAGCCAATGTCATCCTGATCTTCAAAAAAGGGGACAAATCAGACCCCAACTATAGGCCAATAAGCATACATCTATATCCTAAAAAGTAGCAGAAAGCATTATAAAGGACAAAAGTAATAAGTGTGTTCTCAACACAGATCCTGAGCAGCACGGATTTATTCAATGAAGATCATGCATGACTATTGATCTTTGCTTTTATGAGAAATTTATCAAAATACAGTACTAGATGAAAAGACAGCATGCAATATTATATATTTGGATTTTGAAAAGGCGTTTGATTTGGTGCCTCATTGTGCAGTTGTTAAAAAACATTAAATGATGTGGGTGTTGATAGAAGGCTAGTAAATTGGGGCAAATGAGTGGATAAGTAACAGAACTCAAAAGGTGGTGATAAATGGTTTCCATTCTGACCCAGGGTCTGTTAGTAGTACAGTTCCTCTGGGATAAATTTTGGGCTCACTAATATTTCAAATATTCATTTTTGATCTAACTGTATGTCTAAAAAATTGGATAATAAAATATGTGGATGATATGACGCTCAGTGGCCCATGTGAAATTAATTAACAATACAATTGCTTACAACAAGACTTAGATTTTATACACTTATATGTTACAAGGTGGGAAATGCAATTCAGTATTGGTAAGTGCAGGATTATGTACTTGAGGAGAAAACAAAATATACCAGTTATATAAACTTGGCAATATTATGCTAACAACCTCAGTTGATGAAAAATACTTAGGAGTTACTGTATCATGGCACCTAGAAAGCAAAAGCCAATGCACTATCACAATCTCAAGAACAAACAGTATATTATGGGCAATAAGAAGAAACATCTACTCTCAAGATATTAAAGTGATGTTCCCATAGAGGGGTGTGGCTAGTGCTCAGCTGAGACAGCAGCCTGAATCCCTTTCGCTTTCACCCCATCCCAAATCTTTAACAATCCGATCCTCTCCTGACAATAATACTTTTTTCCGGGACCTATCCTTCTGCATTGCCGAAACCTTGTACTACAGATCAAGTTCTTAAAATTGGAGTTTGGACTTACCTTTATATAATAAACAATGGATTCACAGCAGAAACAGGTGGACTTATAAAAATGCTAGTACCACTACAAATCACAATGTACTTGAATCCAAAAGTAAGGCTACCCAGCACAGCGAGCAAAAATGAACAACCTATAAGCTAGGTAATGTTAAAAAACAGTTTATTTCATCATAAAAAAATGGCTTACAAAAGATACAAAACTCGAGCAGCACCCCACAGGCCCATGCAGATGTGCGTTTCACGTCACAGATGCTTTGTCAATGTGTGCTATCTAATCCAGCATACCCACTTAAATAGAGCAAATCTTAAAGAAACAGCATCTAATAAAGTGCTAAATGTTCTATTACAAAATACATATCCCAAAAGAGAAAATTAAAACCTAGACATACACACATCAACAGAATCTATAACAGTAGCTGCAATAATAACTTGCATATATCATATATACATTATCTAGACTCTACATAAATAACATATAGAGCTAAGAATGTGTATTTACACAAAACAGAATGCCTTATAGACCAGGATCAACAGGGATCCTGTTTCTAAAAGAAAATTCAATATTGAGAAAGCACCAGATACAAACTATTTACTATCTCTTATCTTTGAGAAATGGAATGATACTGAACATAGCATTGAGCCCCTTCTCTCTATGGGCTCCTAAAAGACAATGCCGTTTACTTTCTGTTTGTAGCAATTTATTATCTCTATCACCCCCCCCCATGGATTAGCTTACACTTTCTGCAGACCTTGAAATTTAAAAGAATGTCCACCCTCCTTGTCTATTACATGTGCTGCCAAGGCGTTATTCACATCTCCATTGGTAATACATCTTAGATGCTCAGATATGCAAACTTTAAAATTCCTTTTTGTCTTTCCAACATAAAACTTTTGCATTGACACACTGCCACATAAACCACATATGAAAAGACACAGGTAATAAACTCCTGATTCAAATATTCTCTACCAGTCACTGGATGTCATGTGGGACTAGTCTGTTAATAACCACAGAAATTACAGTTTCCACATGGAAAGATCCCACAAGGCAAATTCTGTCAAATCGTATCATGGCAAGGTCAAAAGTGACTATTTGTTACCAGGTTTGCTAAATTTTGTCCTCTTTTGTATACCAGCTGGGGGGGTTCCACATCTTCCAATGCAAGTCATTGTTCCAACTTAAGTATATCCCAGTGTTTTCTCAATATATTACCAATCTAGAAACTATATGGAGTATACTCTGTAATTAAATTCAAAGGGGTTACATAATCAGTGTTTTTTCTCCCTGGAAACCCTATTCAGCATGTTATTCCTATCCATTTTTTCCACTATTTCTTCACTACACATCAAATCAATTTTATTATAACCCCTATGTTCAAATTTGCTTATAATCACTGGTGACTCCCTTTATCAATCTGCTTTCAGGTTCTCCAAAACGCCGTAATAACTCGAAATCGAGTTATTACGGCATTTCTTTAAACTTCCTCTCACTAGCAGCATCATTCCATGTAGCGTGCCACATTATTGGCCCTTACTCCCTCTGTGGGCGGGCTGAAAATATAAAAAAAAACATGGCGGCTAAAATTTCCCTTTGCGATGGGCAGACCAGTCCCTGAAGTAATCCTAGACCAGCTGCAGTAAGTAATTTGTAGCAATCACTGTTTCTTCTTAATTCTGCCTTTTGGGGAAAACAATTTGAACAAAGCTAATTTGGTTGATCCTGCCATTGTCGCGCTTCGGTCGAGGCTTCTTCTGACCCAGCGTGCACTGAAACATCCGTTGTTGTGCTTCCATCGGGGCTTCAACCCAACTCCAAGCACTGAAATGTCACTGCTTCCTTGCAGTCAGCAGTATTATTTTTCTTAATAAAAAAACGTTTCCCTAGTACACTGTGTGTATGTGACAGGCACAGTGTATGTGTGTGTGTGTGTGTGTGTGTGTGTGTGTGTGTCTGAGCAAACTATGCACCAGTTATTATGAAAAATAAAAAAATAAGCAACTGTGTGTTTCTGGATTTTTTTTACACACCCTCGGGGTGTGATGACCTCATAAACCTCTCGAGCTGCTCGAGGTTTATGGAATCATCACACCCTCGAGTGTGTAAAAAAAATCCATAACACACAGTTGCCTATCTATTATTCTCTATATTAAGCCTTCCATATCCTTCTCACATTGAATAGAAGAGGAAGTATTTCTCTTAAGTCTCATCATTTGTCCTTTTGGAATGTTTCTGGGTATATGTCTCAGGTGGCAACTGTCATATTTCAAAAAGTAATTCCTAGCTGTCCCTCTAGTGAACTGTTTAGTATCTAGTCCCACCTCCCTATTTTTAAAAATACATAAATCAAGGAACTCAATGTACTGTTTTCCCACTTGTTTGGAGAAATGAAAATGGGGGGTTGGTACCTTCTAAATAGCCCACAAAATTATCAAAGGATAATACTGAACCTCTCCAAATGATCAAAATATCATCTATAAAACAGATATAGAACATCAGCTGTGTAAGAAATGGGTTCTCATTTGAGAACACTGACCTCTTCTCCCATTGCATCAGACAAATATTAACGTAATTGGGGGAAAAGAAGCCACCATCGCCGTCCCTTTAATCTGATGAAAAAAGTCACTATTAAACATGAAAATATTATTGGTAAGCACCAGTTCAGTTAGAGACATAAGGCACTCAATAAGTGGATCTGAAAGTTCAGTATTTTGACATAGTGCTTCCCTCATAGCTTCCAACCCATCACTGTAGGGAATATTTGTATATAGAGCACTTATGTCTAAGGTTGCTAATAAGTCCCCCTCCTCAATTTTTAAATTTTAAACACATTGGATCACCTGTGTGGTGTCTTGAACATGTACATGCCAGAGGGAGACCAAGTTATGAATATACTGATCCACATATTGAGCCAAGGGCTCTGTAACAGATCCAATAGATGCCACAATTGGTCTGAATAGCATCTCCTAAAGATTTAATGTATTTTAGGAAGACCATAGAATGTAGGGTGTACAGGGAATTCTACCACAAGAAAATCGTAAATCTGTCTGGAAATCATACCATTAGAAAAAACCTCATAAAAACATAAATCAATAGTTTTCTTACAATCTAATGTGGTGTCCCTAGATAATTTTAGATAACATTCAGCATCACTGTGTTGGTTTAATAGCTCCTGTTGATACTTAACTTTGTCAAGAATTACTATTGTTCCACCTTCATCAGCATATTTAATGATGATGGTATCATTATTTTGTAGTCCCCTGATGGCTTCTTTCTCCTGTATGCTGCAATTTTAAAATCTTAAGGGAGGATCTTCTTTCACCAGTTGTAAAATGTCCCACTCACAGGCCCTATGAAAAATGTTCACTACACTGTTTTTCAGTGGTATAAAAGTCGAAGGTTTTCTCAGATTACTAGCTGGTTCCAATCTATTTTCAATTATTTCTTCCTTTTTGTTTTGATGAAACAATGCACATAAATCCAGTTTCCTAGTAAACTGGTGCAGATCTAAACAATGGCTCTGTTCTTGGCCTTCTATTCATGTCAGAGTTGATGGAAATCCTCCAGATTGGCATTGGTCCTTCTGGTGGATAAAGTGGAGATGATGTTTTTGGAACTTCTAGGAGAATTAAAAGAAATGAAACAATGCTCATCTGCCAATACTGAACAGATAACCCAGCTTAATTCCCTATCTACAGCCACGGGACACGAATGAGCTGAAAATGAAACAGCCTACAATTACCAAATGGCCCCACTCCCTGATCAAGATAAAACACTATTGACAATGCAAGCAAAACTAGATGATTTGGAAATCAGGGGCCAACAAAATAATAAATGCTTTGTCAGCTTCCCTGAACAAGTGGAGTTGAGTAACACCATAACATTTCTACAGAATGTCCACCTGCAAGTCTTTAAACTGCTGGGTGATCCCCAATTTGAAATAGAGCAGACCCATTGATCACTGACCCCCATCTCCAAACAAAGAGAATGGCTAAGGCCCATTGTTGCTCACTTTCTCTTATTTCAAGTCAAAGAAAACATTCTGTGGAGAGTGCAAAAACTGGGTTCCCTAGAGTGGCAGCGGCACAAAGTTATGGTATTCCAGTCTTACTCAAAAGATCTGACAATCATGAGAAGAGCCTTCATGCCAGCCTGTCAGACCCTACACAGGGCAGGAATTTCCTTCACTCTCAGGTACCATACTCCCATAATACAAAGCATCATGGGATAAATATCCAAAACACCATGAAAATTCAGACTGGTTCTGCTTTAAGCAGGAATGCATGGTGCCAAAGAGCCTCTAATACAATCTGAAAAGGGAGATAGAGAGATAGATAGATAGATAGATAGATAGATAGATAGATAGATAGATAGATAGATAGATAGATATGCTGCATTGTAAAGTTAAGATGATTATTGAATATTTCACTCTTTGTTTATTGTTACTGTTTTGAGTGCTGCCACATATAAGGTGCTCCTAATGCTAGTCTAGAAGTTGCCTAACAAATAAAGTTTTCATTTCATTGTGTCTCATTTTAATGTGATATCCTACAGTTCACTACAGAATGACATTAAGTGATCTGTGACATCCAGTCAGATTGCTTGAGTGGTTTACATTGTATCACATAGACCTCCAGACCATTTTCTGTTGCTGAAATTGCAGACTGACTGAGGTAAGTCCTCTCACACAGTTTTAAACTGACAGGGAGAAAGATAAAATTGATTCAGATAGGCAGAGTAGAAGGCAGTAGTAAGTGCTGTAGAAAGATCTGGGAGACTTGGGACTGCCATTAGATGACACATTCGTTCTCATAGACACCATATGGCATCGGAACCATCCATTGCTAGATCCGAACCAAAATGGACACCGGGAGCAAATTAGTTAATTTTACTTTTTTATAAATCTCTTACGTTCCATTTGGCATAATTCATACTGCATTTCATAAACAATTTCCAGTTAGTCTCAGAACCTGTATAAGTGCTGTATAAGAAGCAACCAAGACAAGGGGGTTTTATCCTACATTCCAGCACCTATATCCAGGTTTTATTACTAGTATTAATGGCAGTATTAATAGAATTCTGGAATAAGGACATTTTTTCATACTTAAATTTTGTTGCGAGTGAAATGAGAAGAAACACTTATTTAATATATCCAGTTAACCTCCCATCGGTAAGCTCTTATATTTGATAGGGACAAAAAAAACAACACTTAAAACAAGTACAAAAAAGATACAAAAAGTTTTAATTCTATGAGATTGGAGCCATAATAAGCAATTGCAAGAGAACATATTTAGATCAGACTGGAGGAAGTATTTAGCGGAAGTATTACAGAAAAAGACTATATATATATATATATATATATATATATATATATATATATATATTATATATATATATATATATATATATATATATATATATATATATACATATATATATGTTGCAAAAAACTAGGTTAATGCAGACATTAGGGTTGTAAAACTCAAAATGCACAGACAGGAAATGAAAAAACATTGGGGATTTGGGTCTCCGGAATATTGGTAAATCAGTGGAGGGGTCTTACCTGAGGTTGTTAAACCTAATGCCACCCCCACAGCCCATAGCCTTCTATCCAAAGCACAAGATACAGCTTTAACCTAATGCCTCATAGTGATACAGTATGGCCAACATAATCTGTCAGAGCTTTCTTCACACAGGGCCTGACATCCCATTTGACCTTGTTTGATCCAGGGTAGGGGTGGGCATTAGGGTTGACAACCCCAAGTAAGACCCCACCACTGATTTGCTAAACTCCAAATACCCAAATTCCTAATGTTTTTTCATTTCCTGTCTTTGTGCTCCTTGCGTGTTACCATCCTAATGTCTACATTAACATAGTTTCTGCAACAAATTTCCATTTTTTTATGATAGTGGAACTGTACCATCATTTGCGCAGGTCCCAAGGGACCTGCACAAAATAAGATAAACACAATATTGGAGACAGTACTGATGCAGTGCATGTGCCCAGCAGACCCAGGTACACATGTCAGATACAATATTGGAGATAGTCCTGATACAGTGCATGTGCTCAGCAGACCCAGGCACACATGTCAATACCTTGTGGGTGAGTTTCCCATATCCACAACAGGGTGTGGCATCTGAGTCAAAATACTACTCTGTCCCTACCTAAGCTGTGACTGGTGCTGCAAGTTGTAGAACCTTCCCCATCAGCCTTGTCCCAGTAAACCAGCTCACTGAGTTCACACCTGAACTCAGCTCACTGGCATGGTAAGGCAGCAAGTCCCCATGGGGTGCAACAGCCATCCCTGCAAACAATGTTACTTAATAAATTCTTTGTTTTTTTAGTATTTTGACCCTAAATGTTCAACATAGTCTTCTTATGACCCCACTTCACAAACCCCATAGGTGAAAATTTTCAGATCTGTGCTGAACCGCCATTCCTCGCCACAGGTGCAAAAACAAGTTTCAGACAGGATGTGAAAAATAACAGCTGTACTGTTCATGAGGTGGTGTGAAAAAATGGGTATGCTGAAAATACGGAGTCAAAATATTATAAATTACTAAAGTTATTTGCCTACGTAGAAAAAATGTCAATGCGCGCTCATAACTCAGTCATTGTTAGGAATTTTTCCACTAAATTTTCAACATGGGCTTTTTGGGACCCCAACTCATGAACACAGGCACTGTGATTTTGTTAATTGGCTCCAAAAGTTCATTTTGCACAGCAACTGCAAAATCATTTTCCGGGCCTGATTAACGAAATGACAGTGACAGTGTTCATGAGGAGGGGTCCCAAAAAGCCCATGTTGAAAATTTGATGCAAAAATTCAAACAAATGACAAAGATATCACCATAAGTTCAAAACCCCTTTGGAAATACATTATATGACAATTACCTGTATTCCTCCGTTCAAGGTTTGGCTCTGAAGAGTGCAGACATGACTCAGTACCCAGGAGATCACATCAGCCAACCACTGGAGGTAAGTATAGGATAAGGAGGGGTGTGGGATGGTGAGTGCTCAATGGGAGGGCTGGGTGGAAGTAGGGAGAGGCGGTGATGATGAGAGACTGTTTTCCTTTTATTAGCAAAAAAGGAAGTCATGGGACAGTTTTCTTTTTTGCTGTGAAGCATGAAATACATACTACTATTTCGGGACACTGAGGGAGGGCTCTTCAGTGTCCACATTGCTCTGGGGGGTTGCACATGCCGACACTGATTAATCCCAATGTCGGGCACTTTCACTAAAACAATGGGCTGGGGGTGTCCGACACTGGGGTGGGTATCCAGGTGTTGGATCATATAAAAAGGAACAATAAAGAAAAAAAGATAAACTGCCACGGGATTGGGGCCCCTGCAGATACAGTTCCAGGCACAGTGAGGATGGTGGGTCTACAATGATAGTAGCCCCATCCCTGACAAAGAAGTCGCAACACAGCAGGAGATGCACTATACAATACAGCAGTTGATTGTTAAATGACAGCTGTGTCATATAGTGCAACAAGTTGTTAAGGCCAAATACGTTATACAACAGTAAAGTTTGTACTCTATGACACAGCTGTCCTTTGTTAAATGACAGCTGTATCATATAGTGCATTCAGCTCCTAACATTGAAATACATTATTTGGAATTAAGCTTTATTCCTCACTTTGCGTTTCAGCTTTGAAGAGTGCAGACTTGTCCCAGTCCACTGAAGATAACAGCATATGACATATGGAGGTAAGTATAGGGTAAGGGGGTGGTGAGGTGGTGGGTGCTCAATGGTGCAGTTGGGATGGGGGTAGGGGAATGGCAGCAATGATGAGGGACCATTTTCTTTATTTCAGGCTTAAATGAAAAAAAAATACTTCGGGAGAGTTTTCTTTCTTGCAGATATACATATAAAATTACTTTATTTTGGGACACTGGGTGTAGGCTCCACAGTGTCCCATTCTT
This sequence comes from Neoceratodus forsteri, assembly GCA_016271365.2. Lineage (NCBI taxonomy): Eukaryota > Metazoa > Chordata > Ceratodontiformes > Ceratodontidae > Neoceratodus > Neoceratodus forsteri. The sequence continues at coordinate 663,096,674 of JADMNL010000022.1, forward strand.
CTGGGGAAGGGGTTGAGTTTCATAAAACAACAAGCTACTGGTGGGGCAGGGGGCATCCAACACTGGTGGTGGGCATCCCAGTCTTGGAACATAAGTAAGTAAGTAAGTAAATAAATAAATAAATACACATACTGCCACTGGGGATTGGAGCACCCGGTAGAGACAGCTGAAGGCACAGCACAGTCAGCAAGGTGGGGCTACAATGACAGTAGCCCCATGCCTGACCTACAAGTGGCAACAACAGCAGGGGTTGCACTATATGATGCAGCTGTCATTTATTAATGACAGCTGTGTTGTATAGTGCAAACTGCTGCTTTCGCAAAAATTTAGTTATGAATGGAACGCTGGTTTTTTGAACTCCGCATGCTCAGAAAGGGACAATTTTTTTAAATAATTTAAAAACTACACAACAGGGGACCTAAAAATCACAAAAGCACTCACCTTGGATCAACCTCTATCAAATCTGAACATTTTAGGTTTCAAACTCTCCTATTTTTTTAGTTATTGGGTGGCAAAAAAAGTCTTGACATTTTCAAAAATGGAGACTTTCACATTTTTTGGCACTTCTGTAACTTTGTCTCCCCTTAACCGATCTATAGAAAATTCATAGGATCAGGAGATCCTGGCAAAGAAGCTGTGATTTCCAAATTTCATGTAAATCTGTTGAATGGGGCAGAGTTATTAAGGTGCAACAATTAGGGTTTAACATAGAAGGTGCCACAATGCTAATATACAGGTACGACAGTGTCTGTATAATATATATATATATATATATATATATATATATATATAGAGAGAGAGAGAGAGAGAGAGAGAGAGTGATAGAGAGAGAGAGAAAAGAGATGGCAAATGATACAAAGTATGTAGGGGGGTTCTTGATGAACAACTAGCCTTCTTCTGACCTTTTTCGTATGTTTATATGTTCATAAAATTAATTTTTTACTAATGGGAAAAGCAAATGTTACCTGGTATTACCGCTGAAATGTGTGTGTATAGGGAGTCTGGGAGAGGGTTCATGATGACCAACAAGCATTCTAATCTTTCTCAAGTGTTCCTATGTTCATAAAATTAATGACTTACCAATGGGAAAAACTTAGATAAACCAAGTAGCTTATATCCCACTATAAAATGCATTATACAATGGCAAAAAAAATATTGTGCTCTGATTGGTCAGTCTGAGACTGGACCCGTGATGTTATCCCAGTACAACATCACAGGTCTAGTCCCAGCACACACAAGACCGTATCAAATGTTATGCGAATCATGCCACAGCCCATGTCCAAGTTGCCCACACTTGCCATGGCTGCTGTGGCTTTTGCCAGTACTTGCTCGTTTTTTTTTTTAATAAATCACTCCTTCCAACAGGCACTAAAAAGTCCAACACACCCACTCATGAATTAAAACTGTCCACTTTAACAGTAGCACAGTATACCTTTCCAATCTAGCTTCGCATTTTAAGACATATTTTATACAAACTAACCTGCCATTAATGCGATCAGCCTTAACACTTCATCACTCATTTCCTGACCCAAACACAGTAACCTGGTCGACACAGCGCTTCCTTAAACTCAAAATAGATACATCACGTCTTCACTTTTTTTATCTCAAACACACCATGACTGTAGTAAAGCAAGAAAACACTACAGGAACAGAACACTGTGGCAGCGCAAAAGAAATAATTTTTTTCACACACTCACATATCCACTCCATTTCCAACTTGTCACAGCTGTCCCGCCGAAACCTCTGCCGGAACAATCAGCCACTAAATAAAGCAGGAGCAAACGGGCGGTTCGGGGGCTTGAGAATTAATCTGCAACACTAGCAACGCAAAATAAATAATTTCTTCACTCCCTCACATATCCGATCCAGTTTCAAAACGGGAGCAGTGGGTGATTCCCGGGCTACAGAATTAATATCTGCAATGATGCACAGTGTGACAACGGCACCAGCATTTGCAGTATGCAAGTCAGATCTGCGGGGGGTGATGAAGAAGCCACCGTAAACAGCATCACAACCAGAAACAAAATAAAAAATGAAAACATAGAAGGGAAAAACGAAGTGGCTTAACAATAATACAGCTGACTCTCACAAAAACCAACAAGGCACAGGTTACTGCAAGGACTGAGTACTGCAAAGTAAAGCTATAATTACAATGCTACAGCTCCACCCACTGGCCAGATCAATACTGACAGTACCATCTAGTGTCCAAAGAAAAACTGCACACTTTTTTTAAAACAGATACTTCACACACCAAAATGATTAAAAAAAACACAAATATTTTTTCTACTTTTATTTAATATAAAAACAAAAGAGCCATTGTATAATAGCAATAATGCACTCCAGGGTGTGTGTTGTGCTGGGATAATGTCACTTCTGGGGTGATTATGCGACTCGCCCGCGGCCTCATGCCTAATCACCCCAGGCGTGACGTTATCCCAGCACAACACACACCCTATCCTGCATTATTGCTTAATTTAACCACAGCTATATCATTACAAGATGAATACATATTCAATAATTTTAAACATTTCAAAAAGCTTATTTTTCATACTTAATTATCATAGCAAGAGAGGCATTCATAGATAGTGGTGGGCGAAGGCGGATTCATGGAGTGCTCTGCAACACGAAGCGGAGTACTTCGCATTATAATGAGTAACCTGAAGTCCATTGAAAACAATGACTTTGCATTACTCCGCCTCCCCAGACCACTACTCCACCAAATTTAAGGAGAAGTGCATTGAGGGCAATGCACTGCACTTCACTTCACCTTGTTTTTGAGCTCTGAAGGTGAATTTTACAGTGATTCATGGGATTTCAGGTCACATGGGCTCTATATTGATCTGCAGAGCCTCAGTTCAGGGTAGTATGTGTAGAAGGAGTAGGAGACAGTGTGCTCTGAGAGCTGTCTGTGATTAAAACTGTCTAAAAGCTGTTAAAAAAGAGTTTTTACTTTTTTTGAGGGGCTCAAACTTAAGTTCATTGATTGTAGAAAACCCTCCTGTGCTCATATCATTGCGCATTTTTGTTTTTGTGTGGATTTTGAATGTTAATGTACAACATTGAGTGTTTGTGGTGAATGACAGTGAAAGTGTGCTTTGGGGAAGGGGCGTATCTGTGGTGCAGGTAGATTTATGTTGGAGAAATAGTGATTTCTTTGTTTTTTTGTTATGTTTTTGTTATATAACTGACTGTGTTAATGCACACACAGTAATAGTATCAATAATTGTTGAAATGTTCTTGCTGTTTGTGTGTTGTGTGGATCAGGTGCAGCAGTTCATAATTTCAGGTTGCTTACATTACAATACATGGCATATTACTGAACTTTTGAATTTGCTACGCATTACTCATTCAGCATTGTAGACAAACTGTTCTGTGTGTGTGAGTGTGTGTGCGGTGTTGCGTGACATCAAATAATACACCTTTTATTGTGCCACAGACTAGTGTAATTGCAGGTGCAGCAGTGTGAACCTGCTATCCACCGCAGCTGCCTAATTTTGTACTGCGATCTTGGTATCTGTTCTTTGTTTTGCTGATTGTACTGCTGTAAAAATGTGCAGTCAGTGCTCCCCCCAACCCCCACCAGCAAAAGGAACTTTTTTACCAGATTGGATTGTTTTTGTGACCGCATCAGCACCACTGGTTACTGAAGTTATTTTCATTGCGTGACAGACTAGTCTCTCATCTGTTGCTGAAGCTACAGTTGTTTTTTTGGCTTCACATCCAGCATCCCCACAATCAGAGAGCGAACGTATCAAAATCTAAATTTGGTTATAATATTGTGGTTGATCCCCCAAAATGCCCACAAAGAGATGTGCAAGCAAAGTTGTTTCTCACCATGGCAATGCTGGCAGTAAGATAGTCTGTGGGCATGGTAGTGCATTGCTGATGTGAGGAAAGGTATTTCTCCTGCAATGTTTTTACAGCCCAATCAGTAGTTTCACTCATAGTTGGAGGAGATGATGTTTTCCCAGCTGGTGTTGTTAGTGTTACTTGTGTTAGTGATGGTGGTAGTATTAGTATTAGTACATCAAGTTCAAATTCTGATCAGTGTACCATATCCAAAAATATTGAGTGTGAAGCAGTGCAAGTGAGTGGCAGCATAGATGATGTCATACTTCCCAGTAACATCCCAGTAACTGAACCTGAGGATTCCGATAATCATGTAAACGATAGAATACAATGTGATATTCTGTCCAACGTGGCAGTTAATTTCACACATTTTCCATGCAGTGATTCACAGTGTGGTGAAAAAATATCAGGTGATGGTGGCGGTGGTGTAGATGCTGATGATGAATGTGATGATGATGATGATGTTGCTGTTATTGCAACATGCAGTGCTTATGCCAGCATCCAAACAGAAGATGTGGATGTGTGTGACATTGATGAATATGATGATGATGTAATTGACCTCAGTTGGGAACCAGAGAAAAATAAATTCAACGTGGCTGTGTCTGAGTCTATCTGCAGGAATCCCCGTAAAAACTTGTGATTTACCGGGTTTAGTTAATGATGATAGCCCAGTAATAAATATGATAGGTAGTCATGGTGGTCAGTTGCAGTGCAGGTGTGCAGTGCCCGAATCATCATGTTCCCTCCCCCACTTCAATACTTAAAATAACAGACTTAAAAAAGCCACATCATGGACATGTTAAAAGCAGAGCAGCACAATCTCTTGTTTGGGATTTTTTTGTTCAAGATGCAAATGATGAGTCAGTTGTAATCTGCCAGGTTTGCCATGTGCGTGTGAGTCGAGGTAAAAAGGGGAGCCATCTGGGCACAGGAGGACAGCATACACATCTTAAGTTTAGGCACTTGGCACTGTGGACCCAGCACAAGCTGGCAGCTAATACCACAATGGGGAGTTCACTCTCGTCACTGGCAACCATAGTGAGCATGTTATCCCCTTCCATGACTGTTAAGTCCAGTAGTAGATTAAATGTGTGCAGTACTGAGGTAATAAGAGCAGAGGATTACTACAGGCATGATGAGGTGGAGGACCATAATGACTTTGAAATGTTGTCCAGTGCTGGTGAGAGTAGCAGTTTTTGTGGTGGTGGTGGTGGTGGTGAATGCAGTATGTCTAGTGCAAGTGGTATATCAACCTCGGTTGACAAATCTGGCAAAATAACTGCATTTCTGGGTTTGTCATCATCACCTGTGCAACTGTCTTCATCAAATGTCCACACTCCACCCCCTGCCAATGCCATTCATCACAGAGCACAACCATTTGTGATCACACGTCATGTAAAACATTTAAGTCAGCCCACGTTACAGAGTGTTTTTGTGCATAAGCTGAAGTACCCCCCGAATCATAGAGTGCCACATGAACTTAATGCTGCTCTAGCGGAAATGCTGGTAATTGATCTTTTGCCCTTCTCCTTTGTGGAGAATTCTGGGTTCTGGCAGTTTGCTGCATGTGCCTGTCCACAATGGAAAGTCCCATCCAGGATATACTTTTCTACCCATGCTGTCCCAAAGTTGTTTCACACTGTGTCCGACTCAGTAAGACATGCCCTTCAACATTCCTCCTCTCCATTCATCCATTTAAGTATGGACATGTGGACAAGTGGCAAAACAGTGGGGGAGTTCATATTTGTGTATAACTGCACACTGGGCACAGGTGCCGGGGTTTGTTTGTGATGTTGGTAGTGTGAATAATCAGTGCAGTAAGGTGTATTGTTGTGGTAGCAATCTTCCAGGAATTCAACAGCATGCAACGATTGCTATGCCCAATGTGACCTGTTCGCACACTGGTAAGAACATGTTGGACGTGGTACTAACTGAAATTGACAAATGGCTAAACCCTCTGTCCCTGACAGCTGGGTTCATAGCAAGTGACAATGGGTGAAATGTGGTGAAATGCATCACGAATGGTGTTTTTTTTCCGTGTTCCATGCATGGCCCAATGCTTAAATCTTGTGGTGCAGGAGTTTCTGCAGTACCCTGATGTAAAGGAAATGCTCACCATTGCACGACGTATCTGCTCTCACTTTTCAAGATCTGGAAAGGCCCGTGACCAACTGCGGCAGTTGCAGATACAAAACAGCCTGCCTCAGCACCGCTTGAAGCTGCACGTTGTCACCCAATGAAACTCCACTTTATACATGGCAGAAAGGTTGTATGAACAATGCAAAGCCATCTCAGAATATCTTGTGATGCACACTAGCCGTGACAGTTCCGGGGCCTCCATGTCTATGACGACTGAACAGTGGCATCTCATGGACTCTGTAATAACAATTTTGCAGCCTTTTGAACATACCACACAAGCAGTGAGTGGTGAGTCTGCCTCCATTAGCCAATCAGTTCCACTGCTGCGGGTGCTGAGGCAGACATTGGGGAATGTATGGCCTTGATGTTGCTGGAGACGGTGGTAGCAGTATGTTGATGCAATACATGCTGACAGTATTCGTCCAGAATCATCATGTTGTGAGCATTCAGCCTAGTGACAACTTTGCCATAGCAAGAATGCTGGACCCATGATACAAATGTGGAATTGCATCAGTACTGGAGGGAGGGCCTGAACAGGTATAAAATATCAGTGGTCAACTGGTGCACTTGGTTCATGGGGCACAGAAGTCACGTGCCAAGGTCAGCAAACCTCAGCAGCATAATCCGGCTGAAGGTGTACCTGTAGGACTATCAAGCATATCCTGCATGGGGAAGGGGACAGCAGTTCCAGGTGGTCTTTCATCCAAAGTGGCTGGCATCAACCCGCTTTTGGAGGCTTTGTCCCAAGTGGGTATTTGTGAAATAAATGCGGTGGATGAACTGGATGATGCATCAACAACTGGACTTAGTGTAGCTCAGAGAATGGTTGAGTCATATTTGTCTGAAAATAGGCATCTGACAATAACTGAAGATCCTCTTTTGTACTGGAGTGGAAGTCAGTGAATGGCCAGAGCTGACTCCAGTGGCACTGAAGTACCTCACATGCCCATCCTCCAGTGTAAGTGTTGAGAGGGTATTCAGCTCAGCAGCTGCAATAGTCAGGGATCATCAGACAAACCTGTCTGCTGCAAATGTTAGTTTGCTAACATTCATTAAAATGAATGAGAGGCACATACCAGCACAGACTGCAACCTCGGTATTTGTACCTCGGCCTAGTCACGGTGGTTTTGGTGATGAGGAAATGGACCACCCTGGTGGCACTGGCAGTGGCTGCCTGAAATGGCCCACCACTGATGTGGATGATGACACAATGGAGAAAGAATTTCCAAGTGGTCAGACTTCAGACATAAATGACTGTGAGGGAAGCTTTCTTTATGAGGATGATGATGTGGTTAATGTTGGCAAGTTTTAACTGAAGTTGTTAAAAGGCAGTGTGCCACCCCGGATGACCAACATCACCACCGGGACTGATGTTAGCCACTGCCACCATTGAGCATGAGTCTGTCTGACCCCTGGCCACCACCACCACCGGACTGATATTAGCCACTGCCACCACTGAGCATGAGTCTGTCCAGACCACCACATCCATCCACCACAGACACAAAGCTTCTTAATATTTAAACCATAAAGTGAGTATGTGTACTCATGTTTGTTATGCTGTTTCACTTCCTTTAGTTGTATGTTTTTGTTTTCTGTAGCTTTTCAGAGCCACAATAGTAAAACACATATGGTACACTTCTTTTGTTTCTTTTACAGGTTAACAAAAAAATTCTCCATCACTAAAACTCGGTGGGAATGGTACTGCCTATACCATACAGAGAGGAACCTATGGAATATCCATGTGAAATCCATTCTGGTAAGTATGAAGATTTTATTTCATCCATTTCATTGTTTTGGAAAGACTGCAACAAATATTGCACACAGGTTGTGTTAGTTGACAAGATGTGGGTGAGAAATGTAAGTTGACTTGAGACTGAGAACCAGGGAGGAACAAATAACAATTAAGTTATAAGAAGTCATTCATTTCTTTTTTTAGGAAACTTCCAGATGCTTTGTTGTTCTGTCAAAGTGGCCTTATCCAAAAAAGTTCTTCAACATCAGGCACCCCCCTCCCCCCGGGACTGGGTCACACATGCAACACACAGAAGTCATTTCATTAGATGACCATGACCATCATTAACAACCAGACTCCAGAAGGATGCAGATGAAATCTGTGAAGAAGTAACAAAATAAGAAACTATTACAGACAAACCTGCAAATATGATTCCCCCCACCATCCCCAATACTTACCTTCATGTGCTTGAGAGTTATCCATTTCCAATTTCAACTCAAAAAATTCTCATTGAGCACTGGAATGTGCACACCAACAGTTTCTGTGACCTGTGATACAGAACAATACCATGAGTACATGTCCATGTCAACCCCCCCATCTCACCTACAAAATAAAGAAACATATATCTATATATACATATATATATATATATATATATATATATATATATATTTATTCACCAAGGCTACTATTAGTGTGCAGACAAAGGGCACCCTTCCATCCAGTTGAGATGATCACGTTGCATTTGCTCGAATCGCCTCGCAGAACACATTGGACCAGCAACAGGACGCTCACAATCATCATTTTATTCTGGGGTCTTTGTATGTGCTGAAACACTCTCATTTCACTGTGTTAACGCTTGTCAATTTTCTGCACACAAGCAGGATGCATTCTTCCCTGGTTAAAAAATCTGGGGTCTCTGTGACACCACTGCGCGCATGACTGAGTGTGCCATTAATTCTGGGGGACTTTGTATGTGCTGAAACACTCTCATTCCACTGTGTTACCACTTGTCAATTTTCTGCACACAAGCAGGAAGCATTCTGGGCCTGCAGAAAAAATCTGGGGACTCTGTGCCACCACCGCACGCATGACTAAGTGCGCCATTAATTTTGGGGGACTTTGTATGTGCCGAAACACTCTCATTCCACTGTGTTACCACTTGTCAATTTTCTGCACAAAAGGAGGACGCATTCTGGCCTGCAGAAAAAATCTGGGGACTCTGTGCCACCACTGTGCGCATGACTGAGTGTGCCCTTAATTCTGGGGGACTTTGTGCTGAAACACTCTCATTTCACTGTGTTACCATTTGTCAATTTTCTGCACACAAGAAGGATGCATTTTGGGCCTGCAGAAAAAATCTGGGGACTCTGTGCCACCACTTCGAGCATGACTGAGTGCACCATTAATTCTGGGGGACTTTGTATATGCTGAAACACTCTCATTTCACGGTATTACCACTTGTCAATTTTCTGCACACAAGGCGGATGCATTCTGGGCCTGCAGAAAAAATCTGGGGACTCTATACCACCACTGCGTGCATGACTGAGTGCGCCATTAATTCTGGGGATGCATTTTGTTTGTTGTGTGATTGTTGTGAGCTCTTGATGTCATACTGACATTTTCAATTAAAGCAGCATTGCAAGAATGTCGTGACAATTTTGAACTGTACCTTTTTATGCTACTTTACATTGCCACAGCCACTGGTTACCTCTCAGTCGTGACTTGAGTTATACGCTTCTTTTCGCAATTTCTGTCTGTTTTACTTAGTTGACTACTATTTTTTATGTCTAAAAAAAAAATGAGCACGCCTTTCAATATCGTTCTGACCAGGTTTGTATTTATTCGCAGCTGCTTTTCAATCAATATTGTTCTGTGGTGTCATAAAACACTGCCTGCTGCATAACTGTTAATTTACAACAGAAGTGATATATTACAACTAACTGATGTGATGGAGAAAAGCAAGGGAAAACAATGGCAAAGACCTGGTCAGCACCAATTTAAAAGGAATGCTCCTTTCATTATTTCACACATGAAAAAAGTTAGTACGGCAGACTCAACTACTGGAAATTCTCGTATCATTTCAGTCAGGATGTAAGTAAAGGAAGTTGTAACATAGCAATAAAAAATATAGGTCAGAGTTCTCAACAGATTGTTGCGCTGCTGCTTCACAGAGATTCACCATGTTACATAGTTATGGTGTTGGTGTTGCTCATCACCTAATATGTGGGGGCCTTACTTCCAGTAGAATATTTCTTGCTCCACAGAGTGCAATATATTTCTGGGAAAACCACCCATAATTTCATTACAGTGTGTCATGTGATGGAGGAATTCCCATTCAGAAAAGCCACCCACATTCTGCCCCCCTTTCTCAGCAACGTTAGGACGTGATGCCAGGGGGAGCGCAGGTGCATGCTCCACTATAGTGAATGTCCTGCAGCTATCCCAATGTTTCGTTATGTTATAAGGTTCAATTTGTGGTGAAATTTTGGAACATTTCCACTAACAAGGCTCTTCTTACTGGAAACGTGCCCACATGTTTCACCACAAACTGACCATTATAACATAAAGAAACATTCAGAAAGCTGCCGGACAATCGGACATTCACTGTCATGGAGCACACACACGTGCTTTCCCTGGCATCACGTCCTAACATTGCTGAGAAAGGGGGCAGAATGTGGGTGACTTTTCAGAACGGGAATTCCTTCATCACATGACACACTGTAATGAAATTATGGGCAGTTTTCACAGCAATGTATTGCACTATGTTTTTATTTCATTTATTTATTCCAATCTAGGATTACAATACCTTTGAGCTGAGGCTCTTTTACAAAGGTTCCACGCCAGTGTGTGCAACAGTCATCATTTTTAGTTACAAACATATAGTCATTGACTTACAGACATGTAGTAACCAGTACAAAGACTTGAGCTATGAGCAAGACAAGGGAAGGGGGTGGAAGTGAGGGTAGGAGATCGAGGGGAAGGAGGTGCAGGGGTAAGGGGAGTACGGGAGGTGGTTGGGTTTGGGGGCAGGAGTGGAGATATGGGGGGGAGGTGGGCAAGGGGAGGAGACAGTGCAGCCAGGGGGCCTTGTTGAGGGAATATGACAGGTAAGGTTCTAGGGGTGCAAAGACTGATTGTAAGTGCTGGGTGCTGGGGCATGTGCAGCTGGAATGGTGTAAATGTTAAGATGGGCAATCGCAGGATACAAGCAGTGATAGGCGCAGCTTGGATTTGAAGAGACCGAGTGTTGGATTGGTTGCTATGTTGCTGCCAAGAGAGTTGAGCCAGTTGGATGCCCGATAGGTGAATGATCTTTGTCCTTAGGTCATGCAACATCATGGGATATGTAGTAGATAGGAATTGGATCTCCTTGTAGTGACATTCCTATGTTTAGGCTTAAGGAAGACACAGACACCAGTTGGGGCAAGCCCCATTATAATTTTCTTGGCCATGATGCAGGTTTGGTATTTTATTCATTTGTCCAGTTGAAGCCATCCAGATTGGGAATAAAGGTCACATGTGTGGGTACGGCGATGTGAGCCACTGATGAGATGCCAGGCCTTATTCAGGGAGGTCGTGATACGTTTGAGAGCAGTGGTAGCTGCAGACCCATATATGATAAGACCATAGTCTATGATGCTGACGATGGAGCTTTAGATGGCCACTGACAGTGCTTCTGGGGTTAGGTGTTTCCTGTGCCGGAATAATATGCCTTACCTCACATTGGCAGACTTTGCAACATTGCTGATATAGACAGCATATGAGAGGTGGGGATCAAGGGTGATGCCGAGGTACTTGAACGATTGTGTTTGCTCTAGGATGGCTCCTTGTTCGGTTGCAATGGAGAGGTGGAGTTGTTTGTTTTTGTTATGGGGGCTTCAGAAGACCATAGACTTGTTTTATTTCTGATTGAGAAGCAGTTTATGATTTAGGAACCAGGATTCGATGGAGAAGAAGGCCCAGTGAAGTTTATTTTGTAATTGGATTGGATCAGGGTCCGAGGTGAGGATCACAGCATCGTCGCGTAGAGAATTATTTGTTCTGGGCAGTTGTCCAGTAGTGAGTTTAAGAATAGGCTGAAGAGGAGGGGGTCCCAGAATGGAGCCCTGGGGGACTCCCGAGTGGACCGGTCTAGGGTCCGAGAGTGTATCAGTGATTCTTACTGTTTGGGACCGTTCCTCAAGGTAGCTCTTAAACCAGCCAATGGAGTTGGTTGACAGCCCAGTGTTCTGAAGCTGGACAAGCAGGAGGCGGTGAGCAAGAAAGATTCCCCTGGAAGGGAAAATGTGTATTATTAAACAACAACAAAGAAAAAACACACAAAAACAGTACAACTCAGTAGTGGGGTGGGGGGGCAGAAAATAATTCCTTAATGTGGCCGTGGGATGCTGTGGTGGTCCAGCAGCAGGTGCAGCATTGTGACTATTTGCTGCTGCTGTTCTTGTATTGTGTCAATCTGCTGCTGCAAAACACTGACCCTCTGATTATTCTCCTCCTCCAGGGCTGCCCACACAAGGGTGATGTCGGCCTCTGTTGCAGGGACTGTGGCGGGGCCCACTGATGGTAGAAATCCAGGAAGTGGTGGTGGTGGAGAGGGTCCTGCTGGCGGCTGTGGTAGCAGTATTGGTGGTGGTGGTGGTGGTGCAGCTGCTGTACTGGTCCTCCTCCTGCTGTGGCAGCGAGGCACAACTTCAGCCTCAGCAGCACCCTCGGCCATTGCAACAGAATGGCCAGCAGATGGATGCCTGGCCCCTTCCGTGGCAGCCTGCCACTCCACCTTGTGATGGTTGAACATGTGGGTGCGCTGGCTACCGGTCCTCAAATGTGTCCCCTGGTGGCCATGGTGCACCAGCACACCACACAGATGGCACACCACATCTGTGCTGTCTTCCCCACAGACTTATAAAACTCCCACACTGGGGAGCTGCGGGGGGACCAGACACAGTTCTTGCACCACCTATGTTTTCCAGGGGTACCTCCTGTGGCTGTGGAGGTGGTGGAGGGGGTGCTGCTGGAGCCCCTAGAGCTGCTACTGGTGGTGGTGGTAGTGGTAGAGAAGGTGGATGCACAGCAGCCACCGGTGGCACTGGTGCTATTGCTGCTGCTGCTGATGCTTCCACATGGAGGGAAGCAACACCCAGGAGTCAGGAGCAGTCCAGCATCAAATGATCGCCCCCACATGTCCACACTCCCCTCCTCTGATTGTGCCCACAGGCCAGCGACTCGCCTTCTCCAGGGTCCATCCTTCCCAGACAAATCCCAGACACACACACACACTGACACACACAGTCACACACACAGAAAACAAAATGTATAAAAAAAAATTCATTACCAAAAAAAAATCACAAACACAATACAAAAACTAAATAAAGATATAGCTTTTAAAAAAGCTGTTGTTTTCTTCACACAAAGGCAATAAATCACTGACTCTACACTGCTCTCCTGAGCTCTCCACAAAGCCTTCTCCCTCTATGAATGCAAAGGAGAAAGTGAAACTGCTTCTCTGACTCACTTCCTTCCTGCCTGGCTAATGCATGTGACTTGCAGTACTGTAAGCCATGTGAAGTGTGGGGGCTGTCTATTTACTTGTCACTTCGCCTTACTTCACATTATGGCATAATGGCAATGCAAAGTAATAATGATAACATGAAGTGAGCACTTTACAATTCCCACTTTACGTTGTGCTCCACCAACGTGAAGTGGCCACTGCGCTTTCACTTCGCCAGCGGATTAAACATTCGCTGCATCTCTATTAATAGACAAATCTCTGGTAACCTTGAGGACAAGTTGAAGTAATTATCTTGATTTTCTGGTTTGATAATGATGATGAGAATGTAAAGGTCTACCTCTACCTAGAGTCTTTTGATGTTAGATTCCATTTGGACTAGGAGCTGCATTTTGGTCCTTGAAGTCCCAGGCTATTTTAGGATACTTAAAAATGTGTGTTCTGGATCAGTGGCTTAACTAAAACTGTTTATTTATTTGTTTATAAATTGGTAACTGGGAAAGGCACACTGAGCCAATGCTCATTTCCAGGTGTGATGCAAGGAAGAGGTTGGGGGCTGTCATGTCTGGAAGTGGAACTCTCCTGTATATTCAAAAGAGAATGGTAATAGAGAAGCAATAACTTTCATAAAACTTTGAGAAAGGAGTTCCAGGGGATTTCTGTCTCAGTTGAGCCCATTTTATGGTTATACAGTGGTAGTCATTGAAAAGTTTCTCAGTGCTGATGTATACCTGGGTATACTGAGGCAGAATGAGGCAGGATTACATTACACTCAATGCAAATTGTAACTTGAGTGCCTCAGTGGTACCTCAGTGGTACCTCAAGGTAACTCAAGGTTGGAAACTTTTAAGTAATACTTGGAGGGTACCTTACCCACTCTGTGCATGCTCTGGTGATAATCTTGATTATCCAGTTACCATACATATCTGGGTACATCCATTTGAAGTTAAATTTTCAGAATATTTCTTCCTTATCTAGAATAATTAGAACTATTTATTAAAATCTGGAGTTAATTACCTATTAGATTATGCTTGAATACTCTGGATAATGCTATTTTAGGCATTTATTTTTGATCCTGAGCAACAAATAAAGCATACTGGAAATTATCCTGAAGAGGTGTATGGATTATCAAGGACCATTCAGCCTTAATAACATATCATCCAGGTCACTTCTGCTTGAAGGATGTATACGAGTAAATCATTGCTCCAGAAATAAGAATCCAGGGCTCGGTTCACAAAGCTGCCCTGAGATCAGTGAAAACTGTGGCAAACAACAGCTTGCATCAGTCAACAGTGCACCTGGACTCTGTAGCCAAATCATGAATGGAAGAGGACCCAGCAACAAAGTGCCAGTTTGCTGCATCAACACCAATGTACAAAACACACGGTGCATGAGAGGGGTTTGTCACAAGCTGCGGAGAAGTCAGGTGGCATCAGCTGTCGATGATTGAGACCTGCCTGACAGCCACCCTGGAGTCCGGCAGGGTAATGGGGGCTGGAACAGGGGACATGGAGGGCAGGATGGGTTGGGATGGAGTAGGGGGTAACAACAGACCCCTAATGGGGACAGTGCATGGCTGCCACTGTGACAGTTTGGTTTGTGTGCATGTGAGGGGGCAGTTGCATGCTTGGAACCATGGGGGGACCCTGAGAGCACCTCTCCCCTGACATCTCTGTGTGCTGATGGGGCAATGGATATCACAGTCAGGTGGCAGCAACAGGAGGCGTACATTCCCTCCCACCCAGTGATGGCTCTGGGGTTGTGCACAGACTGTTAGACCAGCCCCCGGCTGGTCTAATGTTCACAGAGTGTGCACCCTGTGATGGGGTCTGAATCCCATGGTAGGGGATGCTGCAGTGCTGCCTTGGCACAATCCCCTGCCACCATGGTACACTAAAGTATCTGTTGCAAGGATTGCGCAATCTCTGCTGGCACAAGTGGTCTCCTAACTGGTGCAGATGTGTTGTTGAATCAGAAATGATGCAAGGTGCAGCACTGGGAGCCCCTTGCATCATTTCTCTGTGATGCAAGCACCTTGCATCATTCTTGATGTTTTGTGAATTGGGACACCAGTCTTTTAACTGCAATGAAACACAAGTTATAAATGAAAAACAGGAGGAAAAAATAAAATCTAAAGTGTCCAAGAACCAGGTTTCATGCAGCTGTCTTTAGTTATTTAAAAATAAAATGGAACATCCTAAAAGTCAAATATTTTAGGACTGCTATAAGACTGGAGTGCTACTGATGTCAAAAGTCATATTTTGCAGGGAACTGGGAAAATCACTTTAACAATGGGCATATATTGCTAATGATGTATGATATTCTACTAGGCCAGGAAGTTTTAGACAGAGGAAAATAAAACCTGGTTTGGGAAAGCCAAACTATTTGATCTTTTTTTATTTAGTTGTTTAACCAGGTATAGCACACTAAGCTGAAAGCTTTTTTACAGGAGCGACCTGGGAGCACAAGGAGGTTAAGTGACTTGCTTAGGGTCACACAGTATGCAAGTGGAAGCTGTGGGATTCAAACCCAGGTCTGTTCTGCTAGATGTCACCAAATTTGTAGCTCAGAACCTTAGACCACTGCGCTAGATCTATTCAGTATATAAATGGTAGGTAAACATGACATTGAATGAATCATCTGAAATCCTGACAGTTGTTGAAACTCTTATGGTTAGAGTCAACCATCTTCTCTTCCTGTGCTGGCTGACCTCTTACAGTGGTCCATGCCTCACCCCTGTTGTTGATATGTAAGCACAGAAATAGTAGCTTGGTGCTACCCTTGACACTATGTCATTAAATGATTACTTGACTTTCAAAGTTACAGTGCAACTTAATACAACTCCTGGTATGGAAGCCAGAAGTGCTGGCATTAGGACCATGACATGATCCACATCAGTTTCTTTGAATATGACAGGCCTGATGGAAATGGTTTTCCTCTGGCTCTAAGTGACCAACATTTCTGGAGGCAATAATTTGCTGTGCATCCTAAGCTGCAGTTAAATCCTGTTCCTTCTGCATGATCACCTCTGCCTACTGCTTAGCAGCATCTACCCCCTCACTATCTGCCATTTTTTTCATAGAGATTTCTACCCCTTTGGTTTTTGCTGACTGCTCTGCTCCCACCTCCCACAGACCAACTACCCTGGGCTTAACTCTGTGTAGGATCTCCAACAGATTCCAACTTCCTGTGGCTGGGCTGAAGGGGGGCATTCTGTCCCCCCCAGTGAACACATCCAGTATGCAACAAGGTGCCCAGGTAGTGGTGTGGTTCCAGAGATGTGTGCAGTGCACCAGCTAACCCTCAAGTGCCATTTTCCATTTTCTGCCCTATACAACCCAAGGCAACACAGGTTGTGTGTGAAAGCATGCATGTGACCAGGAAACTGTGTCTCTCCCCCCACCCCTGTGGCACAGATATGCCTGCCACTCAGGCCTTCAGTGCAGCCACCAGATCTCCACCTGGTGGCAGCCAACAGCCAAGTCATCAAGCCTTCCTGATCCAGGAGAAGACAGCTGCCTGGTGGCTGCTACATCCACTCCAGCCCACCCCATTGCCAAACCCCCAGCCATCCAAGGTCATTGATGAACTTGGATCACCAGCATGGAACAAGGAAAGGCATTCAGCAGTGCCTCTACCCTCAGCATCACTGGACTGACCCCCAGTCTGTCATTTTAACCAGCAACCAGTGCCTCTTCCTGATGCCAGGGATATGGATCCTGGCATCCTGCTCTATTCAGAACACTAGTAATATCAGCCCCCATTTAGCCAAAACAAGAAAAGAGCTCCTAACATTGTCTCCCACTGCAAGATGAAGAGTATAGTCCCTCTACTAAGGCAACTGACTCTCAAGAGTGCCAGCAACATTATTAGCAGGTTCGTTTATATTTTCTTTCCCTCTCAAATCTTAACACTAATCTCTCTCCAGGCATTTTCAATTATTTATTCTTCTCAATCTAACTGTTTCAGCTTCTGTGTACAGCATTTTGTTTTTCTTTACTTTCAGACTGGCACTCATTACAATAGACTAGGTGAAGCAAACCCTGTAACATGCTCTTTTCTAATTGGTATGAGTTATTGTGCCTCTTGCCAAGTTATTTTGACTTCAGTATCTTATGTGGCTGCCACCTACATGCAGTATTTATAATTTACATGCAGCTAAACAAACCACAGGGTTGTTTATTGCAGGCAGATGACACAGATTCCAACTGGATAAGTGAAATTATGTTCATGTGCAGCATATTCCAGTTAAGGAATGCAAATAAACATGCATGTACCCA
The DNA here is from genome assembly GCA_016271365.2 of Neoceratodus forsteri. Classification (NCBI taxonomy): domain Eukaryota; kingdom Metazoa; phylum Chordata; order Ceratodontiformes; family Ceratodontidae; genus Neoceratodus; species Neoceratodus forsteri. The sequence continues at coordinate 663,114,183 of JADMNL010000022.1, forward strand.
CTCATGGACATGCACACATGTACACACACATACATAGGCACACACACACACACACACACACACACACACACACACACACACACAGACACAGACACACACACAAACATACTCATCAATATATTAATCTGAATGCATATAAACACACATGCATGTGCCCCCACACACACATGCACATACACACACACTTATCAATATATTTATCTGAATGTATCAAACACACATGCATGTGCCCCCCTCCCCCCCCACACACACATATTCAATTCTAGAGTAACATTTCTGAGTTCATCATTTGGGAATAATGTGACTAATTACCACAGCAATCCAACTGCCTTTGAAAGCAAAATAAAGATTGTGCTGACAAACACAAAAATGAATATTCCATGATTAACAATAAATTATAAAAGCTGTCATATGATCCAACTATAAGATAGTGTTTTTTTGACAACAGTGGTAGTTCCTTATGAAGGAAGATAGCTAAAAATTAAATATCGTCTTGAATCAAATATAAATAAATACATTTAAATTGAAATGTCTGTGTTTGGCATTTGTTTGTTTACAGTGAAAGAATAGAATAGAATAGAATAGAATAGAATAGAATAGAACAGCACATACTAGAACAGAATTTGGTGTTGGTACTGTGTAGCTGCTGTCAATAAATATGTATCTGAAAGTGTTTTACAAAGCTAGCTACTGGTTGTACAGGAACTGTATGGAGACAAATATAAATATTTAAGAAATAAGTAATGTTTACTGTTTAAGAGCACAGACTTGGGGACAATGGCACTGAATTTCCAAACAATTAGAGCAATAAATAGTACTCACTGTGTGACATTGTGCAAGCCAACTACCCTTGCAGTGTTTGTTTGAATCCTCTTGGTTATAAAGTTGTGAAGAAGCAAAAATCTATCAAATATGGGCTGTTGTAGCTCAGTTGGGTTAGCCTGCACCAGAAGTCAGACACTTGTGGATATATTCCAGGATGGCTCCTTCATCTAGGGAGTCAGGGAAGAAACAGGTAATCCTGGACCTAGTGCTAATGAATATTGACTATGTCACGGACATAACCATTGGGTATTAGTAACCATCTGTCAGTGTGGTTTGTTATTGGTTTCTTAACTAACTCCTGATGCCCTGTAGGAATGATTATTCACTGAGGTCTGTGGACCTTGACTACTTGGCTATACCATAGACCAGAGCAAAACTAGGGTATATGGCATTCTTGGTTTCTGCCCCTAAACTTTGAAACACTATTCCATCTCAAACTTGACAATGCTTATTGAACTAGAAAAGGAACACACCAGTTCCAAAACTCCAGTCCCGCATTTCAGATGGGAACATTTTGGGAAAATGAGGAAGAAGATTAAAAGTAGGTTGGTGGGTAAAGTGAGATCAGGGAGTGTTTAGGGAAATTGGGGCACCTTAGCAAGCAGCTTGCAAGAGGTCACCAGCTCCTGCTTGAGGCATTTAGAGAAAATAAAGAAATATAGAAAACTGAGTTGGTTTGTAAGAGAGGTGGTAATTTCAGTGAGATATAAATTGGTGGCATTCAGGAACATAGAGAGTCAAGTAGAGTGGGAGCAGAAATCATACATGCATAAACTGGACAGGTCAACAGGGCAGTGAGGACAACTAAGCTGGAAGTGGAACTAAGGATAGCAGGGAATTAAGAAAGGTGATAAGCCTTCTTTTGGTACATTAGGGAAAAGAGACAGATAAAGGAAGGCATAGACAAGCTGAGACACGGTGAGGGGTGATTGGTAAAAGACAAGGGCAAGGAGGAAATACTGAATAATTGCTTCTGTTCTGTGTTTATAAAGTAAAAGAATGGTTCACTATCTGAGGGCAAAGGCAGACCCAGATCAGTGTGGTGTGGTGGAACTGAGTATAGAACCAATAGCCACTGAAAGGGTACTCAGGGGGACTGAGGCCCTAAAAGTCAAATAAGGCCAGATGGGCTGCACCCCAGAGTGCTGAGTGAAAGGGTGTAGGTTCTGACAGTGACCCTGCCAGATCTCTACAACTGCTCCCTAGAGTCTGTGGAGGTACCCATAGACTGTAAAATGGAGGATACTGTGCCCCTGAACAAAGTGGAAGAAAGGAAGAGCCATGAACTAAAGACTTGTCAGCTTGACTTCATGTTACAAAGCCTCAGGCCATGTTGTTTGGAACTGCTCCCAGTCCAAAAAGCAACTCATTTCTGCTATCAGTGGTATATGGTGATGGTACTACTCTTGACACTGTCCCCTCCTTCAACTACATTGGCATTATACTTGACCCATCCCTGGACTTCTCAGTCCATGTGGCATCCACCTATAAGCAATTAATACCAGACTAGGGCTGTCCTACAAGGCAAGCCATAACCTAACTCCTTGAACCTGTTTTGCTATAGTCTGGGGAATTATGTTGCCCAAACTTATCTATGGTTTTCCTGCCTTTTCAGCAGCCTCAAAAGCCATATTACAAAAAAGGGATGTCGCATACAACCATGTTTGTCATATTGCACCATCTTTAAATCAACTTGCCCACCATTGTACATTGTACTTGAAACTCAATCAATCAATCAATCAATCAATCAAATCTTTATTTATCCAGGCAAACATCATTGAGCATAGCTCATTTGCAAGATGGATCTGGTAAGGTCAAGGTTCAATCTACATAAGGATATAGTACAGTTCAATGTACACACACTTTAAGGAGACATTATACTCAGAATATACACTAGTTTTAAGGGTAATAGTACATTGGTAAAATACAATACAGGAAAAAGATGGGCCAATAAGCAATTAACACCAATTTACATATTTACATAGATTATGGAATAGACAGCTCATTTGATTTGTAGAAGAAAGAATTTATGGGTATTAAGATTTAAAGTGTTAGATATCAGGGGATTTTCCGGAGGTTTGGGAAAGAGGATGATGTGATGTCTGGTCAACTGCTAAGGTATTTCTACCAGGAGAGGTATGTAGGGGTATTTACAAGAAGGGACAGGTGGCAGAGGAGATAGACGAATTATGGCCTTAATGACAGCTATAGGCAGGGTTGAGGAGAAGAAGAAGAGAGGGGTGGGGTGTAAATGGGTAGTGAGGGAGGAGGAAGACGGAAGAAGGCCGGTACTAGGGTAGGGATAAACAGTGGTCATAGGAAGGAGGAAGAAGGCCGGTACTGGGGTAGGGATTAACAGGGGGAATAGGGTGGTGATGTATAATAAAGGATTAAAGAGAAGTGGATGGAAGGAGAAATGTGAGGATTGTGAAGGTGACGACTCTTGGGAATGGCGGATAGCTTCCACAGATAAGTCGGCTAGTTGGGGAGGGAGAGGGATAAGATTAGGATTACTCTACTGTTGGCGGAAACAGTTACATTTTTCTTTGATAAGCCTAGAGTACAGATATTTGAAGGATGCAATTGATATGGGTTTGTTTACTTTCAGTACTTTCTGCATCGTGTTCCATAAGGAAGATAACACATAGCTAATGGCAGATCTACCATAGCGAGAGTTGAATTTGGGCACTTTAAGCATGATGAAATTGTTTGTTTGTTTGTTTGTTTATTGTTCTAGGAATTAATACCTTTGAGCCAAGGCTCTTTTACAAAGGTTCCACATCATTAAGTACAAAAACATAGTAGACAGTGTTACAAACAATCAGTAAGCCGTTTAACAAGGCCACAACTTAAATAGTAACATTTATGTACAGAAAAGAAAAAGGAACTCAGAGGCAGTGTCAAGGGCAAGGAATAAGGATTGGAGAGCTTGAGAGGGAAGAGAGGGAGAAATAAGAAGTTTAGGAGCAGACAGAACCAGGTTAGTGGTGAAATTGAGACTTCTTAGGGCATATTTACTTGACAAGGCTTGTATGAAGCAGTCTGAGACATATTTTGATAGCATCTGGGTTATGGCTCTGTAAGTCCATATTGTGGCATTTCTGTCTCTTCTAAATTGGAGCGAGGTCCATCCAACTGCAGCATGGAGCGAACAGTGGTGAGTGTTGAGAGGTAGTTCTGTAATAAACCTCAGGGCTCTATGGTAGAGTGTATCTAGTTTATTCAAATATGAGATGGGGCAACGACCATATAAGAAGTCAGCATAGTTGATTACTGAGAGAAATGTGGCCTGGACCATCTTTTTTTTTAGATTCACTTGTGAGAAAGTGCTTTATTCTGTAATAGAGTCCAAGTCTCTGTCGAAGTTTTTTTAGCAGTTCTTCCAGATGTTCTATGTAGTCGAGTCTGCTGTCTAGACAGACACCCAGGTATTTGAATTTTGTGACATATTCAAGGTTTTCACCAAGAACAGTGGATATGTGAGGGAGATTGTTTGGGATGGAGTATCCTGCTTGTATTTGGGGAAAGAAAAACATTGCCTTAGTTTTTTTTGCATTTAGCAGAAGTTTTTTTCCCAGTAGTTGATGTTGTAGTAGGTTGAATTCCGCTTGTAGTTCTATGCATGCTGTTACAGGAGAGGGGTGGCTGACATACAGAACTGTATCTTCAGCAAACAGGTGTACAGTGGCTTTGGTAAGGTTATTGTCGATGCTATTGATGTAGATGGCAAAGAGGATTGGACCGAGGATAGATCCTTGGGGTACTCCTCTTTGTTGTGGTTTGAGTGGGGATAGATCTCCTTCGGCCTTCACCTGCTGGGTTCTTCCCATGAGATAGTTGTTAAACCATCCAATGGAGTTTGAGTTGAGTCCTATGGATTTCAGGGAGGAGAGGAGCAGTTCGTGGTCGACCGTATCAAAGGCTTTACTCAGGTCTAAGAATACAGCGCAGACACAATTTTTTTTATCCAGTTCGAGTTGCCGATCATTGGTTACTTTTGCAAGGGCTGTGATGGTACTGTGTTTGGCTCTAAATCCAGATTGTGCTGGATTTAAAAGATTAGCCACTTTAAGGTATCCTCTTAGTTGGGTGCTCACGATTTTTCCAGCAGTTTGGACAGCACAGGGAGAATGGAAATTGGTCTGTAGTTGTTGAGGTCCATAGGGTCCCGTGCTTTCAATAGTGGAATAACTTGAGCGGTTTTCCAGATTGATCGGATAGTTCCTAGTTGTAATGAGAGGTTAAATAGGTGCGTTATTGGCACTGCTAATACTTGTATGGAAATTTTAAAAAGTAGGGGTCAAGGGAGTCTGCACCTGCACTTTTTTTGATGTCCAGTTGTGCTATTAGTTCTTCCACTTGCTTCAGAGTGGCTGGTATGAAGGAGAAGGTAGATTCGGTTACCCGTGCTTCAGTGTTCTGTATGCCTAACTGGGAGCACATTCGGTTAACTGGAGAGGTGTCGAATGCTAGCCCTGCAGTTGTAAAGTGATTGTTAAAGGACTCCAAGACTTCCAGTCTATCATTGATGGTTTTTGTTCCACTGTGTATTTTGGCTGGAAGTGAGTTACTTGGGTCATGTCCTGCTATGTCTTTTATAGTGTTCCAGAATTTGGCAGGGTTGTGGCATGATGAGTCTAGTTCAGCCATATACTAAGCAGCCTTAGCGTCTCATACTTTCCTGGTGCAGATATTTCTGGCTTTTTTGAACTGCTCCCAATCTGCTGATATCTTAGTTTTGCGTGCCTTTTTCCATAGCTTGACTTTGTCTAGAAGGGCAGTTTTAAGGTCTGATGTGAACCAACGACAGGTTTTATTTTTGATACGTACTTTAGATACTGGTGCATGGACATTAAGAGCTCCTGTGATAATGCCATTTAAAACATCATATGCTATCTCCATGGTGTTTGCTAAGTAAAACTCTTGCCATCATGTGGAGTGCTTTATCTCTTCCAGATATGCATTAATGTTAAATTTTTGTTTTGATCTCCTCACTGTGAACTTAGTGGGGGATGTAGGCTTACAGGCTGCTCTTACTCCCGCAATAAGGCAGTGGTCACTGATATCATTGAACAGGACTCCACTATGTGAGAAAAGGTGAGGTTTACTCGCTAGGATAACATCTAATAGTGTGCTGTTACTTGTAGTCTTTTTGTTGATTCTGGTAGGTTCATTTATGAGCTGTGTGAGCCCATATGTGTCACAGAATGATATTAAAGGTGTAGCTGCCTTAGAGAGCCAGCTTAGGTTTAAGTCTCCTATAATTATAGTTTCTTCTGTTCCCTTTTTGATTGTCACCCAGATGGGATAGTAGCTTGAGACCAGCAGAAGGAGGCCTATAGCAGCCGATTAGCTGCAATGATGCAGTGTGGGAAGGAGCCACTTTGAGGAATAAGCATTCAAATTCTTTTGCCATAGAAGATGAGTCGAGGCAGGTTGCAGTTAGGCTGTCCTTTACATATATCGCTACACCCCCTCCCCTGGATTGACGGTCAGCTCTGAATAGTTGATAGTTGGGTAAGTTTATGTCTTTGTTGGCTGTGGCAGGCCTGAGCCATGTCTTGGACAGTACCAGTATATCTGGTAGGGTATGGTTAACCCAGGCTTGGATCATCGTGATCTTTTTTAGCAAGCTGCATACATTAAAGGTGGCTCCCTCCATCTGCATTTTGTGACCTCTTCTTGGATGGAGTCTTCGACAGTACTGTGCAGAATCAGATGCCTTGGTCTCTTGCCTCACTCCTGATGTCCTGCAGGAATAATTATTCACTGAGGGCTATGGACCTTGACTACTTAACCATATCATGCACCAGAACAAACCTAGAGGATATGGCTTTCTCGCTTTCTGCTCAAAACTTTGGAACACTATTCTGTCTCAAATCAGACAATGTATTACTGTTCAGACCTTCCAAAACAATTATCATTTTCATCTGCTCCAAAAGACTGTATGCACCTGTTTTTAGTTGCCAGATTTTAAAATTGGCTTTTGTTCATGCCAACGGTTATGTTTGCACTTATTTATTTATGTATTTATTATTTAAGTATTTATTACAAAAGCTTATCTAAAACACTTATCACTGCTATGTAGAGCTGGGTAAACGTTTTGAATTCCGCTTTCATGAAATTTCTGCAAAACATTGTATATTTTGTAAAACATCTTCCAAACATCTGCAATTGGCAAAATTGGAAACTTCTGAATGTGTTCAGAGATGTACAAAATTAGCAATTTTTGTTTCGCGAAATATTTCATTGAAATTCACGTATTTTGTGAAATATTTTGTGGGTGTGAAATGCAAAATTCTGCAGATGAAATTTCAACTGTGAAATGTAAAATTTCACCTCAAAATGCAACATTTCAACTGTAAAACATGAAATTTAGCCCATGAAATGACAAAATACAGGTAAAATTTTGCAAACATCAGGCAAAATTTGGCAAAATTGCACATTTTGTAACAATTTTACTGGCAAAATTTAATTTTGCAACATCTCTAAATGTGCCTGGAGGATTTTAACCTTGATCCATGGGAATTTCTGATGGAACTGCTGAATAATACACATGAATTCTGGAATGACAGTTTTGATTAATAAAAATGGCCTCCAAATTCAAACTGAAAAGATGCCTGAAAAAGTTTTGCCAGTACACTTTCCTGAAAGATCTAAGAAACATTCATTGGCAGGATTTCTATCTAGCCCCCACCTTTAACGAGGCATTTAACATCTTTCACAGCCTCTTACTGGGGCTAATAGACAAACATGCCCCACTAAGACTGATCAAATCAAAAAATAAAACTCCTGGCTGGTTCTTTCCCATCCTGAAAAAAGCACTTAAGGATAGGGACTACTGGTGGAAAATAGCGAGGAAATCCCATCTGGAGACTGATTGGTTAGCATTCTGGACCACTAGGAATGCTTGTACCAAGCTAATTAGGTCAGAAAAAGCTAGGTACTTCCAAAAAGAACTAGAAGACAATAAAAACAACTCTGCCAAATTTTGGAACATCCTCAAAGAAGTCGAAGGTCAGTCCACTGCAACACCCCTTCCAAACAAAATTGTGTATGATGGTACCACCTATACGGACAACGCTGATATACTAGAGAAGCTTAATGATCACTTTGCCACTGCAGGGCTTGCCTTTGACACTTCACCTATCAGCAAACTTAGCCTGGCAAGAGACTACACTGTTGGCTTCACTGATAATCACAACCATAACCAACTGCATCCCACCCCCTTCAGCTTCCTCACAATTACGTTCAAGCAAGTGGAGGACCTCCTCCTTTCTCTGGATACAAAAAAGAGTGCAGGTGCAGATAATATTGAACCTTACTTCCTAAAACTTGGCAATATTTATCTGACCACCCCCATTACACACTTATTCAACACCTCTCTGATTCAAGGTGAGCTACCTGTCTTGTGGAAAACTGCCCACATCCTACCATTATTCAAGACTGGGGATATGAGTGATTTGAACAATTATCTGCATATTTCTATACTATCCGTCCTCTCTAAATTACTTGAAAAAATTGTCAACATCCAACTTAGAGAACATTTGGATTCACAAAAGTTGCTAAACCCGGCTCAGTCTGGCTTCAGAGCCAAACACAGTACAGTATCATCTCTTGCCAAAGTGACTACAGACTGGCAAATGGCCTTGGACTCTAAGAAGCATGTATTTGCCCTCTTCCTTGATCTAAGTAAGGCTTTCGATACTGTGGATCATACCATCATGCTTACTGCACTGGGTAACACTGGACTTGATAGTTCTGCCATTAAATGGTATGCCAGCTACCTAATCAATAGGTTACAACAAGTCAAAGCCATAGGAGATACATAGATACATAGATACATAGATACATAGATACATAGACAGTGTCGGCAGATAAGGGCCTATGGCCCACCTAGTCTGCCCATTTGAGCTTGTAAGTTCAGTTTGTTTTCCTAGAAGTCTATTTCCCCTTACCCCTGACCTCTAGAATTCCTTTATGTCTATCCCATGCATTCTTAAATCCCGTGATTGTTTCAGCCCCCACCACTTCCTCTGGCAGGGTGTTCCACCTGTCCACCACCCGTTCTGTGAAGAAATTCTTTCTCATGTTTCCTCTGAATCGTCCTCCCTCCAACTTCATCCCATGCCCTCTAGTCCTGAAACATCTTTTTCGCTTAAAAATAGTGTTTTCCTGCACCCTGTTCCTCCTGTAAGATACTTGTATGTCTCTATCATATCCCCTCTCCTCCTCTCCTCCAGAGAGTACATGTTCAGTTCCTTCAACCTGTCTTCATAGAATTTGTGATGCAACCCATGCACCATCTTTGTTGCCCTCCTCTGAACCTTCTCTACCCTGTCTATGTCCTTACGTAGGTATGGTCTCCAGAACTGTACACTGTACTCCAGGTGGGGCCTCACTAGTGTCTTGTATAGTGGAATTATGACCTCCCTTTTCCTGCTGGTGATGCCCCTGCCTATACATCCCAGCATCCTATTTGCTTTACCTGATGCCTTGTCACACTGTTTCCCTACCTTGAGGTCATCAGAGATGACAACCCCAATGAGATCTGTCCCCACAAAAAATCCTTGTTACAAGGAGTCCCACAAGGCTCCATCCTGGGACCTATCCTCTTTGCAATATACATCAATAATCTGGACTCGCAGCTGGGCACAGCAATTGTGCACTTATTCGCAGATGATACTGTACTCTATACCACAAGTTTATCCTTGGATCTGGCCCATGAGTACTTACAGAAATACTTTGTCACCCTCCAATACAACCTTCTCACTCATAAGCTCCTCCTCAACGCCAAAAAGACTAAAACAATGATTCTCTCACCAAAGTCTACTTCCGGATGTCCACATATCACACAGATCTGAACACTCTTAGATGAACCCCTTGAAGTGCTTGATACCTTTAAATACCTAGGGTTCTAGCTGGATAACAAGCTCAACTTTCTGTGCCACTTAAATGAAACCTCGAAGAAACTAAGACAGCAATTAGGTTTATTCTATCACATTAAACACCTACTCAGGTTAGAAGCCAGAATGAGGCTAGTACAAACTACATTCCTACCGATACTGGACTACGCTGACTTCCTTTACAGTCATTGCCCATCAACGATGCTAAACAAACTGGACACCCTTTACCACCGGGCTTTAAGATTTATCTTAAATCTACCCCGTAGTACACATCACTGTCGTCTATACCAGGTTTCGGAATGGACCTCACTCTCAATAAGAAGAAAAAGGAATGCTCTCCTCTGGTTTTTTAGAGCATTATCTGATAACCTCCCTGCATACATCTTGAACATCTTCAAATGGGCTAAAGGTTCCTATGGCATGAGACGCTTCTCCTTAATCTGCTTCCAGATTCCTAGAGTGAAAACTACCCTTGGCTCAGCAGCAATCAACTTCTCACTTCTATCACTTTGGAACACTATGCAAGACTCTTTAAAATTATTCTCACTTCCAAGCATTTTCACATTCAAAGCTCTATTAATGGATTATCTGAAGGAATCATGCAACTGTTTCAGATGCTGATGACCCCTAAGGCCCAGGTGCCACTCTCAAATCCTATGCCTAAGTATCTCATCCACCCCACATTCCTAACAACAGAAACCTAGGACCTACAAGTCTAGTTCCCTTAATCCAAGATGGCCCTTCCTATTCTCTACCTTTTACCTATTCTGGCCTCCCTTTTGGCTGCCTACTCTTTCACCCCAATTTCTACCCTATTCCTTAATACCTCCTTATTTTTTATCATTTAGGTATGAGCTCTTACTTAGCGGAGACTATATGAGATTGTTATCTCTTCTCATTTCAGTAAAGCTTATCATTATGTACCTTTGCATGTTAATTATGTTGACCAGTATGTATAGGCTCATATTGACCAGCACCTTCACAATATTTTTTCTTTTTTTTTTTTGCACCATTGTCCACCGTAATTGTAATCTTATGAAGTGTACTGTAGTGTATTAATGCCCAGGACCACCTTGAAAATGAGCTTGCTCGATGATGTTTATGCCTGGTCAAATAAAATGATTGATTGATTGATTCTGCAGTTTAATGGATTATTCTGCAATACATGTAATTATTCCACAGTTCAGTGATCAGTTCTGTGGAATTTCTTTCTGCAATGTGATCATCAAGGCATTTAGCTGATCAAGAAAAATTCTGTAAGGTTAGGTAATACTGAATCATTACTATGCTACAATGTTCCTAAACACATAGATGTTACTTAATCCTCAAGAATAAACTGTACTGGCTTATGCAAGGAATTATTTTAGGTCTTTATTTTTGTGATGATTACTTAATGTGATCAAATCAAAACAGTAGCATAGGTCACCTGAAATGCACCTTTCTGATATTCTAGCACACATGGATTCTACTGATAACATTAAAAACACCACATGTTCAGAAGTACAAGATCCTATATTATCCTTTTGGGATGAAACTGATTTCCATATTTCAGATCTATCACCTCGCCATAGTCTATGTTATGTCTCACACAACCCACAAGGTAAGAAAAGTGCACACAATTCGGGGTGTCTTCAAGGTTGCCCTGCACTGCAATTACCTTGTAACTAGTAGGAGCCCATCCACAGGGTATCATGCTGCACTTGACAGCTTCTCTCCTTTGAGGTATGCATCCACCAAAGCCAAGTTCAACCGGACATGGTATACTCTTTTGAGGGAAGGGAAAACACACATGGATACTCTGTCTCTTTAATAGCTCTGTTCTAGTCACTGTTGTCCTTCTGTTGATATCAACCTTACAGTACCAGGAATATTGTTTTTTTATATTATCTTGCACTGGAATGTGCTATTAAGCCACAGTGCCTTGCTTCAGCAATTCCTAACATGCAAGGAACATCTTTAGATTCAAGAATAAAGATGCTCTGTCCCTAACAGAGGAGTTGGCAGGTGCCCTCACAATTGAATACAACTTGGCATCTCACATTATAATTCAGTAGCAAGTACAGTAATTCCAAATACAATTGAGACCCCAAACTTGTTTTCCAGCAAGACAACCACTAAAAACATAGCTTCAGGGAAAACACACCTTGGAGTCACTGGGTGAGTCCCTTGAAAAACTTTTACATAGGACAGAGACATCTGGCCAGATATTTCATGCCCTGAGTGAAAAAAGTAGATAATTTACAAAGAAATGTAAAAACCCACTGTGATAAAATCAAAAATATGGATCAACTGGTTGCCCAAAATCTATCTCTGCATCCTCAAACAAAATAACTAGAACTGAAGCTAAAAATGGCAAACTTATCAGAGAAAATTTGGCAATAAACCGAGAAATAGAACTCAAAAATCAAGTTTGATAATAAAATCTAAGGTTAGTGGGACTGCATAACTCACTAGATTCAGTTTTTAGAATGTCTGAAGGATTACTTTGTCATCATTGTTAAGGTATATAGTGTCAATACAGAAAAATGTCAACTGTACTGATTATTCTGTAGAATATAAATCAGCACTTATGCTTCCTTTTTGCATTCAGATCAGACTGTGATCTGATCATTCGCCTTTTATGATTAAAAGCTACTTTGATCTATAAAACCCATAATTTTTTCCAGACTTTGCCTTTGTGATTCAACAACATAGACATCTTCTTATCATCCTCAGACATGAATGGCTGAAAATGGTGGTTGGATTTCGATTCTTTGCATTTGCTAATGTCTGGATAAACTTTAAAGGCAAGCATTATACAGTATTTACTTCAATGCGGACTAAATGATGTTGTTTATGAGGGCAAAGTATGAGAAAGATTCAAGCAGGAATGAGGATTGTCAACCACTCAGAGGAAAAATTGAGCTCAATGTCAACAAACCTGGAATAGACTCATGAACTATATTTATGATTATTGTATTTGACCAGTGCATAAATAGGGTTTAGTTCCATTTTGTTTCCTTCTAGACATGGTTATCCATATATGAACATACTGAGAATGTTCTTGTACTTTTTTCAGCCTAAGGAATTGCTACTAGTAGCCAGGTAACTATTAATCTTGGAGGTATAGTTAATTTTTACTTTATTGTTTATATTTTTAAATGTATAAATAATTAAGACACAGGCACATGAATATATGTATTAAATGGATTTGGTGCAATTAAACCTGAATACCGAATGTTAAGCAGAATATGTCCAGATTATTACCTTTTCTTTATCAGGAATCTTTCTGCTTTATCTGAGTTCCTCTCCATGCTTTGGACTAAGTCTCTTTTCTTTTTGTATACATATACGTTTAAAAGTTCTTAATGGTACAATGATAAATGAGTTTCATTATTGATTTATATAAACATTTAAAAAAACTCAATAAAATGTAAGTATAAAAAAGAAATAATGCCAGAAGTTAATATACATTTACTTAACAGGATAACCAAAGAAGATACTGAATATAACTATACAATTATAGGGCCCACAGAGGCATCAATGATCAACTTAGTGTGGGTTAAGCTAAATGGTTTAACATTTATAAGGGATCTCAAAGTTATATAATTAGAAGAGAGACAGAGCACTTGCCTGCACTGACATCTCTTGATTTTCTTGTATTGCCTAGCAATAGTGCAGATCCTACCCTAAGGAATATTAATATAATTAATCAAAAATGGATAACTTGGCAAGTTGATCTGGCTTATGATATATATGAAGTTTTATCATCTCTCATAGAAACATAGACTTTGATGGCAGATAAGTACTGCTTGGTCCACCCAGTCTGCCCATTTCACTCCCCGTATTGAATAAGCTGCAGATCCTAGTTTTACCAACAGCCTACTTCCTCCTACCTCCCACTAGAATTGCCTTATGTCTGTCTCATTGTCACAGAGTGTTCTGTGATGCATTGTCTCTCCCCCCAGGTAGTTGTAAGTGCTTTCTCTGGCTCCTGCATGGAAGCTTCTTGATAGCGCGTACTGATGCATAATCAGGCTGTATAGCTCAGCCGTTTTATTTTGTTAGTAATATAAAAATAGAAGGGCAACTCCTTTTTGTTCTCCAAGTGTGCACAATGAATAAAGAATGTCAGGACTGCTAAATCCCCTAGACATCCTGTCCCCTTTGCATAAATTGTATGTTTAAAGTTGGTTGGGCACCTTGTAAAATAAGCATTTTGATTTCCCCCCTGACAAAGTGAAAGTTTTGGAACCATTTATACTCTGCAGGCTATTCCTTGACAAAATACCTGCAGGTTAGCTCCATGTTAAAAGTTTGTAGGGTGCTGCAGAAGAAATGTCCTGTTTCTGTCCTTGCATGTTTCAGGGTTTAAAATAATAAGTAAGAACCTGGGGGCCTAATAGCTTGTTCCACGAATTGCCCAAATTAAAGAAAATCCTTCACAACAGTACGAATATGAGCCCCAGTAAGCTTCTAAGCCTCCTTGAATGAGCACACTATCGTGAAGTCATTTAGCTGTGTAGATATATTTAGAATACAGTTTTCTGGACATAATTAAGAGAATTAAGTAGTACTTACCCCATGACTTGAACGTGGGTATTTCTGTCCTGATTTGGGGTACCTGGTGGTGGTGAGGGTGTTGCTGTTTTGTGGCTGGCATTTTAAAAGCCCCAAATTCATTTCCTATCACTCCAGCTCTCTTCTAAGAGCTGGCCAGGCATTTGCAGTCTGCTTTTTATGCTGCAGCTAGAGGTGGGTGATGATTATTGATGTTCAGTTGATATTATGGGGTTTTCCTGACATTAAACCAGTAATAAAAATACACTTTCCTCATCTATTTGTATGCCCTAAAGAGAAAACAAACATACATGATTTTAATCTAGATAGCTAACACAGCCTGATAATCAAGGAAATGAGGGAAAAAAAATCCTTATTTTCCTCACTGCTTGCTGGCTGAGAGTGCGGTCTGATGCTGTGGAAGAAACACACAGACTAATCATTAGGTGATGCTATATAGGGAGGGAGTGGCTCAATGTGTGCTGATTTTATACTCATGTTGAAGCCTACTTCCTGTCTTTCCTTGGCAGATCATCTGTTAATGCAGCCCACTTTTACAGTGCAGTGTACTTTATAAACTCTTCAGAGGGATACAATACAAATAGCGAATTGTAAGGTTGATTATTATAAAACAAATATAAAAATCTTTGTTATTGCAGTAAAACTGCTGTGGTATTGAGATAAACAAAAGTGTTATTTTAAATTGTTGGGAGGGGTTTCAGATTATGGGAGGAGATTAGACCCTATTTAAAGAGTAAACTGAGACTCCCAAGTCAGATAGGATTTTGGGTCTGGAGAGGAACTCCAGGGAGCTCTGCCAAATGCTCCACTGTGCTGGACTGTGTCTAATATATTCATATTTTGTTATGTTGATTTGCTGTCGAACCAGTTCGCTGTGATTTATGTGTCCTGTTTGGAAGAAGAAAGAAATAAATTTGAACTTTAATGATTGCTGATTGTCAGACTATCTGTGCTGTCCACTTGCTCACCTGTGCCCTATCACATATGGTGTCAGAAGTGGGATATCGATAGCCCAGGTGGGATCGATTGGTCTGTATAAGGCCTGTTGGACAGTGGCTGTTGCAGGACAGTACAGCACCATCCACAATCCTTGGGGTTGCTAGACAGCCCATAGTAGTGAATGCAATGTATTCCCTTGGATGCTGATTGTGATTGGTGGTGATGGAGACGGCAGAGAGAAGGCTATGGAGGGATGGTGAGGCCTTGCCAGATCAGAGGTTGGATCTGATGGAACGGATCCAATGGATGTTTGATCGGTGGATGGAGGTTAAGTAAATATGCTGTTCAAGTAACAGGAAGGTTGGTATAGAGGGGAGTAAAAGGCGATTGTGGTGGTATGAGGTAAAGGAGGGCATACTATATCACATGCGACCAAACCTCTGTACCAAGCAGATAGATGCAAGGGTGGTAGTGCCCAGTAAGTATAGAAAAAAATTGCTGTATACAGTTTGTATGAGTGTAAGGCCTTTAGATCATGGGAAAGTTCTGGGACAACTCATTCCATATTATTATTAGCTGGGGATATATCATCAGGTGGCAGTATATTTAGAGGACCGGATAATTAAAATGAAAAGAAATGCCAGGAAGTATATGGGAGGTGTACTTCAGAAGGATAAAGTCCACAGAAGGTGGTCCCCCTGGAGGAAGGGGAGGTTTCCACAAAGGGACTCGGGCAGTAGATGGTAACTACCATAAATATATGAATATTATACATATCTGGGGTATGGCTGCCTGATTTGATATGGTCTGATGGCATGTAATTGAGTTTAGAGTAAGTAAGTGGATGGGGAGTTCCAAACTCTTTAGGTAAGGTAGCACAGGTTCTTCTACCTCCTGAGGAATTCCTGGTATCATAGTTATGACCCTTTTCTGGGAGAAAAGTAAATGGGATGTTGAGATGCGGAGTGTTTGGAAAGTTGAGGATACCCAGGTTGGGAAGAACTGTCTGAGTATAAGACAGATATGATAAGGAGCAGTGAGGTGTGAACAATTCTGCAACTGAAGTATGGTATGGTTAAAATGGGGTCAAGAAAAGTCTGCCCAGAAAGTGAGCATGTATTACATTCTAAATAGGGCTAGATGAATGGTCCTATTAATTCTGAAAAATAAGTGTATACCTTTTGTTATTTCAATTTGTTTTCTTTCAACATATGCAGGAACATTGTTAAACTTATTCATTCTTCTTTCCTACTGAAGTACTTCTCTAACGACTGGGGAGGTTGGCCGCCTACAGCCGTTTCTTTCTTCTTAATCTATCCCTGTCCTGATATAGCTTTGTTTTGTTTTAATTTCTGTGCACATTGTTTATATATTGTAGAGAATAATAACAGCATTATTCTTTAATGATTATACTGTCTATGATGGAGATTGTCAGTATAATATATCATTAAGAATGCTTCCCTGTAGTTTAGGATACAAGCCCCATGGTGTAATTTCTGTTCAGTATCAGTTCATGATATATGTTTGATGTGCTAAGGGACCCTGGGTTGGAGCTCCAGGTGTGGGCAGGCCAGAGCTCCACAACCCCATCCCCCCAGTAATAATGAAGTCTCAGGACAACCAAAGAAATGGTTGCCCTCTTGGGTAGGGAGGAGTGTCACAGAGCGTTCTGTGAAGCATTGTTCTCCCGCCCAGTAGCTGTAAGTGCTTTCTCTGGCTACTGCCTGGAAGCTTCTTGATAGCACGTACTGACGCATAGTCAGGCTGTATAGCTCAGCCATTTTATTTTGTTAGTAATATAAAAGGAGAAGGGCAACTCCTTTTTGTTCTCCAAGGGTGTAAAATGAATAAAGAATGTCAGGACTGCTAAATCCCCTAGATGTTCTGTCCCCTTTGCATAAATTGTATGTTTAAAGTTGGTTGGGCACCTTGTAAAATAAGCGTTTTGATTTCCCCTGACAAAATGAACATTTTTGAGCCGTTTACACTCTGCAGGCTATTCCTTGACAAAATACCTGCAGGTTAGCTCTGTGATAAAAGTTTGCAGGGCACTGCAGAAGAAATGCCCTGTTTCTGTGCTTGCAATGTTTCAGGGTTTAAAATAATAAGTGAGAACCTGAGGGCTCAATATCTTGTTCCATGAATTGCCCAAATTAAAGAAAACTCCTTCACTACAGTACGAGTACGAGCCCCAGTAAGCTTCTAAGTCTCCTTGAATGAGCGCACTATCGTGAAGACATTTAGCCTTGTAGATATATTTAGAATACAGTTTTCTGGACGTAGTTAAGAGAATTAAGTAGTACTTACCCCATGACTTGAATGTGGGTATTTGTGGGCTGATTTTTGGGTACCTGATGGGGGTGAGGGCGTTGCTGTTTTGTGGCTGCCATTTTAAAAGCCCCGAATTCATTTCCTATCACTCCAGCTCTCTTCTAAGAGCTGGCCAGCCATTTGTAGTCTGCTTTTTTTATGCTGCAGCTAGAGGTGGGTGATGATTATTGATGTTCAGGAGATATTATGGGGTTTTCCTGACATTAAACCAGTAATAAAAATACACTTTCCTCGCCTATTTGTATGCCCTAAAGAGAAAACAAACATACATGATTTTAATCTAGATAGCTAATACAGCCTGATAATCAAGGAAATGAGGGGAAAAATGTCCTTACTTTCCTTCACTGCTTGCTGGCTGAGGGTGCGGTCTGATGCTGTGGAAGAAATACACAGATTAATCATTAGGTGAAGCTGTATAGGGAGGGAGTGGCTCAATGTGTGCTGATTTTATACTCATGTTGAAGCCTCCTTCCTGTATTTCCTGGGCAGATCATCTGTTAATGCAGTCCACTTTTACAGTTTAGTGCACTTTATAAACTCTTCAGAGGGATACAATACAAATAGCGAATTGTAAGATTATTATAAAACAGATAAGAAAATCTTTGTTATTGCAGTAAAACAGCTGTAGTATTGAGATAAACAAAAGTGTGATTTTAAATTGTTGGGAGGGGTTTCAGATTATGGGAGGAGATTAGACCCTATTTAAAGAGTAAACTGACACTCCTAAGTCAGATAGGATTTTGGGTCTGGAGAGGAACTCCAGAGAGCTCTGCCAAACGCTCCACTGTGTTGGACTCTGTCTAGTTTATTCATATTTTGTTATGTTGATTTTCTGTCGACCTAGTTCACTGTAATTTATGTGTCCTGCTTGGAAGAAGAAAGAAATAAATTTGAACTTTAATGACTGCTGATGTGTCAGACTATCAGTGCTGTCCACTTGCTCACCTGCACCCTATCACACTCATGCATTCTTAAATTCTCCCACTGTTTTTGACCCCAAAACTTCCTCAGGAAGGCCATTCCATGTGTCCACCACCTTCTCTGTGAAAAAATACTTCCTCACATTGCCCTTGAGTTGTTACCCCACTATCTTCAAATTGTGCCCCCTTGTTCTTGCACGTCTTTTTTTCTGAAATATGCTGCCCTCTTGGACTTTGTTGATTCCCTTGAGGTACTTTAAAGTTTCTACCATGTCTCCCCTTTCCCTCCTTTCCTCAAGGGTATATATATTAAGCTCTTTTAGTCTCTCTCTCTCTCTCTCTCTTCATATGGCTTCTGGTATAGGTCCTGCACCATTTTAGTTGCCCTCCACTGGACTGCCTCCATCCTGTCTATGTCCTTGCAGAGATGGGTTCTCTAGAACTGCATGCAATATTCAAGATGGGGTCTCACCAACTGTCTGTACAAAGGAATAACAACTTCCTCTTTTTCACTGGTGATGCCTCTCCCTATGCATCCCATTGTCCCCCCAGCCCACCTTACTGCCTTCTCACATTGCTTGTCTACCTTTTAGTCATCTGACATGACTACCCCAAGGTCCCTTTCCATTTTTGTTGTCGATAATACCCCCCCCCACACTGTGTACTCTTCCCTTGGGTTTTTGTTTCCAGGTGCATTACTTTGCACTTCTTTGCATTGAATCTAAGCTGCCATACTTTTGACCATTCCTCCAACCTTGCCAAGTCCCTTCTCATTCTTTCTACCCCCTTTGTGTATCAACCTTGTTGAACATCTCTGTGTCATCTGCAAAGAGGCATACTTTTCCTTCCAGTCTCTCTGCAATGTCACCTATAAAGACATTAAAGAGGACCGGTCCCACTACTGAACCCTGAGGTACCCCGATAGTAACCTCCTTTCTTTGGAGTGAACTCTGTTTATTATTTCCCTCTGTGTTCTGTTGTCCAGCCAATTTTTTACTTAGGTTACCACCCTGGGACCCACTCCAAGGCTGGCTAACTTGTTTATTATCCTTTTATTTGGGACTGTGTCAAATGCCTTGCTAAAGTCTAGGTAGGCCATGTCCACAGCCCCTCCCTGGCCTACTACTTTGGTCACCAAGTCAAAGAAATCTATTAGATTCATCTTACATGACCTACCTGCTGTGAATCCATGCTGCCTTGGGTCCTGTGCACCACTGGCCTCTAGGTACTCAATAATTCTTTCTTTCAGAAGTGATTCCATCATTTTCCCTTCCACTGAGGTCAAACTAACAGGTCCGTAATTTCCTGCCTCTGCCTTGCTCCTACCACATCCTCCTCCCATGATTTGATAAAAAGGTTAGTCAGTGGTGCTACTACTTCTCCCCTTAGTTCTTTTAGAATTCTGCTGTGAATCCTGCCAGACCCCATTGCTTTGTCGACCTTCAATTTTAGGAGTTCTTTCAGGACATTTTCTTCTGTGAATGGGCTGGTATTGACCCCCACTATCCAGTGGGCTTCTAATATTTGGTTTAAGTACCTCCCCCATCTCTTCTTTTGTGAATACTGAGCAGAAGAATTCGTTCAGCACCTTTGCTTTGTCACTGTCACCCTTCCCTTTATTAAGCCTCACTATTTCTCCCCTGGTCTTTCTTTGCTCCCTAATGTACCTATAAAAGGTTGTATCCCCCTTCTTAATTGAGTTGGCTATCTTTTCCTTGGTTTGGACCTTTGCTATTCTAACTGCCTTCCTCATTTTCTTCTGCTTTAACTGGTAGAGTTCTCTGTCCTGCTCGTTCTTTGTTTCCTTATACTTCTTGAATGCTATCTATTTCTCCCTAACCTTCTCATCCACCTCTTTTAAGAACCATAGTGTTGTTTCCCTTTATTTTGTTTTGTTTATTTGCTTCACACAAAGGGTTATTCCTTCTGTGATGGCAGCTGTGATTTTTCCCCATTATTCCCCCTCCCAACATTCTTGCCCATTTGCTAGTGCTTTTCTGAGGCACTCCTCCATTTTATTAAAGTCAGTCCTCCCAAAGTCCAATATCCTCACCTTTGTGTGACTTGGCCCTATGGCTGTGTTTATCATAAACCACACTGTTTGGTGGTTGCTTGTTCTCAGATTGCCACCCACTTCTAAATCGGAAATTCTCTCTCCATCCCCATTTGAAAGTACCAGGTCTAAGATTGCTCCATCTAGAGTGGATTCCAGCACTAGCTGTCTGAGGCATTCCCCCTGTAGGGCATTGTGAATTACCATGCTCTTGGATGTGGCTGCAGCAAAGGTGCTCCAGTTAACATCTGGCATATTCAGTTCTTCTATCAACAATATCTCCCCATTTTCTGCCATTCTAATGATGCCTTCTATCATTTCCTTGTCCATTTCCTCCCCTGAGATGGGGGTCTGTATACAACCCCTGTGTGGATTGTGGTGCCACTTTCTGTCTCCAGGGTGAGCCACAGTGCCTCCTCTCCTCCCTGCTTACTCTTTAGTTCCATGCTTTGAGCTCTTCCCTTACAAAGAGAACTACTCCTCCTCCTCCTATTTTACCCTCCCTGTTCCCTCCTGTAGATTGTGTACGTGGTATGTTGACATCCCAGTCATGGTTCTCTGTGTACCATGTTTCTGTGACTGCTGTGATATCCAGGTGTCCCTCATCCCATAAAGGCCAGTAGTTTAGGGAACTTGTTACTCAGACTATGTCCATTGGTGCTCATCATCCTCCATTTTTTGAGAGCCTTACCCCTTTTAGCCCCATCCCTGTCCTTACTATCTTAACTTTTTTCTCCATTGCTTTTTTCTCTCTGACTGACCCATATAAAATTCACTTATTGAAAGGGCAGTCCATAGCATAAGAAATTATGCTTTTTTTAAAAAAATGCTACAGCTTCCAACTTATATAAGCCATATTTTGGAAAAGTGTCTTCCAAAACTTGTTTCAGTGGGAAATACCGCAAAGAACAAAGTAAATAAAACCAGTTGGGGAGCAAGATTAAGCAAAATAAAACAAAATTAAATATTAATACCTATAATAAATATATTAAGTCCTATAAAAAATAATTGGAATACAGAGTGGTTACAATAGTTAGGCATTACTCAACTGCACATCTGAAAATGTGATGATGATGATGTGTTTTGTTTTGTTCAGAATCAGTTTCTTCCAAGTAACTTCTGGAAAGGTAGCACATCTGCCTTGCTTTTTACATGTAGCAGTCATCCCAGAGATTTGGGACAGTGGAAAGGTTGGGGCTGTATGGGTTAAGTGAGAGATAAAAAGGATGGGGGAAAGAGAGGGACAAGAGGTAGATTACTTCCTAATGGATCTTACAGTATGTTAGAGTGATCAGGAACAAGAAGCAGAGGAAAGAGAGCTCTTAATGTCACCCTTGTGTAAGTGGTCTGAGATGCAGCCATTAATGCAGAGATGATTTTGGAATGTGTGACTCTCAGATTCCCACCCAGACTCATTCATTTGTTACCTTACTCCAGCTTGGTGGCATCATTGGCAGACTTCAGAAACTGTGAGAGGTATAATGAACAGGAGGGGAAAGATATTTGAAAGTAGGAGGAAATGCCTGTGATGAACGGCTTTTTAGCACCTTAGAATACCTTTTTGGATACCATAACAACCAGATTCAGTGAGACTCATAAATATATTTGGTAGTACAGAATTTGTGTTGGAATTTGCAGGTGATGTTGGCAAGTTATCATTATTGCATTTCCACTCTTGAGTGTTTGCTATTTTATACTGCTCAAAAAACAGTATTCAAAGTATTAAAATATTTAAATGCAATTTAAACAGTTTATGAATATGCACAATTTTAAACCCTTGAAATGCCAAAAAACTAAAAAGAAACAACACAAGAATACTTTGTAAATAAATAAGGATGGGTTCTGGGATTGTTCACTCAGTGCGAAAGTTCAGTTTCGTTTTATGCCTTCTAGTGGTTTTTAAACAAGATTTTAGCACTCTTTTTGTAACAACGAAATGACATTAAAATCTGGAGACAGGTAGCCAGCAGATTCTAATTGACATCACAATAATATCCAAACAAAATTAAACGGTTTCAATTCCATCCACATCTATGGCTCCACAGACAGATTTCCAAAACAATCCATCGAAAAACTTTCCGCGGACTTTCTACAAACAGTAGAAAGTTTCATTATCCCAGAGGCTGGCAGAACACAGCCAACAGTAGAGCAGCAAAACATAATGAAAACAGTGGGGTTTATTTGCCATACGATATTGTTCTGTCAGTTGGAGAATCTCAGAATCCAAGGGTGGACACCTCAGGCTCTCTCTTCAACTTTTCAGTTCTTCAGCTCTCTCTGTAAGAGAGTGAAAAAAGTATAAAAACACTACTGAAGGGGTAGCCAGCTCAAGAACCAATGGCAGAAATGCTGTGTTCCCCATAATGACTTTATTTTTAATATAAAATATTTTAAAAAATGCAAAATTAACTGGATTTGTCATCATTTGTTTTACTGGTATAGATTAATTTGCAAGCAAAAAAAAATACTCATATCAGAATATTAGTTACAGTATGAATAATATGGTTAGGGCTTCGACTAGATCACATAATACTGGAAAAGTGAAAAAACTATGCTTGCAAACGTGTTTGGCAAAGTTTTTGTTGTTGTTGTTTGTTTGCATTTCAGTTTGCAAAGTTTTGTACCTGTCTCTGGTCTCTTTGGGATTTAATTAGTTATCAGTGAACATCCCTGATCTACTCCAGTTGTAGCTGAATTCCATGTTTTACAACACGCATCCATGTCATTGCTGATTTCAGCATTGTAGTCCAATGACATTTAAACATGCTGTTCCATAGTTGGAGGTGATTTAAAACAACTAGTGAGGTGGTGAAACATTTTTTTTTGGTAATTCAGTGAACAAGGGTACAGCATCTGCAAAAGAAGGGTGGTTATTTTATAAAAATGTATCCTCAGAACTGTAGACATAAAGAAAGTGGGTAGTTCATATAGTATACGCCAATATTTTAGTAGCCAAAAGCACAGCTAACCTGTCTCTTATAGAGCAGGAACCTGTTTCAGAATATGATCTTGTAAATACATACCTTTTGAGCTAGTACCGTATTCTTGAGAACACCCTTATAAATTTCATTACACTTTCCCATGTTTGGCAGGATTTTCAACCCTTTTATCCATGAAGTCTTTACTAGAATATTTCACAACAGGATTATTTTACTTCCTCGTGTTGGTGTTATGAAATTGTAGTACTTACCATGACAGTATACTGCACTCTTACAAACACAGCATTTGTTAGGTCAGTTTGGGACAGGCAGATGTTTTGGAATCTAATTCATACATTCATTCTACAGTTCAGTCACTCACTGAGCTGTGGAATGAATGTGTGAATTGTGGATTATGTATTGAACTACTGAGAGAAATTTGACACAACTGACCACTTACCGTGATCAGTTCTGCAGAATTTTTTCCTGTAGCTTAATACAATAATCCAAAATTCATACATTTATTCCACTGTTCTAAATCAGAATTTCCCTGAAAGTTGCTAATTTAATGGCAAAAGCGAAAGTCCAACTTTTGCACAAATTCCGCCTGCAGAGGTTTTTTTACACAGACTTACTGCTATGTAGATTATATTTCCTAAACCTCTTATCTTTGAAGTTGCAAAGTACTTTCACTGGATGCTTAACTTGTCCTGTGGAACTGGTTATGCATAATGCAAACCTTATTTCCCAAGTATTATTCATTTTCTCACTGTGTGTTTAATTTTGTACCCTGGAATTTGTCATGAACTGAATTTACTTATCATTGTCATCAATCTGTATAGTTTTTGGTTCTAATTCTACCAGGTTGTGCCTAACAATAGCCACATGTTTTTCTAATGCACCTCACCTGGTAAATAAAAACCAAAGAAATAAATAGTTGGTACACTGCTGAAACAGTTGTTAATGAGGGGTTAGCAGAGTTTCTGGTGAGAACTGGGCTACAGGATTGAAGACTGCAAGGCTTTGTGACAGGCTGATCATGTCAAACAAACATTTTTGTCTGGGTAATGAAGGTTGTTGATAATGGTCAGGCAGTTGACATACTGTACCTGGACTTTTGCAAGGCATTCATCTTGGTTTCACACTGGCAGCTGGTCATGAAGTAAGGGGACTTAGGAGTGGTTGACAATCTTACATGGTGGGAGGAGAATGAGATAAGAGGGAGGACACAGAGGGCAGTGATAAATGGAGAGCACTTAGGAGTGAGGGAGGTCACTAGCGGGGTCCTGGTAAGGTGCATACATGGCCCAGCACTCTTGATCATCTTCATCAGTGACATAGAGATGGGGATCAGAGGGAAAATCTGCCTCGTTGCAGATAATACTGGGGTTCTGTGTTCTTGCCCATATACAGAACCCTGGTTCAACTGCACCTAGAGTACTGTGTGTGGTGCTGGAACCCCCACATGGGGAAGGACATAATCAGGCTGGATACAGTAAAAAGGATGGTGACCAAGACAATACATGGTCAGCAAGGGAGGACCTGTGAGATTTGAGACTGGACATTCTTAAGATGTATTGATAAAGGACCAAAAGGGAGATGGGGAACATGATTAAAAGGTTTAAATACTTGCAGGAAGCAAAAAAAAGTAGCATAAGCAAGCTGTTCATATAGATTGGCAACATTAACACCAGGTGGAATTAGGGAAAACTATCAGGATAATGTTTTAAAAGGACATTAGGGAATGCGTTTTCATGCAGCGGATGATAGGTGGGTGGGTAGAATGGATTGCCCAAGGATTTATTTGGTTCTAAAACAGCTAATGGAATTAAGAGAGAGTGGGACAGATACAAAGGAAGCAAGCAATAATACCCAATAGAGTGGGTGGTATTGGGCAATACCAGACCACCCAGAGGCATAATGAGGCCTGACGCCATAAATGGAGGGCCTTATAGCCCCTGAAAGGTCTGGTATTGCCCATAGCACCCAACCTGGAGAGTATTACTGTGCTTAGAAAATGTACTATATGTAAAGAGTTTTGTATATAATTTAATAAAGTTGCTGTCCTAGTAAAGTAGTCTCTGTACCAGTGTACTTAGCAAAGTTTACCAGTAGAGGCAGTGCAGCACTGCTCACTTGTTTGCAGTTTCCTTACTGCTATGTACAGATTCTCCTTTGTGGTTGAACCATCCCCCGTCAGCTTAGTTTCATTCCTCTTTTTTTGGGCTGTTTTGTGAAACCATTGTCTGAACGTGTTGTCATTTAGACTTACTTTTTTTTTCTGCTTTAGGAGTCTATCTTGTACAGTGGCATGACTACCGTATGATCGGGGAAATGTACTTCTGTGGCTGATGGTGGAAACATATTCCTAAAATTGCAAGTAACTGGATTCTTGAAGTGGGCAGAAGTTGATTTTTTTTAAATAAAATCAGATTTGCAAAACTTTTTTCTTTGGCAGGAGTGGAGCGTGGTGAGTCTCACATTTATTTTGAGATGCTGCTGCTGGATGGAGTGATCGGGGAAAACAGAATGCACAATTTAGAGAAAATAGCTTTACTGAGAACTTGATTTCTTTTTTAAGCCAGATTTGTACAAGGTTTCTGGAGCTTTTGGTGTGTTTCTGTAGTGAAAGCAGTACAGCCAAAAGAGTACCAGAAGTACAGTGCTGCTAGGAATCGTCACTTCTCTCTAGGCATTTTTTTTAATGGACTGAAGAAATTGGGGTCTATTTTGTGGATCAGGTTACATTTTTTAAAAGACAATGACACTGGAGTTGTGGACAGGGTTAGGCAGTGTATCTATCTGTGTGACAGGGTGGGGGTAACTTGCTTGCTAAGAGGGGGAAACAAATGGCGTGTTTGATTTTGAAAATTTGGGGTGCCCAAGGATACTGTTGGCAATGGGGCACCCAAAATTGGCACCTGTTTTGTAGTGGGCATCGATGGAAAGTTAATGTACCCCCCTGCTGGGGCTTTCAGCCAATCAGAGAGCTTCTAGTATCTAGCCCATTTTCATAGGGAGCTAGAGAGCTCAGTTTGGGGGAAGGTCATGGTCATTTATTGATCTAACCCATCATGTGAGGCAGATAAGAGAGACCATCTGGCCTCCTTCCATCAGCAGATTTCTCTGTTTCTATCCTGTGCAAATAAGTTGCGAAACAGAAACTATAGCAGCCATTAAAGGGGGGGCGGGCTTGCCAAAAATGACAAAAGTCTCAACTGGCATCACCAGTGCTCATTGCAAAAGTTACTTGGCTTTCAGGCCATTCCATCCTTTATTACTAACAGTATTTTGTGCATTACATTCATCTACAACAGGAGATGAATTGATGTCACTATGCCAGGATTGTGACATATCAGTCGTATCCACAGCAAATGATTGTTATCAGGCAAGCTGGAGGTTATGAATTTAGCTCCTGAATAAGCCTCAGCCTTAAGTGAATTATAAGGGAAACAGAGATCATGTTTATGCAGGCTTCATTAATTGAAATGAACAGAATGGCTTGGAATTAAAATATTTGGGGAATGCTCTGTAAATGAGTTCTGCTGCCAACTACAATTGTTTACTTTATGACTGAAGGCTCCATTTAAAGCAGCAGTATTTGTTAATCAGCACAATATGTCACTGTATAGTTTTTTTAGCAAAAAATATATTTCTGACACCCTTAGATTCCTGGGTGTTCTTCATTTTCTTAGATATTTTAAAGTATCTTTTATAACTAATTTTGCAATTAATGACTCAAGTCATTAAAGATGGCCACCATTTGACATTTTTAAAAATCTCTTCAGTTGAGGTTACATGTTCATTGCACATTCTAGATTCATATTGTTGATGTATAAATAAGGATACTGTTATCACATTTCTGATGGTAAACAGCATAGCACTTCACCAATATATTTAATATTTCCATGGCAGGCATGGCCCAGGTAAGAAAACTTTAAACATTAGAAAATCCTGTATCTTAGTTCAGGAAAGAATGAAAACAAAAAGAAAATGTGTATACTGATTTTTTTCAGACATCTATTATTGTTAACAATAAAAGAAAGAAAAAACTGCATAATGACTAATACTGCTGCTTTAAGTATTCAGCAACACACAGCAGATGACAACACTAGAAATGCTAGACAAAAAAGCATGGGTCCATATGTTCCTCTCTAGCCATCAATGCAGCTACAGTTGCCAACATTATATAATCAAAGTAGCAAAGATACTGGGCAGTACCAAGGTTTGAATGACAGTGCATCCATAGACACATACACACACACACACACACACACACACACACACACATATGCACATACTTGTATATACATTTGTGTGTGCATGTACACACACACACACACACACACCACACACACACACACACTAAAAATTCCCATGAGTTGACACTGAAAATTCAACTCCCTTAATATCTGGACATAAGGACAATCCCTATAGTAAAACAAAGGTCTTAATGAGTACTATAACAATAAGACATATTCCCCCAGTTAACATTTAGAGGCAATATAAACAAGCATTTTGTCAATGCTGAATGTCTGCTTGCTGGCATTAACATTGGAAGTGCAGGAGCTAGACAGATACAGAATAGGAATGGCAATGAAGTATTGAAATGATGCCAACCCAACCCCAAACCTGCAGAGATAGACATGCATTGGGGTGTGCTTTTGGATTGTTGCCCTTAATGCTCATGCCATTTCACCTCACCCTACCTTGCAGACACCGACAAGTGCCGATGTATGCCTTGGGTGTTCGGGCTTTACACTCACCCCATTCCATAAGGAAATACACTAAAATGGGTGCAGTGTAGGAGAATGGGGTGAACTGTGTGGCTGAAGAGTCCAAGGCACACCTCGATGCTTGTCATTGGCTGCAGGGTGGGGGTGGGGGTGGAATGGCATGAGCATTACTGTTGACAATCCCAAGTCACACCCCTGACACCTGTCAGTCCCTACAGGGTATGATGTTATGGTTGGGAACCCTAATGTCCTTGGCGTTTCTTGGTATTTTCACTCCAAGCTTTCAACATGAGCTTTTTGTGACCCCACTACATGAACAATGACACTATCAGTTCATTAGCCGAAAGGTAATTTTGCACAGTGACTGTGCCATTTGATGGCCTGGTGCGAAAACACATTTTGAACAGCATGCAAAAAATGACAGCTGTACTGTTCATGAGGAGGTGTAAAAGAACGATAATGCTGCAAATATGGAGTGAAATAAAAAAAATTGGTGAAGTCAAGAGCGTGCATAGAAACTGCGCAATGCACACCCATAATGTAATTATTTGGGGAATGTTTTATACCAGATTTTAACATAGGCATTTTGGGACCTCTGCTCATGAACAGTGGCACTGTGATTTTCTTAATCTGTCTCAAACGTTAATTTTGCACAGTGACCACGCGCATTGTGTGCCACAGGTGTGAAAACATGTTTCGGGCAGGATGTAAAAAATGACAGCTGTACAGTTCATAAGGCAGTGTGCAAAAATAACAATGTTGAAAATCTGGAGTAAAAATGTAAAAAATTGGTGAAGTTATGAGCGTGCATAGAAACTGCACAACTCATGCTGGTAAAGCAGTCATGTTTTGGAATTTGTTCAGCAAATTTGCAACATGGGCTTTTTGGGAGCTCTCCTTATGAACCATGTCACTGTGATTTTCTTAATCTGTCCTGAACATTGATTTTGGACAGCAACCATGCCTTTGTGTGCCAGATGTGTAAAAACACATTTCAGGCAGGATGTGAAAAATGACAGCTGTACTCTTCATAAGGAGGTGTGGAAAAATGGCAATGTTGAAAATCTGGAGTGAAAATATTAAAAATTCTTAAAGTTATGAGCGTTCGTGGGAACTGTGCAATGCACGCTCGTAACAGTAATTTTTTTGAATGTTTTCACCAAATTTGCAACAAAGGCTTTTTGGGAGCCCACCTCATGAACAGTGACACAGTGCAGAGGGTGGGTGTAGGTTGGGGAAGGGGGCATCTCAGACACGGAGGGATCATTTTCTTGTTTACAGGTTAAAAAGCCCACAGAGATTGGGCCCCACATCAGCTAAAAAAGTGTGTTTGTGTTTGGGGGGGGTATGACAGTGAGGGGGATTGGGCACCCCCACTGGCAGACAAATAACAGGATGGGGAACATTACGCTGATGGGGATTGGGATCCCCCATGGGCAAATGAACTGGGGGGGCATGCCGACAGGGGGATTGGACACCCCGGACATCAGCTTTTACATGGGACTGTGAGAGGTTGATGGCAACAGCCACCACCATGTTTAGTGAAATGTTACACCAGGCAAGTCACTCCCTGCAATAGGGGGGAGCTGCCTCATTGCAGTGGAGACATTGTTTCAAGTCGGTGGCATGCTTCTGAGCAGCTGTCATAGACAGTGTGCTCATTTACTGGTGCCACAGAGACAAGCCCCAAAAAGCAGTGGTGGCATTGGCCACAACACGACCACATCTCCACATTCTGCTACTCCAGCAACCTGTCACAACATGTTTCTTGCACATGCGCACAAGAAAACATAAAAAGTATAAAAGAAAAAAGTGAAAATTCTGATGACACTGAAAGTTTAACAAGCCATACAACAAAGGAAAATAATTGCTGTTTTGGCAGAAATGGCTTCAACTTCAATAGAAATGTATGCACCCATGGAAGGATGGAAGTGCAAGGCCCGGGGCCCTAATGCTTACCCATTCTCATATATTGTACACATCTCAGCTTATTTACTGATGGAAAGGGGTGAGCGTTAGAGTTGACAACTCCAAGGCACACCCCACACCTCATTTGTGAAG
The DNA here is from genome assembly GCA_016271365.2 of Neoceratodus forsteri. NCBI lineage: Eukaryota > Metazoa > Chordata > Ceratodontiformes > Ceratodontidae > Neoceratodus > Neoceratodus forsteri. The sequence goes on from JADMNL010000022.1 coordinate 663,144,432, forward strand.
ATGCAGGAGAGGTCAAATAATAATGTTTTTTTACTGTTTCTGCTTGAAGGGTGAGTGTGGTGCAGTAGGGTTGGGAACCCTAAAGCCACATTTCCCTACATTTCTCAGTTTAAGCTTAAGTAGTGCATTAACCAAGTTTTGCAATGAATATCTATCTATCCATACACACACACACACACACACACACATGGAGATATATATATATATATATATATATATATATATATATATATATATTCTATGCAAAAACTTTGTTAATGCATCAGTTAGGGTTCTTCTACAGCAAAAAGTGAGGAAATTTGATTTTAGGGTTCCCACCCCTTGCACTCGACCCCCCACCAACAGGCATCAGGGTGTGTGTTGGTGTCATTGGCCCTAACTCTCACCCCATCAATGTGTAAACTTGCTTAGGTGGTGCAGTGTAGGAAAATGGGGTAAGAGTTAGGGCCGATGACCCCAAAGCACACCCCAATGTCTGTTGGTGGGGGCAGGGTGGGGATGGGGTGCAAGGCGTGGGAATCCTAACCCTAACTGATGCATTAATGAAGTTTTTGGCATACAATTTCCTTATTTTTAAGAAAGAATAGAAAAGTAGAAAGTTAGCAAGTTGGTGGAGCGGGCTCTTCGGGCCCCATGTTCCCACCAGCTTGTAAGTCAGGCCACATTACACACCCAATGACTAAAAAGTACATTCACAACAGCAAGGTCAGCCACCAAACAAATGTTAATCTAGTAGAACAATAGAAAACGCTGTCCACAAATTGTAAACTGTGCCACACAATATCTCTGCAAAAAATATATTGTCTGACATGTAAACACCTCTGTTAACACCTACAGGACATGCTGTCAACACCCTCCAAATTTCAAGTGAAAAGACCAAACCGTGTCCAAGATATAACATTTTAATGTATGAGATTTTCATTCGTCAGACTGCCATAGTTCCACACCTGTTTACATTTAACACACACAACAACTGAAAACTACATCCATGACACTAAGGGTAGGTATCCTATCAATTTCAAGCCACCACCATAAGCAAAACACTGTCCACGACACGTAAAGTGTGTCAAGCAATATCTCAGCAAAAAAAATTTTCTCCGACACGTAAACACCATAATTCACATCTACAGTACATGCCATAAACACCATCCAAATTTTAAGTAAAAACAGCAAACTGTTTCCAAGATATTCAATGTTAAAGATTGGTAAAATTTCCCTATCTATTCCATTATAAAAAATCTGGCCATCTTGTCCTGCCCTCACGATCAAAGATGGCGATCAAAGAATCTCATGATCAAAGAATTTGCAGGCTCACAATCAAAGAATTTGCAGGCTCATGAACAAAGAATTAAAAATCTTATTAATCCAAAAAATTGATGGAATTGCAGTATACCACCACAATGGTTCAACAGAATGAATCCCCCTGAGTAAAACCCATCCTCATTTGACTTCCTAGGACACCCCTGGGCTGAGAAAATTGATTTTTAAATTGGCCATCTCATCCCTCGCTCACGATGCATGATCACGATCAAAGAATTTGCAGGCTCGTGAACAAAGAATTTGCAGGCTCATGGACAAAGAATTAAAAATGGTGAAATGCAAATTGTTCACTGATTTGAATGGAACCAACAGCATGCCTCTATAGAACGGACCCTCCTGAGCAAAACTCACCCTCAGTTGTGTCCCTAGCCTTCCCCTGAGCTGAAATATTTGTGTTTTTAGGTTGAGATGCAAGCTCACGGTCAAAGAATCTCACGATCAAAGAATTTGCAGGTTTGTGATCAAAGATCATTATTGAGCCACGAATTAAGATTTTAAAAGCTTATAATTCTATTTTTTGACCAGTTTGGATGAAATCAAAGGCACGGCTTGATAGATCAGAGCCCTGTGAGTAAAATCCATCCAAGTTTTACTTCAGAAGTGACCCCTGAGCCGAGATATTTGTGTTTTTCCAATTGGAAAACTAAAACCAAAATGGCGGAGCTCGTGATCAAAGAATTTTGAAAATCCTTGGGGACAAACATTCTTGAACCACGAGGCTGCAAATTCTTTAACTGCCAGGTGGGACCAGATGGCCGGAACACCGTTCTTTGATCACAAGATATACATATACATTTTCCCATTGACTTATAATGGGAAATTAAAAGTGCCATAACTTTTGAATGCCTTAATATTTTTTCACCAAATGAAAAGCAGCATGTTCAGCCACCAAAGCTCTTTCAAACAAGCCATCCTGAAGAGTGGTGCACCACACAATAGCCGTGCAGGACCACATTCAGAATCCCAAAAGGTGCCTCCAAAAATGGATAATTTTGCATTTCTCAGTGCTTTCGTACACACAGACTGTCACTCCAACTGAAACACAATTTGGCAAATCAAGAGACCTACTTTGCCCCAATGGGCATACCAAGTTTCAAGCAAATCCATTGAACTAGTCCAAAGTTATTAGCACCCAAACTTTTGACTTTAGTATGTAACTGATTGCTGAACCTAACTAAAATGTGCGACTGTGCCACTATAATATATATATATATATATATATATATATATATGTATATATATTATGGTAGCATGGTAGTGCTACCATAGTTAGGGTCGAGTACCCGATTTAAGGTTAAATGGTGAAATTTTGCACCTTAATAACTTTGCCACCATTCAACAGATTTGCCTGAAATTTGGGAGGCATGGGACATAATGTTAGATCTTGGGATGTGCCAACTTTCGTACTGGTCAGATATACAGCTGCAGAGTTATTAAGCAACATTCTGGGGCGCATTTATGGTTTTTGGCACATTCTTTGCTCGCGCCTACAGGTTGCATGGTTTGCACGACCAGTCTGAATACTTCAGGGCCCATTTGGCCAGGGTCGCCAATGTGCCATTTGAAGATTTCGTGAAAAAATATTGAACAGTTCAAAAGTTATTCCAAAAATAAGTTTCCCATTATAGTCAATGGGAAAAGTTAACAAAACGTTTTACAGTGTCACAAATGCACTTTTTAGTGTCACAAATAACCCTAGTAGTGTTTCAAATCCATTTTGTTTTCACTTACTGATCACAGAAATGCTGGGACCATCTAGGGACACCATTCTTTTTGGGTTTACCTAGTCAAGCCCTGAGGATGCTAGCCATGTCTTTATTTTGGGGTTAAACACCCCAGAAATATGTTTTTCAAATTTCTGGGAAAAGTAGTGTTTCAAAGTGGTGCCATACCTGCAACACTGTCACACTTTTTTGTGAAAGGTGTCGCAAATGACAACACTACTTTTCAACACTATGGCCAAAATGACAGGAATTGTTTGCCACCCTGCTGCAAAAGAATGGTTTGGTCTTTTGGGTTGCAATTTAGAGGGAGGAGAGCCACCATCCCATAGATGTGCCTTTTGGTGGTTTGGTGAAAAAATATTAGACATCTGCACAGTTATGGCACTCCAAAACTAACGCTTTTTCCCATAGTCTAACATTACGGCATCCGCTGTATGACAGGAATTCTTTGCCCCCTGCTGCCAAATAATGGCTTGGTCTTTTGGGCTGAAATTTGGAGGGAAGAAAGCCAACATCCCCTAGATGTGCCTTTTGGTAGTTTGGTGAAAAATATTAAAGGTCAGCAAATTTATGGCACTTCGAAGTTCACTTTTTTCCCCATAGGATAACAATATGGCATCCGCCACACTTTTTGGGGCCCGTATCTCAGAAATGGTGCCAGATACGGACTTTTTGTCAGAAACAACTTAGCCCCCTCACAAGGGGTTAAGTACAAATCTAGCCAGAAAAGTCATCATTCATAAGAAATTTTAATTTTTTTCTACATCATACAGTTCCTGAGATATAAGCAATTTTCTCTTCCAACTCCTCATTTTCTGCTCCAAGACCCATTATTATGCATACATTCTTTGTACTCACTGAGTTTCTCTATGCAGCTGTTGAGGAAAACCCGGGTGTGCCCTTACGTTACTGTTACCCTTACCGTTTCCGCTTGTGGTTCCGTAACTGGTTGTGTTCCCGTTCCCGTGTACACCACCGTGTGTGTTTCCCTTTGCATTTTCCTTTGTGCTTGCATTTGCATTACTGTTACCATTTGTGTCTACAGTACTGTTTCTGTGTTTCGCTTTGCGTCACCGTGCGCATTACCATTTGCGTTTGCGGATGCCCTTCCATTTGCATTTGTGTCTTTCATTTTGCATTATCGTTATTGTTACAATTACCATTTGAATTTCCAATTGCATTCTTGTGCCCGTGCATGTTATGGTTTGCATTTCCATATGTGCTTGAGTTTGCATTTCTGTTTCCTTTGGTGTTATTGTTATTGTTGCTGTTACCATTACCATTTGCATTTCCAATTGCAGTACCGTGACCATGCGCGTTATGGTTTGCATTTCCATATGTGCTTGAGTTTATGTTTCCATTTCTGTTTCCTTTGGCATTATCATTGCTGTTACTGTTACCATTAGCATTTACAATTGCGGCACCGTGACCGTGCATGTTACGGTTTGCATTTTTGCACGTGTTTACGTTTGCGTTTCTGTTTCCTTTGGCGTTATTGTTGCTGTTACCATTGCCATTTGCATTTACAATTGCAGTACCATGACTGTGTGCATAACGGTTTGCGTTTCTGTATGCTCTTGCATTCGAGTTTCTGTTTCTCTTTCCTTTGCCATTATTTTAGCTGTTACTGTTACCATTTGTGTTTTCAATTGTCACAGTCAGACTGCCGCAGTTCCATGCCTGTTGACATTTAACATGCACAATGACTGAAAACTACATCCATGACACTAAGGCTAGCTATCCTATCAATTTCAAGCCGCCACCACAAGCAAAATGCTGTCAGCAGAATGTAAACTGCACTACGCCATATCTCCGCCAAAAAAAATTTCTGACTTAGTAAACACTGTACTTAACATCCACAAGACATACCGTAAACACCCTCCAAATTTCAAGTAAAAAGACCAAACTGTTTCCAAGATATTCAATATCAAAGATTAATAAAATGTCCCTATCTATTCCATTATAAAAAATCTGGCCATCTTATCCCTATTTTGCTATCAAAGATCACGATCAAAGAATCTCACAATCAAAGAATTTGCAGGCTCACTATCAAAGAATTTTCACTCTCATGATCAAAGAATTTGAAGGCTCATGAACAAAGAATTAAAAATCTTGTAAATAAAAAAATTGAAGGAATTGTGGTAAACCCACCACCATGGTTTGATAGAATGAAGCCCCTGAGTAAAACCCACCTTCATTTGACTTCATAGGGCACCCCGGGCCAAGAAAATTTATTTTTAAATTGGGCCATCTCATCCCTCACTCGCGATGCATGATTGCAATCAAAGAATCTCATGATCAAAGAATTTGCAGGCTCATGATCAAAGAATTTGCAGGCTCATGAGCAAATAGTACAAAATGGTGAAACATGATTTTTTTCACCGATTTTAAGTGAACCAACACCATGCCTCAACAGAACAAATTCTTCTGAGCAAAACCCACCCTCATTTGTGTCCCTAATCCACCCCTGATCCGAGATACTAGTGTTTTTAGGTCATGATGCAAGATCGCGATCAAAGAATCTCAAGATCAAAGAATTTGTAGGCTCACGATTAAAGATCCTTAGCGAGCCGCGAATTAAGATTTTAAAAGCTTATGACTCTATCTTTTTACCGATTTGGATGAAACCAAAGGCATGGCTTGATAGATCGGAGCCCCCTGATTAAAACCCATCCAGGTTTTACTTCAGAAGTGCACCATGAGTCGAGATATTTGTGTTTTTCCAATCAGAAATTAAAAAACAAGATGGCGGACCTTGCAATCAAAGAATTTTGAAAATGCTTGGGGACAAACATTCTTGAACCATGTGGCTACAAATTCTTTGATCACCAGGTGGAACCAGATGGCCATAACCCCAATCTTTGTTCGCAAAACATACATATAAATTTTCCCATTGACTAATAATGGGAAATTAAAAGTGGCATAACTTTTGAATGCCTTAATATTTTTTCACCAAACAAAAAGCGGCATGTTCAGCCACCAATGCTCTTTCAAACAAGTTATCTTGCAGAGCAGCATGCCAGATGATGGCTGCACAGGGCCATGTCCAAAATCCCAAAAGCTTGCCTCCAAAAATGGATAACTTTGCATTTTTCAGCGTTTTCATATGCAAAGACCGTAAGTCTGGCCAAAACACAATTTGGCAGATCAAGAGATCAACCGTTCCCCACTGAACATTCTAAATTTCAGGAAAATCCATTTAATGGGTCCAAAGTTATTAACGCCCAAACTTTTGACATTAGTATGTAAGTGACCGCTGAACCCTAACCATAGTGGTGTGACTGCGCCACTATAATATCCATATACATATATATATATATATCTATATCTATATATATATATATATCTATATATCTATATCTATATATAAATATATATATATATATTATAGTGGCACGGTAACTAGGGTTGAGTACCCCATTTAAGGTTAAAGTCTGAAATTTTGCAGGTTAATAACTTTGCCACCATAGGACAGATTTGCCTGAAGTGTGGCAGACACGAAGCAATACCATAGATCTCTGGATCTGGCAAGTTTCATAATGGTTGGATATATGGTTGCGGAGCTATAAAGCACAACAGAAGATCGTATTTACGCTTTTATGCACATTCTTTGCTCACACCTACAGGTTGCACAGTTTGTGTGAACAGTTCAAATACTTCAAAAAATATGCAGCCAGGGTTCTCAATGTGCCTTTCAAAGATTTCATGAAAAAAATATTAAACAGTTCAATAGTTATTCAAAAATTACGTTTCCCATTATAGTCAGTGGGAAAAGTTAAACTATTCGACAGTGTCACAAATGCAGTTTTTAATGTTGCAAATGACCCCAGTAGTGTTGTGAGTCAGCCATTTATTTTTTCAGTTACTGGTCACAGAAATGCTTGCCATTTAAATTTGGGACCCTCTAGGGACACAATTATTTTTGTGTTCACCTAGTCGAGCCCTGAGGATGCTAGCCATGTCTTTTTTTGGGGGGTTAAACACCCCAGAAATATATTTTTCACATTTTTGTAAACTGCAGTGTCACAAAGTAGTGTCGCACTTGTGACACTTTCGTGATGTTTTTTGCAAAAATGTCGTGATTTGAGACACTACTTTGCGACACTATGCCCAAAACAGTAGGGGAAACTTTGCCACCCTGCTGCAAAAGAATGGTTTAGTCTTTTGGTCTGAAATTTGGAGGGAGGAAAGCCAACATCCCTCAGATGTGTTCTTTTGTGGTTTGGTGACAAAATATTACAGGGCTGTAAAGTTACAGCACTCTGAAATTGACTATTTTTCCCATAGACTAATATTGTGGTGTCTGCTGTACCTTTCGCACCCCTTATCTCAAAAATGCTTCGAGATAAGGAATTTTCATCAGAAAAATGCTTAGCCTCCCAATAGAGGGCTAAGTGCAAAACTAGCCAGGAAAGACATAAAGCATATGAAATTTTAATTTTTTTCCTACGTCGTACAGTTCCAGAGATATAAGCAATTTAGTATTCCAAGTGTTCATTTTCTGCTCTGAGGGCCATTATTATGCATGCATTCTTTGTATTCACTGTATTACTCTGTGCAGCTTTTGGGGAAAAAAAAGGCTGTGCATTTTCATTACTGTTACAGTTAACATTTCCACTTGCATTTCCATTACCGTTTGTGTTATTGTTCCTGTCTACGCCACCATGTGCGTTACCCTTTGTGCTTTTGTTTGCACTTGCGTTACTGTTTTTGTTTGCATTTCCGGGCCCTGAAAGACACAGCAGAAGCCATAATATTAGTCTATGGGAAAAGTAGTCAAATTCGGAGTGCCATAACTTTGCAACCCAGTAATATTTTGTCACCAAACCATGAAAAGGCACATCTGTGGGATGTTGGTTTTCTACCCTCCACATTTCAGGCCAAAAGACCAAACCGTTCTTTTGCAGCAGGGTGACAAAGATTCCTTACCATTTTGAGCATATTGTTGCAAAGCAGTGTCGCAAATCACACTTTCGCAAAAAAAAATCACAAAACTGTCGCAAGTGTGACACTACTTTGTGACACTACAGTTTACAAAAATTTGAAAAAAACATATTTCTGGGGTGTTTAACTCTCAAAAAGAGACATGGCTAGCATCCTCTAGACTTGACTAGGTGAACAGAGAAATAATTTTGTCCCTAGATGGTCCCAAATTTAAATGGCAAGCATTTCTGTGACCAGTAACTGAAAAAAAATGGCTGACTCATGACACTATGGGGTCATTTGTGACACTGTCGAACAGTTTGTTAACTTTTCCCATTGACTGTAATGAGAAACTGTGTTTTGAATAACTTTTGAACTATTTAATATTTTTTCATGACATCTTCGAAAGGTACATTGAGGACCCTGGCTGCATGTTCTCTGAAAGTTGTGGACCAGTTGCATAAGCCATGCAACCTGTAGGTGCAAGCAAAAAATGTGCAAAAAAGTGTAAATACGACTTTCAGTTGTGCTTTATAGCTCAGCAACTGTATATCTGACCATTGCGAATCTTGGCAGATCTGGAAATCTATGGTACTGCTCCACGCTTGCCTAATTTCAGGTAAATCCATCATATGGTGGCAAAGTTATTAAGCTGTAAAATTTCACACTTTAACCTTAAATGGGGTACTCAGCTCTAACTATAGTGGAACTACCATGCCTCTACTATATATGTATATATATATATATATATATATATATATATATATATATATATATATATAAAAGGGGTGCACTAGAACCCCTATAGTTTGGATTGTACAGGCACATCTATGTGAAATAAAACATTTTGTACATTAATAACATTGGCATTTTTTGATGAACTAGCCCAACATTTTGCATGCACAGTCACTCACCCAGTGTCTCAAGATGTGAAAAGTTCCATGATGTCTTCTGGTATAGTGTTTGAGATATGGAGTGCAAAAAACAGAAAAAAAAAACACTTTCTTCCTTTTAGTTAGCATGGGATTTTTTGCCCTTATCTACAGCCCAGATTCTAAATCTCACCCCACTGCAGTACCAAGAAAGCTCAGATGTGATGGACACATGTGTGTATGCAATGGGGTGAGCTGTAGGGTTGGCAACCCCAAGGAAGACTGCACCACTGATTTGCTTCATGGGTGGGAGTGGGGTTTTAGGGTTGGAAATCCTAAAACCACATTTCCCTACTGTTGTTGCTTTAAGCTGAACCCCAAATGCTGCATTATTTATTTATTTATTTATTTAAACATCAGTTTAACAACCTTTGAGACAGAGGCTCATTTACAAAGGTACCTCGTCACATAGAGGACAAACATACATTAGAACAATAAACAACAGTTAATACAGATTAAGGCAAGTTCAAAATACATAAGTATAAGGTGAGGTCTGGAGGGGACAGTTAGAATGGAGAGGGATGGGGAGGAAAGAAGAGAGGTAGGGAGGAAGTTCAGGGGAGAAGGGAAGCAGGAGCGAGGGGGGGTGGGAGTGCTGCTCAACGAGCATTGTCTTTAACACAGTGCAGCCCCTGCATAAAAAAAACTTCTGCAATTCTTTACTTTTTAACATGCGCTTGATGGTAGCTGTTTTAGTGGTTGCTGTTGTGCAAGCTGCCATTGCAATTATCAGTGACTTGCACTCGCTGTGATGTTCGGCGCTATTGTGCAGTCACTGACATAACATGAATCCATCCTGATAAGCAAGATACATGTGTTTGAAGCCGATCCCTATGACTTAGACAGTTTCTTTCTCCCATATACCTGATCTGATTATCTGGCACTATTAATTCAAGAAATACATAAAAAGTGCCAGAGTACTTTGCTTTACTAAAACTGCCCACAATGTTTGATGGCTGCTGAATTTACACTACTCCTTTCTTGCAAGTAACTGTTAGTGGCTGTAGCAATGTGAAGATGGTCTCACAAAGGATAACATTAGTAATTCATTTTTCAAGTACACACTTAAGGATTGATACATGTATATGTGAAATCTAAGTGCAGTGCAAATATTTATTTAGGATTCCTTAGTAAATGCATCTGTTTCTTGTACTGGGCTAGCCACTCCTCCCCCCCCCCCTCCACAGACGCACCCTGCAGCAACAGCATTACAAGTTTTAGTTGTGGCTAGCCCTTTACAAGAAACATTACATTTACTAAGTTATCATAAATTAATTTTTCTATTGCATTTAAATTTTGCATACATGTATAAATCTTTGAATACATACTAGAAAAACAAATTACTAATGAGATCCTTTCTGAGACCAGCTTTTCTCTGTTATTGATACTACATAACAGCTGGAGAGAAACTCATCATGGATGTAGCAGTAATAAAAATTGACTTGATGGACTCTGGACAAAATGTAGGCCAAGAAAATACAAGGTTATCACAGAAAACAAGAATAAAAGTGCTCTCAGCAGTATTTACCCTCAGTGCTTGGTGTCAAGTGGTTCAATGAAGAAAAGCAAGAAAATCCAAACACTCCTGGAACAAGATTAAAAAAGATTGCACTGGCAAGAGGTACAATAGTGAGTACAGAATGCAAGGAGTCAGAACAGCAAACAAATTACAGTGAGTACCTTATCAGCGAGTGATGGTCACCCCATACCTGAGGTCCCCCCCTAGAGTTGTTATATTAAGTAAGGGTATGTAAGGGTGGCACAGGAGGCAAAGCCCTCCACAAAAAAAAATGATACTAATATGGTGCTCGCTGTAATGTGGTTCCATTTTGCACCTTGTCGTTCCTGTATTCGCTATCTTGATGTGGAGCTCTGGAAAGAGCTACAGTTTAGATGTATTTTATTACTAAAAAATACAAACACTCAGTGCCATTGCAGCCAGAGAACTGCTGTCTCACATCCCAGCACTTAGAAGGAAGTCCTCCTCAGAGGATTGGTTTTAAGGAGATAGGAAATGATTTTTACATAGTTAACTGCTCTTCCAGCTTCCTTTCCATGCTAGTTATTTATTCTGATATGTTTTGATTTTTTTTGTTAAATAAATCATCTAGCTTTGGAGTGACCTCAGATCCGCATAGAGTTCCACTATCCTCACCAGCTACTGCTTTTGATTTTCATATTTCTAAGACACTCTATGATATCAATTACTCCTATTCCGTGCTAATCATCTGAATGGCCTGGAAAGCAGTTTGTGATATCATAGAATGTTCAGGCAGTATGAAAAGAGACAGCAACAACTACTGAGGAGAGAGAGGGATTCAGGGCAGTTACAAAGGCAACAAAATTAGATCATTAGTTAGTAAAAAATAAATATTAGAACACTGGGTAGCCAATACAAAGACAATTAGAGGGCTTCTAGAAGTGTAAAAAGTGTTTCCTATCACCTTTAAGCAGAGAACAGTCCCACTTATACACCATCTCAGTTTAACACTTAATTTAACCAATTTCATCAACTGATAAATTGACTTGGGTAACTCATCAGGTATGACCCTAGTAGGAGTAAAACATGAAATCATGAATGAGACATTTAAGACATCAGTGACAAAACAACTAATTACCAAAATGAATAATAAATAGAAATAAGTAACTCTCCTATACCAAATTAATCATTAAAATCATTACATAAGAATGCTTATTAACGGTGGCATTGTGTAAACCCAAATACTAAATCACTTTTTGTGAAGAAGCATTAGATGAAGCCCATTTCAAATGCAAAAATTACAAAGTATATTACATCAAAGCATAATTTTAAAGTGCTGCACATATATTGGAAATCTTTCTTAATGATTCAAATATGGGCAGATTTACCCTTGCAATTCAGCCAACAATGCAAGAGCTGCATAAAACACTCTAGTGTTTCAAATAAATACAGGAGCTATAAGGCTGCACAATAATTAGCAATCTTTCCTAATTGTAAAATTTAAATACATTTAACCAGGGGATCAGCCATTACTGTACAGCCTACATGTCCCAGCCTATCCTTTTAAAAAAGTGCAAACTGTACTATCCAAATACAGTGAAGCCATTTCACACATTATTGGTGATGTTTCCTAATAATTTAAGTTCATGATGTGGTGTAATTTAAGTTCAAGTAAATTTACCCCAAGGCATAACGAAGAACAGTATTACATCCAAGTCTAATTTTACAGTGCCTTATAGCTCCTGTATTTATTTGAAACACTGTAGTGTTCTATGCAGTTCATACAATGTTGGGTAAATCACAAGGGAAATCTATGCATATTTGATTCATTCCGAGAGATCACCAATATATGTGCAGAACTGTAACATTAGGCTGGAATGTAATACTTTCTCTTCCCCCTTCTTTCCCATCTCCCCTTTCCCCTTGACCCATTCATTTTACCCCTCTGCCCCACCTCATCTTTCAGTAAACAATACAAATCAGTTAGAAAAAACATACTACTTTGTTTATTTAAGTACAAAGAAATATTGTCAGTTATGCCATGGTGTAAATTTAATTGAACTTAAATTATTAGGGAAATTCACCAATAATGTGTGAAATAGACCTGCATCATATGTTCAGTGTGGGCCTGTGCAACTGGTGTCAAGATTGTGTAATATAGATAAACGTTGTCTGTTTCCTCTCTATCCATGGGATATACCACCCTGTACTGGTACAAATGCAAGGAACCCTAGGGGAGAGTTCCACCCCTTGTGGTGCCGTGGGAGTGATTTCCTTGGCTATAGGTACCAAAGGAAGAAGATCATGGGAGAGAGAAAGAGAGGTGTAGCTGTAGGCAGAAGGGTGGATGGAGGGGCAAAAGAAAAATGCTTGGGTGGAGTGAGGAGAGCAGCCCTTAGATAGGTGAAAAGGGGGTGTGGTCAGTTGCACCACCCCCTTAAACTACACGCTATAGCCTTCCAATTCAATGTGCCTGTCCAATTGGATTCATGCTTGTGTAATGTAAATAAACTTTGGCTGTTCGCCTCTCTATCCATGGGGCATAACACCCTACATGGGGTACAAAGGCAAGGAACCCTAGGGTAGGGTTCCACCCCTTGAGGTGTCATGGGAGTGATTCCCTTGGCTAAAGGTACCTTAGGAAGAAGACCAAAAAGAGTGTCAAGCAAAGCATACAAGGTAGTGAACATATATCGGATCGAGGACCTGTGCATAGGTCGGTTGGTAGTATGGGTTCAGTTGATAGCATGGGTCAATGAAGACCTGTACGTAGGTTGGTGGTAGCATAGGTTCAGTTGATAGCATGGGTCAATGAAGATCTGTACATAGGTCAGCTGGTAATGGGGTTCAGCTGGTAGCATAGATCAGTTGTTTGTTTTGTTTGAGTAAAGTAGGCAGGAAATGACAGGTGAATAGTGAACCACTCAGAGGTCTGACTGTAAGGTGTGGGGATTTGGCTTCCTAAGGAGAGATAGAACAGCCAAAGAGGGAGACAGGATGATTACAGGACATCAACCCAACTGTATCCAAAAGTGGAAATCTTCCTAATTGGGAAACCTACCTAAGTGACCTAGGGACTACAAGGATGCCTATCTAGTATTATGACCATTGGCTCGGAGGAGAGGAAATCCCCTTTGAGGAGGAAACCTCTGGGGATCCAAGGCCTAGATCACCTTCCCTCCAGGCTTTGGGGAAGTTTTGGTTACCGAAGGCTCTGTTACTGCAATTTAGTAGACTAATCTGAATGGATTGCAATTTCGAGGAACACTCTCACTCTATCCTGTAACGGGAATGCCGTGGAGGGTTGCAAGCAAACTCTGCAACAAGAGTCCACTAAGGTGGAAGGAGGAGAGTAACGACCGCTGAGGCACTTAGCCAGCCTACCGATCTATGAAAAAAACAGGTGAACCAGAAGCAGTCATAGGGATAATAGCATGAAAGGGTACCTCTGAACCCATTCGGGCAGCTTAAGAGGCCCTTCCCATGAGAGTCCCACGCCTTTGCCGCTGTAGTCTTGAATGCTATATCGAGAGGTGCCTTCGGTATGGTTGATGACTGAAAGTCCACCCGGAGTGAGGACCTTCACAACTATGGGCCAGGTGAGAAGGACCCCACCCCAAGCTTTGCAGACTCAAGATATGGACTTTGGGGTGCAGAGAGAGACCATCAGTCAAAGGGCTAGCCCTGAGTGCTGGAGTAATGGATATGGTTGGCATGACTCCAAACTGTGGAAAAGTGAGTTGTAATGAGCATGAGACCTGCACATGGTAAGGAGCATGGGACCTGTACGTGGGTCGTAATGAATGATAGCAGACATGGGGAGCTCTTTACATAGGTCAGACTGAGCAATATGGACCCTCTTATGGGTCTAGGTAAGGCAAATAGCAGTTGTCAACCACAGAAATGCATGCCAACCAAGCCCATTAGAAAGCCAAACTGGGAGTGAATTGGATAGTATATTATGAGTAACAAAACAACAAGGCCAGGAGAAGCCCAGGACCAATGGCTGGTAAGGAGGAGCAGGCTGTGAAGTTGGTTAGGTAGGAGTAGGCTGCAAAGCCAGAAAGGTAGGAGCTGTGGTTCGAAGCAGGTAAACATGATACACTCTCAGACTTGGAAGGGGATGCCAGTATTGAAATACGAGAGGTCCTGGAATGAACAGACTTGCAAGCTGATTGTGTTAGTGCCATGATGGCTGGTATATGAGCAATACTGGCAGTGCAAGGGACAGGATGGCTGGGAAGACTGCAAGGGACCAGAAGGCTGGAATGACTGTGTAAATCACGTGCAGAATAGCAGGGAAAGGATGGTAGAAGGCTGGGCGGAGCCTGCTTCCCTAAGGTAGAGAGTTGCCTGGAATAGCTGGTTGCAGAATGCCATAAAGGCTGTGTGGAGCAGCAATAGAAGGCCAAGGTGAGACAGGGACCAATAAAACATATAAGAAGTTGAAAGCTGCTCCTGCTGCCTGGAGCCATGATGCCCGCTGCAACAACACAGTCCCCCACTGTGGGCAAAACAGAGAAGCCACAGAGAGGCACCATGATGCCAAACAGCTAATTAGACCAGTAGGATAAAATAATTTCAGTACCAGCAGTTGAATTAAACTAGTAGTTGAAATTAAATTGATGAATATCTGCAGCTGTAGCTGGGCTGGCATGTGTTTGAGCATATTAAGGACCTCAGAAGGGCTGTACACAAGGAGAGAGCAATATGGAAGGGCAGGAGAATCTGGTGAGATTCTTTTGCATAGCCAGCAGCACTGAAATCCAAGCAAATTAAAATTGGTTTGTCTTCAAAACTAATAAGTAAGTGCAATTGCAGACTAAGTAAATGCATTGGACATGTAGAAAAATGTTGTAGGTGTCGTATTGGTCCTTTTAAGAACAGATCCAGAAACAAATTATTTGATACCTTTTATTGGACCAACATGGATGTTACAGAAAAGAACAAAGTGCTCTAGCTTTCGAACCAACCTGGTCCTTCTTCAGAAGCTTTGTGGCAGTTTTTTCAAATATCCCATACTATTAACACCAGATTATATAGAAAAAGCAGAAATAATTCTCATTGGTTTAACATATACATTTAAAACATAATAGAAGATTACGTCAGAAGCTAATTAACACCAGTATGCCTTTAACTGAGGAGCCTCAGAAGGGCAAGGTTATCAAGAATTCTCTACAGCCAGAGTTCTTGTCACATACATTTAAAATGTCTCAGTATGCCAGAAAGCATTCTAGCGATAAAAAAAAAACCTTGGAGTGGCATTCTCTCTAATGCATGTAAGATGAGCTTACAACTTACATTCCAATTGTCCTGGTATATTAAAGGACAGATAATGAGAGACAAAATCCTGAAATTAGGTATAACTGCAAGTTGAAAACAAGCCTCAAATTAACCTACACATATAAACATGATGCATGAAAGTATCACTTGTAAGTGTAAGTGCCAAATAAAAAGTACTTGTCAAGGACCCCCAAGAAAACGAGACCATGAGCCTGATAAGTGCAGATTTCAACACAGAGTCTGTGTATAACAAAAATGCACAGAATCAGTCTAAGCAATCTAAATGAAAACCCAAAGGAATTATACCTTTTATGAACCCCCAAGTAAATGAGATATGCATCTTAATATGAGCAGTTAAAAATGTGACAGTGTGTAATCCAACCACTGACAACTAATAGAAGGAAATAAATGCACACTATATGTGAAAACTAAGTGTCCTAGCCACATAACAATTGCCCCATTCCATGCTCCACCCACACATATGTGTGTACATACACCACACCACACCCCCACACACACATGCACACACCTGCACACCCCACACAACCACAACACACAACAAATACAACAAAACACATTCCACATACACCATACCATGCACAACAAACAAAACACACACACACCATACCCACAACACACAAAAACACAACACACACCAAACACACACATACATACATACATCAGAATACACACACACACACTCAAATGCACTCACCACAGTGTTAAGGTGAGAAGTCAACAACGTAGATAACCATAAACTTACAAAATCAAAGGCCCGCTGATAAACTAAAGTGTTTATGTCCATCTTTTAAAGTAAAGGTCTGTGTAAGTTTAAGTGGAATAATGTGTCATGTAACCAACATCAATGTTCAATCCATCTGCCACCATATTGAAAGTAAAATAAGTCTAATTTCAAGCCTGTCTCTGTTGTGTATTGTTGAAATGTCCTTTTAAGACCATCACAGACATATCTGAGATTGAGTGGTCATCCTGGGAGAAGTGCTGGGCTACTGGTTTCTCAATCATCTTGTGATTAATAGAATGTCTGTAATTCATTCTAGTGTGGAGTTGTTGGCTTGTCTCCCCCACATAACCTGTGTGAGGACATTTCTTGCATTGGATAAAATAGACCACATTACTTGATGTACATGTATAATTCCCCTGTATCCTGAATAGTCTGTTTTGTGATGTAACCACACAGTCTGAAGTGGAAATGAGGTTACATGTCTTACATGTGCGTTGATGACAGTGTCGTGTACCATATGTTGTCATGGTATTCTATTCCGGTTCAAGTTGACTCCTAATAATCAGGCTGGCTAAATTAGGTGGTTGTTTAAAAGATAGTAGTGGTAGTTCTTGAAAAATACAGTTA
This sequence comes from Neoceratodus forsteri, assembly GCA_016271365.2. Classification (NCBI taxonomy): domain Eukaryota; kingdom Metazoa; phylum Chordata; order Ceratodontiformes; family Ceratodontidae; genus Neoceratodus; species Neoceratodus forsteri. The sequence goes on from JADMNL010000022.1 coordinate 663,161,466, forward strand.
AGGGCTTCACCCTCACTAATTATTGGATGGAGATCCTTAATGATCTTATGTAGGAGTTCAAGGTCAGGATGGTATGTGACTACTAAGGGTATTCTGTTGGTAGTCATCCGTTCCTTACATTGCAGTAGCTGTTCTCTCAGGACCTGTGTTGCACATTCCACTGCTCTGTCAATTTCTCTGGATGAGTGTCCCTGCTCAATAAAGGTGTTTTCAACATCGATAGATGTGTGTCTCTGTCTTCCTCATTTGAACAGGCGGTGATACGAAGTGTGACTATATATAACAGATTTTTTGTGTGGCTCGTGATTACTTTTCTTGTGTAAGTATCTCTGTCTGTCTGTTGGTTTCCTGTAAAGACAGGTATGTAGGGTACCATCCTTAATAGTGACAGTGGTATCCAGAAAATGTACACTTGCGGCAGAATATTCTAGGGAAAGCTTTATAGTTGGGTGGAGGTTATTAAGCTCCTGGTGAAAATCTTTAAGTGTGCCAGTGCCCTCTGTCCAAATTATAAACAAATCATCAACAGCGTAACCAAGCTAACCCCAAGTCAGAACATGGGGGTGACAAAACTCAGCTATCTAGCCCTCTCACAGAAGATAGATTTTTACAGGAGCTGACGCCGCTGAAGAACCTCTTACGTGAGCTGACTGGGGAACTTAAGTCTCTCCGAAGCGACCTGGTCTCTGTATCCACCCGGGTGTCTGATGTAGAAGCCAGGGCTTTCTCTCTGGAGCAGTGGAGACAGGACCGATTCGGAGGTACAGGGCTCAAGCAGCATGTTATTAAGCTACAAAGTAAGACCAAGATTTAGAGGGACGGAACGGCGGAATAATTTACTGATTTTGGACCTACCTGAGGCTGAGGAGGACCAGACTTGCTAACATTTCTGCAGAAACTCTTGGTTAAATTGGTAGGCCCTTCGCCCGTTAGCTCCTCATACCATCTGGGTGGGCCCATCGTTCCCTGAGGCATGTCCCCACCAGGATCCCTCAGCGTCCCATCATTATAAAATTCTTAAGCTATATAGGCGGCACGCTCTACAACAAGGCCGAGATCTGAAGGAGGTGCTGTGGGGGTCTACCAAGCTCCAGGTCACCCAGGATCTGCGAAAGAAATCAGAGTCAAGAGAGCTGCCTACCACTCTATTGTCCAGAAGTTGATCGCCGCTTCCATCCCCTTCAAGTGGGCTACCCTGCGATACTGGGTCACCATTGAAGCTCAGCGTATACTTTTGTACCCGGAGGCAGCCCTGAAGGACCTTGCCGTTAAGCTGCCTGACTTGTTCAAGAGCGCTGGTGAAGGACACTGGGCAGGTGCACTATCCCATCAGATGGGCCTGCTATCTATTTTGTGGTCTACCTAGGTGGTTGGGGGTCTTAGCCTTAGCCTCCCCTTCGTAGGTCGTTACCTGGACTTATTTTATTACGCCGGTCTTCTCTGCTTTATTTGGTTTCCCCCTCTCTCCCCCCCCTTTTTTTTTTTTATTATGTCTTTCCTCCCCAACCCTTACAGCACCTTCTGACTTACCCCTTGGTTGCCGTTAGTTTTTTATCTCTGTTAGGACCTTATTTTTAGATGCCTCCCCTGGCTGCTTCTGGCTGGAGTGTGGTTATCCTGGCGTTGCTGTATCAGATAGGGCTGGAGCTCCATTCCCGGTCCGCTGGGCTTGTTTATCCGGATCCTGACTGCTCGGTGGCGGTTCCCGGGGACACTTCCTGCGATGGGACGGTTTGGTCGTAAGCGGTTTTGTTCCCCTAGCAACATCGAGCCTCTGGCCAAGGAGGCGCTACTCGTATAGGAGCTGATTCTCGATCCAGGATGGTTCAATTTTGGGGAGGATTCCTTATGTGTGAGTGCCCCTTGGGTACTTTTTCCTGTTGGGGTGGGAGGGTTTTATGCCAGTTTGACTGCTGGGGAGATTTTTCCGGGGTTCCTGGTTTCTGGTACTTCTTTCTCTTTCTTGTGTGGTGCTCGGGGTTTGGAGGGCCGGGGGTGGGGGCTAGCGAGTTGGGTTTCCAATGGCTTGCTGGTTGACTAATGAGAGCCTAAAGTGGGGAGGGTTGCTGACTTTGCCCCTGTGGTGAGGATTTTGCTGGGTATTTTCTGGGAGGTGGGACCCAATATTGTGTGTGCGGATATCTGGGTAACACTTATAGAGTTTAGATTATTACTATGGGGTTTCTGAAGTTCGCTAAGGGGCTGGGGTGGCTGGGTTCTCTTACTCTTTCTGTACCCAGTTTGGTCTGTGTTCTGGCTCCCAATGTAAATGGTTTATGTGTTGGGTCTGGGGCTTATGGGTGTGGGGGGGTGGGTGGCTGGGTTACCATTTTGCTGTTCGGACTCAAGATGTATGTGGGGCATTTGGGTTGTGGGGGTGGGGTGGGAGGGGTGGCTTATTACAGGTCTTGCTGGGTATGTTGTCAGTTACTCCTGGGCTATCATGCATTGTGCAAGCAAGAAGTTTTAAGGTATTGGGGATATTTAAGGGGGTGGGGTGGTTGGGGATTGTATTAGAGGTATGGTGGTGAGGGTACTCATGGTTTGCCAGCCTTTGTTATGGTATAGTCTTCTTTGGGTCTGTTTGTTTGGGGTGTGTGTCAATGGTATGGGATTTTGGGGTCATGGGCTGGCAGCTATGTTCAGGGTCTGTTTGGTATGGGGGTTCCTGCTCTGTGTGTGTCTTTCCCTGGTATACCTTTGAATTGTTCTGGTTAATTGATCTTACTTCATTGTTTCTTAAATGGCTGCTAACAGAATCAAGCTAGCCTCTTGGAATGTCTAGCGGACTCAGGATCGGGTCAGAGGGCACAGATTTTTAATCACTGCCTGTTAATTCAGGTAGACATCCTTATGCTTCAGGAGACGCACTTGAGCCATACGGACACCAAATCCTTGTCTCGTTCGGGTTTCTCACAGGTATTTCTGGCTGGTGCTTCTAATCTGAGTAAGGGGGTGGAAATTCTTGTCAAAAAGCACGTCCTTTTCACGACCGATCGGTGGTTTCGGACCCGGAGGGGAGGTTTATCCTGGTTAAGGGTACTCTTAATGGTAGTTCAGTGACTTTGGGCTCTGTGTACGGTCCAGTTGGAGGCTGCGGATTTCTTTATGACCCTTTGTAGACAAGGTTAGTACTCTTCTTCCCTCCACCTCATATTGGGCGGAGATTGGAATGTTCCCTTTCATCTACCTTAGACAAGGAGCCTCAGGATAATCGACCCCCACTCCGGCTCAGAGGTCCCTTCAGGATTTGATCTCAATGTTGGGGTCTGCAATCCCTGGAGAATTTGAATCCTCTTTGCGGGCTTTTCTTTCTTTTCTCAACCACATAACTGCAAGTCAAGGATTGATTATATTCTGGTTAGCAAAGCTCTCCTATCAAATATTTTTCAATCTGGCATTGATCCAATTATTCTCTCAGATCATGCCGTTGTCTGGATTTCCTTTTCCTTGGACCCTGAATTTTGTAGAGATACCACTTGGCGGTTAAATACTCAACTGCTTAAGGACTCTTCTACTGTTTCGTGCATTAGGTCTCTGATTTCTCTTTTCCTTGCTGACAACCTTGAGTCTACCCCGAGGTTTGATATGGTTTGGATTTCACTGAAATGCTACCTTAGGGGAGAACTGATAAAGATGGCCTCGGCTAGGAAAAAAGCTAGACTGGCGAAATCCATTTCTCTACTAAGTAAAATTACTGATCTAGAAGCTAATTACTCTTAACTTCTTCCGAACCTCCTTAAGGCTCTCCTTGCAGCTAAGCGGGAGTACTCAGATCTTTAAAGGATAAGACAGAGTTCTGCTTTGGAGAACTCAGGCTAAATATTATGATCATGTGGAAAAAGCTGGAAGCTCCTGGCTCTCGTCTTAGGACTCTAGAGGGTTCGAGGATAATCCCTTCCTTGATGTCCTCTTCGGTTCTATTGTTACATCCCCAGAGGTATTGCCGATATTTTTGAAAATACTATATAGACCTCTATAGTAATCCTATATTGTCTGAGCGGTTTCGAACATTACTTCATACTTAGAAGATATTGATATTCCCTGTCTGTCAAATGCGTCTCACCGCAATTTTGACTGCCCCTATTTCTCTGGATGAAATTGAAAAGACCATCGCCTCGCTGACCTTAGATAAGGCACCAGGGCCCGACGGCTTCCCGGCCAATTTCTATAAGGCTTTTTCTAAAGAATTGGCTCCCTTGCTCCTCAAGCTCTATGAGTATTTTTCGTATGCGGTCGATATAGATCCCACTTTGTTCGAGGCCACAGTTATTTTGATTCCTAAACCGGATAAAATTCTTACTGATCCGGCAAATTACCGGCCTATCTCCCTTCAGAATTATGACGTGAAGATTTTTGCTAAGATTCTCGCCGAAAGAATTAAAAAAGTTTGGTTGGGCCTACTTAGTCCTGAGCAAGTGGGCTCGTTTGAGCAGGTCTTCTGCTGATCACAAGAACCCTGTTTCATGTTTCCCAGCATGCTCAAGCAGTCTCGTATCCTGTTGCATTGGTTTCTTGGATGCTGAAAAGGCCTTTGACCGGTCGATTGGACTTTCTCTGGGAGATTTTGGGAGAATGGGATTCCAGATTCATTCCTTAACTTGGTGAAAGTCTTGTATAGTGCCCCTCGGCAAAAATTTATTGTAATGGGGTCTTTTCTCTCTGTTTTGTTTATATACGGGTACCAGACAGGGTTGTCCTCTCTCGCCCCTTTTGTTCAATTTATATTTGGAACCACTCCTTATCAAACTCAAGTCCTCCCCATTGGTTAAAAGCTGTAGGCTATTACAACAGGAGTCTGTCCTTTCTGCCTATGCTGACGATATTCTCCTCCATCTGGAGTACCAAGGGGAATCTCTTAATGCAGCAATTGATCTTATTAGGCAGTTTGGATCCCTTTCCCGCTACAAGCTAAATATCTCTAAGACTGAGATTCTACCACTCAATGTTTATACTTGTAAACAGGAGTTCGCCTCTTTTGGGATGAGGTGGTCCCCCAAATCTATTAAATATTTAGGAATTCATTTTGCTACTGAACCCTCTTTATTGAAGAAATTGAACCTGGACAGTATTAAAAGGCATGTTCAGCAGGATTTGAAGCGGTGGTCAAAGCTCCCTATTTCTCTCTGGGGCCGGATAAATATTATTAAAATGAATATCCTTCCCCGGATCTTTTACCCCCTTAATCTGTTAAATTTGTGGCTTCCTATCATATCTTCAGCAATTTCATACCATGTTCTCTGATTTTATCTGGTGTGGGAAGGGGTCCGACGCCTCTATGTTAAGCTCTCCCTTCCTAAGGAAGGGGTGGACTTGGCTCCCTAACCTTATACTTTATCATTGGGCAGCCCATCTTTGAAGCTTGGGAAGTGGCTCTCTGTGGATCACAGTTTGGAATGCCGACCTGGCTCCAGGTCGAGCGCTCACTACTTTCAAAAGCTAAACTCGATACTTATGCTATATTTTGTTCCTCTGATGGAACTAGAGCGTTGGGTGTCTGATAATGTGATTCTATTGTCTCTTAAGTCATTGGCTCAATGCCTGGTGTCCCTAGGTATTCCAGCTCTTTCTGACTTTGGGCAGCCGGTGGTTCTCAACCCCAATGTTAAGCTGGGTAATTCATGGATTACTCTGGAGTGGCTCCCTCAGATTGTCGAGGCCAGAGTGGAAAGCTTTTACAGTCAGGGTTCTCTCCTGGCTTCAGGTGATATCATGGATAAATTTGACATTCCTAGGAGGGGAATTTTTAAAGTATATCAACTGAGGCACCTTCTAGTTGGGAGATTTGGTTCCTCTTTTAAGGAGTCTGGGGTTCACCCCTTTCTCTCTCAGATCCTCCGTCTAGCTTCTCAGCCCCATTCTATTTCTTTAATTTATTCCTACCTTCTGAACTACAAGTTTCGGAAATAAGTGAGGGCTCCAGTGTCTGGTCTTCGTTGTTACCTGAGGTTTTGCACAGACTGGCCCTGTATCTGGAAGGATCTGCACAGGTTCCACACACAGGATAGATTTAGGTTAACTCAATATTATATTATTAATAATTTGTATTATACTCCTACGAAACTTTGTAAGCTTAAGAAGCTCTCCCACTCTAATTGTTCTAGATGTTTGCGAGAGGAGAGAAATCTTCTCCATGTCTTTTGGGCCTGCACTAAGGTTGCCCCCTTATGGACTCTTATTAGGGATAATCTGGACCCCCTTCTGGGTCTATCGTCTTACTTTATCCCTGAGATCTGTGTTCTGGGAGATTATTCTCAGATTGATAGCGTGGAGCGCCGATTTTTTATGGCTTTGGTGTCTATGGCAGTCAAGAGACTAGTTCTGAGGCACTGGACTGATCAATTGGCCCTGTCCTATGCTGAGTGGATGACCGAGATTAGTGCTCTCCTTCATTCGGAGAGTTTAATTGCCAGCTTACACTGTCATATGGATTTGTTCCAGAAGAGGTGGGGTAAATTACAGGCACTTTCTTTGCTCTAGTAGGCCTGATACCTGATCCCTGAAGTCTGCCAGTTTCCTTCAGTGACTCTGGATTACTTATGTACCTAGGATTGTGTTTGATAAGGATATCCTTTCTTATGGTGAATGTTATTTGCACCCAGAGCATTACATGACCTTGTAATGATATATTGTGTTGGGGAGGGCGGGGTTTGTGGCTGGGCTTTATGGTTTGTTGTATGGCTGGGGGCTCTCTTATGTTTGCCAGCCCTGACGAGGGAGAGGGGGACTGAGTGGTTACTGGGGGGTGGGGAGTCTGGGGTTGTGGGGATGGGTGGGTTGTTTGGGTGGGGGGTGTTATTTGTTCCGGACTGTCCTTTTATTGTATTGCATGGACTTGTTGTGGTTATTTGTTATTGGGGGTTCTTTTTTCTGTATTTGAAAATTTAATAAATTTGAATTTCAAAAAAAAAAAAAAAATCATCAATGTAACAGAAATAAGCGAGTGGTTTATATGTACAGTGCCTTAGAAAATCCTCCTCCAAATTCGCCATAAAAAGATTAGCATACTGAGGAGCCATCCTGGTTCCCATTGCGGTTCCCATAGTTTGAACATAATGTTTACCATTGAAGCTGAAGTAGTTATGTGTCAGAATGAATTCAGTGAATTTACCCACAACTCCAGGGTCAATGTTGGGGTCCAATTCTTTGTCATGCAGGTATTTGAGGCAGGCTGAAATGCCATCTGTGTGTGGAATATTAGTGTAGAGGGAGGTTACATCCATCGTGGCTAAAAGGGTATCAGGTGGTATGTCCTTAAAACCAGAAAGTTTATGCAGGAAGTGAGTAGTGTCCTTGATGTAACTATCCCTTTGTATAACCAGTGGTTTGAAAATAGCTTCTACAAACCCTGATGTCTCCTCTGTCAGGGTGCCATTACCAGAGACTATGGGTCTACCAGGATTACCAGGCTTATGTATTTTAGGAAGCATGTAGAATATCCCTGGCTTAGGTTCACTGGGGATGAGGTCCTTTAGTTTGTCTTGGACATGCTCTGGAAATGTTTCAATTAACTTCTGTAGTTCTCTTTTATATTCTGTAGTTGGGTCACTTCCCAGTACTTTGTAGTAAGTAAGGTCACTTAGCTGCCTGTTGGCTTCCGTAATGTAATCTTCCCAATTCAATATCACCACTGCCGAGCCTTTATCAGCTTTTTTTTTTTATAACAATGTTATGGTTTGATTTTACTGTTTGTATAGCCCTCCGTTCCAATGGAGAGAGGTTGTAGCGGGCCTGTTTCTGCCTATTAAGAATCTCACCAGTATCTCTCTAGTGAAAGCAATTAATGTATTTGTCCAGTTTCTTGTTACTGCCACTTGGTGGGGTAAACTCATATGGTTTCTTTTTCTTATCCATAGTATTTTTACTGTTTGTGATATCTTCCCTGTCTGTGATGTCTTCTCTACCATGAAAAAATTCCCTGAGTCTCAATCTGCGGAAGTATTCCTCCATTCCACCACAAAACTGTATTCTGTCCAGTGGTTTAGTTGGGCAGAAATTGAGGCCCTTAGAAAGTACATTTAATTCCCCAGTAGTCAGTGTGTGGGTGGACAAATTAACAACTGAAAGGTGCCCATCTGTGTGGCTTGGTTGTTCAGTCACTCTGTTCTGTTCTTCATGGTTGTTAGGAAGTATGGTAAGTTGAAGGGCATCTAACTTCCTGTTTTTAGTGAGCATGGCTTTTCTTAAGGTTCTTTGGTAGTTCATGTCTAGCTCATGCAAGATGTCTGTAATAGGCTCACCAGACATCCTCTCCAGTGTGGTTGCTATTTCATTAAACTGTTTCTTCAAAAATGCTTTTTTGGCATATTAGCTGTGGATTCTGTGATTTCTCAATTTCTCAGAGGTCCTACGACAAAGTTGTTCAGCATATGTAGAATTATCTGTGTTTCTCAGTGGATTCCAAATAGCTAGACATTTAGGGATAATGTTATTCCTTTTGCACTGGGATAAAAAGTAGATGTCACTGTCTAGCTGTGCTAGTTTCTTCTTAATGTTATGCAACTGCCATGTCCTGTGGCAAATTTCATAGGGGTCATAAAAGGTGTAATTCCTTTGGGTTTTCATTTAGATTGCTTAGACTGATTCTGTGCATTTTTGTTATACACAGACTCTGTGTTGAAATCTGCACATATCAGGCTCATAGTCTTGTTTTCTTGGGGGTCCTTGACAAGTACTTTTTATTTGGCACTTACACTTACAAGTGATACTTTCATGCATCATGTTTATATGTGTAGGTTAATTTGAGGCTTGTTTTCAACTTGCAGTTATACCTAATTTCAGGATTTTGTCTCTCATTATCTGTCCTTTAAGACACCAGGACAATTGGAAGGTAAGTTGTTAGCTCATCTTACATGTATTAGAGAGAATGCCTCTCCAAGGTTTTCTTATCACTAGAATGCTTTCTTGGCATACTGAGACATTTTAAAATTTATGTGACAAGAACTCTCTGGCTGCAGAGAATTCTTGATAACCTTTGCCCTTCTGAGGCTCCTCAGTTAAAGGCATACTGGTGTTAATTAGCTTCTCTGATGTAATCTTCTATTATGTTTTAAATGTATATGTTAAACCAATGAGAATTATTTCTGCTTTTTCTATATAATCTGGTGTTAATAGTATGGGATATTTGAAAAAACTGCCACAAAGCTTCTGAAGAAGGACCAGGTTGGTTCAAAAGCTAGAGCAGTTTGTTCTTTTCTGTAACATCCATGTTGGTCCAATAAAAGGTATCAAATAATTTGTTTCTGGATTTGGACATATAGAATAATTTTTAAACATAATGAAGACTGTAGTGAGAAATCTCCATGGAAAAGAAGGAAGATGCAAAAGCAACACAATTTACCTGGAGTGGCAAAGGAAATGCAGCAGTACCTGCTTCCACACCCTGTAGCTAGCTGAGAGCAAGAGCTTAGACCAGGTGGAGGCAGTTAAGTGGAAACAGCATTAGAGGGTTTGAATGAGAGCTGAAACATACAACAAATGCAGGGAACTGAGGATGCCAGGTAGCAATGTAGTAGTCTGAGGATGTCAGGTAGCAGTGCAGTAGTCTGAGGATGCCAGGAAGCAATGCAGTAGTCTGAGGATGCCAGGAAGGTGAAGAGGACAGGGAACCAGAGCACAGCAAAAGTATGTGATAATGCAGCTGCTCGTGAGCAGCCCGCAGTCCTTCTCGCTAAGTATACTGCAGTTCTGGAGCTATGTGTATAATAATGAAGCTGCTCGTGAGCAGCCCGCAGTCCTTCTCACTAGGTATACTGCAGTTCTGGTGCTATGTGTATAATAATGCAGCTGCTCGTGAGCAGCCCGCAGCCCTCGCTAGGTATACTGCAGTTCTGGTGCTATGTGTATAATAATGCAGCTGCTCGTGAGCAGCCCGCAATCCTTCTCGCTTGGTATACTGCAGTTCTGGAGCTATGTGTATAATAATGCAGCTGCTGTGAGCAGCCCTGCAGTCCTTCTCGCTAGGTATACTGCAGTTCTGGTGCTATGTGTATAATAATGCAGCTGCTCGTGAGTAGCCTGCAGTCCTTCTCGCTAGGTATACTGCAGTTCTGGAGCTATGTTTATAATAATGCAGCTGCTCGTGAGCAGCCTGCAGTCCTTTCTCGCTAGGTATACTGCAGTTCTGGTGCTATGTGTATAATAATGCAGCTGCTGGGTGAGCAGCCTGCAGTCCTTCTCGCTTCGGTATACCTGCAGTTCTGGAGCTATGTGTATAATAATGCAGCTGCTGCGTAGGCAGCCTGTAGTCACTCTCGCTGGGTATACTGCAGTTCTGGAGCTATGTGTATAATAATGCAGCTGCTCGTGAGCAGCCTGTAGTCCTTCTCGCTAGGTATACTGCAGTTCTGGTGCTATGTGTATAATAATGCAGCTGCTCGTGAGCAGCCTGCAGTCCTTCTCGCTAGGTATACTGCAGTTCTGGAGCTATGTGTATAATAATGCAGCTGCTCGTGAGCAGCCTGCAGTCCTTCTCGCTAGGTATACTGCAGTTCTGGTGCTATGTGTATAATAATGCAGCTGCTCGTGAGCAGCCTGCAGTCCTTCTCGCTAGGTATACTGCAGTTCTGGAGCTATGTGTATAATAATGCAGCTGCTCGTGAGCAGCCTTCAGTCCTTCTCACTAGGTATACTGCAGTTCTGGTGCTATGTGTATAATAATGCAGCTGCTCGTGAGCAGCCTGTAGTCCTACTCGCTAAGTATACTGCAGTTCTGGAGCTATGTGTATAATAATGCAGCTGCTCGTGAGCAGCCTGCAGTCCTTCTCGCTAGGTATACTGCAGTTCTGGTGCTATGTGTATAATTATGCAGCTGCTCGTGAGCAGCCCGCAGTCCTTCTCGCTAGGTATACTGCAGTTCTGGAGCTATGTGTATAATAATGCAGCTGCTCGTGAGCAGCCCGCAGTCCTTCTCGCTAGGTATACTGCAGTTCTGGTGCTATGTGTATAATAATGCAGCTGCTCGTGAGCAGCCCGCAGTCCTTCTCGCTAGGTATACTGCAGTTCTGGTGCTATGTGTATAATAATGCAGCTGCTCGTGAGCAGCCCGCAGTCCTTCTCGCTAGGTATACTGCAGTTCTGGTGCTATGTGTATAATAATGCAGCTGCTCGTGAGCAGTCTGTAGTCCTTCTCGCTAGGTATGCTGCAGTTCTGGAGCTATGCGTATAATAATGCAGCTGCTCGTGAGCAGTCTGCAGTCCTTCTCGCTAGGTATACTGCAGTTCTGGAGCTATGTGTATAATAATGCAGCTGCTCGTGAGCAGTCTGTAGTCCTTCTCGCTAGGTATACTGCAGTTCTGGAGCTATGTGTATAATAATGCAGCTGCTCGTGAGCAGCCTGCAGTCCTTCTCGCTAGGTATACTGCAGTTCTGGAGCTATGTGTATAATAATGCAGCTGCTTTGTGAGTAGCCTGTAGTCCTACTCATTAAGTCTACTGCAACTCTGGTGCCATGTGTATGGCAATGAAGCTGCTTTGTGAGTAGCATGCAATCCCACTCACTAAATCTGCTGCAGTTTTGGTGCTACATTATATTTATGGTAACGAAGCTTCTTAGCAAGTAGCCTGCAGTCCCTCTTGTTAAGTTTGCTACAGTTTTGTTGCTGTGTGTGGTAATGCAGCTGCTTTGTAGTTGGCCTGTAGTGCCACTAGTGAAGGCCAGTGCAGGTCTGGTACAGTGTATGAGAGATGATGCAGCTGTCTCATGAGTGGTCCACAGGGGGGCTCACAAGGCCACTCATAAAGCAAGTTACATGTCTGCTTCTCGCCAATGCACAACTTGGGGCTGCACAGATAATTACATTTTCAATCACAAGAGTGTGGTGTGCATTTTTATGGAGTACATACAAACAGAACAGAGAAAGAAGTACGTGCCTCAGCTGGGAGTTGAACTCATGCTGCCCAGAATACCATTTCAGTTGTGTTATCAGCTGCATCACCAAGGCAACTGGAAACTGGGCCACCCCAGAGCACATTTCTCTTTCTCCCGGAATACTGTAAATTATCTTTGCATCACCAGGTTGTGCATTGCGGAAAGAGTAATGTGCTCCAGGACGGCCCAGTTTCCAGTTGCCTTGGTGGCACAATGGGTAGCGTAACTGGAACAGTAATCAGGGTGGCTTGGGTTCAAGTCCCAGCTGATGCACTTACTTTGTTTCTTCTCTGTTTTTTATAACACCAACACTGAGTGCATGATCATTCAAATGCAGAAGAACACCATATCTTTGATTCACCAACATTCAAAGGACTTTTAACCCTAATATTTCATTTACCTTAATATTTGTACATGATCACATACATTGCCCAACACCTGTAGATTGCGTTGCACCACCTCACGCTGGAAAGCCATCTATTTGTGTTCTTGTTTTGAGACAGTCATAGAAAGGCAAATTTTATTTCACAAAATAGAGGATTGCTGCAAACCATGAAAAAAGGTTTTTGAGTCATAAAACCAAGCACTGTTTTTACGACACTAACCTAAATAATTGCATTAATGATTTAAAAAACTATTTTTTTTTCACAATATGAACACTTGAATAAGCCTTACACTGTTTTTGACTAGACAAAATTCAGATGGAAGCTCCAAATAGTGTTATAAAGTAAGAGATGCACTTTGATGATAGCCTGAAATTTGTTACATGTTCAAACCTGTTTGTTATTGTACTTTTAATATTGCCTTGTGCCCCTTCCCTTCACCACCAGGACACAACTGGAAAAAAAGCTGATATTCAGCTCAGTATACCTTTCTTGGTGAAACATTCTGAAATAAAAAAATAAGAATTGTGTTTTGATTTTATTGTGTAATGTTTTGCCTTCTTGTAATCGTATGTGTGCCCTCTAAGATTTAGGAAAATGGAGGTCTTATCTCACCAAAAAGTTTTTTTTTCCCTCATGAAACTTGAAACTACTAGTGTTGTGAAAAACACCTTATAAGAAAGGCATGGAAAATAAATTCAGCATGTGGAAACTGGGATGTTGTTTTCTTTCTAATATAAAAATCTACGAAGTTCTCAGTAAAGCCACCTATCAAGGAATTGTCCATGGCCCAAGTCTGAACTAACCTGAAAGTCGGTGAGTAACAAGTCTCAAAAATAAACTTTTTCATGTGTTCAACCATCTGGAACTTTTAAACAGCTGTAATGATCATTATAAAATGACAGGGTAAAATCAAGTAATCTGATTGGCTCTTATTTATGTGTAAAATATGGTTTACACATGGTTAAAAAAGGAATGCTGAGCAGTAAAGAGTCTGCAACACAGATCAATGGGCATTTGGAACACAGGCATTTCAGTTAGCACTCTACTGCCAGAACTGATCTTCCTCCGCAAACATGGCTGCTACCTTTACACTGTAAAGAAACTTCAACTGGGCCTAAAAAAAAACTACCTTAAATAGAAAATAAAACAAATGAATTAAATGTTTCCCTGATTATCACACTATCCTTATATACATAAACAAATTAGAAACAATAAGTATTGCTTATAGTTTTCACTACAACTGTTTCTTTGCTGACAGTGACCCCCCCCCCCATCTTTAATTGCTTAACAGGAAACCTCTCTTCTTCTTGCTCTGACAGTGAGAAAACTGAGTCTCTGACTATAACAAAGGCCTTTGCTGTCTGAGCAGAATGTTGAATCCATGTATTCCACGGTAAACATTCCATGATAAACATTCTTTATCTTGAATGTGGAGAACAATAGAGAAAAAAAAAAACAGGAAGAATTTTATAAGCGCAATAAGGCACTCAGGGGTGTGTGTAAACCATATTTTACAGCATGGCCAGCAGCTGAAGTCACTTGGCCTTTGGCCTCATGCCTTACTATGCCCCTGCCCTGGCCATGCTGTAAAATATGGTTTACACACATCCCTGAGTGCCTTATCACTTACTTATGACATTAGAGATCCTGGCACAGAAAACACACATGCCATGTATCAGATTATTCCACTAAGAAATGGCCACATTACTAATGTGCAATTCTAGCTGTTTAGCATAGAGCAGTATTTATAACCCTAATAATAGTGACACTACTATAATACATATTTATTGCAAAAAAAAAAAAACAACTCCATTAATGAACAAGTTAGGGTTTATTACAAAAACTCAAAATATAAAGAAATGTGATGTTAGGGTATTTTGAACCCTAACTCTGCCCACCCCGTCCAACACATCATGAACCCCACCAAACTGAATGCATATGGAATACAGTTACACCCATGACCAACACAGCCATTTCATGTTTAAAAGCACAAGACCATGGGACATGGTTCCTTCCCTCTTTCCTCTCATCACTCCTCTCCCCCATACACTCTACCTTCTGCTCCCTGTTTTCACATCTTCAACATTCTTCATACTCTCTCCTCTGCTTGGCAATTGGCCTTTTCCTGTTATCTCCCAGAACATTTTAACCAACTCCCTCTTTCTTGCACTTCACTGCTGCCCTTGGCTCCTCAAGTATCAGTTGAAATGCCTTCCCTCCCCATCCCACTCTGATTTTCCCTCTGCTTGAGTGTTATCTTTGTATTTGGCTCCTATCCTGGTACAGGGTCAGCAGCAATGCCTTACTTTGTTGTTTCTAACTTGATTACTTATTTTGCACTTCCTCCGGTAATTAATTTGTGTTCTTTGATTGCTCTTTATTGTGTCCTGTATTTCCTTCCCCTGGGTTACACGTGGAAATGAGCCTCAGCTAAGTGTGCCTTTCCTGGTCACCAATTTTTAAATAAATAATGGATAGAGTACTGAAGCAATGTATGTGACAGTGCAGCTACCATATCTGAAGCAGCTCCACCATCAAACATGTTGTCCTAGGCCTAATTCAGTCTTCACAAATGCCTGCAGGACACTTACAAAGCAGTTTCAATATCGCACACATGTCTCCTGGCCTGTATTGGGTTTCATTAATGGCTCTATGGTCCACTTGGGAAGCACCTACACCATCAAAGACATTGTCCCAGGCCTGTGGTGGGCATAGTGAATGGACTTAATGGCCATTCACAATACAGCTGTGTATAAGCACACACATTGCTCTGGACCTGTAGTTTACTTTGAAAATGGCTCTGTGAGCCACTCACAAAGCAACTGCAGCATCACATACATTGCCTTAACCAGTAGCAGGCTTTCTCAATGTTTCTTTGAGCCCCCATGTGAAGCAGCTGGATCATCATATTCATTGACCCAGACATGTAAGATACTTTGTGAGTGGCCTTGCAGACCAAACATGAAATATTGCCCCATTACACACATTGTCCTAGGCCTGAATCATGTAGCCTTGTGACTTAGGATTGAACAGGGAAGATTTTCACCATTAAGTGTTTCTAATCTACCTCCCCACTATACAGCAGAAATCCAAGGCTGACAACAGACAAGTGCAGTGTTCATCATGGGAGGCAACGGTATTGCTTGTGCAGACTTGTTTATTCAGGATGTTAAAACATATGTTTTAAACCTGGGTTTGCTTTTGCATTCAATCCAGTGGGATTCATGGAGGTGGAGGATACAGATGGGTGGAGGGATGGTTCAAAATCCCTGTCATATGTTATATGTGCGTTAATAATAAGCCCTAACTTGTGTACTAACATCATTTCTTGCAAAGAATTATGAATAGCTTTAGTATTAGAGATATTGTGAAGTTTTACTTTGCCTGCAACTTTGTTCAAAGTCAGGAACTTTGCACTTTCCAAAGCTGTGTGAAGTTCCAGACCTTGACACCAAATTCACAATGTGAAGTTTTTTAAAAAACATGTTTCTTTAATCCCTCCCACACCACCCACCCACACAGTTTAATTTTCACCACCCTCTCCAACCACTCATGTCCTTAGAAATCACTTACCATTACCCACCACCCTTTTATAAAACAGCCCTCTTCCCTGCTCCAAACAAAGTTTTCCACTTCACATATTGGGCCCTATGCATGATGCCAATGTGCCACAGAAACCGGGCGCATTGGCATCACAACATCTGAATGCCACACGGCATGCACAGATAGAACATGTGGCAGTTACATGCCCGATTTCCTGCTGGACAGACAGCAACTCATTGGGGGTGGGCAGGGGGCATGTCGGGGGGTGTGCTTACACTCCATGCCATTCACAAAAGTGTGGAGTGCTGAGCACGAGGGGCACACCCTACGCTGGGTAACACTCAACCGTAAGGGATATAAACCCCCCAGGATGCCACTGCCAGCGCGAGGTGAAGACATCAGGGCACAGCAGACCCCCCCCACATGCTGCCCCCACCCATGGGGACTAGAGATGCAGTGAAGTTTTACTACTAATGCGAAGTTTGGGTGAAGTTAGCAACTCTGAATCCACAGATAAGTACGCAAAGATTTTAATCAAAGGTTCGCCTTAACTTCAGGTTGCATTTCAGGACAGCAACATTTTTGGAAAACAGGCCATGGACCACATGTTTGACAGTCTCCAGGTTACATTGTGCATGCTGTCTAATGCCACGATGGTTGCTACCACCGCAGTCTGACTTATTACACTGCTTTCCAGTCCCGCTATCGCAGACAACCCCCAGTACCTGAGCACAATGTGCATTAATACACAGATAGGAACTGCCCACCATGTTGCCACTTGTCCACATATCCATGCTTAAATGAATGTTAGGTGATGAAGAATGTTGAAAGGCATGTCTTACAAGACTCTCTCACAGTTCGATATAACTCCGGGACAGCATGGGTGGAGAAGTGAGGCCTGGATGGGATTTTCCATTTGGGACATGCACATGCCACAAAGTGCTGGAATCTGGCATTCTCCACAAAGGAGAAGGGCAAAAGGTCAATTTCCAGCATTTCTGCTATGGCAGCATTCAGTTCATGTGAAACCACATGATTTGGTGGGTATTTCATGTGACATGAAAAAAGACTGTACAATGTGGGCTGTATTGTTTCCCATTTTGCAGATGGTGTGCCAAATGGCTCTGCTTTGTGAATTGCCATGGGTGGGGTGCTTTTGATGTGTGATGGGGGGGTGCACAGGTGACAAGCCAACAAATTAGTTTTTTTTTACCTGTTTTAAGCACAGGGGTTGATGTACTAGAATTACTACCTGAACCACCACTGCTGCTGTGACCTCAACTTGACAATTCAAAATCATCCACCTCCTCATGCCTGTAATAGTAATCCTCTAGTGTTATTTCACCACTTCTACAGACATGGCTAGTTTGGCTACTAACAGTCAAGGAAGGGGATGCCATGCTCATCAAGGTGGATGAGGGTGAACGCCCCACTATGGCATTAGCTCCCCTCTGGTGCTGAGTCCGCAGTGCCATGTGCCTGCTCTTCAGATGTCCATGCTGGCCCCTAGTGCCAAGGTGGCTACCCTTTTTACCATGCCTCACATGCGCTTGGCAAAGCTGGCAGATTGCCACTGGTTCATCCCTTTCATCTTGTATGAAAAATTCCCAACTAGGGATTTTGATGCTCTACTTTTTTTTTAAACTCAGCTTTATTTAGGCAATTTAAAGCCACAAATACAATTACATTGTTAAACGCAGTGCAGTTACACAACATTTAAATTATGAATTAAAAATCCCAAAGATTAAATAATATCAGTTGATTTTACATTTGATTGCGGCCTCAATAGTATGAATACTAGTTAATCTGGTAACTCCTAAATGTTGATTTCAGACTTTAGCCTATGAATATTTCTAAATTAGTCAAGCAAACATCTCACCATAATAAAGCAACTCAGGCCTCAAAACATAGCCTTAACTATTAATTCATGGCTGTGCACAAATGGAGGTGCAAAAAGCATATCTCAAATTCCCTTTCCATATCTCACCATAGGGGAAACAGTTATAATTTACACTAAATTACCCTATTAGTTGTATTCTGGGCAGCCCTTATCAGTAAGGAAGGAGGGGGAGCAAAGAGCCCCAACCCCTCAACATCCTGGTATCAAAGTGGGGAGGGAACCCCAGCCCCCCAACCCACCAACGAATCCACCTCTTGGCCCACATCAAGTCAGATGTCAACTGGTTGGTCCAGCGATTCCCCTGTAAAGCGTAGCTTCCAGGCCTCCCATTGTTGCCAGCGTGCTATATGCTGGTCTTGTTGGAACCTCAACCTGGCAGTCAGGGACTCCATCACGACCACATCCTCCACCCGTCTGACACACTCTGTTATTAAGGGAGGATCTAGAGTCAACCATTTAGCAGTAATTCATTTCAAACCTATTGCTAAAAAGATCAATAGTACTTTTCGTAGGTCACCTTTCTGATAGTCCACAGTTGGAAATCCCAGTACCCAATCTGTAAAAGTGAAAGGTATATCTACCCCTGTTATTTCCTTAATGTTTTCTCCAAGTTGCCTCCAGAAAAAGGGGAGCCTGGGACAATCCCAAAAAATGTGATAGTGGCTACCTATTCTGCTGCACCCTTGCCAACAACTGGTGTCCCCGCCCCCATAGTGACACGTAACCCGAGGCACTTTGAAGAATCTTATTAGAATTCTCCATAAAAACTCATGCCACACCTGAGAAGAGGTCACCTTCCAGCCACACTTTAGCCTATAGTTCCAATCAGTCTCTTGAATGCTTATGTTGGTTTCCTCCTCCCAGGCTATATGATGTACTTCTAGTGAGTCTGCCCTACTTTCTAGTAAAATCTTATAAATCTGTGCCATCAGTCTGATTGGGCCAGCAATTGTGACAGTCCCATATAAAATGTTTTCCCAACTTGAGAGAGGTCTAGCCAAACCCTTCAGGTGATCTGAGGAATGTATAAAATGCTTCACTTGTAAATACATAAAAAATTCTGTGTTGCCCCAGCCAAACTTTCCTTTTGCCCTCAGAAAGGAAATGCAGCTGCCTCCCTCTGTAAGTTGAGTAAAGCGAGTTACTCCCTTGGCTTCCCACCTGGCAAATCCCACATCCAACATTGGTGGAAAGAAATTTGGCTCAAGTCTGATAAGGGATAATGGGCCCACCCCAGCCGGAGTACCCAGTAGCTCTCTAACTTTCCCTAGAACACGAAGCCCCTGACTGACCTACTGGTTCCCGACATAATGGGAATACTCTCATGTTGGGGTTGACAGGGCAATGGAGTACAATGATCTCCCCTTCAGTAACACATCCTCAAAATCATACCATCGTGACCTCCTTCTCTGCCTAGCCCAAGTTATGACCAGGCTCAATTGTGCTGCAAGACAATATAAGTGAAAATCGGGCAAGGCAAGACCCCCCCTCCTCCCTAGGGAGGCAGAGGTAGCGTCTGGCCACCCTAGGTCTCTTGTGATTCCAAATGAAGCCCTATGTCAATTTTCCCCAGCTTGTTCCAAAAAGATAGCGGTAGTTTGATAGGGAGGGCCTGGAACAGAAATAGTAACCGAGGCAGAATATTCATTTTGATCACTGATATTCTACCTGCCAGGGTAAGGAGCAAAACACGCCAGCGTGCCAGGCCTCTCTCCAGATCTCCCCATAGCCTCCCATAATTAAGAGAGAGTAGCTTTGTTAGGTTTGCAGGAATCCGAATTCCCATGTATTTAATCACTCCTCTTTGGGCCCATTTAAAGGGAAAAATGATCTTAAATTCCCTAGGGACTTTTCCTCTTAAAAGCAAGGCCTCGGATTTAGAGAAATTATTTTTGTATCCTGATATCTCTCCAAACTTAGTCAGGGTATCACAAAGTATTGGGGTAGATTCTACCAGGGAGGAAAGATAGAAGATGCAGTCATCTGCATATAAAGATAACTTTTGTTCTGATGTCCCACCCACCACCCCCAGGATTCTAAGATCCTGTCTGACCCTGGAAGCCAAGGGCTCCAAACACAGAGCAAAGAGAAGAGGGGAGAGGGGGCACCCCTGTCTTGTTCCCCTGGATAGAGGAAAAAAGGGGGGACTCACTCCGTTTACCCTCACCAAAGCTTGAGGGTGGGAATATAGCTTGGAGATAGTATGTAAAAATTTGGGGCCAAACTGCATTCTATACATGGGGCTAAACTGCACTGAGAGAAAGTGGTATTTCTAACATTGGTTCCTAGTTGCATAATTGCGCAAGACTAGAGAAAGGAGTGTGTGTGGCTGTAAGGAAATTCCTCAGATGCTTTGACCAGTAAGCCTGTAGCTTAATGGTTAGAGCACTGGAACGGCATACCAGAGATCTGAGGTTCAAATCCCAGTAGGCCACACTTTTCCTTTCTCATTTCCATCCTTGATTTAAAAACAATTCTTTCCATGGATGCTTTTAAAAACTGTCAATTAACCCTATCAAATGCTTTTTCTGCATCCATGGATATAGCTATCTGAAATATATCTGAATCTTTCTGGGAACAGATAATATTCGGCAGCCTCCTGATATTATCAAAGAGGTATCAGCCTGAGATGAAACCTGTCTGGTCTTCATGAACCAGAGAGGGAATATGGGCCTGTATCCTGTGGGATAGCAATCCCGTAAATAATTTTAGATCAACATTTAGTAAGGAAATCAGTCTCTATGACCCGCATTCTAAAGGGTCTCTATCCTCCTTATAGATGACAGGTATATGAGCTAGCTGCCAGGAGGAAGGGGTCTCCCTCCATCCATCATATCCTGACACACTGGTAACAAAAAAGGTATCAGGAGATCTGCAAACATTTTAAAAAATTCTGAGGGGAAACCATCGGGGCCTGGGGCCTTGCCATTTTTCATCTTGGTGATATGTTTAAGGAGCTCTGTACCTGCTATGTCCTCATCTAGATAGTCTGCCGCCGGTTGGGGAAGGGATTGTAACTCTATATTTTCAAACAGAGCAGACACTTTACTATCATCATCTGAGATCAATTCCTGAGAGTATAGCTGTTCATAAAACTCTACAGATTTCTTGGTAATTTCTTCTGGGTGGTGGATAAGTGTGTCTCCGTGAGCAGTATCCCAGAGATGGGTGACCAGCCTGCTAACTTTCTGCTGCCATAAAGTGGCAGCCAGTAGTTTCCCCACCCTATTACCATTTTCATAGTAGTTCTGGTGGATTCTCCTATAGGAAGCCTCTCTACGAGAGGTCAGCAACCTGTCTAAAGCTAAGCGTTTTTCCGTCAGGTCTTTCTGGGTTTGAATGTTCAGGGAAATTTTGTGTTGGAAATCTAGCTCCTCTATTTCATTCTCTAGGTCCTGTCTCTTTTGCTCTTTTCGTTTCTTGTCTAAAAAAGAGTATTTGACAATAATACCCCTAAGGACTGCTTTTAAAGCATCCCACCTAATAGCATGTGAGGTTTCACCTATAGGGTTTTCTCTGTCATATTCTTGAACTGAAAAATAATTAAATCTTTAAAGTTTTGGTAATTTAAGAGGCCTACATTAAGTCTCCAATGGGAATTTCTAGTTGTGGGAGATAAGTTTAATTTAAATTTTACTGGGGCATGATCTGAGGGGGGTACGAGTCATTATTTGGCAGGAAGAGACTGTATGTAACCATTCTTCAGTAAGGATCAACGTATCAATCCTTGTATAGCATCTATGTCTATCTGAAAAGTTGGAAAAGTCTCAATAGTCAGCATTGTCCTGTCATCAAACATCCATTATCCCAAGGGTGTGAGACCAATGATTCAATGCCTGCCAAGCTATCTCTAATTTAACTTTTGTGGTGCCTCCCCCTTCTCTCCATCATGAGGGAAAGGATAGTATTAAAGTCCCCTCCTAATATGCAAAGTTGATCTGTAATGTGGAGCTGAAGTAAGAAAAAATTCTTCAAAAAGGAGGAGGCCTCCCTGTCTTCATTAGGGGCATGTATACATGCAATGGTACATGGAATGTCAGCCAGGGTAGCCTGAAGTATAACATAATGCCCCTCAGAGTCTAGCTGTGAGGAGGTGACCTGAATTGGGCAGGACTTGTGGATAAGGATGGCCGTACCTCTGTGGTGGGGATGAGTGGAATATGAAGAAGCAAATACTTGACCTACCCATCTACGACAGAGCTTATGATGCTTAGCAACCAATAAGTGGATTTCTTGAAGTAGGGCTATTTGAGTGCCCATTCTGCCCAACTCCTGTAGAACCCTCATTCTTTTAACCAGACTGTGGAGTCCTCTCACATTATATGTAGTAATGGTCAATTCCCCCATTGTAGTAACCTTACCTTGATAAACCAAATTAGTGAAGAGATCACCCTTCCCCCCCTCCATCAGATATATATCTCCAGGAAACTAAACCAGAAGTAGTATACAGTCAAGCAAACAGATTAACAAATAACATAATAGAAAAAACATAACTACAGTTGCAAACTTGCAGAATTGCTAGGTTAAATTGAAAAGGATTACAACAAAGATCCACCAACCTTAGCAAAACAGTAGTTGGCTTCAATAGTGGCACACAAGACCCCTCACTCAAAGCTTGATAGATGGTAAGGGGAGGTGCTGGATTACATCCTGCACTGTGTCACTTGGTCCTTCTACTAGGGACCCAAATCAACTTGTGTGGAGTCACAGCATTCATAGGGAAAGTAGCAAGAGCGCACCCCCATGTTCACATCTTATCTTAACTGTCATGGGGACAGGGGGTGCTATTTTCCCCTCCCACCCCACAGGGTTATATCGCTTCTCAGAAATATTTATGTGGTCCTGGTCTAAGAGAGAAGACTGGGGACACTTACATCAGAAAAATAAAGGAGCATAAAGAAGACCAGAGGGTCACGGGAGTAGGCCAGAACTATTATAGTGAGCATGTTCCGCTCGATCCTTGGGGGGTAAGATTGTAACTGCAAAGTTAGACAGTAAACTCCTTTGATTTAAATCACATAACCCAAATCCTCCCAAGAGCAAGGTCATTCGTGCTGTCTATACAGAGAACTTTCCTCAATCGGATCCCGAAAATGCTGCATTCATATTTGGAAAAAGGCTTCTCCAGCTCACAGCAATGGAAAAATTACCAGACAGCTTGTAGATCACGTTGTGGCTGAAGGGGGAGATCAGGGGGCAGGACACAGAAGCAAAAGACTGAGAGGAAGAAAAGAAAATATAACAAAGTTCAGTCCCTGATGTCCTTTCTGTTTTCTTCCTGGGGGCTTTGTGGGGAAGTGCCTTTTCTGCTTCTCTTCCTTGTGAGGGTATTCACTTGCAATTTAGGACAAAGGCTGCTATGCCAGCTCGAGAGGGCCTGTGGGGATTGCTTGTTTGCTGGAAACCATTGTCGGCATTCAATATCTTTCAAATATCCTGGATTGATGCAGTCATCCATAGTAATACCCAAGTTGGTGAGGTATTTTTTTGCTGCAGTTGGGGTATCGAAGATCCTTGTCCCAGAGTCAGAGATGATCCTCAATTTGGCCGGAAAATCTACCCAATTCTTAAGGCCTTTAGCTCGGAGCTCTTTAATTAACGGGAACCATGTTTTCTTCTGTGTCATGGTAGTAGGCTAGTAGTCAGGTTCCATAAATAGCCGGGTATCACCAAAGGTCATTTCATTTTGTGACCATTATTTGTGTAAGACCAATTCCTTCATTCGGTAGTCTAGGAATGCAATAACTATCGAGCGTGGCTTGGCCTTAGGATCCTTGGGAGGGGTATTAAGGCTCTGTGGGCTCAAATGATGCTCAGCTGCAGGTTTTTATCTAAGTTCAATAGTTCCTTTAACAGGCTCTCAATGAAGTCTGACATGCTCCCGGGTTCAGTTTGTTCGGGCAGCCCGTGAATTGGCAAGTTAACCCTCCTGGATCTATTTCCTAGAGCCTCTATTTTATCGAGAAGAAATTGTGCATGATCATGAAGCTGTAGTATGGCACCGTTATATAGCTCTACGGTCTCCGACTGCGGGGTCAAAGTCTCCTCTATGGCCTGAATTTTTTGCTTGTGTTGTTCTATTTTTTCTTTTGGATCTTTCATCTCCCCTCGGAAAGTGTCCACTGTTCGGGTGAGATGTTGAAGTTCTCTACACAGCTGATGGGAGATCATAGTAACAATTTTACTCCTCCTCAATAGAACTGTGCCCTGGCTTGGTCTCCTTGGTCTCTGGTAGCCTAGCTTGAGAAGCATTCTTGCTTTGGCTCTGGGGATTTAGATCAAGTTTTTGCTGTTTAAGGCTACCTGATGTATCCAGTTTTGCCTTAGGTCGACCAGTCATACTTTCTGATAGGACTCAGGATCAGTTAGAGCTGTAATAATAAGGTTGAAGAAGCAAAATAATATTTTTAACTCTGTGGGGGCATGGAGCTCCATTTCAGTGCCTGTCCATAAGTCAGTGATGTCACCAGAAGTCCAATGCCCCACTTTTCACATGTTGCTGATGCTGCATTTTGGACTCCAATTTTTGTGGCACTGAAATGGGAGGTGTACTGCATGATTTATGTTGTTGGGCACACTTGGACTCTGCCTGAACATCACAGTCTATGACTATTACTGAGTAGCCATCATCAACAGACACAGCTACATCAAAACTTTGAGGAAGGGGTGATTTAATAACAGACTGTTTACACACAGCCACCTTCAGTTTCTTTTTCTCCAGTTCCCAACTGGGGTCACAAGCATCATCACCATAATCATCATCCGCATCCACAAATTCAGTTTGGATGCTGTCCTGTGGTGAACATGTTCCAACGACAGATGCAGTATGATCATCCACAATTGTTTCATAAACATTTCAATATTTGGATGGCCCAGGCATAACAATATCACTGGAAACATGAGATTGTGAGTCTTTGTCATGATCAGAATCATGTTCAACTAATGTGGGGATGGGTAGTGTGACATCAACTAGACTTTGAATCATGTCTACAGACTCCACAACATTTTGGCACCCAGATAAGTTTGCGTGGGTTGAACTTGGAGTGATACTCATGCTTAGCCTGTCTCTAACTTCACTACCACCACCACCAGCAGGGACAACAGAATCTCCAACCATCACTGAAGTGACTGATTGCACTGTGAAAAACATAGTTGGAGAAATCCCTTTACTTGCATCTACTATTTCCTTCTACTGCATACTACCATGCCCATGGCCACTCTGTGCACTGGCAGCAGAGCCACGGCTAGAAACATCTTTGCATACAAGTCTCTTCGTGGGCATTTTTTTGGGATTACACAGGTAATTAACAACAAATTTTGATTTAGGCACTTTTGGGAGGATGGGACGCCAAAAAACAAGTGTGACTTACAGATGGAGATTAGGCCCTAAAAAGATGCAATGGTACAGATAGATGGAGGTTGCACACTAAAGAGATGCAGCTGCACAGGCACAACAAAACCTTAACCAGTGGTCAGCAATCCAAAATTGGAAAAATAATACCTTCTTTTGGGGGGTACAGCAGTGCCTAAGTAGAAGCAGTAAAAAATAAAGCAGACAAGCTAAGAAATTAAGAGTACTGCAATTACGGTGTCACAATAAGATGCAATTGACTTGATGGCATGTACACACACACTAAAGGTAATGGGCAGACAATTTAGCATTTCAGCACACTACATCCCAATGTTTTAAACAGACTAAAAAAATGCAAAGTACCACAGTAAACAGCAACAAATGATCAAACTTACTAGAAATATTACTGTGTGTACACGAACACTCAAATATTAAAATAGTACCCAACAACAGTTGGAAAGACTGCCTTGCTCACTGTGAATCTCCCTTCACCACAGATCCACCTCTCCCCCAAAGCACACTTCTACAGTGACAGACTGAATGTACTAAATTAACATTCAATAGTCACACAAAATTACTAAATGCTTGATGATATAAACAAACAGGGGTTTCCTACAATCGATGTACTAAGTTTTGATACAAAATTTTGTTGAAAAAATGCTTTTCTAAAGGTTTTTTGATGGTTTGAATCTCAGAGCTCTGAGAACAAGCTGTCTCCAGCTTTCCACTACACACACTATGCTGAACTAAGGCTGTGCAAGACAATCTAGAGCCCATGTGACCTGCCATCCCATGTATCATTGCAAAATGTGCCTTAAAGAGCAATAAAAAAGGCAAATTTAAAGCGAAGTCCATTTAAATCAATGGGACTTCACGTATAAATTAAAGGCAAAGTTATTCACTTCACGTTGAGGATTATTTCACAAAATTTGAATTATACACAAAATACTTTGTGTAGTGAAGTTTAGGAACTTCACCCACCACTAATGGGGAGTACAAGGAGGGCTGAGATGGTCAGCTGGGCACCCACCTGCCCCTGTACTGGAGGCTCACAGCACACCATCTTCATTCTTTGGCACCCCATGGGTGCAAGAGATTCAATAATGGACTGGTCTGGGCACCCATTGGATGTGTGGAGCAGTCCTCCATGCCCCTGTGTGCCAGGGGGTGGGGCCATGAATAGAAGCCATACGGTGTCCAGCGTCTGGGAATATGGCTATCATGCATCCATCTGTGGGTGCAGAGCTCTGTGGTTGGGATATGCACTTTTGGTGCATTATTCCTGCCCATTAGTGCATAGCACCCGATATCAGCAGATCCATGTATTGTAATGAAAAACATTTCCCTCCTCACATGCCAAAACCAATTCCTCCCACTTCTTCCACCTGACGTGACCTAAGTCATTAAGTGAATTCTCCACACCCATACCCAACTGGCTCCAACCTCTCTCAGTCCCCTCAAGCTCATCACCCTAAAAATAACTTTTAAGACCTGTAAATAAGACTGTCTTGCATTGCAGAGACATCCTCTACATTTTGTAATAAGAATTATGGTGTCAAAGTCAAAAAAAGTTTATTTAATGAGCAAAAAGCCTTTACAAAATGACCAAACATACAACAGTTCAATACAAATCTCATTAAAATATACAAGTCACACCAGTTGGTTTGACATTTGCAATTCCTTTGTAATAAATGTCATCAAATATGAATAGATTCACTTTCTATACTTGATTCAAAATTTCTCATTCCTAAAATTATTTCCAGTCATTAGTTTCCTTTCTGTTCCTTAAAATATTTACAAATGTATTGCTAATAAATATCCTGCAAGTTTGTTTAATATATCAATATCAACAGTATGAAAAAGATAACTTAGCATAAGATCGGGAGGAAGACCAAGATTGGCCAGGATTTCACTAAGCCACTTCTTTCTAGCTTTTACGTAGATAGGGCATCATAAAATAACATGTTTTGAGTCATCTTCTACTCCATTCCCACAACCTCAGAGGGGATCCATTACCCCTTCCAGCTTTTGTCTAATATGTATATATTTAGCTGCATAAAGCTCTAGTTGATACCTTGTGATTAAGTGCCTACTTTGAGGGTTTGAAATTTTAAGCAAATATGGTTTTCATTGATGTACTACTTTAATTTCTTTATACCAACTGTAAAATGTTAGATTTTAGATTCCTCTTAGATGTTTTGCAATTGCTAAATCCCTAACCCTCAATTTTACTATTGAGGAAATGTCTTCTTTTGGTTTTATGTAAATTTCATAGAGAAGGTGACCTAGTCCCACTGGGTAACATTCTTTTTAAATCAGTTTAATATTTGAGGTAATAAAGCCAACATTTGCATAAGAAATTTCTTCTTCCAGACACCATCTAGGCATCCTGATCTCTGGGAGATGAAAAAGTCCCAGCATAAACAATATTCATTTTTCTATTACCATAGTTTCCAGAGAAAATTGTTCAAGTTCCATCCTGAGAACTTCCACAGGAACTGATTGTGATACCAACAGAATATAACAATATAATTTGTTAATGATGCACTTTACATCTTTTAAATTTGAATCACCCCATACTTCTGAAGTGCACAAAATACTAGCCTTCAGTTTAGCATTAAGAATCATAAAAATTCCTTTAACTGTACCGCTGCCCAGTTTGGAATTAAAGTCTTAAAGTGTTAGATGCCACTTTCATTTTAGATGGTGTAAGCAAAATTTGACTCTTCCATGAGTTATTTTATGCATAACATAATCCTAAATAATCATATTTATCAGTTACAATTCTTTCATGATTTACAACTGCTTTAGGCATTAGTTTTGATTTATTACCAAATATTACTACCCACGATTTTTCTTTGTTTATATTCAAGCCATGAGCTTTGCACATTTCTGCAAAACTATCCAGCTACATTTGAAGTCCCAGACAAGATGTAGAAATCAAAACCGAATAATCCACATATGCCAAGAGTGAAACTCTATTATTTCCAATTTTTGGTGAATGATATTCAGAATTATCAAGATTCTTCAAAATAGGATTAATGTACAAATGGAACAAAGTTGGGGCCAGTATGTATCCTTGACGAACCCCTAGGTATGTATTAGTTTTTGCTGTCAGTCCATGTTGGTTATATTGTATTTGGGTCCAAGTGTCCTTATGCAGTCTAATAAGAATGTCCATAAAGTTATAATCAAGACCTAGGGTCTGCAATATTTCCTATAGAAGTGCCCTACTTATACTATCAAATACTGCTGATAGAGCCATGAAACAACAAAATAGCTTACTTTTTTAACAGTAACATGTTTCTATATCAAATGTTTTAAAACATAACAATGCTGAACCGTAGATCTACCAGCTAAAAAACCATTCTGATATTCCCTTAGTATTAAATTATTGCTAATCTAGGATTGGAGTTGCTATCATATAATTTTACAAAATACTTTCTTTGAAACATTAATCAGACTTGTAGGTCAATACATTCTGGGGTTCATTGGGTCTCCTTTCTTTAGTATTGGGAAGACAATGCTCCACTTCCAACTATCTGTAATATTCTGTCCGTTTCAAGTAGTTCACTAAAATGCCAAAGACTGGTATCCTCCAGTTCGGAAAGGTTTTATGTATGTCACCCAAAATACAGTCAGGTCCAGGGGCTTTATTCTAAGTTATCTTGACTAATGCTTGAAATATGTTAGTTTCCCCCATAACCATTGAGGCTTGGTATAATATATCCACTTCAATCAGTTTATTCATTATTAAATTATTTATCCAAAATTCCTTTTCTTCTGAGAAATATAAATTCTGAAAATGAGTCTCTCAGACTTCTGGCATGACATAAGCTTCTATTTTAGTTGAATATTGACTGTATCCTCCACTAACAATTTTCCAAAATATTTTGTTATCTTTCACAGTATCAGCTTTTCTCAATGTTTCCAATTGTTTGATATTATATTTATTCTTCTCTTGTCCTAACAACTGATTGTAAGTCTTCCTTACTCCATGTAAGTCTTTGATATTCTTTCTTATTTTCCTTTGTTTTATTACTCTAGCCATCTGATTTAATTTTTGTTTAGCTTTTTTGCAGGTGTTATTCAACCATGTTTTCTGACCCCAAATCTGTTTTTTATTTGTCTTGCAAAGAGGCCCTATATAAAGATTTATTTTTTGCCATACTTGTATTATATTGGTAAAGTTGGCAAGTTCTAACAGATACTGTTGCTGCTTTTCCAGCCTGCTTTCCATTAATAGTTCCTGGAATATACTTAACAGTATTTCTCTGCCACATAATCCTTTTAAGATTCACAATTTCCATGGTACCCTCCTGGGTGAAAATGTCTACTTGTTCACCATTAGAATTTTGTATCTATATCATAGTTAGTATTGGATAATGAGAAGAATCTGGTCTATCTAAGGCTGTTACATTTTATATTATACTAAGTGCTTCCACAGTGATCAAATCTAGATCAATTGTGGAAGAACCCATGGGTCCTATATATGGATGATAGGAGTTATAAATAGACGATGGGGGGGGGGATAGCCTCGGGTCCCACCGAGGAATCTGAAGCATGAGCAGACTTGATTGACCTTATGTCTTAATCTGCTTGCAATTAATATGTTAGTATTAATTCCTTCCTTCCTTATCTCCAGTTTATTTTCCATTCATTAATGTGAAAGTATTCCCTGAGAGGAAGGTTATTAAATCCTTCCCTTTTTTATTATATTTTTTATCTTTAAGTTTCCTAAAATAAATTATTTTATGGTTGATAGTTGGGAGACACTGCAAGAGATCTTTATACTGATCTCTTATATATTTCCCATCTAGGACTCGGGCATTAAAGTCTCCTACTATCAAAACTGGGCTGATCTCTTGTTTCTCTATTAAATTTTCCAAAGTTTCTTTTGTGTTTATCCATACATCCACTGATATATATTTTTTTTTTTGGAGGTATATATGCATTACTAATAATTAAATTTTTTCATTTTCCATCTTTAATTGGAGTACATAATTACCAAGGCATTTTGTTTTAGTTATTCTAAAGTTCAAGGAGGTCTTTGAGTATGTAATAAGTCCAGCTTTCAAGTGGCCCTGCCTTTTTTCATTTACTGCAGGGACCCCATACACAGTAACTCCTGGAATCAAGCATGTTTCAAAGTGATTGCTCCAGGTCACTTTTAAACACAGTACATGAAAGATCCCAAGAAAATCCTTGATTTCCTTGTCAGACAATTTATATTTTATACTCTCTATGTTCCATGATAATATTTTTAGATCCATGGCATTCTCCCAATCATTAAGTTCCTGTCATTTTGTATTCAATTCCTGATTATGTATAACTGGACTTTCTTTCTTTTGGCCATTGTTTATTGTTTGTTCCTTAGATATTTTAGATATCAAAGCATTATTTATGCCTTCATTGTTATGTTTTCACTAGTTTCCTTTCCTGTTCTATTTGCAGTTGCTGTAAAGACTTTCGGAGTTGCTATAAAAATACCAAATTTATCCAAAATGTAGCTTTTTTGAGAACTGTATCCATCACGTGAGCATTTTTGAATAGTATATCTATTTGTGTTGTTACTGATGTTTCATCATGGATTCTTATATTATCAATTGCATAAGTAGGGATTTCAATATTAAGAGAGCATATTATAAATGCAATAATGAATTTTCCAATTTTCCCCTTAGACCTTTCTCCTAGTGTATTCCATCCAAAAATCCAGATATTTACTCTCTCATTCTGAATATTGTTTCTTTTCATATTCAGCTATAATTTGAATACGACTCTGTATTTCTTTATCTCTTTCCCTTTTATTCTGCTGTGGTTTTACTTTGTGTTTTCCTTTGATGTTCTATCTGGAATAATGGGTACCATCTCTAGTTGACTTATATTTAAGCCTTTTGCTCTAAGGACCTCTGCCTGTTCCAGTGTGCCAACCAAACAACAAAACTTCTACAGCAAAGACCATTACAGCAACAGAAATTGACAGGTCACTGTAATGGTCCCTGCTGACACTGGCACTGCATCTCCCTGAGACAACTCTGACTCAGAGTTGGTTATATGAATACTGGGAGGTGTGGGGGGTGCAGCCCTGATTAAGAAAACACACCAGCAGACTGGCAGCACAATGCCTACAGTATTGTGTCTGTTGATCTTGAGGATGTTGGCGAATTTGGTGTCACCATGGTACAGGTAAACCGCCTGTGCCCATATCCTCTCCATCACTATCTAAGCCTGAAGGTATATTAAAACATAGTCTGGAATAGTAGGCTTGGGAAGTCTCATAATATATAGTTCCTTCTCCCGTTGACTTATATATAGTAGTTCCCTAATATGTTTATAGAAACATAGAAACATAGACTTTGACGGCAGATAATGACCGCTTGGCCCACTTAGTCTGCCCATTTTCCTACCTAGAGGATAAGTTGCAGACCCTATTTAACCAACAGCCTATTTCTTCCTACCCCCCACAGAAATTGCCTTATATGTCTGTCTCATGCATTCTTGAATTCTCCTACAGTTTTAGACCCCACAACCTCATCAGAAAGGCTGTTCCATGCATCCACCACCCTCTCTGTGAAAAAATAGTTCCTCTCATTGCCCCTGAGCTGTCTCCCCTCTATCTTCAAATTGTGTCCCCTTGTTCTTGCACATTTCTTTTTCTGAAAGATGCTACCCTCTTGGACTTTGTTGATTCCACTGAGGTACTTA
Organism: Neoceratodus forsteri; assembly: GCA_016271365.2. Taxonomy (NCBI): domain Eukaryota; kingdom Metazoa; phylum Chordata; order Ceratodontiformes; family Ceratodontidae; genus Neoceratodus; species Neoceratodus forsteri. The sequence goes on from JADMNL010000022.1 coordinate 663,193,221, forward strand.
AACATTTCTATCATGTCCCCCCTCTTCCTCCTTTCCTCAAGGGTATACATATTAAGCTCCTTTAACCTCTCCTCATATGGCTTCTCTTGAAGACCCTGCACCATTTTAGTTGCCCTCCTCTGAACTGCCTCCATCCTGCCTATGTCCTTGCAGAGATGGGGTCTCCAGAACTGGATGCAGTACTCCAGATGGGGTCTCACCAACTGTCTGTACAGGGGGATAACAACTTCCTGTTTCTGCTAGTGATGCCTCTCCCTATACATCCCAGTATCCCCCCAGCCCTCCCTACCACCTTCTCACATTGCTTGCCAACATTAAGGTCATCTGATATGATTGCTCCCAGGTCTCTTTCCATTTTTGTTGTTGTTACTACCCCATTGTGTAATCTTCCCCTAGGTTTTTGTTTCCCAGGTGGATTACTTTGCACTTCTTTGCATTGAATCCAAGCTGCCATACTTCTGACCATTCCTCCAACCTTGCCAAGCCCTTTTCATCCTTTCATGCCTCCTTGTGTATCAACCCTGTTGCAGATCTTAGTGTCATCTGCAAAGAGGCATACTTTTCCTTCCAGTCTCTCTGCAATGTCACTTATAAAGACATTAAAAAGGACTGGACCCAGTATTGAACCCTGCGGTACCCCACTAGTAACCCCTCTTTCTTCAGAGTGGACTTCATTTACAATTACCTTCTGTGTCCTGTTGTTCAGCCCAATGTTTTACCCAGGCTACCACCCTGGGACCCAATCCAAGGCTGGTTAATTTGACTACTTATCTTTTGTGTGGGACTGTGTCAAATGCCTTGCTAAAGTCTAGGTAGGCCATGTCCACAGCCCCTCCCTGGTCTACTACTTTGGTCACCCAGTCAAAGAAATCTATTAGATTTGTCTGACAAGACCTTCCCGCTGTGAACCAATGATGCCTTGGGTCCTGTGCCCCACTGGCCTCTAGGTATTCATCAATGCTTTCCTTCAGAAGTGATTCCATCACTTTCCCTACCACAGAGGTCAAACTGACAGGTCTGTAGTTTCATGCCTCTGTCTTGCTCCCACTTTTGTGAAGAGGAATCACATCAGCCTTCTTCCAGTCCACAGGTACCACACCATCCTCCCATGATTTGTTATAAAGGGTAGTCAGTGGTGTCACTAGTTCACTGCTTAATTCTTTTAGAATTCTGGGGTGAATTCCATCTGGCCCCATTGCTTTGTCCACCTTCAGTTTTAGGAGTTCTTTCAGAACCCTTTCTTCTGTGAAAGGACTGGGATTGCCCCCCCTCCAGAGTGATTCCGTTAACTGGATTAGGCACCTCCCCTACTTCACTTTTGTGAATACTGAACAGAAGTATTCATTCAGTATCCCTGCTTTTTCACTGTCACTCTCTACCCACCCACCATCCATTATATTCAGCCTCACTATCCCTCCCTTTGTCTTTCTACACTCCCTGGTATACCTATAAAAGGTTTTATCCCCCTTCTTAAATGAGCTGGCTATCTTTTCCTCAGTTTGGGCCTTTGCTATTCTGACCACCCTCCCTGCTTCCTTCTGCCTTTACTGGTACAGTTCTCTGTCCTGCTCCTTCTGTGTTTCCTTATACTTGTTAAATGCTATCTTTTTCTCCCTAACCTTCACCACCACTTCTTTTGAGTACCATAGTGGCTTTTTCTTTTGTTTTGATTTGTTGATTTGCTTCACACAAAGGCTTGTTGCCTCTGTGATGGCAGTTTTGATATTTCCCCATTGTTGCTCCACCTCTCCTTCTAGCCTGTTTGCTAGTGCTTTTCTAAGGCACTCTCCCATCTTGTCAAAGTCAGCCCTCCTAAAGTCCAGAACCCTCACTTTTGTATGGTTTGACTCTGTAGCTGAGTTTATCATGAACCACACTGTTTGGTGGTCACTTGTTCCCAAATGGCTACCCACTTCTAGATCTGAGATCCTCTCACTGTTCCCATTTGAGAGTACGAGGTCTAAGATTGTTCCCTCACAGTAACTTCCAAAACTAGCTGTCTGAGGCATGCTATATGAAGGGCATCCAGAATGGTCCTGCTATTGGATGTGGCTCCTCTTTCTTGGCAACCTCTGAGGCAACAGCATTGACCCTGGTGGACCCTGGGTAGGAGAGGAGGTCCCACAAATCCTGGCCAACTCAGCCTGAAGATGACAACCTCCTCCCTCAGCCCAGAGAGGTGTCTGCAGGTGGGACAACACTGCATCCTCTAGAACATCTCCCGAAAGACTACTGCTCCACAGCCACTGCACTGCACCACTCCCACCATGTCTTTTTTCTGGTCCCATAACTGTTGTTTGGAATACTTACTCTTTCCTCTGTTTGTTTATGTAACTCCTCACCCCTGCCTTTTTGCCAAAATGACAGGTGGCATGCTGTTGAAGCTGACAGCAGTACCTGGTGAGGACTGGGTTCGGGGAGGATGAGGTTACTCGGCACGGGGGACCTAGGTTTGGCTACTCTGAACGGGGGCACCCAAGTAAATCCAAACACAGGAAGCAATAACTGTAATGTCCAGAACCAGGAATGGGATTCTTCAGTGTGGCTTTTATTCACATCCAAGCTGAACAAACAAAGCATAGATGGATCCCCATGGGGCTACATTTCCTGGTAATGCAGATTACAGACAACAGAACACTTTATCACTATTTCCAGCCCTCAGTCTCTAAATCCACCAGGCACACAGCCCAGACTTGCACGCAGCTTTGGGTACACAGCCCGACTTGTACACACTTGGGTTTTCCCCACTGGCCTGGCTCCCCTGCCAGCCACTTGATCCATGGTCCATTGGAAGAATGAACCAATTATCCTGTTGTGGCTCCCCAAACCACATTAGAGTCTTCGACTCCTAGAGAGAATTTTCCTTACAATCCCACGTCTGGGTACTTCCCTCATCACTGGCCAAGTGCCTGAGGCAAAGTAGAAATCCACAAAAGAAATCTGTAGAGGTGGTCCTGGTCACTAAAGATGGAGGTCCACCCACTTCCAGCTCCCACAGCCCATACCCAGCCATTTCTCTGGAAATTGAACAATTCCTTTACTGAACTTTCAAATGTAGATTCTGGGTAGACGTCTGTCACATCTCCTCTACATATCATTTGCATCCCAACAAGCTCTGCACTTGAACCTACTTTTAATTTGCTTAGCCCATTACTCTAGGCTTCCCAATATTTTCAGTTCAATCCCCACATTGTCACACAAGTCCCAGGGTGAAAAACATAGGCCCTTTTAGCAAGAGCAGACACTCACCCTCACGTTGCAGGTGCCCCACAGGTGACTCACAAATCTTCTTTTTCTCCCAAATAAATACTGGAACACCTAGGCAGCTTTTCCTCCACAAGCAGAACTAGAGGGTTGCCCCAGGAATCTCCAGGGAAACCTCATCCCCCCCGGAGGGAGGGGGCACTGAGACCCGAAAACAGCGGTCTCCACCACTTCAGTAATCTTCTGTGTCTCTCTTTAATGTGGAGACACACACCCTTCTACTTAAAAGTAGCCCTCTGTCATGGTTGAGGCTCCTAGAGCCTTCACTGAGCTGCTTTACCAGCAAGCTCCCAACTTCTCACTCACTCACTGAAGACTGACTGAAGACACTCACTTCAAAACTCCCAGCATTCTATCTAACTCCCTTTGCTGCAGATTCCAATGTGGCTCATGCAGCTGTGATAGCTCTATTGGTGATGTCATCCCTCAATCTCAGCTGAGACTGAGAACAGAGTGAGACAGTATGAACCCAATTTAACTGGAGTTTCACAAGCTGCCTTCCCTGCCTACCATTAGGTCTTACTGGGATTCTAGTAACCCTGGGTAACAAGGGGGTTACATTTATTTATTTTTTTTTCTTCCCCTACTTACTTACTGCCTCTGTGCCCTTTTAGCTCCTGATCTTCCTGTTCTAAGACAGGAAGTTCCTATATTTCTCAGTAGTCTCCTTACTTGCTCAGAGTCAGGCCTCCAGCAGCTGGGGGGGACGGAGAGCTACTCTTGCCCTTCTTGGATGGTGAGTCTTTGGTGTCTCTGTGATCACTCACTTCCTGCTCCCAAACAGGACGTTCCTGTTGTCAGTTAAATCCTGTGCCTATAAAAGTAGAACTGGTTTAGGGTGGGGGGGCATCTCTTTTTCCAGTATCTCAACCACATACATTTCCACTAGAAATTCTGTTTCATATTCCTCTCTCCTTTTAAAAAGACTAATGAGGTACAGTGTGTTCATGCTTATTCCCCTTAGCATTATTACCAATTGCCCCTTTTAATGCTTCAAAAATTCCTCCTGGAGTTACAACATTTGAGATCCTAGCCTTTCGCATGGCCCATTTTCTTGTTATAATTTCATTATTTGCTTCAGCTCTTTCAGTATCAAAATCTTTTCTTATGAAAAAGCCATAGTTTAAGGTCTTAATTTCTTTATTACCTTCATTTACTTTATCCATATGCCTACTCTTTCCCACTTCCATCAATGCAGATTGTATCCTTTCCCCATCTCAATTTCTCCTTCCTCTTTGCTTTCCTTAATGTCAGTTTTGCAATTATTTTAATTTTTGTCTTTATCTCTATTTTGGTTTTTATTTTAACAGCTGTGTGGATGTAGCCCACAGTTATTTTGCCATTGGTGGCTCGAAAAACACCCGATCATGGCACCTTCCATTTGACAGTGTCAGAAGTGCAGCCTTCTTACACTCCAAAACAATGGAAGCAGTCTGCAATGCCAATCGCAATGCATTCGGCAGGACCACACTATTTGTTGTGCTGTCCACCATTTCCACATTGCAAAGGAACTGTGCATGTACAAGCATCATGCCTGTACAGTTCCACCATCACTGCCATCTTTGGAATGGCATATTGCCCTTCAGTGAACTGCGCATGCATGAATGCCATGCATGCGCTGTTCCATTGCTGCCACCATCTTACTCATGCACTTCGTTGGGGCACTCCTTCCCCAGCACCTGAGCAAGTGTGCTACTCCCTTATCTGGCTCTGGCTAGAGTTTGTTATTTTTGTTTTTATTCTGATTAATTTTTCTTTTATTTTTCCTTCCTTTCTTCCTTCCTTCCTTCCTTTGCCTTAGGCTCTTCCCTTAAACTGTTCCAGCAAAATCTTATTCCTTAATACATGGGGCCTGATTCCAGGATGCCTTACGCATGGTGCAAGGCAATTTACGCCAAACCCCATGGTGCGAATTGCACCTTGCACTACGTGATACACAAGTTGCTATTCCGAGATGCAGCTTGGGCCATGTTGCATCTGGATTGCTCCAAAGGTGAGCTATGCCACCCATTATGCCCGCAACCCACTGCGGCATGGTGCAAGGGTGGGTTATGGCAGCACCAGCACCCTATTCTGAAAGGCTGGCTGTCAGAACCCAGATATGCCATTCCAAGTCCTGCAATGGCACTGCAGGTTAGACCAGCATGGAGGTGGTCTAAGGAGCATCTGTCCTGGCAAAATGATGGATGCCCCCCCCCACAATGCCATGGAACACACATTGCCATGCCCCATGTTCCCCCAGCAGAGTGATGCCCCCCACCCTCTGAATCTCAGGGTGCCACCCTGGTCCATTATGCGCTGTGCCTCCCCTTGTACCTGTGCCACCCAGCCTACCTCCTCAAGGCCCCCAGAGGATTGCAGGCATGTTACAGGGTGGGGGGGCTCCAGGAGCAGTTACTTGCATCTGGTGACTTGCAGCACCCAAGTCTGTTGCACCATTCCCATGGCACAAGCCTGCGGCTGCTGCAAGTCATGGGTCATAGGTGCCGGGGACCTTGCCTGTCTTGGAGTAGGGCACAAGGTCCTGGCATAGCAGTGCATGGCGCAACTCGCATATGCCCACGAGTTGCACCATGCATTCTAGAATCTGGCACATTGACTTTCAGGGAAGAGACATCTTCCTTAAGGGCTGCAATATTTTCCAGAATTAGTACATTTGCATAATATGGATTTTTAATCATCTCCAACATCTGCCTAGACAAAGCAGAGCTTGATGTAAAATCTCCTTCATTCATAAAATATTCCTTATTATACTATATTGAATGCACTTCCTGATTTGGATTGATATCCAACTTTTTTAATCTCACGGTTTTTGTGCTAAATCCCCCTGCTAGTTGATGGTCCCTTGAATATTGTTCTCCCTGTTCCATTTCTAATTTCTTCAAGCCATCTATAGTATTATTCAGTTCTTATATAACTGATGCCAGTTTATCACCTCTACTTCTTTCCAAAAATTTTAATTCTTCTTCCCTCTATGAGTAAGTGGGGGAAGGAATATATGAGTTAATCATTGTTTGATTGGGTACAGTTTCTCCAAAAGTGGAGTTTTCTGGGGAAAGGAAACCTCATCATAGGACTGTAGTTTAAGGCTCCCAGTTTCAAAAAGGATTTAAATTTATCTTTAGTTCAAGTTAATACAGCTCTTTGCAAGAGCTTGCAGACTTCTTCAACAGTCTCCACTTTAGAGAACGACTGCAGTGCTTCTGCCCTTGAACCCACTGAGTTTCTAGCTAAGCTACTACCTGTAGTCACTCAATGTAATTTCAGGAATATCTCTGCTGTGAGAGAATCACCAATACATGTAAAGTACTCTGGGTGACTCCACTTGAGATGTTGTCACCTGTTTTCTATTGAATAACCAATTACCCGAACAGTATTAGCAACCTGATAGTCAAACCTATGTCTCTTGATTTGTTATTACTAACTGATTAATTAAATAATAGCTTTGACCAAGCCTCCTCCAGATAGACACCAATAAACTCTGTACCACTTAAGTGCTGGTGTGCCTTAACTTAATTGTACAATTTAAAGTGCTTGTGCACCTTTTTTTGAATTCATCGTATTGTGCACTTCGTAAGTTTAAAACAAAGTTAAATACTGAAGCAGTCAAAGTGCCCAGAAAACTTTAAAACTTTAAAAATTCCTGGAACCTTAGTTAAGGAGACAACAGTCAATACAATTAGGCTCTCTAGAGTTTTAAAAGGATCATCAGGCCCTTAAAAATTGAAAATAGGGATTGGCTTAAAATAAATAGTTTAAAGCTAAACCCCTTTCCAAATTCTTTTAACTCAGATATCCTTGTCCTAAGTGGGCATGTTCAGACTTCTTGTTCTTGGAGTTCAGGCTCTGGGTTCGAGGATCTTACCCCCAAATCCAGTACTTCAGTTTTTCAGTATTTCAAAACATTTTATCCACTATATAGCTTCTATATTTAAGCTGCAGTTTCCAGAGGGAAGGTCCCTAAAGTGGGTTATCGCCCTTAATCTTTAAAATAAAAAAGAGTACTGAACCCCTATATTTGGTAAGGCAACAAAGGCATAACTTTTAAAAAATGAGGGGAAGCTTTTCAGCTCTCTGGCACACTTGCTCCTCTGAATTCCTCCAGAGCAAAAAGTGAGTGTTGGTATCGACTCTCTCTCTCTCTGTCTCTCTGTCTCTCATCAAGGATCCTCTCCCCCTGTCAGTCTCTGCCAAGAATTACAGTGAATGAATGAATAAATGAATGAATTAATAAATGACATACAGTAAGGCCTCTTACACACAAGCTGGTGACTGGCTGTCAGTTCCCTCTGTGGGGTTCTGCCGCCTGTCTCTCTCACTTTCTCAGCTGCTGAGGCCCCCAGGCCGATGAACAAGCTTTATACAGTCTTTTACTAGAAAACAGATTCCTCACTAACTACATTAGTCACTATTACTGCCAAACATTACTGTATCTCTTTCTCCCTGGAACACCTGTGTACTGAATATAGGAAAGGGTCCTGGGTGTCACATATATCCCCTCATGAACTATGTGGAGGGGGATAACAGTGGGAGATGGAGGGCATCATAACTGAGCTTTAGAACTGGTTTAACTGGTTGGGTAGAGCATGTCAGAGACAACAGCCTCTCTTAAGCACTGGAGGCCTCAGTATCTTCAAAGTCCAAGCCTCTGTCATCTCCAGAGACCATAGGTTGCTTTTAAGGCTCCTGAACCTGTGTGTTATTCTCCACTTTTAGGGCCTTATTTGGCCCCTGTCTTTCCCCTTCTGGTTCCTTAGCTTTTATGCTACTCTCCATGGCAGCTCCTCATCCATATGGGCAGGAGACTGAACATTTGGACAAAAGGTTCCACTTACAGATCCAAGACACTGCCACCCGAATATCCCCCTCAGAGTTTTTTTTTGGTTAGGAATTAGATATTGATTTATCTCCCCATGATTGTTCTGTGAGGTATTTCTGTCAGTTCATCATTTTCCTTAGGAAAAATGGGGCTAAGCTCTCTGGCATGGGATTCTAATGTTATTATTTCCTAATTCTGATTTTCTTTAGTTACGTATTGCTAGGGAATACCATTATGCTTATGCTTTATTTATCAAAAATGGCTCCCACATAGATTCAAAATATACAAGACAATCTCTTTGGTAATAAAGGATTCTTTCTACCTTTGCAAAATCTGCAACCAAGTTTATCCATTTTTTAGTTGTTGGTGGGTTTCTATCCTTCCAATGCTGTAATATCAGTTTCTTAGCATTTATTAAAGTCAAATGTAAAAAACTCATCATGTTATTTCCTACTTTCATATAAAGGCAAAGAGTATTTGCCAAATATAAAAATTCTAGGGTCAAACAGGATATGTATGCATATTATTTTCCCAATATTGTTCTGATATATTCCCAGTATTCCTTTAACTTAGGACATGTAATAAGCATATGTAATAAGGAGCTTATGTGATCTGTGCACCTGGGGCACATAGGTGCAATTAAAGGGTTAAATGTATTGCATCTTTCTGGGGTAAGATATACTCTATCTAGTATATTGAACTGGATCTGTACTAGCTTATTATTTTTAGAAACATTTAAGCCATCTGTTTGTATTTCCTTCTATTTTTTGTTCATTCAGATCCTGACCAATATCTTTCTGCCATGATAATTTAAGTTTCTCTGAGCATGTTATCATATTTTCAGCTATTATATGGTACAGTTTTCCTATCAATTTCCCATCTGAGGCTCTATTTACTAATGCGTTCTCTTTTGATGATAGAGGCAAGCAGCTGAGTGTCTGAGCAATTTTCCTGATATAATCCCTCAACTGTAGATATGAGGTGGGATATTCAGAGCAGATGAACCATGCGCAATAGGGATGCACCAGTGCTAGAGTGGAAATGCACCATGGTGCGATATTCAGTGGGAGTGGGAGCGGCAGCAAAGCACAACATGCAATGCACCACAGTGCAACAGTAATGAATGCATGCATGACTACAGGGGGCAGAACCAGAAATAGGGTGTGCAGTGCGATATTCATCAGTAGGCAACGTGCACAGTAGCAGAGCAAGCAGAAATTGCGTGACAGTGGAAATGAGCCAAAATAAAAGGGAGCAAGAGAGGGGAGGATGAATGTGCTACAGAGGAGCCATAGGTGGGAGCGTGGGGACAGAGTGGCAGGGAGACAAGACAGGAAGCAGGGGGCAGGTGTGGCCAGGAGGTGGACAGGGCCCACCAGCGGTGTGCCTGAGTGAGAGAAGGAGTGTGTGTGTGTCTGTGCCTGTGTGTGCAAGAGGGTCTGAGAGTGCCACAGTGGATGGAGGGCAGTGGCAAGAGGCAGGGCACAAAGAGGTGAACAGCCAGAGGTGAACTCGGTGCAGGGGCAGCACCAGCAACACACAGCAAGGGGAACAGGCAGACAGCCACCCGGGGGTGGACATCAGCCAGGGACATGGCCAGTGCCACCTTCCAGATGGAGGCAGTAATGAGGGGTGTGAGAAGGCAGGCAGCAGGGAGGCATGGCCGTGGAAGGGCCCATCTGCAGTATGCCCAGAACAGGCTGTACTGAGCCTGCACCACCTTCGAACAGTACAGTGACACTGAGATCGTGGGCTGGTACCTCCTGAACCGGGTGATTCTGAGGCAACTCTGTGAACTGTGCAGTGATGAGATGCAGGCACCCACACAACAGAGCCATGCACTGTCTGTGGAGACGAAGGTCACAGCCGTCATATGCCTGCTCGCCAGGGGCGCCTTCCAGAGACCAACAGGGGATATGACAGGCATAACCAAGTTGGCCGTGTCACACCTACTTACACAATTCCTCAGTGCACTGCTGCCACATGCTGTGGAGTACATCCATTTCCCCAGCACACAGGCGGAGCACACAGCACACATACAGAAGTTCCACAGGGTAGCACGGTTGCTTGGCATGCTCAGGGCCATAGACTGCATCCATGTAGGCATCTGCATGCCACCTGGCCCGGAGGGGCTGTGTACATCAACCACAAGGGCTTCCCGAGTGTCAACTGCCAGGCGGTGTGCGATGCCAGGTGGTGCATAATCAATGTCTGTGCCACGCACCCTGGAGGAGCACATGATGCCTTCATCTGGCACCAGTCTGCACTGTGCCACAGGTTCAAGAGTGGGGACATCCACACTGGCCATCTAGTAGGTGAGTACACATAGCACGCTGGACGATGAGTGCAGACATGGGGGGGTGTGGGGCATTGGCAGGGGTACTATGGGAAATGTCCATGATGACCTATGGCACAGTGACACAGACCACCATGCTAATGACTCTCCTCTACACACAGGTGACAGTGGTTACCCGCTATGGCCCTGGCTGCTCACACCATATTGTCGCCCCATGACCCCAGCGCAACAACAGTACAATGAGGCAGACGCCATGACACGGAATGTCAGTGAGTGGGTGTTTGGGCTGCTGAAGGCATGGTTCCATTGCCTGCATACATCAGGCGGTGCCCTACAGTACAGCCCCTCAAAGGCCTGCAGGCTATTCCTGGCCTGCTGTATCCTGCACAACATGGCCACCAACTGTGGGATAGCCGTTGAGGTTGAGGAGGGGACAGCGGTGGGGACGATGAGGACGCCGGTCCAGCTGGTGTAGGGCAGTCACTCCCTGGGTGACGGGACCCACGGTGGGCCCGAATAGCACAGCAGCACTGGGACACCATCACAGAGGAGCACTTTGGACAACACAGGTAGGCAAAAGGGCCATATACAACCACTAAGGGCAAGGGCACAGCCCACAGACAGGCAGGGGTGGACACCAGGGGTGGATGGCATAAAGGGCATAGGAATGGGTGAGGGACCACATGCAAAGGCAGGGACGGGCAGGGCTGCACATGTCACACACACACACACACACACACACACACACACACACACACACACACACACCACAACACATGCCCACAGGGCAACAGGCACCCCCACACCCACACAGGACCACACACAACCATGCCCAGTGGCTGGCACTGTGCATGCCTCAGTCGCTGAGCACCATTGCACAGTGGTGGACAGCACTATGCAGGCATCATGATGCACACACCACAGTGGCCAGCAGCTGGGAGGCTGTGCACAGGGACCATGTGTGTGCAGGTTTGGGCACCTCATCCATGCATATCACAAAGAACACCACAGTGCACACAGGACAGCAGCAGACAGTGGCTGTGGAGGGAGATGAGTCAGTAATGCGGCAGAGTACCATGGCCACCATGGATGTGTGGGCAGCCCTGCCAAGACCTGCCAGCCATGCCAGGCTGACCAGTGGCCTCATGGGGTGGCACTAATGGGCCCCCAGGGGTGACACTGCATGAACGTGACCTTGTCCGTGCAGGGGTATGCAGGCCACCAAACATGCTCACACCAGGTGTGCTTGGTATGCCCACAGCCAAACCCAGCATCGACATAGCAGGGGTCGCATGACACCAGGAACGGGAGGTGGACATAGCACTCTGCGGGGTGTGTGGTGGCAGGGCACCCAACCAGGTGGCCAGTGTAGCCATGACAGTCGCCATTGCAGTGGTCTGCCTTTCAATGTCAGTGGTCACATTCGCCCGCTGCTGGGCCAACTCTGCCAGGAGCAAGCCATGGTCCCTGCTGCACCACTCCTCTGCCTGGAACCAAACTGCATTGAACACATCCACTGCCGCCATGAGCAGCATCTGCTGATCTACTGAGGCCTGGAGAAGATAGCTGTGGTCACCCAAGGGGTCATCTGCATGTCCAGCATGCTGTCCCTCGTGGTGTTCCTGGCCCTGCTGCCCAGCACCCCTCAACAGTGGGCGCTGCACAGCCCAGCCATTCTGGGGTACGTCCACACGCGGTGCACTGCCACTGCCCCATTGGCTGCCATTCGCCAGAAGACACTGGCATGGCTGCAGCAGCAGCAACAACAGCCCCACCACCCTGGCTGCACACCAGTGCTGCCCCACTGTTGCATGCAGATGCAGCCTGGAAATGGACTGTTGTGCAGGCAGCCACACCAGCACTACCCGCAGAACCGCCTGGGCAGTTGCCATCCGTGGGACCATCCTGTGTCCCACATACACCACTGTCTGTGATGTGTGTCACATCATCATCAGTGCTGGAGCCGGCCCTGATTCGTGTCCCAGCACACTGGACACTGAGGGTGGTGTTACGCTGGGACACAGGCAGGGCCATGTCCGCACCTGCACCACCGGCATCAGTCTGGACAGATGTGTAGGGCTGCAGATGGTCGGTCCCTCTGATACCTGTGGAGGTGGATGGGCATTCCACCATGTCCAGGGCCTCCCCCTTGGTGGACACACCCACCACCGCTGCCCCATGCAGATGCTCAGGAACTGTAAAGGAACACAGTACCATTAGTGGCTCCGCCTAGCCCTGGGACCTGCCCCCTAGCACCCACACACTGCCAGTGCTGGACCTACCATGTAGAGATGGGCTGCAACCCCACTGGAAGCCACCACCAGGAACACCCTCAATGGCACTACACCACATGCTGCTGGCCACCCACTCCTCCAATGGTGTCAGGTGGGGTACATCCTGCTGGCCCCCACTGGTGGCAGCACATGCTGCCCTGATGGCAGCCACCTTATCTTTAACCCACCTCCTGTCCATGCCAACCTTCTTCTTGCACTTCTACACAGACCACTGGTGTCTGCCCTGCTGATTGACAGCATGTGCCACCTCACCCCACGCCACAGCATGAGCCTGTAGTGTGCCCCGCTGTCCACTGAGCACCTGCTCCCTGTCGAGGTATGCCTCGAACAGGGCATCAGATTCAGTCCTGGTAAAGTTGGGCCTCGTCCTTCACACCCTTTGCTGCTCCTCATCTTCCTCTTGCTCGGTCATGCTCATGCCTGGGGGGATAGACAAGTGTTACCTTGGACTGTGCAGTCCCATACATCCCTCCCAGACCACTGTCCCCATGTCCCTACAGCATGCAACCAACCTCAAAGGACTGCAGTACCGATCCATGGCCTATGCATCCTCAGGTCACGTATTTATAGCGCAATGCATGCAAATGAGGGCAGGCACAACTGTAATGGGATGCTAATGCTGTGGATGTGCCGTGAAATGGCTCATGTGCCGATTTGCATATCCTGGCTGAATATCACACTGTTGCGCCTTGTGTAATGGTGTCGAGCGTGCTCAGGCCATGGCGCACCACTGTGACTTGCACAATCGATCTGCACCATGCACAAGCATGGTGCTGATGCTGACACTAGCAGTGCTACTGATGTGCTGTGCGAGGGAGGCAGTACAGGGCATGGCCACCACTGTGCCTGTGGCGCAAGTGCACTGTATGCTCAGGGGGCACTCGTGCCTTGGTGCGCCATGGGCAACATGGCACCAGAGTGTGGTAGGCCACTGCAAGGCATCACACACATGTACCCTACCGTGCTACATGCAGAGCTTCCCAATAACACTGTGGCGCTCCATGCATAGACAGACCCTTGACCCTGCAGCTGACCTTTCCTCCTAGGCACCATGCGTATGCATGGCTGCACCCCTATTGCACAGTCTGGTGCCAGCGCGACAGCTACTGGCAGTGCAGTACCACACTGCCTCAGCACGTGGGGCACATGTGCTACAGGGTGCCGTTTTGTGGCTGATAGCTACAGCACTATGACGTGCACCAGAGTGCCCGTGTGGACAGCGATTGAGCTGGCCAACCTGGTGGCATTGGTGGAGCCCCATGCAGGTGCTCTCTTTGGCCAGGTACCCTCCTGAGGCCATGGACAGCAGTGTGGCAGGAGGTGGCAGAGGGCCTTGAGGAGGCCATGGGATGCAGCAGGACCACTGAGCAGTGTCGCCACCTATATGGGGACCTCCAGCGGTGGGACCCCGACCGCCTAGGGTGACTTCAGGCACATGCCCTGTGGGGTGCCGTGCCACTCCTAGATAGGTGCTCCATCACATCACTGGTAGTATCTGTCTGTCCAGGTATCGCAGTGGTCATCAGGCCATGCTGTGGGGGGGGTGCCTGTATTGCCGGTGTTGGGGGTGCCTCATGTACATACTGCACCACCGCATCACAGCTGGGCTGTGCAGGCATGCACACAGCTAGGGGGGGCTATGTTACTGGTCTGTACTGATGTTATCCTCTCCATGTTTGCACTCTAGGCCCGGAGGATTACCGTAGGGCCCGGTTGGCCCATGAGTAGGTATGGCAGGATAGAACCGGAGGTGTGACCTTGCAGCCAGGGCACAGTGGTGGTGCCGGGGGTTAACAGCACCCTGCTGACCAGGACGCAGGTGAGTGCCGTGTTTTCCCGTACATCTGTGCATGGTGGGTTGTAGGGGTGGTGGTGGGGCATAGCCCCCTGCACATGGTCCCACTGCTGTGCACACCCCACGGTGCACTCTGCACTGTCCTGTGGGACCGCATGTGTGGGTGGGTGTTGCAGGTGGACTGTGCATGCACTGGGCACCTGGCTGTGCCACTGCCATCACACTGCATAGCTATGACACTGTATGGCCACGTTGGTGCTGTGCAGTGCATGGGCAGTGGGGGGTGTGCAGCGGTTTTCATGGCTATGGGTGCCTGGGTAGGCAGGTCATGTGGGTGGTCACATGCCATCACAGGGGCGAAGCCCACAGCTGTATGCCATGCATATTGGGTGGGTTGTGGGGTTCTGGCGGGTCACACATACTGACTCTGCTCCTTTGTCCTAGATGGACAATGCTGGACGACCCTGGAGCATCACATTCAGGAGATAATGCAAGTGACCCAGGCCACACTGGAGCTGCTGCAGGGCATGGAGCGGAGTGACCGGTGGCAGCACAGAAGGCACCACAGGGAGCGCATGGATGAGAGGGGCTGCCAGTAGGGCCTGCGGTGCCCACACTGTTCCTTCCCCTTCCTGGACTGTTCCTCACACCCCTTTGTCCCCCTACTTGCTATTTCCCTTTGCCCCATGCCTGCCCCCTCCGAGTTGTAGCCTTGTAACCCCCTCCCCCACTTTGTATACAGTGCTGTATATAGTTCTTGTTCATTCTGTTACCTTTTGAATTCTAGATAAGTTTCATACTACAACTGTGGTGGTCTCTGATTTGCAGCGGGCGTCTGGTGCCTTGCTGCAGTGGTGTGCATGGTGTTTGGGGGTGGTGTCGGCCTGGCCGTGGGTGTGTCTGCCAGAGCCCCTCCTCTGGTGTGGGTGAGAGCCATGGTCCCTGTCTCTAGTATGTGTGTGTTGTGCCCTGTGCACTGTATGCCTGTGTGTAGTGGTCTCAGGTGCATGTGCTGTGTCCCAGTCACCCCTGGCAGTGTGTGCCTGGCCTGTGCAGCTGTGCCCCTTGCATGTCTGTGGTATGCATGGTCATGCCAACCCCTCCACTGCATGCATGTCTGCTGGCATGACATTGGTGGCAGTCCATGCCAGCCACCCTCTGGGCACAGGACCCTGGCAGCTGGCATCCTGACTACTGGTCTATTGCACGACTGCCTCAGGTGACACTGTGGGCCGTGCTGTTGTTGTCCCCCTCCATGCTGTCGATGGTGTCTGGGGCGATGCCTGTGATCTGCTGTCTATCACATGTGCTCCAGCTGCATGCTGGCGGTGGACAGGTTTGTGGTGCATACACCACATGGCTAGTTCACCAGCACCATGGTGGTGTACAGGCAGTGGGTACATGGCAACATTGGACATGCAACAGCAGCATCTGTTGCCTCGCTTTGTGTGGCTCTGTGACGGGTTGCCCTTGGGACCAGGTGGGGGATTTGTTCGTGCCCTGTTTTGCATCCTGTGTGGCGCATGCCTCCATACACCAACGTGGGCCTCTGTGCTGTCTGGAGGGGCCAGTGCTGGGACAGGGTGTGTGCATGGGTGGGTGTACGGGGTGCCGTCCTGCAGGTGGTGGCATCCAGGGTGGGCCTTGTCACATGCGAGGTCCCTCGGGTACTGACGCAAGGTTGACCTCTTTGCTGTGCCACATTGGGGGCCATGCAGGGGGGCATTGTGTATGCTGTGGTGGCATCAGTGGCTGGTGTCACCTGCTGTGGGGGGATCATGGTGGAGCTGTCATGCATGGTGCCATGGGGCACAGGGATGCATTGTCACAGTGGTGGTGGTGGCATACCTTCGGTGCCATGCACTGTTTGGTAATGCTTCTGGGCCAAGTTTCTTGGGATCACTGTACAGGGGGTAGTCAGCATTGGTGAGGTGCTGTGGCATGGGAGGATCCTGCTCTCCTTGTGTTGCAGTCACTGTTTGCCAGGGGAATGAGCTTGGGCATCATGCCTCTACTGTTGGATCAGTGCTGGGTTCATGGGCTGGTGGTCCATTCAGCTCACCGCTGGATGTGCAGCTCATGGGGGGCCTTGGGGGGGTTGGTCTGTCTGGCCTGCTGCATGCTCCTCCACTTATGGCGCATCCATGGCTAGTGCACCCCTGTTTCCTGTCCTTGACTCTGCACATCCCTAGATGTGCTACTGCACATTGGCCCTGCTTCATTACGCATCCCTGATTGTACCATGAAGCATCGGGCATGATATTCAGCTGTGTTGCGAAGGCACACCTTGGCCTGCACTTGGTTTGAATATCGCATGTGTTGCACAATAGCGCACTGCTCTTGCGCCTGCTCCCGCTATTGCGCATCTTTTTGGCACAGTCTGAATATCCCACCCATGGGTATATAATGTCTAATTTCTAAATTCACTTTATTCTTAAGGGCAGAAAATGCTATAAAACCGTTATTCTCATAAAGGTGTTCTAATTGATACATCCATTTAGTTTCCCAGTTATTAAAAAAAATATATATATATATATATATTTTTTTTACATATATTTGGATAGTCCTTCTATACTGCATATGTATAAAAATTGATATTCTGATATTCTGCATAATGATCTCATGTGTCTTTTGCCAGGCCCTCACTGAAAGTTTGGTTGCTGCTAGGCATAATCTCTTTGTTTTGTTTTTTCCTGCATAAGATCTAAATAAAGTCTACCTGTAATATCCTTAAGAGGGGTGTAGGCTTCTTCTATTTGCATCCAACTGGAGAAATCCCCTGGTACAAACCATTTACTAATTTGTTCTAACTGTGCTGCCAAATAATACCATTTGAAATGAGGTAATTCTAGACCTAGATTGGTGTCAGAGTCATATAGTTTTTTTATTGAGACTCTCAGTTTTTTTGGTTTGCCATACAAGCATCTTTTTTTTTCCATGTTTTGAAAAACTTTGGGGGAACCCATATAGGGAGAACTTGAAATAAAAACAATAGTTTTAGTAATATGTCCATTTTTATTAAATGTTATTCTCCCTATAAGAGTAAGTGGAAGAGATGACCATCTGTCTAAATTATTATAGATTGTTTTCTATCACTAACACTGGTTCATAGTTTAGTTTAAATAAGTCGCTTCTATCATAAGTCATATAAATGCACAGTTATTTGAATTTTGTTTTTGCTAGTATCTCTCTGACAGCCAAAGGCTCATCAATATTAATGTCCTTTTCATAAAAAACAGATCCGATTTGCTTTGATTGATTTTATAACCAGAAATGTTAGCAAAATCTGAGATAATTTTCATTAATGGTTTTAGCGATGCAAATGCATCATTCAAATATACCAAGATAACATCCATATAAAGAGAAATTGTATGCATATTACCCTGTACTTTGATACCTTTCATTTTTTGGTGAATTAATTCTGCCAGAGGTTCTATGAATTTAGTAAAGAGTAATGGTGAGAGTAGGCAACCTTACCTCATTCCTCTTTGCAACTGTAAAGCCACTGACATTTGTTCATGGTTTCTAATTTTTGCTTTTAGAGTATGATATATCATATTAATCAATTTTATAAACCTTTCACCAAAGCCAAGATGTCTCAATACAGTCACTAAGAATAACCAATTAACCCTTTCAAATGCCTTTTTTGTGTCTAAGGCTATAAAGGCTGCATTCTCCAAAGTATTCTAATCTATTACACTTAGGGCCAGATATTCAAAACTTTGCGCTAGACAAAAACCGTTTGCGGAGGTTTAGCGCAGGATTAGCGCGGGTCTGCTATATTCAAAAGGCCAAATAGTGCGGGCAAACTGCATTAGCGCTGGGCAAAATTATAATGTATGCAAGGGGCAAACTGACATGAATACAGGCGCAATGCTATATTCAGCGACTAAGCGTAGCGCTAAATGGTTTCTTGTGACTTAGCGCGACCTTAACCACGTGTACACACGCCTGAAAAAGCTTGTCTTAACCCTGGGCAATCAGCTTTATGTGACACTATGGTTTTGCGCCGTGTTTGCACGGGTTTAGCGTGGGTTTTGCGTGACCCTCAACAAAGAAATATGACACATAGATAAAGCCAAACATAGAGAGGCGACAGTTGTTAACTGATGGCATCACAATGATGCCATCATTCTGCCACCAGTCCCAGCCATGCCAGGCAGTAGTGGTGACCCTGCTGCCAATGGACAGCATGGCAGTGTGGCCACACAGCACACACCTGCGGACCACACTTCTGTGGACACCAACATATGCCAGCACACACATGCAGCACTGTGGGCATGGAGGATGTTGAGGGGAGTATGTATGGGTGGCGAGGCTGTGCCGCAGACCAGGTGTGGCCACAAGGCTGGGACACATCATGCAGTGCACTTGGGCCAGTATTGGGAATACCCCAACACCAGTGTGCCTTTCGGATAATATACCCCCCGGCCACATACGCACAGCTGTACAACTGCCACAGCACACAAAGCTAGAAATGTACATGTCTGTGGGCATCCCATGCCACAGGTACAGCATCTGTGGGTCACACAACAGCGTAACAGTAATGTCCACTGTCAGTAAACACCTGCAGGTTGGGCCTCTCACTGTGTATAGTGCAGTCATCATCACTGCCCTACACACCATAGGCAATGCTGTGTCCACACACTACTGGCCCCCTGCTACTTTAGTTTCTGCTGTGCACTGTAGCATGACCTACAATGTGACAGTTGCATGCAGCACCACCACCATCTGTGCCTATGCTGTGTTGTCCCAGTACTGCAGGCAGCAGCGCATGTGGAAGTAGTGTTCAAAACTGTATAATATTCCCCAAGCTGTTTGGCGCAGCGCTAACATGTTTGCGCGGGTTTAGCGCAGGGCTAAACAGTTAGCCCGGTGCAAACTGCATGCAAATCAGGGCATAATGAGATGCTAATCTGGATGTTTGCCCACAGACTACCTAAGTAGGCTTATTTGCATGTCACTTTTGAATATGGCAAAGTTTAGCGCCGGGCAAATGTTTTTGCTCCGGGCTAACGGTTTAGCCCTGCGCTAAACCCGCGCAAACATGTTAGTGCTGCGCTAACAGTTTGGGGACTATTTTACAGTTTTGCACACTGTACTTTCACATACACTGCTGCCTGCAGCTGTACTGGGTCCACGAATTTGCTGGCGCACACATTGGCCGCATAGTTCATCTCTACCTACCTTCACATCGCTGTGCGCTGTGTTGCTGCTGCTGGTTTGCACTTCCTGGTTGCCATATTCAGAGCTGTCTTATTCCAGGGCTAAGTTTGCCCTGCACTCCCAGCCCAGTTTGCCTGGCCTCATTCCCATGCTATATTCAGAAGCTGTTTGCCCTGGGCTATTCCTTTTGAATATAGCTTGCTCTGTGCTCCGGGCTAAGTTTACCCGCCGGGCAGTGCTAATTTTGCCCCGGGGCAAAGTTTTGAATATCTGGCCCTTAGTGTTCTACTAATATTACTTTTCATCCTTCTACCCCAGATGAAGCCAGTCTGATCTGAGTGGATAATTTTCGTAGTAATTTTTGCAAGTCTTTTTCCAAATATTTTGATGAATATCTTGTAATCAGTAATTAATAAAGATATTGGCCTATAAGAAGCACAGTTTGAAGCCAGTTTTCCAGACTTTAATATTAGAGTAATTATGGCTTCACCAAAGGTAGAAATAATCTGTTTCTGCATCCACAAACTATTGAAAAGATTCAGCATGAACTACGATAACGCTTCTTTAAAAAGATTATAGAATTCAGCTCCTAGACCATCTGGTCCAGGAGCAGTGACATTTTTCAGATCTGAAAGAGCGTCCAAAATTTTTTATGAAGTAAATTCTATATCCATGGTCATTTTATCCTGTTAAGAAATTGGTGTTAATTCAGTACTAGACAGAAACTATATGATCTTCCCTTCCAAAGGTTCTATATCTCTAGACTATAATTATTGTCTTCATGGTATCAATCTTCATGGTAGACTTGCATATCAGTCCTGCCTTTTCACAAAGAAAATGTACCTTAGACTTACACACCCTGCAACACATGACTTAATGATACCTACAGCTATCTCACGCTTCACACGCAGTTCCCTCAGATCATCGTATATCGAAACTTTCTGCCATACCTCTCAGGGTCAATGTGCCTTCTATACCAGAGCCCCATCACTTATAAATAGCCTTCCTCCTGAAATCACAGATGAGAACAAGCTGAGCCCATACAAAAGTAAACTTCACCAGCACCTTAAAGATCATAGCAAATGTGACTGCTTCACTTTGGTTGGTGGTTCTCCGCCACCCTCTCCTTCCCATGGCCCCTGTCACTCCTACATTTTTCTTCCCACTCCACCATCCCACAACACTCCGCATTCTACTCTCACCTCCCTTCTCCTGTGTCTCTCCTGCCTCTCCCCCTCACTCCTAAATTTTTCTTCCCACTGCACCCTCCCACCACACTCCCTGTTCCACTCTCACCCCCTCTCCTATGTCTACCGTACCTCCCTCCCAGACCGCCTCCATGTTTACCCATCCCCCACCCTCTTTCCACTCTCTCTCTCTCCCCCTCTCCTATCCCCTTTTCTCTCCTAACTGCCAACCCATAGGCACCTCCCTTTGTTCTCCCTCTATCCCCTCCCCCCTTGAACCCACTCCTGCTCACACACCCTTGTCAGGACCCCTCTGTTACTCCTCCTTCCAGCCCCCCTAGCACTTTTGCAGTCATAGCACTTTTGACAATGTCATTACCTGACTGCCTAACTACCCTCTCCTCTCCTTTCACTATTCATGTCTCTCCTCATCTCACACCCCTATTGTATCTTCTTTATACTAGGCTTATGTATACCTGTCCCATATTGCCTGCACCACACACATTTTCTGTTAATGTATTTTTATGCCAATTTATCCTTGTTTTATATTCTCAGCTGTTTGTTTTTTGCAATGTTTTGCTTACGCGGAACCTTTTTAAATGAACCTCTGGTTCAAAGGTATTTGTAATACCAGTACTCAATAAATAAATAAATAAAATAATAAAAAAATTGGTAACATTTCTGAAATATCTCATTTAGGGCCTAAGATTCTTGTATCTTGACCCGTGTTCATCTATGATTTCATTTATTGAGTTTAATGCTTTTTCTGAGTGGATTTGATATGACAGTAATTTTCCTGTTTTCCCTCTGAAACTAATACAAGGATCTGGCTGTAAGGATTGCATTTGTGGCCCAATTTTCTGTAATCTTATCTATCTTGTCTTTCAACATCAGAACCTTAGTCAAATCTTCCTGAGCAGAGGTAGTTATAAGTTATGCTTCCGCGGGGATCACGTGATGCTGCAGCCTGAGTAGCAGGACCGAGTCGGAGCTCCTACTATTCTAAGCTCATTTCGTGTTTTAAACTGCCTGGAAGGAAAATTAGCAAAATCGCAAAAGAAGTCTGTGTTGCTGAAGTGATGGTGGAGCTGACTGGCATTGAAATATGGAAGCAGAAATGAAACCCGCGATGCCCCGGCACACCCCGCCTGTCTCCCCCGAGAAATCCGGGAAGAGACCCAAGGTCCAGTTGTCAGGAGGTGGTAAGGCAGGTACTACTACAGCCTTGAAAATGCTGGTACCAGAAACAACACCTCTTACACTGGAGCTTTTCCGAGTGGAATTGCAGCCCCTGAGGGAGGATGTGAAAACAGTGGTACCGAGATTAAGCAACTGACAGGGGCTCTGGAGGAGCTAAACATCAAAGCAGCTGATGCAGAGGTCAGAATAACCTCTACAGAGAAGTGGACAAATCGTATTGAGGAAACCACGGTCAGCAACCGTCAGCGCATCAAGAAACTTGAGCAAAAAGTTGAGGATCTAGAAGGAAGATCCTGAAGAAATATCGTTGTCACACTGGGAATACCTGAAAAAGAAGAAGGCCAAAATGTAATTATGTTCATGCAGAAGCTATTTGAAAAGCTCACCGATCCCTCCCTCTACGGAGCCACATATACCCTCAAGAGAGCTCATCGGGCGTTGCGGCCTATTCCAGCTCCTGGCCAGCAGCCCAGACCCCTGCTAGCCAAATTGCTAAATTACCAGGAAAGGCAGCACTTGCTCACCAAGATAAAGGAATTAGAGCAGGTCCTTTGGGAAGGCAAGAGAATAAGAATTACTCAAGACCTACAGGCTTCTGTACGGCAGTGAAGATCCCTTTTTCACCCGGTGGTGACCAAGCTGATTGCGGCAGGTATAAAATTTCGTATGGGGTACCCGGCCCACTTTCAAGTAATGGTGTAGGGGGCCTGGGTATCCTTTGAGGATGTGGACTCAACCACGAAGGCTCTGCAAAAAGAATTCCCCAACCTTTTCAAGCCTAAGTAAGGTGGTCTGCAGGTGAAGATCGTTAGAGAGCGACTCAACAGGGTCAGAGATCTACTGTGGAAAAGGCAGACTTCAAAGACATAAACAAGTATATTCTCTTTTTTTTTCCTTTTCAATATTACAGACTTATTGCTGTACCTTCCATTATAGAAGACTGATGGACTCAAGAGTTCTTTCCAAGGCTCGTCTAGTTTGAACCTTTTGGGAGGGGAGGAGGGGCTATCTCGGGGATACTGTATGTGGTAAAAGATTAGCTTTCAGATAGAGAAAAGTTCATTTTTAAGCCCCATGTAGACATTTGTAGTTTATTATAAATGCATGTTAAACGGGGCGTGGATTGATGGCGATAGTGTGGGTTCAGCTCCCCTAGGAAGAAACGAGGGTGGATGCGGAGTGCCCCAGGTGAAACCACAATGGGGATTTTCATTAGTGGCCTCCCAGGGGCCAGATATGTATGCTCTGGGTGTGATGCCCAGTCATGGCTACCTATTGTAATGCAGCACTCCCCATGAAGGCATGAGTCTAGGGAGTCTTGGGATGATGGGAGAGCAATGGCTGTGGACCGCAGCGGGACTTGCCGCATCACGTAACCATGGCAGGTGGGAGGAGATGTTTTTGGTGCATAGGTTCAGTTAACAGGTTAGGAGGTATATCTTTTAGAGGAGTGGAGGGTGGGAAGGGCTGGGACTGGGTTACTAGTGGAAGGGTAGGAAGGAGTGGGTGGGAATTTTGGTGTTTGTTTATGGTTTCTTTGGGGAACGGAGAAGAGGGGGGATTGGGGAGGGTTATGGGGGGCCTCAGCACAGCTCAATAGGGATTGGTGTGAGGATATGCTACCGGGGGTTTCATTTAAAATATGCTTTTGTTATATATTTAATGAATATGGCTAATATCATAAAAACTGCTACTTGGGATGTCAATGGCCTGAGGCAGCGTGTCAAACAATATAAAGTCCTTAAACATCTGGATCTGTTATATATAGACATAGGGGTTATACAGGAGTCTCACCTGCTAGGATCGGGGGTTAATTGTATGAGGCGCCTACAGATCGGGCATGTTTTCTCCACTGAAGGGACCACCAATAGTGCTGGGGTCCTAATAGTGATCAACAGGAAGATTCCTTTTGTAGTGAAACAAGTAATTAAGGACCCACAGGGTCATTTCTTGTTTATTCACGGTTATTTATATGCCACTGAACTTGTTCTGGGATCTGTGTACGGGCCCAATCTAGATTCCCCTGACTTCTTTGTGAAGTTAGTCTATGTATTACAACCTTTCTTAGCACTGCCGATGGTTATAGGGGGAGATATGAATGTAGTGGTGGACTCTTCAGTGAACCGCTCCTCGTCCACTGGCAGAGCTCGCTCACCAGCCCAAAGAGCTCTGTCTGAGTTCTTGGAGTTGTATGCTCTGTGTGATGTCTGGAGAGTGCTCCATCCTTTGCAGAAGGAATTTACCTTCATATCCCCTGTGCACAACACAGCATCTTGTATTGATTATATATTCCTTTCACATAGTTTCCTTCCCAGGGTGGTTGAAGCCCTCATACAGCCAGGTCCACCTTCCAATCATGCATTGGTGGTGTGTCAACTAGTGCCCCTCCCTTCTCCCAAGAAGCCCCTCAGGTGGAAGGTTAATAACTACATGATAAAGGAAGATAAAATGGTCCAAGTAATTAGTGAGCATATTCATCAATTCATAGGAACCAATTCTGGCTCTGTGGAGAGGCCTGATATGCTCTGGGGAGCCTTCAAGGCATCCATGAGAGGGGCCTTAATTAGCTTAGCTACCTTCCGGAAGAAAGAAAAGGTTAGAAAGTTGAAAGGAATATTACAGGAAATTTAATATAAAGAAGCAAGGGTAGGTTCTCCATTATCTGAGCTTGAAAAGCAGGACTTAGTCAGACTCAGAGAGGACTATCTAGAATTACTGAGAGACAAAGCAGAGTTTGAGATCCTCAAGGCCAAGGCAGCATATTCAGACATGGGAGAAAAGGCTGGAAAGCTGCTGGCACTGAGGATTAAACAAATAGAGGCAAACAGACACATTTTGGCAATCTGCTCCCCAACAAACAATATGCTCCGGACAACAGCGGAGGAGATAGTCACAGAGTTCCAGAGGTACTATGCTAATTTGTACAGTGCCAAAGATTCAGTATCTGACACTGGCATGAATAGCTACCTGGGGGTATCTGGACTATCCTCTCTGTCGAACACCCAGCAGGATCGATAGACCTCTCCAATAACTGCAGAGGAAATCACCAGAGTTGTAATGGCGTTGCCCTCAGACAGGTCACCTGGCCCAGACGGGTTTTTGGCCAATTTTTACAAAACATTTTAAACCTATTGCTTCCTATGTTAATGTTCCTTTTTCAATATATTTTATCTGGTGCACAAATGGATCCAGCCTTGTGGGAAGCTTTAATTGTTTTAATTCTGAAGCTTGGGAAGAACCCGGAATTACCGACAAGTTACCGCCCTATATCACTAATGAATCAGGACATTAAAATTCTAGCCAAGATATTGGTGGACCGTCTGATTTTAGTGATCCTCAATTTGATAGGGCCAGAACAAGTTGGGTTCATGAAGGGATGCTCCTCGATGGACCATCTTAGAACTCTGTCGCATGTCCTCTCCGTAACAAGAGACGCTCCCTACCTGGCAGCCCTAGTCTCATTAGATGCAGAGAGGGCATTCGACAGGGTGGATTGGAATTTTTTATTTAGGGCTTTGAGTGCTTGCAAGATCCCACAGCCTTTTCTGAGCTGGATTAGAACTCTTTACTCCGCCCCATCAGCCAGAGTTATGGCTAATGGAGCAATCTCCGAAAAGTTCCCACTTTATTCTGGCACCAGGCAGGGATGTCCCCTTTCACCGCTACTCTTTATTATATATTTAGAGCCCCTGGTCCGCTGGATTAAGCAATCCTCCCAGATCCAAGGGGTGGTTATCCAAGGACATGAGGTTAAAATATCAGCATACGCCTATGACTTACTTTTGCAGTTAACAAATCCAGATAAGTCGATACCGGCGTTACTGGAGGTGGTCCAGGAGTTCACTACGTTCTCTAATTACAAGTTAAATGTCGACAAATCCTCGATGTTTCCACTCAACTACAGGGTGGTTAAGTCG
Organism: Neoceratodus forsteri; assembly: GCA_016271365.2. Classification (NCBI taxonomy): domain Eukaryota; kingdom Metazoa; phylum Chordata; order Ceratodontiformes; family Ceratodontidae; genus Neoceratodus; species Neoceratodus forsteri. The sequence goes on from JADMNL010000022.1 coordinate 663,219,159, forward strand.
CTAGCCAACCAATGTGGTATGTCCTGGACTCCGAACTTCTTAAAATATCTGGGCATTCAGGTGGTAAGAGAGCCGGCTCAGCTCCTAAAGCTGAACCTGGATGAGTTAGTTAAAATCTTAGAGGTAGACTTGAAAAGGTGGCCCAAGTTACCCATTACACTCTGGGGACGAGTAAACCTTATCAAGATGAAACTTTTCCCCAGAATTTTTTACCCATTACATTTGCTCAATGTGTGGATTCCTAGTTCCTGGTTCTGTAAAGTTAATGCAATAATAACACATTTCATCTGGGCCAAAAGACAGCCCAGAATTGCATATTACAAACTGGTCACCCCCAAGAAAAGAGGAGGTCTCCGCCTCCCATCGCTGGTATTTTACTACTGGGCGAGTCATATGGTGAAATACTTGAGGTGGTTCGAGAACGTGGGGGAAACCACCCCAGAAGCAAGCCTTCCGATGTGGCTGTGAAAAGAATTAACTTCTATTAAGCAGTGCGGTCTGGCACCAATATCGTTGTTTCATATAAGACCGAGTGATCTTCCCCCGCAGTTGAAACGCACCCCAATGGCGATTTCGGTGAAGGTGCATGCACAGATATGTTCTAGCATGGAGTATAGGCAGATGACCGATTTGACCCAACCTGTTTGGGGCAACCCCAATATAAAAATAGAGAACAAGCCAATCAGGCACAACTGGCTCCCACAATTAAATAACGTCAGGCTTGCCCAATTGGTGGCTCAGGACGGCTCATGGCTCGCAGTGACTACTATTTTAAACAGATTTGATATACCTACTAAATTTATTTTCAAAGTTTATCAGCTTAAACACTTATTAGCAAAAAAGTTTGGGCCACTCCCATCCCTCCCAGACAGGAAAAAGTTTCAGGACATATTGCTGACACTAATAGGACATCGACACTTGGTATCTGGTATTTACAAAAGCTTATATACTTGTAAATACCCTGAAGTATTTATACCAAAGACATACTGGGGAATGTATTTTCCTAACCTAGAAATAGACAGGGTAGCTCTTTGGAGGAACATTCACAGATATATTACGCAGGATAGGTTGAGACTGACACAATTTCATATCTTGCATAATATGTATTACACTCCCCAGAAGCTCCACAGGTTTGGTCTTACAGACTCGGTCTCATGTTCCAGATGTGGACAGGAGGAGGGGACATTATATCATATATTCTGGTCGTGTCCGAAAGTTGCTACTCTCTGGGATGATATCCGTCAGAGGTTGGATCTTTTCAAGCCCGAGGTGTGCCTGTTGGGAGATTATGCTTCCATACCAGTTGTATCTAGAAGATATCACATGGCTTTAATTTCATTATCAATCAAAAAGGTTGTCCTTAGGCACTGGAAGGACAGTGAAGACATTTCTTTTCCGGAGTGTCTTAAAGAGATCTTGGCCAACCTTAGAATAGAGAAAATGGTGGCTAGTTTAAATAATAGGTTGAATAAATATAAACGAATTTGGGAACCCTTGTACTCGCTGCTTTGCATTTAGGTTACTCCTCCAAAGAATCACTTAGGTTATCCTGGTGGATATTTCAGATAATCCGAGCTGTGCTGGGGAGGAGGAGTGTGAGGTGGGGTCAGGGGGTGGGGGAGCAGCTTCATAAATAGCTGTCTACGAATATTGTATATATGATTTCCATAAGTGCTGTATGGAGTTGCTCTCATGTGTAATTGTGAAAGTCAATAAACTTTGAATTATAAAAAAAAAAAAAGTTATGCTTCCGCATTGGCTAGTTCTTGTTCCAAATGATTTATAAGGTGATTTTTCACTTTATTCATCCGTATTGTATATGAAATATATTATCCCCTCACATATGCTTTAGATGAGTCCCACACACATCCCCATGTTACCCCTTGACTTAAATTAAATTCAAAATATTCTTTAATTTCTTTTTTAAGTAGAGTAATAACATTTTGATCTTGAAGCAATTTGGCATCCCTTCTCTACTGTTTATTCTTCTTCTGCTGTGTCTCAGAATTTAATGTTATAATTATAGGGGAATGATCAGAAAGCATTCTGGGCTCATATTCTATTGATTCTATATAAAACGTTATTTGACACTAGTCAAAATTCTATACGTGAATAGGAGTTGTGTGGGTATGAGTAAAAGGAGTAAGTTTCTTTTTCAAAGAAATCATATTTATATAGAGCAATGAAATTCAATTCTTCTATAAAGCCAGAGGCTGTAGTAACTGCCCTTTGTTTCTTTTCTATTGCTCTTGGACTTCTGTCTATAGATCTTAAGGTCAGAATAAAGTGTCCTACAATGAAATAAGATCCAGGAAATTATACTAACTCTAAAAAAAAATCTGTAAAATAGTCTTCCAAGTTAGGAACATAAATACTTGCCACAGTAAAGTCTGAGGAAACAATGTTTATATTCATAATGTTGTATATCCCTTCTAGATCAGCATAAACTTTTGAGATGCTTGCTTTTAATCTCTTATTAATAAGTATTGTGGTACCCCTTGCTTTTGAGGAAAAAATTGAATATGGACCATGTGCACAGACCAGCTTACTAAAATAGCCATAATCTCTTACTGTAAAATGAGCTTCCTGTAAGAGTAAGATATCGACTTGCCTCCTTCTAGTATAGTTTTTTAGATTCTTCATTTTTATCCTCTCCCTAGCTCCATTAATATTTAAGGACATTATAGTGATATTATTCATGCCTCAGAGTTAAGGTTTAAGACTAATTTATTCCCAGCCAGAGAGTCACCCCTCATACATTCTCTTTACTTGTTTGTTCTTGATTCATTTTGGCTATCTGTATTTTTTCTTTTCTTATTCCTTTCTTCAACTGTATAGCTAAGATATAAACAAAAAAGCGACGCTCCCCTCCACCCCCTGCCCTATCTTCCCTTGCTGTGAGCTTACAGGATTATACTTGTGTTTGTGAAAAAATACTCTTATTAGAGCCCTGATTAACAAGGCAGAACAAGATGAAGCCAAAACCTACATATGGCCCTAAACCATGTATACTGTGGCTCACCCCCACCCCTCCATTTAAGTAAGCAAGCTGTGCCTTTGGCTCTGGTCACCAAAATTCGTGTCCAGGTCATAAGCAGAGGGGTTGAGTAGCTCTTTCCCAGGAGCAGAGAAGAGAAAGTTTCAATAGATCAGTACACCATATACATTGCCTTGTTATTTGTTTACTTCTTCAAAACTATTCATTTATTTTTCTTTCTTTCGTTAGTGCACCTCACACTTCTGTAAATATTTTACCTCCAGAGTAATTAAAAAGCACTTGGTTAACAGCTTTTTCTGCTTCACTGGGGAGTTAAAGAGTTTCAGCCTTTCCTGCAAATACACTTTCATTTTTGCTGGCGGTATCATCATGAATTTAATACCATGTGAGTTCAGCAATTTTTTCACTAATGCATTAGATTTTCTTTTACTCAAAACTTCAGGCAGAAAGTCAGGGTAGAGTTGGACTGAGATTCCAGCGGCATTTAAGCCTATCTGTAATCTGGTCTTTCTGAACAGCACTTCCCTGTCCAAGTAATTATGTGGGTTAATGTAAACAAACTGGGTTGCTTACCCTTATATTTAGGGTTATTGCTACCTTGATGTGCTCTGTCAAGCTTCACTTTGTTATCTGGGTAAGTCCTGCCAAGGGCCTGTAAAACCAGTTTTTCAAAGAATTCATGAGGATTGTGGCCCTCTACCCCTTCAGGTATGCCACCAAGTTTTAAGTTATCTCTTCTAGCTCATGTCTCAAGCTCCTCCATCCTTTGCTTTAATATATCCAGCTCATCAACAGAGGATTTAATTTGCTTCTGTATGGGTTGGATTTTGTCTTCAGCCAATTCAACCCTCTTCTCCAACTATGTGGTTTTCAAAGTTAAAGCATTTATTTTCTCAGCAAAACGTGATACTGTATTAGTGAGGGATGCAATTGATTGATTAAGACCAGCGAAACCCTGTCTTGTTTCTTGTAAAAGGGTCTCATTTATTACCGTTACTTCTGCATCAGGTTGTTTCTGTATAGGGCTTTTGTTTGTTGAGCTTTTCTTTAGTAATGCATCTCTTTTTGCCCTTTCTACTTCCTGTGGTAGTTGTTGCTGGTTCTGCTCCATTACTGATCTATTCAGTGCTGTAGCAGAATCATTCTCATAGGAATTCACCCATTCCTGTGCAACATTTAAGAAAGACAAATTTTAATTATTATCAGTGGTGTCCTGGTTTAAAAGCTCAATGTCTGACCTTCTAAGGGAAGAGACAGGTTTTATTGCATTGGCCTCTCTCTCTCTCTCTGTTTTTTTAAAAAGTGATGCTGGAGTAGCACTTGCTGTCAATAACAATGCCTAGCCCCCCCTTTCCTAAAAGCCTGCTTTGTGCTGCTTTGTGCTCCCAGCCCCGGTCCTTGACTTCAGGGCTCAGGCCCTAACCCTAAAACTATCTCCTGATCCCTCTAGGGGTCCCATCTACCTGACTACAGCTTACATACCCTCCAAAAAATCAAGCACAAGCACTAGGCCCACCAATCGATTATCTTACCTCCCTACCCCACTCCTCCGACCAAATCCTTGTGGGGGACTTGAACATCAATTGGCTCAGCCCTTTATCCACTTCCTCCCGTGACACCTTTATAGCCATCGACCTAACCCAACTAGTCTCCCAACCCACTAGAGTGAATCCTAGAATGGGCTCTAGCACACTCCTGGATGTGGTCCTCACAAACCGCCCTAACCGCATCCACAATATCCAAATCCTCCCAGACTGCCTTAGCAACCACTCCCCCGGTTCTCTTCCATTGGTCAGCCTCCTTGCCCAAACCCACAGCACAAACTACCCTTTGGTGACATCTTAGACCTGGTGGGCTGAAAGGCCTTAAGCAACTCCTAGCCCTCATAGACTGGTACCCTATACTAAATGCCCTGGATATTGACACTGCTCTTACCTTCTTTATCCACACCTTCAACTCTGCTTGCGACATTTTTGCACCCATAACTGCACGCCGGTCCAAAGTAAGGCATGCCTCCTGGATTACCCCCACCCTGAACCAACTTCTTAAGCACAGGGACAATCTGTGGCACATTGCCATGGAAACAGGCTGCCCAGCTGACAGGCTGGCCTATGCTGCTGCCCGGAACAAATGTACATGGGCCATCTGCAAAGTGAAGGCTGAGCACTATCAAGCCTCCCTCACTTCCTCATGGGGGAATGCTAGGACCTTCTGGGACAACATTAAGCAGCTGAATGGTGGCACGCGTTCCTCCCCCCACCTTCGCTTATCAACATTAATGGTTCGGTCTCCTCAGACCCTGTCCTTATTGCCAACCACCTCAACAAATCTTTCACAGACCTTAGCCCGGTGCTCCCTGATAATTTCTTCACTCCCTCCTCCAGGTCTGTCCCTATTCTCCCACGCCCTTGTTCTACCTGCTTGGGTCTCTGCCTAGGAAGTCAGACCTTACCTACTCAAGGTCTTAAAGAGTAACAGAATTGGCAATGACTCCCTTGATCCCAGTCTTCTCCATTCAGGTTCTGGATCTGGTTATCTCACCAATCACCAGCCTCTTTAACAAATCCCTCTGCCTGGAAGATAGCTACTGTAACCCCAATACACAAGGGTGGTGATAGGACCCTCCCTAGCAATTATCAACCTATCTCAATCCTCTCTCCTCTCTCTACGGCCTTAGAAAAAGTTGTGGCCACCCAAATCTCTGAATACCTCGATAAATATAGCAACCTCTGCCCAGAACAACATGGTTTCAGAGCAGGCCACAGCACCAATACTGCCCTCCTGGAGTTCTCTAACTTTCTTCACACCTCATGGACTCTGGCTCCCTAGCAGGTGCAGTGTTCATTGACTTATCAAAAGCCTTTGATACTGTCTCCCACCCCCTCCTGCTAACTACCCTTAGTCACTTAGGCTTTGCCACTGGGCCTGTTTCCTGGTGCTCCAGCTACTTAGCCCACTCACAATGTGTGAAAATCAATGGGAAACTTTCCAGCACCTGCCCTATCCGCTCCGGAGTCCCTCAGGGCTCCATTCTTGGGCCCTTGCTCTTTTCCCTTTTTCTCAACTCCCTGCCCAGTGTATGTACTGGTAAAATCCTTCTTTACACAGATGATGCTGTACTCTTTGCCTCCGACCGTAATCCCATCTCACTTCAGAATTCTCTGCAGGAATCCTACAATGACGCAGAAGCCTGGTTTACTGAGCACAGACTCATAATTAATCTAAAGAAAATCAAAACCATGCTCTTTGCCCATCCCCAGAACAAATCCAGTAACTATCCTCTCGCAGTCCACTCCACCTCTAAACTCCCTATTGAGTTAGTTCACTCTTATAAATACCTAGGTATAACCTTGACCCTCCCTCTTTTCATGCCCACATCTTCGCTTGCCTCAGCCTCTAACACTCGGCTGAGTATCCTCTATCGTCATAAAAACTGCCTCCTCACGGATGCCCTCCGACTTGCATTCACATCCTCTGTTCTATCTCTGGTAGACTATGGCCTACCTGTGTATGGTGCAGCAGACCCGACTGCCCTGCACAAGATCCACCTCACCTTAAACAAGGCCTGCAGGCTCATAACTGGGGCTCCTAGTCTAACCCACACTTGCCGTCTTTACACCATGGCTAATCTACTCAACCTAGATGAGTGCCTCAAATACCAAACCTGCCTCCTAACAAAAAAAAATCACTCCTTGGGCTATCCCCACCGGGTCTGTCAACCACTATCCACTGTGCAAACCCTACAGTGCATACCCGCATATCCCGCAAAACTGCACTGGTTATACCGAGGGCGAGAACCTCGCAAGGTCAAAGGGCTTACCCCTACAGAGCCCCCTGTTGGTATAACACCCTCCCCGCCGGAGTCACTGATGCCGCCTCGTTATCTTATTTTAAACTAGTCTTAGAAATCACCTGTTCTCAACACGCAGCTGTACCTGCCTCTAAGCCTCCTCCTATCCTTCCAGACAAAGCTCACTGAGCCGCTCTATGACTTTCTGTCCAGCTCTACCTTTACTTGCTACTATCTTCACCACACTCCTCTTCTGATGTCTTCCACCCAGCCTTACCTTTATTCTGCCCACTGAATCAATCTCCATGTAACTATTGTATATTGTCTGCTCTGTAAAGAGCACATGTAAGCCTGTTGTATACTGTGTTTGACAAATGCCTGTATTTTTTGGCTGATTCCTAAATGTACTCAGATTTTTTGTCTGCCTTGATGTTTGTTTCTTGCACTGTTTTGTCCTCACTGTGACGAGGTACCTTTGTAAATAAACCTCTGGCTCAAAGGTTGTTAAACTGATGTTCTAATAAATAAATAAATAAATTACAGGGGTCTAGTTCAATTAGTTTTGTTAGTTTCTGGTTAACAGTACCCATTCCTTTACCATCCAGCTTATGCTGCATGGCTTGTACTTGTGTTTCAGTGGTGGAATTCCCCAGTGTAAGACAGAGTTGAGTCGGGAGTATTTTTTACGTTTTGAGATTTATCTTTTTCAGCTAAATCTAGCTCATTAACAGCAACTTTGTTTGCCTCTTTCATCTCCGTGGAAGGGTCCACCATTACTAATTTCATAGGGAAGTCTTTCTTAGGGGATGGCAATTTATGACTCTTGCATGCCTTTTTATCACTGTAAATAGCTTCCCTTACTTCAGTGACTGAGTGAAATCTTTTCAACATACTTGCCACAGCACATAACTTACAAATGACAGTGCAGTGTTCTACCTCAAGATATAACAACATAGAAAAACAGCAGCTTACCCAGAGCATCTTTCTTGTTTCTTTTCAACCGCACATAAGTTTTCAACATACCAGCTCACCACCTCATTGTATCAGCCAACAAACTCCATATTAGAAGCATTAAGTGTTCTCTCTGCTTCCCAATCGATCAGCCCATCCACCATCGTGTGCATGCTTCCCAATGAAGAATCACATCCCCCACATAGTTAGTGGGTGGTGATGATCTGTGGGGGTATGAATACCAAGGAGTATGTTTAAGTTACTTGAGCCTCCTCACCCAAGGACTCACAGCCTGGTTGCACTGGGAATGTTACTGCACTGCAACAACTTATGGTGCCAGAGATGCATTGAGACATGCACAACAATTCATAAAAACCTAGTGGATTTTCAGATGGAGCAATGGGGGATTTGAGTAGACCCTGCTCATCAAGTCTAATACAGAGAACCAGCAGCTCTCATGCAAACACTTTAGTGCATCTTGTATTTGGGGCATAGTGAACTGACCAGGTACAGTCTGCTTCTTAAAAGTTTGGTTGTCCATCATCCAGATAGTCCTATTATTCTTTCTGACCACAATGCTAGGTGATGCATGCAGGCTCATTCAAGCTCTCTTCAGTGTCCAAAATTCCTAAATGAATGGTAATGTCATCCAATAGTAAGAACAAGTAGTCAGACAGGTAATACTGTAAGTCATGATCCTTTTATGAATTTGGGACAGTGAAGAGAGCATGATTACTCTACCATGGGGAACTTTTTTTGTTTCTAGGTATCTGTATCTTGATAATTTGAAGGTTTGGAGAATAAAGGGAGGTATGGTGCAAGAGGTTGGGTAGGGTGGGGAGTTGTCACTTGAATTTGGTTGTCAGGGTAATTTGCAGGGGTGATGAGTTGGGTGGGATGCAATTAGAAATGGATGGGGGGATTTATTTTATAATACTACCACATTTACATGTTAAGGAAACTGCACCGGGATTGTGGGGGAGAGGAGGGAGGTGGGTGGTAGGGTGGGGTATGGTGTGTGGACATTGTTTTATTTTTTCCATAGACGTTTTCACCCTCCAGAGCCTTGTCAGGTGGCTTTGGCCTTCTTGATGGAGGAACTCTCTCTCTCTCTGGTCCTGCTGCTCCAGCCCTTGCTGATCCCCAGGGTTCCCCCAGGTATTGCCCCCAATGGCAGGGCCAGGAAGGAGGTTGCTGGCTTATCCTACCCTCCGGAGACCCAATCCAGAGATGTCCCTCAGTAGCGGTGTACCATCATCAAGCCTGCCAGGCTCATTTTCCTCCATTACCCCTCCCCTACCAACATGAAGATGTCAGATCAAGCCTCCTGACTGACACTGCCCTCCAGCCATTGCCAGAGGGCAGTCAACGAACAGGACTACAAGTCTTCTTCCCCCCCTGAGAGAGGAGAGCAGTCCTCTGGATGCTCAATCCTCTCTCCCCCATCCTGACCACCAGTGGCCCAGGCTTGTTCTCCAACCCGGGTCGCCGGCGAGGCAGGAAGTGTAGTGACCAGCTCCTCTACCTCTAGCACCACTGGGCCAGCTGTGGACATTGTTTTTGAAGGTCCTAGTTGTGGGAGGTGTAGGGTCTTGGTGGTATAGTGGATGGGGGGTTTAACTGTTAAAGTAATGTTTTTCTTTTTAAAAAAAAAGCACTTTTCACACATTTCACTGGTGAAGTGCTACTTTGTCCAGTAAAACTATGAGTAGTGGCACTTTGCCACAGTTTCACAATTGAAGTTCCACCATGTGTAGTTTCACAGGGCCAAGGTGGGCACTTCATATAGGTGAAAGCTATGTGAAGTGCACCACTAGCAAAGTGAAGTAGGGAGAACATTGCAAAGTACTTCATAAAATGATTTCCCACAATTTCTCCTATATCTAGTCGTAGGACACCTGCTCCCTTTACATAAGGTATCAAGCCCTTCCTGTGTTCTTGTTCTACCTTGTGCATCATCCCATGCAGAACTGCGGCCTACCTATGAACACCCTGCAGATGCCAGTGCTGCTCTTCTACTCTTTGGATGCCCCCCCATGGGGACAGTGGTGTTAGCACAGTTTAATTTTACACTAAAGGCCTGAGTACCAAAACACTTTATACACACTCAGTGCAACATATAACATTTAATATTTGGATTATCTTCAAAATTATTATGCATATAAGTTTGCTTTGAGGAATAATCTAATAAGGTTCACATTTCCCAGATTTCTCCAAGTTATTACAGTTTGAAAAAGCACCATCGTCACTACTTTATTTTAGTTTTTTTAGAAAATTTATTATTTTAGTTTATGCAAACTCGACCTGCAGAGATGTAGTCTCTATTTTTTGTGGAGTCCTCACCGTCCTTCTTCTCTCAGTTTTTTAATGGGTCTAGAGAACTGAGAACTGAAAAGTTAATTGACTAGCTAAAGATTTCACATTGATAAAGTGGTTCTTGTTGAATTTAATTCTGGCTGTCTTGTTCTGCAGCCCTTCTGCAGTCTAACCACTAAGGTACACGGCCTAGTTTACCACCTTGTTTTTCATGGCTTACTTTGAGGTTGAACAATAAACAGCAGCAAATCTAGAGCATCCTTATTGTTGCCATTTAATAGTAGGACACGATTCATCCAGCTGGCTCTACTTTGCAAAAGGACTGCCTTGTTTTGACCTAATTGATTCCCCGTCTAGTGAGAACCCTAATTAGCAGTGCAGTATATTTGATTAAATATCAATTAAGGCTTTAGTGATTCAGTGTTTTGCTATCTGCTGTTTCTAAAGAGTGACACCCAGCAATAGGACCTATTATTCCACACACATGCTTGATACAAAAGGAAGTGTTTTGCAGGTTACTTAAAGAGCAACACTAAATAGCAACACGGAGGCAGATTCACAAATTAATTTCTCAGATTATCTGCAAATCGGCTTGGCTGTCCAGTTTTCAGACAAGCAATTAACCCCTGATGCAGTACACTCCAGTGGTTAGAGTACATGCTTGGAAATCAGGGGACCAATATTCAAAGCTTTGCCTGGTGGGCAAAGTGATTACTCACCATTTGACCAGGGTTTGTGCCCATTTACAATACTCAGAGGGGTCAGGAGCATGTGCTAAATGGGATAGCATGTGTGAAAGGATCTGTGTGGAAAGGGAGGGGCAGGGACATAAATATGGGTGCAGCACAATATTCAGCCCATTAGCGCTGTGTAAATGGAATAATACCAGCCACCTTGCACAGTGCAATTATAACAGAAAAATGCTGACTTACTCCTGGCAACCCTAGTGGCTGGCGGAGGACTGCAGTCAACAAACAAGTTGGCAGTTTGGAGGAGAACACTTGCACCCTGTTCTAATGGCATCCACTGTGCTCCGAACCCTATCACTGTAACAGCACAAGCATTCCATGTTGTCCAGTGGCACCCCCATCCCCCGATCTCTAGCCCAATATCATATTAAACTTCTCTGGTGTCTAGTGGCATCCCATCCCCTGATCTCTGGCCCTGTATGATATTAAAAATCCCTGGTGTCCAGTGTCACCCCATCCCCCGATCACTGTCCCTGTATTATAATAAATATTCCCTGGTGTCTAGTGGCACCCCCAACCTCCAAGCACCATCACCATAAAATTGTACTGTTCCTGGCATCTAGTGGCACACCCCCACTTATCGAGCCCCATCACTGTACAAGTGTAAGTGGTCCCTGGCATCTAATGGCCCACTGCAAAACTAGCACGAAGAAACCCATCCTGCCATCACCCTTACCTTCGTTGCCAGTGTTGTGGATCCAATACAGTGACTGGCATAGCCCTCTTCTCATCACCTCAGCCAACCACCATGTGGTCTGAAAGGGAACAAATGTCCACTGTACTATAAAGGGAGCATGAGTACTGTCTAACAGTACACCAGATACAGGTATTTTGATGAGGATGGGGATGAGAAGATGGGAGTGCCACTAGACACCAGGAAATGGATTTTCCTTTAAGGTGACAGGCAATTGGAGCGGTGAGGGCTAGTCACAGTGGTGCAAGCCTGCTGCTGCTTGACATGCAAATCAGCCCATAATGGGCATGCATATGATCCCTTTGCACCTTGCATGCCCTGTGGGCTCATTTGCATGTTCTCAGCTGAATATCATGCTGGGGCTCCTGGCACTAGCAGGTGAGAGTGCATCAATTCTGTGCACTTTTTATGAGCTTCATACAGCCCAGATCCATGACGGGGCAGTGCTACTCAACTTTGCCCTGCCCTGACATGGCCCTGTATTCAGTCAGATAGTGCCAATGCGTTGTTCCATGTGATAACAGGGACTGCAAAACAGGGCTGAACAAATGAGTGAACACACTACCGTGACTAAAATAACAGCCCACTACATAAACAGCGCATGTCAAAACAGCAACTCCACAACCACAAAAAATCAGCATATCTCCAATACACCTTGCAGGCCACCTTCTTATCCCTCTGATATAGATATCCAGCATACAACTGGATCAGTCTCCCCTTTGACTCTGCAGAAACTCCACAGCCATCTCCATACACCAGACTGCACAGCAACAAACCCACAATGCACACCCCTCTTATACCAACCCCTAACTGAAATGAAACTAGTAAGTTGCCAATAGAGGCTGAAAAATTATGTTTATTGTTACAGTTACCCCTTTTTTGAGGGGAGGAGTGATGGTGAGGGTGTGCAGTGACTTCTTGTTTTTACTGATGTTTGCCACATGCAGTAGCACCCTGACTTAGAATCCCATTTATAGTTTGTGAATGAGCAAGGGTGAGCAGCTAACATAGGTTAGGACTTATAATCGGAAAGGTATAGCTCTCATTTAGCTAGCTCCCCACCAGTTTCCTGCACATTGGCTGGGGACCACACCTTAATTTTGATTTATTTATTGAAATCTCAGATTATGGCTTTTGAGATGAAAGCTTGTTTACAAAGATTTCATGGCATGACTAAACAGGGATACAGTAGTTAAATTATACAAGTCAAAACAGTGTGTTAACAAGGAAAACAAGCAGGCAATTCAGATATAGTCGTTTAACATGTAGGATTATAAAAGAATAGATATTATGGTACAGTGTATGCAGCAACAAAATCACATTAACATAAATGCATTAATAATGCAAGGTAGGATAAGGAGAGAGAGGACTATGGATGGAAAGGAACTGGTAGCAGCTGGTGAGGGGAGGGGAGGAGAGGGATAGTGAAGGAATGACTAACAGAAGGAATGAGGGGAGGACTGGAGCAGCCAAGTAAGCCTTGTCAAAATTTAGCAGATGAAGGGAGTAGACAGAGGGGGAAAGGGGCGGGGGATGTAGATCTGGGTGGTGAGGGGGTGAGGGGAGATGTAGGGACATAGCCAGAGAAACTGAGGGAGGCATTGAGAGAAATATGAAGGTGGGGAGATGTAGAAGGGGGGAAAGTGGAGGTGTTGATAGGGGCTTGAGCAGGTTAAAGGTGGCAATCACAACAGCTTAAGGTTGCAAGATATTCATGAAGATTAGCTTTGAATGGGCCAAGATTAGTACTGGATAGCATGCCCTCACTGAGAGAGTTCATCCAAAGGGGAGCACTATATAAGAAGGAGCACTGGCCCTGGGCAGTGCAGTGGAAAGGTACTTTTATGATAAGGATGTTGGACCCCCCCAGTGGTGCAGGTATTGTCGATGGGAGAGAGAGAGAGAGAAGGCTTTGAACACCAAGAGATGCAAGCCCTAGCATAGACTTTTTAGCTAGAAGGCATACCTGATACCAAATTCTACAGTCCAAGTTTAGCCACCCTGACTGGAATAGAGGTCATAGGTATGCATTAGGTGGGGAGCATCAAGAACAAGCTGGCAGGCTTTGTTGAGGGCCACTTTGACCCCCTTGAGGGTTGTATCAGCATCACCACTATACACTACCAGTCTGTAATCAATCACAGATAGGACAGAACTAGTAAAGGTTAGGTTTAGGGCACCATCTGTTAGGCAGTGCTTGTGCCTAAATAGCTGGCCAATCCTAGCATTGGCTGCTTCAGCTACTAGGTCAATGTGATGAGTAAAAGAAACGGGACTATCCAAGATTACCCCGAGGTATTTGAAACTCTGAACCATCTCTAGGGGGGCATTTTGAGAGTTCACTATGTGCAATTGGTAGGATTTGTGCCAGTTATGGGGGGGGGGGCAAACAGCATAGTTTTTTTCAGTTTAATACAAGCTTAGAGTTGATGAACAAGGACTTAGCGGCAGTGAAATTAAGTTGCATCTGTTTTTCCTGCATTACTGGGTCTGACTGGCTGGACAAAAGCTTCACATCAACAGCATAGAGGAGGACCTTGTCCAAACATGCTTGGGGGAGGTAGTTAAAGAACAGGCTGAAAAACAGGGGGCCCAGAATTGACCCCAGGGTACCTCTGTAATTACAGCCCGGCTTTCAGAGATGATGTCAGCAATTTTCACTTGGTGTGTTCTCTGAGAAAGCTAACTCTTAAACCAACATATAGTTTTGGGAAAGAGTCCCAAATGGGTTAACTGGTCCAGTAGAAGTTCATGGTTGTGTGTGTCGAAGGTCTTGATGAGGCCGATATAAGTCACCCTCACCAACTGGCCCCAGTCAAGAGCATCATAGATGTAGCCTGTGAACTCCACCAATGTGGCAGTGGTGCTGTGTTGTTTTTGGGAAGCCATGCTGCTTTGGGCATAGCAGCTGATATTTGCAAGGTGATCAACGAGCTGGTCATAGACAATTCATTCAAGTGCTTTTGAGAGAGGAGAAGAATAGAGATCAGCCTATAATTTGCATGACTTGTTCTATCCCCACTTTTGAAGACAGGGGTCACCACAGCCTTCTTCTATGCCTGAGGGAATTTTCTGTTAATGAGCGAGAGGTTCAGGATTCTGGTAAGGGGTGATAGTACCTCATCTAGGATTAAGGCAATGAGCTTGAGATCAAGCATGTCACTGCCCATTCTGGTTTTCCCAAAGAATTGTGAGAGGTACTTTTTTGCTTTGGCCTGGGAGATCATTTTAAAGTGGAAAGGTGGGGTGGGGCCAGCTAGGGGAGACCAACGGGTTGAGGCTGTTGGAGACATCTGGAGGTAGAAAGAAATCTGGAAGGAGTACACTACTTAGGTCTGTAAAAGCCCTGTTAAAGGTGTTAGCTATAGTTACAAGTCCTGGGTTATTGTACCATTTAGATTGAGTAGGGTTGGAGGGATCTGTTGGGTTTACCAGTGAGAGTCTTCAAATTATCTAAGAATTTGTGGCTATCTCTCCAGTTACAGTTAATTAAGCCAATTTTAGGCTGATGCACCCTATATAAAGGAAGCAATTTGAGGCAGCTGAAGTTTAGAGTAGGAACCTAGTTGATGGGTGGTGTACCTTGACATTGGTAGCTGGGCATCTTCACAGCAGGGCCCTGAGGTGAATATCAAGAGACCCCCACTCCTTTTGAAATGAAATTATTAAGTTGCCAATAAAAGCTGAAAAAATATGTTTATTGTTACATTTACCCCTTTTTTTGGGGGGGGTGAGGATGTGCATTGACTTCTTGTTTTTACATTCGGTCAGATAGTGCAGATGCGCAGTTCCATGTGATAACAGTTACTGCAAAACAGCATGGAACAAATGAGTGAACACACTACAGTGACTGCAATAACAGCCCACTACATAAACAGCGCATGTCAAAATGGCAACTCCACAAACAAAAAAATTCAGGATATCTCTAATACACCTTGCGGGTCACCTCCGTATACCTCTGATATAGATATCTGGCATACAACCACAGCAGTCTCCCCTTTTGGCTCTGCAGAAACTCTGCAGCCATCTCTGCACACTGAACTGCAAAACAACAAACTCACAATGCACACCCCTCTTATACCAACCCCTAACTCCAAACACATCACACCTGACACAACAAACTACAAACACCTGTGACAGCTGGATACAATATAAAAAAGTGCACCACAAAGCACATACGAACTCACACTGGTGTCTGGAATTGAACCTTACATACTACAGTTTACCTACCTCATAACCTATCTAACCCACTACACCACAGCTGCAGCAAGTCAACTAACACCCTACATACAACACACCATATCCAGCCAACATACAACTACATAACATTATACCTCTTTGCTTTATGCAAAGGGATTTGCACCCACACCCCCAGATGGGGGTCTTCACCTCCTGAGCCACCCTATCTTTTAATAACAACCTCCAAGACTGCACTATGTTTGCAACTGTAAGCAATGCTAGACAGCACACTTCACTGTTCCTTCAGACTGTCACCTTTATTGCTATCGCTATATAGTACATCGCCCTTTTTACATTCGCTCAATTTGAGTTGCCCATATTGAGTCACTCAAATAGAGTTACCCATATCATGGGATACCCCAATGTGTTATCTGACTGAATATTGTGTCTTTGGAGTCATGGGCATGGGAAAGTGGAGTGCAAACCTTTGCGATCCACCTTTGTCCATTTTGTAACATTGGGTCGCAGAAGATCTAGGTTGAAATCCCAGCACAGACATTTACTCATTGCAACAATAGGAACAAGTTGCATACCTTTCTTGTGCTTCTGAGTTCCAAACTAAAAGTGTGTGAAGAAGGACCCCACTGTAACTAGAAAGCATCACATAAGTTGCAGTTTCCTGGGTAAATCTATGAAAAAATATAATTTAGGAAGAATATCTTAATAATAAATATAATAATTTACAGGACTTGACCTGGGCCTCTAAAAAAATGAATATTTATTTATTTGCAATACTTTCTGCGGGAAAACCCTCTAATGTGCAGGTGTTTCTGGGGAAGGAGGTTACAGGGAAATTGACGAATATATTGTGATAAATAAAACAAAAAACACGATGAAGAATGGGAAGGCTGTACAATTTAGAAACAAATAAATACCCCACCTGGGATTTGAACAGAAGCCTGTAGAGAATATAATTTTGCTGCACCACCAGTTATGCTACCCAGACAACCGAAAACCTGGGCACTCATCTTTCTCAAAGCACACACATGGAGTGTGATGTACATTTATTTGTGAATTACAGTTTCTAAATGTGAAACAGATAAGTGTCCCAACTGGAATTTGAGCCCAAAGTTTCTCATAATACAATTATGTTGCATTGATAGCTGTGCTATCAGTACACCCGAAAACCTGGGTATACCAAAGGCACTAAACTTTTCTCAGTGCTCACCAAGGAGTTACACACATGAGAATTACATTTTTATTTTCAAGGAATGTGATGCTTTTGGGATCCCTGCATTTACAGTTTGCCCAGTAGCATAGTTGGTTGTGCAGTAGAATTATATTCTGAGTAGGCCTGGGTTCAAATCACAGATAGTGCCCTTATTTGCTTCGCACTTTAATTCAGTTGAATTTTATTCAGGATAAAAACAACTGAGCAGAGCCTGTTTACAATGATGTCCTGTTAAGGCAAAGCTTCTAATGACAAGTGAACATGTGACAGACATAAATAGTGCTAGATCCAGTGAACAGCTTCCAAGGTATTGTATGTTTACATAAGCATAACAAAGTTTCAAGTACAAGGTAATGCCCAGTGCATGGGTTGTAGGAAGGAAGGATCATGGATGTTGCTATTTACATGTGTTACACCACTGGATTTCTTTTTTTTTTTATATCAAGGGTTTTGGCAGAAAGAGCATACTGAACTGAGAACAGCTAATTTCCCGATGTGTCCACTGGGGACAGCGGAAGAGGACAGTACAATAAGATTAAAATTAAGTAAATGACCCAAGAATAACACGAAATCTAAAATCTGCTATCCCACGGTTTATTTTAGTCTTTGGTAACAGCCACTAGGCACAAGTACCTGTTTTCAGGGGCAATCTGGGAGCACTGGTTGGTTAAGTGACTTGTTCGGTCAGATAGTATGCAAGTGGAGGTTGTAAGAATCAAACCCAGATCTGGGTTGTAGGATGTACCAAGCTCATTTCTTTAACCTCTAGGCTATTCTGCCAGCCGAATTTAGTCTCTCTGTGTGCCTGTACACCACACAAAACTTAAAGGGTGAAAAGTGCTTAAGAGTTATTTTAACAAGATCCCTGTTAGTTGAACACTGGTCTTGATTTTTATAGAACACTACAGCTTTGTAAAATATAGAAATAATCTTTTAAAAAGATACTCCATAGAAATCAATGGAGCAGGCCGCTGCGCTCTCTATACAGTGACATTACAAAATGTCTGAGTCTGGTGGCATGACAGCAATTCAGGATGCAAAAGGAACATGCTGTCAGCCACTGGGGGGAGGAGCAAATGACAATGCTTTTATACGAGGACACAACAAAAACATTTCAAAGAATATGGGACAACTCTCATTCAGATAAGGGATCTTCCTGTTCCTTATTAAAGCATGTAAATAGGTTCTCTTTAAATCTAAGTAAAATGTGTTCAGGGACATTTTTTTTATCATAACTGTTGTTTTTTACACCTTGCAGCTACAGCCCTGCTTATCTCCAGCCACTGCTCCTCCTTCACTGTCGACCCTGACATGGTCACGCCCAGCTGGCATATGCAGCTGTACCATAGAGAGGGACTCCCCCTATGTCCCCGCATCCGGTGAGGATCCAACACCAGCACACACCCCGGTCAAGGCATTGTCAGCCGGTAAAGCTGTGGCTATCAGGCTGCCACAGACCTGTGTTGCCATTTTTCCTCCATGAGCCCCCAGAGTGCAGGCATGCAATGACATTGGGCACACGTGCTGACGTCTATGCCGCGCCCCACCCCTTACTAACGGCTACCACTCGGTAGTGGCATGGTGGTCACCAGGGGCCGCTACAGAGCAGTGGTTCCCTGGATCCCTTCCTGGGATAGGAGAGCAGTCCTCTGGAAGCTCGATCCTATCCCTCCCCTACCAACCCCTGATGACCCGGGTTCATGTCCAAAGCTGGGTCACCAGCATGGCGCAAGGTGTGGCATCTAGCGTCTCAACCCTCAGTGCCACTGGCCAGCTCAGGGACATTTTAAAAGGCATATTTAACTTTGTGTATAGTCCTTTTTTCAGCACTGGCAAAGGAGGTTAATTGTTTGCAAGATATTGCAAGCTATCAAGGATTTATGATGGCAACAAAGTTTACCCCTAGAGAAGACTGAAAAGAACCTTTCTGTAACTTTTGTACTTGAGGGCAGGGGGCAGTTTACCAAGGATAGGGATTATAGGAAAGACTTCCATGCTGTTACACATCTGTGACTGAAGGTGTGGGAGCCACAAGTCATAATTATGTGCGGGACCATTAGCTCAAGTTATACAGTGGAGCACAGGAATCTAGAACAGGACTTGCAGGTGAACCCAGAGGGCTAATAAAAGGGGACAATGCCTTTGATGCACTTAGGGAGAACAGGGCAAAGTGCATTTTCTTCCTGTCAACCAGGGGCAGCAAGTTCGGACTCTGCAGAGCTTATAATGGTGAGTGTTATAAGAATCCCCACATATCAGTCTTATTAGCCTGTTGTGAAGCACAACTAATTTGACAGTCTGGATTTAGATGCTCCACTGAGGAAGATGTTTGTGTGGTCAAAAGAAGGGGGTATTATACAGATTGGATTATTCACTCTCTGCAGTCCTGGGACAGCAAGAATTTGCTTCTGACAGGATGCAAGTCTTTGTGCTTAGACCTTTGATGTGTTTATTGACATGGATGTACCCTGTGAGGAGTGAACTGACCCCAAAACCCAAATAATTGTATTCAATGACCATGACCTGGTGTGATTCATCTATGGTAGCAAAAAATAGAGGGACAGAGCTGGTGTGGCTTTTCAGTCATGGGGCAGACATAAATATCATATCTTTGGTCTTTCCCATGTTTAAAGGCAATTTTCAGTAGAGGAAAAATGATTGCTGATCATGAAATCCTTCTTGGAGAGTGGTCTGATCAGCAGGAATTTTGGCTCCAGCAACTTAAAGCACAATATCATCCCTGTACAGCTGGTAGTTCACCTCTCTGACATGCTGACCCAGTTCTGTTATGCACAATGAGAACAGCAAGGGGTCATGTACCGAGTCTTGTGTTACACCTTTAATGAGTTGGAAAGATTTGGACTCAGTGCCATGTATCCTGACATTGTGTTTGCTTTTAGTTAAATCGCTGGCAATCCATTTGGCTACCTCTAATCTCATGCACAACTGTCACTTCTTACTGCAAAATTGTATTTCAAATACATGCACAATCACCCTCACTGTAGATACAAATATAATTCTAATTTGTGTACCTTGAAGGTGCATTGAGAAAGCTGAGTGTCTTTGGGATCCGTCAGTTTCCAGTTGACCTTTTAGCATGGCTGGTTATGCAGCGGGATAGTATACTGAGCTTAGACTGGGTTCAAATCCTAGTCAGGGCACATATTTGCTCATCATACTCCTTATAAATAATTTATTTTATTTATTTGAAAAAGTTTCACCAGAAAAGGCATACTGAGCCAAAATGCCTCATTTCCAGATGCGTCCTGTGGGAAGGGGGAAATGGGTAACTACAACTGATTATACATACTAATAGATAATAAGGATACAATAAAATAAACTACTTATAGTGATATAAAATAACAATGAACAGTTCTCTACAGTTGGAATCATGTGTTAAGACCAATGTATGAGAAATAAATAATGATATTCCAAAACTGGGCTTGGGACACAAGTCCTTCAGAGGGCATTAGTTCCGAACAACACTGCCAATAACAGTGTCATCTAGAACAGTGCTGTATTGACAGTGCTCTCCAATACAGCAGCAGTAGTAAATGCTGCCAAAAAACACAGTGTAAATGGTAGCGGTCAGACAAATGGTAGCGGTCAGACAACCGCTACCATTCAAAAGCAAACTACAATTTAAAACTGTTTTCTTGTGGGGTGCTCCCTGCACCCCACCATAATTAAAGATCCTAACTCCGAGGGGAAGTGGATCACAGAGAAAAGCTAAATTAGTGGGGCCATGGAATTACTGTTTCCATGGCCCCTTGTAAAAATATAATTTTTTCCAGCTGCAAAATCTTGTGGGAGACTAGGATTAGAACTCTGATCTCCCAAACCATCCTCATTGAACTGTTGCCTTAACCCACTCCACCACAGGAGAAGGTCAGCCAGTGACTGCACTTTCTGCACTCTTCCCCGTCTCCTGTAAGGGTAAATAGCAATGGTAGCACTAGTTGTTCAATGCCATTCTACCCATCGCTATTCCAACATGCGCAGTTCCTGCAGCGTGGTTGAGGGTAAAGCAGAGGAGAGTAGAGAACTAGTGTGGCTGGGGTAAGGAAGGGGAGGAGGAGGTAAAGAAGGAGAGGCAAACCTTTGTTTATCTGGGATGCAAACCCCACAATGGCCAGATACTAAGGCTGTACACAATAGCAAGCAACATGGTTAACAGTCATATAACATAAATAATACATGTCCCTCAATAGCAAACATCTGCAGCATCTACAAAAACACTTCAGATACCAAAACTTTACAGAATTACTTTAAGTTCAAATTAGAAGTGGTAAAGGTTCATCTGGCTGTAGTTAGCCTCCCACTCATGAAATGATAAGCCATAGAATTGGATGCATACAAAAACAATTTAATCCTTGTGCTATGTCTCACCCCAAAGATGACATCTTTAGCAGCACAGCACTCCTGCTGTAACACTAATAGGTACATAGGTTAAGGCATATCCCTGGGTACCTTCCAAACTTGTCACCCTTTTGCCCTAGCTGTGGTGAGATCATTATCTACCATGAGGCTAACAACATCATAGGTTTTAATAGCTGTGCAGTGAATGCATTAAATTAAATCCTGACAGTGTCAAATAAGTCCTTTGCAGCTCTAATAAGCTTTTC
Organism: Neoceratodus forsteri; assembly: GCA_016271365.2. Classification (NCBI taxonomy): domain Eukaryota; kingdom Metazoa; phylum Chordata; order Ceratodontiformes; family Ceratodontidae; genus Neoceratodus; species Neoceratodus forsteri. Next base: position 663,240,692 of record JADMNL010000022.1, read on the forward strand.
GGCACCTTTCAATCATAAGGCTTCAGCTGAGCTTGAATAGCAGATTCAAGACTACAACTAAAAATATTCAGGATTCCTTTGGATATTGACTCTTTCATGGCTCGTTATCCAGGTGATCATGCTTAGAGAGTTTTGTTGTATATAAGTAGTGTGAGAATTAATATAATCTTTTTGAATTACATGTATACTTGGGTTGTTGTTAAAAAACAAAGGCTATGATCAAAAATGCACTTTCCAGAATTTGTAAACATTTTCATTTTTTTTCTCTATATGAATTTAGTGCTTGTGAAAGGTGCTGGATTGACAGCACTGGTACTTAAAGTCCTGTGCCTTATCCACATGACAGGTTCAGCATGGGCGATTAAAGTGAAAGCTCCCCCCACACTACTTTGCCTGTGTGCCTCAACCCTGTCATTAAGGCACCACCACTTAGGTGGGATGTTAGTTCAGACTCCATGCTCATTCATTGTGAGACTGTCAACAAGGGTGCCAATTTGTACCAGTTGTGTTGGTGGTTTTGTGATGTGGACACCTGCCCACTGGGGACTGGACTGAGACCCTCACAACTCATTTGACGTAGGCCACTTTTCATGTGAAATGGACACAACCACTGAGTGAGTGACTCATTTACAGTGTTTTCCAATGGCTCATTTCCAGATGTGTCCTGAGAGCATGGGGCTGTTAAGTGACTTGCTCAGGATCACACAGTATGTAAGTGGAGGTTGTGAGAATCAAACTCAGGCATGCTGGGTTTATAAACATTTTAAGGCAAGACAAGGAATATTTTATTTCTATGGCATCTATTCCTGGAGGCTCTGGGCACCTAACAATAAAACAATGCAAGTAGTAAAAACATAAGACATTAAAATAAATGAAACTAAAATTCATACTCACAACTTTATCATATAAATTAGAAATCACTCAAGCGGATGGGAGTGAAAATAATTCCAGGTAGACCAGACATAATAGGTGGGCTTTTAACCTCTGTTTGAACACCTCAATCGAGGGGGCTTTCCAGACTGCATGTGGTAGCGAGTTTCACAGGGTTGGCCCCTCGACACTAAAGGCGTGGTCACCTGATGTCTTGAGTCGAACCCTGGGAGCATCCAGGAGGCCCTTCAGTGAGGAGTGGAGGCAGCAGGCAGAGGTTGCAGGTGTCAAGAGCTCAGTCAGGTAGCCAGGGCCCAGCTCATATAGGGCCTTAAAGGTGAGCAAGCCCACCTTGAAAAGGACCCTCCACCTGACAGACAGCCAGTGCATAGCATGCAGGACTAGGGTCACATGACTGAACCTAGACAGGCCCATCAGTAACCAAGCCACTGCATTCTGCATCAGGTGCAGTCTGTGGAGGGTCCTTCCCATGACCTTGAAGTAAAGAGAATTACAGAAGTCGAGCCTAGAGGTATTGAAGGCATATAGTGGTGTCGGCAGATCTTAGGGTAGAATGAGGGGATTGATCCTGGCAATCTTCCTCAAGTGGTAAAAATCACTTTTGACAACAGAAGACACCTGATCTTCGAGTGTCAGTCTGCTGTCCAGGATCACTCCAAGATTGCACACCCTTGGGGAGGCTACCAACAGAGCAGACCCCAGAAAAAATCATGTGTAGGCTTCAAGTGTCATCCCATCATGCCCGCAACCCAGCTCGATCACCAGTTCCTCTGTCTTTTCTGGGTTCAGTCACAACCAGCTGGAGGACATCCAGTCATTTATTTTAGCCAGGCAGGTGTTAAGCACATCTACAGCATCAGATGTTCTTGGAGCAAATGACAGATACAGCTGGTTATCATCTGCTTAGCAGTAAAACCACACGCTCAACTGCCAAAGGCTGTCGCCCAGGGGCAGCATATACACTGCAAACAACATCAGCAACAAGACTGAGCCCTGAGGCATGCTACATGACATGGGCATTGGGAAAGAGGAGAAATTCCCTCTCACTACTCATTGCATCCTATCAGATAGATAGCACTGAAACCATTTGATGACAACCCCAGCGAGTCCACAATACTCACAGAGCTGATCGAGAAGCACAAAGTGATCCACAGTGTGAAAGGATGAGAAGAGACTGAGGAGAACAAGAATTGACTTGTCTCCTCTATCGCTAGCCCTGAGCAGATCATTATGCACCCTAACTAATGTTGTTTCCATGCTATGTCTGGCCCCGAAACCCAACTGGAATGGCTCATAGATATCAAAGGATACAAGGTGATACTCAAGCTGTTGTGCCACAAGATTCTCAACAAGCTTACCCAAAAATGGCAGGTTGGAGATAGGGTGGTAATTCGCAGGACATCTGGGAAGACAGATTGTCTCTTCAGGAGGGGTCTCATCAATGCTTCTTTCAAAGCTGCCAGGAAGACCCCCTCCACCATCAAGCACCTGGCAATCCTGGCAAACACTGGGCAACAGTCCCAGCACATTTCATTAAGAAATGCATCAGGGCTGGGTCCAGCTCACAATAAGTGTGCTTCAGCTCTGAGATCACCTCAGTGACCTCCTCCATCTTCACTGGTTTAAACTTCTTCCAGATCAACGGAGTGACTCCGTTCCTCCCAGTCCAACCATTGTGAGGCAATGATTGCTACACTTATAGAATCCCTGACCAGACAGAAGACACCCTGTCAGAGAACAATAGAGCAAACTCTTCACATAACGTGGATGAAAAGGTCTTTCTTGGCTGTAGACAGGCAGGATGGAGTAGCCTACCCACATTCCAAAAAAGCTAAGAAGGTCTATTTTTCCCTTCCACAATTTCTCTGGATAGGAATTCTGCCTCCTTACAGGAAATTGCCTCCTGGTACTCACCATAGTGGGCCCACAGGGCCAGTTTGTCGCCCTCCAATCAGGTCTTCCTCCAGCAATGCTTCAGCTTCTGGCCCTTGATCTTCATCACCTTGAGATCCCAATCAAACCAGGGAGATCTCAAGTGAGAGAATCTGGGTCACATACAAACTGGAGTGGTGACATCCAGTGCTTCAGTGACCACACTATTATAGGTGGCCACTGCCTCACTAGCACCAATTGCACATGCTGCATCCACCCAAGATAGGTCAGACAACAACAGCAGTCCCTCTGGGGACATACCCCTTAAAGGGCGGTAGCTGACCATCTCCACAAGGGAAGGACTTTCAGGGGGGCCCCAAGCATGAACTTTACTGTGCAGTGATCAGACCAAGAGACCTGATCAATCTTGAGGCTATCAACCTCAAGATCCAGTTGGAACATCAGATCGAGCATGTGACCGAGTTGGTGGATCACAGAAGTAATCACTTGTGCCAGGCCCAGTGATGACATCAACTGGAGGAGGTCATAACTGAAACATGAGGATTTGTTATCGACCCAGGCATTGTGGTCCCCCAGGATTAAACACTGGGGAGACTCCAACACCTGGTCGATGATGAAATCCACCACCCCCGGCAAGAATTCTCCCCCTGACCCAGGGGGTCTACAAATAAGGAGAATCCTGAAACCTGTACCTGGAGCCCCATGCAGTGCAACATACTCAAAAGATCTGGCATTTCCAAGAGGATGCACAGTGAAGCCTAGGCTGGATCTAAAAATGATGGTCTGAGCACTTGCTCTGATGGCTGAGGGGAGGGTGGAGCAGCAAGATGGCCGTGCTGCTACTCCGCTCATCTCCATGCCAGGAGAGTGCTCTTTGTTTCTCAGGCCTATAACTTTTTCGGCTCCATTTTTAGCTAAGTTATGACTAAAACTTATATTTTTGTTGCCTCATTTTGTCCCATGAGGGTGAATCTGGTGCTGGTTTGCCGTATGTGAGTGGAGCCATGTGTACTTTTTGTAGAGATGCTCAATGGATGTTTTGCTGATTTTTCCATTCAGAATAGCATTGAAACATCTATACCTTATTGTGGTCAATGCTTAATTTATTTTAATGTTTCTTTTGCTGCTCATACTAAGAACCATACTAAGAGATGAAAGAAGCAAAAGGCTATAACACCCAAAATGCTTCAAACTTACATATAATAATTTGAGAACTTTCCTAGTCTCATGTGATTATCCAGTCTATTTTTAAAAGTAGTTTTATTGTTACTAATAATGATTTTCAGAGGCAGCATGTTCCATGGCCTGACAACTTGCTGAGAGAAAAAGTAAGCCCTTTTCTTAGTATTACATTTGTTTCTTGCAAGTTGCAACTGCTGGCCTCTGGTGTTTACACACACTTGCTTAAAGTCTAGACCACAATAAGCTGATAGGTAGGGGTCATGAATAATGTCCCATATAAATAACAGATCACCTCAGAGTCTCCAATTTTCCAATGATATTAGGTTAAATTTTAAAAGTCTATCCTCATATGAAAGAGCTTTATTAGTGACTATGGATTTAGTGACTCTCCTCTGAATTTTTTCAATTCTAATTATGTCCTTCCTTCTGAATGGATTCCATAATTGTGAGACAAAATCAAAATGGGGTGTTACGTAGGCTCTATATAATGGCAACAGAATATCAAGATTTTTTGATGTTATATTATGGCGAATAGCCCACCATATTTTGTTTGCTTTACAAACTGTGTTTATGATATGAGTATCAAAATTTAGACATGAGTCTACAATAATCCCCAGGTCTCTTTCACTGTCTTTGCTAGCTAATATGATGTTGTAAAGATGGCATTGTTTTTTTGGATTGCGTTTTCCAAAATGCAGAACACTGCATTGGATGAATTAAAACATAAATTCCATGCATGGACCAAGGTTCCAACTTGCTCAGATCATCTTGAATAGTCTTATGATCTTCTGGACTCATACAGATATTAGCGATTTTACAGTCGTCCGCATATTTTATGATATTACTTTGAATGTTATTGGATAAATCAGATATGAACATTTGAAAAATTACTGGAGCCAACACAGATCCTTGCAAAACACCACTCTCTACATTTTTCTAAATAGACTTGAGTACATCAATTAGCACTCGCTGCTTCCTATCCGAGAGCCAGTTTGAAATCCACTCAATGTATGCATAATTAATGTTGCATAACTGTAACTTTTGGATTAAAGCCCAGTGTAGAGCTGAGTCAAAAGCCTTTTTAAAATCTAACAGAATAACATCACAAGATTTGCCTTTATCTAAGTTGTCATTAATGTAGTTATAAAAGCTCACTAAGTTTGTTGTGCAAGATCGACCTTTAATAAACCCATGTTGGGAATGGTCCAAGCCCAACACAGCTGAGATCAATTCATCTTTGATAATATGCTCCAGCATCTTACAAAGGATAGGGGTCAAACTGATAGGACGATAATTGGCTGGTGAACTCTTAGCTCCCTTTTTGAACAGGGGAATCACATTCGCTTGTTTCCACTCATTGGGTAAGGCAGCTGTATTTAAACTTTTATCAAAGAGGATTTTAAGAGGTACACAGAGATGATCTTTCATTACAAAGATTAAACTTCCAGAGATACAGTCATGGCCTGCTGAAGAGCCTTTTTGTACTTCTTTTAATTTGTTTTAATGATATCAAGGGACATGTCCATACTGTAGATAGTATGACTATCTGGAATTATATGGTTGACTGCATTAACTCCAGTACTAAAAGCTTTGCAGAAATGTGAGTTAAAAAACTCAGCCATTTCCTTTGGGTACAGAAGAACTGAGTCATTAGTAGTGATGGGACCCACCCTGCATTCCTGTTTTTTCGTAGAATTTATGTAACTAAACAGCATTTTACAGTTGCCTTTCTGAGCTTGTGTAGCAAGGAATCTTTCCATATTGATTTTGGATTTTCTAATCTCCTTTTTACAGTTTCTTTGGATTGTTCTAAATGCCCTAAATGTTCTTTCACATTTGTTTGCACTATACTTCTTCTAATATTTGTTTTTCTTCTTAATTAGTTTATGTAGTCTGGTATTAAACCATTTTGGATGATGATGAGATTTCCTTTTTTTTTATTTTGGGTATAAATTTATGTGCAGCATCCATAATGATAGATGTGAAAGATTTCTACATATCCTCAACATTATCTTGGTTCAGACAGATAGACCAATCAATGCTGGCCAAATAGTTATTAAGAGCCAGAGAATCTGTTTTGTGAAAAGCGAATATGTCCATAACATTTTCTGACCATATGTATGAACTCTGAAGTTTGAAGCTAACAGTGCAATGATCACTGTTTCCCAATGGAGCCAAAGCAATACACTCAATGATGTTAACTTCTTTGCTGCATGATGCAATGTCCAAAATATTAGAACAATGGGTGGGGAATGCTACATGTTGTAATAAATTCAGTTCTTCATATATATTCAGGAATTCTTTTGATATCCCTGATCTGGCAGATTTGTTTACCCAATCTATGTCTCCTAAGTATAGATCTCCCATAAATAGAATGTTTCCTAAATCAACAGCTGATACCAATTCTGAAAGTATTTCATTTAATAGTGCTGGTTTTGAATTAGGTGGTCTATAGCAGTTACAGTTGTTTTGTTTTTGTGGAGAGCACGACATTCGAGGCAAACTGTGTTAAGTAAAGTACGGCTGTTTGGCTAAGGAAATAAAAACATTGAAGGGGCCCCAGAAATTAAAAATACCACCTGGTTTAGCATTGAGATGAGGACCCAGTGGACTGGGAAAAAACTTCAAAGAGTTACTTGAGGGGTTTGAACCCTGGAGCGTCCTTGATTTGAAGTTTGGACTCTTGGAAATGTGACACTTTTGTGCTGAGAAGCCCAATTGATCTTATAACAGGTATGCCGGTGCTGCCTAAGGGCTGGGACTATAAATTTTATTTTTTTCAATTACTTTAAATTTACTGTGCTTAGTGAAGTGCTTCTTTTTTTTTTTTTTTTGCCATCCAACAGGCGTCCTCATTGTCAGAAGCAAAAAAGAGAGATGAGAGTATGAGAGGAATATTTTTCCCAGTGAACGGGAGCTCTGAAATGCTACATGGACGTTAAGTACATGGATCTAAAGGGAGCTGAGCTCCTGCTTTTCAAAACAGAGATCTCACTGCCATTAAAATAAATCTTGATGCTATTCACCATTCCTAGGAAACAACTGCTGCAAGCAGGTTTTGATGCTGTGCCATGGACCGGAGGAGTTTGGTCGGGGGGGGGGATCCCCTAAAGGTACTGTTTATTTTCCTGGCCTATACTGTTGCGGTTGATTGTTTAAGTACCAATTGACTCCAACAGAATGTATGGACTCCTCGGTTGTATGGTGCTATGTTGGCAATTTCAGTACTAGTTATTTTTATAAATGCTGCTTAATGAATCATGTAAAAAAAGAAGTTTACAGCGGAGAATTATTCCTTTTAAGGTTTTTACTCACCTGTATACATTAGATGCATGTGTTTGCTCTATAATTAATGGACTTCTGAATAACACTGAAGTCTTCACCTTTATTACAAATGATGGACTCCTGAATGAAGGGAGCTGGGTTTGTTTTCAGGTGGGTGGGTTCCTGATATAAACTATGAGATCCTTTTAAGCTAAAAATCAAATGATTTACAATTTCAAACTGTCCTTATAACATGTTGAAAACAATTGTAATATTGCAATAAGGAAGATGGGCAAGAAAGGTTTATGTGCTCAATTGATACGCCTAAATAACATGAACCTGTAAATGGCTACCACATGCTTAGTACTGGGCTAGGTTACGGTAGCCACACCAGGCCCCAATAATGGGATTCTATGACACTTGAATGTGGAAAGGAAAAGTGAAGGCAAATGGTAATAGGTATGGTCTAGGATAACCAGCTTGTGACTTTCTGTTTGAAGTCAGCATATAAATCCTTCCATACCTGGAGATGTTAGGAGCACGTGGCAGCATTTGCTGTGGGGTGCACTTTAGGATTTCACCAAAAAGGGGAAGGTATTACTGACAACATGGGATTTCCAAATGCAGGTTCAGTGACAAAACCTTTTCATTTTGTTTGTAACCAAGTACTTCAGCACAAAGTCCCTATACCCCAAAAGGGACCTAACTATTTTGGTGTATCCTGATCTCCTAGATAGGACCTGATAGACACAAATGGTCCCAAATTGGGTCCCTGTGGATTTAACACAGAAAAAAAGAATCAGCAATGGAAGATAGTTATGGCCCAGGTAAACTCATAGGTGATTCTTATTGTAGTCAGCATATAATTCCTCCCATACTTGGCTGACACTGGAAGCACGGGGCAGCATGAGCTGTGGGTTGCACCTAGGAGTGTCACCAAAAAAGGGAAGGTAATACAGAAAACAGAGGTATCTTAAATGTGGTATCATTGACCGAGCTTTCTTCATTGTTTGTTTTGAAGTATTTTTGCAGATCATCTCGGTACCCTAAATAGGGACCTAACTATTGTGTCCTGATTTTCCACTCAGAATTGGCCTGGCGATGGTTTGTGGAACAAGGATATTGAGGGATACTGAGCTGCCAGGAACTTGAGGAAAATTATGCCATTCTTGCTTGAATGGAATCAGCACTAACCCAAGGTTCTGCTAGCTGGTCAATAAATGTCTGAGGGATTTTCTGTGAAACCATCAAATAGGAGAGCATTAAAATAGTATCTGAGCATGACAAATGACAATTTCTTTATTTCACGTTTAATAAATAAGGTCTGGTTGTCCTTATGTTAGGGAAAAGGAGTAAAGTTTGTAATATGTTTAAAATATAGCTGCAGCTGATCTTTAATATGGTGGTTTGCAAAAATAAGAAGGCATGGGTTCTGCATCAAGACATAAAAGGAGCCCTAGAAGTGCCAATAAATATCTATTAGAAGCCCAACTAAGTGTCCTCATCACTACAGCACTAATCAGCCATCAGGGTACAACTATAAGCAAATTAAACAAGCGTCTCTGTTGGAGTATAGCGCAGTGGTTTAAGGGGTCTGAGCTGCAAATCTGGTGACATCCAGCAGAACAGACCTGGGTTTGAATCCCACAGCTTCCACTTGCATACTGTGTGATCCTGAGCAAGTCACTTAACTTCCCTATGCTCCCAGGTTGCACCTGTAAAAAAGTTTTCAGCTTAGTGTGTCTCACCTGGTTCAATAACTAAATAAATAAACTTATGTAATTCTAAAAAGTTTCATGAAAAGTCTCAGCCTCTCTATATGAAATGAAACTTCACAATTTACTCCATGCCAGTTCACAACCACAGAGACTCAATCTGCGTATAGTGCCATGTCTAGTGGTCCATGCCTGATACAGATGATTTAGGTGTCCGTCCAGGGAACAAAGTTGGTAGTAGATGCAATAATTGTTAGAGAGATAGGCTGGCCCACTAGCGCAGTGGTTGGATTTCTGCTTGCGACGCCAGTGACCCAGGTTCGGGAATGGACCCGGGAGCTGGAGGGCCAGCCGGGGAAGAAGGACTGAGGTGCCTTCGGGCTGCTGTCCTTCTTCAGGGGAGAGGGTTGTGGAGAATGTCTGGTGCACGATGACTCCTAGCGGAGAGTGGAAGAAATCGCTAGCGCAGGCATATAGCAGCAGTAGAGGGACGGGACAGACGCAGGTCATCATTACATCTCTCCGCCCCTCGGGGGAAAAACCAAGAAAAAAGACAGCTCGCACTTGCCTCTATGAAGCCCGACCCTGCCCTAATCAGCTTTCGGGGCCGGCTTCACAATTCTAGTCCCATGTTCGCAGCACTGACACCTTAAGGTGTCGCAACCCCACCCTGAGGGAGAAAGCCAGGGGTGTCTGGAGTCTGGCTAAAATGAAAGTGGGGGCACTAGGGGTCCATGACCAGGCAGATTCTTGGTGGAACGGGGGCAACAAAAATACAGAATAAAAAAAAAAAAAATAATAATTGTTAGAGGGCTGCATGAGCGGAGTCAAGAGAGTGGTCCCGCAAAGGCAAGAAAACAATTAGCTGAGCTGGGTATAAAATACCAAACTTGATCTGCCCAGAATGAAGCTTAGATTTAATATTATTATAGACTCTTCGTCTCTCCTGAGCAGCCTGGCTAAGGTAATTAAAAATGAAGAGGCAATGTCCATTTCAGCTGAGATTGACCTGTGTCTGAGCTGTCTCAAGAATCTTGACTTTATCTCGAAAATTAAGAAATTTACAAATGAATTCTCTGGATCTCGATTCAGGTGCAGGTTGGGCACGGAGAGCTCTCTGTTCCCTTTCAATCAAATATCTAGAGCCTGAATCTGGGGGGCAGACAATAGATACAAATAAGTTAACAAATTTAATCGCGTCTCCCCCTTCTGTAGCTTCAAGAATACTGACTATAAGTAGGTTATTTCGGACATTATGATTTTCTAAATCGTTGACTTTATCTTCAAGATGTTGTTCGTTCCTGCACCATTCAGTTGCAGCTTGCTTCTGTCTCACTGTGCTATCTTCAACAGAGCTCACCCGAGCTTCAGTATCAGAAACTTGTCAAGTCGAAATGTCAAGGGAGCTCTTTATGTCTTTAAGATCCCCCGCACTGGCTGTAACTATCAATTTAGTAGAAGTTAGCTCTGCAAGAAAATGCTCAACAATAAAGGAGTCAGATTCTGGCTGGAAGAGGAATGCAGCGGAGAGTCAAACTTATGGCGTTTTGTGAGCTGTGAGCGGGCAGGAAGCAGAGAAACTTGGGTGGCAGACAGTGGCTTTTCCAATAGTGTCGATCCCATGGCTAGGCCATAATCAGTCCTTTGTCTGCATTGAGGCTTCTAGCAGTTTGTTAAAAAATTAGTAGTAAAATAACTAACACAAATATATGGAGCAGTAAGGGATAGAGTAAAATGCTGTTTAAGCAGTAGCAGAGGAATTTAGTATAGCCAGTTCCAGAGCTCCTTAGAACACTGCCAACATCATTGGGTGAATTACCGAAAGTCCCCCACAATTGTTTGAACTTGTCATTTTACGATATTGACAGTGCCATTTTCCCATACCGCATATTTTTTAAATTGCAGAGTTTTAAGAAAAGATAAGCAAAAACTGCAAAAACACACTCTATTTGTATTTCTTTCTACAATTAATTTCTATAGGGTAGCCCAGCTAAGATGAAACATCCCTTTTCCAGTGAGGTCCTGCTTCCATCACATTTCCCCAGATGAGTGGACTAGAGCACTGAGAGGTTAAGTGATTTGCACAAGGTCACATTGGGGCCTATGCACGAATGCAGGCTGGGTATGTGCATCAAGCATGTTCCTGGCCCATGCATGTCTACACCTGTGGACAGGCTTGCAGGGCACACCATTCACAAAAGCTAGCCACCACAGGACACCTGACTGCCGCCCTGCCCATCCAGTACTTTGGCACATGGGGGCAGACTGTTGGACACAGGCATACATCCAATCAGATGCCCATGCTATCGGCATATTGGATCCCCTGCTTCATGCAGAACAGAGAATTGTGGGATACCATGCATCCCAAAATAACATTTAAATCAGGTGAGCACCTAGCCTTTCCTTCATGACTGGACAGCTATGGTAGCATGGCAGTGGGAGTCAGCTGTCCACTATGGCTGGCAGGTGTAGTACATTGGGGGACAGAGCAGCTATGGCTAGGTCCCTACTTGGATAGACTGCACCCCCTTTTCCCAGAACTCTGGACTTTGGTGAATGGCACGTTGTATGGAATGCTCCCTGGCCACTCCCCCACTCCATTAGTGTGCATAGCTACACAGATGGACATAGGATTAGGTACAAATGAGCATGTGCCCCTTCCATGAATGTCAGTCCCTAGATGCATGGCCGAGGAAAATAGGGTAGCCTACATGCCATGGATACGCAGTGTGTAGAGATTGTGAATAGACCCCCATGGTAATTATTTGGCTTTAGCAGGATTTGAACCTGCAATCTCCCTCTTCCCTAACTTAGTCACTAAACCACACATATTTCAAAACTGTACAATTTTCAGATAGAAAAAAAATCTTACTTTTAAAAGTGAGTTTAATTTTACAAAGTGTGTGACATTTCACAGACTGGGTGAATTTCAACAAAACTGCATGCAACAAAGAGTGCAGACTTTACCTACCTCTGTTCATCACATACCAGTTAAGCATCCACTTCAGTAAAATGGTTTACAAGATTTTTCTTAGCACTGAAGTATGTAAGAGTGAATGGTCTGTAATATCAAGGCCCGTTTCTAGCCTCCTTCCAAAAATGCATTGTCAGCTACCAGATCCCAAATCAAACCTAGTTCTCAAAACACGTTCTATGGTTGCTCAACTTCTGTAGAATTTGATGATGTAATCAATTGTTTTGTAGCAGTTTCATTTTTCTTAACAAAAAATGACTGTCCACCACATTAGTGCTACCACATAACACGTTTATTTACAGTTCTTGGGTTACTCCCCACATCTAAATGAAGGCCTTCAAATTCACATAAAATATTCTTCAGTTTTTTAAAAACTGGTTCTGTTAATTTCATGTTTTTAAGTAATTCTAATTGGCTTCAGTTGTACCTCAAACACCAAAATATATCCATTGAAACAACTTTTCAATGTATTCTCAGCTGCCCTTCAAAAATTGCAAAAAATGCAAATGAGCCTTCAAACAAAAAGAAAACTCAGATGCTGGTAATTTTTTATATTATTTATATCTCAGATTACAATAACTTTGAGCCAGAGGATCTTTTACAAAGGTGCCACATCAGAAAAACATATGAATGCAATGACATATAAAAACAATAATTTTAACATACAATTCAATAATAAACAAAATAAGTACAATTCAGGCATGGGAGAATACAGTCATGGTACATTCAGAGGAATAGTCAATTGCAACAAAACGTGTTAAAAAATAATCTAGACCATGGGGAAAAATGAAGATGAGGTGTGGAGATAAATGATTCTGCAGGAGGTAAGTGTTGTTAGAGTGTGGGGGTGAGGATATAGTATGAAGGAGAGGGAAAATAGCGGACACATATAGGGGGGTGGGAAGTAGAAGAGTGCTCGCATGATATGGAAGGAGGCAGGGTAGGTTTCAAAAGACAATAAAGAAAACCACAGTGGGGTAGGGGGTAGAGGAGGGTTTGAGATGGCATGGTAAGGAGGAGCAATATCAAGAGTAGGTGGGTGGGAGGAAATGATGTAGTGAGTGAAGAGGGGTTGAGGTAAGGGGAAGGGGGAGCAACGTGAGGGAGTGGCGGGATAGGAAATGAAAGCAGGAGGGGGTGGAGGGGTGTTAAGGGGGGTTGGAAGGAGAGGGAAGGTGCCTCATGGTAACAGAGGAAAGGAAATAAATTGTCATGTACAAGCCCATTAGTTTTACCTGAAATACCATTCTTTTTTTAAAATACAATATTTCAAATAGTACTGAAACATCAGTCTTAAAGTCTTCAAATTACCCTCAAATGCCAGTAAGTGTTTCATAAAAAAAATATGACCTGCATGTAACTATAGTTTTTCTGTTATTTGCAACATTCACAATGTGGTGATGTCATTTCCTGATAGTTTCAGAACCAAAATACTGCTACTTACATTCATTGCAAAATGTAACTCCATGCACACATGTACTGCATTGCACATATTAGTGAGCCACTGATCAAACTGCAAAAAAAAACCTTTGGCAACCATTTTAACATTTGATGCGCCAGCGCACCAAACATTTTGGGATGAGAAAATCAGGATGTTCAGGATGTGTCACTGCTGAGCCCATTGCAGTTCAGAACAACGGGGGCTCGGCAGTCTACACCAATGTCCATGCACTGTGGTCCTGATGCAACTCCCTGCTTGGTGGGCTGAAACTTCATGTACTTCAAATGACCAAAGCTGCTCCAGTCAGAGAGGGCTTTGGTACTTTGCTTTGCCTGAAGTCGTGTCAGCAAACAGCTGAGTGGCTTTCAATGTTAGGAACCTGTCTTTAAAACCCTAACTCAGGCATGCACATTAACATCACTTCTAATGCACATGCCACAGAACCACTGCCTTTCTCAAAGCAAGTCCACAGTTCTCTTCCAGAGGGATGATTTCAAGAAGGAAGGACTAGAAGGGTGATCATGGGAAGATATTGCATTTCTAAATAAAACTCTAAAGAAATAGCAGTATAGCCTAGAGGTTAGAGTAACGAGCTGTGAACAAGCTTGATACATCCAGCAGATCAGACCAGGCCTAAATTTGATTCTCACAACCTCCACTTGCATACTGTGTGACTCTGAGCAAATCATTTAACTGCTCAGTGCTCCCAGGTCACCCCTGAAAACAGACACTTGTGCCTAGTAGGCCTTACCCGGTTACCAAAGACTAAAATTAAAATGAAAACATCTCAGAAAACATAAGTTAATCAAAATCATGAAAAGATCATGTGGGCAACAGTGGCATTGTGGTAATGTAAATTGTTGCTATAACAGCAAGACATCTGCATAACTCCATGTAATGCAATGTCTACCTACGATTACCCTTCTAATCTTTACTTTGTGAAATCATCCCTCTGGAGAAGCTTGTCCACAGCTCTCTTCCAGAGTTTGTTTTTCCATGGGTGCATAGTTAGATCACACTGCACTACACTATTGCTGGATTAACAACATTGCTACTGTACATTGACACTTTGTACTAAGGCTAGTTAGTGAAAATTGAAAGGGGTTAAAATATATCAGCGGTGTACCCCTGGCCCATATGTAACATCTGCCACTGTATGTAATCTAGTGGGGAAAATAAAGATGGCCTCAGTGCTAATGTTCTTGCCCCACAAAGATCTGTACTGCAAGAACCAGAGCACCCACCAGCTCACCAGCCACCGAAGCAGCAACCGGAGTTCCACATCCACATCCTGTTCCTGTCCTTAACATCTAATCTCACCTTCCTTCTCTAAGTTGCCAATTTCCTACTGTGTCCCCAGTTATATATTTATAGGAAAATAGCTGGATGTCTAGTGGGGAAACAACTTCAAAGATCGTGGTCAGGGGTGGCTGGCCCAGTGACTCTGAGGACTGATGCAGCGATGCCTTACCTCCTGCCATGCCGGCAACCCGTGTTTGTGCTGTGAGTGGGTCATGGAGGGCCAGCCAGGGTGGAAGAGGATTGTGTGTCTGGAGGAGAGCTCTTCTCTCCCTTGGAGAGAGGGGAATAAAGGCCAACATGTGTCTGACACCTAGCGGAGGCTAGGTGTTGGCACGCCTGGTCCATGTACAGTGGGGCATGGAGGTGGAGCAGCTGACGGGTGTACTGCATGTGGAAGCATGCATGGCACACCCACTGTTGGCATTGCACACTCTGCTGCCATAAGAAAAATGAGGAATAAAATGGCCTGGGTCATGCGGATTGATGGCCGTCCAACACACTGCATTGTCCCTCTGGAGGGTGTCACCTGTACTGGATCTGGTCTTGGTGGGCGAGTAGAGGGCTACTCACCACCCTGCCACAGGGGGTAAGATGTGGGGGTAGCAAGGTGATGGCCTGAAGTGGAGGATGGGTGCGGGATGGACGACGGTCAGATGAAGAAGGTTGCCAGGACAAGAGAGCTGACCTGGGGCCTGGGGAGAAAAAGTGTAAGTAAAAAAAAAAAAGAGATTGTGGTCACAATAAAGTTGCTGGTGCTGAAGGCAGGTACTTCAGTTTACACCAGGGAGGAGTTAGTCTGCTAGTTCCATTCGTGGCAATGATAGCTGCATGGTAAACATCCCTAGTCATTTTTTTTAAATCATAAAACCCCTGGAAAATAGAAAGCCATCCATTGATGTCTGTTGCACCATTAGTCCCCCCATCTGACCCTCCAACTCAGCACACCCTCAAAGTGCTGGACTGACAATGGTGCTACACTGGCACTTTCTACTAATGCTAGTTAGTGAAAACTGAAAGATGTTAAAATATATCAGGCTTGCACCCCTGGCCCATATGTAACATCTGCCACTGTATGTAATCTAGTGGGAAAAATAAAGATGGCTTCAATGCCAATGTTCCTGTCCCACAAGGATCTGTGCTGCAGCAACCAGAGCACCCACCGGCTAACCAGCCACTGAAGCAGCAACCGGAGCACCCACCAGCTCACCAGCCACCAAAGCAGCAACCGGAGCTCCCCCTCCCACATTTCGCACCTGTCCTTTACGACTGATCTCACCTTCCTCCTCTAAGTGGCCAAATCCCCTGCTGTGTCCCCAGTTATATATTTATAAAAAATAGCTGGATGTCTAGTGGGGGAAACAGCTTCAAAAATCATGGTCACAATAAAGTTACTGGTGCTGAAGGCAGTCACTGCAGTTTGCAGTAGGGAGGTGTGGGTCTACTAGTTCCAGTCACAGCGGCAGCAGCTGCAAGGTAACCATCATTCATTTTTTTTGTTATAAAAACCCTGAAAAAAGGAAAACCATCCATCGATGTCTATAGCGTCTTTAGTCCCCCCACTGGACCCTCCCACTCAGCATCCACCCCCCAGCCCTTACTTACCCACCGGGGTCTGATGCTCTATTCTTCTCTGGACCACAGACAGGTCTTCACGTTTCAAGGCCATATCACAAACTGAGGAAATCAGAGAAGCAGTTCAGTGTATTTCAATGGGGATTTGAACTTAGTTGCATAACTTGGCCATTTTTTTAATATTTTTGCCCCAAAGTTTCAACATGCCTATTTTGGGACCCCACCTCAGGAACAATTGCAGTGACATTAGGCAAATCTATCTCAAAAGGTGATTTTACAGTCAATGCATGAAATCACCTTTCGGCAGGAGCTGAAATATTTCTCTGCCTTGTTCACAAGGCGGGGTCATAAGAAGGCTATGTTGAAAATGTGGCATAAAAATATAAAAAAATGACAAAGTTATGAGCCTGCATCGAAATTTGTGAACGCAGGCTTGTTAACTTTTGGTAATTTTAAATATTTTGACCCAAAATGTTCAACATAGCCATTTCTTCACAGCACTCATGAATGTGACAGCTGTCATTTTTCAGATCCTAGCCAAAATGTGTCTTTGCATCCCAAAAGCTGATTTGGGAGTCGCTGTACGAAATCACCTTTCTGGCAGGAGTTGAAAAATTTTTTCTACACTTCTTCATGAGATGGGGTCAAAAAAAGGTTATGATGGTAATTTGTTGCAAAAATATTTAAAAAGCAACAAAGTTGTGAGCCTATTTTGAAATTTATGAATGCAGGCTTGTAACTTTGGTAATTTTCAATATTTTGACTCCAAATTTTAAACAAACCTATTTCTTCATAGCACTTCATAAATATGACAGTTGTCATTTTTCAAATACTGTCCAAAATTTATTTTTCTACCTGTGGCGTGGAATTACATTTCGGTGGTGCGAAATGATGTTTTTGTGGGGATTTGAAAATCTTAGGAGATCCATTGGGTTGGGTAATAAGAAAGCCATGATGAAAATTTGGTGTACAAGTATGATAAAATGCTCAGGTTATGACTGAAAAACACTATTTCAGCGTTCACTCATAACTTCAATAATTTTCAATATTTTGACTCCAAACTTTCAACATAGCCATTTTTACACACCACCACATAAATGTGACGTGTCTTAAAATCCAGGATGAGATCTGTTTTTGCACCTCTGGTGAGAAATGACAATTCGGTCAATGTACTATAAATGGTACATGTCATGAGGCAAATCCTAATACAAGTATCTTCAGAAGTTGGGCTCAAAGGAAAAAAAATAAAAAAAAATTGGTTACCAAGCATCAAACATTCGGCATTGACAAATGCTTGTTTCTTCCTGTTAGCGACCCATTTGCTGTCACCTCCACATTGTTTGCTTCACAGAGCTGAAAACGAAACCAGAGCAAAGAGCTTGCTTGCTGCACCAGTAAAAAAATGGCATTTATGTGTCACTTCAGTCCTGGCACTTGTCCCAACACCCCCAACCCCCAAATACTGCTCTCACTCCCTCCCTCCCAGCCAATACCATTTACCCAGATTGTAGTGAGTACCTGGCCATGGTGTCTCTCTTCCTCCTGTCCCTTCTGAACTAACTGAAGGCAACTCCAAAATCTGCAGCAGTCACCACTAACCCATTTGCTCTAGGACTGCTACTGCTCTGACCTCCCTCTCACGGCTCTCCAATATCTCAGTAATGGACAACAGGGCAAATAAGTAAAGGGGAAAAGTTAAAACAAACTGGTAATGTAAGTTAACTAGAAACTGCATACACACAAATTTTAATTCACAGGTAACAGCTACGAAATAGTGCCCTAATGACATCTACTAGCAAAGGAATTATTTGTTAAAAAAAACAGTATTTTAGCATTTTTCTTCTTTTTAAAAAAAATAAATTTAAACACAAAACCCATTTTATAAGCACAATAACACACTGCAGGGTGTTGGTTGTGTTCTGATAAAAGACACTTCGATGGGACTGTGGCCTTATGCCTCACTATGCCCTTAGGTGTGCATTTGTCAGAGTATTACCCATATCCTGGAGTGCTTTTATCGAAGGAAACAGTATGTGTTGTATGCTTTCATCTTTTTCACAAGA
Organism: Neoceratodus forsteri; assembly: GCA_016271365.2. Taxonomy (NCBI): domain Eukaryota; kingdom Metazoa; phylum Chordata; order Ceratodontiformes; family Ceratodontidae; genus Neoceratodus; species Neoceratodus forsteri. The sequence continues at coordinate 663,258,989 of JADMNL010000022.1, forward strand.
GAAGTGATGTTAAAAGTTCATATGAAATACCCAAGGGGAAATTATTATGAACTAACTTCTGTAATACATACTGTACATAATTTTTTTGCACCTTTGCATTTTTACCTTTCTTTTTACCATAAAATGTTAGTAATGAATTCATTTTAAAAGCAATAAGGTGGCAGCAGAGTGGCAACACAGAAGCAGAGAGGAACAGCCACCAGGCGCCAGGCATGCACGCATATTTTTATTTATTTATTTAGTTCTTGTTGACCAGTTAAGTGCACTAGACAAATCCTGCCTATTTTCAGGCACAACCCAGGGGAGGGGGATACAGATGAAGGCCAACTGACCTTGAACCAGATTAAGCTGTTGGTGGTATTTTTAGTGAATGAGGGAAATTTGGCCAGGACACTGGGGGGGACCGTCTGGCCATCTTGTTTGCTGCTAGCCAACATGGTGAATGCTAGCCAGCCAGCAGGAGAGGAAGCTGTGATGGAAGATACATCAATGGAAGTGACTGTTTCAATGGAGGTTAACCCGATTTTGTTTTTTTCTTCGAATTTGGAAGGATTTAATCAAGAAGCAGCAACTGTTGAAACTGTGAGTGATTCATTTGCTATAAATATTGCAGACTCTTTACCAGGCCTGGTAACTGATCCAAACACCGAAACAGAGGCCCGTGATACAGGACAACAGAATGTATTAAATGAGGAAGTTTTGGTACTAAAAGAGAAAGAATTATGACTGCAGTTTGCTGCAGAAGAGAGGTGGTTCTTTCAAAAATGAGCGCAGCTTGAAACCTCACTCTGAAAACTGCGGTCTGACAGCAGCGAGTTACCTGTCATAAGCAGCCAGCTGATTAACTTAGAAGTGCCGGCCACTAGTACAGAGCCTCAGAATTGGGTGGCACAGGTTGCAGCCGCTAAAGAGGTATATCAGCCGGGAACACCTGGGTTGCTTCCTACTGCAAGTACTTCAGGGATGGCTGAAACGGGCTCAGTGGGGCTCAGCCTATGACATGCAGAGGAGGTAGTGAATGCCAATTCTCAACAGCCTTCTTGGACGGTTCCTTCAGCACTGACAGCAGCTGGCTGGGTGTTTGACTCAGCTTCAGGGAAATGGCTCTTTGATTCCTCTCCTATCATTATGCCTATGAAAAGGATTCCAGAAAGTGACCGGGTTGTTGATCCAGTAGAGCAAGAAGCTTTAGAACTCTCGAAGGAGCTCAATCTCACCCAAAATCCAGAACTATCTTTCTTAAACAGACAATCTAATCCTTCCATAAACTTGGAGACAATTCCCTCAGATTCTTCTTTGCCTCAGCACCCCCTAAACTTAATAAATAAAACTGGGCCAAAATCCTTTGCCTCTCTGTTTACAACTCCTATATATCCTGCAAAGCGATATAATGCAGTACGTCTCACCTACTCTGGTGGTATGGATACCCCCCCAGATAGGATTTTTGTTGCAAGAATGCTGTTAAAAGACTCGATGAAATTTATGGCTACAGAATTATATGCCTTAATCTATATTTCGGGGGAAACAACCTTCGATGTAAGCTTTAAAACAGCTCAGGGGTTAGAGCGTTTTTGGGTTAAATATAACCAACTGAAGAATTCTTCCTTATGGTCTCCCTTTAATATAACTCCTTTATCTAAACCAGCATATAAGGTTGTTACAATACTTTTTAGAAACAAAGGTGTGAATGTACAAGACCTAATAGCGTGGTTGAAAAACCATTGTACTTTATCAGAAGATCCTTTTGCTATCTTAGATTCGGAAAATATTTGGACAGGGGTCTGGAAAATGAAAGTTATGTTACACACTACAAATGAAGGTCCAACACATTTACCAAACTCTTTTTTTCTAGGTTGTGATAGGGGAATTATTTTTTACGCAGGACAGCCAAAAATGTGTTACAAATGTGGTTCACTGGAACATCTTAGTAATGCATGTAACTTGGCAAGATGTATAATTTGTGGGGAATTAGGTCACTTTAGCTCATCATGCTTAAATGAAAGTAAATGTAATCTATGTGGGGAGTTGGGACACACTTTTCAAAACTGTATTGCTGCTGCACATAATCTACCTGAACAAGCTGATGGAGCAGAACAACGTTTGTTGATTGCTTTAGTGCAAAAAAAAAGCCAGTAATCAGGGGTTTTCTTCCTCTGTTTCTGCGCAGAGCATAATGGTCTCTGCAGCACCACCTCTGGAGCGGAGCATTTTGGTAAGGTCAGTCCCCCCCTGTTACCACACATACAAAACCAACTTCAGAATTAGTGGAAGAGTTCACTCTAGCAGAGATCCAGGAGCCTTTACTGCAGCTCCCCCCTACAGCAAAAGTCTACAACCTTAGATATGCTCCCACCACACCTAAACACAGACCTGGAAACAGATTAACCAGACAATCTACTAGAGAAGCAATTTTTAAACTGATGCCATGACAATCCTCTGCTATCCCAACTTGCAATAAGTTTGATATTTTACAGACTGAGCATTCAGACATTGACTCAGATGCCTCCTCGATAGATTCCTCAGTTCCAGAGGGTACTACAGATGCTGAAGTGGTGGTTTTTCCTCGAGGACAGCAGAAACAGAAAGCGAGGGTTAAATTAAAACACTCGAATAAGCAGTGTCAAAAAAGTCCGCTTAAACAAACATAAAAGACTGAACCTTTCTCATTCCATACAATCAATGTAAACAGTATCAAACAGATAAACAGATGACATATGATCTTCTCGATACTGGCTAATTTCCATCTGGGGTTCTATTTTTTGCAGGATACACGATTGCATACTCTGCATGAAATACAAATGGCCTCGAAGGACTGGTGTCTGGAGCCTTCGTTCTGGTCACTAAGAACAGAACCCTGTGCTGGCCTAGGTATTCTTTTTAAATACCCAGATACAAAGGTTTTGAAACTTTTTGATTGATCCTCAGGACGAATTTTAATCCTAGACGTCCTTATCCAGGAGATACCATATAGATTAATTAATCTATATGCTCCACAACAAAAGCACAATGCTGTAAACTTTTTCAGACACTTGAACCTTATTTACATACCTCACATACAATTATTTTTGCGGGAGATTTCAACTGTTCTTTGACTGTGAAACATGGGAAACAATACTGTGACTCCAATTTGTTATCAAATATCATCCACAAAGCACATTTAGTAGACTCAGTTTATTATTTTAAAAAAAAGGTTCTTCCCACACTTCATAAAGGTGCGTTATTTTCCTGTATTGATTATCTTTTTATTTCCCCTGCTGTATCTTTACGGCAGGCGGAAGTATTAGCTCTTGAATTTACTGATCACCATATTATTTCAGTAACTATTGGACCAGCTACTGGACAGCAAAGAGGATGGGGATTTTTGAAATTCAGTTCTTCTCTGCTTCCACATCCTCAATGTATTTCACAAATTCATGACTTTATCCAAGCATGTAAAACTGTTTTAGTGTTTTTTGATAATCCAGTACTTTGGTGGGAAGATACTAAACAGGAGCTTATTAAGCTATGCAAATAACTCGGTAAAGGGGTCTCGCGGTCAGAATATTTGTCCTACTTACAGAATAGAAGAGTACTACAACAATTATATTCAATTTCTTATGAAACAGGTCAGAATTTAACCACTCAGATTTCTCTGACTACAGAGAAAATGGTTCAGTTTCATTCTAACAGAGCGAAATCTCTGATATTTCAACAACAATTTGGAACTCAAGGAGACTTAGCCACTGCTTGTCCTTGTGAATATTGGCAATCCCAATTAAATAAAAAATCTATATCTGCTGTCCGTGGTGCCGATGGGGTGGTATACTCAGACACAAGGGATATTATTAGAATTGTAACTGATTATGTTTCAGATATGTTTCATCCTCTTTCAGCCTCTACATCAGGATTATAATCCTTTTTAAATGACTTTTTTATTTCTATATTAGAAGAGACAGAAAAAAACCTTTTGACATCAAAAATCTCGGTGAGAGAACTGAAAACTACACTATCCAATATGTCAGGGAACAAATCGCCAGACCCTGATGGTATTGCAACAGAGCTCTTGAAGTTTATAGGTAACCTGTGTCTGGAGGAATTAACTTTAGTGTTTAATGAAATTCTGATGTCAGAACTTGTCCCACTGTCCATGAATACTGGCAGTATAACTTTCATATATAAAAACTCAGGACAAACTTAATTTAGATAATTGGCGCCCCATTACACTTTTAAATTCAGACTTTAAATTACTTATGAAAATTCTAACAAATAGACTTTCCCTTGTAGCTGATATATTGATTTCCTCAGCACAAGTCTATGCTATCCCAGGAAGAAAAATTCAATCGCAACTTTTTTTTATACAAGAATTGGTGGAGCAGGGAAAAAGGGGGACTTTTGAGGGTTATCTCCTATCCTTAGACCAGTTCAAAGCCTTTGATAGGATAAATCATGAGGCTTTATGGATAATTTTAACATATTATAATATCCCAGACACAATGATCCGATGGTTGAAAAGTATGTATTGTACAGCAACAGTGTGTCCAGTTATTCAGGGTTGGAAGGGTCCCCTTATTGCCCTGAAAAGGGGTGTGCGACAGGGATGCCCACCCAGCCCCATTTTTTTTTAGATCCTCTTTTATGGAAAATTAATGGTTTTCTTGCAGTATCAAGTTTAGGATGTCGAGAACAGATTTTGCCATATAAAATTATAGCTTATGCAGATGATATGACACTTACTGTAAAGGACGCATCTTCAGTATATAAGAGCTTAGATATATGCACAGATTTTGGGACATTTACAGGAGCCACATTAAATCTGAATAAGTGTTCTGGACAATGCTTACCGTATAATTTAAATGCCCAGGAATTCATTGCTGGTTTTCCTATAACTTCAGAGCCTTTGAAAATTTTAGGTATCTATTGGGGTAATGTAGAATTGGATTACTTTAATTGGGAAAAGAAGCTTGTAATAGGTCGAAGAAAAGTGGTTCTATGGAATAAATGGAAGTTTGACAAGAAGAAAAGGATCTTTCTTATTAAATCCTGCTTAATTCCTGTTTTTTTATATCTGAGTTATGTTTTCCCTCCACCTAAATCCCTAGAAATTGGGCTTTTAGGGATATTTTTTCAGGCTTGTTGGGGGAGCTGTCTGAATCCCATAAGGCAAAATATTTTATATCTTCCAGTTAATCAGGGAGGCCTTAATATGATAAACCTGATTTTGTTCTTAAATAGTTTTTTATTTCTGAAAATTTTCAACCTTTATTGTCAGCAGAACCATGCGGGTGGGATGTCATGCTCTGGACAAATTGTAGGATCTGGATTCAGTTATGGGAAGCACAAGCTTTGAAGTGTTTTAAGAAATCAGCAATGGTTCCAGAATATATATGAGGTACCTTTCTGCGTATTAAACAATGGAACTTATTAACAATTCATGTATTAAATTTATCAAGAAAACAGTTGTATTTTCACTTATTGGAAACAACTTGTCAGGTAGTGGCTGTGTTTGTAAACTGCCCATTACAGTATAGACCATCCTTACTAAAATTTCTGACTAATAAGCATATACCTACCCATGTGTGGGATTTTCATTGGCTGGCCTGCCATGGGAAAATAAATGTTAAATCTAATCAAAAGCACAAGGCACAACAAGACAGACTCTGTGTTCAACCAGATTGTATTCAACAAGAAGAAACGACAGAGCATCTGTTGTTTTCCTGTTCATTTGTATCTGGATTTTGGGCCTTTATGGCACAGACATGGAGGGAGGATATTTTTGTAATTGTATCTTGGGACAATCTAATGTTTGGAATATTTGATAGTACATGGATGAGTAAGTGGCATTATAATACCTTACAAATAGTGGTTACAGTTATTAAGTGGCAAATATGGTTTGCCAGATGTGCTTTTACTTCACAGCAACAAGAAGGCTCATTATCTGACTTGCTACATAAAATAACACAGCAACTGAAAAACATCTATAAAGCCAAATACATTTCTTTATCAAACACTCGATTGATGGAATTATGGATTGGGATTCCCTTGGATTACAGACTCAGATGTTCTAGTAACTTAAATAATAGCTACTATGGAGGGGGAGGAGATGGGTTAAAACACTTTCTTTTTTCATGTTAAGATTATTAGGTAAATTACCACTTGTGTATGATGGTGCTTTCATTTCCCCTTTTGATTATTGATTATATACAGTAGCATGTAATACTGATGTGCTACGTATATTGACATGATTTTGTTATGATTTCAATGGAAAATTCCCCAACTCTTTTAGTGGGGGGGGGGGGTTCTTTTTATGTATTAGGATATGTTTTCGGTTATTATTAATTTATTTTCAGGAAATGTATGACTTTAATACTTATTTGATTTTCTTATGATTTGTATTTTCCTTTTGTATGAGTTCACACTGTTTGTATTTGTTTGATTTTTTGATGTTTATAATAAAAAATTCCCCCACTCTTTTCGATAAGTGCCAATATTCTTTAACATCCACCTGAACTACCACCAATCCAGGCAGATGGGACCTCGGTTTAACGTCTCATCCGAAAGACAGTACCTCAGAAGTGCAGCACCCCTCTCATGCTGCACTACAGTATCAGTACTGGGATATTAACCCAAGTGCCAGATGTGGGAACTGAACCCACAGCCCTCTGATCTCCCAGCCTCAGAGGCAAGTGTGCTACCTACTGAGCCACTGACACTGACATATGTGTCACTGTATGCCAGCACAACCCTCAGGGAACCAAACAGGAGTTGGAAGAAAAAACTGTGATCTGCCATTGTGCCAACACCTCCCATAAGCCTGTGCATGATCACATGGCAGGCTACCCACTACTATCATGGTCCACAGTAAGTGATGGATAACCAGTAAGTCCATAAGAAGGTCAGTGATGGGGCCGGGGGTGCCAACTGGTGAGCTGGGTTGGGTGAGAAAAAGTGAATGAAAAAAATACACTTCAAAATAGTGACTAATGTAAAACAGAGTGTTACTTACTTGTATTCTACATTTAATCATTTTTCATTGGCACTGTGAAGTAGAAAAGAATATCTCTTAGGTATGCTGCTTCTTCATGCTGCAATGGGTGTGCTGCTTCTTGGACTGCTGTGGGGGTGGAATTCCTTCATGCAGCTGGTGGGATGCAGTGCACCTTGGTGCTGCTGGTGGTGTGTGCTGCTCCTCAATTCTGCTGGTAGAGTATGCCACTCCTTTGTGTTGCCTGTAGGCTATGCAATTCCCTGGTGCTGCTAGTGGGGTGTGTGTATCCTTGTTGCTGCCATTGGAGTGCACTGCTTTGTGGTGCCACAACGTAGCTGATAAACTAAAAGAAAACTCCAAGCCTGCAAAAGAGAAAAAAATAATGTTAATTATAATAACAATAATAATAAAACTTTATTTATTAGGTGCCTTTCAAACCCCAAGGCGCTGTACAAATGAATGTTAAAAGCAAAAATACACATATAAAATCAATATTCTCAGCAACATCAATTCATAAATGCCTTACTCCACAAAAATTTCTTAAAATCCTGCTTAAAGAATTCCATGATCATGCATTCCCTAAGCCGACGAGGCAGAGAATTCCAGAGGGGTTGGGGCCACAAACACAAAAGCCTTGGCCCCATTTAATTAATCATGTAGGTTGATTACTCCCAGTTTCTGTCAATGGGATGCATCACTTATGCTTCTCTCAGTGAGGTGTAGGGTCCCTAGTGTAGCTGGTGGAGATACACTGCTCTCTCATGCTGCTGTTGGGGTTACACTGCTCTCTAATGTTGCTGGTGGGGCTGCACTGCTCTCTCATGCTGCTGTTGGGGATACACTGCTCTCTAATGTTGCTGGTGGGGATGCATTGCTCTCTGATGCTGCTGCTGTTGGGGATACACTGCTCTGTAATGCTACTGGTGGGGATGCACTGCTCTCTGATGCTGCTGGTGAGGATTTACTGTTATCTGATGCTTCTGGGGTGGATGCACTGCTCTCTCATGCTACTGGTGGGGATGCACTGCTCTCTCATGCTGCTGGTGGGGATGTACTGCTCTCTGGTGCTGCTGGTGGGGATGCACTGCTCTCTCATGCTGCTGGTGGGGTTGCACTGCTCTCTCATGCTGCTGGTGGGGATGCACTGCTCTCTCATGCTGCTAGTGGGGATGCACTGCTCTCTCATGCTGCTGGTGGGGATGCACTGCTCTGTCATGCTGCTGGTAGGATGCACTGCTCTGTCATGCTGCTGGTGGGGATGCACTGCTCTCTGGTGCTGCTGGTGGGGATGCACTACTCTCTGGTGCTGCTGGTAAGGTGTTCTGCTTCACAGTGCTACTGGTGGGGGTGTTTTTCCTTGGTGCTGTCATTGAGGTGGGTTGTTCTTTGGTGCTTCCACTTCTAGATAAAGAGAAAAGACACTTCAGGCCTGCAAAAGAAAGACAACAAATATTCCTTGGTGCTGCTAGTAGAGTATGCTACTTTTGGATGCTGCTAGTAGGGCAATTTGCTCCTTGGTACTGTTAGTGGGGTGTTCTGCTCCTTGGTGAGTGATGCCAGTGGTGTGCTCTGTTCTTTGGTGCTGTTGGATGGGGTATAATGTTCCTTGGCATTCTCAATGGGGTGTGTTACTTCTTAGTGTTGCAGTTGATTATCAGATAAATGGACTCTCCATGCCTGGAAAAGAGGGAACGCAAATTGTTCTTAAGCAGACTGGGAGGCAGTGTTCCATGGCCCCGCTTGTGTGGTGCAGTGATACCTGAGGCTGTTGGGTGCACAGTTCCATGATGCAGCTGAGAGAATGTACTGCTCATTGGTTCAGTCAGTGGGGTGTGTAGCATCTGTTGGATAACTGGTGGAATGCTCCATTCCTTGGTGCTGCTATAGATAAACAGAAAACAACAGAAAACCTGTAAAACAAATAAAACATGTTAGTTAAGAAAGCATAGTAAAATAAAGTATTAACTTAAAGAAAGGGGTGAGACATGTTTGGTTGTGGCATTAGTTTAGCAGTAAAGTAACATTTTCTTAAGGCGACAAATCAGAGTGCATGGGGCATCCTAGCTGTCATTTATGTGGAAAATATAGAATTCTGCCTATAATTCAGGCCTCATGTGAAGGAGAGACTTTGCTTGCTCAGAACTCTAGCGATGATTTAGGGCCCCTTATTCAAAGTTGTGCACACAGGAATGCCATGCTAAAGATAGAGAATGGATGGAGCTATATTCAGACACTGTGACCCAACCAAATCATGCTAGCTGTCTGAATATGAGGCTGTGTTTTGGTGCATCACATATAAGATAAAGTATGGGGTGGTGTGTATAATGAGATGTTTACACATACCCAAAGGGTTAGATGGTACATAAACCCCAAAGCAAAGCTCAAGGGGTCTGTGAAAAGCATTTGACCCTGAGGGTGCATGTGAACTTTGAGTTTACACATACCACCCCATATTTTTTTTTCATATAATTGCTGGGTCTTCCTTAATGGATGATTTTCATTTTGATGTATTTTTGTAGGCATCTTGATTTTACTTTGATGTTAATATATTGTATGGAAAAGAAATTGAAAAATTATAATAAAAGATAAATATCATAATTGCTGTGTCTTCCTTTCTGGCCACAGCAATTTTATAAAATAAAAAAAATACATTCTTGTGCGGCCGCGGTCCGCTTAAGTTTGAGTACATGGTTTGCGGTCATTTTATTTATTTATTTCAACTTTTTCTAATTCATTTATTTCTTCCAGAAGATGCTTCTTATATTAAATTTGTTTTATTTTGTTTGTGGCAGTGACTTACCACCGATTCCGAGTGGTGGTTCTGTCTCCCATAGAAAGATGAGGAGCCTGTGGCTCAAGAGGAGGTGCTGCTGCGGGCGTGAGTGATGGAAACCATGCACATGTTTGCCATAATAAACACTCCTTAATTAAGGCAAATAATGCCACAGTTCTCCTATGGCAAAAAGGAAGACCGGGTTATTATATACTGTAATAACTATTGTCATGCTGGCACAATCACTGATGGAAAATGGCCAACAGAAGCTGAATGGAGATAGTGTGTTTCAAATGGGTCAGTGCCAATGCTCCTGTGAGTCACATACAGACAAACCATGCTGATGAGCCCATTGAGCATGCATGGCACTAGGTGCCATTTGAATAGTCAATTATGGGCTCATTAGCGTGCTGCACAATGCTGCCATGCTGGATCCCCTAATCAGCACCAATGCCATACAGCACTATTAAAACCACCTTATAGGTGATAAGTGACCCCCACCTTCCCGATCACCCAACCACCTCATGGGTGGATAGTGGCACCCACCACTCAAAATTCTGCCCTTTTGAATGAGCAACTAACCCCTTCTGACTCGTAGACTCAGGACCCTCCACCCACACCATTCCTTGCTCCCACCAATGCTGTTGCCACTATACAGCATTAGAGATGAGGACTTGCACAGCCATCCACTCACTACCTTGGCTGGCCATCCTCTGAATGATAGGGAGTGATTGTGCACCTATTGTAAATGTTTGACCACTCCTTATCATGATCAGAGGGCTGTGCCAATTACTGTGTCCAACTCCGTATACCAAGAACAGTGTTGGTAGGGGTTAGAGATGTGTTTGGTGGAGGGTCCTGAGTACAGGGGGTTGGACATGCAGTCAATTGCACATTTGGGGTTGTGCTTATTGGAGGGGTGAGGACAATTATCCACCAACTGGGTAGCTGTAATGATATATTTATATCACTGGCAATGATCAGGGGTAAGTGTGTCATGCGCCACCTATGAGGTGACTGCAATAGTACTATATGCCACTGATGACAATCGGGGGTAGTGGTCACTTACCACCAATAGGGTGGTTTCAATTGTCCTATATGGCATTGGTAGTGATCATGTAACACTGCCTGGACCAACAGTTCCAGTTGACAGTCTTCTGCTGGTACCTGGCCAGTGGTGGGGCATGTCATGCACCACTATGCACATGGATAAGGGTAGGGATTTTGCAGCATTAAACAGCACTGCAGTGGAAGCTGTTTTGTGCTGCCTAAACCTCTTAATATACCAGTGCATCCTGTATACATGGAATATCCTTCATTTGCATTGTCATAGTGGTATATTCACTACAAATGCCACCAACAGCATAGCCTGATACTATGTCAGTTTGAATCTGTAACTCCACCCCTCTCACCTCCAGGACAAGGCTGAAAATAGGCAGAATTTGTTAGCACTCCTTTCCTGTTCAACAGCAACTAAATAAATAAATATTCTGCATGTTCACGCTGTCCAGTAAGTGTCATGTACTGTGGGCCTTTGACTATGGTCCCTGCTCCATTGGCTTATGCTATTCCTGGTTAGTTGGGTGCTATCATTGTTTGTGCCATGCTAACATTTTTCATCTTTGGGGCCATAGTATGGAAACTGTTTTTAGATCCAAAACTTTGAAGAAGGGAAAACATAGGTACTGAGGTGAGCGAAGGAGAAGTGTCCTCCCTGCTGCCCGCACAGCAAAGCTCTGTTTGCTTTCTTCTAATCCTACTCCTGCTAGAATCAGACACCATTCACAACCCCTCCTGCTTCATGCTTCTCCTGAATCTGCACCTCAGAGCTGTGATGAGAGATATATACTGTATCTAGGAAGCTGAGTGCCCCTTCTCTCCAAACAACAGTGTCAATGAAACAAGTTCCAATTTCCACCCCAGTCCCAAGAAGTAGGGCTATGTCCCTGCAAGAAGGGGGCTGGGAAAGACTGCAGTGTTTGTGGGAGAAGTATGGCTGACAGGAAGTATTATGGTGGATGGGAATACAGAGTTGGGCAATACTACGGCCAGTGCCAAGCACAAAATCAAAAACCTAACACTGGATTATTGTTTTTTGGTGATATAATCAACTCCAGTCCAAAAAAAATTCACAAATAATTGTCATCAGAAATAGTGGGATTCAAACCCAGGATGGTTGTTGCACCATGTATACTGTCAACTACTTGCTCTCACTGCTGGATAATTGGGCAGCTTAGTTGAATCACACTCCAGCTGTCAGTCCTATAATTCCCAGGGTGACATAGACAGACAATTCCATAAACCAGGCACTGACAGGATTACTACCTGTAATGATATTCCTGTCCACTTTACTACTTCCTGTCCACCATACTTCTTCCAAAAATGCTGCAGTCGAGCTAGGGCTGCATAGATTCTGACCACTCAGCTGGGTCCTCTGACTTGCACTATCACCATCTGCATGCTTATTCATTACTGGCTGAGGGTAAAAAGGGTGTATGTGGGGTGGACAGATACACACCACACACACACACACACACATACACACTTGAGTTATCATCTAGAGAGCAGAAATACATTAAACTGTATTTTAATCAAAGTCTCTGAACTTACTGTAAACCCTGCTTCATGCTGAGAAAAAAAATCACTCTGTTTCTTCCAGGTACCATATTGCTGTAGCAATCCAAATCAGTTTCTTGCTATGCAACTCCAGTCTGCTTCTTGATGCTTCTTCTGCTTTAGCTGTAAATGCTGCCTGCTTCTCTGAACTTCCCAGTGTCAGTTATGACCTTTGCCTTTGCTTGCAGTGATTTGGTTACCCAATAAGAGAAGACAACTGAATAGCAAAAAACAGAAGGGTTAATGAAGTATAAATGAATGGTTAGAATATCTCTGCTTTAAAAAAATGGGCATTTGTATGGAATTTAAAGGCCTTTTTAATAACCAAAAATTGATGGGTTTTGTACGGTGGCCATGAAGTGCAAAACACAAATACAAAAATAAGCAATGCATCAACCAAAAATTAAAATGCAAAAAAAAGTAAAGCTACAAAATCAAATGTATAGTGTGATGTCATAAAACTAGAGTAGCAAAACAAAAAACAAATGTAAAATGCAACCAAAATAAGTGACAAATACAAACTCAAATGCCAACCGAAATAGTCATGTGCATCTAAAATGATTAATTTAAAAAATGTATTAGCACAGTTAAAAAATTAAGGCAAACAAAAAGTAAAGTACAACAAAAAAGTAGAGTAAGGTTATATAATGACTGCACAGAAAATGTAAAGGAAAACTAAAAAAGAATGCAAACTAAAAAAAGTAAAGGACAAAAAACTTGCACTAATACTGAGTGCACTACAAACAAATCAAGCACAACTAAGTAATGATATAAAACAAAGAGGTAGTGTGCAACAAAAACATGAATGCAAACAGGAAAGGGGTTGTGGAAGCAAAATATGATTGCGAAGAAATGAAATGAAAAAATATAGCAACTGCAAAAGGTTTAAACAACAAAAAGATGTCAGATACAATCAAATAATAAAAACATTCCAAAAACAGAAACTCCAAAGCAAAAGCAGTAGAACAACAAACATGATGGACATGCACACAAACAAGCTGTTGACACAAAGAAAAAATAACAAACAAAAAAAATTGCAAAAGGAAGTTGGTTACAAAATAGAAATGATCTAAACTTATGTAATCACAAGGGTATAAGGGAGGAGACATTTTTCTAGTTCATTCCTGACCTGTTCTCTGTTATAGTATGACACATTCAGTCTTCTGCTTTGCAACCTCCATTCTTTTTGGCAACAGTACTGCTAATAGTATTAGAAGAAACTACAGTAAATTGATATTGTTTCTCCACACTTAGTAATTGCTGTGATGCACAGCAGGACAGGAGACTAACATGGACTAGCAGTCTGATTAATATCAAATCAAGCTTTTTCACAAATTGTGGTTTCTTACAGCTTCCAAGTTAGACACAAAAGTACAGTAACTCACATGTTAAAAATGACATTCATTAATGGTTCAGTTTTTCATGCTTTGTACAACCTAAAACTAATGTTGCATACTGATGGAACACAGAGAATCTCAGCTTTCCAATGGTGTATAGCACTGTCCTTCAAACAGTACTGAATTGCATTATATAGCACAAATATACAGTAGATGGCATGTTTCAAAAATTAGGAAAAATATGATATGGAAATAATGCTGCTCAAAGCTATTGTCTACGTGTGTTTTTCATACAAAAGGATGTTTCCAGTCTAGGTTTTCTGCATTTCTGCTGTAATTGAATTTAGAAATCATTTTTGTTTTCATTTTTTCATTTCACTTTTATTTTTTATACCAGAGGACAAGATGAGCTACATAGACCCATTTCACAAGTGACTAGAGGTGGGAGAAAGCTGCAAATTCCACTTTTGTGGAACCTTGGTGAAATTTCCAGAACTTCTGCCATTGGCAATACTGAAATCTTTCAAATGTGTTTTGTAGACTTTCACCCTGTTACATGGATTTTTTTGGCTGAGCTGCGGAATAATACATATAAACTACGGAATTTATTCCATCTGCCGTTTGATGCATTATTTCATAATACAACCCCAATGCCGATTGCTGGCCCCCCTGTGGAAAAAAATTCCCTGGTGTCTAGTGGTCCCTCCCTGCCTGCCGATCGCAGGCTGAATGTAAAATTAGACACACCTTCCCCAGCTGGTCAAGACCCAATGTAAAATATAGTTCCCTCCTGGGTGTCTAGTGGTCTCCCTCACCTGCCGATCGCAGGCCCATGTGAAAAAAATGTATAATTCCCTGCTGTCTACAGGACCCTCTTCCTATCTCCGATCACGTTAATAAAAAAAAAAAGACAATCCATTCTTTATTCCCTGGTGTCCAGTGCTCCCCCATCCTTGATCCCTTTAATAAAAAAAGACAGTCTTTCTTTATTCCATGGTGTCTAGTGGACCCCTCCTCTCTATCCCAGATCCCCTTAATAAAAAAAAAAGAAGACAGTCCTTTCTTTATTCCCTGGTGTCTAGCGGACCCCCCCCTCCCAATTCCAAATCCCCTTAATTAAAAAGAAAAGGCTGTCCTTTCTTTATTCCCTGGAGTCTAGTGCCCCCCCATTCCCGATCCCCTTAATAAAAAGAAACAGTCCCCCATCACAACCTTGATTGGGTGACTGGCCCAGCCCTCCTCTCTCCACCATGGCCGGCCACCCGCTGAGCTGTCAGTGAATGAGCATGTGCTTGTACAAGTCCTAACCTGCTATTTAACCCCCCCCAATCCATAGTGTGCTATCACAATTACGAGAACATAAAATTCCAAATAGAAAGGCCTGAAACCCCAATATTGTAACCAGAGTTGAAGATATACAAAGCCCAGCCAGCAGTGAAAGCACTCACATAACCCATTAATGCAGCAGTTCAGATAAGGCAAGGAACAGCACACAGCAACAAGTTAAACAGCAATTGGGAGCTTAGGATTCTCTCAAATATGCTACAACAATACAACACTTCTTGCTCACATCTCTCTGGCTATAGCCCTTCTGGCTCAGCTCTCAAGATGCAGGAATGCTACAAAGCGGCTTCCTAGTTCCAAAAGAGCCCAGATTCCAGGAGCAACCCCATAGTCTGACTCCCCAGAAGATCGCCTACTGGGTCACTATCTCATGCGCTGTACAGAGCACATCAAAACTGCACAATAGGAACAGTGCGGTAGGGAGGAGCGAGAGGGTGCAAACCTGTGAAAGAGTGTATGCATGGTAGTATGACCTCTTGCTCTTCTCAGGCAGAGGATAAGTCCTCTGCTGGGATGAAGGGCCAGTGAGCAGTTGACATGGCTCGACGGGATAAGCCACAGCCAGCAAGGGATGCAGTGCGTCTGTGGACCAGGTTTTGATTCCCAGTCCCAGACGCATGGAATTTTTTAATTTTTCACACTTTGTGTGAATTTATGTTAACTCCGAGTTGGTTATTTTAGTTGGGGGTTTGGGGGCACGGGGCTGATGGAGGCCCCCACAAGACATGCAGTTTTACTGTCAGCAATATACCATCCTGTATTGGCAGCATGGTATTTTTCTGCACTGTAATGTCTTGCAATATTATGACCTTATGCCAAAGGATTGAGGGTATACCTGTACTCAGGCACGTGACCCATGACTCAATGTTCCCTGATCCCTCTCTGCCTTCTCTTCGCTTCCAATTTGAAGATGCCCAAGTTCTCCTCATAACTCTTGCACCATAGCTATCAATCAGCTGTACATCCTTGTGCAGTACAACCTTAATCTCTTCAGCTTTATAGCTGTACTGTAATGAACAGAACTGCAAGCAGTATTTCAGGGGGGCAGTACTTCAGGTGTAGTTTAACCAAAGACTTGTAGAAAGATCACCTCCCTTGTCCTGCTCCTTAACCCCTTCCAGTATATCCCAACACTGGGCTAAATTTTCAAAGCCCCCAATTGCTACAAGCCTCAGGTGCACTGAAGATATGGGGAAGGATTCACAAAGAAGGCCCAAAATCCCGCAGCTGAGGGGGAAAAAAAAGCCTGCAGCATTGCAGAAAGACAGATGCATGATATTCACAAAGAAAATCCTTCAACTGCAGGAATTCAGCAAAATGTCCTGCAGCTGCAGAATTCCAGCAGCTGTGGGAATCCCACAAGTGCTACGGATCAGCAGCAGTGGAAATGGCTGAGGAGGCACAGCAATGGTACAACCAAGTAGCTGAAGCAGCAGACATTAACATTGCTGCCATAATATGAAGCTGAAAACACACACAAAGAGACCTGCAACCAGTCACTCAACTGGGACCACTGCAGCACCACAAGTACCAGTGATACCATGTCACCACAGTGGCTGACTGTCACTGCTGGTCGTCCCTACCTGGGGTGTTCCTGAAGCCTGTGGGGGTAGACCTTGCTGAAGGCTGGCCAGGCTCTACTGCCTGTGGGGGTCTGTCATGGGCTGCACTGGGTCTGGTGGTTGTTGCTTGTTGCCATATCATGGCAATGTATGCATTTGTTGCTGTAACATCAGCCACTGCTATACTATCTGGGATGCTATTACCTGTGCCTCATCTTCACCTTAATTGATTCCAATTGTTGGAGCACTACTGCAGTTTGCTGAGGGAGACTTACACCTCATTCCGTTGTGTGTAACATTTTTTCCGCAACTGCAGAAGAAACCTGGCTGAGAATAGCCTTTCAGGGTCTGTGCCTTACTTATCTCACACCTTTTTCTCCTCAGGGACTTCTGCAGCTGCACTTTTTTCCACAGTCTGTAGTGTTTTTATCTGCAGCTGCGGAGGTTTTTGTGAATAGCACTTACAGCAATCTCCCCTTTTTCCATAGCTGAGGCAGTTTTGGGGACTTAGGGAAGGGTTTGCACCTTCTGAAAGCTTTGTGAATCCAGCCCCTGGTGTACAGGGCTTGCAGCAATTACCCAACTGGTGAATGGGAGTTTTAACCCATGTGCCTGGTGCTGCAGGTTAGACCAACTTTTTCTGGTCTAGCTTACGGCATTCCCAGTGACTGTTTTTGTGGGGTTTGCCCCAGATATTTGGTGCAATCTGCCATAAAATGTGGAAACTGTTGCAATTGCACCAGGGATTTAAGAATCAGGTGCAGCTACAGCAATGGGGTCCCAAGCATGGCCAGAACCTAAGTGTCGTGGTACAGGGCTTGGTGCACGGCCTGTGCTGTGCTTTGAAAATTGAGCCCACTGTGTTTGATCTCTTGACACAAATCATATCCTCATCCCCTTGATATAGAGAAATCATATCATACTACTCTCAGCATCAGCTGGGCCAAAACTGTTTTTGCAAAAATAAACCTGCCCCCCTCTTCAATGTGTGGTAATGGAGATATAAAAATACGATAAATACTATTCTGTTAGTTGTTTGCATACATGTCTCTGCCGTCTGATTCATGATTAATGCAACGGAAGGTTATTAGTATTTAACAGGGCCCATGTGCACACATACTAAGGTTGTCTATGAAAATGTCATTAACCCTCAAGGTAGACTTTTGCAAGAAAATCCATAAACAGTTTATTCTCCAAAGAAGCAGTATGATATAAAACTAATTAGATATCTGCTCTATATTTTTAGTTAAGGAACACATTTCTGTTAGAAGAAATTACAATTCACAGTTGGTATATACTCATTATAACATTGATGATATGAAGATATGATTTTCTTCAGGCCAAAAATGAATTCTTAAACTGTTATAGACCTTTTGTAGCACCAAAACAGAAACCAGTTTGTCACAATAATAACTCTATGTCTTGAGATAGCCTCTCCTTAAACAAGAATATTGGCAAGATGTTTATTTTCTATTTACATCTAACAGAAGAGAGCTGCGCTGAAACTTAAAGTACATTAAGATATAGCGTAGGGGATGTGGAAACATGCAGAGCAGGTCAAGAGATTGCATTCATGGTCTCTGATGACATCAGACACCATGATAGTGAAGCTCAAGGGATCTGAAGTCATCAGATTCCTGAGATGAAATAACAGTCCTGTGGTGATTTTGTTTTGTCCAGCCACTCATTTTTATAGTGTACAGTGTGTTGCAACACTTTTCCACCTATTAAACCAATATAGATAGAGGGAGCATCATGTGGTGCTCTTAACCAATCACAGTGCTCCTTTCAAATGTGCGTGAGGTATTCTTATTTTAATAATATTGCCTGTTGCACAGTGCCATGATGATTGATGACTGCCTGATGGAAATGCTGGTCTGTTTCTTCCTCCCAAACATGCATTTAAAAAAATCCCAATATATATATCGTATTGCATATTGGCAAGAGACACATTTTTGAAATTAATCTTGCCACTGAGACAAACATTATAGATAGGGCTGCCTCCGAGGTGAGGCTTTAACCTCTAAAGATAAAGAGTTGAGCTTCACTACTGCACAGGTTGGCAGTGTATTGGAAATTTCTACAACTGCTAAACAAGAGACTATGATGTGAGTTAAAATCCAGACAAGATCATCTCAATTTTCTGTTTCAGAATTTCACTACAGTGGGGATCCATGAAAGCATGGAGTTAGAATAGTAAATATAATGTATAGGAAAAGGGCCATACTGCAAGTGAAAGAAAGAATAAGTGCAACAATAAAGTTCTGCGTCTGAGGCCAAACACACATGCACACACATACACTGGTGCACACACACACACGCATTGGCCCATATATTCAAACTGCGCCATTCTGTGGCGCAAGCCCCAGTGCTGCTCAAAATAGCTGTGCAGGGGTGTGACCAGGGCGATATTCAAAGGAGTTGCGCTATGGCGCAACTCCTTTGAATATCACCCCTTGGCCACACCCACTGTGCATGGCCCAGTGGAACTGCACCAGCGCAAGTGGTCAGAGCGGAGCATTGAGATGCGGAGGCACAAGTTCCATTGCGCCATGCACAGCACCTGTGATATTCAAAGGATGACATGCAAATGGGGCCATAATTTATGCAAGGCACACGGGGGGGCATTTGCATCTGATTACGGCCCCATTTGCATGCCATTAGCATGCAGGTGCACCGATCCCTGACGACTTACGCCTGGCGCCCTGCCAGGCAGCAGCCATCGGGGACCAACGCCCCCTGCAGCCCGATCGCAGGCAGAACAGTATTCTTCACCCCCCAGCAGCCTGATCGTGGGCAGAACAGTATTCTCCCCCCCCAGCAGCCCGATTGCGGGCATAACGGTATTCTATGCCCCCATTAGCCTGATCGCGGGCATAAATTAAACGTCCCCACCCCCGGTAGCCCGATCACGGGCATCAGACCTCCCAAGTCCAATATCACTGGTGGTCCAGTGGACCGAGTGTCCGATCGCAGACGGCATCCTCCCCAAGTATGATATTCCTGGTGATCTAGTGCCCCACCCACCCAGCCCACTGAACCCTACCACCCGCCCCCATTCATTCACATATCTGGACTGACTTATGCGGTATGGGCTGCGCCATTGGCTCATGCTCTGAACCAATGGGCGTGCAGCCCAGCTGTCAGTCGGCAAGCGGTAAAGTGGCAGGCGGGTGGGGTGCTGCACCCGGCTGATGGGGGCGAGGGTGAGGTGGGGCTCCGTGGCGGGTGGGATTGGGGGCCACTAGATCACCGGGGATATCATACTTGAGGGGAAGGATGCCACCACGATTGACTACTCGTGGTCCACTGGACCACCAGGGATATTGGACTTTGGGGAGGGAGGTCTGATGCCCGTGATCGGCTACTCGGGGGTGGGGACGTTTCATTTATGCCTGCAATCGAAGCTAATGGGGGTAGACTACCATTATGCCCACGATCGAGCTGCTGGGGGAGAATACTGTTCTGCCTGCGATTGGTCTACTTGGGGGGGGTGACACTTCAGCCTGCGATTGGGGCATGGGGGGTGCTGCCAGGTGCGGTGGGAACAAGTGGAGGGCCACCTACAGGTGGCAGCTGCTGTGTTGCACCCTGCAATGCGGCAGCTCACCTGTGGGTGGCCCTTGACTTGTTCCTTTTTTTTCAGTGTAACTTTGTGCAGGCGCAGGTAGGGGTTGCACCTGCATAACTCTGCATGGCCCAGGCTGAATATCGGTCTGTGCAGTTTATATATGGGCACGCCCCCCCACCTGTGCCTGCATACATTACTGATGTGCCCTGGCACATCGGGATTTGTGCAGGCGCGCTTTTCCCTTTTAAATATCGCACCGGGGTGCATCAGTGGGTTGTGCATGGCGCAACACTGTTGCGCCATGAGCAACCCTTTTGAATATCTGGGCCATTGTGTCTTTTAAGGAGAAGACTTTTGTGGAGCTAGTCAATTACTGTACTGCATAACTGTCTGGTTACTGCATTTCAAGCAGTTAGAATTGTCAGTGATAAAAACCTCAGTGTTGGCAACAAGATTTGTGAGCATTTTGTATAATGTGCTTATAATTTATTACGAACATTTTAGAAAACTATTAAGGCTAGGATTACTAGGACAACTTGGGGTACTTGTGACATCATTTTACATCTCGAACTTTGCTCTCATGGTTCTATGATGTCACAAAAAGTCCAAGTGACCCTGGTCTTGACAATTTGGGGTTTAGTGGTCTAAATGCACCGTAGCGTACTGCAAAGTATAGAGCACAACCCAGAATGCCTTACTGTTTAGTGTTGTTTCCAGTTGCAGAGTGCTCCCTCCACAGATATGAAGCACCCCACAGTATTCATAGACCCCTCCCCACCCTCCAGCAATAAAGATCTTCTGAACTGATCCTGATTCCACACCTGAGCTGCATAGGCATTTTAACCTGGAGAAAGGTAGGAAGAGTAGATATGCTCCACCACATACATGAAACCAGCTATGCCTGGCATAGGCTACTGGAAGGGTATGGAAATTACGGTTCCATGTCATGTGAGTGAATACAATTAGGTGATTACAATTTGAGCAACTACACTTTAGCGAGTGTATACAGCGCAACAGTGCAGTACAGCAACATCAATCCCAAGGATTCTTCTACTACTGCACCTGTATATTGTAGGCAACACCACACGGATATTCCAGCCGTATATGGCATATATACTCCCCCACCACCTGTACTAGATGTTCAGTGAGATCCCGGTACCGCCTTCTGCTACTGCCATCTGCTGCACTGAACATGATCTGCTCCATGCGTACCTTTTCCATGTGCTCTGGAACCCACCCAGCTTGATCTCCTGTCACCCACAGGTTCACCCATGTTACGCAAGGGGGGCTCCACCCCACTGCACCTACCACAGAGGGCTGCGCCCTCCAAAGGCCGCTATCTCCTAGATTCCAACACCACGCCACACCTTGACACAGGGGGTAGGCTATATCTATGTTCGCTGAAATAACCAGTCGTTTAAATATTTTAGTCACTGTAAATGTACATTCGCCCATTCCAGAGTCGTTCAGATAAAGTCGCCCATATGTCTTTGCCCATATTACCACTCTCATTCGACGTGCTTCCTGAAATTATGTAGGCTACCCTGATGTAAAGAGTCTCTTCCCCATGCCATATCCTTCCACCACCTTACAGGATTTGATTGCACACACCCCAAACACAATGCCCAAGTTGTCTTCCTTTGCACAGAAGGCTTGAAGAACAGAAGGCCAGCATTCATTGATAAAACTACAGTCAGTTTCTCCTAACTTGATATGGCAGTCCTAACCAGAATGCTGTATCCCATAGTTCACTTCTAATGCAGTACAGGGAATCCACTTCATTGGTGTATGCAATCTTGCAACTACTGTAGGAACAAAGATGGCAGATTGCCGGGGTTCTTCAAATCAAGTAGGTTGCTTTTTTTTTTTTTCACCACAGTTTGTGATTTAAATTGCAGGATTGTGTAACACAAGAGAAAAAAATAAAATGACCAAGGAAAAACAGCAGGCCTGGCCCTGTGAGTCTCTACTTAATGGTTAAGAGCACCAGGACAATATTTTGGTGGCCTGGGTTCAAATCCCAGTAGGTCACATTATTTCTTTCTCACTACAATTTGTGATTTAAATTGCTTAGCAGTAGCTAATACTGCAGTAAGAAAATGTCTGGTTATCTTCTTTGTTCCTAGTTGCAGGTGTGCACACTAGAGAAAGAAAGTGTGTCCCAGTGAAAACAGCAGATTTAATCATGTGAGTCTATAGCTTCATGGTTAAGAGCACAGGGATGATATTCTGGGGGCCTGGGTTCAAATCCCAATAGGTAACACGTTATTTCTTTCTCATTACATTTTATGTATCTGAAGAACATCTTATACCCTTTAGCTACCCCTTAGCTAGCCTTTCCTCTGTATGTACCTTTGCTCCCCTCACTACCTTTCCTACTTTCCTCTGTTTTACTATGTACAGTGGTAGTCATAGAAAAGTGTCACAGTACTGAGATACACCTAGGTATACTGAGGCAGAATGAGACAGGATCACATTACAGTCAATGGAAATTACCTCTGTGGTACCTCGGTGGTACCGCGAGGTACCTCAAGGTAAGAAACCTTTCGATAACTACCACATTATACCTTCCTACTTTCCTCCCTCTGTGTCTTCTATACTTTCTGAATGTCAGTCTTTTTCCCTCACCACCTTGGCTACTTCCCGAGAATCATAATGGTCTCTTTTTCCTTCTGCTTTTACTCACTTCCTTCACTCCGAGGCTGGTTGCCTTGATTATATCTGCCTTTATTTTGCCTCACACTGCCTCTACCCTTTCTTGGCAACTCACCTGTATTAGGCAGCTCCTGAGGCAGTCTCAAATTTGTTGAAATCCAACCTCCTAGAGACCATGATCCTCATCATCCTCATCATCATGCTTGTCTCTATTCTGTTCTTACTGGCAAACTACACTGTTCAGTGATCACTGGTACCCAAAGGACTACATCTGTGATATTTGTAATGCTGTCCCTGTTTATAGGCACCAGGTCTAGCACTTCCCCATCCCTAAAAGGTTCATTGACTATGTGCCAGAGAAAAGCCTCTTGTATGGAGTTAATGAAAGTCCTGCTCCTTGTTGAAGCTGCAGTTGGACAGTTCCAATTTACATCTGACACAAAGAACTCACCAGTTAGCATATGCCCCTTATTTGCCATCCTGATTCTGGCTTCCTCAAGTGCCTTATCCAACACCTCTCCCTCTACGGGAGCTGTGTGTAGCACCCCTGTATGGATACAGGCCCCAACACCTGTCTCCAGGATGATCTGAACCAGCTCCAACACTTCCTTTTCCTCTGGGTGCCCCTGCACTTCCATGGCCTTGATTCCCTCTCTTACATATAGTTTGACCCCTCCTCTCCACCTTCCTTCCTTCTCTGTTCCCCCTGAAGAGAAGTAGCCCAGTATGGCTGTATCCCAGCCATGGCTGTCCATGCACAACAACTCCATTATGGCCACCAAATCCAGACCACCCCCTGCTATTATGGCTTCCAGATCAATAATTTTATTTCTCAAACTTCTTTCATAGGTACTCATGGCTTTCCATAACTTACTCCCTCACTTCCTGGTTCCCATCTTCACTCCTTCCTGCCTGTGCTGTACCCTAATGTTTCCCATTACCCACTTTTCCCTTATTACCTTTTCATTCACTGGTCTCCTTTGCACCTTCTTTCTTGCTTCTTTGGTTTATACTCTCTTGTCCTTTGCCTTGTCCCACTCCTGTGCTCTTGCTTCCATGTGCTAGGGGAGCTGACCTCCATTGGGTTATCTCTCCCTGTTGATTCATCATCTGCGAGGGGAGGGACAATTGTTGCCTCCTTTAGTTCTATAGCACCCCTCTGGCTAGTTTAAGTTCTCATCCAAATTACATTTAAACAGGAGGCAGTATAACACAGTGGTTTAAGGCTCTGAGTTGCAAACTGGGAGACCTGGGTTTGAATCTCATGGCCCCCAGTTGCATACTGTGTGACCCTGAGTGAGTCACTTAATTTCCTTGTGCTCCCAGGTCACACCTGGAAACAAGCTTTGGCTTAGTGTGCCTTTCCTTTTCCCCTTTCCCCACCTAAAACTCCTACCAAGGACGGTTGAACACTTCCTGGAAGGATGCAGGCTGACTCCCCAATTAAGGCCTATATCTTTTCAGGTTGGCCCCCAGTCCCCAATGTAGCTGAAGTCATCCTCCATGAGCCATGCCTTCAACCAATTGTGTAAAATCCCTGTTGTGAAGTATTCTTTCCTCTCCCTGGGCGAACACAGGTAACATCTCAGTAAAAGTCACCATATGTGTTAACAGTCTGAGGCCCCACACCAGTTCCCTGAAATTTCCCTTCACTGCTGCTGCCCTGTCTCTTGCCAGTTCATTTGTCCCCATGTGGAAAATGACATCTACCTGCCTACAATCTCATGCTGCCCTAGTGATCCTCTGGATGTGATCTGTATTCCTCTAACCTGAAGCACCCATCAGGCACTTCACATCCCTCTCCCTTTCTCCTCCCACCCCCAAGTATATCCTCTTAACAATAGAGTCCATCTCCAGCAGCTTATTCCTCCTGGGCTGGGGACACATCCTTCCTCCTTTGGGCCTCCTCCTCTGAGGACTCACACTTCTTCCCTTGGGTGCCTCCTCTCAGCTGCCCTGTTTCACCAGTACAGTGAAGAGATTATGCAGTAGTACAGGCTGAGGAGTGTGTACACTTTCCACCGTCCCCACCTTCCTTGAGCTTACCACGGTCCAACTGGACATCCTCTGGGGATGTCAGCAGACGTGGTGGCTCCTGGGTGGGGAAGAAAGTTATCTGCACTCTTGCCAGATTGGGCCAGAGTACAGACACCTCTTCTGTCAACCCCCTGAAAAGTGAGTACAAATGGGGCAGTACCGCAGTCTCCAGAAAGTGTCCCAAAACACTGCGACTCCACACTCATTTTACAGCACCACTTCCATGATTTTTCCTTCTTGTGCCATACATCCTGTGAGACTTTTCTGTACCTTACTGCTGCCTTTGTATACTTGAACAAAATAGAAAGTCAGGCTACAAGGCTTACCACACAAAAGACCTCACACTAGGTCTAGTTAGAAAAACTTTAATAACAAAGCTTAAAAACATAATTGACCACATGGTATGATTCAGAGGTGCTACTAGTCTTAATGATGTTTTTATGCTTTGTTATTGAAGTTTTCTAACTAGACTTAGCATGATGTATTTTGTGTGGTAAGCCTTGTAGCCCGACTTCCAGTTTTCTTCATGCGTTGATTAAGTCGTGGCTCCGGCTGTAATTCTTTTGAGTAGATGCCTACAAAATGCAATGCCTTTGTATATTTGTTGAATTTCTACCTATCCCTTTGCTTGTTTAAAATGTATTTGTTACCCTACCCTTGATATGGTGTCCCTTGTTTTCCCTTTGTTAATCCACCAACCTGTGCCTACCTTGCACCAGGTGTCTACTATTATATACCCCCTTGTCCGAACCTTATTTGTTACCCTACCCTACATACTGTGTCTCCTAACTTCCATTTTCACCCTCCTACCTATACCTATCTTATCCTGTGCCTACTATGTCTTAAAGCTACAGTATATGTCAACACATTACCTTTATCTAGCTACCCTCTAGCTGACAGTTTCATATATAAGAATACTGTAGTGTGCTACCTCCTACCTTGGCCTGGTGTTCCTCCTGCAGAATCTCCTACAAAATGCAGACTATCTGTGCACATCTATACATGCCTAAGTCAGATGATCCACTCACTTAACGGGCCACAAGTGTTTATTAGAAATCATCTTTGTTCCAGATACAAATTTCATTCATGAAACAAGCCAGAGATTTTGACATTACCTGTAAGCAAACATCAGGAGCAGATGAAGTCGAAAGGCAAGGATTGTGCTTCCATATAAATTCTCTTAGTAATAGAGAATAAATGGAAGCTAAAAACAAGAAATAAAAGAAATTCAAGTAGAACTATATAATTCACAAAGTTTTCTCAGAGGCATTATATGCCCCTCAAACTCTGATAGTATTGAGTTCTTCGAATCATGACTAGCAAGGCCACTGATTTACGGTGGTTAAAACAATTAAATTCCGTTTTCAAGACTTAAGATTCCGGAATTTCACCGGTGATTGTTACTCTAATTTCCAGATTTTACCAGGATTCTGCTATCATTCTTTTAGTATGTGAATAAATAATCAGAATTAAAGAAGGCTTAATATACAGAGCATTAAATAAAGCAAACTAAAAATAGTACAGGAAGGAATTAAAAGAAAAAATACACTTTTTTATAGATTTACTGATCTGATAGAATGTGCCAGATTCCATGAAATCTTCATTTTTATCAGTTTTCAGGCAGCCCTAATTCCGGAATTTTACCAGATTTTCTGGTAAAAACTGAAAAACAGTGGCCTTGATGACTAGTACTTAGGATTCAATTTGTATCACTACTTAAATTTGTATCTGGACCAGAGGCATTTTTTAATGCACTCTGGATTTTGAAACACACTTAGACCTTGCATTCTATTTTCAATGACAGCACATACATTTACTCTTTTTTATACTTGAAATAAATGCATCCAGATAACATAAAAAATGTCTCATCCAATTAGAAGAATGTCTTCCATGTTGTTGATGCCTTTGTTTTCTGGGAGGAGGCAACTAGAAGCTTGACTTAGTCTTCTCTGTTTAAATCTGATGCATGTAGATTTATAAAATATTCATGTAAACATTTCAAAGATCAATCAAAATACAGATTGTACTTTATGTTTTAATCCCTGCTGTGGTGCATTTATAACTAAAAATTATCTATTAAAAATAGAGTTGCAGTGTGACACTAAATTGTGTTTTTATCACTGCTGTTCCTATCCTGAGATCTCTGAGCTTTAACATTCTGTGAGAAACAGCATGATGTCAGTTGAGTCTCAGTACACCTTTTCTACTGCTAAAAAGTGGTAGAGTAAATTAAACACATTGGTACAAAAATAATTGGTATTACTGTGAATGTATTACTTATTATTTTTACAAGAAAATGTGTCACAGAGGGCTGGGGTATAAATCATTGGAGACATTTACTTTTTTTTCCTCCTCTGTTTGTATGTGTTCCATAAATATGTATACCACACTCTTGTGACTGAAAATATAATTATTTGTGCAGCACCAGGTTGCACATTGGAGAAGAATTAATGTGCTGTGGGATGACCCAGTTTTCAGTTGTCTTGGTGGCGCAGCTGGTAGCACAACCAGATCAGTGTTGCAGGTGGCCCAGGTTCAGGTCCCAACATAGGCATTTACTTATTTTTCTCCTCTGTTTGTATGTCTTTTATAAATATGCACATTGTATTCTTGTGAATGAAACTGCTGGCAACTTGCCCACTGCTGAAGACATTGTCCCAGGCTACCTCCAGGAGTTAAAAATTGTGATGTGGTTTGACATTGTAATTAGCAAACAAAGGAAAGACTCTCAACTTATTAAGGAATGCCTTCATATTTAGTTGTAAAACTCCCTGAAAATATTTGGTCTAAGAACTGCTGATCAAATACTTTGAAATTACAAGTGTGTATCCTTTCAAATGACATAATAAAAAATACCAGAATGAGGAAATACAAGGTAGTAGGCTTGTTGGTAAGTACAATACAAGTCACATTAAATTGTTCCTCCAATGAGTTGTCATAGCATTTCTGACTGAGTTGCATAAGTGTTGCTGGATATAGTACAAAACCTTGCACAAGCTGTTTCTTAAGAGTTAAAACTCAGTTTTGCATTGAATTGCAACTGGACAGGTATTGCATTGCAAATAAACTACAAAAATATTTTACAAACATTGCTCTTGAGCTGATTAAGCATTGAAAAACAATGCAATATGAGTTGCCAATCAGAGCTATGTGGAATATATAATCCTGCCTGTGGAATGCCTGTGGAATGACCATTCCGAATTCACAGAATTCCACAGAATGTTTGTGAAAATTTCATGGAATTTTGCAAAATTTTAAATTTCAGTTATTTAGATATTTTAAAAATACACATGCACATAACACTAAATGTAGCATGTGCACAGTACCCCATAGCGTACAAGAGTGTACCAAACATCAGAAATGTAGATTGAAAGGGGCAGAGATATGGGTGGCCAAACATTTAATTAAAATTTAATTTTCAGTTATTTTTAGATAATTTTAACATTTCTTATCCATATTTCTCCACAATATCAGGATTTATAGAAGCATATAGAATGTGCATATGCACAATGTTAAAAGTCTCAACCTTCAACAGAAGCTGAGCTATAGGTAGCCAAATATTTTGACAACATTTGAATTTCTGTAATTTTAGTATAATTTTGATAACATGGATTGAAATGTTACAAAAAAATGATAGCTATACAGGTTAGCACTATATTTGGATATGCATATTATTTCAGATTTCTAGCTTAAAATGGAACTGAGTTATAGCCTGCCAAACATGTTGCCAAAATATAAATTTCTGTTAGTTTCCTGTAATTTTAAAACTACATATCCCAATTTAACCAGCTGAAACATTTAAACTACTATACCACATTGCCATTTCTGAAAAAAGTTCATATCTGCAATGTTACATGGGATTTAATTAAAAGTAGTCAAACTTTAACAACATTTAAAAATGTAATTTTGCAAGAATATAAACTACAAATTTATAAATCCCTGAATCTTTAAAACTAGATAATGCAAGACCATTAAATTTGGCAGGTTCTTAGACCTTAAAAGGAAACTGTATGTGACAATTTTATTAATTGCTTGCTGCGAGAAATTGCAAAATAACATCTGTACTTAAAGTCAAATCCCATGAGTCTGTGAAAATTGGAGAATTTCATGAAAAATAGTATAAAACTGGAACTTTCTTATTTTACTCAGCCTTATCTAGGGATTCTATTTAAAGGATAGGGGTATAAGAGGCAGGTAGCACAGGGGATCACCAGATTCTGGAGTTAGATGTGCAGTTTCACCAAGAAATGGACAGCTGAACTGGGTAGCACAACAGTGGTAGAGTCCCCAGATTGGAGCAAGAAAGCACAGTGTCAACAATTCCAAACTTAGTCCAGGATATTTAAGGATCACATCCAGTAAATTTATGATCTGGGGAGCCTGGTGTACATGTAAGTCTAGGACTTAGAGGTACTCAGAAATATGTAGTGGGGGAAGACCATGTCTTGGGCAGCAGGATGAAGGAATTCTTGCTATTCCAACAGGGTAGGCTGATAGGAAAAAAAAGCAGGTGACTCATGTTTTAAGTGAGTTTGTCACTGTAAAGAACAAAGTGGATATCAGTGGGACCAGTAGTTATGCTGAGTCAGTCTGGCAATGCCAAAAGAGGAGGAGGGAGGATAGTCACCCAGAGAGGAACAGCAGGATTGCAAAAAGCTCAGCCCAGCTTATCAAATGAAACAGTGATCTGTGCATTGTTAATGTTAAATTCCACACACACACACACACAAAAAATTAATTCTGGATGCTTCATCTGTAGTACATGCTATCATAAATATGTGAGAAAATGTTACTAATCTTTTTTCTACTGCAAAATTAAAACTGCTTAACCAATTTATCCAGTTGTGTTAGACACCAGGATACACTGACTATGGATATGCATGTCAGATGTTAACTCTTTGCATGTAAGAGCAGAGAAGTTGCAAACATTCACATGTTTGATAATTTTCACAAAGATTTGCAAATATTTACATAGTAACATTTTGAACCCCTTCAACTTAAAAATCTCTTATCTAATTCTCTCCATATTTAAATCATTCTACAAGCATTACAAAAAGATTATCTGTAGTTATTTACACATGCCTAACTCCAAAGGTGCCTGAGTTATAAGCAGATGACATTTTTCCACGAAATTTCTTGAAAGAAATAAAATGACAGATTTTGAGAACATATAATTTTGAGACAACACATCACATTGTCATGAAGTCTGGCACATTGTTAGAACACCTATCATCAAGAAATAATGCCAATTTTAAGATTTCTGACCCACAATTCAGTTAAGGTATATGAAGGTAAAAATGTTCATGAAATTTTGCACAAGCAATAAAATGACAATATTTGAGCACCTATAATTTTGAAACTATCCATTCAATTTTCCTGACATTTGGTACATTGATGGCCATTGAACAAAGAAGATATATGCCAAATGTTAGAGCTCTCGCTTGAACGGTGGCTGAGTTATAACCAAATTGCTATATTTTAAATATTCTGTGAAATCACAACAGAATTCCATGACATTTCACAGAATGTTTTGAAATTTTACTGAAATTCCATGAATTTGGAATTTTCCCATTCCACACAGCTCTATTGCCAGTGCATTGCCAACTATGAAAAACAATGCTAAACCAACTTAATGGTGGACCAGTTTAATGTGACTTGTACTGTACATGCATATATGTGCATGTATGTCAACCTGTAAGCATGCTATGCTTGTGTCCAAAATGAGCTATGTCACCACAGGAGACAGTGCATACTCAATAAGGTCATCATTTATGATTCCAGTCCTTCACTTCACACTTGCAACACAGGAGAGGTACAGTATAATGTGGAACACACAGCAAGGTTCAGCATAATAATTGAGCGTGCTTTTGGCATGCTGAAGATGTGTTTCTAGTGCATTCATAGATGTGGTGGTGCCCTGCAGTATAGCTGAGGCAAGGTCTGAGAAACATTATTTGCCTCTTGCATCCCTCACAAAATGGCAATAATCTATGGCATAGAAAGGCAACATCAAGCATGATATTTGAGTGGTGGATGGGGAGTTGATGAGCCCATGCAACAGACAAACTGCTTTCTGACCAAACATTCTAGAGAAATAAGGGACTGGCTCATCCAGCAGAATTTCATCCCCATATGTAAATAATGCAAGTACAATAGACAATACATTTGCTCTACATACATTTATGAATAGCAAAAACAGCAATTTATTTTTTAGTTTATATTAATTAGGTAAAAAGCACTAGACCAACATTTGCCTATTTTCAGACACAACCTGGAAAAATGAAGGCCAAAAACAATACAATGCAGTACAGATTACTGACAATAACAAATAAATTAAAATCATGACAAATTTTGGGGAAACAAACTCAAACATACAGTGAGTGAGTACATAACGATGTAACTGGTTCCAAGAGGAAGTCAGGCATACAGTAAATAATTAACAATTCAGGGATAAGCAGTTTAGGAATATTTCAACTTAACAAGTAAACAAGGTAAGAAGTGCAGAAGTGGCCACTGACTTGAACAAAAGTCAACATAAATTCAGCAGCTAGAACAAGGTACGTAAGGTCACCTGAAACAAATGAGAATGATAGTTGTTTTTTGAAGGACTGAGTAGTATGACATTGCCTGATTTGAAACAGAATGGTATTCCGAAGTTTAGGGACAGAAACTGAGAAGGCCATATCCCCAAGCTTTGTTCTGATCTATGATATAGCTAAGTAGTCATAGTCCAAAGATCTCAAAAGATAAGTGCAGCTGAAAGGCATCAGGAGTGAGCCAAAAGACCAGGGCATCCATGTTACAGGCTACGAAAGTATGTGCACAAAATAAATTTAAGAAATACATATATAAGGATTTGCTGAGTGGGTATAGGAAAGCAGTTACAGTTAGCCTAATGAAATGTGTTGACTATTTTATATATGGGTGAATTGAGATGGGTGGGGGTGGGTATTATTCTTTTTTTCATAGTTTTTGTTATAACAAAAATGGTGTTCCAGATATGCAGGTTCTGTTCATAAGTAAGACATGGCTTAAGTGTGCAAAACAAAAGGTAATTTATCATAGGTTGGGTTTGAGGACAATAACATATGAGGTAAATAATAGTACAGCTATGAGACCATATAAAAAACCCTGGCATTATGAAATTAGTTTAAGGCTTATGGAATAAAATGCACCAGCTGGAATGTGAAGGGGCTACAAGATAGGGTAAAATAATATATTTAACTACTTAGACAATATTGACTCTAATTGTGCCCTTTTGCAGGAGACATATGTTCAGCAGAGCGAGTTCCAGTTCTTAGCAAATAAATGGGGGACTGGTATTAATGCCCCATATAAAAGAAATTCAAGGGGGTTATATATTTTCGTTAAAAAAATCCTTAAACCATAAAATTATTCAACAAAGTACTGATAATAATGGTCATAATATTATTTGTCAAATTCATACTTTAGGAAATGCCTATACAATCTGTAATATATATATGGGCCAAATGAGAATTCCCCTTCCTTTTTTAAAGATGTGTTTTTAGAAATATCAAAATTTCCGGTCCCCTATGTTATGGGGAAGGGGGGATTATGACATTGTTCTTGAACTGGACAAGGACAAATCTGGAATTTATCCTTACAGAATTTCTTCAACAACTATAGAAGTTAAACAATTTAGGAATTATTTCAATCTTCTGGAGGTATGGCGGGCACAGAACACAGAACTACATTGATTTTCATTTTTCTCCTCAGCTCACCAAATACACTCCAGGACTGATTTTTTTTCTCATGTCTAAAGCTTCTTTACATCAAGTCAGTGATATCAAATATTATACTGTCATTATATCTGACCACACCCCTATACAGATATCTATATGATGGAGGCAGTATGGCGCAGTGGTTTAAGGCTCTGATCTGCAAATCTGGAGACCTGGGTTTGAATCCCACAGCCCCCACTTGCAAACTCTGTGACCCTGAGCAAGTCACTTAACTTCCTTGTGCTTCCAGGTTGCACCTATAAACAAGCTTTCAGCTTAGTGTGTCTCACCTGGTTAAATAATTGAAAAAAAAAATGCCCTACTTCAGATTAGACTCTGTGATATTAAAAGATCAAATACTCCATGCTACATTAATAAATGATATTCATTTATACTTTGTTTGCAATATAGTTAAGGTATCATTTTTGAATCTCTTAAAGTTTTTTTGAAGGGCTTAGTAACATCATATACCATAGGAAGAAATATTACAAACTCTACGAGTCCTAGAAGAACAACATAATAGTTTAATAACAGAAGAAGCAGAATGTCAGCTTCTTTACACCAAGACTATTAAGTTATGGGCAATACATCTGACAAACTTGTGGCTTGGCAACTAAAAACATGTCAACAAAATAAGTATTCAGGATCAAAATGGGCAGATAATAATCCCCAAGAAATAAATCAAGTCTTTCAACAATATTACCAAACCTTTCATACATCAGAAGCTATTAACCCACAAATTTACATCAATCAGTTCTGTGCAGCTCTTAATTTCTCTTCTATTTCTTTAGGTAATGTTCAAAAAATGGAACAGCCCATTGTAATAGACAACATTATAACGACTATTAAATTGTTACAACCAGGTAAGGGTACTTGTCCTGATGGGTTTTCTGTTGATTTTTACAAGACATTCTCCATGGTTTTGGCCAAACATTTTAAAAATACCGTTGATTATTTATTTCAGAATAATAATCTAGTGCCATCATTTATAGAGGCTAATATCCTATTACTCCTCCTAAACAAAAATAAAGATCCACTATTAAACTCTTCTTATAGACCAATATCATTAGTTAATACAGATGCAAACATTTTGGCTAAGGTTCTGGCCACCAGACTGGAAAAAAATACCACCATCTATTGTACATGTAGATCAAAATGGTTTTAATAAAGGGAGATCCATTACATCTAATATTAGGTGGTTGCTTAATATAATGGACTATTGTAAGGACCCAAATGCCTACATCTTGCTTTTAGACACAGAAAAGGCATTTGATCGCTTCAAATGGCCATTTATAAACACCATAATATGTAAATGTGGCTTTGGCCCTAACTTTAGCAGGAGTTGGGAATTTTGTATTCCAGTCTGGTGACCAGAATCAAAACTAACCAGCATATTTCTTCTCCCATAACCTTTTAATGCAACACCAGACAAGGGTGCCTCCGTCACCTCTTATTCTTGCAATCGCTATAGAGCCATTGGCAATGGCCATAAGAAATACAGCACTTACTAAGGCCCAGTAATTAATGGAATGGAACACAAAATTAGTCTATATCTAGATGATATCTTAATTTATGTCCAAAATTTTAACAACAGCTTTCCACATATCTCGATAATTATTTTACAGTATGGATTAGCATCAGGATACAAGGTAAATTGGGCCAAGACTGAGGTCTTGGAGATCAAAAATCATACAGACCCATTTTCATCACCTTCACATATAACTATGTGGATTGTAAAAAAATATCACTTATCTGGGTATTAAAGTAGATAATGTACTAAATAAATTACAGGAATTAAATCTGAATCCATTAATTCCTGAAACTAAGAATTTATTAAATAGATGGGAAAAACATACACTTCCACTGATTGAAAGATCAAACACCATCAAAATTATTATTTCACCCATATTTATGTATATGCTTCAAAATATTCCCATAACAACAAAATACATTTTTTCATGGTTTAGAAATACTTATAAAAATGTTTTGTTGAAAGGGAAGAAACTGAGACTTAAAATTGAAAAACTACATGCCCATTGCTATGAAGGAGGACTAGCGCTACTCTGTTTTAAAACTTATTATTTTGCAGTAAATATTGCAACAGCTTCCATATGGTTCACAGATCAACTGAGGAATTATTCTCTTAGTATGGAAACATCTAGATCACCATATATAAATAGTTTTTTAATCAAGTCAAGGAAACAAAAACCATGGGCAGGGGTTACAAGGCCCAGACATTTGTAAGAACAAATATGCAAACAACAACAACAAAAACATTTACAGCACTAGCAAATGGCAAGTTACATATAGTGTCACATTGTAATGATGGATTGGGTTTCACAGCCTTGAAAAAAGAAGGAAAATAGCACCTCAGCTGGATGCAAGTGGGGCAGGAGGGAGTTTAATACTAGTACTAAGGTGGGTGAGGCTGGGGACAATTAGGGCATTGCTGGTGGGGAAGGAGTCTTAGAAGCCTTTTGAGTGAGAAGGGAGATGATCATTGGTGGAGATCAGAGGGGTGTTTGTTCCACAGAGAAGGGAAATGGAAGGAAAAGGTAGATTGACCAGAGGCAGAGTGAGGGCGAGGTATAGAGAAAATACAAGAGTCCCTCTTCTGAAGGGAGTAATTTGAGGTGACAGCTTGAGAGAGATGGGAAGGGAGATAGAAGGGCAGGAAGCTGAACCAGAATTTAGCAATGAAGGAAGCAGAGTGGACCATTCCCCTGTGTTTCAAGGGAGCCAGTAATAGGGCAGAATATAAAAGGCAGTGGTGAGTGAGGGGAGGCTGTGGCAGACCTACAGAAGGAATGTAACATGATGCCAAGTCTGCCTTAGGAAGTCTGAGAAAGGCAGTGTCATACACCACATCAGCATAATCGAAGGTGGGTAGGATCATTTTGGTGACAAGCTCCTGGCAGGTTAGGAGGGGGAGGCAGGATTTGTGCTGATAGAGGGTACCTAGTTTGGGACAAATCTTAGTGCAGATGGTGTCAACATGTGAGGAGAAATCCAGATTTGCATCCAGCCAGATCTCCAGGTACTTTAAAGCCAAGACATTCTCAAGGTTGGACCCATCCAGTGTGGTAAAGGTAGGAGGTTGCTGCAGAGTGGATAGCTTATGTCTAGTGCCAAAAGTCATGTCCACTGTTTTTTTTAGCATTGAGTTTGAATATAAAGCACTGCTTGTATATTGTGACACAAGTAAGTATACTTAAAAATCTGGCCACACGTACTAAAACCACCGTACATGTATTGTAAAAAGTATTCAAAAAGAGTATGCATCCAGATTGTTTTTCAAATCACTCTCCAGTATATCTAACTCCCCATTTTATACCCTCCATGGCAGATCCAATATTTAAAAACCTGATACCTTAATGGACTGAGTGAGGTTATATACTTTTTAAAGATGAGCAAATCTGTGATTTGCCAAATAACCAACTTTAAGGCTTCTTGAAGTTAAAAGATTACATTCTTAAAAAACAATTTAAAATATTCAATATAATTTTTACACAAACTGAGTAGGTATTAACTACTCATTTATAGGAAAAAATAATTTCACAAATATATAGAATTTTTCAGACCAAGGACTATCAACACATCTCCCCTCTTCGACAAAAATGGGAACAGAAAATGAATTGAAATATTTCAGTAACTTATGGAAAAAATAGTAAACATGAAAGAATGGGACCTCAAATCTTCAAAAGTGATTCAGATTCAATTTACTATATGAACCCCACTATCTCATCACAATGTCCAAGATGTGACAAACCATGTACAAAGCTGGAACATAGGTTGATATTATGACCAAAATTAAATACATGATGGCAGAATATTCTTTAATTCTTGTTGAAAGCCACAGGATGAAGGCTAAATAATAACCCCTATGATGGATGTTATTACAGTTTGGTGACCTGATCCAGAATATCTCATATCATATAAGTAGCTTTATTAATATTGCTATTATCACTGCATTCAATCATATTTTAATTAAGTGGAAAAATAAGGATTCCCCAATATTTGAATCTTGGTTGAATGCAATGACAGTGACACATAGAACTGAATTTGTGCACTATACCACAACTAAACAAATGAACACATATAATAAAATGTGGAAGCCTTTCCTAGACACACTAAAATAAGATGAACCATTAGGAAATTAGGATAAAATAAAATGTAATAAACAAATAAAGACATTTCTATGATGTATGACATATACCTTGACCTCAAACTATAGATATGAAGAAAAATGATGATTGGTCTCCAGCAAAACCTCTGTCATAAGCCAATTCAAATTCAAACTAACCTAGCAAGAATGATGTTGAATTACAGAATAAGTAAATGATGAATACTGGCCTATATTTTTCTATATCGCTCTGTACTCTGCAAAGAGTAAAAATAGAAGCATGTGTAGTACAAGTCACAAAATTAAGAATCTTTTAATGATATAAATGAACTTTTTTAAGATAAAATATTATTATGCTTGTGTGAACTTTTTGTACAGTATATAATGATGCAATAAAAAAAAATAGATGGGGGAAGTTGCAAACAGCATGGCCTGGAACTCTGTAGCATTCATAGGAAGTCTATTATCATGGAGCCATTTTTAGAGAGCCTCTAGGTCTGATGACAATTTCATAATGATGCCATACACATTTTGAACAACAGAAAAGAACACAAGATTGCCTAAATATAGGACAGGCATGCTATGTGCAAGACAGTGGTATATTATGTTTATATGTAGGGAGAAGGGCAGAGGCCTAAGTATGGGGTCTATGGGATCCAAACTGTCAGCAGGATCCAAGAGAGCGGGACCAACATTAACTCATTGTTGCATAGACTAATAACTTTTAAACCAGAGAAGGGCAGTGTCAGATATACCCACTCATTTTACCTTGTTGCAAAGCAAAGTATACTCTATCAGGTCAAAGGCCATAGTTAGATCTATAAAGACAGTGCCTGTTAACTCTCCCTTGTCAATTGCAGTGGTAATGCTGTTGGTGAGTGTACAGTAAGTAGGGCTGTGGTAGTGCTATGGTTCTGACAGAAGCCATGTTGAGCAGAAGACAGGCAGTCATGGGCTCAAAGGTACTCTGGAAGTTGGAAAGCAGCCATTTTTTCAATGTCCTTATTAAAAACTGGTAGGATGACAATGAGTCTGTAGTTACAGATATTTTCACAATTTCCTTTCTTGAAGACAGGTGCAATATGAGACATCTTCCAGAGATCAGGCACAAACTGTGATGAGAGGGACAGCTTGAAAATGCTACTGATAAGAGAAGCCAATTCATTTGCCACAGTCTTTTGAAGTCTGGGCTTAATTCCATCTAAGCCAGCAGATTTAGCTTCAGGAATTTAATTTAAGAGTTTGAACACCTCAAAAACCCTGATGCTTTTGAAGTAGAATGGGGAACATTGCCAGATTTAGTACTAGATGAGGGTACTTGAAAATATGGGATTTGGGAAGGATCCCAGTAGAAGCTCTGAGGTCAGAGAAGGTACAGTTGAAGGCATCTGAGATGGTAGATGGATTATACAGTTAATACCTTCAATATAAATATCAGTGAGAATAAACATGGTATCCTGACCCATGAACTGCTTAATACATTTAGAAAACTGACAGTGTCTACCAACAAAGGATTCATATAGAGTGTTACAGTAGTTTTACTCTGCCATGTGGCCTATTTACATTCTTTTCTAAGCATGTTATAACATTTCAAATCGTAGGTAAAGTTGGTGGCCTTAAATGCCCAGCATTTGTCCATCAGTTTGATCAGGGAGAGTAGGGGGCACTCCAACCATTTGGTGATCTCATCACGGACCTCTTTAGAGGTAAGAGAAGTGCGTTTATACTGGATACCGGAGAACTGATCACAGAATTGTGCAAAAGCTGTATTGATGTCAATGGTGGCCCACAAGCTGGACCAGTCTTGCCTAGCAGTATTGTATTTAAACTGAGTGGGGTTAAAGTAGAAGAAATTTTGACAATAAATTAAATGAAGGGGCAGCCTGGGGGCTTAATTGTCATACACAGCAAATAGGGGAAAAATCACTAATTGCATCAGGACACACACCTGAACAAATTTCTCTATCAAGCCTGGGCAGAAGGAACTGGTCAATGAGAGTGGCACACCGCCTATTGCTATAGAACCTAGTCGGAGCAGAAATCATTTAGATAAGCTGCAGTTTATTGACAGATAGTTCAGTATTGCTATTGTTGGGGCCAATGCATGAATGTGTGGGAAGTATGTGCCAGAGGCACATATCCCACTTGCATAGCCCCGCGGACCCAGACATGCACAGGGTGCACAGTTTTTACTACTGCAAGCACCCACATGGAACCTGACTGTGGCCCACCATTGCACAGGACTGTGCAGCGTGGCCGAGGGTGAAGTAGCAGACCCAGGCAGGCAACCAATTGAATGCCCATCCTGGGTCCCATAGTGGATCCCTAACACATACAGGCATGGTTTCAGGTGCATGAATAGCACATGCGGGCACCTGGACCCATGTAGCCATACCCCCATGTCCAGCAGTCTATGGAAATGACCTCCCTCCTGCCACACAGCAAGACCACAGCTCCAGTAAGTTGTGGTATCCCCCAACACATCCGTGCCTGTTACCTGAATGGCACAAGTAGCCACCAGCCCCCAACACATGCCTGCCCCATCCCTGGTAAAGCAAGTAAGCTCCCACACCACACATGCCTGACCCAGCCCTGTATGTACCACTGACAACCCCCAAACACAGGACCACCCCAACCCTATTGGTGTCATTCACCACCCCCCTTATAAGACAGTCCATTCCCTGTTAGCACCAGTCATACCAACCCCAGCAACAACAGGGCATCCCCGATCCTGATGCCATACCCAAACTCCTCCACCACACATGCACAATGTAGCCCCAGGCAACCATACCTGATCCCCTATTCCATAACTCCTGCTGAAACATTGGTGTCCTGTGGCAACCCCAACCTCCACCCCCCTACAGCACCGAACTACCCCTTCCCTTTACCGTCTGGTAGGTGCCGTGGCTCAGGACAGCCAACAGCACAGGCCTCTACACACCTCCTTGGCTGACAGCCAGCCAAGTGATGCCAGAAGTGCAAAGCCTATTTAAAAGGGTGTGCTTCCTGTAACCCTTAGATGGCCAGTGGCTGGGGAGGTGTGTGGAGGGCTGTACTGCTGGCTGTCCAGAGCCATGGCACCTGCTGGGTGGTATAGGAGGGGGTCTGTGGTGCCATGGAGGAAGGGGTGGGGGGTTGCCACTGGACACCAATGTATTAGCAGGGATTATGGGATTGGGGTTGGGTAGTCTTTGCCCAGGGCTGCACTGTGTTGTGTGTGTGTGTGTGTGTGTGTGTGTGTGTGTGTGTGTGTGTGTGTGGTGGGGTTCAGTATGGCACTGCGATTGGGGATGCCCTGTTTTTGGGGGGGTTGGTATGGCTGACACTAATGGGGAATAGGCAGCCGTGCCGGGGGGGCAATGGCACATTCTGGGCTGGGGCTGGCATGTGTGGGGAGGGGGTTTGTTGCTGCAGGCAGGGACTGTGCAGCCAGGGACACATCAGTGATGCAGATCTAAGGCTCCTCTGACACATGTACATACGGGCATCACCTGATCAGCTGCCCCAGCCCTCCCCATCCACTTAGTGGGCTGGGCTGGCACAGATCATCACTTCCTGGTGCCACCGTGACTGGTGGGTGTAGTCCATGGGGGCATGCAGTGGGATATGGCAGGGTCCCCCTGAAGTAATTGGTACCCTCCTATTCACCATGGTGCACCTCACTAGATGCCTTAGTTCATGGCACATAGTGCAGGCATGCCCCCATGCCCCCCGCCTGCCCCTGGCATGTTGCTATCTGTGCAGCCAGGAGATTGGGTGTGTAGGGGTTGCACACCCTTATGGTACATCCCGCACAAGGGGCGCAATGGGTGAGGAATGATTATGCGCTGCGGATACATGACATGTTGGCACTCCACACATTCATGCATAGGCCCCATTGTGATTAAACCAGTCTATATTAGTCACTAAACAGGAATAACTCATTACCATGTACTGGAGGGGCCACCACATCAATAGGGGGTGGGAGTGCCTGGTAACTGTCAGCGGGAGGTGTTTAAATATAAAAAAATTGGAAATTCTTAGAGTTACCCAATACAGGGTTAGCATGACACAGCTTAAAGTTAGGGGCAGTTACAAGGAGGTGCATGCTATGGGTAGAGACATTTAAATGGGCGTTAGAGTAAATCAAAATGACCCCTCCTTTTTTCCTGGAGATCCTATCACAACTTAATACGTTATATTGGAGCAGTGCACAGAGGTTAATAGGTATATTTGGTTAACCAGGCTGTAAACTCATCCAGATTAGGTATATGGTTTTTGATGTGTTGATGTGCAATTTTTAGTCCCTTAACACCCTACCATGGGGGGAGTGGGGGGAGATGTGCTATGACCTGGACTGGAAAAGTATCACCAGCAGTCAAATGTAAATATCACATAGTAGCTAGCCCTTAGTAACATTTACTTGGGCTGATACTCCTCTGCACCATGACAAGGTGTGTGGCTGGCAACAAAGAGAAACAAACTTTGACCAGAGCTGATAGGGCTGCAGCTAAGTAATATGTGGTAAACATATAGACAATTTGCTATTTTAATATTTTTACACCACATTTTCAACATAGCCTTTTTAAGACCCTGCCTCATGAAGCTGGACAGAGAAAATGTTCAACTCCTAGCCTAAAGGTGATTTTGTGCAGAGACTACAAAATCAACTTTCAAGACACAAAAACACTTTTTGAGCTGGAGCTGAAAAATGATAGCTGTCATATTCATGAGGTGCTGTAAAGATATGGTATGTTGCAAATTTGGGGTAAAAAATATTTAAAGCTGCCAAAGTTACGAATCTGTGTTCGCAAAGTTCAACGTAGGCTCATAACTTTATTGTTTTTTAATATTTTGACACCAGATTTTCAACATAGCCTTCTTATAACCCAACCTCATGAACAGGGGCAGAGAAAATGTTCAACTCCTGCCCGAAAGGTGATTTCATGTAGGGACCACACAATATCCTTTCTTGAATGTGAAAAGAAAAAACATTTTGGCAAGGATTTGAAAAATAGCAGCTGTCACACTCATGAGGTGCTGTAACAATATGGTTATGTTGTGAATTTTGTGGGAGGAATATTGAAAATTACCAAAGTTATGACCCTTCATTTGTAAAATTAAACACAAGTTTACATAACTTTGTTATTTTTTAATATTTTTACACCAAATTTTCAACATACTCTAGCCTTTTTATGAACCCACTACATGAACATGGGCAGAGAAAATCTTCAAGTCCTGCCTGAAATTTGATTTTGTGCAGGGACCACAAAATCACCTTGCATGGCAGATCTGTTTAATGACAGTTCAATTGTTCAAGAGGTAGGATCCCAAAGAACACGTGTTGAAAATTTGGGCAGAAAATATGCAAAAAATGCCCATGTTATGACATTAAGTTCAAAACCCTTTTAAAATACATTGAAACACATGCCTGTTTCTTCATTTCACGGTCAGGCTTTGAAGTGTGAAGACATGTCTGTGGTCCAGAAAGGATTATGGTATTAGACCCCCAATGGGTAAGTAAGAGCTTGGGGGGGTATGGGGTGGTGGTTGCTAAGTGGAAGGGTCAGGTAGGGGGACAGAAATGGCACAAAAAACATCAGTTGATGGTTTTCTTTTTACAGGTTTAAAAAAAGGAAAAATTAGTGAAGATGTAACCATTAAATTTTTTGAGGAGGGAGTGGGGTGGTGGGTGCTGAGAGGGATGTAGGGTGGGGAGAATATCTTAAATAAAAAAAAAATGAGAATACCTGATCCCGACACTGTGGGATTGGGCTCCCCCAGTGTTACTCAAATGTTTCCCAACACTGGGGAATTTGGCACTCACAGTGTCACTCGTATGTTTTTTTTGGGGGGGGTGAGGTGGTGTGTGCTGAGAGAAAGGGTTGGGTGGGGGATATCTATAATTTAAAACTTTTTTTGGTGGTTATGGCAGAACACGGAACACTCCGCCATGACCATGATGGCTGATGAGCGCCACTGCGCATGCGCTAGTAGTCGTGCATGCGTAATAAGGTTTGACAGCCATCTTGGACATGGCAGAGTGTGTCATGTTTCACCATGACATCTTACAATATAAAAATAGTGCAGTGCTCCTTCCACTGGAGACAACAAGCAGAGTGCGTCACAGATGCAGAGGTGACTGTGGTGTAACTTCAGCATGTTGTTCATTCGGAAGGAATGCGCTGAATCCTTTGCTCATAGCAAGAGGTCTGCATGGCTAAGCCCACTGCAGCCCTAAAAACTAATGACTCAAGCATGCTACGGGCATGTCCAAACATTTGCAGTTGGAGAGTGTTCAAAAGAAATACAAATGGCAACTGTTGTATTGGGGGCAACAGAAATAAACCTAGGACCACTCTATTTGG
Organism: Neoceratodus forsteri; assembly: GCA_016271365.2. Taxonomy (NCBI): domain Eukaryota; kingdom Metazoa; phylum Chordata; order Ceratodontiformes; family Ceratodontidae; genus Neoceratodus; species Neoceratodus forsteri. Next base: position 663,302,060 of record JADMNL010000022.1, read on the forward strand.
GGTGAAAATAAATATTGTACAAACAGCAACCATTGTATTGGGGTGGGGACAAAATAAGAAGAACAATTACAATACTGGGAGCAAAAGAAATACAAACAGCAAAAACGGAGGAAAAAGCAAGGCAAATACAAGCATACAAAATTGCCAGCAGATACAGGCCATTCACTCTATCTAGTCTGCTCGAGTGTGCAGCACTTCAGTCCATTAGACTGCAGCTGCCCCTCCTCCCTTATATGCCTTCCCCCAGTCTTCCACCCTCTCCCGATTTGTACCATCCCCTTGAATCTGTCCCACACCCTCTTGAAGCCCCCAACACCCTGCAGTGATACGACTTCCTCTGACAGAGCATTCCACCCTGCCACCACCCTTTCTGTGAAATAGTGCCTCCTCAGTGCCCTCTTGAACCTGCCCCCTTCCAGCTTCATACGGTGCCCCCTGGTTTTCCTTCTACCCTTCAGTTAACTGGGAGAGGCATGCTGAGCTGAAGCTCATTTCCAGCTGTGAGCCAGAAGAGGAGAGGAGAGGAGAACGTAGGAGAACAGCAGCACAATACATAAATATAAAAACTGAGTCCGAACCCATCTGTGCAGTGGTTGGATTTCCACTTGCGATGTTGATGAACCGGGTTCGGAACAAACCTGGGGAGTCAGAAGACTGGCTGGAGGAGGAGGACTGAGCATCCTATGGACTGATCTCCTTCTCTGGGGGAAGGCAGGAGTAGAGTATATGTCACTTGATGGACCCCTGGCCTCCACAGTCGACCAGTACCAGTACACTAAGGGGGTGGGGCGGATGCTGGATGTCATTGCATCTCCCCCCCGGGGGCAGCTCAGAAAATTTGCTGACTGCCATGGATGAAGCCTGCTGGTGCTTGGCCTCTATAGCTCCCTGCCTTTCTGTTGACCAATTACGGCCCTGCGGTGCCATCAGGCCCTGAACCCCGCCCTGGGGGGAAAGCAAGGGAGGCAATTTTGGTCTACTGACACCTTATTCCATTTTAGATGGGCCTGCTTGGTGCTGTAGCCCCACCCTGGGGGGTAAGCCAGGAGATATCTGCAAGGGCAAGGTGATCAGGGAGTGAGGCAGGTGCTCCGGGGCTGGCGCTGAATGCAGGAGCAGCTGGCAGCAAAAAGCATACCTGATAAACAATAAAAAAATAAAAATAAATGAAAAAACTGGACCAACATAGATAAAAATTTGTACAAAGTCTGAATAAATACAAAACTTATATAAGCAGAGAACAAAATGTGGTCCAGCTCAAAGAGAACACCTTACAAGTGTACATTTAGGAGTGGCAACAATACTGAGTGAATACCACAATGTTGACAACAGGCCTATTGACCCGAAGGAGGTTTGATATCTGATACCGTACTGGAGGGAGGAAATTGAAGTGATATGGTAGGAAAACAAAGCAAGAGAAGGGACCCAACCAGATGCTTACCAGGATGCTTAAAGAGCTAGAGTACTGCTTGGGATTAATAGTAATTTCCAGATGCAGTCAGCTATCACTTCTTATATCTCAAGTATTTTTTTTATTTTCTGTTTGTTAATTAGAAGATTTTCCACCTGGCAGTACTGGGGTGATGTGTGGAGCAGCACTCTGTCTGGAGGAAAACAAAACTCAGTTCTGTTCCTCCCTTTACATTGTCAGAAATGAGACCAAACACCTTGAGGTACCACAGTCCTTGCAGCCTGAGCAGTGACTCTCACAAGCTACCAATCAAAATGCAGGAGCTTGTGACATCACTTGAAATCAGGGAGAGCCAGTCCCTGTTGCTTCATGTGAAAGTGAAACATGGCAGTGAGAAATGATTCTCATTGGTTACTAATGATGTCATAGGCAGTGTGGTTTCAGTGTTGATGTAGTGGGAGGAACATAACTGACTGTTTTTGTTTCCTACAGAGTGCTGCTCCACACATCATCCCAGTACTGCCAGGTGGAAAATCTTTTAATTGGCAAACAGAAAAGAAAAACTACTTGATATATAAGAAGTGATAGCTGACTACATCTGAAAGTTACAATTAATTGCAGGCAGGTTCCAGGCAGTACACCAGTTATTTGAGTCTTGGCCCGCAGTGGTGTCAGGAGGATGGGTAACAGGAACAGGCAAATAGGGGCTGGAGTTTCAACTGGTGTCTGAAAGAGTCAGGAGATGGTGAGAGTTGAATGAAGGAGGGGAGTTGATTCCAAAGAGATGGAAGTTAATATGAGAAGACAGATTGCCCAGCAGAGGAGTAGAGGTGGGAAGTGGCAAAAGTGTGATGGGTCCTTGAAAGAAGGGAACAGGAAGCAGGGGGCAGTTGAACGAAGAGAGAGAGAGAGAGAGGCAAGAAGGAAGGGAATCAAACCAGTATATGGAGATGAAGGAGATACAGTGAGCCTGGGGACATGAGGACAGAGGGAGGATGGATGGGGATGAATACAGTGAACAATGGTATGTGCGAGGGGAGGAGTTTGCTGCAAAGTAGCAGAAGGAGTTGCAGAGGGTGTGCAGTCTGGTTATAGAAGTGGAAGGGGTGGTGCCATAGACCACAACTGCATAGCCAAAGATAGCGAGCGACATTTTGGTAACAAGCTCCCTGCAGATATGTGGAAATGAGCAGTCTTTGTTTCAGTACAATGCATCAACTTAGAGACAGAGGTTTTTCGTGGATGGCATTGATGTGGGCTGAAAAGTCAAGCTTGCTGTTTAGCCACACACCAAGATACTTGAAAGCTGAAACTGTTTCAAGACGATGGTGTGCCATCCAGGGTGATGAAAACAGGAGAGGCAGTAAGTCTGTCCAGTTTCTTACTCATACCAATGGTCACGGACAACATTTTTTTATTGTTGAGTCCGAGTTGGTTGGACTAGAATCAGTGCAGAACACAGCTGAAATCCTGCTGGGGCAGGTGTTCCATGGCTGTGGTGGAGGGATCGGAGGTGATGATAGCTGTGTTGTCTGCATACATGTGTAAACTTTTTCTTACACTCTTTCTGTTCCTGCTAAGGGGACTACCACCCTATTGGGGTGTCAAAAAGATGCAGAACCCTGATGAAGGGTTCTAATCTCTCAAGGTGTCCAAGGGATGGAGTAACAGGACCAAAGGCACCTTAGCGAAGAAGGCCCAGAAATACAACAGAAGAGCGGTAAGCACATTCTTTCCAAGGTTAGGCAAGGATGGAGGAGACATAACCAGACTGAGACCTGGACATGGAGAGAAACCAAACAAGTCCAGCTCCTGCAGAAACTATTTAACTTTTTATGACCTATGGCACAGAGGAGAGTAAAAAACCCCTACAAAGGAGGAAATGTCTGGGGATCTAAGGCCTTGGTTGCCATCCCACAAAGCTAGCAGTAGAATTGGTGATGGCTCAACTGCTGCAATATTGAAACCCAATTCAGGGGAGGTATTTTGGAGGAAGAACTGTCACTCTGTCTCTCTAATGGGAATGCCATGAGGATGCTGAGAGATGATCACTGCAGGTAAAGGATGTTCCCCATGAAGAAGACTCACTGCCCTAGGTGGGATGGGGGAGAACAATGACCACTGAAGGCACTTACCAGGCCTACAAGCAAGAGGAGGCCTAAGAAGGAAACAGAACCCTGGAGGGGCAAGGCATAAAAGCTAAACCCTTGAGGAACAGAGAATGTGAGTAATTATATGATCTTCAACCTTGAGGGGCAGAGGAAGGGAAGTAGGTAATGACCAGGTAAATTATATGCTGCTGTATAGGGGGAATAGCTTTTGAAGGTGCTGCCTACATGGATTACATAGCAAATGATTCACCTGAGGACTTGTATGCCTCATACTCTGGTGGTTGAAGTTTTAAGTGTTACGTCAAGAGGTACCACTAAGTCAATCTGCATGCCTAAAGTTTTCCCTGGAGTATAGGACAATCTCACCTGAAGGGCAGAAAGAGAAGGACCCTAACTGAGTTGTGAGACCCAGCCACAAGATGAAGACTTTATGGGAGCAGAGCAAGATCATTGGCTTGGATGGCAAGGGAGCCCTAGGAGCCATGCCATGGTCATGGCTGGCATGCGTCTAAGGGTGGGAGGGCAATGGGAAGACAGTGACAAAGCTTGATGGCCACTAAGTATGTCCAGTGGAAGTTTGAGAGTATGACTGGAGGACAGGCCTATGGAGAAGCCTAATGGCTGGAGACATGAATACAGGTTGAATGAGACAGGCTAGACTAATGTCTGAGTTGGTAGGCAACTGAGTATGACTGAGGCTGCACGACTGTTATAACTGATGGAATAGAGTAACGATGGCTAACACACACCAACTAGTCCCTTAGGGGAAGGACACAGAATGAAGTGACTGGTAATGTAAATGCAAAGGCAGGAGGCTGCCATTGGTGAAATGCAGAACAAGAATGGCATGGTGTCATTATTATTTTTATCAGGAGTCCAGGCTAAGACCATAGAAATATCTGAGGGATTCCCGGCAGTAGGACTCAGTGGCAGGCACAATCTGCAAAGCCACTTTGAATGAGGGCTGTAGGATTATTGAGTGGCTGCCTGAAATAAGCCGATGGAGGGTAGCTCCCAAACTGACAGCCCATTAGACTGCCCACCTGTTTGCTTTGATGTTTCAAGAGGAAGGATACACTGAGCCAGTGTCATCTGGGTGGCTCAAGATGTGCCCTGGAGTGGAGAGAAATGGAGGAAGAGACCAGGCCTAGGATGGGCTGCAGGCCAAAAGAATGAAGGACAGCCATTGAGCAACCCACTGGATGAGTCAGATCTCAAAGAAACAACACCCAGGGAGGTCGAACAGGAGTGGCAGGAGGCCACAAACAAGGAAGGTGGGACATCCAGAGGTACTTTGTGGCAGCACTGTAGAGGAATGGGGATGACAATTCATCATGTGACAGCACAGACAAAAATTTTCAGGCATCCAAGGGAAGCTTAAACATGCAGTTTTCACTGCATGGGGGGGGGGAATCGGTCGCCTGCTGTCCCTCCAAGATAAAGGCAATGTCTTTTGATTGTGCACTCATCCCAGCGGCTATGGGTGCCATACATTTCACATAAGACATACAAATCAGATTAGCAAGGGAAACATAGAGATAACATCCAATAAAAATATTATAAAAACAATCAGTTTAGGCTCTAAGCTATCTCCTAGTCAGACCCAAAATCTTGAGAAAACAAATATGTTTTTAATAATGCTTTAAAGATGGTCACAGACAGGGTTCCCAGCATCTCAATCAGAAGGACATGCCACATCTGTGGGGCTGCCACCCCAAATGCACAATCCCCAGAAGATTTCAGAAGAGCTTAGGGGATAACAAGGACAGCCACATCAGGGAACTGAAGGGGGCAGATGGGGGTGTATATGGACAGGAAGTCTTTCAGGTAGACTGTGCCCGAATCATGTAAGGTCTTGTATGTCAGCAAGCATATCATGAAATTCATGTGCCACCTCATGGGCAGCCAGTGCAGCTCATGCAGCAGTGTAGTGATATGCTCAGTCTGCGAGATAGCAAAACTCAACTGAGCTGCTGCGTTCTGCAACAGCTGCAAGGAATACACCAACCCCATTGATAACCTAACTAACAAGTGTTACAGTAATCTAGCCTTAAAGTAACAAATGCATAGACCAAGGTCACCAGATCAACTGGCACAAGATAGGATTTTCTTTCTTAATTCTATCTATGCTCCCAGGCACATGTGGGGATATACCCCTTATTAGCCTCTAGGTGTCCCCACCAGAAAGCCATCCAAGCTGCACAGTCTGAGAGGTCTGCAACTTACCTTCTACTGTGAAGCTTCCTGGGTGGAGGGTCTGAGATATACCTGGATCCCCATCTGAGGCTTATGCCAGGAGGTCATTCAAGTGAAGCCTTGGACCTTCATTTAGCTCTGCTCCTGAGGCTTTTTTCGGCATAGTGCAAAGATACCTAAGATACAATCATGTTTGATCCAGCACATGGTGTGTCAGTGTTTGCTGTCACTTCCAGCCCAAATTAAGTGGTCCCTGTTCACTGTACTCCCTGCATCTGCTAGGAATCAGCAGAATGCCAGGCACCATTTCCTCCCCACACTGGTGGAGGAGAATAGTCCAGTGGAAGATCATCCTACCTCCCCTGGCCAGCCCTCTGGCAGTCCAGTCCCTTACTGGAACCTGGTCATGAGCATCACAAGTGGTAGCGCTATGGCTGAGAGGGTGGGCCAGCCCATAGGCTAGAATTTTAAACAGGCAATATTATGCAGGTGGTAAAAGCCACTGTGAACAACAGGCATCTGGGACCAGATATAGAAAAATGTGCAAAAGCAGATTGCAAAGGTTTGTGCTGCACTTGCACCCAACCTGGCAGTTGCTGTATTCAGTTAGATAGTGCACTGGTGCTATACAACTAAATACTGGCAGTGTCAGAAGAGTGCTAAGCCATACTGCGCTGCCCCAACAGGGACCAGTGCTGCATCCAACCCATAGGGATTTGTGTCCTCCAACCGATAGTGCTGTGAGCTGCTGGAGCGATATTCAGCTGAAGAATGGGCAAGCAAAGCACTAAGGAGCCATATGCATGCCATTATGGACTGATTTGCATGGGAAGCAGTGGCAGGTTTGCATCTGTACTGTGGTTGCCTGCCACAGCAGTCCTAGTGATGACCAGACCCCAACCCCGAATGCCTGTCACTCTAGGATAATGTAGTCCCTGGTGTCTTATGGCACCCCTACCCATTGATGGCTGTTCTGATGCCAGTATTGCATGCCCTGATGTCTAGTGGCACCCCTCACCCTAATCACCTGACCCATACCTATGCCCCTATCCCTTGGTGTCCAGTGGCATCTATCACCCTCAATCACAGTGGCCAGTGTTTCACAAGTATGTTGTGGTGTCCAGAGCACCCTACCACCAACACCCATCCCGATGCTGGTACTATAGTCTCTGGTACCCCATGCCCCTTGAACACTTGTCCAAATGGCAGCAAGATGTCTGTGGTATCTAGTGGCACCCCCCACCCTTCAATTACCCATCCCAGTAATGATAACAGAGTTCCTGGAGTCTAGCAAACCCCAAAACACCTGTTCCCTAAATGGTTCTGTAAGCCCTGGTTGCTAGTGGATCCCCCACCTGCTGATCACCCATTCCAGTGAATCCATTGATTTCCTGGTTGTTACAGAAATCCCCCACCTGCCAGCACCCATCTCAGTGCTACCGCAAAGTCCTGATGGCTAGCAGAAGCAACACTCTGGCCTCTGGGCCCAGATAGTTCCCTATTCCCCAGGTGTCCAGTGGCATCCTACCTGAGTTCCTGACCCTTATATTGGACCTATCCCTGGTGTCTAATGGTACTACCAACTACCATTCACCACAAGGACTGCCTAACAGTGGTAGTTCCATGGCCCCTACCCTCTCCACCCACACCTAGTACACCCCAGGAGAACCCCCCCATCCTGTGATGGCAGTGTCATGTGTGGATCCCTACATGGTGATCTGCACAGCCCTCCTCTCACTTTCATAGCCTGCCACACCATGGGATGACATTCAGCATGTGTACAGTAGATAGTCTACTACATGTGTGCTCACTGTCTTTCCTTATGATGGCCAGCCATGCAGCTGAGAGGGGGGCTGTGTAGGCCATCATATTGGGCTCCCCATACAGCCCTGCCATCACAGGTATGGGTGTGTCCAAGGTTGTTCAGGGTGTGGGCAGAGTGGTGGGAGGCCACAGAACCACAACTGTTTGGCAGTCCTGCTAATGACGGCAGTCAGAAAGTACCACTGGATTCCATGGGTATGGTCTGGGTTAATGGGCTGGGAGCCCAGGTGGATGCCACTGGACACCAGAGAGCAGGAAATTATCCAGGTTGGAAGGCCAGAGCTAGAAGAGGTTCTGCTACCCACCAGAGAACTGATAGATTCACCAGGATGGGTGATTGGCAGGTGGGGTGCCATGGGCACCAGGGCAGACAGTCACAGTGCCTGGAAGGGGATTGGAAGGTGAGGGTACCAGTAGACACCAGGGTATCCTGTGTTTCATCTAGATGGAGTTCAGAGGGTGGAGAGTTGGACAGCTGCAGTACAGTCATCACGCTACTAGGATTTGCACCAGTTAGCATTAAGTTTGCAAAGGCATTAATTAGTGCCTTTCGTGACATTTACCGCTGACCAAAACCTTAGAAATTGGTGTCATGCCCCTAGGCAAGAGGACCCCCTCATTTGTATGAGTGCATATGTTGTTAGCACTGAGTGCTAATGGGTTTTGTCTGCACTATTAGAGACTCTAAATATAGATCCCACCTATAAACCAAGCACAAAACCCAGTTAGTGTGGCAAAACACCTCTGAGCACCCATGATAACTTTTTAATATCTGTCCGCTGATGTTCTAATGTTAATCTACTGTTCACAATGATGCCCAGGTTTTTAATCCTATCTATAGCTCACAGCATAGTCCTAATTAAAGCTAGTAACAGGGGACTATAGCTATTCATTGGCCCCCTACATGATCTGATTTCACTAGTAATATCTCCGTCTGTGAAGGATTCAGTCTGAGCCAGCTGGAGACCATCCAGCTCTGAATTTCTGTCAAACACTCATCTAGTACTGCCACACTGTTCACCTGCTCAGGTGCACAAGACATGTATATAAGGGGAGTGCAGATTGGAGTCGTGGGGTCCAGAAGATGCCCTGGGGCAAAATGGAGTCAGGATAGAAGTCTTCCTTATACTGTCCCCATACCTAAGGGCTCCGATATTAGTGGGCAGGTGCCGAGGTCTTCCCCAACAGCTCATCCTACCTTGGTGGTGTTATGCAATGACAGATCTATTAAAAACAACACAGCTATTATAGCTGATCGTGTTAGAACAACTCTGACTTGCATCACTGAGACCTGGCTGGATGAAAATGCAGGCCCTATACTGGCCTTGGCAACTCCAGCCTGGTTCTCGGTGATACACGATCCAAGGTTGGATCGCAGGGGTGGGGGTGTGGCCATTATGTTTAAAACTGAGCTGGACCTTGTGGATGTGACATTGGGAAGTATCAGATCCTTCGAAAATATCCTGGGAGAGGGAGTAGGTTGCGGGATTCTCCTTGTCTACCATCCACCAGGAGAGAGAGGAGAATTCCTGCAGGAAATAAAAGACTTCATCATCGACATGGTGTTGAGGTCCCCCAGATGGATAGTTCTGGGGGACTTCAATGCCTGGGTCGACGATGAACCCTCACATTTTGGTAAAAATCTCCTCCTGCTCATGACGATGCTGGGCGTTACACAGGTAGTTACCTCTTCGACCCATGTAGGGGGTTATTCGTTGGATTTGATCTTTCTATTGGGTATGGAGATAGTTGATCTGGTGGTGGAACCAGTCAGTGGGTCTGACCATCATACCATAAGGTTCAGCTTCAGGGCCTCTCCTAATAGGTCTGCCCCTACGGAGATGGTTCAGTACCGCCCTTTAAGGGAGGTTAACCCTAGTGACCTATTGGTGGTGCTGGACCTATCGGGCTTGTCGGGTGAATGCATGAGTCCAGATGATCTCATGGGACCTAGCTTATTTAACATATACATTGCTTCATTAAAAATTAGAAATAATAACATATGGATGTATAAATTTGCTGACGATTGCAGGCTAGGGTTAGTAGTTAATAATGATGAACAAAGAACAGCTTTACAGCATACACTGGACTCAATATATGAATGGACCACCCTTAACAAACTTGTACTAAATAAAACCAAGTGCAAGGTCATGCACCTAGGTAAGAATAATAAGGAAGAAACCTACCTACTAGACAATATCACTTTGGGGGTAGTTACTGAGGAAAGAGATTTGGGTATTACAGTTACGAAAGATTTAAAATTTAGAGCGCATTGCAGGATCTAACTTAAGAAAGCAATCCAAAATTTAAACTGTATACGCAAGCATATAGTGAGTAGAGACAGGAATGTGTTGATCCCACTCTATGCTGCGTTGGTAAGGCCACACTTGGAGTACTGTGTCCAGATGTGGTCACCCCAAAATAGGGAAGACATACTTTCTATTGAGGGGGTTCAGAGAAAGTTAACTAAACAAATAAAAGGATTAAAAAATAAAAGTTATCATGACAGATTAGTAAATTTAATTCTTTATTCCCTGTATTACCGCAGATTAAGGGGAGATCTGTGTTTTCTTTACAAGAGCATGAAGGATGAAGTGTTGTTGGAGGAACTGGGCTTTATTCATAATTATGGTAGAACTAGTACAAGAAAACATATGAAACAACTATGTCAACAAGTTTGGGATCACAATTTTCGTAGATACTGGTATAGCTTAAGAGTGGTTGGAGTTTGGAACAACTTACCAACTAAACTTGTGAACAGTACCACGATGAACGAGTTCAAGAATGGGATAGACTTGCATTTTGGAAATAAATTTATTTTTTAATAAAATTGGATGGCAAGCCTTATAGGGTAGAATTTCTATCTTTTGGCTTGAATATACCTATGATACCTATGATAATAAGGCTGTGGGAGATGCTCTGGACAAGATTTCTCCTGTTCATGTTCGGCATCTCACCCTTCACCCAAGGAGCCCTTGGTTTGACGGCTCCTTGAAGGAGTTGAGTCAAGTTGGCCAAAGGATAGAGAGAGCCTGGTGGATGTCTGGCCATGATGCTGACAGGCTTAGGTTGATGGCACATTATGATGGCTATAAATCAGAAATCACCCATAAGAAGGCAGAATTCCTGTCCAGGGAGATTTCTGCTGCCCAGAATCGACCAGCTTAGTTTTTCAGGACTGTTGACAGATTGTGCAATCCAGTCTACCTCCAGCCCAGAGAAGCTTTTTCTCAGCTGAGTTGTGAGTTCACTCGATTCTTTGCAGATAAGGTTGCCAGCATCAGGTCTGGCATCGGTCCAACCTCTCTTGTGAGGGATTGCAGTGGTCGACAGGAAGTGGCATGCACTCGGTCTATCTGGTCAGATTTCTGCAGGCTGGAATTCACTGACATTGTGAAGATCATCCAAACATTGGACCCAACCAGTTGTAGTTTGGATCTGGGCCCTACACCCCTTTTAGTGGGATATGTAGGTGTTATCTGCCCAATCCTTGCTGAAATTATCTGGAAGTCCTTGGAGAGGGGGGATCTTTGCTGACCCCCTCAAGGAGGTAGTCGTTCGACCACTCCTTAAGAAATCCTTCTTGGATCCAGACTGTCTAGCCAACTACCGGCCTATCTCTAACCTGCCATTTGTTGGTAAGGTTATTGAAAAGGTGGATGCATTGTAACTGGATGATTATCTTACAACTCACAATGTCTATGATACTATCCAGTCTGGTTTTAGGAAGAAGCATAGCACGGAGACTGCTCATGTCTGGGTATTGAATGACCTCCTAATGCCTAGAGATCTAAAGCACGTACCATTCTGGTCCTTCTTGATCTGTAGACCATGGTGTGCTGCTTGGAGCATCTGCGTGCTCTTTTGTGGGCTGTCTGGTACAGTCTTTAAATGGTTCCATTCATGCCTCACGAGCAGGTTTCAGAGAGTTGCCACTGGAATTTATTCCTCTGGTGCTCACTCCTGCCTTGTGGGGTGACGAGGGCTCCACCTTGGCCACCATGTTCTTTGCAGTGTACAAGCTGCCATTGGGAGATATCATCAGGTGATTCAGTCTGAGTTTTCAATGCTATGCAGATGATACTCAGATGTATATGTCCTTTCTGCGCTGACAGAATGATGCACTCTCTGTGCTAATAATTGACTTATTGAGATCAGAACCTGGATGAGCTCCAACTGGCTGACACTGGTCATCCGGGGTAGATTGGGGGCTGGGCAACCATCAGGCATGTTACTTGGTGGTATGTCGCTCACTACCTCAGAGCAGGCGCATAACCTGGGTGTTATTTGTGATGATGGTCTGACTCTAAAATCTCAGGTGTCAGCTGTCATCAAAGCTTCTTTTTACCATCTGAGGACTATTGCCCAGGTGAAACGCCTGGTTCCTCCGGATGATCTTCCAACATTGGTCCATGCCTTTGTCACTACCCATCTTGATCATTGCAACTCCCTCTACTTAGGGTTACCAGGGGTTGATATCTGCTGCTTGCAGCTGTTGCAGAATGCAGCAGCCAGGCTTCTGACTGGGACTTCTAGAACCAGTCATATTATGCCAGTACTCCATGAGCTGCACTGGCTGCCTGCTCAGTGGCAGATCACATTTAAGGTTGGCTTGCTAACCTTTAAAGCCCTACATGATCAGGGACCCAGTTACCTGCAAGATTTCCTGGTACCCTACTGCTCCCTCCATCCTCTCCGATCTGCCGATGAGGGATTGCTGGAGATTCCCAGGATATGACTGAAGACATCTGATTCTCGTGCCTTCTCTTTTTCAGCTCCAGCCCTGTGGAATTCTCTACATCATCGGTTAAGAGAATGCCCGACCATTGGTAGATTTAAAACTGAGTTAAAAACTTATTTATTTAATTTAGCCTTCTCTAGTTATGGATGATCTAGTTTAATGTTTCTGTTTTTAATTTTATTTATATTTGATGTATTTGGTTTTCATACAGTGCCTTGGTTATGAAAGGCGCTATAAAAATAAAGTTGATTTGATTTGATATCTGAATATCATTTGCTTGGCAATGAAAACTCATAGCATATGATCCAGTGATCTCCTTTAATGGCAACACATACACAGTTAACAACATAGGAGTCAGGAACAACACCTGAGGCACTCCACAGCTGAGAGAAGCAGCTTCCAGCATGTTTCCACCAAGCACCACCTGCTGCACTCTACCAGTCAAGTAGGACTCAGACCACTGTAGCACTGTACCTCCAAGTACTACAGTGCACCTCAGTGAATCCAATAGGAATCCATGCTCCCCATGTCAAATGCCGGGGACTGATCTGGCGAGACCAAAACAGAACACTGGAAATCAAGACCACACATAAAGCACTTGGTCCTAAGCCAAAAGAAGGAGCTCCACCACAGTCTATCATAGATAAATTATTTAGGTACTCCACAAAGGAGCAGTTACTCCATTAGGTATGGGCAAAAAAAGGACCTCCGTTTCAATGGCCAGCGAATTTATGTCAACCATGATTTTCCACCAGCAATCTTAAAACATGCATTTGCCTATGCCAAACATTTGCTTGCAGGTGCAGTATGTACTGTGCAGGTGTTTGGTATTGATAGGCACTACACACAAATGTTGTTAAACAGCTATTTATTTATTTTAATTTTGATCCCAGCTTTTGAAGACACTTATTTTAGGATTTACCTTACAAACATGACATGTATGATCTATAGTGCGTTGGTGGAAATGTCATTTCACACCCGGGGTATGAAAACATTAGGATTTCAAAAATGCCACATATTATGTTTATGATGTAGTGTGGAAAAATGGATATGTTGAATGTTTGGAGTCAAAATATTGAAAATTAGCAGTTATGAGTGAACACTGAAATAGTGTAACATTCAGTCATAAACTGGGCATTTTACTGTATTTGTACACCAACTTTTCAACATAACCTTCTTATTACCCCACCTAATGAACCTGGCAGGTAAAAGTTTTCAAATCCCTATAGAAAAGTAATTCCATGCCACTGAAACATCATTACATGTTACAGGTACGAAATCTCATTTGTCCAGGTTTTGAAAAATCACAGCTGTCATATTCATGAGGTGGTGTGAAAAAAATGGCTATGTTACACATTTTGGGTCAAAATATTTAAAATCACCAAACTTATGAGCTAGTGTAGAAAAGTGTCATCGTATGCTCACAACTTTGCCATTTTAACATATTTTGACCCCCAAATAATAACCCAGCCTTCTTAGGACCACACTTCATGAACAAGGGTAGTAAACGTTTCTAAATCTTGCTTTTGAGCCAGATTTGCATAATTCCTCTGCCATTGATCATGAAGTAGGGTCCCAGAAAGGCCATGTTGAAAATTTGGGGCCAAAATATACAAAAATGACAAAGTTATATATCAAAGTTCAAAACCCCTTTGAAATACACTGAATCACACTTGCCTTAATTTCTCATATTGCAGTTGGCGGTTCCAGCAGCAAGACTTGTCTTTGATCATAAAGTGGATTTTCTCCCTGGGACATGTTCAGGTGAGTGAGGGGTGTGGTGGGTGTGGTGGGGTGGGGGGTGGTGACTGCTGAGTGGGAGGTCAGGAAGGTGTGTGTATGCGTGTGTGGGGAGGCAGATTGGCGAGGGATGATTTTCTGTTTCTGTTGTCATTAAGTGTAACAAAACATTACTTGCAGCTGGCCCGCTGGTGCTGAGGGTTGACGCGCTGAATGCCACACCTCTAGCCATGCCGGCGATCCGAGTTCGGGAACAAGGCTGCATCATCTGGGGTTAGCAGTGGAGAGAGAGGATTGAGCATCCAGAGGACAGCTCTCCTCTCCTGGGAGGGAGGGAGGGTGGTCCACGCTTGCCACTTGACTGGCCTCTGGCGAGCTAGTGGCACAGCAAGTGCAGAGCTATTGTCGATGGAAGGGGGAGTGGTGTCACCGGCAGTAATGCCTTGGCATAGGGGTGTGTGCCACTCCTCCACAAGAAAATGGGAAAATGCCTGCCAATGCCAGGAAGAAGGAGCACCCAGAGCGTACTTCCTATGTGCCCTCACCTGCCCAAATACCTTTGGTCTGACGAAACTTTCAGTAACGGGGTGCTTGCCCACCCCACCTCAGCCCCACTCGGGGGGGGGAGCCACAGCTCCATGGGGACTGAGCGGTAAGTCCAGGCAGGGTGAGTGAGGCAGGAAGATGACTCCTTGGTGGTCCTGAAGGGTTGGGGTCTGCAGGACATAGGGAGATAAAAAGAAATTAAAAAAAAAACATTTCTTTTGCATGCACAAGCAAATGAAAATAAATACATGAAGTGGTGAAGGTGCTGAAGGAGAAAACAGGTGAAAGTGCAGTTGAGGTACTCTGCCAAATTAGTAGTACACACAGACAAAGGGCCAGTACTGTATGAATCTTTAACACATGAGAGCAAATATCTGAACACCATGGGGATGAAACTACCAGAGCATCCCAGTGATCTCTTCAAGAAGGAACTCCAGCAGCTGGCGTGGACAGTAGCAGGTTAACCAGCACACAGCAAAGAAATAAGGTCTGGTTCATCAACTGACTTGTTAAGAGCTGACCTCAAAAAATGGGTGAAAGGTCTGTTGCACCAGAATCCAGGACACAATAACAGCTAAGAACTAACTTTGTTTTATTTTTCTCCACCATGTCATTACACATTCCCTTAGCCACCATCCATCCCACATCCACAAAGCTGCCTTGAGTCGATTTCTGCTCTGAGCTCCAGCCAAATGGCTTGCAGCTATTTATAAAGAAAAAATAGACAAGCTTGGTGGGTACCTGTAACCCAATGGGGAATATTACTACCCTAACAAACAGCCCAAACACATGCAGCAGATCACAGAAAACTAATCAATGGTCATTTTTCTGCTGAATGTCCGATTAAATATGGGGTACCCCTGGGCTCCATCCTGGGCCCACTCCTGTTCTTGCTCTTCATCAATAACCTCCCTTCCATCTGCCAAACCATCCAACTAGTCCTTTACGCTGATGAAGTGGCCCTCTACTGCAGCAACTCTAGCCTGGACACAATGTTCAGTAAATTGAAGGCTGACTTCAAGAAACTACACACTTGGTTCTCTGCCAAAGGCACGGTTCTCATCTCCAAGAAGACTAAGTTGATGATCTTCTCTGGCCCAAGAAAAGCCCCAGTAACTGGCCAATCCCTCTCAGACAGTCTTGGTAACATCATAGAACAAATCTATGAATTCAAATACCTTGGATTGTACTTAGACCTCACCTGACCTACAATATCCATATTACCAACGTCATCAATAGAATCCATATGAGGCTAGGTCTCTTATACCAAATCAGAAAGTTCATTTTCCCGTTCTCCAGACCATGCCTCACCAGCTCCCTTTTCCTGACTCTCGTTGACTATGGCTGTATTATCTACTCCCCCCTCAGCACATCACCCCTTTTCTCCAAACTCAGGACTACATACAATAATATTGCACACTTCGTGACTGGTCGCCCCTGGATGACCCATCACTGTACCCTCTATGCCTTCCTCAACTGGCTCAGCCTTGAAGACAGGTTCCAACTTAAAATGCTCTCTTTCCTACACAAAGTTCACCGTAACCTACTGTTGATCAGCATTAACTCCCTTTTCCCCTTTTTGGTTCCCAAGTGCAGTACAAGAGGGGCTGCCTGTCACATCTTCGACACCCCTTTTTACCACACCAAGCATGTGCAGAACTTCATCTCATACAAGGGCCCTAGGTTTTACAGTAAACTGCCCCCTGAACTTCAGGCCTGTAGTTCAATTGGCTCATTCACCTTCTCCCTCAAGGACCACATCCTCCAATCTACCACCTGTGTCTGTCATGGTAGGTAACCAACTGAATGGTTTCCAACCCTTGAGTTACCCTAGAGTTTATATGTATCTGTATATTGGCTCTATTGTTGTGTGCTCTGTATTTTTTTTCTAATCTTGATGATTCTGCCATATACACTGTTGCTATTGTAAATACCATAAAATTTAACAAATATTGTTTTTACCTTTTCTCTGTATCATCAATTTCTGTACCACTGGACATTTGTGAAAACAGTCATTTTTGCTCACATACCTTCAATATAAAATAAAATTGAATTGAATTGAAGGATAACTGAGGTTTATTACAGCCCAGGTTAAATGAATCACAGGCAGTTGCAAGATCAGGATACAAATGCTAGACCTTAGAACAGTGTCACTAACAATGGTCTGGGAATACGGTGAACAATTTAACTGTTCTTCTCTCATTTTAATCCCCCCCCTTTTTTTTATAAACTTTATTTATATAAAGAGGATAAGGTGCAGCAATGCCAGGCAATACTTACTACTAGACATTAACATCAGCATCATATTACAAAGGAAAAGTGAAATTTATTGTAACAGTTACAACGTCTAAAAATGGTACATCTATGGCACACAATCACTGTGGTCAGTGCGAACAAACATTTATAGACTTCTCTTTGTAGAATGGCAACATAACTTCTTCCAAACTCTGCCTTTTTCAGTTTAGAAAGAAGGAAACCAAGGGTCACTAAGTACTGTCTCCATGGGGTCCCAAAGCTGGTGGAATTTTTGAAGTTGGTCCTTGCCACATATTGCATGTGCTCCAGCTTCATACATGAGAAAGAGGGCCAACCACTGCACCTTATTTGGAAAAGATTCTGACCACCAGTGATGGGCCAAAACCTGTTTTCCTACAGCTATACCCAACATACAGTAGATGGTCAGCCCAGACCCTTACTGAGGCCCGTGGGCAAGTCCAAGAATGTCCACTGGATCCACAGGTTTGCACAGGCCCATGACCCTTGATAGTATATTGGTAACATCTTGCCAGAATGAAAGGATTTTGGGACAGTTCCAAATCATATGGAAAAAATTTCCCATTTGGACCTAGTACTTAGGACATAGGTCCGACTTGGAGAGGGTCTATTTAATGTACCAGTATGGGCATGAAATATATTCTTTTAGTACATTATAATGCACCACCCTTAACCTGTTATTCACAGAGCACTGTAATTTGGTTTTCCAATCTCCCAAGGTAAGAAAAGAGGTAATAAGTCCGCCTCCCAACTACCCTCAATCTAGCAAGGGGTCAGGCAGTGCTCCCAACAATGCTCTATAACATTTGGTTAATGGTTTCACTGTCCGACCCTCTGAATCCCCAAAAGAATTTCCTTCAGTGGGCAGTGGGACATGGAAGGCAGTGTTGTGGACCTCTCCCAAGGAAGTTATCCTGGATCTAATCTGGAGGTAAGTAAAAAAATGGGCCAGTTGTAGGCCATATTGTCTCAAGACCTGTTGAAAGGACATGAACACTCCCTCCTTATATAAGTGGGACAGCGTGTATATGCCCATTTCCACCATACAGACAGAACATGTCGGACAGAATCTGGTAACTTAGTATCCTCCCACAGGGCATGCTTTATTGAGGTCTCAGGAGACAGAGTAACGGGGTAGGACAGGAACTTGTGGGCAGTCAACCAAGCCACAGCGAGGCACTGGTAACTGGATTTTAACCCGCTGAACTGCATGCTTTGCCAAGGCACCTGCAAATAAGGAGTGGTATAAAGAGGCTGTCCCATCAACCTCCTCAAGGTCTACCTGGGCCTTTTGGTTCTCAGTACCTGGTACCACATCAATGAGAGAAGCATGTTGAGCAGCCAGATAATACAAGTAAAAGTTTGGCAGCCCCAGACCCCCCCTTCCCTATAGACCTCCATAAAATCTCCCTTCTAATTCTGTTTTTTTTTCAATTTTGCCAGAGAAGGGTGGTAACAAAACCATCTAATGTTCTAAACCCTTTATGAGGCACATGGACAGGCAAGGTCTGAAATAAATATAAACACTGAGGAAGATGCACATCTTGATTAAGCTGACACTCCCCAAGAGTGTGAGGAGTAAAGAACACCATCGTGAGCAGTTGTCCTGGCTTTTACTTAGAAGAAGCTTATAACTAAGATCTGTCAGCTTGGAAAGCTTATTGGGCAAGAGTAAGCCGAGATACCTAATTTCGGTCACTGGAGATATTGTAGAACCTGCAATCTGAATGGGATTCGACCCCCCCTCCTGAAAAAGGCAACCATTCACATTTTGACCAGTTTATTTTATGTCCCAACAGTGGGCCGTAGGTATTAAAAAAGGACGAACTGGTGAAAAATGTCTTCTCTGGGTTAAAGATAAATAGCAACACATCATCCGCTATGAGCAAAATGACATGTTTAGTCCCCTTGAAGTCCAAACCCTTTATGCAAGGGTGACTGTATATAGCAGCTGCAAAGGCCTCCATGATGAGTACGCAAAGAAGCAGGGACAGGGGACACCCCTTCATCGTCCCATGGGTGAGGCAAAAAGGTAAGGAGATGGTGTCATTTGTTAAGACCTGGGCCTTGGGCGCAAGGCAAAGTGCCAAGATCTAAGACCAAAAGTGTAGCCCAAAATGGAATTTTTCCAAGACTGCGAACATGAAGGACCATTTGATACAGTTGAATGCCTTCTCCGTGTCTAGTGTGAGAAGGCCTCGGGGTACCTCTGTCTCTCTCTCTCTCTCTCTCTCTCTCTCGCAGCATAGTATTATGTTCAGGGTTTGCCTGATGTTATGCTTTGCCTACCTACCTTTGATGAAACCACCCTGATCAAGATACACCAAGCTGAGGAGGACTTCTTCCAGCCTAGCTGCTATTATTTTTACCATTATTTTGTAATCAGTGTTTAATAAAGATATGAGTCTGTAAGAACCACACCTGGTGGGGTCCTTCACCAACTTGGGCAATACTGTAATAATCACTGAAGTCTGGGAGGAGCAGGAAACCAGACTCCAACACCTCCCTCACCATAGAGTACATAAGAGGACTCAGGTAGTCCCAAAATGTCGTGTAAAACTCAACGGCTATCCCATTGGGGCTGGGAGACTTTCCAGCCTTGGAGAACAAATGGCCATTTTAGTTCTTTTAAGTCCACTGGTTGGTCTAAGTGCTCGGCTAGTGTAGGGTCAAGACTAGGGAGAGACACCTCTCAGGAAGGTTGAGGAGATGAACCCAGGGAACCTGGGAAGTGTAAAGTGATTCATAGATTCCCTGAATGTTTAATTAATGCGACAATGGTCAGGATTTAATTTACCATCTGACAATTCTATCTCCATTATAGATCGATCGGCCTGTTTTTCTTTACCTGCCAGGCTTGCCATTTCTGCCATGTCTCCTTCAAAGTAGTTATTTGAGTTAGTTAGCATCAAATTTCATTCTAGTTGCGAGTCACCAACTATTTAGCTCCCCATATCCACTCCAGGGTCTCCTCATTGCTTTCCTCTTCAATTGTCCCACCCTTCTCTCATTTCTTCCTCCCTTGGAGTTCTACTTTGCATTGATAGGCAGCATAAGAAACAGTGTGACCACTAATGTAGGCCTTCAAGGTCTCCCAGGTATTGGTAGCAGAGGTATAGTCTATTTTGTTTATAGTTAAAAACTCTCTAATCACTGCAGACATTGGGGCAATATACTCTTTATCCTGGAGAAAATTAGGATCCAGCCTTCTCTGCTTATGTTTAGGTACACCCTGGCCCAGTGGTATGGCCACCTCCAGTGGGACGTGGTCAGATATAGCAATAGGGCCATAGACTACCATCATCCCATCTCATAACAACCTGGTAGACATAAAGATGTAGCCTATCCTTGTGTAGCTCTTATGTGCATGAGAGTCAGAGTACTCTTGTTTGTTTGGGTGGCGATGCCTCCAGACCTCCACCAGGGCTTTTTCTTTTGCCAGATTCTGAAGCGCTGTCGCACTTCTGGTGGGGGGCCTGTCTCCTGTGGCCTAAGTGGTCCAAAATAGGATCCCAGAATGTATTAAAATCTCCCCCAATTATGACATTTTCTGAGAAGGGAGCCAGGACCACTGCCACTGCCAAATGGCGGAAGAAATCAGGGTTGTCAAAATTTGGGCCATACAGTGAAAACAGAGTATACCTTACCTTCTCTGTGGTAACATCTGCTAATACACATTTACCTTGGGAATCAGAAAGTGAGGTGAACCTTTACCCCATGAGGAAGGCCTAAGCCAAATGGCCACCCCTGACTCTACAGGTGGAAGGGCCACCAACCATTTAAACCCCATCAGTGTGTCTGATTCTTCACTTGTTTAATGAAGCTCCTGAAAACTCTGCAACACAAGCAGACTTGAGGGACCAAATGGCCTTCTTCTGTTGGCTTCTTCGTATGTTCATATGTATGTTCTTAATATGACCAAACTCTCTTCCTCTTTACCACAGTCTTTAGGCTGTTGATATTCCAAGACAAAAACTTTAAGCTACTCATAAACAGAAAAAGATAATTTAAGCATACCATAATACATATCTTTGGGTAATTCGTCACCCTTTTTAAGTTGCTGGCATTTGTGATCCCGTACACTCTTAAAAACTGAAATAGTCGTAACAAAAGTGCAACTTTCAAACTTTTAACCCCTTATTCTGCCTTATGTTCCTCACAGTTCTTACTGAGGAGCATGTTAGATCCCATGTCTTGGTACCACCCCCCCCACCCAAATAATATAAAATCACATTACCAAACCCAGTCCCATCTCAATATTCATAAAAACATTCCAAAAATTATGTGGTAATTCCCCCTCTCCCCTGTTTCCCCCAAAAACTATAACTTTAGGAAAAGGACAAACATTAACCAATAACTCCAACAAACCTCCTACCCATATCCAAGTAACGAACATTCCCCATATGGTCAAGCATCCTTTAGTACCCTCCCCATCCCTCTTGCCTAGAGAAGACACCCCACATTCCATCTACTCTTCATGGATGAGCCTACGGATGCTTTCCTCAAGCCATCCAGGAGATAACTGGAGAGGTATCATATCATCTTATGTAGCCATCTACCTAAAATTAAGAAATTTTGGAGATTAATTTAGAATCTATTGTCTAAAGGGTTGGCTTTTAGGGGGTCAGAACCCAAGCCTGGAATCCAGGCCGGAGAGACCTGAGGAGGAAAACCTGAGAGGATGGCTCCCAGATGAACAGGGACCCCAAGCTGTCCCCTGGGAAGATTGCCATATTGGGGGTGCCTATGGGAGGTAAAGGAGAGGGATCACAAAACCATGCGGCTGGTGGGGAGCACCAACCTTATAGCACTGGGACTGATGCCTTTTTGTGTCATCGCCCCAGGACAAATGCTTAGTACAAATTGACAAACACCCCCACCCCACTTCTCACGTTTTGTAATGGCCATTCTGGAAGTCAGCACTCCCTACCAGCTTCCCCCCACCCCCAAAAAACTTGGCCCAGCAGGAGAAACCATCCCCCCCAGACCCCTTGATCATAATGCTCCACATAACATGTTTTTCAACAGATGGAACCTGTAGCAGAATAAAGAAAAGCCCCACTTCTGGCACCTTTGACATTTATACTAGAGGGCACACTACAGATTCCATAAAGATGACAACACCTCATATAAACTGCTTATTAACTTTTAAGATAAAAGTCAAACTTTTAACCAAACTTTTAACAAGCCTGGAGTCCACTATGCAGAACATCTCATAGCTTCCAGGAAGAGTTCCATTTATTTATTTGTTGTTAATGCTTTTATTAATTTTCAAAAAGAAACAGCAGAAATACATAACAGAATTCTGTACAAACTGTATGATTTACAAAGGGTGGAAACATGAAGCTATACAGTACACAGTTATATAAGAATAGCAACAATTACAGTGTACAGTGTTGAAACACATTGGAACAGGTACTTCTGTGTTACAGGAACAGTGTAGCTTCCTGTTGTATTTAGCTTGTTGGTCTTACTGAGCTAGTTTAGGCCCATCCAATGAGATGGGGCTTTAGATCTAGTTGTATACCCATGTGGCCTTGTGGCCCTAATGGTAGACTGGGAGGAGCAATAAAGAAGAAGTAATGTACTTACTACTAGTAGTTCTGTTGTCTTGATAAAGATGTTGCTCACTCACAGGACTTAAGACTTCATGGCTACCGAAGATCTCTTATCAACCTTGACTTGTGACATAGCGGGTAAGCCACATGTAACCTGTGACACCTAAATGAACACACAATGTGTGCCATGTACTTACAACATATGTACACAAACATAAACAAACAATTCAACTATGGAGTAGTACTGGTGTAGTATTACCTTAACACTGGAGCTTTACTGGCTAAAATCCTAGTATTTCATTACTTTGGAAATATTAATATAAGCCTGCATAGGGCATTTTCTGATTGCTTAGAGTGTGTGAAAAATGGGAACAACTGTGGTGTGGGCCGCATCACACTGTTCGCCCAATTCCTGAAGGAGGGTTAACATGGGCCATGTAGGGACCCCAGCATGCTAAGTAGTAGTTCAGCTTGTTGAGTATAGTGTGTGAAAGCCTGTACAGCTGGGCGAGGCCAGTCATGGAGAGCAGTATTTCTCCTATTCCATGCACCTTGGTACTGCACCAGTTGCAAAGAAGTGCCCTTTTTGCTTGCAGTGACAACATGACCAGCCACCTGAAAGCAGGTTACTTGAGAGTCATGGAGTCTGGCTTGATGCCCAGTTGCAAAAGAATTGGTGAGTGTGAGATGGTGACATATAGGACTGATTTGTCAAGTTGGCAAAACCTGAAACTAAAATGTTTTAGCATGGGAAAGACCACAGAATTTGAATGATGTCCCCCCACCCCACCCCCACCATTACCTGGCATTTCCAGCAGTTATCATTATCAAATACCCAGGCTGAATGAAGCACTGAGGGAGTTCTGTTCCATGAGTGCAACACTTTATTTTGGATCGGCCTGCTTCTTGTATCTCTCAACAGTGCATGTGCGTTATGCCAGGCATGCGTCCATTGAGTGTCTGTTATAGTTACACCCAGGAATTTCTCCCATTTCTTTTTGGATTCTGTAGATTGACTAGGCTTAGTGTCCCTAAGCTGTGCATATATTTTGCTAGCCAAACCATTAGAAGTGTGCAGCAGGTAGATAGCCCTTCTTTCCCTGTCCTGGGCTAGATCAGGAGGAGATGCTTGACTACCTGCCACTGTTGGAGAAAAATCCAATGGTCCTTATGATGGAGTCCCCAAGTCTGCTGAAGTGACTGGAATATTGCTGCCCTCCATGTATCATGATCTGTGATGTCATTGAGGAATAGGATACCTTTGGTAGACCACTGTGGCCAACTCAGGGGCTTCCTGTCTATTCGGATTTTGGGGTTGTTCCATAGGGGGGTGAATCTAACTGGGATTGGGTTTGCCTGGATTTTACAATGCACTGTAAACCAGTTTTGGGTGGCTGGGGTGTTTGTAGGATGGAGTGGATTGGGTTTACATGTCAGTATGTACAATAGGGAGGAAGTTGGGTTCACATCCTTGGCACTCAACTCTAAGTGTACCCACTACGGGGATCGATCAATGCATGGGATAAACCATTGTTTCATCTGAGGGGCATGAAAGGCTAGCTTGTATCCCTCCATCCAGGGTAGACTAGATTCCACCCGCTGTGTCCAGTGTGCCTGGTTTGTTACTACTAAATCTGTTTTTTTTGCACTCCCATAGGAAATCTCCCAGAAGTTTATCAATTTTTGGTACCAGGCCTGGGGAAATGGAGGGGATGTGAATGAGCAGATAAAAGATCTTGGGTGCTGTCACCATTTTTATTGCTTCGATTTTCCCAGCAAGGGTGAGGTTCAACAGTCTCCACCTGTCAAATTGAGTCTTACAGGAACTGAGTAGTGGTTGGAGGTTTATGTCCCAAGTCTTCTCAGTCTGCAAGGTTATGTTGATACCCAGATAGGTCAGGCCCTCCTTAGGTCATAGCAGGCCTGAATTGGCTGCTATACTTGTATGACACAACTGGTTCAGAGGAACAGCTGTTTTTGGCCTGGTTAAGTTTTAGGCCAGAGATTCCTGCAGAGGTGTTCAGAAGTGCCAGGAGAGGGGAGAGCCACTTGTGCATCAGCCAAGGGATGAGCAGGTTGTCTGCATACATGAGTGTGATGTACTGCTTACCACTAATTTCTATACCTGCTATCGCAGGTGTTGTCAAATGGCTGCAGCAAGTGGCTCCATGGCCATTACAAAAGTAGTGGGAGCAACGGGCACCCCTGGTGCATGCCCCTCTCAAGTGGAAATGCTGCAGAAGTAGTAGTAGTATGGTTCATGAATACCTTGGCAGACAGAGCATAATAAATGGCTCTCACCCATGCCCTAAATCTATTCCCCAAAGCCCAGGTGGGATATTAGCATTTGCAGATAATCCCATTCAATGAAATCAAGAACTGTCTCAATGTCCACCCCAAGGGAAGTGGAGGGTGTTTGAAGCCTGCTGGCTGAGTGGAGAAGGTTAAACAGTGACCTAATATGATCTGCGCTATTTCTGCCAGGGATAAAACACACCTGGGCAGGGTGTATTAGATTAGGAAGCAGGGGGCTTAATCTTCTAGCCAGTGCCTTAGTGTACACTTTACTGTCAGCGTTGATCAGTAAACTTGGGTGGTAGTTGAAGACCAGGGTGGGGTCCTTACCTTTTTTTGGAATGATTGAAATTATGGCTTCCCTGAGTGAGGGGGCCAGGGAACCAGAGGTTTCTGCCTCTGTGTATACATGTGTAAGGAGAGGGGCAATCTGGTGTCTAACAGCCTGCAGGAACTCGACTGGAAAGCTGTCCCCTCTGGAAGCTTTGCCAATTTGTGGAGAAGCAGAGTGCTTCCATAACCTCCTCTGTGGGAGTGGAGAGTCCAGAAGGCAAGCCTGAGTGGGAGTCAGCTTAGGTAAGGCAAGCAAATCAAGGAAAGGCTGAGCTGACTCTGAATCTGGGAGGTTACTGTCTGTGGATTTGTACAATTTAGTGTAAAATTCTGTCATGATGTCATTTACATCTTGGGGGCTGAAACACACCTTTCCTGGGGAGTCTTTTAACCCCACTATGTGCCTGTCCAACATTTGCTTCCAAAGCTGATATGCCAGTACTTCCCTCCCTTATCCCCCTTCCCAATATCTGTGCCAAATCCTTAGCATTGCTATCTCTGCCTTCCTGCTAATAAACTGGTTAATCTTAAACTGCAAACCTAGCACTTTGATCCCCAAGATAGAGTGGAGAAAGGGTGATGGTTGAAGTTTGTATTCAGCCTCAGCTTTGTTTAATTACCCCTTAAGCTCAGCTAGGTAATGCTTTTGCTCCCTCCTTCTCCTGGAGGCATAACTAAGAATATTACACCTCATGGTGGGCTTATGAGCCCCAAGTTACCCCTGCTGTTGTGTCACTAGCAGGATTTTATTATAAATATTGTGGTTTGCTCTGTTGTCCATTTTATAAAGTCTGGGTCCCAAAGCAGAAGGGGATCCAGCCTCCAACTTGAGGATTGTTGTGATGGCGGGTCCCATGTGAGGAAGAGCTGTACCAGAGCGTGGTTGGAGATAACTATGGGCAACATTTTAGCATCCAGTGTGACCTGTGTCAAGGAAGGGGAAGTCAAGCAGTAATCTAATCTACTGAAGGAACTGTGTACCACTGACTGGAACGTATAGTCCTGGGTTTGAGAGTGGAAGGTGCACCATATGTCGGAGAGGCCAAAATCAACCAGTAGCTGACTAACGCTCACCCATCCCTGATGTGGGACTCCTTGTCTGAGGCACATCCATCGGGAATGGCTGTAAGGTGAGATTAAAGTCTGCACCTATAAGGATGAGGGCAGTTCGGACTGCGCCAAATTGAGGCATCTGCGATGTCGTGGTAGAAATTGGGGTCATCCTGGTTAGGGCCATAAATGTTGCATAGGGGAGGGGCCTCTGGAGTGACATTCTCACTATTACCCAAAACATAAGGGTCTGCCTACATAGTGTACATTGTCCACTTAAGAGATTTATATATGAGAATCGCACTCTGCATTTCCTAGTGGGATGCAAGCGCATCTCCTGCCCCACCCAATCCCTGACTAAAAGGCACGATCGTTTAAGGTGAGCTATGTCTCCTGCAGAAAGGCTACTTGAGGTCTCAGTCTTTTAAATTAGAATTACCATTTTCCTTTTGATGTGGGTGTTGAGCCCTCTCACATTCCATGAATGGCACACCAATCCCACCATGGTCTAGTAAGGGGGTGTCAAACTGTGTTGTACCTGTACTAAACAGTGATGGTAATGGGACTCATAGCCATTCAGCAGGTATAATAAGCCATCCAACAACCCTGCTAAAAAGTGTTATGACTAAGCTCAAATCTGTAAAATTAGGGTGTGTGGTTTAGCCCCCGACATGATGGCAGCTTAACTTGCGAGCTCTCTCCTGGCAGAGGACCATCCGAGCTCGGACCCCGCGATCCCGTGGAGTTACAACCCCTTCATCACAGCTTAATGCACAGGAGATGACCTGCTTACCAGGTGGTGCACTCGTAAATGGATTTTGATGCTATTTGTGACTTTTTGCAGCGCTGTTATCCGCAATGCCGCTGGCCATGCTAGGCCACACAGGCCCCATAGCACATTACCGCTTCTGACCGCTACGTGGTTACCCGCTATTGTTACACAGGCACCGAGGTGATTTGAGCTCCTAAAATCCTCTACATCTAGCAGGCATGGTCCCTCCCAACTGCAGCCTTACCTCCCAGTCCGGCCAGCACTCCCACCACCCAACCAGTATCTGTGAGAGAATCTCTGCAATACATTACCAAAATGCTGGAAGCACTCCTTCGAGTGGATAACATTAGCCTTTCTTTGTCGGGTACAGTCACCGAAGTTTGCCAACTGCAAGATCGCATGAATGTCTCAGAGCAGAGAGTGGAGGCCTGCAAACTGCAACAGCAACAAATCTGGCAGTGACTACATCAGCATGAGGAATGTCTGGCGGCTCTTTGGGATAGAGCCAAAGATCAGGACAACAGAGGCCGCCGCAACAATCTGCAGATTATTGGTCTCCCCAAGGGGGCTGAAGGGCAGTCAATGGAAAGGTTTCTCAATGACAATCTCCCCTTTATGTTAGAGGAATGCTGGAGAGGCCCTGTAGATGTAGAGAGGGTGCACCGGGTTTCTACTTGCCCCAATAAATCCGCAGATGCTCCCAGACCTGTAGTGGACTACCTTTCTCCATTACTCCATGAAGGAACAAATACTCCATGCTGCCAGAGACCTGGGAGATCCGCTGGCAAGGGTCCCTCATCTCTCTGTACTGGAACTTCACCCAAGAGATTGCAATGAGAAGGAGAGCCTTTGGCCCCATTAAGCATTTCCTTTACCAACATGACTTTTGTTTTAAGTTAAAAAATCTTTCTAGGCTTCTTGTATCCAAAGATGGGTGTGAAATAATTGCTGACCATCTTGCTGATCTCGAGCACTGGATTGCAAAATTTTGGCTGGCCCTACATGACCCTACTACAAATCCCAGGAGGCTTTGGGAACCCTCTCAGGTGGGACCTTTCAGTAGGAACAGTTCTTCACCCACTGGGACTCCAAGGGACTCATTACTAGCTGGACCAGTCCTTCACCAACCAGGATCCCCCTTGTTCAATGGCACCTCCTCAGCTTCTCACGCCCTATTTTCAGGAGTGACATTGGACTCTTGGCCCCACTTGTCCTCTCTCCCTCAGTGATCGAATAGTTCTTTCACCAAATCTCAACAACTAGCCAAGAGCGGGTCCCAGCACTCACCCAGCAAGCCCTCCACAGCTCCACCTGCTAAAATTTTCAGGGGAGATCTATCTCCTGTGGCAGACCTGGTGAATTAAGAGTTGCCTGACTCTCAAGACATGGATATTGCACAACCAGTGGATTGGGCTGATTTTCCTGATGCCTCCCTCGTTGAAGCACTGGACACTGTGAGACCTGGGTTAATTAGCTACGCTGCAGCTGTAGTGAGGACTACTATGGACTCTGGTGCCCTCCTCGGGTCATACCGAGAGCCAAGGACTGAACACATGAACTGCTTCCACTCCCTTTACTGTTGTTGTCTTCTCACACTGCCTATTGGTTCCTGATAGGGCACTACCATAGAGCCCCTCCCAACCCCTCCCTCCCTTCTCCTCTTCTGCTCTCTGATTTTACCCACTAGGGTATGAGAAATATGGCAAGCTCTACCTGACCTGTCCCCTGCCCCTCCTTCCTCCCTCCCTCTTATACCTTGGTCCCCAACATATGGACTGGTTTTCCACTTTGGTGCCCTTTGCTCATAACCCGTGCTATTAGGCTATTCCTGCTAACTGGTTTTCCACTTCACCCTGCCCTGACAGCAGCTAACTGCATAGTACCATCATACTTTTACTTGTTCCTTGCTCTTTACCTCATTATGAGGCCTGTTTGCCTCACTGCTACTTTGCTTTGACTGGTAGGTGGATGTGCCCACCTCCCTCCCCATCCTTCAATGTTTTTCCCTCTTCCATCCCTGTTCCCCTCCCTCCTCCTCCCCTCTGCAGTCAGTGAGCCTGACCTTCGGTGGCTCCTCGGTTCAGGATTACTCCACTAGTTGGACTTCCACATTATACCCCATACTGAGCATTGGAGATAGCATAGCTATAGGGCAGATTTCCTACCCTCATTTGCTTTGACCTCCACACTAATAGCTCGCTTATGCTGTTGTGTCTCTATTGGCACTTAATTGTTGACTTTTGGGCTTCTTAGCCTTATAGGTTTGCACTATTTGTATTTTAACTATTCTCTGTTTGTTGATGTTTTCCACGGCCTTCAATATTTAAGGCAGTGTACTCCAGCCTCTCAGTAATGCTTACACCCTCCATAGCCCCCACTCTTGGGCTATGGATTTACAGTACTGGTTTGTCTAGGATGCTTTTCTATCCATGGGGTCCCTGTGAATTTGCTCCCCCCTCTCCTTGGCTCACAGTAAGTACTCCTTTTTGGTTATTAGACAGGAATATGGCACCAGACACACCTATGCCTCTGTTCCTCATGTGGGCCTGTTGGATAAGCTAGGAGAAATGGGGGTGGGAAACCAGATGATCAGATGGATAGGCAATTGGCTCCAGGACCGGACCCAGAGGGTCGTAGTTGGTGGGATAGTCTCATCCCCAAGAAGGGTCATTAGTGGGGTCCCACAGGATCAGTCTTGGGCCCTTCTGTTCAACAGCCTACGTATCTGACATAAGGACAGGAATCAGGAGTGAGATGAGTCTCTTTGCAGATGACTCAAAACTGGGGTGGTGGTGGATGGGGAGGAGGAGGAGGTGGCCCTGCAGGGGACCTGGAGGCTCTGGAAAGATGGTCTAGAAAGTGGAAGCTGAGGTTCAATGCAGGGAAATGCAAGGTACTCCACCTGGGGGCAGAAATCCAGGCCAAGTGTACACCCCTGGAGGGAATACTACAAGTCTCTATGGCTGAGAGGGACCTGGGAGTGGTGGTGGATGTCAAGATGAACAACTCTGAGACTTGTAGGAGGCAGCAGCCAAGGCCAACAGGATGCTGCGATGCATCGCTAGGAGGATCACCTCCAGAAGGAGAGAATTGATACCCCTCTGTATAACTGCTTGGTGAGGCTGCACCTTGAGTACTGCGTGCAGTTTTGGAGGCCACACTTAAAGAGGGACATTAACCTCCTGGAGAGGGTCCAGAGGAGGGCAACCAAAATGATTTGGGGCTTGGGGGACAGGACCTATGAAGAGAGGCTCAAAGAGCTAAATATGTACACATTGGAAGAGAGAAGGGACCGGGGGACATGATAGAGGTCTTCAGGTACACGAAGAGGGTAAATAGGGGAGGAACAGTCAGGGTGCTTCGAAGGAAGGAGGAAGGGGCCACTAGAGGGCATGGGTGGAAGCTGGAGGGGGGAAGATTCAGGGGAGAAAGGAGGAGGTGCTACTTCACTGAGAGGGTGGTGGAGCCATGGAATGCACTGCCTAGGGGGCTGGTGGAGGCAGAGACAGTGGAGGGGTTCAAGAGGTGGGACAGGTACAGGAAGGGTTCTGGAAGCAAATCCAATGCAGCAAGAATATCCAGAACTGGGAGCGGAGAAGCCAGAGAAGCGAGGGGGATAGAGGTCAGCACCCAGTGTGAGGCTGACCAAACAGCAGAACGAAAGACCGTTAGGCCTATTCTGCTGGCATTTTAGTATGTTAGTATGTTAGTATGCCTCATGACCACCAGTGGATGTCCTGGAATGTTTATGGGTTTAACCACCCAATCAAGTGTACAAAAGTTATTCAGCACCTCTGGTCTCTTCTTGCCAATGTTGCACTCCTACAAGAAACCCATCTCTTGTCCGGGCAACATCCTGGATAAAATAATCTAGGGTGGGAGGTCTTGGCTAGCTCATCCACAACAAAACCAAGGTAGTGGCTATTCTTCTCTGTCTTGCTTCCCTTGGAAAGTGGAGGGACGTCAGGAGGATACCCACAGCAGGTGGGTGGTGGCTAAGTTATCTTCCACGGAGGGTCCTATGTTGTTAGGCAATGTCTATGCTGCCAACATCGACCATGTAGACTTTCTTTCTGGCATTTAGCCAAGCACTAGCGGCATTACAACCAGACAGACCACCTATTCCAATTGTGATTGAGGGGGACTTCAACATGGTGGGTGACATCTTCCTTGACCAGTCTCACCCTACACTGCATGCCACCCCTAAAGGCAGACAGTCCGTGCAGGACCTAATGGAGGAGTGGGCTCTCGTTGACGTATGGCATAAAGACCACTCCACTGGTCATGACTACACACTTTATTCCACGCTGCACCACTCCCGTGGCCATATCGATTTTTTGCTGGCCAATGAAGTGGTGGCTCAAGGTGTATCAGAATTAGCTATTGGCTTGATTCTAATCTCTGACCACGCACCTACCCAGATTACCTATACCCCCCCGGCACTCATGGTCCTGGTGTCCGATGGCAGTGTAATCCCCTTCTTTTTAAGGACCTCAATTTTTGCTCCATGTTGATTCAGGCCACGAAAGACTATTCTCCTCATCTCTGACTACGGAGTCTCATGGCACAATTTGGGAAGCCTTTAAGGAGGTCATCGAGGGACATATTATTGCCTTCTCTGCAGCCTGAGAAAAGATCCAGAGAGATTTTGACTAATTTACAGGCAGACCTGTTAGCACTGGAACAGCACTTCAAGGCCACCCCACATGCTGCCATGGATTGCATCTTGCACTGTCAAATCATGGGGATCAAGTACCAGATTAACGTCATCTTAAATCAGAAAGTCAAATGGCTTTTGCTCAGGTCTAAACATGCTTACTGGGATGGTGGAGAGAAATCCAGCGGGCTCCTTGCCTTTTGACTCCACAAACAATGGGCGGCCACACAGATTCATGCCCTTCGCACTCAAGCAGGCTACATTGCCTCCAGTCTTAGTGACTTAGCAGCACCATGAGACAATTTAATGAAATCTCTATCAATCCCCTCCACCAACACAGGTCCACAGCTCTCACAAGGCATCATGGTCTTTAGCCAACATACCCCTCTCCCGGTCCTTTACCCCCAACCAGGCAGCCCAACTCAATTCCCCCATCTCATGCGAAGAACCTCGTATAACGCTATCCAAGATGGTGCAAGGAAAAGCCCCTGGCCCAGATGGCATGTCAGCTGAACTATATCAATCCCTGGGACCAGACATTCTATGGCCACTCCAACTTGCCCTACAATCCTCCCATGAAGCTGGCTTCCTCCCCTCTACCATGAGGGACTTGCTTATCACTTTACTCCCCAAAAAATCCTCTGGCCCGTTGGACTGTTCCAACTTTCGGCCTATATCCTTGCTATCTGTCGACACTATGATACTAGCCAAAGCCCTGGCTACTAGAATGACGTCTGTCTTCCCGTTGATTATTCACACCACACAAGCAGGCTTCACGCAGGGCAAGCCCAGAGTGGACAACACCAGACTTCTACTTAACCTTAAATGGTTTGCCTCCAGATTGCATCTCCCCATGGCTGCCTTAGCAATTGACTTTTTTAAGGCATTTGATTCTATAGAATGGGACTATCTCCTTGAGATCCTCCACCTCTACGGATTTGGTACCTATTTTAAACAGTGGGTGCGTACACTCTACTGTACCCCTATGGCCCGCATTCTCACTAACAGTGACATCTCCCCCTCCTTTCCCCTCCATAGAGGCACCAGACAAGGTTGCCTGCTCTCCCCCCTCCTTTTTCTGGTACCCTTGGACCCTTTAATTCGAGTTCTTATTGCCTCCCCACAATTCCATGGCATTGAGGTCACTGGTCACTCCTACCTGGTGGCGGCATATGCAGATGACCTCCTCCTGACCCTCTCCAGTCCTCAATAATTGATCCCAGAAGCACTGTGGGTCCATGATGACTTTGCGGCCCTCTCTGGCTTACGGGTCAATCAAAGGAAGACCACCCTGGCCCCCCTCAATACTGGCTGTACAAGTGCATTTATTCAGGGGATTAATCTCTTGTGGGCCGCCCAGGGCTTTACTTACCTTGGTATTGAGTTCTCCACTAAATGGTCCACCCTTGAATCAGTCAACTTCTCTCCCCTACTGACACAACTCACCATGAAGATAGAAAGGTGGTGCAAACTGCAACTCTCCCTACTGGGTAGAGAAGCCGTAGTCCACTTGCTTCTATTCCCCTGGCTCTTGTACCTCTTTAGTAACTTACCTATATCTCTTTCCTCTAAACTATTTACTTCACTGGAATAGCATAGTATCTTGCTTTCTGTGGGACAATAAACCACCCAGATGGAGCAAGCAAAAGCTGAGAGCACACTGGTCATGGGGCGGTTTAAACGTCCCTCAGTTTCTAGGCTACCACCTTGCCGGTATGGCGGCCCATGCAACCAAATGGTTTGCACCTGGCCCCTGGGCTCCCCACCCTGGGTTCAGCTGGAAACAGACCTGACGGACAGAATAGCTCTTTACTACCTTCTCACATTCCGGTGCGGCACGGCTGAACCCCTTCCTCCCCTATTACCAACACACAGTCGTGCCTGGAGACTTCTCATGTTTAAATCACACACACCCAAACAGGCTTGCCCCCCCCCGAAAGCTTTTTCCCCATTATGGTATAATGCCAATTTCCAAATTGATGGGACCCCACTGTACTGGCCCTCCTGGCAAAGATGCAGCATCCGAACAGTGCAGGACCTCTGTTCCCGTGACTCTATCTCCCTATTGTCCTTTGCTCAACTGCAGGCTAAATTCTCCCTACTGCACAAGGACTTCTGGAGATACCTCCAGATTCACAGTGTCTTACAAGCCTTCCTTACTAGCTGCCCTTCCAACACACTCTGGCAATGGTTGGATGACCTTCATAGACATCCCATGTCTAAGGGCCTGCTTGGTTGTTTTTATACAACCTGGAGGGAAGCCCAGCCAATGCCACCTCACCATGTCAATTAAAGTGGGCTGAGCAGCTTGGCTCCCCACTCTGAGGATCAATGGAATCTTTTATTAAAGATGCCAATCGTATCTATAGAGATACTAAAGTTATTTCCTTCAACTTAAAATCTTACTGTTTTAGCATCACACTCCTGTGGTCCTCCATGCACGGGGTCTGTTTAGTTATACTCAGTGCTAGCGGTGCTCACAGAACTGATGCCCACCTCCTGCACATACTTTGGACCTGCCTGCAACTTATCTCATTCTGGAATATGGTTGCCTCTGATCTCTCAAAGGTACTAAAGTCCCTGATTGCCCTTACAGACACTAAGTTACTTCTGGGTGATACTACCTCTGACTGATACACCAAACCTCTCTGAGACTGGTGCTCCTAGCCCTTATGGAAGTAAAGCACCTCCTTCTCATGCACTGGCGCCAAGAGGCCCCACACCTCCAGGAAAGTCTGGCGTGCAGCACTAGCTTGTCTATCCCTCTTTGAAGGCTACCCATACCCAGGGAATAATGCACTACTACCAATCTAAGTGGGGCTGTACCACAATCCAGCCTCTAAACTTCCTCACGCAGTGCAAATCCCATTATATGACACGGACATCATAGCTATCTATTTTGGTTTACTGATTTGCTACTGATAACACACAGAGGATGTAAGCATCTGACTTACTTGTTTCTATTGATTCTGATGTCCTAATTATTCCTACTATGTATATCTAACTCCTGATTCATTATGGAGTTTTGACATGACCTGTTTTGCATATGGTCAGTCCTATGTCCATGTTCTGTAAGGATATCTTGCTGTACTGTCTACTGTATGCTGTGCTGAAAACCCTAATAAAAATCTTATACAATAAAAAAAATCTGTCAAATATTAGGCTAAGCTTTAGTTTATACTCTCGCCTAAACCCTGCCTCTCCTGCTACAGCTGCACAAAATTCAATACTACAGGGCCTGTAAAGACCAGCTACTCTCAATACCAATATCAAACTATATACACAGTGTAAAAACAACAGTAGTTTGGGAAGTATAGTGGGCTACACCCGGCATATACCAGATGCCGGGTGGCTTGCCACTTTCTTCCTGGGTATCTGGTTTTTCTTCTTCTCTTCATGAGAGAAAATTAGGAGGAAGCAGCAGTGCCCATACTGACCTGAGTCTGTTGGTCTACTGGTCCCTCGTTACTGAGGCCCTCTGGGGCCACTTGCAATAAACTTCTAGGGACCTGTTTCTTACGTACCTTGTGGTGAGAGTAGCATGGGACAGGTGGGGCCATTGAGAGGCATGAATAACTTTCCCCTCCCAGCTTGTTCAAGGGGAATATTGCCTTTGTCAAATGTTAGTAGCCTGCCCCCCCCCTCCGGTGAGTCAGTCTCAACCATTTCTGTCAGTAGGTGTATCACCTTGGAGCCCCAGGTGAAAACTTATGACCACAGGCTCCAGGGCTGCACCTAGCAAGATGTGTTCCCTTGGGTATAGTAGTGACTACCCTATTAATGGCTAGCTTGTTTGCTTGAGATCTCGGGCCACCCCTGTAGCTGAGCTCACTGCTAACACCAGGTCTCAGAGGTGAGAGGTGACCTGAACAGCAAAGAAAATTGTATTTAGAAGCTAGGCTGTGGGGAGACTCGAAAGTATGTCCTTGTCTCCCCTGATGGCTCTTGCTGTATTCCCTGTGACGTATACCATGGCTCTGACTATCTGTAGCTCATTAGAGTAGAAATCAGGGGCCATGATGCTGAGTAAGAACTATAGACAGCAGAGCTATCACTCGTAGACCCAGTAACAGAGGGTCTGGCAGGGAGAGGATCACAGTACCATTTAAGCCGTAAGTTGTATACTGTAAACTATAAACCTCATTGAACACCATTTAACAACAGAGCAGACAACAACAGAAAAAAAAAACTTGTTATCCCTCTGTACAGACAGTTGGTGAGACCCCATCTGGAGTACTGTGTGCAGTTCTGAAGACCCCATC
Organism: Neoceratodus forsteri; assembly: GCA_016271365.2. Classification (NCBI taxonomy): domain Eukaryota; kingdom Metazoa; phylum Chordata; order Ceratodontiformes; family Ceratodontidae; genus Neoceratodus; species Neoceratodus forsteri. The sequence goes on from JADMNL010000022.1 coordinate 663,337,830, forward strand.
TCCACAAAGACATAGACAGAGTGGAGGCTGTCCAAAAGAGGGCAATCAAAATGGTGCAGAGTCTGCACCAGAAGACATACGAAGAAAGACTAAAGGAGCTTAATATGTATACCCTTGAGGAAAGAAGGGCGAGAGGAGTCATGATAGAAACTTCAAGTACCTCAAGGGAATCAACAAAGTCCAAGAGGGTAGCATCTTTCAGTAAAAGAGATGTGCAAGAACAAGGGGGCACAATTTGAAGATAGAGGGTGGACGGCTCAGAGGTAATGTGAGGAAGTATTTTTTCACGGAAAGAGTTGTGGATGCATGGAACAGCCTCCCTGAGGAGGTCATGGAGTCAAGAACAGTGGGAGAATTCAAGAATGCATGGGACAGACATAAGGCAGTCCTAGTGGGGGGTAGGAGGAAGTAAGCTGTTGGTTAACTAGGATCTGCAGCTTATCTGTTTGGTAGGAAAATGGGCAGACTAGGTCAGCCAAGCGGTCACTATCTGCCATCAAATTCTATGTTTCTTATGTTTCCTTCATGCCCTACTATTCAAATCTATTTTTGTTCAGATTTTGTTAACATGGGATAGAGAGTGAATTGGGCATTCACCACATTGATGGGGCAGGTCCAGAAATACTCTGAGTAGGGTGAATGCTAAAGGCAACTTTGGCTGCACTCTGGGATCCATAGGTTCTAGTGTTTCTATAGGTCTCCCTTCCACTTACTGACTCTGGGTCATGCCCAAACTCTTAATGCCCTATTAAAAGGGAAGGTCCCCTATGCTCGAACTGTGGAGAGCTAATATTGGGAAAATGTTTGCCTGCTGGTGGCTCCACGGGGAGAAACCTCTGCCAGATAAGACTGCCATTTGTAGGCCCCTTGGTGTGAGAAAATCCTCTGTTCCTGAGGGTTAGGCCTGTAACTTTGAGATTTGCATCAGTAATGCATCAATAACGTCCGAACATTACCAGGCCCACAGTGAGAACAGAAGACCCTGCCAGGAATCCCTGCCATGGCCTATCGGGCAAAGAACATTATCATGGTTTATGACTGGAGGGCAGGGAAACTGAGACCACTGGCTACAGCTGTGTCCTCTTCTGGGAACAACATCAAGGCAGCGGTTCCCATTGACCCCTCCCCAAAAAAACACACAATCCACGTCAAGTCTCAAGCACAGAAAATAATTTAAGCATCAGACTTATCTAAAACTGCTCAGGTTAATTTTGCTGAGGTATATTGCAGTCCTGGGGTCACAGGTGTCACCTGTTCATCTGATCCTGTGGCTTCTACCATGTCTTCAGTAGGGGGCAGGAAAGTCTGCAGTTTTCCATGGGCCCATGGTGGAAGTCTCCTATCACTTGGCACCATCGTTCTCCCAGTGCTGGAGCAGGTGCTCAAGGTTAACACTAGCTTCGGCTACTTCCATCGTAGGATCATACTCTGAGGGTGATTTTTACAGGACTGCATATCAATTGTTACTGAAAAAAGGACTGTACTCCATTGTGTTGGATTCTCTCCAGGTGGTCTCCACCTCACGGTTGTCCATGCTGGGGATCTCTCTCTCTCTGCTATTCGAATGGTCTCTCTTAGCGTGACATTGTTCCTGCAGTCTTTTCTTCTGGTGATTGGGTCCAGCCTTTGCTCTCACTTGGCATGTTGGCTCTGCTGTTGACAATATTGTTCTTGGGCATATTTTCTGCATTACTGGCTTTTGCATCACTGGTCTGCTGTGATTACTGTCTGGGACACGGCATACAGGTCTCCTGAGGCCAGGTACGTAGGATAAAGTCCATAAGAGTCTGAGTGGAAAATAGTATTGTTGTGCCATTATGCTCCAGACACATATTTGCAGGATACCAGAGAGAACGGGACATTCAAGGTATGCAGTAATCTTCTGGCCTCATGGTAGTCCTTCCTCATACAATAGATGCTAGTTCACGGGAATAGTCTTGGAAAGTTAGGGTTTTGTTTCCCCTCCATTCCAGGGCATTCAACTCTCTTGCCCTGTGCTGTATTGATTCCTTTTCAGCAAAATTTAAAAATCTTACCAGCATTGGGCGAGACTTTTCCCCGGGGTTCCGGTTTGGGTTGCAGTGTGTGGTGTACACACTCGATAGTAAGGCGAGCACCCATAGGCAGTTTCAATACTTTTGGCAGTTCTGATCTGAGGAAGTCTGCAATGTTACCCTGTTCCACTCCCTCAGGGAACCCTAGGAGCTGTAAGTTGTTGCTACGGCTCTGGTTCTCCAAGTGACCCACCTTATCTTGTAATGTGAGGATTGAATGCGTTTGGTCCTGGACTGTGATGTGGAGCTTCGCAATAGCAGTGTTCTTAGATGTAACTTTTGTTTTTACCTGGAACACCCTCACATCCATCTAATGCATTGCTTGTATTGTGTTCTTGGATGTGAGAGTGTCTTCAGATATCTGCTTCATTAGTGCTGCAAAAATTTGGCCAATACTTTGCGGATCCACGTTGTTCCTGACTGAGTAGGTCATGTAGCCGTACTGCTGCGTGCATGCCATGAGGTGTTGTTGCGGTAGGGGCATTCCTCCATGTCCTGATGCCATTTAATCTGCTGTATCTCCAAAACTTTATTTTGCCAGAAGGCTGAGATGAAAGGCAGTTAGTAGTACCATTTAGAAACTTCTCGGTCATCTGGAACAGGTAGTACGAACAGATGTTTAGTCCCAGAAAGACTCAGCTAACAGCTCAAGCAGTCATCTTGCTATAGGGCTTAACCACGCACCCAAGAGTTCATTTATAGAGACGTCGAGACATCTTGCTAAATATGTGTAGGTAACTCTCTGACAGTAAAATGATGAAAATAGCAACGCTTTAATTATTTAAGATCATTGGGAGGGTTCTGCAGGCATGTGCGGGTCCCAAACCAAAGCATGGCTGGATAACATGGCAAACAAAGTTACAAGAGACCAAGCTCTCCATTGGGCACTAGACCATCCCCAGAAAGCTCTGAGTTCACGGCTGCAGTACAAATGGAGAACACGACTTGATCATGATACGGGCCACCCAGGCGGAGCTGCCATTGACCCACCACTATGGGCTGGACTGTGTCCATTGTGGGTTGGGATTTCACTGCTCCTAATGCTGTTTGGCCCACCATGAACACCACACAGTTCAAAAAGTCATCATTACTGATACCTTATTAAGTCCCACGGTTGTAGTGACTTCCAAAGCTGAGCCTTCCATATTTTGGATTCATTCATAAAGACATAGTCCAGAGCAGCCTCAGGACCTGTGAACGCCCTTGGGTCCTTCCCTTGGAGGCAAATGATGAAGCAGGCAGGATATACCATTGTGAAGGACAATTGATCGAGTGGAGATTTCTTCACTGTATTAAAGGACTGGCACTCTAGCTGTAATCACCTGTAATCGCCAAAACTGGACTGAACTTTCTTGCTGCCTCCAGTACTCGTTGCTTGTCCTGGTACCTCAAGAATTTCACAATGACGTAGTGGGGTTGCTCTCCCAGGCCCGGTTTTCTTCCTGGCAAATGGTGAGCCCACTGAATTTCCAGGGTAGTCAAGCTTTGAAATTGCAGCACCTAAACCAGCCAGGGGCCCATGAAGGATCCAGAGTTTTTCCCTTCCATACCTTCCATGCCTTCTGGTGATCTGATGATGCAAACATTGCACAGATGTTCATGGTTCTTAAGGTCATCCAGAACAGATTTAAAAATTCAATATCTTTCAGCACTTGGGATATTTGGGGTTTACTTGTTGGTATGCATCTCCTTGGGCACTAAAGCGAGTTTCCAGCTCATCCAGATGGGTGTCATGCTGGTCGAGGGTTTCATGCATTGTGTTTAAGGCATGCTGCAGTTGAGTTATTTGGCACTGATTCTCTCAAAACTGACCCTCATTTGTGCTAAATCATAATGTAAGTTTTTAATGAGTCCTAGCGAGGTATGCAATGTCAAAGCCTGAGACTTCATATGCACATCGGGGCCTAGTTTTTCTTCTGTTGCAACATGAGAGGCCACTCACATTTGTGGAGGCTTCAGGTCCAACTACTTACCATCGTCTGACTGTGGTTTAAAGTTGAATTGAGTTGAGCCTGTTTTTTTGGAAGATTTAGTATTCGATGCCATTGGGAAATATATAGTTTTCCAGTTCTGGTGAAAACTGCAAGTTTTAGATGTGGATGGCCTTGATACTAGATGGGTTAATCAGAGCTGAGGAATCAGGTGTCCATCTTGTGGAAAGGCTTGGCCATGCCCCCCCTAATTTTCCCTATTGCCGATGAAATAACAGACTGTCAAAATGAACAAGACTCCCAGCTCTTTGACCAGTCCGGGTGGTGTCAAATTCTATCCAGACTGTGAGAGACTGACATTTAACCTTCTCTGGTGCTCGAAGGAGGGGGTGCTACCTGCTTGATACTCACTATCCCAGAATGCCTCAGAACAGCTCTGCTGAATGTGGCCGAACATGTTAAATCATGGAGGCTTTGGGGTTGGGGGGATCCCAATGATAGAAAGCCAATAACCCTCAAAGACAGAGCTGAAAGATGCACATTAAAGAACAGACCTGAACCGCGCACATTGAAGACAATTGACATAAGAGATGCCACAGCCTAGTCATTGTCACTATACTGGACCTCAAGTGATTTCAGCCTGGCCTGACCACGAGTCTGTCCAGCCCATCACTCATTGGACTGCTGGGCACAAAATACACCCAACAGTGACTTCCTTGTGGTGTGAATTGTAAACTGTAATGAGACAGTTTGCATACCACAGAGTTAGTTATTATTTAAGGGATATCCCAGAGTGAGTTATTAATTAAGGGATTTCAGAGCTACTGTTAACACTCTGCATAATTGTGTTTTTTGCTTCTCTTTCTGGGTGGGGTCTCATCTCTTTTGCGGATTAGCAATACAACATAAAATGAAGTAGATGGATACTGTGTGAAGGGCACTTGAAGAAGGGCAGAGATGGGGGCAACTCCACTGGGGGTTCAGATCTCAGGCAGGGAAGGTACATACACTACATTATGCTGGAGAATGGGGGTTTGGATTGGGGTTTTGGGTTGAAGGGGTGCTGCTCAAGTTGGATAGGGGTAAATCCTGCATGCAGTTTAGGGATGAATGGAGCAGTGGTCTCCTGAGGCATAAAGATCATATGGTCATTAATGCTGAAAAAAGGGGTGGATATGGAATTGACATTCTGAAGGCCACACCAACTAGGCTACTCTGGAGAGTGACCTACTGACACCTGTAGGAGGAGAGTGGCATCCACTCAGAAAACTTTAGAGAGGAGGAATTCCTTCCATGGTTCTTCAGAATCACACACTCTGTCCACACACATAGGGTCCCCACCCATGTTCCAGGGAGAGGACCCTAGTGGCAGTTTTGGTTAGGGTGACTGTTATAATGTCTGAATTGTTGTTTCTACATATGTCAAATGTTATTGTTAGCCACAGAGTGGTGTAACTGAGCATAAATATGTGTACAATATGGAAAGAGTAAATGCCTCTCAAAAGGTCTGTTTTATATTTATATATACTCACCTAGAAGGGTGACCAGATTATTGGCCAGCTCATTCTTGCATTTCAGCCTATACTCCTAAGGTCTCCTAAACTGACAACATCCTAAAGCAGGTCAGGCAGGTGACAAATACAGAAGAGCCTATATAAGATGCCTGAAGACAGCAATATGTCAGACCTTAAAATTTTACTACAGTATATAATGCCAAATGACTGGATTCAGTGGTAAAAAGAGCCAGAATTCTTATAGAACTCAAAAATAGTCACTGTGATCAAACTGATCCCCCAAGAACACCTAAATCTACAATGTAGCTGGGTGGGATAGGTTCTAGCATCCTCTCATCCCCATAATAATAAAGCGTGGGTGGCTATACTTATGCAAAAAGGACTCACATGGCAGTTGCAACATTCTTCCCTGGATAAGGAACGGAGAAGAGCAAAGTCACCTTGGTGCAAAGTATGCAGCTGGTCCACATTGTTAATCATTATAGCTCAACTCCAGCAGAACCCATTTTTTCAGAAATGTATTCAGTAAGCTGGCAGCCCTGCAACAAGGAACATAATCCTGGAGGGATTATAATTCAGTTGAGCAACTGAATCTAGATAGACCGTTGGGAACCCAAAACACTGGTAAGGCAGCTGCTAGAACATTGGGGGTATTCAGGGCTTAAATTACTTTATTTGACCACTGGAGAAAGTCATCCCAGAGAGAAACTATTCCCTTTTCTCAGTCCTGAGTAGTAGTTACTCAAGAACTGACTGATTTTACATCCTAAAACCCTCTACTCAAAAGTTACAGAGTTAAAAATAGGTCAGGTCACTATTGACCTCACCAAAGCCTTCGATACAGTCAACCACCCCATGTTGCTGACCCAATTGCGATACATGGGTGTGGCACCCAATGCCCTTTGCTGGTTCCAAGACTACCTGATATGGAGAAATCAATGTGTCAAAATTGGGCAAACAGTATCCAGCACAAGAAAGGTATCATTAGGGGTACCCCAGGGATAAATACTAGGGCCCCTGCTCTTCAGCCTCTTCTTAAATGACCTTCCCACAGCCTGCAACACCAAACTCATACTGTATGCAAATGATGCTGTGCTCCTGAGCAGCAGCACGTCTCAGACTGCCTTACAATCTGAGCTGCAGAACTCCTTCTCCAAACTCAAGGACTGGTTCTGTAGTCATAAGTTACTACCAAACTACAAGAAGACCAAGGCCTTGCTTATGTCCAGTCCCCACAACAAAACTAAGCACCAGCCCCTCATCAGCCCCAACTCATGCAGTGAGCTGCTGAAACAAGTTCACTTCAAGTATATGGGAGTCATAATAGATGATACTCTCATGTTTGTTCACCATATTGACTCTCTGGTCAAAACAGTCAATATCAAGACTGGTGTCCTGTACAGGCACAAGCAATACCTCTCTCTGGAGGCCATCTACCTCTTAGTCCTCAGCTCAATTATATCTACTATTGACTATGGACTAGTGGTCTATCAGGCTGCAATGGATACAGCACTCAAGAGGGTTCAGACTGCACTCAACAAAGCCTGCAGGCTCACCCTGAATGCTAAGCATGGCACTCCACCTGTACTTTGTATGAACATGCAAACTGACTGTCATTAAGAAATGGGTCAAATTCAAGACTTGCATCCTAGGGAAGAAGACTCTGTTGGGTAAAACACCACCTTGTGTAGGCAATTTGATCAAGGCGACTAACTCATTATAGGTCACCAAAGAGAGGACTAGGGGGGGTTGGCGATCCCCTTCAGTCGCACCTCACTTGGGCAATGTGCATTTGCCTACTGGGCCCCCCTATGAATGAATGAGCTTCCTGGGAACCTCTTGGCCACCAATTGTCAGGCACAATTCAAAACTGACTTTAAACATCACCTAATAACACTCTCTAAGTTCACCTGCCCCTGAGTCCTGCCAACCTACTGTCTCTGCCCACCAGCAAGCACTAGGCAAGCCGCAGGTACCCCCTCCCTCTGTCCCATCTCATGACTTGCCCCAGCAATCAGTTTGTGTCATGCTCCTTTGGCACCTACCACCCCTTCCCCCTCAGCCAACTCACAGTCCCATGAGTTTCCCAAACAGTCACTACTAATGCTGGCTGCCTGACCATGCCCCCTCACACCCCACCATTTTACTCTAGCATGTCCTCTCCACTCAGCCTCCCCTCACCCCACCATTTCTCCCTATACCTTATTCCCCCACCCTCTCAACTCCTCCACAGTACTTACCTCTCTATCTCGTACCTCCCTTCTTCACCCCTCTGCCAGCTATCCCCATCCTTCTGAACTACTGACAAGGCACTTTGTGGCTGCTTATCCCCCCCCCAATAAAGTGTTTTTTCTTGTTATTTAACTTGTACCTATATTTTGAGTTATTCTGTAAGTTCTGAATCCAAGCTGTATCGTTCATGGTAATGTACCTTTGCTTTCTCCTACTGTACTTTGTTTTGCAATCTATGATGTGGAACCTTGTAAAACTTGTGCTCAAAGTTTTTTCAAATAACTAAATACATAAATGAAATCTCAGACCATGCACCAGTTCAAATGCCTGTCAAGCTGGAACAGAAAAGAGATACATTACTCTGACTATTTAATGCCAGATACCTCAGTGATGAGATATTCTGCAATACAATTAGAATTCAGTCTCATCCTACTCAGAATTTAATGATGAAATGATTCCTCTCATAAGATGTTATGAGATGGCCTTAAGACAGTCATATGGGGACATAGTATTGTGTAGGGGCCTACAAGAAAAAGCAATCTAAAAAAGAAAGCAAACTACTAGAGAAATTGGTAGACCTATTGAAACATCAGAAACAGGCCAACAAGGTACCCTCATACAAACTAAAGCCTATAGAGAAGAGATGAATCAAATTACACTCAGACAGGTGGAAACACAGTTGAGATACCTGTAATCAGGCATATTTTGAACACAGAGAATGAGCCAGTAGACTGCTGGCCTTCAATTTAAGGAAAGCACAAGCAGATTGGTATATCCATAAGATTCATAAGGAGGGAGGGCAAGTAGGTTAGGAGGTGAACTCCTCAGTAATTGCTGCTGAATTTGAAACCTTCTATGCATTATTATGTATGCAGGAGAGAGGACAGAGACATGAACCACAGTTTCTGGAGAAAATATACCCCCCAGCCCTATCAGAAAAGCTCAGAGAGTTTTGGGATGGACCCATTACAGTAGAAAGATAAAGAATGTTGCAAAGCAGCTTCCAGCAAATAAATCCCCCTGTACAGCAGGGTCACTGTGGAATACTATAAGGCATTTTCAGCAGACCTGAAGTCCATAAAGCACAGGAATTTTTAGACAGTACACTACAAAGAAAATACCCCCATGAACCTGGCAGGAAGCATTGATTTCAATCATTTCCAAAACAGGTACAGACCCTGCTGTGTGCCAGTCATATAGACCCATCTCCTTATTAAAACAGAATGCAAACATTTTTACCAAAATTCTAGCCAAAGGTTGCAAATGATTACTGGCACAACAGTACATCCTACTTCTGCTCAACAGGATTTATCTCAGAAAGGCACATCCGGAACAATGTAAGAAAGCTGCTAAATGTAGTGATTGTGATAAAAAATAGCAAGGAAGCCTTTGCAGTCATAACCCCTAATTCAGAAATGGCTTTTGATTCTTTTGATTGGCATTTCCTGGAAATTAACTTTGTAAGCCTTTGAAATAGGACTGCAGTTCTTGAATTGAGTATGGGCTCTGTATGAGTCACCCACAACAAGGCTAGGAGCAAATGGGTTTTAACAATCAATACATATTTCGAGGGAGACGAGGCAGGGTTGCCCCCGTCTCCTCCTCTTCCTCTTCAGTATAGAACTAGAACCCTGGCAATCAGGGATAGGGGACCCATAACTGGAAGCCTTGGTGATCATCAAAGGTAATGACAAAGAGTTAAAAATAACATTATAGGTGGCTGACACTCTCCTTTTTGTGAAAGGCCCAGTAAATAACATCCTGTGCTGCAGAACACTCTAGAGGAATAATGCATGGCATCAGGATTTAAGGCTAATAAAGATACAATAGAAATTATGATGTTGAGTGGGGAAAGGTCGATAGCCTTGGTTAATATGTGATTATTTATGGATGAAAACACAATTTTTATTACCTTTGAATTCAAATACCTACTTTCTATAAGCAGCTGTATGAAACTAATTATAAACTCCTGTTGAGGATGATGGAGGTGGACCCAAAACAATAGGATGCCTTCCCTTTATCTGTAATAGGGACAGTGTAAGTACCATGAATGAATATTAGCCTAAATTACTACAGTTGATTCACTTGTATGCCATTCACATGTATGCACATTCTGGATGTATGCACAAAAAACTGAAGTCCCTATTCTTAGTCTATTCTAGCAATGTTAATTATTTTGTTTGTATGCACACAGCTTTTCGGTTATATGCTCATTTTTTCATCTTGAAATGCTCCCAAGCAGGTCCACAGAAGGTCTTTGTTAATTCTTGGCAGTTGCATCAGTTGTCATTCCTTGCAACTAGTGATGCAGCAAAATTTAATTTTGCTGGCGAAATTCCAGGAAAATCGCACATTTTGCAGCATGAAATGTTTTGTGAAAATCATGCATTTCGCCTGTGAATTTTTCGAGTTCGGAATGTGAAATTTTGCCAGCAAAATCATGAATTTAGCCCTTAAAATGAGAAACTTTTCTCTTGAGAGGCAGACTTTCAACAGAGAGTGGCGAAAATTTGCCGGTGAGTGCTCCAATACAGTGAGTAATCCTGTATAGCGAATGTAGCAGTGAACTACACTTGCTATGACAGGATATAAGCAAGTGCAGTCCAAAACCTTGCCAAGCTGGCTGTTTGGCATAGTGGCTAGAGTCAACACCTGCCTAGCCAGGGGATGAGAGTTTGGATCCTATAGTAGGCACATAAAATTTTGAGTTATTTTTAAGAGTCTGTCCCCCCTTGAGTTGATTATTTTAATTTTGGGGGTGAGGGGGACATAGCCCCCCCCAAAAAAAAACAAAAGAAGCATTGTATTTTGCTGAGGACTGTCACTGTTTGAGGCGGTCTCTCTAAGTTCTGGTCGCCCATTTGAAGTGGGCGGTTTTGCATCGCTCTTTATGAGTGGCACAATAAGGAACTCACCCTTATCATATAATTCCAAAATTCTTAATGTGACAGTGCAACATTAACCACATACACTGATAACTACAACTGGTGCAAAGAACAATAAAGCATGCTTTTCACAGCAGCTACTAATTATTGTCAAAGGCTATTTTGAAATTATATTTCAAATAAAGTGCAATTTCTATCTCACTGATTTATGTCACTTTCCCTCAGTTGAGTAACTGGTGGTTGTCGTGGCAATCCCCTCCAGTCCTGAAATAAGAAATAAATAATAAGTCAGCTATTGCACATTTCAAACTTGCAGTTATAGAGAAGCACCCCCCTCCCCCCCATAGTTAGTATTACAATGCATTCAGAGTTGGCAAGGCAATTCCCTGGTGCCCCATAAAATATCACATACATTCTGTATTACAATGCATTATCTTATCATACATGGCATAAGGTCAATTTTGTCATTAAGGCCAGGTGGACTTTGTGCCCCCAGCATAAAGATCCAATTGGATTCCCTCTCTCACAATTTGTTACCTAAACTACCATTTCTTGGCCCTAATCTGACCTTCTCCAAACCACATAACTTGAGCACATGTGGTCCATCTCTTAGTCTAGGGTTATGGCAATGAATTGCCAGGGCAGTTCTGGTGTCATTGTTGGCTATCGACCTGAGTTGTTCTCCTATTCTCAGTTTAAGTGGCCAAGTGGTTTTAGCTACATAAAAAGAACCACACTGACAGGTAGCCATATATATTACATTTTCTGGTATGCAGTTAATGAAATCCCTGGTTTCAAAATGTCTTCTGCTGTTCCAGCTGGTAAAGGTATTACACTTAATCAAAGATGGGCAGAACTTGCAATTATCACATGGATATGTGCCCCTTGGTAAAGAATTCCTTTCTTGTTCATTTAAGGGTACATCTGGAGGCTGATAGCTGTGCACAAGTCTATCTCCGAGACTGGGGCCCCTTTTGTAAATCATTCCCAGTCTATTATGTGTTACCTCCCTCAATAACAGTTCTGCCTCCAGTATATTCCAATTTTGATTAATGATGTTTTCAATACCATTACTATGTCTGGAATACTTTGTTACAAAATTCACATTTCTTTTTGTTCTGAAACTCTCTAAGGAAACAAAGTATTCCTATCAGTCTCTAAGGTACCCTCAAATGCTTTTTCAACAGTATCTCTTGGGTAATCCTCACTTTGAATCTATTACATAGCTCTTGACCATTAGTAACAAAGTAATATGTCTCATCTCACTACAGTTCCTATGCATTCTGAGCATCTGGACTTTTGGGATGTTGTTGATCATATGGCGTGGTTGGCAACTGGTGGCATACAATGGTGAATTTCTATCGGCCTCCTTCCAAAATAGATCTGTACCTAAGGTGCCATCTGCATTTTTAGAAATCATAAGATCCAAAAAGCAGACACAATAGAGATCACACTGCATAGAAAACCTCAAATTGGAGTTACTATCCTACAAGTATTTATTAAATTCTCCAAGTTCCTACCTGTTACCATGCCACATCATAAATATATCATCTATAAAATGATGCCAGATATCAGTCTTATGATAGAAAGGATTATTCTGGTCATCATAGACTACTTCTTTCCTCCATAGCCTTAGGTAGAGACTGGCATAGTTGGGTGTGAAAGTAACCCACATGGCCGTGCCCTTGAGATGCAAGTAGAACTGGTCCTGGAATAGAAAATAGTTTTTAGACAATACATTTTCTGCACACTCCAAAAGAAAACTCTTTTTACCAACATCTAAACCCTTGTCGAGATTGAACCAATAATCGAGTGCTTCCAATCCCCCTGTGCAGGGGATATTAGTAAAAGGTGACTCGATATCTAGAGACACAAGTAGCCATTCTTTTTCCAGCTGCATATCCCCAGCAATTTCTAATGCCTTGGAAGTGTCCCTAATATATGAGGGTAGTGCATATACATATTCCCTAATATGCACATCTACATATTTAGAGAGTGGTTCTACCAGTGAGCCTATACCAGCCACTATGGGTCAACCAGGGGGATCCAAAAGATTTTTGTGCACCTTTGGTAGTACATACAAACAGGCTTTCACTGGGTTAGCAAAAATAAGAAATTTACATTCTTCCTGATCAATAATAATGCCTCCACATTCTGCCTCATATACAGTAAGAAGGAGTCAATATCTGTTTTAAACCTGGAGGTGGGGTCGGATGGTAGTAATCTATAAAATTCCTCATTGCCCAATTGTCTCTTGAGTTCCCTAATATATTTATCAGTGGACATTACTACCCCTTTGGCCTCAAGCTTAATTGTGATTTCATTATTGTTGTGCAGGGTTGTCAGGGCCTCCAATTATTGTTTTGTTATGTTAACAAATCTAGGTCTATCTGCCTCCTGAAGCATTAGTCTGATCTGTCGCTCACAGATTTTTTGAAATACCCCCACAGTCTCATTTTGAAGTGGCATGAAAGTAGATGGAGGCCCAAACTGTCTTTCCTAAGTTATCACTGTACCACCCAGTTCTTCCTGTGATGTTGTTATACCTTCACTAATTCATCTGCACATCATGATTTTTTCAAAGTGTGCCTTCAAGTTATGATTTAATGCAATTCAGTGAAGATAGATAGAAATCTTAAATGGTTTAGCATCCTGTGTTGCAACGAAGGATAATCCCTTTTGTAATACTTGTATCTGGTCCTCAGTTCAATATGGGAAATACTGATTATGATGTTCTCCCTCCGTACACTGTCTTCACCTTCTTGCCATGCCCTCTTGTTCCAGTAACTGCAGCCACCTCTTCTGGTCCATTTATGCTGCTCTGACTGTGTTGTCCCCATTTCTTGTCTAAGAGTATTCATTGATCTTGGTGGACTTCTTGGAATTGTACCACTCTCTCTGAACTCAGTCGATCTAATATCTTCCCTTCTTTTAAAAAAAGATCATTTGATTCTGATTCACTGGTATTATAGTTTGGAGAGCAATTTCTATGTTTAATATTGATCTTAGGTGTGGTTCTTGTTAATTACCACCCCTGGATCATTTCCTATTCCTCGAGGACTGTCCTGTTTTTTTTTTTTATTTTAATCCCATACACGATCTTGTAGGTAGTCGTGTTTATCTCTCTTGAATTTTGTTGATTTGATCTTTTTAATTTTGCCTTCTTCCCTTTGTATTGTTTCTTTTAGCTTTTTCTCAAAGGCAGCATATTCTGGATTATTTTTAAACTGTAGCACTATTTCTTCTTTTGCACTGATGTCATTTGCAACATCCTGCCTCTGGGTGTCATAGTCTCTAATTACTGTGTAATATATATATTACATTTTCTGATATGCAATTAATGAAATCTCTTTCATTAATTGCATATCAGAAAATGTAATATATATATATATATATATATATTATATATATGGCCACCTGTCAATGTGGCTCTTTATGTGGGTAAAACCACTAGGACACTTAAACTGAGAATAGGAGAACATCTCAGGTTGATAGCCAATAATGACACCAGAAGTGCCCTGGCATTTCATTGCCATAACCCTAGACTAAGAGATGGGCCACATGTGTTCAAGTTCTGTGGACTGGAGAAAGTCAGATTAGGGCCAAGAGGTGACAGTTTGGATGATAAATTATCAGAAAGGGAATCCTATTGAATCTTTACACTGGGATCACTAAGTCCACCTGGCCTTAATGACAAAGTGGACACAAACCTCAATTTCTCCACCCACATCGATGCCACCTGCACCAAACTCTGTGGCCCAAACTTGCCATCCTCTACCGCCACAAAGCCTGCTCCCCCCTCCTGCTGGAGTGAACTCATACGAAAAACCATCCTACCAGTACTGGACTACGCGGACGTCATTTATGGCACAGCCCCTTCTTCCTCCCTTGCAAAACTTGATGTCCTGCTAAACTCCTTCATGTGCTTTGCCACTGCCTCCCCCCCACTCACTCATCACTGCCAACTACTCTCAACTCTATCCCTGATGCCACTCTCACATAGGTGGACAACCCACAGTGCCTCACTCATAGCGAAATATTGTCTCGGCTCCTTTCCACTCTACCTCTCCTCCCGCCTCTCTCAAGCCAACCCCTCTGGCTACTCACTTCACCACAGACATGCTCGTACCTTCCACCTCTCATGTCCCCTCTCAGCCTCTGGGCAAGCTGCCTTTTCCTACTGGCTCCCACTCCTATGGAACAACCTCCCTCCCAAACTCCACCTGGCCCCCCTCCCTATCAGTCTTCAAACAGCTTCTCAGACTCCTCCCTCCCACTCCCTGCCACAGCTGTGCACCCAATCCCTCCCTACCTAGTGAAATAAGAAATAAAAATAAATGAGTTATTGCACATTTAAAATTGCAGTTATAGAGAAGTCTCCCCAATAGTTAATATTACAATGCATTCAAATTTGGCAAGACAATTTCCTAGTGCCCCATAAAATATCACATACATATTGCAATGCATTATTTTCTCATACATGGCATAGGGTCAATTTTTTATTGGTGTAACCCACGACAGCCTCGCCAGGTTAAAAAATAATCTCCTCATGCCAGCCATTACCGCTAAATCACCTCCCCACCAGCACCCTCTCCTCGAATACTCAAGTTTTCGAGAAGTCCACTGCTGTAAATAATGTAATATACTCATATCTGAAATTTTAGGTAAATTTGTGGTCTAGAAATGAAATGAATAAATTTGTTTTTTCCACTCTGCTGCTCTTACAAAAAGTGTAACCTCACCACCAAACTCCATGTAATTTACTATACTGTACCATTTCATCTGCTACTTGATATTTTTGCTGTATTTCTATATCTATGTCTCCCTGTTGTACTACTTACCCGGGTCGCACCTGGAAACGAGCCTTGGCTCAACGTGCCTTTCCCAGTCAACAATTTTAAATAAAATAAAATAAAAAATAAAAAATTGACCCTATGCCATGTATGAGAAGATAATGCATTGCAATATGTATGTGATATTTTATGGGGCACCAGGAAATTGCCTTGCCAACTTTGATTGCATTGTAATATTAATTATTGGGGGCTTCTCTATAACTGCAATTTTAAATGTGCAATAACTCATTTATTTTTTATTTCTTATTTCAGGACTGAAGGGGATTGCCATGACAAACTCCAGTTACTCAACCGAGGGAAAGTGACATAAATCATTGAGACAGAATTTGCACTTTATTTGCAAAAGAATTTCAAAATAGCCTTTGACAATAATTAGTAGTTGCTGTGAAAAACCTGTTTTCAAATTGTTCTTTGCACCAGTTGTAGTTATCAGTGTAGTTATAAGTGTTATTTAAATGATTGGGAATGATGGTATGATGTTATATGCAAATTTATGCACTTTACACACATCTGAGAATTGTTACACTCAATGCACAGAATGTGGTTAATTTTGCACAGTCACTTTAAGAATCTTTACTCTTTAACTGGCATCATGGGAGCAAGAAACCACTCTCTGATGATGTACAGTGTACGAATCCGGTTGGGGCCTTAGTGGGGTTCAGTTTGTGTATGCCTTACTGTGACTGTGGTATGTTTTAAAATCCATCATTAATGATTTGAATACTTTTTGGATCAGATAGGAGGGCAGCAACTTATTTAATATACTGTGCCTGCTGTGTGAGCATGCACCCTTGTTCCATGGTGGAGCTGTTTTGTCTGCTCTGGTCTTATACAGGATCAGCAGAGTTGAGGTTAAGGATCCCTAATGTAGCATTATATTAATGAGCCAGCCAAAATCAATATATGCAGGCATTTTTCAAAGGAGACAGAAATCCAGGATGAATAGTGATAGAAGGAGCAGACATGGTGAGAGGGCTGGTATTCAATAAGATGGAAATGGCAGACATAAAAAATATCCCCAATACATGGACACAAGAAACATTACTAGCCTGGCAGCAGTTACAGAGCAGAAGAACACAGTACCCACATATTTGTAAGCTTACCACAATTAGGACAGCAAGAGAGATTATCCCAGGGAGAGCTGATCCAAACTATGAAAGGTGGAAAAGACGGCTTGTGCAAATACAGTCAGCTAATGGGGGAGGACACAGTGAAGACAATCACAAATGTTAAAACTGAATTTCAGCTAGGAACAAGGAATTTCTATTGCTATATACAAAGCAGGCACTTCATGACCAGTACAGAAAATAGATACAGGCTAGAAGAAAGCCTAGGGTCAGTGAGGCAGCTAGTAGGTAGCTTTCAGTGTCATAATACCTGGGGCGAGATATTCAGACTGCACCGGGCAGTTACGCAAGAGTTAGCACAGCGCAATGGAGATGCACTGGGCCAGGACAGGACAATATTCAAAGTTGAGGCACTAAGGCACATCACCATTAAATATGGCACAGAAAGCTCCATGCACAAGTACAATGCACCAGTGCATCCACCAGACAGGGAGATCTGGACTGCTCCAGCTCAAATGCAGTTGCGCTGCGCGCAGCACCCATGATATTCTTAAGTGCTCATATATGGCACAAACAGGGCCATTTGCATGTCATTATGGCCCCATTTGCATGTGGCACAATGCACCTAGAGTCCAGCATAACTTCTGCCATAGTATGGTTAGTCCCTGGTAGTACAGTGGTTCCCCCACCGTTTGCCCAATTGTGGGCAACACCAATGTAGATGTAGTGTCTGGTGGGCCAGTGGTTCCCGGGCATGTGCATAGTATCACCCAACCTGGTGGCCTAGTGGTCCCCCTCGCCGCATGTCCAATCATGGGCAGTTGAATACTGACACCCAACCCAGTGGTCTAGCAGTCCCCCTCCCTCCCTTCTGTACACCCAATCATGGGCATTAGTAATGCAGACCTATACCTGGTGGTCCAGTGGTACCCCCTCCCCACCCACAGAGGATCCTGGACACCCAGCCTCTCCCATCATCGGCGGGCAGCTGCACCCTGCCCATATGCCACCTGGCCACACACTGAATGAGAGCATACATTATGACCTGTGCGGCTATTGGTGCACAGTGTGTAGCAATAGGCTTACAGATCATACTGTATGCTGTCATTCGGTGGGCGGCTGGGTGGTATGTGGTTAGGGTGCAGCCACCCACCGATGACAGGGGGGCAGCTGGGTGGTCAGGGTCGTTTGTGTGTGGGAGGGAAGGGGGTACCACTAGACCACCAGGTATAGGTGTGCATTACTAATGCCCATGATCGGGCTTACAGAAGGGAGAGAGGGGGGAACCACTGGCCCACCAGGTACTACATCTACGTTGGTACTGTCCACGATCAGGAAAACAGAAGGGGGGTACACAGGACTACCAGTGAGGGTGTGGGTGCCTATAGCTGGTGTCCCTGCTGGGTAAGTGGCCTCCCTCAGCTGGCAAGTGCTGTGTTGCACCCTGCAATACAGCAACCCACCTGTGGGTGGCCTGGACTTGAGCCTTTTTTTTCCAGCTCAGCTGTGTGCCCCTGTATGTGGTGCAACTCAGGGCTGTGCCTGCATATGCGCCTCACATCCTGGGCTGAATATCAGGATGTGCAGCATATGCATGGGCACGCCCCCTGCATTTGCACCACATATATTACCTTTGCACTCCGGTGCATCAGGACTTGCGCTGTGCAGGTACCCTTGTTCAATATCACATCAGGGCATACTGCTGGGGTTGCGCCAGTGCAACTCAGTTGCACCAGGCACAACTGCTTTGAATATCTGGCCCACGGTGTCTAAATTATATAAAATAAGTGCCCCGGCTACACCTATACTATGAACCAATATCCAAGCCAGACAGCAAGAGGAGTAAGGGGTGCTATTAGAAAGAAAGGAATGGGACCTCTGCCAGCAGTTGGAACAAAAAAACTCTGACTTCCAATGAATGGCAAAAACACAGATAGAAAGTGATGAGGTAAGCTGTATTATAAATGGCAAAAAATTCTGAACTCTGATTGGTCAGTTTGGTCTGGACCTGTGATGTTATCCCAGCACAACATCATAGGTCTAATCTCATCCTCACTGTGAACCTGCAGATGACAATATGCTTGATAACAATATGCCTGATTGTTTCATTTCTCTTAAAAAACAAAAATATTTTTCCACACAAAAAAAATCTTTAAAATGATTTTTTTAATTCTGTATAACAACGAGCCATTGTATAATAGCAATAATGCCCTCCAGGGTGTGTGTGTCGTTTGGGATAATGTCATGCCTCAGTTATTGGATGCACTGAGCCTGCAGCCTCTTGCCCAACCACCTGAGGAGTGACGTTATTCCAGCACGACACACACCCTGTCGGGCATTATTGCTTAAATACCCAAGAGGGTGGGCAGGGTGCAGTATTGGCTATACTGGATTTATACAGGATTAAAAATAAAATAATTCATGAAATTTTAAAAATGAGTAGAAATTGATTCAAAGTCATTTTTATGTGAAGTAGTCCCTGTACTGGTATGCCTGCCAGTAGAAGGCACTGCAGTGTTTGACAGTTGTCTTTTTTATGCTTGTTTTAGAGGCATAAAAATGTATTCAGCTCTGCTCTCACCACAGGTAGCACTTCCTTTCAATATTCCTCTGTCTGTTGTTTGTTTTCTTGCTGTGTTACCTTTCAATACAGTTTATCAATTTGTGCAGAACCACAATCAAAGACAAACAATGCAACAGCGTATGGTCTGGTCAAGCAGTAATGAACATAAGGATCATACTTGTATTGGGCAGGGTGACTGCATTTGATGAGACATTAAGATGGATACAACAAATACAAGCACCAGGTTACTTCTTTTTTTTATGTTTAAGTTAATTTAGGCTTGTTTATGATCAAGGGAAACAGCCGGGGTGAATGGGGGGATAGTGCTAGATTAGCACTAGAAATGAATGGCCGCATGTATGCTGGCGATTTAACATTTTAAAATAACAATTGTTTCTCAGGATTTCTTACAGCCTGAGAATTTCTTATGTTTAATAAATTAGGATGGCAGCAGGGTTGTTTGGTTCACCAGAGACTGCTTCATAAATTTATATGGGGGGGTTCTGTTCACTCACAAGCAAGAAAAAAAATGAGAAATGTTTTTCATCTGCACACTTCATAAAGGGTAGCGTTAATCTCCCTTTTCTTTTTTTAAACTTGCCGTGTACCGAGCAGGTGGGGCGGGGGTCATGAATGGAGTTAGAAACTGTGGTGGCATATTCTTAACTTGGCTCCCCAGACACTGAGATGTATTGTCAACTTGCTCTAAGTACTTCTTTGGCTGGCTTTTGGGAAGCTGAAGCAGTAGGTACCTCTGTCCCAAGGTAACAGTGTGTTGTGAAATAAAAAATGGAATTTTATTTTAAGAACGTTTCTTTTTTTTTTTAAGTAATGGTTTGGCTTCAATGCATGTGGTGGAGGTGTGTTCTCTTGGGTGGGGGGGCTGTGTCTCTTGGTCACCCACTAAGTGGGAGATAAAAATGGTGGTTGGATGACTTAAAAATTCAGGGTGCCCAATGATACCCTAAGTAATGGGGCACCCTGAATTGGCACTTATTTTTTTTAAGTATTTATAAATTTCATAATAATTGTTGTAGTACTGTATACTTATGCTAATATTGTGTTATTTGCATATATATAATTTTTTGATTGAGTTTTGTATGAAATTTTAATATGTTCAGCACCCAGAGCCTCCAGGATGGGCGTCCATTTAAATAAAATTTACCTTGCCTTGACTAGCAGGCTCTATTGAAAAATAAAATGCATGCCTGACCGGAGGTTTCAGCCAATCAGAATGCTTTATTTTTCAAGTCCATTATCTGATTGGTATTTCAGGATGCCAGTAGTACTGTAACTGACCACTTCAGATCCTCCTGCTCAGACAAATGCTGACAGAATGTGACAGTAAGGTTAACCTTGAACACGAATCATACAATACTGGGAGGAGGTGGCAAGGGGGATATGAGAAATACTAGAGATTGAACCTCCCACTCATATCCAACACATGGTGTAGGGTATCCCACCAGGGGCTCTACTTAGAGAATAAAATATACCTTCTCTCAATTCTAGTGGTAGCAGTCACAAAGGTTATAACTCAAAAACGGCTCCTGGAAGCCTGCCTTCTGGGGTGCCTGGCTGACTAATTTCAAAATATTTTACTAATGGAATGGATGATGGCTAAACTAAGTCACACCATGGGAAAAATGAAAGCCACGTTGTTCCCATATTTCACATACAGTATACAGAAGCACACTCAAACTCTACAGTATTAGAACAAATGGCTAACTTACATTGAATCAACCTGCTAGGCAGAGAACAGCAAGAGGAAGGAGCTGCTGTTATAACTATACTTCTCTACTGGGACTGAAGAACTACAACTCTGCTACTGGGACCTGCAATTTAGGGTAAAAAAAAGTGTGTTTGTCTGAGTTGGCTGAAGTGAATTGTTATATTAGCAGTTATCTAGGTGTTTGCCTGAGTTGGCTGAAAAGAATTGTTATCTTTTCAATTAACTAGGTGTAGAAGGAGGCGTAAATTAGGGGGAGTGGCTTAGCTAGAAGGAAGACAGGTGTTTTAGATTTAAAAACTGCCCTAGATAGCTTCTGGCAGAGAACAGGCAGAGAACAGCAAGAGGAAGGTGCTGCTGTTATAACTATACTTCTCTACTGGGACTATATTGCCCTCCTTCCCTCCCTTCCACACCCCTACCCTTAACCAGTTCTACTTTTATAGACACAGGATTTGACTGACAACAGGAACTTTCTATTTGGGAGCAGGAAGTGAGTGATCACAGAGCAGCAAAAGACTCACCATCCTAGAAGGAAAAGAGTAGCTGTCAGCACCCCCCTCCCCCCCAGCTGCTGGATGTCTGACTCTGAGCAAGTAAAGAGACTACTGAGAAACATAGGAACTTCTTTTCTCAGAACAGAAAGATCAGGAGCTTAAAGGGCACAAAACAGTAAGTAAGTAGGGAGAAAAAATGAATAAACAGAGGAAAGAGTTAGTATTCAAAACAACAGTTAAGCTGCCAGAAATAAGACATGATGGGAGTGGTGCAGTGCAGTGGCTGTGGAACAGCAGTCTTCTGGGAGACATTCTGCAGGATGCGGTGTTGTCCCATCTGCAGGCATCTCTTTGGGCTGAGGGAGGAGGTTGCTCTTCTCCAGGCTGAATTGGCCAGGATGTGGGGGACCTCCTCTACCACTCAGGGACCACCAGGGCCACTGCCATTGCCTCAGAGTTTGTCAAGAAAGAAGAGCGGTTGGACCACAGTGGGCTCAGGGAGGGTGAAGGTGGTGGAACAGGGCTGCATCCCTCCAGTTATACCTCTCCACAATTCATATGCTGTTCTGGCAAAGTGTGGTTCCTCTATGGAGGCACCTGCAGTGGAGACCAAGGAGGATGCTGGGAACCTCCACAAAGGAGACTGACAGGAGGGTGGCATGGGACCCCACAGGTGAAGAAAACAACTCCTGGTGGGGGACTCCATTGTTAGAAAGGTAGAACTGGGGGGAAGGGAAAAGGAGGTAAGGTGTCTGCCTGGCGTCATGGCTTGAAGGGACAGGGACTGAATCCTCAGGATCACAGGAGCAGCTACACAGGGGAGAGAGATGGATGTCATTGCCCACCTAGGGACAAATGACCTGGCTGGGAAAGGGATAAGAGTAGTGCAGGAAGAGTTTTTGCAGTTGGGGAGGGGCCTTTGACAAGTAGCACGCACAGTAACCTTCTCGAAGGTGCTGTCTGTCTATGGCATGGGTGAGACTAGGGTGCTCCACACCATGGGATTCAATTAATGGTTGAAAAGTTGGTGCAGAGCTCAGGGGTTTGGCTTCATTGGGGACTGGGGGTCCACTGGGAGTGATGCAGGCCTATACTGGCATGATGGTCTGCATCTGTCCAGGAGGGGGACCAGGATCCTAGGTGATAGGTTTAAATGCTTCGTTAGCAAGCATTTAAACTAGCCAAGGGGGGGGCACTGGAAAGGAGCAGGGAAATCCTACCCCCCCAAAATCAGGGTAGTAAGTGAGGTAAACACCAAGAAAGAGACGTTGACAGGAAGAAGGTCAGGGATAAATGGAGAAAATGACAAAGGAAATCAGGACTGGGATGGGGCAAAAAGGGGTAATGCCATCAAGAAATGGAGGGTAATGAGTACCAATGCCCATAGTCTGGGCAACAAGCTCCCTGAACTGGTGGCCTTGATGGAAGAGAGATGCCTGGATATCGTGGTAGTCACAGAAATATGGTACACAGAGAACCATGACTGGGATGTTAACATACCAGGGTACACAATCTACAGGATAGACAGGGAGGGTAGAAGGGGGGGAGTAGCTCTCTATGTAAGGGAAGGGATAAAAGCAACGGAATAAAAGAGTAAACAGGGAGGAGAGGAGGCACTGTGGGTCATCTTAGAGACTGGAAATGGCACCACAATCTGCACAGGAGTTGTATACAGACCCTCATCTCCGGGGGAGGGACTGTACAAGGATATGATAGAAGGCATCCCTAGGATGGCAGAGAAAGGGGAGATATTGTTGACGGGGGACCTGAATATGCCAGATGTTAACTGGTGCAGCTTTACTGCAGCCACATCCAAGTGCAGCACCATTCTTGATGCCCTATAGAGGGCATGTGTCAGACAGCTAATGTTGGAACCCACTTGGGAGGGAGCAATCTTAGACCTCATACTCTCAAATGGGGACAGTGAGAGGATCTCAGATCTAGAAGTGGGTAGCCATCTGGGAACAAGTGACCACCAAACAGTGTGATTCATGGTAAATTCAGCTGCAGAGTCAAGCCATACAAAAGTAAGGATACTGGACTTCAGGAAGGATGACTTTGGCAAGATGGGAGAGTGCTTTAGAAAAGCACTAGCAAACAGGCAAGAAGGATGGGTGGAACAACAATGGGTAAACGTCAAAACTGCCATCACACGCTCCTTCTGTATTTTTATATTATGTGGCGCAGCATGTCTGTAAGCTGGGTTGGTGGAATAGAGACAACATGCATTCAGATTACAGGTCCCTTTATGACATAGAATATGATTTAGCGAAAAGGCGAATTGTTCTTTCGAGCCCTTTTATTTCTTTCCCGTCTGATATCCCTAGATTATTTAAGAATAATCCTATGGGATGGTCCCTAAAGCCCTTCTTCAATTACAACAACATCTTGGATTTAGGTGGTGGACTTGGATGCCCAACCTATATTTGAAAATATCCACTTCAAGCTTGGTGGTACACAATACCCCCCTCTTTTTTGTCCACAGATAAGCCATTTCTCAGCTGCAGACCTTTTGAAACAGAATAAACTACGGCCCTTTGATGACCTAAAGAGGCGTTATGACTTCACTGATAGTTGCTTCTTCAAGTGACTGCAGCTGGGAAAGGCTCTGTCCCAGTTTCTCCCTTCTCTTTCATCTTTGACCCTCAAGTCGGAAAATATCACCCTCCTCTTAACAGCTGCGATACAACCACATGCAATATCCAAGGTATACAAATTGCTTCAAGAGTGGGATTCTAAACTCCCATCAGGGGTTTGTTATTATTGGGTCAGTGAACTAAGTCTTACGGATACTCCGGACTTCTATATGTTAAACAAGATAGACTCGGGCTGATTCAATTTAATATTTTGCATCATCTTTATTTAACACTCACACATTTATTTAGATGGAAAGCACAGAATTCTCACTCTTGTTGGAACTGCAAGTTGGTGGAGGGATCTTTGCTCCATATGCTTTGGACATGTCCGAAGATACGGAACTCTATGGGAGACCCTTGATAAACTTGTACGCCTATCCTTGGCTCTTACGCTATGAACACTCCAGAAATCTGTTTATTGCATCTCTTTCCTGATGCTACTCCAAGGTCTTGGAGAACCCAAGTGTCACTTATTGCTGCTGTTATGAAACTAATAATTTTTAGGCACTGGTCATCTGATAGTTCCCCGTCTCTACTGGAGTGGCATCGTGGATGTATATTAGCTTTACAGCTAGAAAGGCATATAGCGCATATTCGAGGCCAGTCGAAAGCCTTTGCATCACGATGGGGTCGTTTTGATCACTTGTTGAGATCCTGGAACTTGAAAGTTTAATTCTTGTTGCTTGGGCCAATTATCCTGCTTTTTTTTTTCTTTTCTCACTTTTCTATAGTAACCTTGTGGGGGTGGGATAAAGGGGATATTTTAGGTAGATAGAGTATTGTTTCTCCTGTCTTTCTCCTCTCCTGTCCTGTCTTGGGGACTGTTTATTGTAATACGCCCTAATTGTATTACGGCATTTCTCTATGGATGACTGAGCACTATTTGTCATAGAGGTATGTTTCTGTCTACTTGATGTTTGCTGGAGTGGCGTATAAAAGCAATAAAATATTAATTATAAAAAAAAACTGCCATCACAGAGGCAACAAGCCTTTGTGTGAAGCAAATAAACAAATCAAAATGAAAGAAAAAGCCACTGTGGTTTTCAAAAGAGGTGGCGGGCAAGGTTAGGGAGAAAAAGATAGCATTTAGAAAGTATAAAGCAAAACAGAAGGAGCAGGACAGGGAACTGTACCAGTTAAGGTAGAAGGAAGCAGGGAAGGCAGTCAGAATAGCAAAGGCCAAAACTGAGGAAAAGATAGTCAACTCGGTTAAGAAGGGGGATAAAACCTTTTATAGGTACATAAGGGAGTGTAGAAAGACAAAGGGAGGGATAGTGAGGCTGAATAGAATGGATGGTGGGTGGGCAGAGAGAGACAGTGAAGAAGCAGGGACACTGAATGAATACTTCTGCTCAGTATTCACAAAAGAGGAGGAGGGGGAGGTACCTAATCCAATTAACAGAAGCACTCTGCATGGGGGGTCGATCCCAGTCCTTTCACAGGAGAAAGGGTTCTGAAAGAACTCCTAAAACTGAAGGTGGACAAAGCAATGGGGCCTGATGGGATTCACCCCAGAATTCTAAAAGAATTAAGGGAGGAATTAGTGACACCACTGACTACCCTTTTTAACAGATCATGGGAGGATCGTGTGGTACCTGAGGACTGGAGGAGGGTGGATGTGATCCCCTTTCACAAAAGTGGGAGCAAGACAGAGGCAGGAAATTACAGACCTGTCAGTTTGACCTCTGTGGTAGGGACAGTGATGGAATCACTTCTGAAGGAAAAAATTGTTGAGTACCGAGAAGCCAGTGGGGCACAGGACCTAAGGCAGCAGGGATTCAAAGTGGGAAGGTCATGTCAGATGAATCTAATCAATTTCTTTGACTGGGTGACCAATGTAGTAGCCCACGGAGGGACTGTGGACATGGCCTACCTAGACTTTAGCAAGGCATTTGACACAGTCCCACACAAAAGATTAATAAACAAATTAGCCAGTCTGGGAGTGGGTCACATGGTGTTATCCTTGATAAAACACTGGCTGAACAACAGGATACAGAAGGTAATAGTAAATGGAGTCCACTCTGAAGAAAGGGGGGTTACTAGTGGGGTACCGTAGGGTTTAGTACTGGGTCTGGTCCTTTTCAATGTCTTCATAAGTGACATTGAAGAGGGACTGGAAGGAAAAGTATGCCTCTTTGCAGATGATGCAAATATCTGCAACAGGGCAGATACACAAGGAGGCGTGGAAAAGATGAGAAGGGATTGGCAAGGTTGGAGGAATGGTCAGATGTATGGCAGCTTAGATTCAATATAAAGAAGTGCAAAAAATTCCTACCGGGTCATAATGTCGCATGCTTAATAGTGTACAACATTATAGCTAAACCGGTACAGCACTGTAGCTGTGAGTGAATGGTGCAATACTGCGTATACTGCTGTACACAGTATTGCACCATTCACACTTTCCCAGGATAAGACCTCTGCTGGGAGTGGGTTCCACCAAGCAGCTGCCATGGCTCACTGGACTGAGCCACAGCAGCAGGAACCCAGGGGCTGCGTCTTGGACCAGGTTTGATTACTGGTCCCAGAAACCTTTATTTTGTAAACATTGTGCGCTCCCGAGTTAACCCCCTGGAGTTGAGACTCTTGTGGATGGGTTTGAGGGCACAGCCCCATAATAGGGATGGGGCGGTAGCCAGCCACAAAAGACATGCCTCATGGCAGAAATCACACTTTATTGGCAGTGCAGTTTTGCCATGTAGCATAATGTCTTTGCGACATTATGACCCCTGCCTAAATAATGCACCTGGGAAATAAAACCCAGGGAAATGTACACAATGTGGGGTAGTAACAACAACAAACATGGAAAGGGACCTGGGGGTAATCATATCAGATGACTTTAAGGTTGGCAAGCAATGTGAGAAGGCAGTAGGGCGTGCTGGGGGGATACTGGGAAGTATAGGGAGGGGCATCACAGCAGAAAACAGGAAGTTGTTATCCCTTTGTACAGTCAGTTGGTGAGACCCCAGCTGGAGTACTGTGTCCAGTTCTGGAGATCCCATCTCCGCAAGGACATAGGCAGGATGGAGGCAGTCCACAGGAGCGCAGCTAAAATGGTGCAGGGTCTGCAAGAGAAGCCATACGAGGAGAGACTAAAGGAGCTTAATATGTATACCCTTGAGGAAAGAAGGGAGAGGGGGAACATGATAGAAACTTTTAAGTACCTCAGTGGCATCAACAAAGTCCAAGAGGGTAGCATCTTTCACAAAAAGAGATATGCAAGAACAAGGGGACAATTTGAAGATAGGGGCGACGGTTCAGGAGCAATGTGAGGAAGTATTTTTCCACAGAGAGGGTGGTGGATGCATGGAACAGCCTTCCTGAAGAGGTTGTGGGGTCTAAAACCATGGGAGAATTCAAGAATGCATGGGACAGACACAAGGCAATTCTTGTGGGGGTAGGAAGAAATATGCTGTTGGTTAACTAGGATCTGCAGCTTATCAGTAGGTAGGGAAATTGGCAGACTAGGTGGGCCAAGCGGTCCTTATCTGCCATCAAAGTCTATGTTTCTATGTTTCCAAGTCTGATGGGAAACTAGCATGGAAGAAATGTTGGGGATAATTTGATTGACTGTACAGTATTGCATGTGGTGATGGGGGAGGGACCTAACAGTAAATGTTCACTACCAAGTTATGAAATGATGACTCGGTAGATAGGAACCGAGAGTGGTTCTAATGTGTGTTTACTGTAAGGTAGTTTTCACTCCTTTTTTTTAGTTGCCAAGAACACTTTTTCATGTAATGTACTCCTATGTCATTTAAATCCCTTCCTTATTTCTGAGTGTGTACTGTTTAAGTCTTGTCATGGTAGTAAACATGTTGAAAATAGTGAGGAAATTTCATTCAGAAAAGAAATGGATCATCATCAAGGCCACTGATTTACGTGATTAAAACAATTAAATTCCATTTTCAAGACTTAAGATTCCAGAATTTCACACGGTGATTGTTACTCTAATTTTCGGATTTTACGGGTTCTGTTATCATTCTTTAGTATGTGCATAAATAATCAGAATGAAAGAAAGCTTAATATACAGAGCATTAAATACAGCAAACTGAAAATAGTACAGGAAGGAATTAAAAGAAAAACAGACTTTTTTATAGATTTACTGATCTGATAGAAAATGCCAGATTCCATGAAATCTTCATTTTTACCGGTTTTCAGGCAGCCCTAATTCCGGAATTTTACCGGATTTTCCGGTAAAAAACGAAAAACAGTGGCCTTGATCATCATCCACTGTTTCTCACAATAAGAAATAACCGAATACCTTGACTAGTGTAGTTTCATTACTATGGTAAGGTTTGAATCCAGATTGGATGGGCATGTAGATCTCATAGCATTCTAGGTGTTCCTAAAGCTGAGCAACTACCACCTTCTTACTAACGTTTCCTAGAAAGGGAAGATTTGAGACAGGTCTGTAGTTTGCCAAATCTTTAGAGTCCAAAGATGACGCCTTCAGGAGGAGGTGTGCCACTGCCTTCTTCAATGTAGTGGGAGATACCTTCCCTTAAGGAACACTCAATGATTGCAGCAGTGTTTGGAATCAGTTGGTAGCATGTCAAAAGGCGAACCAAGAATGTCGAACTGTCGAAAGGGCTAAGGAACAACTGCACCAAAACATTTATGCGACCTTGGTTTTGCCCCATCTCGAGTTGCACCCCCAGAATAGAAATCTAAATAAATGGGGTGGGGTTCTGCCCAACACTCTAAAAAGGGTGCTGGTAGGACTCAGTTCCAACAAACAGTAGGGTTTGTACAGCATTTTGACCAAGACATACAAACAGCAACTGTTGCATTAAGTGCAACAGAAATACAAACAGCAACTGCTGTACTGGGGGCATAAGAAATAAAAACAACTGCTATATTGGGGTGGCAAAAGAAATGCAAACAGCAACTGAAGTATTGGGGGTAAGCACAATACTACACATCTCAGGATGGACATAGACTGAGTGCAGGCGGTCCAGGAGAGGGCTACTAAAATGGTGCAGGGCTTGCATCAAAAGCCTACAAGGAGAGGATAAAGGAGCTCAATATGTACACCCTGTATGAAAGAAGGAGAGGGGTGATGTGGTACAGACCTTTAAATACCTCACAAGGGTTAATAAGGTACAGGGTGGAGTATTTTTCAGAACAAAAGGTGCTCTAGAACAAGGGGACATGTTATGAAGCTGGAAAGGGTAGATTCAAGTGAGATCTGTGAAAGTATTTCTTCACAGAAAGAGTGGAGAATTCCTGTAGCAGCCTTCCAGTGGAGGTTGTGGGAGCAAAAACTGTGAGGGCTCAAAATTCAGGGATCACCACAAGGAATTATCGAACATATGAAAATTGCCAGCAGAAAAGGTCATTATGGTCTATTGAGTCTGCTCGAGTTTGCAGCTATCTCCCTATTCAGCAACTACCGCTCACCCTAGGGCTAAGGAAGAGGGAACACAATGCCATAGATAAAGTGTGTCTGAAGCAAAAATGAAGATAGAAAACAATGGGCAGACAAAGTGGGCCAAGTGGCCCTGATATTCCATCAAATTCTATGTTCTGTATTTCTATGCAGTGCTGCACTGTTGCTCTGTGCTATACGTGTGCCACTACAATGTCACACATGGGACCATCTTGAAGTATGATACTACCTAACTACCCCAGGCTCTTACATGGTGAAATGATGGCCACACAAAGTCAGACATTGAGTCTGGTACTGCTTGTTGAGGGATGTTTAGGACACTAACTACCAGATCCATGTACCCTTGTAGTTGTTGCCAGTGGTGTCCAAGGGATATGGCAGTTAATTCCTCAGATATGTTCTCTGGGTATCCTGGTGTTACCAGATACCCAGATATGTGATGAGACATGTCTACAGGATGTAGATATGCCCATTGCCTTGATGGTGTACCAGATGCTGAGCAGCAGCTGGTTGTGCAGAGGCTAGGCATGCCTGTTTAATGCCATGGGGCAGTCCACTCTGTCGCTCCACTGTCCTAGCATTTGCCTCTAGAAGCACAGCATATCAATTTTTCAATTCAATTCAAGTTTATTGTTCGACTTAACATAAGTCGTTACAAAAGACATATATATCTTCAGGAGTGAAAATAAGTAAAATCTTATCCAAATACATTCATATATAATCCAGTAACACATTATCAGAATCACATTATATATACAGACTGAACATCTTAGTTTAGAGGTCATGAAGTAAAAAGTGAAAATACAAGTATTACCATAGTCAATTCGTGTGACATAAATCCTCCAGTAACTTCACATGCAATTTTCTTTCTTCAATTATTTTTAGAAGGGAGGCCACAGGGACCAACACACACAAGTCCCTTGATTTTAGAAGGTGAGTCAACAAATATTGTTGTTCACATTCTAGCCTCCCAAGGATTTCTCCTAGTAATTGTTTTCTACATTTGTCATATAACGGACACAAAATAACAAAGTGTACAAGATTGTCTTCCCCTAAATTACACTTACAAAGCACAGATTATTTTATTTTTACTATATTGGAAAGATTTCCAATTACTGGATAAGCATTCAAATCTGAATCTAGTTATTTTCCTTTGGGTAGGATTCTGTAATATTTGAAAATGTTGTTCTGCTTTATGAATTCTTTTTTTTCTAGCCAACCATGGGCATGCCATAGATTGCTTACATGCTTCCATATCCTTCTGCATATATACATCTCTTATTCTGGTTCTTATTATTTCCCTGATATAAGGAAATGGTACTCTTAGGCCATCTGCTATAACATGCAAGAGTCCCAGTTGCTTGATGTTCTTTTCCACAACCTGGGTATTTTGGAATTTAATATTTAAGTTTAAGTAATCTATGGCTTCATCTATACATAACCTGGGAAGCCATGTCACAGCACACCAGACATGTTGTGCCTCAGTTCTGTGACCCATCTTGTGGAATTGCACCCACAGCCTATGCAATTCCACCACCATTTACAACAATTGCTCAGTATCAAACCTCTGTAAATTAGATACCCTCTATCACCGTGCCATCCGATTTATCACCGATGCTAAAGCTAGAATTCATCATTGCTTGTTGTACAAGGAACTAAACTGGCCTTCCCTGGCCACACAGAAGACATTCATTTGCAGATTTGGGCATATAAAGCTCTTCACACAAACTGCCTTTGTACATTACTTCTACCATACACTGTTTGCATAGCTCCTATGCACTCAGGAAATGCTCGTACATTTCACTAATCGTCCCAAAATGCCTCACCCATTGTGGTATGGCATCCTTGACCTACGCCTCCCAGCTGAATGGAATAAGCTTCAAACCATACTAAAATTACAAGTTCTGTTCCCCTTAAATTCTTTCAAGAGAATCTTAAATAATATCCCATCAGACACATATTAATGTTTCTATCACTGATCTCTGCACCCGATTCCTGTAGCAGGTGCCCCCCTTCGACCCCTAATAGTCTGATTTTTGAACTATCTGGAGAACAGCACTTCTTGACGAAAATCCAGAGCTTAGAGCAAATAAAATGGGATGAAGTCCAGTTAAGGATCACGCAAGATCTCACGGTGTCTGTTCGGCAGTGCAGAGCTCTTTTTCATCCTCTAGTCAACAAATTGTTACCAGCAGGGATTAAGTTCAAAATGTTATAGCCCGCAAATCTCCAGGTGCTGATAGAGGGTAAATGGTCCAGTTTTGAGGATCTGAAGACCATGGAGGCTGCTCTGAAAGGGGCATTCCCCAATTTATTTAGCGATCATTGAAATGGGATACCTTGATGCTCTATGCCTATCTGTGCTGGTATGCTTGTTTGCTGCAATCTACAAAGGAATCGAAGATAAATACCCTAATTAGTGCTCAGACTACCCTAAATGTCTGAGTTTGCACACCAGATCATTATCCCAGATTTTAAATGGAGCTGCAAAGGAAAGGCTACATTGTGCATTCTCTTTCTCAAAAGATGCTGATGTATGTTAGCCCGGTATACCATTAATGTTGTCCCTGGACAGGCTAATGGTGCAGCTGTTGTTTGTTTTACAGTGTGCCCCACAGGAAAGAACAATTGCCCTGCAGATACAATAGTCACTCCTGTACCTGACGATCATGAAGGATGTCCCGGAAAGCTAATTCAAGGAGAAAGCTACACTCCCTAACTGGTTGCCAGACCGCACTAGGGGCATTTTGGTGTAACATGGTTTTGCCCGAAAGAGTTGCCATGTGCTGCTTCTCTAAAAAAGACACAGACTGTTTTCTGAGTAGGAGCATGTTCATAAAACAAGTCCATGATAGTTTATGTTAGTTTGACTTTTGGATCCCCTATATAAACTCGTTGCCTTAATAATCAAGGCTTAACTGAACATGTGTATGGGGTGGAAATGTTATGAGTTACAAGGTTTTGTATAGAGTAGTGTTTCGATAAGGTTACTAGTACAGTACTTTTTATTTTTGTAGTTTGAAGGGGTGTGAGGATAAATAATCCAGGCTAGTGTCAAAGTAGCTGCTCTGAAACTACTAAGAGTCAGATTCAGTAGGAAATCCATGTATTCTGCCCCTCCATGCTGGTTTAGCCTCTTGCTGCATTCAGCGAAGGCGTGCCTGCATACAGGAGAAATTAGGGACTAAATACTGAATGGATCTGGTAGGGTATTAGTTTCCGATTCTTATGACAAAGATTATTAACAGAATTTTTGTAGCGTGGGGAGCTTTTCTCCCCCTTCTTTGTCTTACTTGCCTTTTGGCTCCCCTCTCATCTTTGTCACGCTCCTGTTCCGAAGGAGCTCTGGGTATGCGAGCGTATTGAGGATCCAGCGCTTGCAGATGTTGAGCTAGCGGGCTGAATGCTATCGTAGGACAAATCTTCCTATAGTAATCACTGCAGTATGGCAAGTATCAACAATTTTATTTTTCATTCTGTTGGTTGGGGGAATCTCAGCAAAAATTATATTACTCAATTAAGTTTAATAATTGTGGCCATAAGGTTTACTTGAGATTTTGTTTACTCACATTTAATACAAGCTAATGGCCACATGAGATCACCCTGGGATAAGCTATGCATTTATTCTTCAGTCAGAATTAGACTCTGTGTACACAGAGGATCTACTTAAGAATTTTTACTTTAGTTTTTTAGATACTTTTATAAGGCTGTGATTAATAAGTATACATTTTTATAGCAAGTGATTACTTCCTCTGTATTTCTTTTAAAGTCTAATAGGGTTCAAATTAATATTAGGTCTTGGATTTAGGATTCAAGACAGGCAGTATTTTGTAAGGTTAAGAGTGGGCGGGAGGGAAGAGAGGATATTCACGGTTTCTGTAGATCACATTCCTTAATGTTATGAAGTTGAGAGGTTGGGGGTGTTTTTGGCCCTTTTGGTCAATAGTGTTATGTTAAGTCTAGGAACTCATGGGTTTAAATATGAATCTGTAAGGCTATGAGTGGTAGGATCCAAAGGGTTTCAGGGTTTGGGGATGGGGGTGGGCAGGGAGGACAACTCAACTGGATATTAGGAGGTTTAGAGGCAGATTACTGTAATCTGAGCTTTAAAAACAAAAAATGACAGAAGGTTTAAAACTACTTACGTGGAATATCAGAGGTGCCAGAAAGAAAGTTAAATGATATTAGGTTTTAAAAATATATTGAATGCTTAAAAGGAGCTGTTACATTCCTACAAGAAACCCACTTATTGATCTCAGAGGGCTTACTCCTGAGAAGGCAGTTGGTAGGCCAAGTCTTCAATTCGGGGGATAGCACCCAAAGCAGAGGGGCAGCTATATTATTTTCCAGGGTACTCCTTTAACTGTGAAGTTTGTATTCAGGACCCCAACGGCAGATATTTAATTTTGAAAGGTTTACTCGACTGCACAGAGGTTGTGCTCTGCTGTGTCTACAGTCCAAATTCTGATTCCCCAGCTTTTTTTTCATAGACTACTTAAAGAGTTACTTCCTTATGTTTCATTTCCACTAATTTTGGGAGAAGACTGGAACCTCTTTTTTACCCCTGATCTAGATAGATCAGGGGTCAGAAAATCTGGGCTCTCACCTGCTCAGAGAGCCCTCCAAGATTTAATGGATCAATTAGGTCTGTTGGACCCATGGAGAGTCCTATACCCTTCCTTGAAAGAGTATACATTGAGGTCCTCTGTTCATGGCACATCCACCAGACTAGACTACTCTTTAATTAGTCATAATTTCTTGTCAGGGATTATGGATAGTGCTATAGAACCTGGTGTCATATCAGATCATGCAGTGGTGTGGTGTTTACTGAGCTTGACCCCCAATGTTCCAAAAGAAACTATATGGAAGGTCAATAATCAGCTACTGAGAGATGAGGGTGTTATTAAAGATATTTCAAAAGCAATTGATCAGTACACGGAAGTTAACCTTGGCTCGACAGGTAGAATAGACCTAGAATGGTGCACCCTGAAGTGTGTAATAAGGGGAGAAATGGTCAGAATAGCCTTGTACAAAAAAAAAGATGAAACAACAACAAGCCCTCACACTAATTAGTAAAATTCACTATTTAGAGAAAACATTATCACCCTCCACTCTGGACGTGGACAAACTTAAACTGATGGGTTTGAGGGCCCAATATAGCTCTCTGCTGCTAAGTAAAGCAGAATATGCAATAATGTGCACCAGGATTAACTATGTAGATCATGGGGAAAAATCTAGAAAGTTGTTGGCCCTTCGGTTAAAAACCCAAGAAGCCTACAGAATAATTAAGGGTATTTGGTCTAGGTCAGATAGCACTATACAAGTGAACCCTAAAAGAAAAGTACAGGAATTTGTAAATTATTATAAAGACTTGTATGGACCCATGCCTAACCCCCCTGGAAAACAAAAACTAGATAGATATTTAGAGACCCTCCCTCTGTCACAGATAACAGCAGCACAGAAGTCAGCACTGCTGGCTCCCATAACTGATAGAGAAGTTGAGGAAACAATAAACTCCCTTCCTTTGGATAAGGCTCCCGGTCCTGATGGGTTTTCATCCAGTTTTTATAAGTCCTTTAGTCAACAATTGATTCCTTGGCTAAACCAGTTGTTTAAGAGGTTTCTAGAAGGGGAAGTAATGGATGACAGCTTCCTGGAGGCCTTAATCATTGTTTACACAAGCCAGAGCAGGACCCAGAAATGGTGACTAATTATAGACCTATCTCTTTATTGACATATAACATGAAAATTATAGCTACATTGTTAGCAAACAGATTGGTGGAGGTTATGCCCACCATAATTCATTTAGACCCAGTAGGATTTATGAAGGGGAGGAACTCCTCAGATCATTTAAGGAAACTATCACACATTTTCTCTGCATTCAGGGACTCCAATGTGCCAGCAGGTCTGCTGTCCCTGGACACGGAGAACATTTTTGATAGAGTGGATTGGGGCTTCCTGTTTTCCACAATGTGTAAATTTGGATTTCTGAAGGAATATATTGGCTGGATCACTTCTTTCTATAAGAATCCCAAAGCTCGTATTTATTGTAACGGGGATTTCTCAGAGAGGTTTTTTCTCCATTCAGGTACTCATCAAGGGTGTCCATTATCACCACTCCTTTTTAATATCTATTTGGAGCCTTTACTTGTCAAACTCAGGGAATCTTCCCTGATTCCAGCATACCTCTGTATGGGTCTGTTTTCAAACTATCGGCATATGCAGACGATATTCTGCTTCACTCTATCAATACTTCTAGGGCGTTTGAGGCCTCCCTGTAAATTATTTCAAAATTTGGTACCTATTCTAACTATAAAGTTCATTTGGATAGAAGTATGTTCTTCCCTTTAAATTACAGATTGTTAAAAGTGATAATCCACATTTAGGACTTCAATGGTCCCTAAGCATTTAAAACATTTGGGCATTTATCTCACCAGATCGGACTCCTCAATAAGAAATAAAATTTAGATGATACTCTGCCTGCTACACAAGATTTCACTAGGTGGTCATCCCTTTCTATCTCTATTTGGGGGCACATTAATATAGTCAAAATGAATGTCCTGCCAAGGATATTCTACCCGTTACACATGCTTAATGTCTGGTTACCTATTAAATGGTTCAGGAAAGTCCACTCTATTATCTCTTCCTTCATATGGGCTGCTAAGCCCCCAAGAAGGGCTTACCAGAAGCTGACTGCACCCAAGGCTGGAGGCGGGTTGAGATTACCACATCTAGGAGGCTACTATTGGGCTAGTCAGATCTCCAAATATATGAAATGGATGACCAATGAAGTAACATTAGCTAACCTGCCATATGTCCCACCGTGGCTAATACATGATAAAACAATGTTAGCGGAAGCGCATCTATCTATACCTATGTTGTTATATAGCACAACTAAAAATTTACCAGTTAATATCTCCTGCTCTCCCATAGGGGTCTCGCTAAAATTCCATTCCCAACTATGTAACTTTTTAAAATACAAACACTCTCAGGACTGGAACCAGCCATTAGTAGAGAACCCAAACATCAAGATAGGTAACAAGATGATTCCTAAACTCTGGGACCCTCAGCTCCAGCACACAAAATTAAAAGACTTTCTGGACCCAGAGGGGAGATGTCTCCAAGTGCTGGATATCTTTAATAAATATTCACTAAACAAGGGACAAATGTTCAGCACATATCAAATATCTCACCTCCTGAACCAACTAAGTAGACACTTGATTACAGAAGACAAGTTTAGTGAACTTTTTATCACCTTAGCAGAAGTGGTACACCTTCCCCATGCAATAGCCCAGGTGTATAGTTCCCTCTTGGTGCAGGCACCTATTACCCAAGAAGGAGGCCTGAAATATCTGATTAGACAATTTCCAGATCCTAGCATTAACTGGTGTAAAATCTGGGAAGTCACATATATTTACCTATCCTAAGACAAGTTGAGACTTACACAATTTCAATTTTTACATAATTTATATTGAACGCCCCTCAAACTCTTTAAGATAGGTAAATCCCCAAGCCCAACTTGTACCAGGTGCAAAATAGAAGAAGGTTCCCTT
This sequence comes from Neoceratodus forsteri, assembly GCA_016271365.2. Classification (NCBI taxonomy): domain Eukaryota; kingdom Metazoa; phylum Chordata; order Ceratodontiformes; family Ceratodontidae; genus Neoceratodus; species Neoceratodus forsteri. Next base: position 663,374,730 of record JADMNL010000022.1, read on the forward strand.
CGTCCTATGTTATGGTTCTGTTCCTTGGTCCAGGATCTCTGGATGGAAATTTGACAGAAAGCTGACCCTTTGTTAGGGCTAGAGGAGTTGTTTATACCAGAGATTTGTCTCATGGGGAATTATTCCAAGCTACAGGTTAGAACACTTCGATATCACATGGCAATGATCTCCTTAACAATTAAGAAGCTTGTCTTAAGGCATTGGTGTGACACCCAAACGCTTTCTTATACAGAATGACTCCAAGACCTTTTGTTTAATGTGAGGGTGGAACAATCTAGAACATCTCTAGGTCACTTCCCCTCCAGATACAAAAAGATATGGGCCGGGATGCTTGCTGTTTATATGTTACAAGCTGGAGTTCCAATGGCTTGAGAGGTTCTGGGGTTTTGGGTCATTCTTTTAATAGTAGATAGTCACTTTCTATCCAAGACTTCCATCCAATGTATTTCCTTGTTGTTCTTCTGGTTTTAAGGTACAATGGGATGAAAACACATCCAGCCGAGGGGAGGGCTGGGAGGGAGGAGGAATGTTTTGAGGGTCGGGGAAGAAACTGTAGGGGTGGGTTGTAAGGGGTGGGACAAGACACAATATTTTCTATGTTTGTATTATTGCCTGTAAGGTCACTCATGTCACTTTGTTCACTGTGCCATGTTATTTGATGTACATCTGAAAATAACAATAAAAACCGAATTTAAAAAAAAAAATGTTTCTAATATAATGCCCCTCCTGCATTCTTCTTTCCTGTCTGTTCAACCTTCTGCCGATGAATTTATATGTCTTCAGAGCACTTGTTCCCTAATGCAGTCCACAAATTGTATATTTTCTACATCTATTTTAACTACACCATGTATAAATTACTGCTATTTTGCTCTGGCACTTTTGGATGCTGTATTGAAACAAACTGTCAATTTGTATGTGTCATTCACTGTTTTCGCTATTGTTGTATGCTATATTTTGTATATTTTGTTGTATGTTAATTACAAGGGATATCTTTGCAAATGAACTTGCTCAACAGATTTATCACTCACAATAAGCTTGAACTTCAACTTGAACAACCTCCTTAGATGTGATGGCAGCATTGAACAAAGCTAAAGTCTGCTCCCTCCACTGCTCGTCATCCCATAGTAGAGGATGCACTCTCCTGCATGCCTTGTGCTTGCCCTCACCAACAAGTTCTGGTGGCACTGGGTTGACAACAGAATAGAGTGTCTGAGTGGAAGGTGTACAGCACCCTGTGTTTTAGGTGCTAAGGCTGGGCACATATGGGCTGGTCTGGTGATAGTTCCACCCTGCTACCAGGGCACTCATGTGATTTTAGAACTGCTTGGATGACAATACACACAGGTGACATCTATATATGTGTGTGCAGAGCCACTGAATAGTTAAGTGACATGTGCCTCATCAAAGTCTTCATGGTCCACCACTAGTTACTCAACTTTTTCCTACTGTTACTGCTCCTCTGGAAACAGCTGCAGGGTCAGTGCACATGACTGCATGTGTGTGCATGTGGTTCTCAGCAGCATAACTGCACATCAGCATCACTGTGCATCACTGTGCAGTCCGTGCTGGCCATCTTTGCTGCGTTCAGAATCATTTATAGTGAAACACTTAACTAATCACTGTCAGCGCAGAACATGGATGTGACTTGCCCCACCCTATGTACATATGTGTAAACCTGCCACTATGCTATGATGACTTTATGTGCAGCCAAAAGCAATACATCACATGCATGAACAGACAAGTGACAACCATGTCCGGAGGAGGTTGTGGAGTCAAAAACAGTGGTGGAATTCAAGCATGCATGGGACAGTCATAAGGCAATTCTAGGGGGTGGGGGCAGAAAGAAGTAGGCTGCTGGTTAACTAGGATCTGCAGCTTATCCATTAGGTAGGGAAATGGGCAGACTGGGTGGGCCAAGCGGTCCTTATCTGCCATCAAATTCTATGTTTCTATGTGAATGCCAGATGTGCATGAGTCACCTAATACCACCACTGGACATGCACAGGTATCATGTATCACAGCCTTGTGTGACATGCATACTTACACTTATTGGGTATAGACACAAAAGTGTTACAGTGACATTGTAGACTTAAGTGGCTGTGATGGACTCAACATGCTTTCCAGGCCATGAACAAGACCCTCCACTACATATCTCCACATTGTGGAGGCCATTATCACCTCCTCCATCATCAGTGGTGGTGATGATGTGTGCTGGCCACTTGTGGTGCCGAATTGGCTGGCAAGCAACTCAGCAATCTTCTCTTCATTGCACACTCTAAGGCCACTAACTTGTTCTTATTTTTGGCTACTCTCTGTGTCAGGCTACCAGCAGTATTAAGTGCCAGGGTCAGTTTGCCTAGGCACTTTCCAGCACTGCTGGTGGAGTCTTATTCTTTCCCAGCACATGTTCCATTGCCACATATTCCCAGGCAAGTGCATTAAGCTCTTGTTCAGTGTAGCAGGGTCCTTGCAGACTTGCTCTTCATGGCTGACCATCATCTGATACATTATGCATGTAAGTGAGAATTTGTTCATTAAAGCAGAAAACCTTTGTGCATTTTAATGCATCAAGTCAGTCTGCTTCAGTTAGGAATAAATTGTGTTTTTACCTACAGCGGTGTGCTAGTCCTGCATTGTAATGTGATCTGCTCTCCTTTTCAGCTTGCTCTTACATGCTCTCAGCTCATTAGTAATGCAAATGACATGTCAATGGATTAAAACTGTAATTTCTGAATCACATACGGTATGTGATTTGTTTATTAGCCTATTACCATTGAATAGTGGTCCTGTGGGACAATACGCCAATGTCTTTGCACAGCACAGACACTTAGTGTGGCTATGCAAAGGTCCCCAGAAACACGTATACAATTGCAAGTACATTCACACTGCTGAAAGCCTGTTGCATCATCACATAGTCATGCAGTCAGCACTCTGCCATTTCCCATGTATGTGCAGTATGACACATGTATGTACTGTAATATGTGCCCACATCATGCAGTACTACAGTATGTCTGTGTTTATGCATGGGCATGTAGCATTGTGTATATAGTGTATTTATTGTATGACAGTCTGTACAGTTTATTTTATTTATTTATTTAGTTTTTGTTTACCGGGTAGGTGCACTAGCCAAAACTGACTATTTTCAGGCACGACCTGGGAGAGTACAGAGACATAGTAAATCAAAATACAGATAACAGTTTAAGCATGTACAATTTCAAGGCAGCAAAACGTAGTACAGAAAGTGTAAAAAACATTAGTGCTAAAAAGGGTGCAGAAAACAGAGGCAACCTGTAATACAAATACGATTTCATACAATTTTACATTCATGTAGAGCCTGAAAATAAAGCAGGTGAATGTGCAGCGAGATAGTAGTGAGGAGAAAAGCACAATTCATCAAACAATACAGAAATCCAGATAGTTGCCTAGCAGTATAACATTGTAGAAAAAAGAGCATAGGTAGGTAGGTAGGGAGAAATATCAGGACAGAGACAGGTTAAGATAATTAAGCCAGAGAAGGATAAAGAACAGGAGGATAGGTAGGAGTGGAGGTGGCAGAGACAGAAAAGAAAAGAGAGGTAGGGAGTGGATAAAAGAAACACAAAATAGAGACACACGAGTGGCAAGAAGAGAAAAAGAGAGAAATAGCAAGGAGAAGTGGAGGCCCTAAGAAACAAATAAGTACAAGTCAGGAACAAAAGGTACAAAGACAGAAGTCAGGTAGGGCAGCAAGAGCAGGTGTCATAACTAAGGAGTAGGCACGAGTATATGCTAAATCAGGTGTGGTCAAAACAAGCACAGGAGTCAGTATTCAATAGAGAACCCCTAGGTTCTCTGAATTTTTATGGGTCTCGGCCTGCCTGAGGCCAAGGAATAGTATTCCAATGCTTGGGTGCCATATGCCCAAAAGCACTAGTCCCTTTAGAGGTATGGACATCTAGGACTTTTAGAAGCAACTTGTCCACTGAACTAAGCCCGAGAGTAGAGGTTATAGGAGTGAGAAGCATGTCCAGAGATTTTGATACATTTAGCCTAAGGATAGAATCAGTCAGGGAGCCCAGATAGTACTGTCTAGATGCAGGGGAGAGCCATCCAGGGTCAGCATATAGCTGGCAACGTGCTTTAGTCTCATGGCCAAGATGCTAATTGGCATGTGTTATTGTAAGTAGTATGCCACTTCAGTAGGGATGTTTTTCTGTGCAGTTGCAAGGACAGGAGCACAGTAGGTGAGGGAAGGAATTAGGATTCTCTTGACAATGGCAAGTTTAGCACATGGTATTAGCATGTAGCTTGACTTGTAAGCAGCCCCCAGCTTATTATTTATTGCTTTACAGGTGGATTGGATATGTAGGCTGAAGTCCAGGGATTGGTCCAGCATAATCCCAAGATAATTGGAGGATGACATGAATTCAAGTAAGACTCCTCCTAGGTCATGTACAGTCAGGGATGAAGGACCAGTTCTGAGCTTAGCAGCCAAGCCTAGAAGCATGACCTTTGTTTTCTTGGCCTTCAGGACCAATTTATGGTTGTGGAGCCAGTTTTGAATGTTTTTGAAATCAGAGAAGAGGCAGAATTTAGATGATCAATTTTGTATCTCTAGTATATATGACAAGATCATCAGCATATAATAGGGATAAGAAGTTTACCAGGACACCAGTAACATTGTTAATAAATAATGAGAAAATAAGCAGCCCCAGTATAGAGACTTGGGGTACCCCAACCTTTATTGACACACAGTCAGATATCGAAAAGTGAAATTTCACCATTTGAGATCTACCAGACTGGTAGCTGTTTAAACCAGTCTTCAGTCAGAGAGGAGAAACCCATGATAAGCAGCCCAGCCAGGAGTGAGGGGTGGTCAACCAGGCCAAAGGCCTTGGTTAGGTCTATAAAGATGGCACAGATAAGGTACTCCTTGTCCATATTCACAAGTTCATCAGAGGTAAGTTTTAGCAACTGTAGAAGTGCTATGGCTCTTTCAGAAACCATGTTAGGCATCTGAAAGCACATTAAATTTTGTGAGGAATTCAATTGTTTGATTTGCCATAGCTTTTTCAAGCAGCTTGGTCAGGACCGATAGAATAGCAATTGGACAGTAATTATTTATATCCTTCTTGTCCCCTTTCTTGAAGACTGGGGTTATGCGAGCTATATTCCAGATGTCAGGTACTATGCAGCAGGACAGGGACAGAGTGTAGATTTTTGCTAGAGGAGAGGCAATATAAGGAGCAGCAAGCTTAAGAAGGCATGGCTCAAGGAGGTCTGACCCTACACTGATATTGTCAGATATGGATTTAAGAAGTTTGAGGACCTCCACTGATATTATATCCTTAAAATAGGTAGGCGGGGTATGTGGAGATATAGAGTGAGATATATTGGGGTATGGTGTCTTGTCCAGGACCTGGGGCTGAGTATGACTTGCCTGGGGTTTAAAGGAGGAGGTATACATGGTCAGATCAGAGAACATCACATTAAAAGCATTCGCTATCATGACAGGGTCATTACAATGAGACCCATTTAGTGCCATATCAGGTGGCGTGCTATGTTGGGATGCACTGAGAAAAGATTTGATGTGCGCCCAGAATTTCCTAGAGTCACATGCGGAGCTGGTAAGCAGGTCCTTGCAGTATTTACTTTTCGCAATCCCAGTTTCCTTTTTGCAGAGGTTTCTGTGAGCCCTATAGGTGTTAAAATCAGACATGGACCCAGACAGTTTAAAAGCACCGCCAGTAGTTACATGAATAGCTTCCAGAATTCATACCTACTGACACCCAGCCTTGGCAGCAAGGCACTGTAAGTTCCAATGTGCCTTCGGAGCAATAACCAGAATTGAAACTGTGACAGGAATCAGGTGGTGGCATGCGCTGGTTAGAACATTTTTTTTTCATTTTGTTGTTAGAGGACCATGATAACTTGCTGGAAATAGATGTTTGTCTCACACTTTGAATGGGGTATTGCATGCTTGTGAGATGCTGTTCACGTTATTTTCAGGTATGTATATGCAAACTTGTTCCTGGAGACAACAAGAAAAAGCCATCACCAGATCTCCAAATGTATTGCACAACATTTTATTATAGTGCAAAAAAGTGCAAGATGTGCAAAACCAGAACATTGAAGCCCTCACAGAACATAGTCTGAACTGTTTAACTTCAACAAGGTTCATCAGGAGGCACAAGTGAGCAGTGAGTCCTACAAGGTTCCATGTTGGGGCCATATTTTTATAAGTGATCTAGAACTAGGTGCCAGTGGTTGGGGTACCAAGTTCATTAATAACACAAGAATTGTGGGTATAAGCCAGGGTGGGACATGGTGAAAGGGAAAGTCAGAGGTAGTGGGGGAGGGGGGTTGCCAGACCCTCTGGATCAGGGTCACCACAATCAAGCAGACACAACAGACTGTAAGGCCTTCTTTTACTGACTTGTTCATGTGTTTCATATGCTTGTAAGAACTGAAATGGTAGTTACATCTCAACAGGTAAATAACATGCTGCTGGCAGGATCTAGATATGCTTGGAAAATGGGAAGAAAATGGCAGATGAAATTAATTGTTGAAAAACGCAAAGTAATGCAGTTAGATAAGATGAATTTAAAAGAAAATGTTAGCTTAACAGTGCTAAGATTGCTTAAATCCATCAGAAAAAGAACCCAAAAGCAATGATTAGCAGCAAATTTGGGGGCAAACATTTAAAGCAGCACATAGCAAAGGAAATAAAATCATATCACAGATCAAGAGAAACTTCATAAGCAGTCTGAGAGATACTGTACTGTAATTTTCCTGTAAAACTCAGTGGTTAGACAACAACTTGAGTAAAGAGTGCAGTTCTGATTCATATGTCTATAAAAATATATCAATGGATTGCTACGGTAAAGGATAGTGACCAAGGTGGTTGAAGGCTTGGAAAACAAGGGTCATGATGACCAACTAGAAGAACTGGGACTGTTTGCTGTGGGAAATAGGAGACTTAGGGGTGTCATGATTACAGCAATCAAATATCTGAAAGGGGTAACAGCACCAGACCAAATGCAACTCTTCTTGGTCTACAAGGACGAGAGGACAAGTGAGCACTATATGTCTTTGAAAGGAGGAAAATGCAAGAGAAATTTAAATGAGGATTGCTTCACATAAATGAGAGGTGGACACTTGGAACAGATGTTTAGAACAAGTGGTGGCAGTCAACACTGTTTTTCTATAACATCTACTTACAAAGTGAGCGTAGGCCTGGCCTGAAGGTGTTGATAGCAAAGGAGTCATGTACATGAGACTAAAATTCATCTTCCGCATTGTTTGCAGATCTGAATGGGTAAATGACAGCAGAGAAGTTAGTTCCGAACCAATGAAGCGAGGATGTACTGTACTGCAGGAGGAGCATCCAGATTCACTTCTAGGTGATCTATTTCTGAGGCTTGTTTAGTAGGGATTTTGTCTGTCTTCTGGTCCAGATGGTTGGAACATTCCCTTAGTGCAGTGGTCATGAACATGCATCCAAGGGTCAATATATTCAGAGTTTGTATAAAGGCACCAAGAAAATGTGTTTGCATTGATGTTGTTTTACCCTGAAAGCTTTTTCAGGTTAAAAACATACAGTATTTTGGTAAGGCTGATGGCCACCAGGGGTCCTGCAACATCCACCATCACTGAAATGAGCATGTAGGTGAGCTGGTAGTTTTCTGTTTTCAACTAGAATTTTTCTTAATTGAGATACTCATGAAGCTTGTACACTACTTCCCACTTAAAGGCGAGGAATACAAACTTATGCAGAATATCTGGAAATGGATAAACTGTGACAGGCAAAGGCTACAAGTCTTACGCAGTGTCATACTCTTGGTAAAGTACCACCCCATGTCTTTCTATATTGGCATTTGTGTGAAGGGTGTATGGTTTTCTGAGGTTCATAAAAGTCAGCACTGGGGTCTTTCAGGTGTCTGTTAATTTCTTAAAAAATATTCTCACATTTGTCTTCCCTCCTGGGTTTAAATAAGTCTGATACCTTCTAGTTCTCTGTTTTCAGGATGACCTACTCAGAATAACTTCCTTTCTAGTAAGTAAGTGGGTATACCTGTGTATTCCTACGTCAAGGGAAATAGCAGCCTTACCATTAGGGAATAGTCCTTGACAAATCTCTTTTAATAGCCACAGAAACCTAGAGATGACTACAGAGTTTTCAAGTTGTAGGGTATGAGCCAGGTTACAAGATATTTTTTTCTAGCTGGATAAGTAGTTACTCACTTGTGGAAGACAATGGGCCCAATTTGCAAAGCTCCCAGAATGGTGCAAAGGGGCTTTCACTACAAGGAATGCCACAAAGTACCGTTTGTGAAAAAAAATGCAACAGAAGCAATTCTCAAATGCAGCTTGTGTCAACTGCAGGCTGTGTGCATCAAAGGGGGCTTATGCCATCCTTGCTGCACAAAATAGCCCATTTTGTGCAGCAAGGATGGATGGCATAGTGCTAGGGGGCATGTGGCAGATGCAAGCTGTCATATCCCCTAATACAGTATTCTGTAAACCCTCAAAGAGCATGAAATTCTAAGTACCCTTTGACCAGCAAGACTGGTCTAAGGGTACTTCAAATTTTACCCTCTGGGAGGGTAAGAGCACTTGTGCCAATCTCGGATCCCTCCTTGGGTAGAGTGGACATGTGCCATGGGCCGTCATCCCTGATCCCCTTTTATTAAAATTGATCCTGTCCCTGGTGGTCTAGCAGACCCTCCCCAGTGCTGATCTTCTTGTATTAAAATTAAACATGTCCCTGGTGGTCTAGTGGACCCCCCCAGCCCAATCCTATTTAATTACAATTAAACATGTCCCTTGTGGTCTATCAGACCCCCCAGCCCCAATGTGCCCATATAAGAATATATATCATTCCATGGGGGTCTAGTGGACCCCCATCCCAGCAGGCAGTGCCCCTTCACCCTGCTTCCCCCCAATTCGGAACCTGAGGTGGGGACCGACACAGCCCTCCGCTCTCCACCATGGCCGCCAACTGAGCTGTCAATGATTGCGTATTGCGTACTGTAAACAGTATGTACTTACTGACTGACAGCTCAGTGGTCTGTCAGTCACTGAGCACTTACTGTTTACAGTACGCACTCAGTGACAGATTAGTCAGTGGCTGGCCATGGTAGAGAGTAGAGGGTTGTGCCTGTTGGAGGCTTGTGGTTGGGATGGGGTGAGCGGGGTGGTGGGGCACTACCTGCCAGGGTGGAGGGTCCTCTAGATCACCAGGGATGTGATTATCAGTAAAAAGAGGATTGGGGATGGGGGGGTCTGCTAGACCAACATGGATGTGTTTATCATTAATAAAATAGGATTCGGGTCTAAGGAGGCTGATAGCCACCAGGGATGTCCCAGAGTGGCACACAGCCACCATGCAGCTTGCTGTAAGCCATTCTGATATGCTCTCTGTTTGGCATATGACCACAGTTGCCCCAAGCTGTAGGACTTTGCCACCAGGACCCAACCCGACATAGAATCAGGTGCAAAATCCCTGGCGCATCAGCAATCGAGCTCAACATGTCCAACATGCTTCTCTGAAGTCTGCTAGACTTAGCACTTCTCCAGTTGCAATTTCATTCCATACACCTCCAACCTGTCCAGCTCTTTCAGTGAGCAGACCATATGTTCTGCAAGGGTCCACAGACTCACAATCAGATCATCTGGGTGCACAAGTACTTCCAACCGATTCATGTCTCCAGCCTTCTCCATCAGCATCTCAAAAGTTGATATGGTGAACAATATTCCATGTGATTCCTTGCAAACTGATGATGATATAATGGTCTCTTTATCCTCCCAAATGGGAATCTGGTAGTAGCCACTAAGCAGATCAAATCACATCTGCTAACTAATGTAATAAAATATCTCTGGTTGCTACCTGACGTGGTACTCGTGTACCTGTAGTATGTGATCTACCTATTACCAAGCATGTACCACCAGTGAATGACTGTAACACTGGTTGCTTTATTAATCTAAGCGTTATGTACTATACTGTTTTGTTTGCTATGATGTATTGTTCTCTTGACCAGGTGCCTTTGTAAATGAGTCTATAACTCAAAGGTCTATAAACCGATGATCTAATAAATAAATAAATAAATAAACAAATACAGATAATCACTTAGTACCAGTGAATCTGCCCAATGCATGCTGTACTCACTGCATGATATACTGAAAGAATATAGTCCAATAGTCAATAAACATCTGGATCATCCCATTTTTCTTCCTGGTCACTACATTGGGTGAGACTTTGGGATTTCTTGACGCTCTGATGATCCCTGCTGTCAAAATGACTTGTAGGACTTTTCAAAAGTTGCTGACACCTGCTGGGACCAGTCTTCTATGCCTCACTTGTAATGCTAAGGAATTATTTAGATGAAAGTCATTGGTAGGAGTTAATTTGAAAGTGCGGCATCTGAGCCATGCCTAGCACTTGCCCCAGGGCAAACATCCATTCCCTGGGGTAAATGTAGACTGGGCATCTGTTTTAAACAAGTCATTTGGACATGCAAGGTGGAATCCTTGCTTCTGAGTTTTGGAACTGGGAATGTCTGAGGCCTACTATTAAAAACTCTGAAGAGAATAAAGCTGTTACTATTACTGGTCTGATAGAAGTTTGGAGTGGGGCCATGACTGATACAATACTCCTGTAATTCTGTTTATCAGAAACAAAAACAGATCACTAAAAGGCAACATGTCAAATGAAAAGGCATTTTAAGATGACATTTGTGTATGTAAAGTGTCACTGCTGGTGGACTAAGGCCCTGAAGAAGTGACATGTTAGCCATGAAATATTTGCTTTAACCTATGTTGTTGTGGACATGGGTGTCTCTAAAAGCTGTTTCAAAGCTTTAACAATAAAAATTATTAAAACTCATAGCAGTAAGTGGGTCATTGTTCCATTTTCTGTCATACTTTGAGGTCACAAGGAAATGGAATAGATCCCTTCCAATTATTCCTTTTGTAATTTAGAGGTATAAAGGGTCATCCTAGCCTTTTAACTAAATGTAAACAAGTCCTTCCCATTATGTGTAGTGTGTCCATTCACACTCAAAAGTAGCAACTGCTTTTCTCAAAATCAGAAAACTCTTTGTGCCGTTCAGAGACAGCTGATAAATTTTCTGAATCACTATTGCTCATGGAGCATCCTCCTATGTGGCATTCACTTGAATGGAACCTTTAGAGGAACACCTCCTCATACTACTAACATTCAAAACTTTTTGGCTGGAGTTGAAAATCCTTCACTGGGCTGTCACATTCACACAGACTTTCACAATTCCTAAAACACTCTCTATGTGGCATTTGTGAGTCCCACCTTGGATTCCATTAAGTGGTATGGCTCTTGTGGAGCCACATCTTCACCTTTTTCATCAATGCACTAACGTCCCCTTCTCTACAATATATCTAACCGGGGTGGGGTTACATTTTCTAAATTCAGTTTAGAGTCTCTGTGTAACCTTAGTTCAATAGCATTCATACCAGTGGCACCACCAGTTTGTAGCCCTTACCCTGAAGGTGACTAAGCCTGGTTTAAAGATGTTATTAGGGTTAGTTTATTTTATCTTTGAATAGATAATCCCAAGTCAGTCTATGATGTTCAGTTCTTTCTGAAGAGTTTCTTCCTGCACAATGAAGTACAAGGATGGTATCCAGACAGAAAATAAACAGTACGCTGTCAAAATATTACTAACTCTCACAGTACTCTAAAAACTAAGGCTGCACATTCGGTTTTACAAAAAACTACATTGAACTTTGGGTGTTCGATTCTTTTGGATAGTGGTAAACATTTAGGGGATCTTTTGGTTCAACTGGTTCACCCTGCTCGACTGCTGTGTAACAAGAGAGCCAGTTAAACCATGAAACACAGTTTGCACCTGAAACAGTTAACTAGGGCACAGTGTGAATCACAGTTAGGAGGCAGAGCTAGGCTCAGCTTGAGGATGTGAGCCAGTGTGAAAGCTTGTTCGTTTTTTTGCCTTCAGGCTGTTAGGTAGCTCAGACATAACTATGATTCATTTCTAGTTAGATTAGATAGGACATTCTCTTCAAAAAGCTAATAATCTTTATAAGTTTGACCTACACTAGTTCTTCGGGAGCAGGACTGCTGAAGGGATCCATTTTAGGAGGAAAAGGAAGAAGAAAAGAAAAGAAAAGGCAGGCTGAGCAACAGACTTCTTGGACCAGGGACTTCCCTGACAGAGGGAAGACGGGACTCTGGAGAAGGAGGAGTATGCTTGAGGCAGGGCAGTGGGCAGATGGGGCATGAGATGTCAGGCTGCTGGTGCCCACGTGTTGCCTAATATAAGCAGTGCAGCACAGTTTTGTTTATTGCAGAACTAGCATTTTAGCAGCCAGCTGGCAGTGTGCCAGTACCCAGCCCCAAGTATGTGGCACCTTGGTGGCATCCCATAACACAAATAATTTAAAAAGTCATTTTTTATTTCTGTAGTACTTTCAACTTGAAACTCTTAAGCAACTTATTTGGAATGGATTTCAGTAACTGCAGGTACTGTGGAACAATTTTCAGAAGGACAGTCTTACAGGATTTAGGACACTGTCCTACATGCTGGGCCTTTGGAGATCTTAGGGCTCAGCTCCGGGCAGCATGGGCAGAGATTGCACGCCTCAAATTTCATATTGAAGAGGATATACATTATAAGAACCACCCGCCATTTCCCCAGCATCCAACAGAAAAACCTCGACCACAGAGGGTAGTTGGTCCAGGAGGTTGGCAGGTGGTTAGGAGGAGCAAATCAGGTGCCCGATCACTCTCTGCTCTCCAACACATTACCTCCAAAAACCATATAAACACTACAAACAGGTATCTGCCACTATCTCTGAAATCAAATAAAGAGGCAGAAGACACTGCAGAGCAGGACACTGTGGCACAGGAGCTAGCACAACAAAACTCACCCAAATCAGGAACCAAAACAAAACAAGCACAAAGGAAATCCAAAAAACTTCTGATCATAGGAGACTCCATGATTCGGGGAGTTGATACCCATCTCCAGCCAGGGGTGATGGTCAGATGTCTCCCAGGTACATCAGCATGGAGAGACACTGACACTTGTTGCTAAATTGTTCACAAAGCAGGAGAAAACATTGATGTCCTAGTACACATAGGGACTAATGATCGTGCCAGCCGGTCAGTTGTGGAGACCAAGGAACACCTGACTAGGCTGGGTGACAAACTATCATCTATTTCATCCGGCATCTCCTTCTCTGAGATCCTGCCAATCTGGGAGAGGGAGCAGATGGACGGAAGGTCAGAGAAGGGAGACAGGGAGCTAAACACGTGGCTCAAGGGCTGGTGCCAGGAAAGGACACAGATTTGTAGGAACTGGCAACAGTTCTGGGAGCGAAAGTTCTTTAAATTTGATGGACTGCATCTGACTAAAGAGGGAGTCAGTGCATTGGGGCAGAAGTTTGACATCTTTGCAGAATATTTAAACTAGCAAATGGGGAGAGGGGTGCAGCACCCCATACGTCGAATGTGAAGAACACCCCTCCCCCCTCAGCTAGTGGTCGAACAGGAATTCAGCATGTTTGCCATTCATTTGCATCACCAGGTAAGAAAAAAGGTTTGTCTCCCCATACGACGCACAGGGGTAATACCAAACTTCACCCAACAACTAACACACCAAAATCTGGTCAATGGAAAATCATGTACACAAATGCTCACAGCCTGGGAAATAAGATCCCAGACCTGCAGGCAATAATGTCAGAGGCTAAACTGGACATAGTAGCAATTAGTGAGACGTGGTTTACCAGTAACCACACTTGGGAGACTTCAGTACCTGGCTATGTATTGTTCAGAAGAGACCGAGGTGCAAAGGGGAGGAGTGGCCCTGTATGTTAATGAAAATATCAAAGCTACAGAAATTCAGAATACATAAGGAGCCAGAAGAACTGTGGGTCACCCTGGAAACAGAAATGGAACAGCCATAAGAACTGGGGTTGTCTACAGGCCCCCGGACCAGAGGGAGGACATAGACACATCACTGTTAGAAGATATACAAAACATGACAGCTAAAGGGGAGTTTCTGATAATGGGAGATTTCAACATGCCGGTTACAGATTGGTCAATACCAGCAGGAACATCTGCCAGAACTAGACACATAGTGGATTCCCTGCAGGGGGAGGGCCTCAAACAACTGGTAGAGCAACCCTCAAGAGACAGGGCTATCCTAGATCTAGTCCTGACTAACAAGGAAGGGATCACAGATCTCCAGGTAGAAGGTCACCTGGGGGCCAGTGACCATCACATGGTATGGTTCAATTTGGCTACTACATCTAAATCATCCCATTCCAAGGCAAAAATATGGGACTTCAGAGGAGCTGACTTTGATAAGATGGCCAACAGAGTTAAGCTAGCCCTGGCAAAAAGAAACACAGGTGAGGGGGTACAGGCAAAGTGGGCAAGCATTAAGGATGCAATACTTGAAGCAACATCCCATTGTGTTAGACAGAAAAGGAAGTGCAAAACAAGAAGGAAACCACTTTGGTTCTCAAATACAGTAGCAGAAAAGGTCAGAGCCAAAGGCTGGCCTTCCAGGAAATATAAGGAACACAGCAGGATGAAGATAGGGAGGCATACCAAACTGCCCTAAGGGAAGCAGGTAAGGCAGTAAGGCAGGCAAAGTCCCAAACTGAGGAAACACTATGCGAACAGTAAAAGAAGGTGACAAGACTTTCTATAGATACATTAGTGAAAGGAGAAGTCCAGAGGTATTGCTAAACTTAATGGAGAAAAGGGAGCATGTGAGGAGGAGGACCCTGTAAAGGCATCTATCTTAAATAGATACTTTTGCTCATTATTTACTGAGAAGGTAGGGCAGGGCCCACAGCTCAGCATCATGGACACAGGGGAGGAGGTGAGCACTACTCCCTTCACAAAATAAAGGGTCCTACAAGAGCTTGCTAAGCTCAGAGGTGGATAAGGCAATGGGACCTGATGGCATACATCAAAGGTACTTAAGGAGCTAAAGGAGGAACTAGCAGAGCCATTGGCAGAATTGTTTGAGTGAGTCTCTGAGCACAGGAGAGGTCCCAGAAGACTGGAGAAGGGCTCATGTGATCCTGCTCCACAAGTCGTGACAGGGAGGCGGAGGGAACTACAGACCAGGTCAGTCTTACCTCAGTAGTGGGCAAGATTATGGAGGCACTCCTTAAGGAAAGGATAGTGCAACACCTGGAATCCATAGGGGCACAGGATCCAAGACAGCATGGGTTTACAAAAGGAAGATCCTGTTAAACTAAATCTCATAGATTTCTTTGACTGGGTAACCAGAGTGGTGGACCAAGGGGGAGCAGTTGATGTCACCTACCTTGACTTCAGCAAAGCTTTTGACACTGTTCCACATAGAAGATTGATAAATAAGCTGGGTATAGGCTCGGGGTGGGTCGAAGTTGGTCAACTGGGTAGCAAACTGGTTGGGGCAGAAAACAGAGAGGGTGGTAAATGGTATACAATCAGAAGAGATGCAAGTCACAAGTGGGGTACCTCAGGGATCAGTCCTGGGGCCAGTCCTCTTCAACATCTTCATTAGTGACCTTGCAGATGGACTAGAGGTAAGAGCCTGTCTGTTTGCAGATGACACCAAGATCTGCAAATGAGTAGATGATCCAGATGGGGTGGGCAGAATGAGAAGAGATCTGGATAAACTAGCAGAGATGGTCAAGAAGAGTGGCTGGGTTTAATGCAAGAAGTGCAAAATCATGCACAAGGGAAGAAAACCCTGAAGCCACCTATAGGCTAGGAGGAGTTGCTACTGATCACAAAGGGAAGAAAAGAGACTTGAGCATCATCATTACTGATGACCTAAAATCAAGCAGACCTCTAAAGCAGTAGGTAAGGCTAGGGGGTGTTAGGATGTATTAGTAGAGGTATCACAAGTCGTAAGAGGGGTTAATAATCCTCTGTACAAGACACGTTTAGGCCCCATCTGGGTACTGCGTGCAGTATTGGAGCCACACCTTCACAAGGACATTAACCAAATTGAGGTAGTCCAGAGAAGGGGCAACAAAATGGTGCAGGGACTGCATCAGAAGACATATGAGGACAGATTAACAGAGCTCAATATGCATACCCTTGAGCAAAGGAGGAGAGGTGATATGATCGAGGCATTCAAACACCTTAAGAGCATAAACAAGGTGAAAGAGTCTAACATGTTTAAATATAAGAAAAATAGCAGGACAAGAGGACACAGCATGAGATTAGAGGAGGCCCGATTAAGGGGAATGTGAGGAAATTCTTTTCACAGAAAGGGTGGTGGATGCATGGAATGGCTTACCACAAGAAGTGCTGCTATGAATACAGTGCAGGGCTTCAAACAGGCATGGGATAGGCATAAGGAGCAATACAAATGACTATGAATAGATAGGCCACTGACAGAGCAAAGGCCGATGGCACATTTATAAGGTAGAAAAAGAAATGGGCAGACTGGATGGGCCTTGCGGTCCTTATCTGCCGTCAACTTCTATGTTTCTAAGTCTTCATGTTCCCATAGGTTGTTGTGGTTCCTTCCTTCAGAGCCCTGAATCAGCCTTTTGCAGTGTGATCCAGGCAATGGGCAAGGCAGCAAATGTGTGCCAGATGGCAGCATGCTGTTGCCTAGGTGCTGGTAGCTGGCACCTTGGTGGCATCCCATAAAAAAAATTCTCAAAACTCCTGCAAGTTGTAGAAGTTCTTTCCTTGCTCTCCTTCTGAGTCCTGATGCAGCCTGTGTATGGGCCATCTTAAGCTTTGATGTTGCAGTACGATCTGGGCAGTGTACAGAGCAGCAGGTTTGTGGCAGCTGGCAATGTGCTGGTGCCTGGCCCTCTGGTAGTTGGCACCTTGGTAGCATCCAAAAAGAAAGTATAAAAAATCCTTCACATTCCCTCAAGTTGCTGAAGTTCCTTCTCCTTCTCCTCCTCCTCCAGAGTCCTGAACCAGCCTGGTGTATGTGTCATCCTGAGCTGTGTCATTGCAGTGTGAGCTGGGCAATGAGCATGGCATTAAGTGTGTGCCAACTGCCAGCATGCTAGTGCCCGGCCCCTAGTACTTGGCACCTTGGTGGCATCCCATAAAAAAGCAAAATAAAACCAAAAATGTCCACATTACCTCAAGTTGCTGAAGTTCATTCCTCCTTCTCCTCCTCCTGAGTCCTGAAGCAGCATGAGTGTGGGTTGTCATGAGCAGTGCTGTTGCAGTATGATCTGGACAGCGGGCAGGGCAGTAAGTGTTTGCCAGCTGGCAACATGCCGTGCCCATCCCCTGATAGTTGGCACCTTGGTGACATCCCATTAAAAAGTGAAAAATAAAAATAAAATAAAACAACATTCCCACACTCCCTCAAGTTGCTGAAATCCCTTTCCTCCTCCTCCACCTCCTCCTCCTCCTCCTCTGAGCCCTGAAGCATTGTGTGTGTGTGTGTGTTGTCCCCAGCTGTACTGTTGTAGTATAATCTGGGCAGTGGGCAGTGCTCTCTGGGCAGTGGGCAGCACGCGGTGTAAAATAGGATGGAAGCAAGTCGGGTGCCTTGCCTTTTTGTAGTACTTGGTGGCATTCCATTGATAAGATAAAAAAAACTACAATAAAAGCTAAAATAAATAAAATAGTAATAATAAAATCATCACCCAAGTGTCTGAGTCCTGTAGCAATAGCAAGCATTAGGAAATGGAGCAACAGAGAACCCAAAGAGGAGGTGGCATGGGATCATCCAGTCACAACAAAGAAAACACAGATCATAGTGGGTTTGTTCATAGATCCTCTGCCCCAGTGGGAACTGCAAGTGTGAGGGACGACAGCATTGTTTGAACAGTCCATGAAGTATCACGCATTGAGGAACACACGCAGTGACACAGCAAGGGCTGCAACACGAACAATCATTATAGAAAAAGGAATAAGAAAGGAGTGTGTCATGTCATGACAGAAATATCCACCCAAAATTAATTGTGAGACTTATTGAATTTATTCTGACTCACAACAAATTCTGTTTCAACGGTAACGTTATAGGAACAGCAGTGGACACCAGGATGGCTCCACAGTATGCCAACTGTTTCATGGTGAATTTTGAGGTGGATTTCCTGAAACAATGTA
Source organism: Neoceratodus forsteri (assembly GCA_016271365.2). NCBI lineage: Eukaryota > Metazoa > Chordata > Ceratodontiformes > Ceratodontidae > Neoceratodus > Neoceratodus forsteri. The sequence goes on from JADMNL010000022.1 coordinate 663,392,800, forward strand.
CACACAAACCACTTGCTTATTTCTGATATATGATGATTTATTAATAATTTGCCCACAATGTACTCACACACTGTAGAATTTAATCAGGAACTTAACATCCTCCATCCATCCATTAAACATTCCCTGGAGTAATCTGATAGCAGTGTTAAATTCCTGAACACAACAGTTACCATTAAAGATGGAACCTTGCAGACCTCAATTTATAGGAAACCAACAGACTGAGGCACTTACAAAAACAGCTATTACCCAAGGCACATTACAAAATCTATAATGCACAATCAAGCACTTTTAATTCCATCGAACCTGTTAAAGTGATGAGGACAGAGATAAACAGATGGCCACACTGAAAAAAAACATTTATTGGGCAGCCAGGGACACTCCTGTAGAGAAATAGACAGAGGTGTGGAATGTGTTATGCTTATGCCAAGAGAACAAATACTACAATGTTAAAAAAGACCACCACCAACCAGATACCCTTGTTTGTTACATACAATCCTGATTTGGAGCCCCTACATAAAATCATTAAAGATCTTATATCAATATTCAGTGAAAAGGACACCTTGAAATATACAGTATCTTCCAAGAACTACCTTTACTGTCTTTCAAACAGCCACCTAATTTATCCAACCTGATTGTCCTGAACAAACATACACCTGACCAAAACAAAAGAACACTAGGTGGCACTAAACCCTGCTATAGTTTTAAATATAAGACATGTATACACATTTCTACTCAGACTTTACCTCCAAAACAAACTATTCAAGATAGAGGGAATTATACCTTGCATCTTAGAATGTTGTTTACTACAGTACATCTTTAAATGTCCACATACAGGCTAATGAGGGGAACTGGACAACTTTTATGAACCCAAATAAACTCACACAAGTATGACAATCGAAGGCTGTGCCTGCAGTTCAGTGGGTGAGCAACCAGCCATGCATACTTCCTGAGCTGTATAAGCAGGCTCCCAGCCTCCATCTGAAGCACCTTCTCTTTGCTGGGAGGCTCTGTTAGTCTGTCTGCTCACTTTGGGTCTGCTGTGAGTCTTGCCTGGGGCCCTTGCCCCAACCCCATCTAGTTTGTTTGTTCTCTGGACTCTGCTCGGTTTCTACTGGATGTGTTCATGTATTTCTCCTGCTTTGGTTAGTATTTCTTTTGCATCTGGCTGCCGTGGTGCTTCTCTGTGTGCTGTTTCTATTGTTCTTCTGTGTTTGTGCTTTTGTTTTGTATTTTCTTTTGGGCTTTTAGTTGCCCTTTATTGCCCTTTATTTGTGCTGTGTTGCTGCTTTGCTGTGCTCTGGTTCCCTGTGCTCCCCTGCTACCTAGCATTCTCGGTTTTCCTGCATTTGTTGTCTGGTTCAGCTCCATCTACCACATGTCTGCTGCTGCTTCTGTTAATTCATTGCACCTGGCCTAGGCTCTGCTTTCAGTTTGCTGCCTCCCTTGTTGCAGCTTGTTCTCAGTTCTCGGTGCTAGCTCCTCTGATTCTGCTGGCAGCCTTGCATTTCTCTTTGATTCTTTCCTGCTTATTTATCTCAGTATTTCTTTGTTTGCTTTGCACTTTTCCGCCTGCCCTCAGTTTTATCGGAGCCCTTTTGGGGGTTTAAATCTGTTCAGCATTTTATATGCACTCAGTGGGAATCAAACCTGAGTCTACAACAATTCAATATTGCCAGCTAGCCTACAGCCCTTTTGGAATTTTTCATCTGCTCAACATGTTTATTCATTTATTAATTTATTTGTATATCGGATGACACCTTTGAGCTGAGGGATCTTTATAAAGGTTCCACGTCAAGGCAATAGGACAATAAGGTACAAAACATAACATGATCATTACAATGGAACTTACAAAAAAGACAAGTAAGTTACAATAATAGCAACCAAAGGCATTGTCAAGGAATTGTGTTGATGAGTTAATTATACAGTACAAGTCATAGGAAGCTCAGTGAAGCTTTGTTAGAGTGGGTTAGTGGGAAAAGAGAAAGAAGAGTGGTGGTGGAGGGCGGTATGGGAGAGAAAGAGGGAGGAGGGAAGGAATAGGGAGGGCTTTGAGATGGGTATGTGGTAGATGGAAATACCAAGGAGGAATGGGGGATAAAAAGGAAGAGGAGACAGATTCATCCCATACCCATTAATGGGGTAGTAGAGGAGGAGGAGCTGAGGCAGTGAGGAGGAATGCTTGAGGGTAGTATGTCTGGAGGTGATTGTAATAAGAAATCACAGAAGGCACCAGCCACAAGGTGTTGATGTAGTTTACACTTAAAAGCACCAATTGTGGCAATTTTGGAGATTTCTGTAGGTAGCAAGTTGAACCAGGTGAAGGCTCTGACAAGGTAAGAATGCTGAGATTGAGAGGTCCGGCAGCCAGGTATTGTAAAGGTTAGACTGTCCGATCTTCTAGTTAGGTGGTGGGCACACTGCAGGGGTCAATATTGATTGAACTCCAGGGGGCATAAGGACCAGTGATGTCTTCTTAGCTAGGATGTAGGTCTGGTACTTTAGCCTGCCAGATAGCTGAGCTAGTTAGCCTGCTCATAAATGTCACATGTATGAGAAAGGCAGGCAGCTGAAATAAGGAGTCTACATGCCTTATTAAAGGCTACAGCTATGGCCAGAGTGCAGTATCAGTAGTGGATCCATAGATAACAAGCCTGTAGTCAACAGTTGAGATAACAAAGCTCTGGATAGTGAGGTTCAATTCTTCAGCATGGGGGCATGTTTATGCTTTTGTATAGTAGCCCTATGTGGGAGTTCAGTTTTAGCACATTGTAAATGTGTTTGTATATGAGAGGGAGCAGTCAGGGTCAGGCCCAGATATTTAAACATATCCATCTGCTCAAAGGTGACACCTTCATGGTTGTTAATTATGATCTCATGGTCCTTGTACTTGTTGTGGGTTCCATGGAACAATATTGTTTTAGTTTTTTGTAGTTAAGGATAAGTTTATGTGAGCAAAACCAGTCTTCCACTTCTGTGAAAGTATTCTGTAGTTGAGACTGAAGGGAGGTTGAGTCAGTGTGTCAAATGAAGATTACTGCATCATCTGCATACAGTAACATTCTGTCATGGCAGAAGGCAGGGAGTTTGTTCAGGAATATGCTGAATAACAAGGGACCCAGGATAGAACCTTGGGTACTCCAGAGTGGATTGGTAGGGATGACGAGAAGAATTCACCAATCCTGACCTGTTGGGTCTAGTTACTGTTGTAGCTTTGAAACCAGAGGATAATTTCACTTGAAAGACCAAGGAGGGATAATTGTTTGAGGAGAATGGAATGATTGACAGTGTTTATCTGCACTTAGTGGGAATTTCAGTTTGCTTGGTTATTCAGTTCTACTAGCTATGCAACAAAATCTCATTTGCGTCTCCTGCCTGTCCATATTGCTTTCCCCACGTGCACAGCCCTTTTGAGGTTTTTAATCTGCTCAAATGTGTTTATTGGTACTCACTGGGAGTCGACCCAGAGGGAGGTAAGTCTATATTACGTTCACCATAAGGTTCACACCTGCTTAAATGCATTTGTACCAAGCAATTATTCTTGTTGTTTCAGTGCATTACTGCCCATACCTACAAAGTTCCTTGCTTGTAAAGTTCAGCTTCTGATGGACATTATTTACTATTTGTACACTGCTTCGTTATACTCTAGAGGTCAGCTCAGCTACAGCTGTCACTGTAAAATAGTTTTAATAAATCTGCATGTGGGTGATGGTGCTTACTGTGGCTTCTTTATTTTGCCTACAGTGGAGGCCTGAGGGGTTATAGTGAGAATCGTGGTCCTGTGTGGTTCCTTATCTCATGTTCCTATATCACCTTCACCCCTAAACTCCTTTGGGTAGTTGTCACCTTTAATTGGCACTTAAAGATGGACTAAGTGGCTAGCCTTGCACTGACTAAAGGCCCAGATAACCTGAGGTGGGTGTATGCTAGTAGATTGGTGGGTCAAGCTACCATGCTTCTGTGTATTATTTGTTTACCAGGCCCATTGTTACATGTGTTTACCATGCAACTCATTTCCTGTTACTCCCTATTTTACCATATATGGCCTATACCATTACCAGAGGTTTTTACTTTGCTGCATAGTACCCAATATTCTCTGCATTAACTTGTATAGCCTGCTCCATTGCTAGAAGAGATTAACCGACCATGCCCATCAATTTATTGGCTCTGAGCTCACTCTCAGCCTATGGTCTTGATCTATGCCCTAGTCCACATCCTGAGCATGTGAAGCCTGGTATTGGGTCCTTCCTTTCTGGCCCATAGTGGGATTGTCCTTACTCAGGTGGAGATTAGCCATTGTGCAGCGGCACCTCTTGATAAAGAATTTATGATTACCTGTGAAGGAAGGATATATTGCTATCCTTTAACTGTAGTATAAACTACGAGGTACCTTCAATGCATTCTCCCTATGACTGCTCTTGGTTCACTTGATCTAAATAGTAGATTTGTAGGTCAAGCAAGTGCCTTAGTAGCTATTCTCTCCTCCTTCCACCATTGAGATAGTTTGTTGCAGAGGCCAGTACTACAACCCTCCATGGCATTCCTGTTAGAGGGAAAAGAGTGAAAATTTCCTTTAAATTGGAATATTTTCCACTTCTTTGTTTGGGTTTCTAAATGGCAGTAGCAGAGCTATCACTAAATACAACATCCCAATCCTGGAGGGAAGGTGATCTTGACCTTGATCCTCACAGAGTTCCTCCTCAAAGGAGTTTTTTTCTCCTCCATGCTGCAGATCATTATACTAGGTAGTTTAGTGATATTCTGTAGCATATAGGTAGGTTCCGGCTGTTGGATGGATATGGATGGTGGCCCTAGGAAAGCTCCTTTGCTGTCTTCAACATGAGCCATATTATTGGAAGTATCCTGCTAACTTGTGTATCTCATTTATGTTTCATTAAGCTACTTGTTGCTGTCAGTCTGCTTCATACCTCCTAGCCATTGGTCATGGCTACAATTGTTTTGGGGTTCCTTCCTATGGTATTTTAGCCATGAACCTTCCATGGCACTTGGGTGGAACCATTTTACAGGGTTCCTTGTTTTCAGTACTCCAGCAGGCTTGAACTTCCTACTGGAATAGAGAGTGCAAAAGGCCACAGCATTATTATACAGTTGCTCAAGGTAACATTATTCTGGCTGAGAAAGCCATTGAATTGAAAGGCTCTGTCTGCAGTTCAGTGGGTGAGCAACCAGCCACACCTATTTCCTGAACTATGTAAGCAGTTTCCTACTGTAGCCTCTATCTGAATCACTTTCCATTTGCCCCACCATCCTTCCCTCTTCCTCCAGCAACTCACCCTCTATACTCCCAGGGATTCCTTCCTAAGGTACCTTTAATGAAGGACCCTTCCTGTGGCACTCTAGGGGTGGAACACTCTTACAGGGTTCCTTGCTTTCAGTACCCCTACAGGGTGATAATTCCTACTGGAATAGAGTATGAATGGCCACAAACGTTGTTATACAGTTGCACAAACATAACTTTATTCTGGTTGAGAAACCATTGAATAAAATGAAAATGTAAAACCAATGGGACAACATTTCTCCTCATTCTGATCACACCATCTCTGACCTCTCTTTCCTGATTCTCAAAGGACACTTAAGAGATGAACAAGAAGGATGGGAGTACAAGGTCAGGCTTTTTCTTCTTAATACCTGTAATGATGAAATGATTGTGGACCTTAGTTTCATGACAAATTACACAATTTAAACTGCAACTGTGTTTTCTTCTCTCAAGTAAAGCACATGGACATGTCTTATATTTGTTATATATATTTCATGTATCTTTATATAATATAAATATGTTTATTAATGTTTGATGGTATCTGATGGTTGCTGTTTTCATACTTTTTGGATTCATACATACAGAAGTGCTGCTGTTCAGTGCTGAGTGCACACACACACACACACACACACACACACACACACACACACAATACTGTCTATTTTCAAGGCTACCACATCACATTCCATCCTGGGAGGAATTGATTTACACCCAATTAGGTTTTCAAAGCCTGTTTTCTTATCTCTGTTTTTAGTCTCTGTTTTACTTACAGTTACTGTCCTTATGTTTTATTTAGTTATTTATTGTTTCAGATTACAACCTTTGAGCTACAACCTCTTTTCTAAAGGTTCCACATTGCAGTGAGAACAAAACAACAAGTACAGTATATACAGTGTATGGATGAATCTAATAGATTTCTTTGACTGGTTGACCAAATTAGTAGACCAGGGAGGGGCAGTGGACATGGCCTACCTAGATTTCAGCAAGGCATTTGACACAGTCCCACACAAAAGATTAATAAACAAATTAGTCAGCCTGGGAGTGAGTCCCAGGGTGGTAGCTTGGGTAAAAAATTAGCTGGACAACAGGATACAGAGGGTAATAGTAAATGTAGTCCACTCTGAAGAAGGGGGGTTACTAGTGGGGTACTGCAGTGTAAAGTACTGGGTCCAATCCTTTTTAATGTCTTTATAAGTGACATTGCAGAGGTACTGGAAGGAAATGTATGCCTCTTTGCAGATGACACAAAGATCTACAACAGGGTTGATACACAAGAGGGGTGGAAAGGATGAGAAGGGACTTGGCAAGTTTGAGGAATGGTCAAAAGTATGGCAGCTTAGATTCAATGCAAAGAAGTGCAAAGCAATGCACCTGAGAAACAGAAACACAAGGGAAGAGTACACAATGGGGGTATTAGCAACAACAAAATGGAAAAGGACTGGGGGTAGTCATATCAGATGACCTAAAGGTAAGCAAGTAATGTGAGAAGGCAGTAAGGATGGCTGGGGGATACTGGGATGTATATGGAGAGGCATCACCAGTAGAAAAACAGGAAGTTGTTATCCCTCTATACAGACAGTTGGTGAGACCCCATCTGAGTACTGTGTGCAGTTCTGGAGAACCCATCTTGCAAGGATATAGACAGGATGGAGGCAGTCCAGAGGAGGGCAACTAAAATGGTGCAGCGTCTGCAACAGAAGCCATATGATGAGAGACTAAAGGAGCTTAATATACAGTATATACCCGTGAGGAAAGAAGGGAGAGGGGGGATATTTCATGTACCTCAAGTGAATCAACAAAGTCCAAGAGGGTAGCAGCTTTCAGAAAAAGAGATGTGCAAGAACAAGGGGAGACAATTTGAAGATATAGGGGACACAGCTCGAGGCAATGTGAGGAAGTATTTTTTTCACACAGAGAGTAGTGGATGCATGGAACAACCTTCCTGAGGAGGTGGTTGGCTCAAAAACAGTGGGGGAATTCAAGAATGCATGGGACAGACATAAGGCAATTCTGGTGGGGGGTAGGAAGAAGTAGGCTGTTAACTACTGTAGGATCTGCAGCTTATCCAATAGGTAGGGAAATGGGCAGACTTGAGGGCCATGTAGTCTTTAACTGCTGTAAAAGTCTATGTTTCTATGTTTGTATGGTTCAGGAACATATCAAGTTTCACATCAGAGTGTGAACAAACAAAAGGTAGAAATGAAATACAGTGGATGCTGCAAAATACAAATGGGAATAAATTGCATTGCAAGCACGAAGAGCATAACAGTAGCATGAGCAATATAACAGAAAAGCAAAATGACATTAAAAAATACGTGTTTGTAACGTGAAAATGTTATTATAGTACAGTCATTTTGATAATGACAATAAAGTGCAACGAATAGGTAATTAAGGCAACCAATAGTAAAGGGAAGAGATAACTGAGAATGAGGGAGGAGAGGATGTAGTAGAGGAGGGGTGGTGGGGGCAAAGAGCCACCTGAGAGTATTGAAAAGGATTAATAGTGGTGGAAGGAATAAAGTAGGTAAAGAGGTGAGGATAAGTACGGGTGGGTTAATGGATAAGCATGGAGGAGGTGGGTAGCAAAGAGGAAGGAGATATGATGAGAGAATTTGGACGTTTGATGTTGCAGCATAGGAAATGAGCAAGGAGGGAACTGGGGAAACAGGGAAGGAAACCAGTGGGGAGGAAACAGGGGATGGGAATGGGAAGGTTGTAGAGGAAGTGGTGGGAGAGTAGGTGAGGAAACATAGTTGTGGGTTGATAGGTGGGAGTAAGGGAGCTGGGTGGTGGGAAGATGTAAATTGAGAAATAGGGAATAGATATTGCTGAGGAAAGTGGGTGAAGTAGGGGTAGGGTGAGAGGAATAGGAAAGGAGGGAAAGGTGGTATGCTGGAGGGAAGATAAGAAATGGAAGAACAGGTGGGATTAAGGGAGGGAAGAGTGGAGGTGGAGAATAGGTACTGCTGGAGTACAGGGATAGTGGCAGGGGTAGGGTAAAGGGAGGAGGTTAGCAGAAAACTGATTAAGTGCAAATGTTAGTCAGGATGCTGTCAGGGTATAGAAGGAGAGAAGGGGGTCTAGTTGTAGGGAAGTAGAGGAGGGAGGAGGAGGAATACCGTTAGTCAAATGTGAACTGGGGGGATGCAAGAGGGTAGGAGAGGGCCAAGGTGGGGGTAGTGATATTCAGATGCAAAGCTTCATAACCATGGAGGAGAGTGAGGGAAGGAGAAGGGTAGAGATGCAGGAAGTTTAATTTCTCTGGTGAAGTCGGAATTTCTGCCCAGCAGAAAATTTCACAAAATTTCACATTTAAAAAAATATTCTGTTGGTGTGAAATACAGAATTTCACCTGCAAATTACAGAATTTTGACTGTGAATGGTGGAATTTTGTCTGCAAATGGCAGAATTTCACCATTCACAGCTGAAATTCCTCATTCTGTGGTTGAAATTTTGCTTTTCGCTAGCAGAATTTTTCCCTTCGTACTCATGAAATATTTTGCGAAAATGCTCAAATTTCATGAAATATTTAATGGAGCAAAATTTGTGGACTTTGCCCATCTCTAAGGAGGGGAAACCATGTTAGGGGGATTAATCTGAGTAGTCGCAACTCATCTGGTCATAAAAGTGCCGTTTGAGTTCTCTTTTGAATGGCCCAAACTTGGAGTTACTTAGGATGCTTTCCGGGAGCTCATTGAGCCAGTAATGGGCCTTGTAGGAGAAAGTTTTATGGCCATAGTTGTGGCTGAAATAGGATGTTTTGAAAATTACAATAAAGCCAAATAGTACAGGTAATTAAGGCAACCAATAGTAGAGAGAAGAGATAAGTGAGAAGGCGGAGGGATGGTGTAGTAGAGAAGGGGTGGTGGGGAAGAGCTGTCTGAAAGTGTTGAAAGGGATTGAGTGGTGGGAGTGAATAAAGCAAGGAAAGAGGTGAGGATAAGTATGGGGTAATGGATGAACATGGTTGTGGGTTGATAGGTGGCGGTAAATGGAGTTGGGTGGTGGGAGGATGTAAATTGAGAAATAGGGAATAGATACTTCTGGAGTAAAGTGGTGTGGCAGGAGAGTGAGAGGAATAGGGAATGGGGAAGGTGGTGTGCTGGAGGTAAGGTAAGTGAGTGAGAACAGGTGGAGCAGGGAAGGGAGCAGGAAATCGTACTGCTGGAGCAGAGGATAGTGGCAGGGGTAGGGTAAAGGAGGAGGAGAGCAGGAAGATAGAGTAAGTGCAAATGTTGGTGTCAGGAGGTCTAAAACCTCACTGTCAGGTTCTTGGCAATATTGGGAATGCAAGGAATCACAAACCGTTGCATAAGAGTAATAAACTTGTTTATTACTACCAAGGATAAATCACAGTTGCCCTAAGCAGTTCTCCACTAATATGAACCAGGAGACAATGCTAAGCGGTCCCTATACCCTCGAGGAGCTTTCTGTGTCTCTTGGGGTCTACGAAGCATAAGACTCAGTGTCTACATTACATAACTATGTTAACTACTATGGTTACTCAAAAGACAGAAACATTTCTAGTTACAGATATGAGCCCTATTGGCTAAATTAGAGGTGGATCCATGGTCCAAGATAACATTATACAATTTTGTAGTAGTCATCAGTTTGTAAAACAAAAGAGTACTTATACAGAGTCTTACATAACTCAGTGTAGTAGTACAAATCACCAAAAGGTGGCAATGCCAACCTATATATCATAATCATTCCAAGGACACAGATGTCCTAACATTTGTAAGTAAAAAACACACAGAAATACATAGAAAATATACACTTATTAGCAAGCAAGTGTATTACAATAATATGCATACATATTCTGACATCTACTCTTATACGGTAGATGCCCTTAGCCCTATATGTTAGTATATCACATACCTAAGCACTAGCTGTCTATGGTGTACCTCTAGGAGTACCCGATAAGGGTGCAGGGACCTCATGTAACATTCCTCCCTTGCTTCTCCAAGGGCAACACAGGTAAATCTAGGGAAATGTCAGGGAGCATGGGCTGTTTACAAACCCAACACCTGAGCCTTGTAAAGGAACTCCAGCTGCTCACAGTGTTGGCACAGTGTGCACTGTAGGCAGCATAGCATGATAATTAATATAAAGATAAAAATGCTTGTATAACAAAACCTTTAAAAGTAATCTCTAACCTAGTGTTAGTTAATGCATCATTCATAACACCATCATTAATTAAGGAAAGGATAGCTCATTAGCCTTGGTCATATTATTGCTGTGGATGAGGGGTGTCTTTCCTTTCTAGAAGTGATTTTAATGTAAATGACAGTGGATCTATGTGTACATTAAAATATGGTAAATATTCAGAAAGGGTGAGCAGATAATCTGGTTACCATAGCCCACACAGCGCAGTGGTTGATTTCCGCTTGCGGCGCTGACCCGGGTTCGGAACGGATCCAGGTCGCTCGGAGGGCCAGCCGGGGAGAAGGATTGAGCCCGAGGCAGCCTCCTCTCCGGGGAGGGTCCCACCAGTATCCGCACGATGAGGGCTCCAGCGGAGGCTGGAGAACTCACGCCACCGGCCTGTGGTCAGAGGGGCTAGTAGGCGGGGCGGATGCTATGTCATTGCATGCCCCCTCCCTCGAGGGTGGGGAACATAAGGGATAAAATCCTGCCTTGCGCTTCACATGACGCCTGCCCTGACTGCCCTGATTGGCCATCGTAGCTGTTCCCCCTAACCAGATACAGTTCTCTGGGCCGATAAAGGGGTCAGTACCACGGCCCCGCCTCTCTGGGGTGAAGCCAGGGATGACCTGGGGATTCGGCAATAGTCCGGTGGTCAGGGCTCCAGGGTCTGTGACCAGAGCAGACCAACGACGGAAGGGCAGGGGCATAAAAGAGGTAAAAATAAAAATCTGGGTTACCATCAAAGATGTCCACATCTATAAGGGGGACAGGGGTAATAATGGTATGTCCAATGACAGACTTTTGATGGGGGACAAAATAGAAATTGGGGAAATCAATAACACATGTCTCACTTCCGTATGTGTATGACTTATAGTTTGTGATGACGCAGTATTCCCCATCTGAATTGTACTGTGTTTTAACAGTAGGCACTCTCCATTTTTGCAACTGTACCGGGCAGGTGTAGGTGGTCCTGGAAATCCATGTTGATAGGCGATGAACCTCCTCACGATAAGATTGGTAAAGTTTATCTGGAGCCAATGTTGAGTCACAAAAGTCCACGACATTTGTGCGGATGTCATCGTCCATGGAAAATGACCTGTCAATGCTATTTGGAGAATAACCACATACAGGTTTAATAACATCAAATACATCATATCGACACAAGTAGATATACTGTTTCTTCGCACAGCAGTCTGTGTGTGGAGTGACCCAGGCGTCCATGAAAGGATGGAAGACCAAAAGAGGAGGCAGGTCTAGGCGTTCATCATCAAGGTGCCCGATAGAGTGGACGGTTGCAAGTTTGTCGAACAAAGCTGTGGTGGGATCAAAACATAGTAAAGAGACAGTAAAAGAGACAAACATAGTATCTCTGATGGCACATTTCTTAGAAGTAAAACAGGGACCAGTATTAGGTGCTTGGTCACAAAACCCAAATTCCTAGCTGTGGAAAGAGGAATAGTTAGAGATTGTTGCATACATAGCAATATAGCAGGGGTTTTATATTGTGGAAAATACCATTTGGAAATACGTCTGTCATATATGACATCAGGGATTATTCCAGATTCTAGATCACAGAAGAGATTGTTGATGGTAGTGATGATATAAGATCCATAGACTGAACACAAGATTTCTCTAGCAATGTATTGTTTATCTGCTTCTTTGTTATTCTGTGCAATAAGTAGTAATCTTGTCTTTAGAATCAGTAAATGCCTTAGCAATGTCATGCATATTGTAAACTGTGTATCTCTTCTTTACTAAGGCCATCCACACTATGCAATAATGGGGGTAGTATGTTATTCACCAAACCAATGTGAAATTTGGCTGAATGAGATTTGATAGCAGCAATGTCTGATTTATTCCAGATAGATAAAGCCGTACCAAAGAGACCTGAGACAGTGCCTATTGCACCAGTGACATCAGAACTGTCAACTTCACATGTATTACATTTATGACTTTGATCATCAGGATTGGGTTTTCTCCTGAAGTTGCCTCTATGCTCAGTGGAGTGGAACCTGGCAATAGGGTCCTGAGTACAAATTCAAAATGCTGCTAAACTATCAAGCAATAAAGTACTATAAAATGCTGAAGTGTTAGTATTATGACACATACTAAATTATTTCATGTTCCAGTAAGTAAGATTAAACAACACAGGTATAAGCATACATTGTAAAGTGTTAATCTGTGTACCAGGTAGGCAGTAGCTGTTAGGCCACTGTGGGACCAGGGTGACTTTTGACACTCAAAGTTGTTTGTCAGTAGGTGGTAATTAGAAAGGTACATGGCAGCAGAGGCCATGTTGTGTACATCACAAAATATTCGAGCAGAGTCCTTAGACAAAGAATTACAATACGAAGGATGAATTAAAGCAGTGATATATATAAACCAGAATGTCTAAGAGCAGTTTGTAGCAAGAACAGAGAACCATTTGGGGATAATAAAGCATTGGGCCAACCCTGGCAAGTTCCTTGAAAGTTTGGCCATGGGAGAATTTGTCCTTACGATGTGGTTTGTCACTCAATTTGAAGGGTAGATTTATCAGGAGCAACAACCGAGGCAGTGAGGCAAGCATCAGAACCTTCCTGACAGTAATCAAACCATCGGGTATTTGGATGGATACTCCCTCTGGAGCAGATGCTGAGGATCAAGGTGTGGTGGGATGTTCGTACCATGCCTTGGAAGCAGGGAAAACTCCTGAGATGAGGAAAATGGAACAAAATATCCATTTTATCAGTGTATCTGAAAAGCAAAATCAAACAGCAGGTTACTACTATTCTGCCCAATGGGGTGAGGAAAAGTAATTAGCTCTTTATACAGTTTCATTTGGTTTGCGTGTAAACCATTTGTCAGTCAGTTTATTGTTTTGCAACAGTCTAACTTGATAGACTGCCAGACTGAGCTTGTTGACAATGGGGTAGGGTCCTTCCCACTTATTAGAGAAGGAGTGCGAGGGATGTGCAAATTGGAGGACCATCACCTGATCTCCAACCTGCCAATCCACTTCTTGTGTGTGTTTGTCAGACTGTATTTTGGGCTGTTGCTGGGCTTTGCCCATGCAATTGGCAACATGCTGCGTATATGTGTATGAGGTCTTTTCTGAGTTCTTCCACATGCTAGTCTACAGACACAAGGTCTGGAGTGGGGGTATGCAGGTCAAACAACAGGTGTTTGGGTAATCTCATCTGTCTTCAGTCAACACCTCAAAGGGTGTCAGCTGGGTAGTGGCTGAGGTGTGCCCTTTATTGTCATAAGAGTAATAGGCAATAGGCAATCCCAGGTTTTGGGATTGTCCTCAATAAATTGGAAAGCATTTGCTTAATCTGTCTGTTGGCTCTTTCTACTTGACCTGAGGAGTGAGGGTGGTAGGGTATGGAACTTCTGCTGAACTCCAAGGAGTTCAAGGGATTCTTTCATCAACTCATCTGTAAAACTGGTTCCTTTGTCTGAGTTCACCTTAAGAGGTAGACCCACCTGGAGAAAATTTGTTCCACCAGGATTTTGGCAGTGGTTTTAGCAGTGCATGTTTTAGTGGGGAAAGCTTTGACCCACTTAGAGAAGAGATCAGTTACCACAAGAGAGTACTTATTATTTCTGCTGGTGTTTGTTAAGGGACCGATAAAATCAATCTGTATGGCATGCCAAGGGCCATAGTGTCTTTATGATAGGAGTCTAGCATTTCATTTGGTGGAATGGGGTTGTTTTGTGCAAACAAGACAGTTATCTATGTACTATTTGACATCTTTGGTGACACCAGGCACCAGGCGGTGGTCTTGAGCCTCTGGAGGGTATTTTCCACTCCCTGGTGCCCACCAGTGGGTGTATCATACACTTGGTGCAAGAATTTGGACCAAAGGTGTCTGGGGACCACACACAACTTGGTGGTGGAGTCATCTGGTTGATACCAGATGAGCTTGTCATCTGGTGACAAATGTAACTTACCTTCAGGCCTCCGGTAGGGGTTGTGTGTGGGAAGTTTTTCTTTGGTACTCTTGTCAAGGAATCTGAACACTTCTTTGAGCTCAATATCAACATGTTGGTCTGCTGAGAGGTCCAAGGGGGAAAAGGTTTCAGGTTTCTTCCTGACCGCTACAATGTGTATGGCCACATTGGTCTCTGGATGATCCATCATCCATGTGTCCCCCCTTCGGGCCCCTTCCTTGGCAAGGGTGTCTGCTGTGGCATTTAAGGCATAGTAGGGGTCATGTAGGGAATGAGCTTTGACTTTATGTACATAGAGTTTGTGTTCAAATCTTTGTACCATTGAATGTATGTATATTACCAGTTCTTTGTACTTCACTGGACTGCCATCAGAAGAAAGGAAGGAGTTCTTCTGCCAGAAAGGGAGACATTCTGTAAGAGAAAAACAAACCCAGTTAGATCTGTGAAAATGATGGTATCCTCAGTTACATGCTGGATGAACTCAAGGGCACAGGCCACCGCTGCCATCTCTGCATACTGTGATGATACTACACTGCAACATTTAGAGATTTTAACAGTATTACTATAGGGGTGGATTACTAAAATACCCATCACTGCAATTTGTTCTCCTTGGAAATAAGAAGTGAACCATCTGTAAAGACACGACACAAAGCAGTATTGTCAAGTATTTGTGGCATGGCAGGGATGAAGGACCTAGATCTGGAAGATCAGGTGGTTGCAGTACAGTCATGGGGTTTTCCTTGGAAAAGGAGTCCATGTGCCAGCATGGATGGAATTTAGTTGGTGGACATGTATGTCTCTATCCTGGAGAAGAAGTGACCAGTGTGCCAGCCTGGTGTTGAGACCGACCCATCCTTCACTCTGTCCAATAGCAGAAAGGTAGTTGATGTGTGGTTGGTATTACTAATCAGTGGAGAGTACCCAATGATAGAGAAGGTGCTTGACAGCCCAGTAGGTGGCTAGAAGATTCCTTTCACAAAGGCTGTACTTCTGTTCTACTGGTGTCAAGATCTGTGATGCATAAGCAATGGGTCTCAGAGTACCATGAGCCTTCTGGGCCAGCACTGCTGACATGGCAATGTCAGAGGTGGCACATTCCAGATGGAAGGGTATTGCTGGATTAGGGTTGACCAGGGCTGGAGCTGAGGCCAAGGCCTGTTTCAGTGACGTCACAGCCTGGGTATATATGGGACCCCAAGTCCATGAAATGTTCTTTTTCAGTAGCTCATACAGAGGAGCAGCCTTCTGAGCAAAGTCACAAATAAAATCTCTGGAATAATTTAGTGTACCTAGAAACCTTATAAGAGTTGCCACACTAATAGGCAATGGAAGGTCTTGGAATCCTTGTATCTTTTTCCAGGTAGTGCTACGGCCTTGGTCAGTAATTTTTAAGCCCAGAAAGAGTACCTCTTTCTGACATAGATGTGCTTTTGTTGGGTTACATTTGAGGCCTGCTCTCTGGATGAGAGTCAATAGTTCATCCAAGAGATCCAGGTGTTGTTCCTGCATGGCAGTTGCCAATAGCAGGTCATCAACATACTGCAAGAGATACTGGGGAGTAGAGAAACCCTCAAGGGTGTCCATCATGTGCAGATGGAACAGGGATGGGCTGTTATGGAATCCCTGTGGTAAGCAGGTCCATGTGTACTGTCTACCTGCAAAAGTGAAGGTGAACTTATATTGACTTTTGGAGGCCAATGGCAGTGACCAAAAACCATTGGAAATATCCAAGGCACTGAACCATTTTAGGTCAGGGGTCAAAAGTTGTAGCACATGAGGAGAGGATGCCACAGTTGGAGCACAACTGGGGGTAAAATGGTTCAGTTTCCTGTAGTCAATAGTAAGTGACCAGGCACCTGTGGGTTTCTTCATGGGCCAGACTTGGGAGTTGGCAGTAGAGACACATGTTCTGATTACCCCATGATTGAGAAGTGATTTTATTGTTTCTCGGAGAGAAGGCAAGGCCTCAGATGGAAAAGGGCATTGCCTTTGCTTTTCATGCACTGGGCCTGGCACTTCGATGACGGTGTGCATTCTGCCACAGTCATGCTTGTTAATAGCAAATGCTTCCAAATGCCTTTGCAAAATGAGTAGGAGCTTTGGAAAAAGCTCATGATTCTTGAACAAATCTATGACGTCATACTCCTTGTTGTTGGTGGATATTGTTGCCACAATGTGTGAATCAGGGGAAATGGGCAGACTAGGTGAGCCAAGCAGTCCTAAACTGCCATCAAAGTCTATGTTTCTATGTTTCTATGATCAGGATGGTGTGATACTGGCCCAGAATCTATATCAATAGCATGTAAGCTAGGTCTGCCACACAGCCATGTGGTGCAAGAAAGTCAATTCCAATGATACTAGGATGATCGTGCAATACCATTAGTTGGAATGTGTGTGAGGCCTTCAAGTGACTGAACTCTAAATAGAAAGTTAGAGAGCGGTATACAGGTAACCTAGTGCCATCTACTCCTGACATGTTGGTCCTCTGTCCGGTGGACCAAGGAGACGTATCTGGGTGGTCATCATGTAATACAGACACAGCTGCTCCTGTATCCAATAACACTGTAAGTAGGCGGCCCCCGACCTCGACCTCAGTGAAAGGCCTTCCATTTGTATCCAAGACCAGCTTGTTTACAATCCAGACTGGGGCCTGTAATTGTAAATCAGCATTAGAAGAGCATGGAGAGGTTGGGCCTGGCTCCTTTGAGCCACTTCATCATGCTGCACTGATGCTATATAGAGAGGTGCTTCTGGGTTCAGGCCTGTGTGGGCCTGAGGGCCTGGACTTCCGATGTCACCATGGCCCATTGAGGCTTGGGTTCCTGGTTGTATGGCTGCAAGGGACTGAGCAGGAACAGCATCCGCTACAGAATGCACTTGCCCCAGGAGCTCTCTAAACTTCTGATTTTCCTTAGCTATCTCCCTATACGAAGGGCCTGTTCTTTGCTGTTGTTGTTTACCCTTATTCTTATGATAGTTCTGGTTCCCACCCCATTGTTGCTGTTGCTGTTGTGGTTGTTGTTGTTGTGCCTGCTGGGGGTGTTGGTTGTCTGCACGGAGGGGCTGTTTCTGTTGGGTATGCCCCTCCAGCACGTAGTAAGCTCCATGGCAGCTACTTTCTTGGAACCGGAGTCCAGATCACAGATACAGAGTTGATAAACTCTCTCAGTTTTCCAAAGAATGTCAGCAAACCTTTCTGTGGAGGTTTAAGTGGTTGGCTTTACTTTTTCTCTTACTGCAGGGATCATGTTCCTAAGGAACAGGGTCTTAAATTCAATAAGGTCCACATCTGCAGCTTCTTGAGAAAGGTGTTTCCTGCTCTGTAGGCAATCCAAAGTATTTGGTGGTAAGTCACTGGACTTTCCTTTGCATTCTGTTTTACAGGGTATGCAAGCATCACTCCTACTACACCTGGGCTATGTGCAGAAATGAGTTCAGCTGCGACCTCATCAAAGGTGGCGTTACTGTCCTGGTGAATGGCATCGGGGAGTTTGGCCCACAAACCAGGATTGATGGTCTGGCATAGGATCTGGACCTGATATTCTGCAGTGAGACTAAGCATCTTACATTTGGCACGGACCTTTTCCAAGTGGCAGCTAAGGTTGTCAGATGGGCTCATACAACCGATACTGTTAGCTATCTGCTGAACAGAGTAGGCCATTTGTAGGGGGTTATTGGGCCAATCAGGCAGAGGTAGGTTGCCTCAATTGCCATCCAGGGCAGCCTGGGCTGCGGCCTTGGCTGCAGCACAAACTATGCCTTCCTGAGTGCCAGCCTCTTGTAAAACTGTCTAATCTGGGTTTAATGGCCTGTTTACTTCTCTCAGGAATAGGTACATTACCTATTACATTTTCAATCATCGTTTCTATCTCCTGCCTTTCTTCCACATTAATTATGGCTATCGGTGGTGCCGTTGGGACCAGGCTTGGGCCTGCTCCCTATCATGGGGCTATATTGGCATCTCCCATGATGTGCACCACAACGTCAATGGTGTATGACATGGTGTGGGTGGAGTGGGGTCCCATCATGTTGTGGATGGCTGGGAGGAGTCTCTGGGCCATAGTAAGGGTGTGACTGGGCATTGTACTGTCATCTCCCTTACATACATCATCTGAGACCTCCTCTTCAGATGACGTATGTAAGGTGGGGGCTATGCCTCCCATCACCTTAACATGTCCAGCCTGAACCTCCCGCTGATGGCACAGTTTCACCATCTTGGATTCACATTTTGCATGACTCACATTTGCAAGATCCATATCAACCTCATCTTGCATTTGTTTCTGCAACACTCTCTACACGGCGCTCAATTCGCGATTGTCCCTAGTAGCCACTTCTAAATTATTACGTACCTGGTTTATCTCATCTTGTAGCTCTCCCATCTCCTCACTCAACTGTTCATTTGCTCTACTTAACAAGTCATTCATATTCAAAGCCTGTCACTTATTCTGTCTCAAACTTTCATGGTCCTGCTTCAACATACAAATTTCTTGCTCACCAGCCTGTGCTGAGTAATTCAAAAGTGAATCATTTTCATTACACAGTGTTTGGAGTTCAGACTCCAAATTCTGCTGCAGTCTAACACATTCTATTTCCTGCAAACCCATCTCTTGCTTAAGAGATGTAATCTGCAGATCAAGAGTTTGAAACCTCACTTTGGAAGCTTCCAGAGCAGCATAGAGAGCCATGATCAACAGCCCTTTGGCATGTCACTTATTAGCTGGTTGTCTCATTTCAGAATACTGGGTTGAGATCCTCAGTATCGGGTTTTCAGATTGACAAGCATCCCACGTGAAGTCAGCCCATCCTCCATGGGAGGCAAGGAAGTTAGAGACATTGAGCCTCAATTCTGCAGAGATATTTGATACGGTGGCCGTTGTGTGGGAGGGAACGAAAAATCAAACTATGAAAAAGGTGCTGTGCTATGTATCGATCCACAGCAGGAGCACTTTACACACAGTCAGGCTACTGTATCCTTTGTAGGCTTGCAATTCAAAGCTGCTGTGGAGTGGGTCAAGTCGGCATCACCCTAACCCAAGAAAAAGCAGCCAGACTTTGCAAGTGACTACAAAGTGGTCTGAAAATGGGAGAGGTGTCATGGAAATGCACACCTACAGTCCCCGTAGGGAAGGGGAAAAGTTTTAAGCAACAAGTGAAAGCTTACAAACACCAAATATTGCCTGCAAGTGGTTGCCAATTGTCAGGAGGTCTAAAACCTCACTCTCAGGTTCTTGGCAAGATTGGGAATGCAAGGAATCACAAACACATTGCGTAAGAGTAATAAACTTGTTTATTACTACCAAAGGATAAATCACAGTTGCCCTAAGCAGTTCTTACCAATATGAACTGGGAGCCAATGCTAAGTGTTCCCTATTCCTTGAGGTTTTTCCGTGTCTCTTGGGGTCTCTGAGGTATAAGACTCGGTGTCTCACATTATATACCTATGATAATTACTATGGGTTACTGTAAGATAGAAACATTTCTAGTTACAGAGATGAGCCCAATTGGCTAAATTAGAGGTGGCTCCATGGTTCAAGATAACATTATACAATTTTGTAGTAGTCATCAGTTTGTCAAACAAAAGAGTACTTAAACAGAGTCTTACATAACTCAGTGTAGTAGTACAAATCACCAAAAGGTAACAATGCCGACTTATATATCCTAATCATTCCAAGGACACATATGTCCTAACATTTGTAAGTAAGAAATACACAAAAATATATAGAAAATATATATGTATTAGCAAGCAAAGTGTATTACAATAATATGCATACAAATCCTGACATCTACTCTTATACGGTAGATGCCCTTAACCCTATATGTTAGTACAACATACACCTAAGCACTATCTGTCTACGGTGTACCTCTAGGGGTACCAATAAGGGTACAGGGACCTCATGTAACATTGGCCAGGATGCTGTCAGGGTATGGGGGGAGAGGAAGAGGATCTAGGTGTAGAGAAGTAGAGGGAGGGAATGCCATTAGTCGAATGTGAACTGGGGGGGACAGCAAGAGGGCTGGGAGTGGGCCAAGTTGGGGGCAAGATGATATTCATATGCAAAGCTTCATAACCATGGAGGAGAGCGAGGGAAGGA
Organism: Neoceratodus forsteri; assembly: GCA_016271365.2. Classification (NCBI taxonomy): domain Eukaryota; kingdom Metazoa; phylum Chordata; order Ceratodontiformes; family Ceratodontidae; genus Neoceratodus; species Neoceratodus forsteri. The sequence continues at coordinate 663,413,251 of JADMNL010000022.1, forward strand.
GGAGGGGTAGAGATGCAGGAAAGTTTAATTTTGACAGAGAAGTCCGGCAAGTCGGGAATTGTGCCCTGCGGAATATTTAGCAAAATGTCTGCATTTTGCGAAATATTCCGTGGATGTGAAATGTGGAATTTTGCTCGCAAAATGCAGATTTTCACCTGTGAATGGTGGAATTTTGCCTGGGAGTGGCAAAATTTCACCATTCACAGGTGCAATTCCTCATTTTGCAGGTGAAATTTTGCATTTCATTGGTGGAATTTCACACTTTGTACCCAAGGAATATTTCGAGAAATGCTCAAATTTCACAAAATATTTCATGGAGCAAATTTACGGACTTTGCCCATCTGTAAGGAGGAGAAACCATTTTGGAGGAGTTAATCCAAGCAGTCACAACTCACTTGGTCATAAAGGTGCTGTTTGAGTTCTCTTTTGAACATTTCAAGCTTGGAGTTACTTAGGATGCTTTCCGGGAGCTCGTTGAACCAGTGAGGGGCCTTGTAGGAGAAAGTTCTATGGGCCATAGTAGTGCACTGAAATGGGATGTGCAGTGTGTTCTTTGACCTGTTTCTGGCTCGATGGGCATTGTGTGCTAGTTGGAGTAACCTCTGGATGGAATTTGGGATCAGTCCTAGAAGGGCTTTTTTCCCAAGGAGGCAGACCTGGTATTGAATTCTGCCTTCTAGATTTATTTTTTTTTTTTTTATTTTTTTATTTTTTATTTTTTTTAAACATTTGTTAACCAGGTAAGTACAATGAGCCAAAGGCCCGTTTTCATGTTCGACCCGGTGACTGAATACAGTCAAGATGTTACAGTACACAAAATATCACAAACAACACTTAACAACATAACATAAGATAAAATAATATAAAAGAAAAACAATTAAAAACAACAACAGTGTAATTTACCAAGAAAATAATTTCTTAATCAAATTTTAAAAGTTTGATGACAAACATTTTCATATAAAGCAATAGGAAGCTCATTCCAATTTTTAGCAGCAGAGTAAGTAAAAGAACTATCCCCCATTTTAGTCTTAGTATTACGAACATTTAACTTAATTTGTTGATCTGAATGAAGTTCCCGAGAATTTATCTTAATATGAAGAAGTGAATATAGTCTAGAATCAATCCCCTGACAAAGAATTTTATGAGTTAATAAACATAGGCTATATAAAGAACTCATCCCAGGAGGAAGCCATGAAGATAACCTATACAGCTCACAATGGTGAGTATAATAAGGAAAATTAAAAGTAAATCTGCAAATACCATGGAACACATTTGTAAGAAGTGACAAATCTCTACTTAACAAATTAGTAAAGAGAAATGAATTATAATTTAATTGAGGTAGTAGAACACCTTCAGCTATTGCATGTTTGCTGATAAAGTCAACAAAGATTTAAACCTAAATAAAACCCCAAGTCTCTGATTTATCTGACGAGAAATATATTTTACATGATCAGAGAATTTCAAATGTTGATCCAAAATGACACCAAGATATTTGAACAATTTAACCTGCTCCAGCTCAATTCCCATTGGATCATGAACAGACAAATTCTGAGATTTTCTCAATCTAATCTGAGATCCAAAAAGCATACACTTTGTTTTTGTATTATTTAATGCTAAACAATTCCCTTTTAACCACCCACATAGAATAACAAAGTCTTTATTTAAAGACTGATTTATTAGTTCAACAGAAGTTGAACTTTTATACAAAATAATATCATCTGCGTAAATCAAACAATGCGTATCATTCAATAAAAATGGAATAACATCTACAAATACCGTAAACAACAAAGGGCCCAAAACGGACCCCTGTGGCACCCCTGTAACAAAATTTTGCTATTTGAAAAAACTCCATTTAATCCTACCTTAAGTAAACGTCCAGACAAATAACTACGAAACCAATCAACAGCAAACTCTGTCATACCATAACTTCGAAGTGTCCCAATCAACAAAGAATGATCCACTAAATCAAAGGCCTTGGACAGGTCCACAAACACAGCACCAGTGAGCAAACCTTCATCCATAGCAACACTGGTGTGGTTTGTGAACCTGGCCAAGGCCGTACCAGTCCCATGATACTTACGAAACCCATGCTGATCATGTGTCCTAAGACCATTATCCTGTAAATAAGCAGTAAACTGTTCACTTACTAATCTCTCAAAAATTTTGCCTAGGGGTGGCAAAAGTGAAATAGGATGATAATTATCCATATCAATTCTATCACCTGTTTTATAAATAGGCTTAATTAATGTTTGTTTCATGCATCCGAAAGCACCCAGTAAGCAAAGACAGATTATAGATAAAGTAAGTGGATAAGTAATATGCTCAAAATCAATTTCAGAAACCTAGAATCAAGTTCACATACACTAGAACAAATGGGCATATATTTCAGGAGATAGTAAACTCGAGATGGTTCAATAAATGTGAAGGAAAAAGAACAAGATTTAGAAACATCATAGGATTTTTCAACATTAGATGAATCATTAACAAACGTCTGAGTGTACCTAGACAAATCCAAAAATGTATCCAAAAAAGAATCACAAATAACCTTCACATCAGAAACCATCTGACCATCCTTTTTAAAAACCCCAGAAAATTCTTCCCTTGATGGATTAATTAAAGAATTTATAGAAGACCAAAACCTTTTTGAATTATTTAAAGTAGAGATTTGTAAGTTCTTAAAATAACTAGATTTACATTGCCTAATTTTTATTTTACATTCATTTCTAAGCTTCCTATAGCTATTAAAATCACTCATTAATTTGGTCACCTTAAACAATTTCCAAGCAACATTTCTCAATTTAATTAAATGTAACAAAGAAGCAGTAATCCACTTATTTTGAATGCCTCTCACTCTCCTAATTACTCTAGGAAAATGTTTATTCTGTAGCCCCAAAAGAGTAGTTGTAAAATAATCAACAGTGATATTAACATCAGGAATTGCATCCAGATAAGACCAATCAATACTTTGCAGATCAACAAGAGCCATTTATTATGGGTGTAGAGATCACAGGTATGTGTGAGTGCATCAGCACCTAGTACTAGCTTACAAGCCTTATTTAGTGCTATTTTTATTCATTTGAGTGCTGAGTTCATTGCTGCACTATACACAATAAGGCCGTAGTCGACAATAGACAGTATAGAACATTAGAGAGTACTGCTAGGATGAGGTCCTCGTTTGTTAGATAGGAGTGGTGTCTGTAAAGTAGGCCTAATCTTGTGTTTACTGTTTTTACAATTAGGTCAATGTGTTGAGTGTAGGAGAGGGAGCTATCTAGAGTGGCTCACTCAGATATTTAAAGGTGTTTACTTAATCTAACGATTCAAGCATACTGTTTTTGATAGTCAGACTGCTATATTGTTTCTTGCTCTGGTGGGTGTAGAACAGCATGGTTTTAGTTTTTTATAGCTTAATAGGAGTTTATTTTGGGTGAACCACTCCTCAACCCTGGAAAAACTCTCTTGTAATGTACAGTATTTGTTAAGATGTCTAAATGGGGGCTACTTGCAAGATGACAGTGTCATCGGCGTAGACGAGAAGAAGATTGGATTGGCAGGTCACAGGGAGGGTGCTGAGAAATAGACTAAACAATAGTATCAACAGAACTGTCACCTCCAAGTGTAAAAGTTTTTTTTTGTTAGATTATCAGTTCTACTCTTTGTACTTAAAGTGATTTCTTTGCATAACTGCTTTTTTTCTGGTGAATAACTCTGTATAGTTTGAGAGGTTGAAACATTCTCTGAATCTCTTGTTGATCCAATAAGAGGTATCGAATCACCCATTGTGTTCATCTTTTGGTAGTGACTCAGGCAGAGGACAAGAAGCAACATGATTTGGTGGAGCTTTGGACAGGGATACAGATTGTGATTATATACCTGATACAAGTAATAGCACTAGAAGCAGCAGTTGTTGGAGGAGGAGGAGGTGGAACAGGTGGTTTGACTTGAGGAAGGCACATATAAGAGATCAAAAAGGACCAAAACTGGTGGTAAAACAAAGACAAAAAGGCCACAAAACAAGTGAAAGACAACAACAAACACCTGAAACGACAGCAGAAAAATAAGACATAGGCAGAACTGGTGGCCCAGGACAAATGGTACAGAAAGAAGATCCATTCCCTGACCATGAATAACTAGTGGGGGAAAAGGAGAGTGATGATGTTGAAGCAGTCCTCAGCAGCCTGGCTATTAAGCAACATCCGAGAGTATCAGGAGGAAAGACAAAACCAAAAACATCAGTGGTGTGGGATTTCATTTGAGTGGACAAAGAATCACAGACACATGTAGTGTGTCTTTTATGTAAAGACAAGCTAAGTTGGGGCAAGGAGGGAACAGAGCTGGGAACATCTACCATGAAAAGGCATTTGCTGAAGTCCCACAGATCTCAGTATGAGATGGCACGCCAGTGCACAGCATCAATAACAGCACCACCAGGCAGTAAAGCTGATGATGATAATGATGATGGCCAGGTGGAGAAGAACATTAGGAGACTAGGCAGAGAGGAAGAGGAATTAAGTATTTTGAGTGGTAGCTAATGCACAACTCAAACATCTTCTACTCATCAGTTCTTTAGCCAATTGAGTCCCACACCTCCAAGGGGCAACAAATCTCCAACCACTTACACCCTCAGGGGTGGAAAAAATAGGAGACTCAACCAACTGCCATGTCTAGGAAAAAAAAGCATTCAACTCCCACTGGTTCAGTCACTGGATATGGACCAGAAACATAAAGCCAACAGACCAGAAGTAAAAAGCCTTACAAGAATAATCGTGGAAATGCTAGCCACTGACTTCTGCCATTCTTCTTTGTGAGCAACAAAGGTGTTCTATCACTAATGCAAGTTGTGGTGCCAAGGTATCAAGGGACCAGCTATACCTTCTTTTCCATGCAGGCATCACTGTTCGTCGACAGCAACTCTGCTGACATCCCCTACAGCGATGGCACAATGCCAACATGTGGTATTGTGCCATCCAGAAACTAAGTGTTTTTTGTGAGGGGCTGCTCTCCCCACACCATCTGCAATTATATATTACCAAGTCCAGATAGGAGTTGTTTCGGGAAGGGGCAGAACACAGGGAGGCGCCACATCAGTAAAACCCAGACCATTACAGCAACTTTCGTTGTAAAGGTCTTTTTTCAGGTTTCACTGTTGTGGTGTTGCTGTGCAGTGTGCCACTGCTTTTCTACAGTGGCTGTTCCTGATTTGTATCAGAGTGTCTACAGGACTGTGCCACATGTCCTGAAAACATAATTCTTCCAGCAATTTACATCACCACTGACATGTGGACCAGCGGTCAGACCACTGATCACATGTCAGTGACTGCCCATTGGGTCAGTTTCCTCTTCTTTCCCTCCCTTTCTCATCCTTCTCTAGGTTAAGTGCCAGCAGCAGCAGTAGCCATAGCTGCAAGTCCTCAGGATGACCCAACTTCTGCATGCAGGCAGCTTTATATATTGCCGGCTTTTACAATGACCATAATGCTGAAAACTTGTGACAATTCTTTCAACAGAATTTTGATGACTGGCTGACACCACACTCTTTAACACCAGGGGCCGGATTTTCAGATGGTGGCAGAGGGATTGCATTAAGCCCTGCATCACATAATTTTGAATCTCGTTGTGCACCAAACCTCTTTGCTGCAACTGCACCCGATTTTAGTAGATTGGGCGTAGTTATGACATTTTTCCCTCTTTACAGCAGCTTGCACCAAATATTTGGCACAAGCCTCATGAAAAGGGTACCTGGGATTGACACAAGCTAGACAAGCAGGCCGGATTTTCAAATGGTGGTGCAGTGCCTGCATCAGTCCCTGCACCAAAACACTTTGAATCTGGCAGTGTGCAAAGCCCCCTTGCAGCATCTGCACCCAATTTCAGTACATTGGGTGCAGTTACAACACTTTCCCCACTTTATGGCAGCTTGCACCAAATATTTGGTGCAAGCCCCATGAAAAGGGTACCTAGGGATTGAAGCAAACTAAACCAGCAAAACGCTGGTCTAACTTTCAGGAACTGGCACACAGGATAGAAAATCCCAATTGCCTGCTGGGTGAATGCCACAAGCTCTGTGCGCCCTATGCACGGTGCACCTGGGGCTTGTGGCATTCACAAGCAGTAGAAAATCCAGTCTCCAGTCTAAATTGTGACAATTGGTGCACGGGATAGAAAATCCTGATTTCTGATTGGGTGAATACCACAAGCTCTATGCACCACATCTACAGTGCACCCGAGGCTTGAGACATTCGCAAGCATTAGAAAATCCAGCCCCAGGTTTTTTTGGTATCAGATAATGCAAAGAAAATTGTAAAAGCAGTTGGAGACAGAGATTATACACATATTCCATGTTTTACTCACCGTATAAATCTGGTAGTTCAGCTATTTCTAGATGAGGAAGGCATCACTGTGCAGGCATGTGCAGGTCTGGCCAAAAAAGTCTGTGGTAATTTTATCCATTCTGTAAAGGCACAGAAATGGCTATGAAGCATTCAGCTGCAGAACCACCTTAATCTGTATCACTTGAAACATGATCTGGCAATAAGATGGAATTCCACCTGTTAAATGATGGAACAGCTGCTAGAACAACAGAAGGCTTTCCATCAGTATGTTTTTGAGCTCGATATTGGCAAGTGAGAGGAAAACGTCAGCCCATGTCAGTGGTGCCTGATGGAGACCCTCTGCACTGTGCTGAAGTACTTTAAGGAGGCCACAAGGGTGGTAAGTGGTGATGCAGCTGGTCTAAGCCAGATACTCCTCCTCACTGCCTCATAAGAAGAAGAAGAAGAAGAATCAGTATTTATATAGTGCTTTTCATACACAGTGTATCCCAAAGCACTTTACAAGCAATGCTAGACTGGTAGTGAAGTGACTGAATGTGTAGTGGCAGCCATATCGCACATCATCATCCACACACAGCCTGGATAATTGCATGAAGCAGTTAATGGGAAGGAGAATGTTGGCCAGGCCAGGACATCAGGAATGTCCCCTACTCTTTACAAAGAGTGCACAGGGTTCTTTTACTTTCCCCTGGACATGCACCAGGACAACACCAGGATGGGTAGAAGGGACCTCGGTTTAACATCTCATCTGAAGGATTGCACACCCCAGCAGTACAGCACCCCACTAATGCTGCACTCGGATGCCAGCAATTTTTTAGGTGCAGGTCCAATCCCAGTGTGGGACGAGAGCCCACAACCTTTTGGTCCAGAGGCGGATGTGCTACCAAAGAGCCATGCTGACACCTTAACCTGCAACTTCTTTGTATGAAAACTCAGTATGAGGGAAAGGAGGATACCATGACTCTCAATCTAGAAGAAAGGATAAGATCAGTTCTGGAATAGCACACGCATTTCAAAAATGTGTACTGATAACCACAACATCGTGGCATTGTGGCCACTCTCTTGGACCCTCGATTTAAAGACACATTTTGAGGCATTCTTTGATGATTAAGAATGTGGTAAGGATCAGCGCTCTTTTAAAGCCTGGCTTATCCATCTGGTCTCTGTATGTATGGCACTAAAGAAGATCAGCAACACAAACAGAACAGAAGAGCAACGCTCATCATCATCTCTTGCAACTGCAATGACAGGCCAGGTGTAGGAGAAGCAGGAAGGAGGATCCCAATGTGTTACAACTGCAACTACTGAACATCGCAGGAGTCATTATTTTTATCTCCAATTCAACGTACTACTACTGCTTTTGCTGCTTCTACTGCAACCCCCAGAAAGACAGCCACCAATGACAAAACATTGTGGAAACAACAGTCTGGCTATGGCTTGATGAAAAAGCATGGCAAGTCACTTTGTGACACAGTGGTGCCTGAGATGCCAGCAACTAAAACGCTGCAGGATTATCTGGATGAGAATGTGCAACTAGCAGAACGAGATGAGCCTCTACTATACTGGTGCTAAATAAAGACCATTTGACCCGCTTTGACACAGGTAGCTGTTGAACACCTCAGCTGCCCACCTACAACCTCATACCCATAGGGAATTTTCAGTGCTGCAGGCAATATTGTCACCTATAGGAGAACATGCCCTTTGACCCAAAATGTAGAGATGCTCAGTTTTTAAAAAATGAACCTGGTCATTTTTCCAAAGCCATGGTTTATGGACAATGAATCTTCTACACTTCCAGCCATGCTAAATACAGAGGAGCATTATGAGGTGGATGGGAGGGCTTCTGTACTGATTATTTATTTGTTTTTTTAACCAGTAGCCTACACACACTTTGTTGGATGCTGCATTGTTATCGTCACTGAGTCTTCTTTAGATTATCTGTGAATTTGTGGCAGGTCTACACAGGCCAAATACATAATTTTCGGGGCAATGTTCCCCATGAAATCGATGTGTATGATACTTATCCTTGGCATAATGGGAAGCCTTGTCTATGTGTGGTACTGTCCCAATGGGTACAGAATTTTTGGAACCAGCAGTCCACACTGTGGGATGCTGCACTGCAGTCTTCACTAAGCCTTCTTCAGATTAATGATTTGTGGATAAAAGGCAGGTCAGCACAGGCCAAATGAATAATTTTTGGGAGAACATTGCCCATGAAACCAGTATGTGCAACACCTATCCACAGCGTAACAGGAAGCCTTGTCCATGTGTGGCACTGTCCTGATGGGCACATAAATTTGGGAACCAGTAGCCCACACTGTGAGATGCTGCACCATTGTCGTGACTCAGTCTTCTTCAGATTAATGTTTTGTGAATTTGTGGAAGCTCTACATGGCCACATGAATAATTTTTTGGACAAAATTGCCCAAGAAACCAGTGTGTACAGCACCTATCCATGGCATAACTGGAAGCCGTGTCCATGTGTGGTACTGTAGAAAGTGACAGGGTGGGGAAAGGGGTGATAGATAGATGCTTTATTTATAAAGCACTACAGAGATTTGGAGTGCTGTACATTAAAACAAATCAATACAATAATAATAATAAAACTTCAGATTCAGATTCCACATCAGCAAGAAATAGAAGCATTCTTAAAATGCATCCATTATCTATAATTAAAATACAGCACCCAATATAACTAATTATGGGTAGAATGCCTGTTGAAAAAGGAGCATTTCAAGAACTGTTTTAAAGGCTTCTACTGAGGGTGCCTCCCATAAATACTTAGGTAGTGAGTTCCACAGGGTAGGTGCTGCAACTGAAAATACACAGTCCCCTAAATGCCACAACCCAGCCCTGGGAACCCCTAGGAGGTCACCCTCAGCAGAATGGAGAGCCCAGGTCAGCTGATGGGGCACCAGGAGATCTTGCAGATACACTGGTCCCCGGACATGCAGGGCCTTGTAGGTAAGGAGCCTTACCTTGAAGACAATCCTCCACCTGACTGGCAGCCTGTGCAGCTCACAGAGAAGAGGAGTAATATATTTGTTTCGTTTTACCCCCGATAATAAACTTGCAGTCACATTCTGCACCAGCTACAGTCAGTGAAGGTTGCCTCCAGATAGCCCTACTTATGGGGCATTGCAGTAGTCCAACCTATACGTGACAAATGCATGTATCAGCATGGGCAGGTCTTTTGATGGAATCAGGGCCCAGATCTGAGCAATGTTCTTCAGATGATAATATCCACTTTTGACAACGGCCAACATCTGAGCACCAAGTGTCAGACTGTCATCTAGGATCACACCCAGATCCTTCACCTGAGTAGATGGGATAAGAGGAATCCCCACCAGCACTAAGCCATGGGGGTCACCTCAATCACACCCCCAACCACGATGACCTGGATCTACCACTAGCACCTCAAACTTGTCTGGGTTATGTCCAAGCCAGTTTTGAGACATTCTGCTCTGGATTTCCTCTAGGCAGCTGTTAACTACGGAAGATGCTACCTGGTTATCAGGTGCGCAGGAAAGGTACAGCTGGGTATCATCTGCATAACAGTGAAAACCCAGCCCATACTGCCTGATAATGTCTCCTCATAGCAGTATATACACTGTGAACAAGAGTGACAAGACTGAACCCTGTGGCACACCGCAAGACAGAGGCTTTGGGCTAGATGTGGCAAGCCCCATCATCACCCTCTGCACCCTGCCTGTCAAGTATGATCTGAACCAGTCGAACCTTTCCTGACAGGCCACACCAGTACCCCAGGTGATTGAGTAGCACCTTGTGATCCACAGTGTCAAATGCTGCTGACAGGTCCAGGAGAACTAAGATGGTATGCCCTATCCTGTCCCTTGCCATCAGGAGATCATTAAGCACCTTTACCAGGGCAGTCTCCATACTATGCCCAGCCCAGAACACAGACTGGAATATCTTTTAAGTGGAAGAGGAGGCAAGATGTTTCTCAAGCTGAATGGCTATCACTTTCTCAATAACCTTCCCTGAAAATGGGAGGTTTGAGACTCGCCTGTAGTTACCGAGACACCCCTGGTCCATTGATGGGTGGCTGTCAGACTAGGCCTAACCACCTGGGAAGGCTCTAGAGTTATTTCTTTAATGTTTTGCCTGAGGGTCAAAGTGATTCAGAATGACCTAAAAGTTTCACTATACTGAATCGAAGGAAAAAGTGCCAAATTACAACGCATTCACCAGTGAATGCATGAATCCCTGCTAAGCCTCCCAAATACTGCCTGATTTAAAAGATCACTGTACTCAGCCCTCTCTTCCAGTTCCAATTGCTCCTGCTTCCAATAATCTATGAATTTGCATGACTTGTGCTGAAATTCCACACTGTTTTTTTTCTACTGTATACAGTAGTTTAAATTAATCTTTATAGCTAACACCTGCTGCATCTGTCTTGACTATATTTCACTGTAACTGATGAAGATACTTGCATAGAAATATAGAAGTTGATGGCAGATAAGGACCACAAGGCCCATCCAGTCTGCCCATTTTTTCTACCTTATGAATGTGCCATAGGCCTTTACTCTGTCAATGGCCGACCTATTCATACTCATCTGCATTGCTCCTTGATGCCTATCCCATGCCTGTTTGAAGCCCTGCATTGTATTCATATCCATCACTTCCTGAGGTAGGCCATTCCATGCATCCACCACCCTTTCTGTGAAAAAGTACTTCCTCACATTACCCCTTAATCGGCCTTCCTCTAATCTCATGCTGTGTCCTTTTGCTCTGCTATTTTTTTCTTTTATTGAAACATGTTAGCCTCTTTCTCCTTGTTAATGCCCTTAAAGTGTTTGTATGTAACAGCATTTGATGTGGATGGAAACTTTGTAAATGAGCACCTGTGCTCAGAGGCACTCTGCAGATAAATAAATAAATAAATAAATATACTAATTCAACAGCAGCTCATTCATAGTGTACATCATACACAGAGGTATGGGCAACATCCATGTTGAGAGGCACCACAATCTCAAATCCTCACCCCACATCCAACTCATACCTTAAGGTTCACTTGTTCTGGTCTAGTGGTGCTTGCTGCTGAGGCAGTGTTATTCTACAGAGGAGACCAGGAGTCAATCCTCTGTGCCAACTTCTGGTCTGGAGCATGATGTGAAGAAATCTGCTGTACTATGGGTGTGTGATGAGCATCCGGCTTCCTGAGTATTATCTGTAGATGGAAAGTCAGACTGCCTTGATGCTGTGGATGACCATGTAGCATCAGTAGCTCCCTGTCTACAGACTATTAGTGTGGCTGCTCACTAGGCAGCATAATGGGGAGATGGGGGGACTTAACAGAAAAATCTTTAGGAGCAACATGACAGCTGCTGTGTCTGGGCCCCACTCTTCCACTGCCAGCCAATCCAACTCCACAGAGATTGGCTCCCACTGTCATCACAAGACTGAGGGGTATGTTACCTGGCTGAGTTCAAGTCCCACTGCAAGGTGTAATCTCAGGGGTTAGCCTGAGGAGTAACTGCTGGGGAAGTAGGAATGGGGCTCAGTCCGACTGGTAGATAGGGAGAACCATGCAGAGAGGGTAAACAATAAATTAAATAAAAAGTCTCGCTTGTGAGGCTTGAAAGATTTTCAGTCCAGTGTCAGTCTTTCCTGCTGGTAGCACCCTAATGACTGTTACACCATCATGTTTTCCTCTGCCATTTAGTGGAATCACCCTCTTAAGCCCCACTTCTTTACTGATGTCAGTAATTACACTGGTTCCTCAGTGATCTTAGTCTCCGGTGAACCTCTCTGAGCCTGTCACATACCTTTGCCACCCTGAAGAACCGTTTTTAATAATTCTAGAGGGGTGGTGCATGATGCTCAAGAATATGACCAGGGCATGTGGGGTCTGACTTGCTTCTTTGCTATCACATTACATGATTTGCATGCTGGCCCTCACTTTCCCCTTGCAACCCCATTGTACAGATCAAAATGGGGCATAAACCAGGACAATAGTAAAATGTCGTTATTCTGACTACTTTGTGCCACTTAATTGTAGCTGTGTGGAACCCCATGAATTTAAAAGTTCAGAACCATACATAATTTTACCACTGTGATTTAAAACTCTGGCAAAACTAATACATTTTTCCAGGCTATTGATTCTTACAGTGTTGTAGGCTTCAATAATTTTTTCTGGCGTGGCATCCTTCATTTTGGTTAACATTTTGTTCAGTAACAGGGACCTTGGTTTGACTTTAAATGGAATGAGCAATGGAGTGTTTTAAAGCAGGAATAATACTCCTTTTAGAAGAACAGATGGTTACACGGTGCCAGAGATATTATTTGATGTTCTGCACAGAGGCAATGCACAGCATTATCATGCGCTGAATGAATGCTGATTATAGGGGGCTTCATTAGTATGGATCCTAAAACAACTTGATTGGCTTCTGTGGCTGCCTCCCTGTAGTTTCTAGACACACCACTGTGGAAGAAAATCAGATAGTGCTAAAACCTGTACTAATGAAATTGCCAAAACTGCTTCAAAAAAGACAGGACACAAATATATAGAAGTATGTGCTTCCCTCTGGGGGTATGCTTAGTCTACTATTTCAAGATTAAACAAAATGACAGTATAAGCTCCAGAGGAACATACATAAGGATGTCTGTTAGGAGATGTTCAATTAAGATATCTGGAAGCCTTGCCATGAGGGAGTGGAATATTGTATATTATGCGTTTTACCTTGCAAAACGAAAGAGAGAAAATATATGCTGCCTCCTTCCCATAAGCTTGCTAATTTTTAAGAGTAAAAAGGAAAACGTGAGTGCAACCTGTAAGTTTGGAAACATGAAACAGACTTAACAGATCAAATGAATGCCTGTGGACATCAGCAGGACTTTAATGAAATTTCTGTCACTGAAATACATTATTAAGCAAGCAGATCTGATGGGAAAAAGATTAAGTCACAAAACAGCTTGCAGGACCTGAGTCATATGGACGCATTCAGAATTAATCTCATTCTAGCAATAGCTAGATGTAATTTTCTGAATGTGCTCACTGATAGTTTGTTTATGCAGAACTTCAGATAAAATACTTAGCACTTGGCAAATGCTCCTCTGACTGGGCAGACTGCCAATTAATGATGGCACTCTCAGAATAACAATAGGGAACTCACTGAAGCTCAATTTCAGGAGTGAAGAGTGATTACTAATCACTCCAGTGACCTCAGGAATATAGGTTTAACTAACCATACTGTAGTGATGCTGGGGACTGTAGTGGAACCATGTGTATAATCTATCAAAATATAGAGTTTTCTCATGGACCACAAAACTAAAATGAACCTGGCCTTTTTGAAAATGTCACTCATGAAATTCAAACTGCGGGTCTTGTCCTTTAGTTGACAGTGGAATTGAAGCTGCTCAACTTTCTTTGGGTAACTTTAACTTACAAAAGGCTATAGCAATGTGCATGAACTAACTTTCTAGATCTATGAAATACAAGGAGAAAGCAATTAAGATGTGCTTGTTATATAATGCATCGAAATTACCTGGAACAAAATAACATTTGAGGCAGTGTGAACTAATGTTTAGAATAGCAGCTTCGGAACCAGAGGACTGTAAGTTCAAAACCCATTACAGCCAAATACTCACTGTGTGACCTTGGGCAGGTCACTTAACCTTCCAGTGCTCCAGTCCACTCAGCTGCAGAAATGTCAGAAGCAGGAACCCCCTAAAGATGAGATGCTGTATCTCAGCTGGTCTGTCCAACTGTATGTACATAAATTGTTAAATAAATAAATAAATCTGATTTCTCAAGATTCTCACAAATTGAGGGAGCATTGCGAGCATCCAAGCGGAAAAGATGCATCCAGCCCAAGCTCTGTCGAGAGAAACGAAAAGCATAAGTTAATACTTGCAAAACTGAATATTCTTGGCTTCTGACCTGTGCTATGGTATTGGGGTACCATACTGTATACAAGGTGCACCATTTCTGGCAATGGGATGACTGAAGGAAGCAGGAAAAAATAAATCTGCAACAGGTAGAACTGAGCCGTCAGGGAAGCTGCCACCAGAGCACATACTGGAGGACTCAAATAGAAATACCTGCAGAAGTCGAGTTCCTTGCTCACCCAATTGATTCAAAAGAAGGATGAAAAATTGGTCCAACAAAATGACAAGATTGTAGTGATGCAACAGAGGATGGGATGATGGTGGGCTTGGTAGATGAACCCAGCCGCATGGCAGGGAAAGTGCTAGCTGCTAGCCCTGCAATCATTAAGGAGCAAATTTTGGTTCAGATTCACCTCAAACAACTTGAAAACCTAGCCATATCAGCCAACTTGAGACTCCTGAATATCCTGGAGGGGGCTAAGGAAGGTAACTTACCAACCATTTTGAAGAGATGACTGCCTGACGGTATCAGTATTGGCTTTGTAGTAACTATCATAAAAGCCTTCAGAATCACTTTATGCAGAGCCACTAACAATGCTGAGGGACCGAGGATAGTTCTAATGACTACCACAACCTCAGTGTTCCAGGAACAAATTTTGAAAGCTGCCAGGGAAGCCTCATTAGTGCAGATTGGAAACAAAATGATACTGTTCTTTGCTGATTGCGCCTATGCCACAAAACAAAGAATGAAAGCCTTCAAGGGGGTTAGCAAATAAACTCAAAGAAGCAGGGGTAGTCTGCAAACATTCTTTCGTGGCCTGCCTGCAGTTTAAAGTGATAGTGGAGGACTCAGGATCCCCTTATGCTATTTTGTTTACAACACTACACTCTACACCATGCTCTCATGCACTTTTCACATACTCTCAACCCTGCTCCTCTCACTCTGCTCAGCTGATTTCAGTGTTAGTGGAAATCAACAGATCCACTTTTGCAAGCTGTGGTACTGGTACTAGGGGTTAGTTGGTATGGCCCTGTAGTTTTTTTTTTTTTTTTTATCTTGAGTTGGGGGCTTTGCCCCCTCACCTCCATGTTAAATTGAAAAACCAGGAGGTGGGGAGGCAGAGCCCCCAACTGAAACAGAATGAAAAAATAAATGACCTAACAATGCCAACTAAACATGAGTAGTGTAAGCTGGTCTGTAGTAGATTTCAATTAGTGCTGAAATCAGCAAAGTGGCAAATGGCTTAGCGATAGTATAGCATAACGTATGCTAATTCCATGATGTACCTCTATGCTGTTTGCATGGGTCCAAAGTCCTTCACTATTGCCAAGTTTAATTACCTTGATAAAACATTCTTTTACTGATGCAAAAGCAGCTGGGGACTTTATGACTAAGCTGCCCCCAGCAAGCCCTACTGGTACTAGGAGTTAGCTGGTATGGACCTGCTGGTTTTTTTTTTCAATTGATTTGAGTTGGGGTGCTTTGCTCCCCCACCCCCCATGTTAAATTTAAAAAAGCATGGGGGGGCAGAGCACCCACAACTGATACAGACTGAAAAAGAAATTTTACAGCAATATAAACTAACCCTGGGTAGTGTATGCTGGTCCATTGTAGATCTCCATTAATGTTGAAACAGCAAAGTAGCAGCTAGCATAACGATAGAATAGCACTATGTATGTTAATTCCATGATGTACTGCTATGCTACTTGTGTGGGTCAGGAGTCCTCCACTATTGGCCAATTCAATTACCTGGATAAAACATTCTTTTACTGATGCAAAAGTGGCTGGGGACTTTGTGACTGAGCTGCTCCCAGCAAACCCTAATTGTGATTTGGCTGCAGTGGAAACACTGGAAGACATGTCTGAGAACTACATGTAATTAAATGTATAGCTTGGATTATCTGAACTGGAATATGTAGCACCTACACTGATGCCTGACTGTTTTACTATATTGAACTATGTGGCTTTAACAGAAGTGAGTATACCTTTTGTCAGGTGAAGTTCCTCACTTAAATACTACTCATCCTACATAGTGATATTACAAATTAATGTGTGGGGAAGGACTAGTGAGTCTTTTGAACATTATTTCTACATATGTCACATGACTAGGTATATAACAAAATGTAATGGTATTGTAATGTGAATAATCAAGTGCCCTTCACATTTGCAGCATTACTGTGCTTTGTCTGTGACACCAGGATAAGACGGCACTGGAGGCATCCAGGCATAACTCCCTCATGTTGCTTGCAAGATGATAGGGTGGCACTGTTGCTGGGTTCCAAGAAGTTGGAGCAGCTGACATGGGCACTGTCTCCCTTGGACAGCCATACACCAGCACCTGCACTGAGCTATCTCTCCTCTACCATGACAATAAGTTCTGGATTGTTTTCCAGGTACAACAGTACTTTCTTAGCCAAGATTATTATGAAGTTTTCAGTCAGCAATGACTAACAGTTCAAGAATTAAAATGCAGCTCTTTACTGATGAAAGTTTTAGTACTCTACCAGGTTGTAGGTTAAGTGTTTTTTTTCTTTCTGTCAAAGTGTGTATTTGAAATTTTGGAAGCTTGTGTAAGATGCTTACTCTGTGTTTTATCATTTCATTCAGGAAAGAATAGATGAGACAGTATTGAAGTGGGGCAAGGCATTTTTCAGGTACATCAGTGAGAAAAGGAAGATGAAGGGAGGGATTGAATGGTTAATAAAGGAGGGAGAGGACTATGCTGAGGAGGACCAAGAAAAGGCAAACATCTTAAACAAATATATATATGCTCAGTGTTCACAGTCAAGAGGGAGGGTGAGGGACCACAAATAAGCACCGAGAGATGGGGGTGTATACCAGTCCCTTTTCTGAGGAGAGGGTCAGGAAAACAGTCATTAATCTGAGGGTGGACAAAGCCATCGGGCCAGATGAGGTGCATCCAGCAGTGTTAAAGGAACTCGGGAAGGTACTCGCTGCACTCCTAGCAGACTTGTTTAACAGTTCACTGGAGACCTGAGTGGTCCAGAGAACTGGAGAAGGGCAGACATAGTCCCACTTCACATGAGTGGTAGCACGGAGGAGGTGAGATATTACAGGCCTGTGAGCCTGTCATCTGTAGTAAGGAAACATATGGAAACAATATTAAAGGAAAGAATCATGGAACACCTGAAATCCAATGGTTTGTAGGACCTGAGGCTTATAGCTTTACAGAGTGGAAGTCATGGCAAACAAATCTGATAGATTTTTTTTGACTGGGTAACCAAGGTGCTAGATCAGGGTGGGGCAGTGGACATGGCCTACTGGGAGTTTAACAAGGTCTTTGACACTATTCCACATAGGAGTCTGGTAAACAAGCTGGGTAGCATGGGGGCAGGCAGTAAGGTGGTAACCTGGGTAAATAACTGGTTAGGAGATAGGAGGCAGATGGTGGTGGTGGTAAATGGACTTTGCTCAGAGGAGGGGAGCGTGACCAGTGGGGTACCATAGGATTAGTAATGGTGCCAGTCCTCTTCAATGTCTTCATGAGAGACATAGAAGAGAAACTGAAAGGAAAGATCTGCTTCTTTGCAGATGACACCAAGATCTGCAATAGGATGGACACTCCAGAGGGGATGCAAAGGATGGAAAAAGACTTAAAATGACCAGAGGAGTGGTCAGAAGTGTAGCAGCTATAGTTTAATGAAAAAAGTGCAAAATAATGAATTTGGGTCACAGAAACCCTGGGGTGCAGTACAAAATAGGGGGGATACTAGCAACAAACAAGCAGGAAGGAGACCTGGGGGTGATCATATTGGATGACCTGAAGGTGGTCAGACAATGTGACAAAGCAATCAGGAGAGTAAGTGGGATGCTGGGGTGTATAGGTAGGGGTATTACCAGTAGGAAGAATGCAGTGATATTGCCACTATGTAGGTCTTTGGTGAGACCCCAACTGGAGTGCTGTGTCTAGTTTTGGATGTCGCATCTCAGGAAGGACATAGACAGAATGGAGACCATCCAAAAGAGGCCTACCAAGATGGTACAGGGTCTACATCAAATGTCCTAAAAGGAAAGGCTAAAGGAACTAAATGTGTACACCCTGGAAGAGAGGAAGGAGGGGGGAGATATGATCAAGACCTTTAAATACCTCACAGGGGTGAAAGGTACACATGGGAGGTATTTTCTGGAGAAAAGATGCTTTAGAACAAGGGGCCACAATATGAGGCTGGAGGAGCGTAGGCTCAGGAGAGATGTGAGACAATACCTCACAGAAATGGTGGTGGATCCCTGGAACAGTCATCCAGTGGAGGTAGTGAAGGAGAAAACTGCTGGGATTCAAAGAAGCCTGTGATAAGCACAAGAGAATCATAAGGGATAGGTAAGGGGTGGAAAGAAAAGTGCCATAGAACTGGATGGGCTCTACAGTGAAAGTAATGCAACAAAAAAGGGCAGACTGGATGGTCCGTGTGTCCCTTATCTGCCATCAGAGTCTATGTTTCATAGTATCTGATAGGAATGTTCATACAGTATATACAGCCCAAGGGCTAATGACCAATTTATGTGTCTATTCTTCACCAGCGTGCAAGTTCCCAATAGTGCACTAGATGTAAATTTAATAACAAAGTTGTGACATATTTAATGGCAACAGTGAGACTCCCCCAGTTGTTGAAGACTTATATGGGTCAACGTACTCTGTATTAATTGCAATATGAAATTAATCAATTGCTGTTATGCCCTTTCTGATAAGAATGTATGGTATATGTCTGCTATTAATTGCAGTAAAAAATCATTAAAAAAAGAGACAAATCTCAAAAAGCACACTACTGCATCTGAATGCATCCAACTACATTTAGCTTCAATAATGGATTCAATGTTCACTATTGGCACTGACTCCATGGATAACTCACATTGTCTAATCCATCTAAAACTGAAAGAACAGCATCACTGAACACAATAAATAACACCAGGTAGACCTGCAAGGTCTCTTTTTCCCCCCCTCCCCCATTGATAGCATTTCTTATTTGTTTTTCTTTGCTTCCTTTTAGAGTATCTTTAGTACTCCGTTATTTCATGCCTCTTAAAGCCCTCTCTGCCAGCTGAACATGCCTCTTGCTACTAAGCTGCCACCTCTGGGCTCCACAGGTGATCTGTTGTGATCCGTTGTGTCTCAGTTCCAATTTATTCCTGTTGAGGGCCCCACTGCCGATACCAGGGAAAACAATAACCTTGTGAGATGATACTTGGTAGAGTTGTGGACACTTTAAAGTATTTGGTGGAAAGAGGGTATGTGAAGGCTGTCATGCTGTGCATTCAGTTATATATGCCCCCCCCCAGTGTCTAGGGGTATGGTGGTATTAGATCCATGGTGAGGGGAGCAACCACAACTGAAACTGAAAGCCGACTCACCTTGTTTTCTTCTGGACTGGGGTGAAGGCTTCCTCTCGGGGGGAGGGGCTAGAAGGCAATTAGGTTAGTAGCATAATTCATACAGGCATTAATAAATTCAAATGCTTTGGAAATTCTGTAGTAGAAAACACTTAATGAATTGTAATCCAATAACTTGATTACTCCATGAAGCAATTAAAGAAACAGGATACCCCATGGTGAAACACTGGACAGTGGACCACAGGGTCCCTATCTGTCAGTTCTGGAATTGTCCATAGCTCTACATCCATCGTTGCAAAGTTCACATTCTATACTGAATGGTCATCCCTTTCTCTACTCTCGAGCAAATATTTAATCACAATATATATCTCCTTTTGGCAGCTTCCCTTGTAACAAACATTTTCCACTTTCGCTCCTCCCTTGTTGGGCTAGAACCAACTTCCCTCCACTGGCTACACTCATAATGTAGCAGGATTCTACTTCACCTCTACAGCTTCTCGGGCTGACTTCTGTCCACCCAGCTGGGCACCCTTCTGTATGGCAGTACCCACTGGTGTCTGAAACTCCACAGCTTGGATTCCCATTTCCGGACTGCAGCTCTTAAACTCTCACGGCTGTAGACTCCTTATGGCACTCACTTTTGGGTCCACTATGGTCCCAAATGGTAATGGAGATACTTCACTCCTTTGAAACCTGGGTGGCATGGAACCCATAGAACCCACAGTATCCATCCACACCTATGATCCCATATGCCTGATTATGATACAGTAGTGATTCCCACCGTGGACGTGAAGTCACTTCTTGCTTCTCCTACAGGCCCAACCTCAGTCCTTAATTGCTCCCAGGGGTTTGACAAGGGTGGACATCCCCATCGTGGATGTGAAGTCCCTTCTCCTCCAACCAAGCTCTCCTGATGGTACTTCTCCACTCTGTGGGTTTGATTCGGATGGTGGCTAAGGCTAGCTGCTACATCTCTCAACGTCTAAAGGGGTAGCACCCTCCAAAGGGGTCTTATCTACAGAATGGCCACTGACATGTCCTCAGTAAGATGTTAGGTCAACTTCTGCACAATGAAAACAGAACCCCTTTGGAAGTGGGCAATCTCCCCCACTCCCAACAACAAACTCCTACTCAGCAGGCACTCACCTTCCCAGCCTCAGCAAGCTCCACCCTACCTGGATACTCCCAGCCAACAGCTGACAGCTTCCCCAGAGGGAAAAAGGAAAATTTTACCCACAATGGGTTCCAGCTCAAGCACTTAAAGGGGCACTGACCCCATTGTAGGTTCTTGTCCTACGGGGGTTACATGTATTATACCAAGAAACCTTTGTGGAACAATATTACTAATCAATTATACAGTAAAGCATGGTTCACATTGTTTAATGGTTGGGAGAATGTTTTGTGTGCAATGATGTGAATGTTGATCATAAGTCTTTAAACGCTATGTAACCAGGTCACCATAGAGATTGTGATTACTACCGCAATCTTTTGGGTTCAAATGAGGCTGAAGGGTCTGAGTTGTTATCTTTTTGATTGGGGGGGGGTTGTTTCCAGTTCATTTTGATGTGTGTGGTGCCTCTACTCAGAGACTAGGTTTAAGTGGGTCTGGTCTCAGAGTGGTACACCCCTGGGAAAGAATACCTCCCCACCTCTTTGTAGTGTCCCCACACACACATGAAATATAACAGTGCAACTTCAAATTCAGCCACAAATGCAATAATTAGTGACTCTCTACTACTAATAATATACTTACAAGTCAAAATTCAGTTTCATAACAAAATATTTATTGGGGGAAATTCACAAGAGGATAAGGGAAACAAATGAAAACTGTTTCTGCAGAAAACTTGTGAACTTTTAGAAGCCAGGTTGAAATTAGCTGCCCAATCAAGCTTGTCTTGCAACACACTTTCAGTAGGGCCCACCACACAGTGCAAATAACGATGTAATCTTTTTGTCATTCTTGCCCACCTGTATTGGAGGCACTACCCCCTTCCAACTGGTACCAATATTAACCCTTCATGACTTTTTAGGGAGCTCCTGGTCCTTCACTTGGTACCCAGCAGTGGAAATGGTGCAGGCCCATTGTTGTTGCAGCTGGTTGGCCAGTGTGGTGAACTTTGAACAGATAAAATAATCCAGTGGGGTGGCTGTATGGTGGAAGTGGTGGCTGCTAAGCCAAGGCCGGGCCAGTGCTATGAGTAACCTGCTTCTGAAGATCTGCTTTGGTGAAATCCATGCTGTGGGAGAACTTTTTGAAAGCTTAGCTAGATCTACTAAGATTTTCTCAAGCGTGCTTATGAGCACATAACATTTCTGTTGCCCTGTACAGCATACTGTGCCTTGCTGCTACAATAACATTTGAATCCTGCTAAATTTGTGGATATTGATTCCCTTTCTGTGGTAGCAGCTGGAATCTGTTCTGCAGGTATTTACTGGACTTGGACGTTTATTAGATTACTGTATTTTAAATTGTTGTAAAAACATGTATCTTACTGTCCCTCTTTTGGTGGTGTATTACTATCATCATTTCATGTTATTTTTGCATGAATAGTTGGGGAGTGTGATTTTTATGCTTGTTGCTGTAAAATGGAATGGGTGATGGTATGAGTATAGGGTAGGGTGGAGCTGAAAGTTCTGGGGTACTGTAATTTTGGTTGTGTTTAATTTATTTTGTTTATTTTGATTTTACTAGCTGGATAACATATAATGTGAATAGGATAGGGCACAGAGAGGATCAGTTACACTACAGACCACCTACGGCTGTTCTGTCCCTTCAGGGGATTCCCAATGGTGTTGCCACCAATGGTCATCTGCCACTAATCTGAGGTGGCTAATGGAGGGGGGGAAATAGGATTAGTAAGCACACAGAAGCACCCAAGGAGGAATTGAAATAATCATAGAAGTCTCCCCCACCTTGCTTCCCTGCATAGGGCTTTGCCAAATATTATCAGGCAGCAGATCAGCAGGACAGTCAACTCTGCTCCTTCCGTCAGACTGTTCTTTATAACACTAGACCGATGAGGAATAAAACTGCAGAGACTGTGAGTGTCATCACTGATTCCTCAGCTGAACTTGTTTTTATCATGGATTCCTGGCTGGCTAATAATTCTGGCTCTTTTCTGGACACATGTATTCCAGCAGGGTATTGTGTAATGCATTGCTTGAGGAAGGATTGCAGGGAAATGGGATGGCCATCTGTTTGAGTTCTGATCTGGGCTCACTGCATATTCCATGGGAGTTTCCTGATTTCCTCTAAATTTCCTTGATTTTGTTCAACACAAAGTCTTTAGAAATATCAGACAGTAAATACCACACAAATACAAGACTACGAAGTCAGTTAAAAATATTAACATTGCCATTACTAAGTCTTAAAAATTATACAAATACGTAATTCCATCATACGTTAAGAAGGAAGAAGGGCACATGAGGAATGGGTCTACAAAATGTTATTCACTTTGCCCAAGTGTCAACAGGACATCATGTGGTTGTAGGCTGGCTACCTTCACCCCTTACGTCAGTAAGAAAGCCTATAATCCTCAGTCTCAGTCAGAACAACAGAGATGGCCATCAGGCCCAAAAGACCCATCTTCGCAAATGTCCTCCTCCAATATGAAAACAGGCAGTCCATAAGAATAATGCAATATATTTCTAGCAACACTACCTTCATCCTAGCATATCCCCGTGCAGTCTTTAATATGACTAAGTGCTCTTAAGAACCCAAGTACCTTTTTAATATTCTTTTCAGATTCAGATGGCATTAGTCTAATTAACAATTTCTCCAAAGATTCATGTGTATCTGCCAGGAAACCTACCAGAAATATAGTCATTTGAGTGTTATATGTAGGGCAAACTAAAATTACATGTTTGAGGTCTTCTTTGAAAATCACAATCACCGTCTAATGGAAGGGTCTTATCTCTTAAGCAACTTGATTTTAACAAATTACTTTCTTACATTTTAAAGTGATAATACATGAATAGTTTCTGTCTTTGGTTGACAATGGGGGTAGATGTCCATTTTATGAACTTTAGTTATGGAAACCTATTCTAAAGTCCATGATTCTTAACTTGTTCCAAATCTAATTGTTTTGCTTGATCCTGCAATCATAATTTTAATTTGCTAAGTGATAATTTCATGGGCTCAACTGAGGGAAAAGCTATAAAACAGCTGTGCCCTGACCAGTAGATACTCCTAAAACAGTTATTTAAACAGTCAGATGAAAATGTTCTATTCAGCTATTATCTTATCACTTGAAGAATGGCACACCCATATAGTATTAATTGTCTTAGCTAATCAATATTTTAAGATTCTTATATCAGTAAGTGTTTTCAGTGACAAGTGACCCAGGTCTGCTCTTACCAATGAGTTTGGAGCCAACTGTGGAACATGAAGAATTCTTTGATATTCTTTGTTCACTAATTTTTCTAAACAGTTAGTATCTGCTGTTCTCCAGAGTTAGCACCATACAAGACTGAGGCTTTTAGGTTTGCATTTGGGACCTGAATCACACCTTGAACAGTTTTACCCCCATATTGTTAAATGAAACTATTCAGATCCCCAATTACAGCTTTTATTTTGCCTTGAAGCATATTAAAATGTCCTACTATTTTAAAATGTTCTGTGAAACAAATCCCCAAGTAATGTTATTGTTTAACATTTTGAAGTTTTATTTTATTTACAAACCAAGAAACTTTTTATTATGTTTACCAACCAACCTTACATGTTATTTGGAGATATTACCTTTCAGTTTCAAACAGTTATAGATTTCCTCTAACAACTAGAGTTTTCTCTGAAGATCCAAGGCTAATACAGCCATCAGTGCAAGACTGTCTGCATATTTGAGGCATTTGCAGTTTTCATTAATGATTTTTGGATCATATGAAATGTATTTATTCATTTCCTGAAGAATAGGGTTAATGTAGATGTTAACCAAGATGAGTGCCAGTAGGTAACCTTGCCTAACAAAAGATAAAAGAGACAGTGCTAAAGCTCACACAGGGATTCAAAGAAACCAGAGTCTGGTTGTGTGATTCTAAAAAAAGTTTTATTAAAAGTGACATATTGTAGCACATCCAACTGAATGCCCACCTTGTCTAATGCCTTTATTTGTTTTTAAACTGTCTGTTAAATCTCTCTGTAGCCAGTAATGAACCTTAGCCCAGGTGTCCCGATGAAGTGCCACTTTTATTGAAAGAAGGTGACAAGGCAACCCTATCCTCTGCATCTCTCCTCTGAGTAAGGTTCTGTCCACAGTGTCAAAGGCTTATGAAAGTTTATGGATGCTACATGTGAGGCACCCCTTTTAACTGTAACATACTTTTTCAGTAGATGTTAAGGTATCATACAATTATCTATTGTTGATCTACCTGATCTAAAACTAAATTTAGTCACCTGTAAGAGTTTTGGTATGATTTAACCACCTTGTTACTTATCTAGAATAATTTTGGCAAAATTTTTTTAGTATGGTCATTAATAGAAATTGGATGATACAAGTTCTGAGACGAGTGATATTTTTGCAAATCGGGACAGCTATAGTTCCCTTCCAGGACTCCTAAATTGTCTTTGAACACCAAATTTTACTGAATAGGTGTGCTAAAAAGTTGCTTAACAAGTTGAATATCCTTTGTAAATAACTTCTGGGAGCAAGTCTGTCTCTGAAGATTTGTGTAGTTTTTGATTTTCTGTTGCTAACACTTTTTTCTGGTGAGCACAGAGGTGATTCCGGATGCCACCCCCAACTTCTGGATTGTGCTGCAGGGATGGGGAATAAGTCATCATTCATCACCCTGATCCCACCACAGAGGGTAATCTGTAGGGGAATTGTGAGGGACAGTGAGCAGTGGATGACTGGAGCCAGAGAAAAGAATGTCTCTGAGGGATGGCCAGAGCCACTTGTTGGCTCTGTGGAGGAGTCATAAATTGTTAATTAAAAGAAAAAGACAGAATTCTGGTAAAAAAAGTATTTATGCAAGGACAAATTGACCAGCTCATCTCTTTTGCACTGTGGAGAGATTGATAAATCCAGTCTGTCTACAATCTGATCAAGTCTTTTCAACAGAGAAGTGCAAAGAGCTTAGCCATTCTTTCCTTTACAAAGTTGTCTCCATTTATACTCCGATCTCTTCAAATGGTCTGTCATGTGCTGCTGATATCCAGAAAGAGAAGGGCAATGGCACTGTGCCCTTCTGAGGAGAGTTAGTTCCTTCCAGTTGCTGAAGTCAAGGTGGTCCAGCTGATTTCAGGCTTTTGCCCTACTCACTGTACTCTGTACCCCAACTCTACTTGGCTGTTAATTCACAGCCTTGGATTTTGGGGCCATTTTACACCTAGATTGTCAGTTTTTCCTTGAAGGAGGGTGTTTTTCTATCAGCCCTAAAAAGGGCAGTGGTGAAACCCCTTCTAAACAACCATCATTGGATGCTAGCTGCTTGTAGAATTACAGGCCTGATTTGAATCTTGCCTTTTTGGGGATTGTAATCAACAGGGTAGTAATGGCGCAGCTTGTGTCTCACCTGGAGTTATTTGACATCTGCTAGCATCTCTAAGCTGGATTTAGGGCCTCTAATTGTACTTAAACTGATCGAGTCAGAATGCTCAATGATCTCATTGCAAGAAGCAAGTGACACTGTGCAATCTTAGTCCTTTGGGGTCTCTTGTCCATGTATGACATAGTGGATCCTGGTGTGCTGATTTATCATCTGGGGAACTACTGTGTAGCAGAATATGTTCGCGCCTGCTAATATTGGCATTGACCTCTAGCTGAACATGCCCGTGGCCGAAAATGTTCATGGTCCAGACACTTTAACAGAAAAAGCAAAGCTTAAACGGTCATCCTTCTAGTTGCTGTCTGTGATCATAAGTGGCTCGTAGCTGGTGTCACAGCTGTTAATTACAGCAATCAGTGGGCTGACATGACCTACAGTAACCTGTAGCAGCTGTATAGAACTATGTCACTGCCCTACCTTGATTGCCACACAAACTGAAATGGAGCACTTCCTGACATGACCTGCAGTAACCTGTAATCTGTAGCAGCTCCTGTCTAGCTGTATAAAATACTCTTCACTGTCCACCTTGATCCCAGCACTAACTTGAATGTAACACAAACTTGAACATAGCACTTCCTGAGCAG
The DNA here is from genome assembly GCA_016271365.2 of Neoceratodus forsteri. Taxonomy (NCBI): domain Eukaryota; kingdom Metazoa; phylum Chordata; order Ceratodontiformes; family Ceratodontidae; genus Neoceratodus; species Neoceratodus forsteri. The sequence continues at coordinate 663,439,908 of JADMNL010000022.1, forward strand.
TTCCTGAGAACCAGACAAACCACCAACAGTATGTCTGCTAAGTGATGTGCGTATGTTGCTGGTAATTTTCCAGTAATTGTTGTGCAGTGATCAAGTTCCTGAGTTTTGTTCTCTGTCTGTTTATTTTTTTCAGATCCCCTGTCTGCAGTGCAACCTGATGATTGAGAAGATCAAGATGACTCCTGTTTCTCTTGCTCCGTTGTTCCCTTACATTTATTTTATTTTTTTCTTTGCTTTGCTTTTTATTTTGCTGTGGATATTTATTTAAAATAAAGGCTGAAACACTTCACTAGAATAAACACTGGTGCTGATACTGTGTTGCTACTTGCTGCATCCCCCCCAGCAGTATGCATGCAACAATGTGTTTTATGGCTTCAGGAAATATTGACGATCTGTTTATATTAGCACATTTTCCAAAACTGCCAAGATAGCATATATAAATGAAACATGAACATTTCCTGCTATACAGTATTTGGAACTCACTGCCACTGTTTTATGCTAGTTTGAGTCCGATATTACCAGGAGGTTGTAGCAGGTGGTTCTAAGAAATATAATCTCTGGAGAGGCTGTGGACACTTGTGGGGTTCCTCAAGGCTCATCATTGTCACCTCTGTTGTTCGCAGTGTATGCTGCCACTGGATGATTTTTCAGAGGGTAGGGGGTTTGAGTTTCATTGCTATGCAGATTATACTTGGCTCTATCTGAGTTGTGCTGTTGAGGGCTCAAATGTAGCAATGGTACTTGAATGATGTCTACAAGAAAGAAATGATTGGATGACCTACAATAGTTTGTGTCCCTGCCTAGGTAAGACAGAGGTTATGAATATTGTTCTGGGCCAGTTTTGGTTGGCAATGACAAGTGAGATCCATCTTTTAGCATCTGTGAATGGTCATACACTTAGAGCTATGGATGCGATTAAAGTTCTGAGGGTAGCTTTTGAATGCAGACTAATATGAGAATAGCAGATGTTAATGGTAGTTCAAAGGGTATACATTGCCAACAATGACATTTCAACAGCGACCGGCACTACAACGACTAGAGTGCCAGGTGATTGTAGTGATGGCACTGGCCTCTCGGTAGTGTATTTTCAGGTGTCTTGCACTCCTCTGCTAATCAGCTCTAACTCAGAGTTGATTATATATATTGGGGGGAGGGGTTTGGGGGTAAATCCTCCTGAAGAAAACAAGTCTCCCTGTGAGAAACCATATACCAACCTCAAATGCGGTCGGCATGATGATTTTGCTATATGGTCATTCAACAAACATTTGTTTGATGATGGGTCGTGAATCCGTTCAAAGAAGTTTTACCATTTGTGTAACCTTGCCTGGATCAAGCAACATCTAGTGCCAGCTGAAATGGACAACAATAGTCCATGCCTGTGTCACCTCTAGGCTGGATTACTGCAACAATCTTTACTTAGGGTTATCTTTAGGTTTGAGGCACCATCTGCAGTTGGTCATGAATGCAGCAGCCTGGCTGCTGGTGGGAAGTTCTTGGAGGGACCACATTACACAGGTTTTGCATGGTCTACACTGGCTGCTTATTTGGCAGCATGACACCTTCAATATCAGCTTGTTAACATTCACAGCCCTACACAGTTTGAGCCCAAGCTACCTGAAAGACAGACCTCTTGTTGTCCTACACACCTGCTCTCCCCTCAACTCCTCAGATACAGGCTTGTTGCAGGTTCCTCATTCCAACTTGAAGCAAACGTGGGAAAGGGCTTTTGTGGTTGCTGCCCTCCTGCTCTAGAACATGCTACTGTAAGTGATACATGTAGCCCAGACAGTGGAAGCTTTCAGGGACTTTTAAAACTTTTTTTATTTGCACAGGCCTACGCAGAACAGAATTAGTTTTCAGTTGTGATGTTCTTGTTTTATACACATTTATTGTTTATATTGTTGATTTATTATTTTATTTATTGCTGTAAAGTTATCTGAGCCTGAATAAAAGGGCACCAATCAAATAAAATTTGCCTTGCTTTGCCTCGGAGTTGAAATCAGGCTTTCTGTTTCACCATTCATCGGGACCTCTTTGGCTCCTCTCTACTTCTCCTCACTGTTCAGACCAGTCTCAGAACCAAGGGCCACATGTCATGCACACACGTTCATGCTTCCAAACCCTAGTGTGAGACACTAACCAGTGCCTAGCTGTAGCAATGGCTGGCCAGTTTACCATATTGTCTGCAGTCTCAATGCAGGCTCTTTCAAACAGCAAAACACAGTCTCTTTTCACACTGCAAGCTGGCAGTGGTGGCACTAGTGCTGGATAAACACACTTTTACTTCCTTTTCTATGAAGGCAGAAACAGCCTCTCTGTCCTCTGACTCTCTCAGGTGTTGCTGTGATGCACAGCAGCAAGCACACTATTCTCAGTCTGTACCTTCTGGGTTCTAGGAACCTTTCAGTTCACCTTCTGTGATTTGAATGTAGACACCCCAACAGGTTTCTTCAATTGGTTTTTGCCAGCAGCTACTTTCCCTCCTCACTCTGTGAGAGCAAACTGCCCTCAGAACATCTCTGAGTCAGTGCAGTGTCTGATTGGTCAGAGAGGCTGTCAATCACTGAAAACTGCCCATAAGGCTTTCACTCAATGACCTATTGTTTGCAAGAAAGGAACCAAGGAGACTGCACTCTTATTTTCCCATTATCCTCCTTTAATTGACATTGAGATTCCTGACCACTGGCTGGCTGGTGGAGAAGTCAGGGTTCACAAAGATGTCTGCCCCATGTTAGTCAGGAGTATTGACGCCTAACAAAATAATTTATTTAGTGTTCCTGCCCTCAAAACAAGTATTTACCCCCTTCCCGGAGTTGGGGAGCACCATTGTGCTCTATTAGCTGGTCAAGTGCTGGTATCTTTTGGGGATTTTCCTGCCTTGTGCAGTTGCACCCTTCCTTCACAGACAGGGCAGACCCACTGATGTGCAGCCAGGAGCCGTGGTGGTCACAGGTGCCTCTAGTGCCAAATGGAAGTTTCTTCTCTCTTCCCCTTCCAGTGTATCTCTGAGCTCCCTCCTGCAAGCTGGAGTGTCTGTGGCTAGAGTAAGCTGAGGGGATCCATGGTCAGACACGGTTGTGACTGTGAGCATGAGGGTGCGAGGAGTGTCAGAACAAACATCCTTTGGTGTTGCTACAGCACAAAGCTGCTCTGGTCCCACCAGGCTGCAGTATTGGGGGCTGGAGTGAGCAACAGAAGGTGGCAGGCAGGTTCCAGCTCAGTGGAGCCCAAAGGTAAGCCTTACCATTTGGTGAGGGGGAGACCTATTTTTGAATTTTCCTTCTTTCTAGAGATTGCACATGAAGTCTTGTGCTACCATTTGACATTTCAAACAGAATTTCTTATTTTTTTATGTCAAATGTTATATTTTCATCATTTTTTCAGGTTTCTTCCTGTCACTCCTCCCCCACTCCTCGAATGAGCAATAGCTGTATCCTCCCTCTAGATTAGAGATAAAGTGAGTGACTGCTTTCACAGCTGATACAAATGCCACTTTGGAATTAGTGCAGTGACTTTTATATGGAGGACAGGATTTTCAATTATATATATCAAAGTTACTACCTTACTAGACTTGCAGTGGAAATGTGAACTCTAATCAGTTCTGGGGGGGAGCGGAGGCAAGATTCATTTTAGCAGGTAAAGAATCAGTTGAATAAAAAGGTACATGCTCAGTAACTGAAAGAAACACTATAGAAACATAGACTCTGAAGGTAGAAAATTACCATTTGGACTACCCAATCTACCCATTTTTCCCATCCTACAGTGTCCCCACAGAACCTATTTAATCTATGACTCTCTCCCACCCTTACCTTCCACTAAGTCTCCCTTATGCCTATCCCATGCATTCTTGAACTCCACCATTTTTGCTCTACCTCTTCCACTGGAAGAAAGTTCCAGGCATCCACCACTATTTTGTGAAGAAGCACTTCCTCACATCTCTCCCGAATTTACCACCTCCAGCTTCATTGCATGTCCCCTTGTTCTTGAACACCTTTTTCTTTCTGGAAAATACTCCCTCCTGTACCTAATTTACTCCTGTGAGGTATTTCAAGGTCTCTTACTATCTATCAGCTAACCAATATAAGGCTAGGATCTAAGCCCCTGACATTACAATCCTTTCAAAATGATAACTATACTGACACTGACCTTGACATTTAATGTACACATTCGAACCAGGTACCACCACCACTACCTCCAAAGACCACCTTAATAGTAGTTCCAACAATCTTTGTTTATTACTGCCATGGGAGGCTATTGATGAAGAGGGAGAAAAGGAGGACTTCAGCCATCTGCAGAACGTATTTGGAGGCACACCTGACTGACTCAAAGCATTTGAATATTAATGAGGTGCCTCTTTTCTACTGGACAACAATGATTCAGAAGTGATCATCCTTGTCTTCTGTGGCAATATAATGTTTGTGCGCCCATCATTTAGTGCCAGCTTAGAAGGAGTGGTCAAGTCATCTATTGGGCATCATTACTATAAAAAAGACAACTCTGAATCCCTCAAATGCTGAGGGGTTGCAAGTCAAAATGGTGAAGCTATAATGGGGACTAAAATTATGGCAACGGAAAATTTGCAAGAGTCAATATGGTGACCAGAATGTACAGCAACTGCAGTTATTGTGACATTTGCTTCCCCCTTCCAAGGTGCTACGACCTCAGAGTTAGATATATAAGTAAAGGGGTGTGGAAGGCCAAGCCCTCACAATGGAGAGTACGGGGGGAAGCCTACCACAGAAAGCGTGGTAACTGCGGTCGCCATAAATTCCAGTCGCCATATTGACTCTTGCCAATTTGCAGTCACTATATAAGTACTCGTAATTATTTTATTGCCGTTTTGACATTGAGACATGTGGGGCTTATATTCTTAAACTGAATAGCTACCTTATCCCATATACATCATCACACAGACTTTCAGGAGACTATCTACAAACTTAAGATGTGGTCAAAAGAAAACAAAATGACCTTTAATGAAACGAAATGCAATGTTATGCACCTGGGAAATCATAATCCCTATAAAATATACAAATTAAACAATGTAATCCTACAAGAAACAACCAGTGAAAAGGATCTGGGAGTGCTGATGGACAACAATTTAACTTTTGATATGCATACACAGGCTATAGTAAAGAAATGCAATAATATTACAACTTGCATTTTTAGAAATATTAAAAGTCATGAGCCAAGGGTAATAGTTCCATTATACGCAAGTCTGGTAAGGCCAAACTTGGACTATTGTACCCCCTTGTGTGCCCCAATTGCAATAAGGGGAAAGAAAATGATTGAAGGAGTTCAAAGGCATGTCACAAAGAGAATTACAAACATGAAGCATCTAGAATATGAGCATAGGCTGAAACAATTAGGAATGTATGCTATTCAATATAGAAACCTTAGGGGAGACCTTTGCCTGACCTTTAGTGCTATCCAAAATGAACTATTAATGCAAACCACAGGTCTAGAAAAACATATTACTACAACCAATATAAGGACACACAAACATAAATTAAAGGGTGACACAAATAAAACACATAAAAGAAGTAATTGGTACACCCAAAGAATAATCACCACATGGAACACATTACCAAACCATATATTGGAAAGCAAAACTATGAATACATTTAAAAAAACCTAGATGTTCATATAGGTGACATCAAATATTGTTTCCACCGATAACACAAGGTGGTGAGTTCATAAAAGGCCAAGGCCTCCAGAACGCACATTAGACTATGAAACTATGAAACAGTGTAGACTGCCTGAATCCCCTTCAAATTCCAATTCGGACATTAAAGATGAAGAGAGGTAATTGAATATGAAAATAATCACAATGATAGTAAAATGGATTAAACTGTCTTTGCTTTGATAAAGAACTGTCAGTGATGGCTTGAAAGCCTCAACTTAACAGGCATGACTTCAAAATTTAGGGGTACTCCCTGTCACCAGGAAGTCCCAACCTTCCCAGAGTTACCCAATCCATAGTAAAGAAATAATGTTCATTCTTCCAGGGGGTTTTCTCTGCTGCTACCACTCAGTGGTACAGCTGAAACTGAGGTGGAATGCAACTGGAATGTCCCATGGGGGTACATGCCAAGGTCATAGCTTTGGAGCTGTACCATTACCCCAGTGGGGAAGCACATTACCAATATGTACTACCTGCCATCCCCATTGACAATGTGGAGCAATACAGAAATGTTAAACTTTGAAACATGTCTCATCATTGTTTAGTTTTTTTGGTAATTAACACCTTCTAGGGAGGTGGAGGCTGAAAGTTTCATTGCTAAATTTACACTTTTCCAGACATCAAGGGGAAGAGGCTGGAAGACAGTACAGAAAAACTGTTATTTACTGTTGACAATGATAGCATAGCAACAACAATCAGTACTGCAGTTGATTCTTTTGAGGTTGTGCTGGGAGAGTCATAGTATAACATCTGCACCTGCTTGATGGGTTCACTGTAGCTCTCAGTGAGTTATATAATCTGTCCCCCCCCCTCCAAAGTGATGATAGGTGACATTTTCTGAGCCAGGCCACTGTGTGTCCAATTTATACAATGTATTTTAAATGGTGCAACTTTTGAATTAGTTCATTATATGCAACAGCAGAATATGACAGGTGGAGGAGATATGGAGGCCAATGGACTATTCTGTAAACCTTCGGGTGTCTAAAGATATTGACAGGTGAAATTTGACCTGTCTGACAGTGGAGTGTTTCCTAATGCCTCTCCTTGTAAATGATTATCAATTCTAAGTCAGAGTTGATTTGAAGGGGGGGCACACATGGCAAAAGGGTGAAATTTTGCCCACAGGTTCCCTACAGCAACAATTTCAAAACCTGTCAAAATTGTCATTGTGAGGGATTTCACTGTAGGGGTTTCAATGTTCGGTCAGTACACTGCATAAAGAGTTTTCTTTTAACCTTTATTTTAACATTTTTACTTATTTCAGTCAGATAATGAATATGAATAACATGTGCCAAATATTTGAGGGTTCTGAGCATGTCTACATGCCATATATCTGCAAGAAGGTTCTTGTACAGCACTACAGAGCATGGACTTAGCACTAGAGTACCAAACCCCAAAAGGGAAGTGAATAAGGTAAAATACAAACATGATCCCTATTTACCACAATCTGTGTGTAACCACGTGGGAAGTAAGATTAACATACTTCATATACAGTATTTGTATTGAAAAAGGCTACAGCCAGCTACAGTGTGACTTTCTGCAAGGCTTGCAGGATTTTACTGGCATGTGCACTAGACTGCAGATGGTGCAGAGTGTTTTCCTTTTTTGACTCTCATGATTCTAAAAAAAAGTTTTGAAAGTACTGACAAAAAAGCAACAAACACATTTTGCTACTTAGTGTGCTGTTCACTTGTGCTTGTGGGTAGTGCCATTTTTTAACTTGACTAGTGTTGTGTGAGACTCTGCAGTAGCATTAAAAGTTTTGAAAACTATCACCATGACCAGTTGGGTGTTTTCCAGTTATGGGCTCCCACTCTCCATACCCATACAATTACATAGTGAGAAAGCTGCTGCCATCATTCTGCTATACCCTTCCCATCTCACAGCACTGTCATTTGCCCCCTTTCACCCCTCTATTCAGTCTCAATCATACCCTTGCTCTCTCTCTATTACTAAGTTATAATCAGCAGACAGACTTCACTGGTCTGGATGGGGTTTGCAGAAACAATAAAGTAAGTTCACAATCTGAAGTAGTCCGCAGTTGTCAGTCTCTTGAATTTCAAGTGTCAGATGTCATCAAATGCTACATTTATCATCTAAAGAGTATGACCAGAATGCACTATTTCTTGATCCTGCCATTCCACATACCCTAGTGTAGGCCTTCCCATCCTCAACGCTACACTTTTGCCATGCATTGTAAAAGGGCTTAGCTCGATGTCTGAGTCATTGCCTGCAGCTGGTCCAAGATGAAGCAGTAAGGCTTCTGATCTTCATGTGGAGTCCACATCACATCACCCTATCACAATTTATCCTGGGTTGGCTGCCAATTAGGTGCATATTGACTATAAGGAACTTTTGCTTACGCTGTATGTTACACTTTGAATAACCTTAGCATACAACACTGTGTGAGCTTCTGAACTACTACACCACTGGGAGATCAAAAAGATCCACAGGACAGGGTCTCCTGCTGATGTTTCTCTCACACACTAGTAGTTAACAAGGTCAAGAATTTGCTGTAGCAGCCCTTGTTCTGTGGAGTACTACTTTCCAAATGGATATCTGTCTATCCACCTCCAGTGGAGCTGAAATCCAAACTCAAAATGTTTTCTGCATCAGATCTTGCCACCCTTGATTTAGTCAGTTACTAAAATTGCATGCATGTAGTCATAGATAGATTATTAACTACTGCACTTACTGTTGTTTGATCTGTACTTTCTTGGTGTATGTTTTCTTCTGGCCTTACTGTGGTAATGTTTTGATCATGTACCTGTGGCATCCCCTTACTTTTATTCTGCATGTTATTGTATACCCAATCACTCTGCACTTTGAAACAGGGCACTACAAAAAAAAGTTGCTTCTACTGCTGTGCTAAATAGGGGGAGCACTGTCTGCGGTGTGTATCACTGAATGATTCTAGGTAGTCTTTTTAATCAGTCTGCTCAGCATCACGCAATGATGTACAGACTTCATCCTACCTCACCTCCTACCCCCGGTGAACTGAAGGCTGTCAGCTGATAACAGCTCTCGAGACAATGAGCAGTATGCTGCAGGGTTGGAAAGGGGAAAACACTGAGCTGCTGGAACATTTGACTTATATCATTACAAACGTTAACATCATGGATTGGGGGTTGAAGGAACTACATTACTGATATGATCCTTGGAGACCATAAAGGGAGTCAGACAAATGAGGTGGGAGGGGACAAGCAAATTGTGTTGGGTGGCAGGAAGGAGCTGACAGAATTCCTGCAGTAATTGTTTCACTAATTGTATGGGAGGACTATGGTGTGGGGGAGATTATGATGAGTGTGGTTGTCCAGGTGCTAGTCATTGACTGCACTTGGGAGGGATAGAGGGTTTTAAAGTTTGTGACTTTTTCTTGTTAATTTCTTAATACAGTGCCATGAAATGGGGGTACTAGTCACTATTCGATCCTGAGAAATGAATAGTCATAATTTGTGGTATTGTGTAATAAATATTTATTACTTGATTGACTTTGTGAGGTGGGAAAACAGTGGGAAAAATTAAAAGATGGAATAGAGAAGGCAACAAACCTCTGCATGATAGAGGTGAGGAAAAACAGAAGGAAAAAAGAGACCACTATGATTCTTGGGGGAAGTAACTGTGAAAATATTCTGGATGTACAAGGAGATGCAGAGGGAAGAGGATAAGGAGGTGTATCAGGAAAAGCAGAGTGAGGCAGAGAAGGCATTGAGGGGTGTAAAGCTGCAAACTGAGGAAAGGATAGCCAAAGAGGTAACTAAAGGGGACATGACATTTTTTAGCTACATAAGAGAAAAGAGGAAGACAAATGGAGAGACAGTGACATTATAAAGAGCAGGCAGAGACTTTGCGGAGGAGGATTAGATAACAGCAGGTGTGCTGAGCAGATACTTCTGGTTAGTCTTCACAGTGGAGGGAGAGGGGGACAAACCTAATAAAAGCAGCAGGAACACTGGGGAAGGGATGTTTCAGACACAAGTCCATTCGCAGAGAAAAAAGTCATAAGAGGACTTGCAAATCTGAAAATGTGTAAAGCTATGGTACTGGACGGGATACACCCAAGGGTACTAAAACAGCTTAGGGAGGTACTGGATGCACCTCTGATAGCTCTGTTCAACAACTCACTGGAAATTGGAGTGGTTCCAGAGGACTGGAGGAGGGCAGATGCAGTCCCACTTCATAAACGTGGCAGCAGGGAGGAGGCTAGCAACTATGGGACATTCAATATAATGTTAGTTGTTGGGAAGGAAATGGACACACTTTTAAAAGAAAAGCTAGTGCAGTATCTATAATCCAGTGGGTTACACAACATGGGGTAGAATGGATTCATGGGGGGGGATGTCATGCAAGGTGGACATGATTGATTTCTTTGGGTGACCAGGGAAATAGACCAGGGTGGGGCAGTGGACCTGGTCTACTTAGACTACAGCAAGGCTTTCCACACTGTACCTCACTGATGGCTTATAAGGAAATAGGCAGTCATTTGGGGTGGGACACAAGGTGGAAAACTGAGTACAGAATTGGTTGCTGTATAGGCAACAGAGGGTGGTGGTAAATGGTACTCACTCTAAGGAGGACAAAGTGACAAGCAGGGTGCCTCAGGGCTCAGTATTTTGACCAGTCCTCTTCAATATCTTTATAAGTGACATTGCAGAAGAGCTGGGGAGAAGGTATGTCTCTTTGCAGATTACACTGAAATCTGCAATAGGGTAGATACTCCAGAGTGGGTGGAGGGAATGAGCAGAGACCTAGGCAAACTCAAAGAGTGGCCATGGGTATGGCAGCTGGGTTTCAATGTGAAAAAGTGCAAAATCATGCACCTAGGGCACAGAAACCCACAGGCAGAGTATAAGAATGATGAAACAGGTACTGGCAGTCACTAAATGGAAAGAAACCCTGTGGTAATCATTTCTGATAATCTCCAGGTGGTGAATGATTCAGTATGACAAGGCAGTAAGCAGGACCAGTGGGATTCTGGGATCCGCATGGAGGGGTAGCACTAGCAGAAGGAGAAAGGTGATGTTAGCACTGTGTTGATCAATGGTGAGACGTCCACTGGAGTGCTGTGTCCAGTTCTGAAGACCATATCTCAGGAAGTATATAGTGTAGAGGCTGTCCAGAGAAGATTCAGAGTAGCAATCATGGCTCAACCCAAACCATTCGTGCCTGGGTCAAAAGAACACAACTACCAGCAGAAAAGGCTGGCACAGAGTGTCAGGATAAAATGGCAATTTTTTAATTCAAAAATGGCTTACAAAAAACTTTCATGTGTAGCAACATGGAGAGGACAATCAGAGCCCTAAGTGACTACTGGGAGCTCTGGTTGTTCTCTCCATGTAACACATGTAAGTTTTTTGTAAGTCATTTTTTTGAATTGCTATTTTAACATAAGACTCTGTGCCAGTCTTTTCTGTTGGTAGCTGTCCAGAGAAGGGCAGTGAAAATTGTGCAGGGACTGCATCAGAAGCCCTATGAGGAGAGATTTAGGAATCACAATATGTACACCCTGGAAGACAGGATGGAGAAGGGGGTCATGATAGAGACCTATGAATACCTCGTTAGGTACAGGAGGGGAGTATTTTTCAGAGGAGAAGGTTTCCAAAAAAAAGGTGGTACACAACAAAGCTGGAAGGGGGAAATTTAGGAGGGATGTGGGGAAGTACAGTTACTTCTTCACTGAAAGAGTGGTGGATACCTGGAATAGTCTTACAACGAGGTGTTAGGGGTGAAAATAGTTGAGGGCTTCAAACATGCATGGGATAAGCACAAAGGGATCTTAGTAGAAAAGTGAATGGGAAGTAGCTGGAGATCAGGTAGGGTCTGAGTTGACAGAATAGGAAGGGAAAAGGAATTGGTAGACTGTGTGTCCAGGTGGTCCTTATCTGCTGACACATCCTGTGTTTCTATACTATGCTATTCTGACCGTCTAGCATAAAAAGACCATTTTTTTTTTTTTTTTGCTATTCACTTTTTATTAAGTTTTAAGACCAGCCAGGGTACAGAGACTTACAATGCAAATCACCATATAGTAACGGTAAATATTGTTAAATATACAACAAATAGAAAACCCTAATCATAACGTAAGCCTCTGCAACCCCACCCTACCACCCCCCCAAACCAAACCACCCACCATTTAAACCCCCCCTCCACACAAGGCACTATCTTTTGATCTGATAGGCATGGTATCTATCCCTTTTACTGTTAAGAGTAAGCAATTTCTAACGGGGACCAAATCTTATCAAAAAGAGGCAATTGGTTATGAAGGATCGCTATCGTCCTTTCAATCCTGAGGCTCGCAAGTAAATCTGATAGCCATTCTGAGTAAGTGAGTATGGTAGAATCCTTCCAATGTTTAAGAACTAGTCTCTTCACAATAATGGAGATTAGGTTATATGATATTTCCTCATTTCACCGAAAATCTGATAGATCTCCTAATAAACAAACTCTGGCGTGAACATCCTGCCAATACCAAGCATTGATCTGCCCTGTTTTGATTTCTCTCCATAATGGAGCAACTTTTAAACAATGCCAGAAGACATGGAGCAAGTCACCTTCCTTAAGCCACATCTATAACACCCAAACTCTTTGCATGATCTTCATATCCATTAACTTTGGGGCGTGTAATATATATTATGTAAGATTTTAAATTGGGTTAATCTTAAGATGGTTCTGTCTAATATATTTATGACAATTGCCCCATATATGCTTCCATTCTATACTAGCATTTGGAAAGACCTTAGCCCAGTATGCTGAAGGAGCTAGATTTTCAGAAAAGCCCATTGAAACAGAACTTGATAAATCTTTGAAACAGCATGAGGGGATCCAACTAGGGTTTAAGGTCAGCCCAAAATCTGTACCAGGTACAATAGTCCTATCAGCCCCATGTTTCTGAACTAGGAGATGCCTTAATTGATAAACCTTAAATACCTCCCTCATAGACAGGTTAAATTTCTGGATGATTTGTAGAGTGGAATTGGTCTCCTCTATATCGAGAAGGTCCTTCCACCTACAATCTTCCCAAACGCGGCAACCAATTATGAGTAATAATCTTGTTGCCAATTCACCATTGGGGATTTCCAATAATTGGCTGGAATCTGTCCAAAATGTAATTGTATCTGAGGAAATTGCATGCTTGGTTGTGAACCCTAAGAGATACTCCGATAGGAGTATTCTTAAACAGGGGAAGCATCTTGGGGGCATTATAGAGTAAGGCTTCGGGATTCAAACCCATACTTAATAAAACTAATTCCAGATTCACCCATAGCGGTAGATAAACCTCTAGAATTAGAGTTGGGCAAGAGAGAAAAGCCCATTTACCATATTTGCTCATATGTGCTGCCCAAAAGTACATTGCAAAATAGGGTAGTTTCAGACTACCTTGCAATTTGGTGCTGCTAGTTTAACATAGGCCATTCTAGCCTTTTGTAATTCCAGATAAAGTCTGCTATCATCTTGTGCATTTTTAAACCATGATAAGGGTAGCCAAACATTGAGGTTGCTCAAAGGATAAAAAAGCCTGGGAAATATGTTCATTTTACCACATTTATCCTACCCCACAATGTAAGAGGATTTGGGCCCATCTTTTCATATCCAATTCTATAATATGAACCAAATTATCAAGATTGAGGTGTCGAGCTTATCGGAGTTGGTTGTCAACGTGAGGCCCAGGTATCTCAAGGATTTGGGGCTCCAGCCCAAGCCAAGCTTGACAACATCGCTTTAAATACCCTGCTATTTAAGGGATATATGACTGTTTTCTTGGTTTAGCTTATAATTAGCTAACGACGAATTTGGCTATAACCTCAAGCAATATTGGTAGTGAAGAGCCGGATTGGCAGCATAAATTAATAGGTCATCCACAAATGCAGTACTTTGATTATTTGGTCTCTAATTTGAATCCCTTCAATCCTGTTATGAGAAACAATACTCCTGATCAAGGGCTCTAAGTAAAGATTAAAGAGGAGAGGGGATAGGGGGCAGCTCTGCCTCGTCCCCACCCGTAATGGAAAGAAGAGGATATAACCCCATTACATACAATCCTAGCTGATGGATTTGAATACATGGCTTTAATCCAATCAATAAACTGAGTCGGAAAACCAAATTTATCCAATACCTGAAATAAAAAGGGCCAGTAAACTCTATCAAATGCCTTCTCGGCATCCAAGGAGACCAATGCCCAAGGGAGAACAGCCTCCTCGGAAGCCGAGAAGACATGAGACAGGGTTCTAAAATGGTCTGCTGAAGACCTCCCTTTCATAAAGCCAACCTGCTCCACACCAATTAAATTTGGCAATACCCTACCAATCCTATCCGCTAATATTTTAGCTAGTATTTTTATATCGTAATTTAGTAGGGATATGGGTCTATAACTTTCAGGTTTCTCAGGGGCCTATTAGGTTTAAGTAGTACCACAATGAGTGCTTCTGAAAGGTATCTATCCATATCCTCACCCGAGAGAATATGTTGAAATAATCTGGATAACAGAGGATTAGAGAAGTTGAGAAAGTTTTATAAAATTGGGTGAGAACCGTCTGGACCAGGTGTTTTATCATTTGGTAGGTTCTTGATTGCAAGCTCTATTTCCCCATATGTAATATCAGCAGTCAAGACACTATAATCCGTCTCTACCAGTCTAGGAAGAGATATCCCATCCAAGTAGGCCCCCATCATATCTGGACTGGGAGGAAACTGCATAGGTCCATAAAGGGCCTCATAATAATTTCTAAAAATCCAGGTTATATCCTCTGGATCTGTTTTAATGCACCTTTCTTGATCTGACCAGATTCCTCCGACCAGACGAGAGGCTTCCAATTGAGAAATCCGTCTGGCCAGAAACTTACCTGGTTTATCACCTTGATCTACATAGCTAGCCTTTGTCTTGATAATAGCCAGCTCCGCCTGATCTCCCAACAACTTAAGGTAGGCATTTTTAGCTTTGATTAATCTAGACTCGGTCTCCACCTGAGGACTGGCCATCATGGCATTCTGCAGAGCCTTAATTTGGCTTAACAAATCTGCCATGATAGCATTTCTCTTTTCTTCCTGGAAGCCTGGCTGATTAAAAGGCCTCTGATAAACCCTTTCAATGTAGACCAAGAATATCAGGTCTTACATTTCCTGTCGATTAAACTCGAGAAACTCCTCAATTTGTGAGGTCAACTTCTGAACTATCTTAGGGTCCTCAATAACTGATTGTTTACTTTCCATCTGCTACCTTTATGGATAAAGGAGGAGAGGAATCGTGACCACCACCGAGAATGGTCCGACAGTGGTCTGCTACAATCTCAGAGCTTATAACCCTCTAAGTAGAACACGGAAACAAATATATAATCAATCCGAGAGCCTGACCTGTGAACCGGGGACAAAAGGTATATTCCTGTCTTGTGGGTGAAGCACCCTCCAAACATCCGCCAGGCCCACCACTCCACCAAATCGTTGAAAGCCACACAAGCCGGTGCAAGAGCTGTTGGAGTCTTAGTGGATGTATCCAGTGAGGGGTCAAGAGCCAAATTGAAATCCCCCCCTATTATCATAGGGAGATGTGCAAAAGGTAACAAGACCTTAATTAATGCAGTCACAAAATCCTGATTATCCGAATTAGGCCCATAAATTGCCCCTAACAAAACTTCTACATTATAAAGCTTTCCCCTGACTAGAACCCATCTACCCTCTCTATCTTGAATAATTTTAATAGGGCAAAAGGGGACCGATCTATGAAATAATATCATGACCCCTTTGCTCTTTGTACTGCCCTGGGAGGAAAAGACCTCCCCAAATTGCATCCTTCTCATACAATTGGCCTCATCCTGCAGCAAGTGTGTTTCTTGCAGAAAGGCCACTTTACCTTAGCTGCCTCTATATACTTCATTATTTTATATTGTTTAGACTTATTAATTGCCTTTAACATTCCATGTACAAAGCTTAATGAACGTATCAGCCCCCATATAGAAAAACTAGGATATAATACATAGTAGTCTTCCATGCTAACTTTGAAGGATTCCTCACAGTAGCCTTGTGCCCCAAAACTTTAGCCCACCCCAGAAACCCCTCCCCAGAATAACCTAACCAATCTTACCTCAAACCCCTTGAACACACCCTCCCCATCAGCCGCCCTGAGCCCTCCTTCCCTTCCCCTTGACCCAAGCATTCAGCGCTATGGCCCATGATATCAGGATGCCAAACTTCATCTACCGCCTTCCCATCACCCAGCGAATAATATCCAGCCCTGCTTCACTTTCAAATACCTCTCATAAGGGCCCTCAGCCCATAGACCGAACTACTTATTATCCACAAGATGCACAGGATATAAGGATCGGAGCCCCCCCCCCAGACGAGTATATTCCACAGATCCAACCAAACTAAGGGGGTAATAAAACAAAATTTCCCCTCAGAATCACCCCAACGATTAGGCAACATTGATTAACCAAACATATAAAAAAGAACTTTTAACAGGTGCTAGAGAACATAAGACCTTAATGGCCCATATACCCCCAATAGTGTATAAACATGTATTATTCTACTATCCATTAGTAACGGAACCAAAGTCCATTTTATGACTCCAGCCAGTCCCAGATGGAGTAATGCCCATCAAGTCTAGAAAGCATGCAACTTATGTATTTGATAGTCCGAGCATGGTGAGCTAAGTTTTCCTTAACCAAGTTCATGGTTCCTTGAAGAGCACTGGGAAGGCCTCCCGGAGAGCTACCGATGCCAGATCCAAAGATTCAAAAGTTTTCCATTCTATTCCAATTAGAACCTGAAGCCTTGCAGGGTATCCCATTCTGAACTTCAATTCTGCAGCAATCAATCGCTTAACTAAGGGATGGAAAGCAGCCGTTTTGACGGATAGAGAGCGAAGATCTTGTGCTACTCTAATCTGGGCTCCCTCGAGTAAATCTCTTTATCTTCTCTGGATTTATCTATTAATAACTGCCTTTCTTGATAATTGAGAAACTTTATGATGAAAGGTCTGGGAGGCGATCTGGAGAGGAGAGGGCGCACGCCGTGAGCTCTCTATAATGTACTTAGGCCCGAAGGCAGGGCCCAGCAAGTTTCTAGTTCTCTGTCTTCATATGGTTTCTGATGTAGACCTGCACAATTTTAGTTGCCCTCCTCTGGTTCTACCTTCCATCCTGTCTATGTCCTTGCGAGATGAGGTCTCCAAAACTGCATGCAGTACTCCAGATGGGGTCTCACCAACTGTCTGTATAGAGGGATAACTCACTTTTTTCATTCTGTGATGCCCCTCCTATGCATCCCAGTATCCCCTGGCTTTCCCTACTGACTTCCTCACATTGCATACCCACCTTTAGGTCATCTGATATGACTACACCCAGATCCCTTTCCATTATTGTTGTTGTTAGTACCTCCTGCTATTGTGTACTCTTCTCCTGGATTTTTATTTCAGGTGCATTATTTGCACTCTTTGCATTGAATCTAAGTTGCCATATGTCTGACCATTCTCCAACTTGCAAAGTCCCTTCATCCTTTCTCCCCCCTTTTGTATCAATCTTGTTACAGATCTTTGTGTCATCCACAAAGAGTCATACCTTTCCTTCCAGACCCTCTGCAATGTCACCTATAAAGACGTTAAAGAGGACTGACCCAGTATTGAGCCCTGAGGTACTCCACTTAGTAACCCCTTTCTTCAGAATGTGTTTCATTCACTATTACCTTTCTGTGTCCTGTTGTGCAGCCAGTTTTCACCAGGCTACCACCCTGGGACCCACTCCCAGGCTGGCTAATCTTGATTATTAGTCTTTAGTGAGACTGTGTCAAATGCCTTGCTAAAGTCTGGGTAGGCTATATCCACAGCCCTCCCTGGTCTATTACTTTGGTCACCCAGTCAAAGAAATCGATTAGATTTGTCTGACATGACCTTCCTGCTGTGAATCCATGCTGCTTTGGGTCCAGTGCCCCGCTGGCCTCTAGGTACTCAACAATTCTTTCTTTCAGAAGTGATTCCATCATTTTCCCCACCACTGAGGTCAAAACTAACAGGTCTGTAGTTTTCTGCTTCTGCCTTGCTCCCACTTTTGTGAAGGGGAATCACATCTGCCTCCTCCAGTCCTCAGTGTACCACCCCATCTTCCCATGATTTGTTAAAAGTGGGTTAGTGGTGTCACTAGGTCCTCCCTTAGCTCTTTTAGGATTCTAGGTGAATCCTGTCGTCCTCATTGCTTTGTCCACCTTTGAGTTTTAGAAGTTCTTTCAGTACTTTTCTTCTTTTAAATGGACTGGTATCAACCCCACTATCCAGAGTGCTTCTACTGTTTGGTTTAGGTAACTCCTCCTTCTTTTTTGTGAATACTGAGCAAAAGTATTCATTCATTATCTCTGCCTTTTCACGTTCCTCTGCCCACCTCCTCTCTCCTTTATTAATCTTCCCTATCCTCCTTTAACCTTTCTATGTTCCCTAATGTACCTATAAAAGGTTTTATCCCCTTCTTAACTGAGTTGGCTATCCTTTCCTCGGTTTGGGCCTTGCTTTTCTGACTGCCTTCCCACTTCTTTTCTGTTTTTAATTGATACAGTTCCTTCGTCGTTCTGTCTGTGATTCCTTATACTTTTTAGTGCAGCTGTTTTCTCTAACCTTCCCTGACACTTCTTTTGAGAGCCATAGTGGTTTTTTTTATTCCGCTTTGTTTTCTTTTTTATTTGTTTCACACAAAGGCTTGTTGCTCCATGATGGCAGTTTGATTTTCTCCATTGTTCTTCCACTCCTTCTTTCTGGCCATTTGCTAATGTATTCCTCAGGTATTCACCATTTTGCCAAAGTCAGCCTTCTAAGTTCAGTATCCTTGTGTTTGTGTATGGCTTGTCTCCATAGTTTGTGTTTGTTGACAAACACACTGTGCAGTGGTTGCTTGTTCCCAGGTGTCTACTGACTTCTAAGTTTGTGATTCTCTCTCCATTTTGAGTACCAGGTCTAATATTGCTCTCCCGAGTGGGTTCCACCACTAGCTGTCTAAGGCATGCTCCCTGTAGGCATCAAGAATGACCCTGCTCTTGGATGTGGCTGCAGTCATGTTGCCCAGTTAACATCTGGTATATTCAGGTCCCCATCAACAGTATTTCCCTTTGCAGCCATTTTGAGAATGCCTCTATCATTTTCTTGTCCATTTCTCCCTTGAGATGGGGATCTGTATACAACCCCTGTGCGGATTGTGATGCCATTCCCTGTCTCCAATGTGACCCAGAGTTCCTCTTGTCCTCCCCTTTACCTTTTAGTTCTGTTACTTTGATCCCTTCCCTTATGTGAGAGCTACTCCACCTCCTCTTTACCCTCCCTGTCCCTTCTGTAGATTGTGTACCTGGTATGTTGACATCCCAGTCATGGTTCTCATGTACCATGTTTCTGTGACTGCCACAATATCCAAGTGTTCCACTTCCATCAGGCTAGCTAGCTCTGGAAGCTTGTTTTCAGATCACGGTATTGGTACTCATTGCCTCCATTTAATGTTGGCTTTATCCTTTTTACCCCATCCCTGCTCTTATTGCTTGTCCATTTTTCCATTTACTCCTGTCCTGCCCTCTGTCAGCTCTGTACCTCAGTGTTTACCCTACTACCTGCCATGCTTTATGGGGAGACTTGAACTTTCCTGTTTCCTATCAGCACCTCCCCTTGGCTAGTTTAAAAGCTTCGCCAAGGAAGCCTTTAAACCTGTCACCCAGGGAGCGTGTTTCCTTCCTGGACAGATGCAGACCATCATGCCAGTATAGACCTTCATCTCTCCAGGTGGACCCCAGTCCCCAATGAAGCTAAAGCCTGTGCTCTGCACCAGTTTGCAACCATTCATTAAACCGCATGGTGTACAGTAATCCTAGCCTCACCACTGCCATGGACTGGCAGCACTCTGAGAAGGTTATCGCGTTTGCTATCTGTCTGAGGCCCCTCTCAACTCCAAAAATTCATCCTGCACTGCACTGATCTCATGCCTAGCTAGGCTTCATTTGTTCTGAGGTGGACAATGATATCTAGTTTCCTCCTGTGATGCTGCTCTGCAATCCTGAGGATCCACTTCCTGTCCCTCCAAGCCATGGCACCAGGCAGGTACCTTACTCCTCTCCTCTCCTTCCCCAGGTCTACACCCTAACAATTGAGTCCCCTATCATAGCTGTTTTCCTTGTGTTGTCCTTGCCACTGTTTTGTGGGTCTCCTGTGGCTGTCCCCAGCATTCTTCATGGTCTCCAAATGAGGGTGTCATCATAGAGAACCTTGATTTGCCAGACCACATATGATTTGTGTAGAGGTCAACCTGGGGCTACGCCTCTGTTCCACCATCCTCACCCTCCCAGAACCTACTGTGGTCCATCTGCTCTTCACACATGGCAACCTCTGAGGCAGTGGTTGTGGAACTGGTGCTCTTTGGGTGGGGGAGTCCTCCTTAGTCCCAGCCAGTTCAACCTGGAGGTGGGCAACCTCCTCTCTCAGAGCTGACAGTTGCCTGCAAATAGGGCAGCAACACAGGTTCCAGAATGTTTCCCGGAAAATTGTTGCCCCACAGCCAGTGCATTGCACCACTCCCCACATGTTCCTCTTCCTTATAATATACAATGAGTAATATACAATTTTTTTTTTTTTGGGTGTGTGTATACTTACGCTTTATGCACTGTGCTGGGTAATTAAGAATATGACAGTTCTGCTCCAAGACCTGTTGAGGAAGTGATGTCAGAACCTTGGCTATAAAGGAAATGCCACGCCTGGGGTGAGTGGGTAGGCCACAACCACTGGTGACTGTTAGAAACAATCAATTACACCACTGCTCCACCACCCTGGTGAGTACTGTCCTTTATAGTAAGTCAACCAACACTACAATGTACTAGACCACTGCTCCTACACAAACCACTCTACTGAGTCCAGGGATAAAAACAAACCCACTGTTCAGCCAGCAGGACACTTCCAAAATACTGTACAAATATCCTTCCAAATCCTATGTGTCTAGCACAGAAATCAAGCAACTTCAGTTGTATTACAACCCCTCTGGTTATAAAATTAATACACTTTAATGGAATCCTGCAATTCTTAATGCCAATAAGAAAATAATGAAACTTTTCTGTAGAAAGTGTAGCTTACCTTCCTAGTCCCCTACAATATTATGTTTTACCAGTTACTAGTTCTCAAATGCATTCTAGTTTGTTCTCTGCAGTATAGCCAAGTTCTCAGCTCCCAAAAGGAACAGGCAGGTACACTGACTGACTTTACTCTGTGTAGTATGCCTAAACAGAACAGTGATACAAGCTCCACCCAGAATCAATTGATTGACTAGTGACACCTGTGATGTAAGCAGGCCTTTCAGTGAAGACAATTTGTTACGTCTGCTTCTAATACACACACAAACCCTTTATCTGAAACCAGGATAAACTCACTGCTTAGCCAGCAGGACGCTTCCAAAATATTGCACAAATATCCTTCCAGATCCTATGTGTCTAGCACAGAAATCAAGCAACTTCAGTTGCATTACAACCCATCTGGTTATAAAATTACTACACTTTAATGGAATCCTGCAATTCTCAATGCCAATAAGAAAATAATGAAACTTTCGTAGAAAGTGTAGCTACCTTCCTAGTCCCCACAATATTATGTTTTACCAAGTTACCAGTTCCTCAAATGCGCTCTAGTTTGTTCTCTGCAGTATAGCCAATTTCTCACCTTCCAAAAGGAACAGGCAGGTCCTCTGACTGACTTTACTCTGTGTAGTATGCCCAAACAGAACAGTGATACAAGCTCCACCCAGAATCAATTGATTGACTAGTGACACCTGTGATGTAAGCAGGCCTTCAGTGAAGACAATTTGCTATGTCTGCTTCTAATACACACACAAACTCTTTATCTGAAACCAGGGATAAACTCACTGCTTAGCCAGCAGGACGCCTCCCAAAATATTGCACAAATATCCTTCCAAATTCTATGTGTCTAGCACAGAAATCAAGCAACTTCAGTTGTATTACAAACCCTCTGGTTATAAAATTACTACACTTTAATGGAATCCTGCAATCTTAATGCCAATAAGAAAATAATGAAACTTCTGTAGAAAGTGTAGCTTACCTTCCTAGTCCCCTACAATATTATGTTTTACCAAGTTACCAGTTCCTCAAATGTGTTCTAGTTTGTTCTCTGCAGTATAGCCAATTTCTGATTGCCAGAGAGTGCCTGTATAGCCTCTGTGTACTGTCTCTTTAAGAGCTGCCTGGCTTGCAGTCATAAGTAATCTGAGAGGGAGCTCTGTTGAAAGATGTAACTATTTGCTAAAATCATTTAGAGTGACAGTGATAATGTAGTTTGTCTAACCTGCCTTCTTTGCAGCAAGGACTGTATTGTTTATCTCTACTATCGTGGTCCTGGACTGCAAATTGGACCAATCAGTTCTGGTGGGACCTAAAATGGAGCTGGACTACAGGAGCTGTCTGGAGTCAAAATCTGTAGGAATTGTAGTTTTGGGCTTTGGCGCCTTTTTGCACCTGAAAGGGGAGCCTTTGTTGTGACTGACAGACAGATCAGCCAACCAAACCTTTTGGATTCTGGGGAAAGTCCCTGGCTTGCTGGTAGTTGAGTCAGATCTAAGTTGGGAACTGAAGAAGCAACAGCTTGAGACAGTCAAGCAGCCGTCTGAGTAGTTTCGTGCGGAGAACAGTGGAAAGGCCTGAGCTGTGGCCTGCATGTCTGCCTGCTGCCCCTGAGAGGAAGAGAAGAGAATTATTTCGGACTAAATCCAAGTTTGTGAGAATGAAGTAAGCCACTGATTTTTTTACCAGGCTCATGCCTGAAGAAGACTGAAGATTTTGCTGAATGCGATTGACCTGTCTGGATTTCCAGCTGCTTTTGAATCCCCGGTTTGCGCAGAGACTTTGCTATCGTAACCGGAGAGCGGTTTGTCTGGTACAGTAGAATTTCCTTACATGTAAATGTCCGTGTATCACAAGTAGGTCATGATTTGGTTCCCCACTGTGTGAACTGTGTTCTGTTGCTGGTACCGTGAATCCTTTACATGTAAATGTGCTGTGTATTGAAAGTGGGTCATGATTTGGTTCCTCACTGTGAACTGTGTTCTGCTTGTTGAAGCTGTATCCAGCCCAAAATGGACTGTATCTGAATTTGTCTCCATTTGGCTGGGGCCTTGCCACACTGACCCAGCCAGACTACCCACTGCACAGAGAAAGCCATCGACGAGAGACCTGCCTGGGGATCAGCCCCCTGCTCCACACTTGAACAGGAACGATGCCGCAGCGATTCGTGTGGGCCCTGCTTCTCCTGGCACTCCAGATTAACCACCTGCTATCTCAATTTTCATCCAGCCTGTGTCCAGTCTTGGGTATTGTGAGTAATCATCAGGGTAGCTCCCTGCAACAACAACCTAATCTAAAAGTGTGTCATCTGATTATCCTGTTGTTTTCTTCTCATGAACTGAGCCCTCCAGCTCCAGATTACAAATAGTGTGTGTTGTGCATGTTGTTTTCTTCATGACAGGGCCCCAACCAGCTGCAACATTCCTGGCTAGCCCACCATTCTCCATCTGGGTACCCAGAGCTGTGACTGTTTATGGACCCTGAAGTGCATGCATAACTGCTTGATTGATGCAGCTTTTAAGCAAATTAACCTGATTACACCCTCCCTTGTTCAAGTCCCTTAAATAAAACTTTTTTAAATTTACCCTGACTGTGGTTCCAGTTTGTGCAAGAGTACTGTACTGCTGCTATTTGTTGTGTATAACCCTGTTTTACAGGGATCCCTGGAGCCAGGCCAGAGGAAAGCTCTGGTGGTAAATGCAAACAGTGTGGGACTTGTGTGGTATATCAGGGTATTGGAAAGTGATTATTGTGTATTGTTCCTGCCACTAGTAAGGAAAGAGGGGGATTACAGTGTCCCGGAAGGCTGTGCCAAGGTTAGCTTGACCACTACCAACCCTGACCTCCGGGTGGAGGCACCCATTTCAGAACTCAGGCCCCTTAACCTGCTACTAGCAAGCAGGCAGGGGTAGTAGCCCTTGGGATAGCGCCACCTAGGGGTTACATTTTGGAGGCACCGCTGGGATTTTGTGCCTTCTAGTGGCCAAAAATTATGAATTATTGTTAAAGATTAATAGCTACCCCAGTAGAAATAGCTATACACCAGCTGGTGGGTGGTGTACTGGGCAGGAGGTCAACCCCAAAATGCTCTGCTTATACTAGATATTCCCTGGGTACCAGTAAAGACACTGTAGAGGAGCACTTCAAAGTTGAATGTTTAAAAACCCTGTGGTGGTGGGTCGACAGGCTAATTTGATCGCCCAAACTTTCATAGCCTTGGTAGAGTGTAGTGACCTCGTGGACAGCTCTAAAGTGCCACAGACTATTGCCCCAGAAGGGGTTCCAGCTACCTGGAGAGTGATAACAAAAGACAGTAAAGACCCCGGGGAGGATGAGCTCCCACCATTATCTGAGACTTTTGAGGAGAAATTTGCTAAGTTGTTGCTGGAGGAAGGGGAGAACCATAGAGGACTTTAAGAAACTATTCCTGCCACCTGGGGGTGTTCCTTCCTCAACATCCCCTCCCACTCCAGCACCTGTTACTGCCCCACCTTCTGTGCCTGTGTCAATGCTGGCCCCTATATCTGTACCTGCCATTAGTCATGACTCCTACCGAAGGCTGAGAATCTTCTCGGGCACCCTCCCCACCCCCCAAGGGGAAGATGACTGGGAGACCTGGATAGGCTATGTTGCCCCTGTAGTACTTGAATGGCAATGTTCAGAAGCAGAGAAATGAAAGATGTTGAGTGAGAGCCTCCGAGGTCCTGCACAACTGCACAGGACTATCTTGATGCATTGGAGAATGTGTATGGGAGTCTGAATTCAGATGAGGATCTGTGGTGGAGAGTACGAAACGCTCAGCAGTATCCAGGGCAGCCATTGTCTGTGCATGTACCTTGGCTTGAAAAGCTGCTACAAGAGTGCTTCAGAAAGGGTAGTTTGCCATCAAATGAATTAGATTGAACTAGGCTTGACTGGATCCTTAAGTCTGCTCCATCTTCAGAATTGTTACTGCTTCAGTTGTGCCTTGCCACCCGACTGGAATCGCCCCCCTACTATGATGAGCAAATAAAAGAAATTTGGGGTGTTGAGCAAAGGCAACCCCATGGGGGAATTGCACCCATATCGACCGCTGCTGCACAAGTGACCGAGAGTGATCAGCCAAGTGAGGCTCAGGGGCAAAAGTTGGCACTTAATGAGCACTCTAAGAATGCAAAGGACTTCCCACCCTGGGCCCAGCATTGGAAAGATGAGCTACTAAAGGAAGTCCGAGAGTTGAAGATGGGTGCCTCTGCAAGGGTTTACCCCATGGAACAAGATTCTGGTCACTTTCAGGATGTGACTGCAATGGGGGTGGGGTGCACTCTCAGGCATCTGCTACCGAGGGTAGCTCCAAGGCTGAGATCACTGGATTGACTGCCATTGTAAAGGAACTGTTAAGACACATTGCACCACTCTCACCGCTGCAAGCAGATACTAGACCCCAATCTTACTACTGCTTCAGTTCCTCATACAAGTTCTCTCCCAGGATGACCCAGGAGTCTATCATTTGTCTCAGCTGTGGAAGGATGGCCATATGAAAGAGAATTCCAGTCTCGGAAGGACTTAGAAAGAGTAGTAAACAGACTCCAAGGGAGCTCCAAAAACGAATCAATGGCCAAGGGTGCCCAAAATGATCGCAGTGAGGGTTCAAGAAACCCTAACTCAAATTTCTTTGTATCTAATCATCTGCCCAGGCCTCTGCTACTGCCTCCAGACTGGTCCAAAATAGTGGGCCCTTCAATGGAGACTACAATGACTGTGAATGGTATTCATACTGGCTATGCTTGACAGTGGGTCATAGTGACCATTGTATTCCAGGACTGGTATGACAAACACTTATGTGATGTGCCTTTGCAATCCCTAGAAGGTCTACATGTGTGGGACCTGAGCGATAAGTCTTATCCCTACCTAGGGTGTGTCCGCCTCTGGTTGTCTTTTCCTGCAACTGTAACTGGTATAGAGGAGTGAGTAGAGACATTGGCCCTAGTGTGTCCCCCCACTGGACTGTATGATGGGGTCCCCCTGTTAATTGGGACAAACACCCATATGTTTGGGAGACTGGCGCAACTCTGTCATGAGAAACAAGGGCAACTGACTGGGAGGGCCCTGAGAATTCCGTCTCTGATCAAGAGGGCCTATGATATGCAACAGAAACCCAAGGAAGTAGACCAGGATGAATCGTGGGGATCTGTGGAAGAAGGATCCAGAGTCAATGGTACTGGCCCCTAATGCCCAGTGTATCATTCAAGGGAGGTTCACCTACGGAAAGATGTCAAGAACAAAATACTGGTGTTGGATGCACCAGGCAATGGAAAATTGCTAGAAGGATTATTGGTCAAGCCCAGCATCTTTCCTGCTTGTGCCCATGCCTATGCGATGGGAGTGATGGTTCAGATTCACAAAGTGTCAGATCGGAGATCCAGATGAACAGAGGGTGCACCCCAGCTATGGTACACTATGCAGACACTGCAGTATTGCCCAGCAACAAGCACCCTGGTGAGAAGGAGAGTGACCCCAGACTTGTTTGACTTTAGTGAATCCCATTCCCAGCTGAATGGAGGGCTAGAATTAGCAAGAGACTTGCCCAGAGAGAACAAGTGTTTTCATTGAAAGAATGGGATGTGGGATGTGTCTGGGTGCAGAGCATCACATACACCTGCACAATGAATGGCCATTTTGAGAGAGGTCCTGATGCTCAGCCCAGCAGACATAGATGATGTGAGAAGACACCTGCAGGAAATGCTCGCTGCTGGCATGATACAAGAATCAGACACAGGAACAGACTGAACAATTGGTTATACCACAGAAGTATAGAACAGAGTTATTACAGATAGCGCATGATAGTCCTATGGCTGGTCACTCAGGGAGGGATCGCACTTGCCAGATTGCTGTGTAGATTTTACAGGCCTGAAATTCATGAAGATGTTGCTACCTATTGTAATTTGTGTGCTAAGTGTCAGAAGGTACCACAGTCACTAGAAAAGACAAGGTGCCTTCGGTGCCCCTAGCCTTCCATAGATGTGCCTTTAGAAAATTGCAATGGACGTGGTTGGTCCTTTAGACAAAAGTAAAAGGGTAATAGATTTATCCTGGTAGTATACAATTATGCTACTCTATACCCAGAAGCAGTTCAATGCGTACTGTAACAGCCTCAGAAGTGGCAGCAGAGCTTGCCAAAATTTTCAGCAGAGTGGACATATCTAAAGAAATTATTACTGATCAGGATAGTAATGTTGGTGCTTTCACTGCTTAAGGAGCTATGCAGTCTGCTGGGTATCACTGCCATAAGAACCTCCCCCTATCACCCTCAGACAGACGGTCTTGTTGAGCGTTTTAACCAAACCCTAAAATGCATGTTAAAAAGGTTTGTAAAAGGGGAAGGAAAAGACTAGGACCAATACTTGCCTTACCTACTTTTTGCTTAAAGAGAAGTGCCACAGGCATCAACACAGTTTCACCATTTGAAATGCTGTATGGTAGGCAACCAAGAGAGCCACTGGATGTGATTAAAAAAAACCTTGGGAAGATAACCCCACTCAGAAACAATCTTGACTTCTTATATGTGAGCCCTAAGAAAGAAGCTGGCAAAATATGTTGCAATTGCCCATAGTAATCGGAGAAGGCCCCAAATCAGCAGAAGGTATATTATGACTAGGGGTTAAAGAAAAAGGTTTTGAGCCAGGTGAAAAGGTTTTGCTACTGTTGCTCACAACGGAAAATAAACTGTTAATGAAGTGGCAAGGGCCATATAAGGTTCTTAGACATACTGGCACTGTTAACTATGAGATTGAGACTCCTGACAGGAAACATCCTACTAAGATATACCATGATAACCTCCTCAAGAAATGGGTTGAAAAAATGTCAAAAACGGCTTTGCTGGTTTTACCAGAAACCGATAAGGAAGATATTAATGTAGCTTATGATAGACTGGAACAAACTGTAAATGCTGATGCTGTAAAGGTGAATGTTTCCTTAACTTCAGAACAACCTGCAGACATTCGTAATGTGCTAAAGACATTTAACAGTACTTTAACCACGGTACCAGGCTGAGCAAAGGGGCTGAGCAGGTAATATTGACAAGGAATGCTTGTCCAGTTAGGCAAAAGACATATAGATTACCAGAGCAGTTAAGAGCTGATGTGGTTAAGGAAATATAAAAAAATGAAAGAATTGGGTATCATAGAGGAGTCGAGGAGTGCTTGGTCATCTCCCATGGTAATTGTAAACAAAAAAGAAGAGGGTGTTAGAATCTGCCTTGATTTTAGAAAACTTAATCAAGTGTCAGAATTGGACAGTTATCCTATGCCCAGAATAGATGATTTGGTGGACAGACTGGGAGTGCAAGTATATCAGTACCCTCGATCTCACCAAGGGTTACTGGCAAATACCTTTAGTGAAAGAATCCAGAGTCAAAACTGCATTTGCCATCCCTATAGGATTCTATCAGTTCACTACCATGGGTTTACATGGTGCGCCAGCTACATTCCAATGGTACATGGATGTCATTTTATCCCCTCACACTGGTTATTATGCTGCATCTGGATGATGTCATGGTGTACAGTCCAGACTGGAAAAGCCACCTGAACACCTACGAGCAGTTATCCAAGCTATCAAAAATGCAGGTCTGACTATTAATCCTACCAAATGTGCATTGGGCATGCATGAAATCTGATATTTGGGCTATGTGTTAGGAAATGGAGAAGTTAAGCCAAAGGTTTCTAAAATAGAAGTTGAAGCATAGCCCTATCCCTAAAACAAAGAAACATGTCAGATAATTTTTAGGCTGGTTGGTTATCATCACAGATTTGTTCCCAACTTTGCAGAGTTAGCTACTCCCTCACTGAACTCATGAAAAATGGTACCCAAATAATGTGAAATGGACCCCAAATGTGATGAAGCTTTTCAAGCCATAAAGGCTGCATTATGTTCAGCCCTGTTTTAAGAAGCCAGACTTTGAGAAACAATTTTGCTACAAACAGAGGTGCAGTTCTAAGTCAAAATGTAGATGGGACAGAAAATACAATTCTGCACATAAGTAGGAAATTGCATGACAGAGAGAAAAGGTACTCCACTATCGAAAAGGAATGCTTAGCAGCAAAGTGGGCCATGGAGTCCCATAAGTTTTATTTGTTAGAACTGAATTTGTTCTTGTAACTGATCACAATCCTCTGTTGGCTTAACCATATGAAAGATAAAAATTCCAGAATCACAAGGTGGTACCTGGCACTACAGCCATTTAAATTCACGGTGATACACAAATCTGGTAAAAGAATAGCAATGCTGATTTTCTGTCAAGCTATGGATCAGGAACTGAGGGTTCTGAAGGTTGAAAAGCAAATGTATGGGTTTGAACTTTATTGTTTGCTGTACTGTTTTAAAAAACATGATGTACATGTGCTTAATTGTTGAAAGCAGCAATGTTAGAAGAGAATAAAAGTTTTGGAAAACTGTTTAATAAAAGAGATTCCTCTTAAGGATGGGGGTATATGTGACAGGGTAGAATATGATCCTGTCCCATTTGTTATGGAGAAAGTGTTTAAATGCAAGGATCTGTCCTTTTCTGTATCTTCTCTGTCTGGTTATGGAACCAAATTTTCCTGTGAGACTTCGGACTTGATGCACTTGATGGGCTCGCAGTTCTTTGCCTCTCGCTGTCTCTCAGTTTTCTCTTGCTATTTTTCTCCCTTGCATATCTAGATCTGCTTATTTAAAAATATGTGCAAATCATTGTATGAAAATGTAACTAATAATGGGATCATTTTGTTTGGAAAATGTATAGCATTACTGTTGAAATGTATATAATTATAATCTAAGATGACTGCAAAAGCTGTTGGAAGCTAGAGGTTACCATAGTTCAATTTTTAAGTCTTTACAAAAGCTGTGCAAAAGAGGACCTCAACTCAAGAAGCACACTGTGTTCTAGCAGCTTCTGCCTGATATTTACAAAAAACAGGATACTTGCTGAGGATGGGGGTTGAAAGGACTTATAAGAGCTAAGCTGCAACTGCAAGAAAGATTAGAAGAAAAAGGGACACAGAGATTGCAGGAAAACTCTATTTTATTTTACCTTTGTAAATAGTTATACTGAACAAGTTTATTTTTTATGTTACTGCAACTGTAAATAAATATGTTTGGTGAATTCTACAACTGCTCCTGGCTTTCTCTATGCTTCCTGACATGTGCCTTGATGACACCAGTTAGAAAATACCAAAAGTAAAAATAAGCCCAAGTAGTTTTAGGAAGGGCTTTTGATAATGAATGCAGTTCAGTTCCTCAGAAATAGAAACCACAAATGTTAATTTACCTCAAAAGAGGTCTTTTCTGCAGAAAACACAAAAATATCATCTTCATTCCCAGAAAAGCGTAACCAAAAGAAATTTTAGTTAAACCGCAAAGCAGTTATGCAAAAACAGTCTTTTATTAAATTTTAAACAATAAAATAGTGGTTCCCTTACATAGAAACACAGAAACATAGGACTGGATATTCAGACTGCGCCGGGCAGGGTCACAAGCCTGGGCGCAGTGCAACTGGGTTGCGCCAGGGCAGGAACCAGGCGATATTCAATGGTGATGCGCCATGGCTCAGCACCATTGAATATGGCACTGAGGGTGCAGGCACTGCACATGATGCAGTGGCACTGCAACTGCGTTCATTCACATATTGGGTCTGTGTAGTACAGTATGGTCTGCATGCCCATTGGTCCACGCAGTGGACCAATAGGCATACAGACTGTGTTGTACGCTGTCATTCGGTGGATGGCCAGGTGGCATGCGGGCTGGGTGCTGCCATCCACTGATGATGGGGGTGTGCCGGGTGGTGGGGACCTCAGTGGAGGGTGGGGAGGGGGTACCACTGGACCACCAGGGTCCCTTGTGATATTGCCACCCACGATCGGGCTTTTAGGAGGATCCACTGGACCACCAGGGATTTAAATGCACAGTCCCCCATGACCGGGCAATGGGGCACAATGCTCCCAGGGCAGGGGGCTTGGGGTTTGTGTTCTGGGTGGGCGGGTGGCCACCCATGGCTGGTGGCTGCTGTATTGCACCCTGCAATATGGCAGCTCACCTGTGGGTGGCCTGGACTTGTTCCTGGTTTTACCAGGCACATCTTTGCACCCCCCTGAGCGGCGCAAGGTGGGTTTGTGTCAGCATATGCGCCGCACATCCCAGACTGAATATCGGATGTGCCACATATGCATGGGCACGCCCCCTGCACTTGCACCACATACATTACTGTTGCACTCCGGTGCATCGGGAGTTGCACATTGCAACCTGCCCCTTTCAGTATTGTACCAGGGCACATAGGTGGGTTGCGCATGGTGCATCCCTGTTGTGCCATGTGCAACCCTTTTGAATATCCAGGACATAGACTTTGATGGCAGATAAGGACCACTTGGCCCACCTAATCTGTCCATTTCCATACCTATTGGATAAGCTGCAGATCCTAGTTAACCAATAACCTACTTCTTCCTACCCCCACCAGAATTGCCTCATGTCTGTCCCATGCATTCTTGAATTCCTCACTGTTTTTGACCCCATGACCTCCTCAGGAAGGCTGTTCCATGCGTCCACCACCCTCTGTAAAAAAATACTTCCCCACATTGCCCCTGAGCTGTCCCCATCTATCTTCAGATTGTGTTCTCTTGTTCTTGCACATCTCTTTTTCAATTCAATTCAATTTAATTTATTTGATCAGCCATGATAAGAAAAATCATGATTATTTCAATGAAAACATCAATTAAATACTCAAATACATACACACCTTACATATATACATTCTTGTATAATGAGACAGTGCCTTTTAAATATGGAGGGTGCCAAAAATCAAAAACATAGAATAGATTATACCCATATTTTACTTAATAAAAAGGAGAGCTATATGAGGACTTTAGACTTTTCCATCTTTCAGAATCCTGTATCTTTTTTTCTTGAGTTTAACAACAGATGCTAAGAATCTAGAGATTAGTTCTGCATCTTCTAAAACTTGTGGGTGCATCACTATAAAAACCACATCATAGTTTGAACTTGCATATATTTCCAAATGGTTCTGTAAGACCTGATTCCTAACTTTATTATATAATGGGCAAAGCAACATTATGTGATCTAAAGTTTCCATAAATCCTCTATTACAGGGGCAAGAAATTTCACAGGTTCCTAATTTGTTAATATTGTTCTCATATTATTAAAATAAGTATACCTTGAATTAATAATTTCAAATCCATACGTGACTAATTTCCTTTGTTCTGAGTTCAAAGGAAGGTCAAATAGTTTTCTAATGAATGATCAGTTTTATTCTTTTTAAACCATGGAGCACACTTTGTTCTTTAATAATTTTCATATCCAGACTCTTCTCTAATTGAATCAGTTTATTTTATTTTTCCTGTAATGTACAGAAATCAAAATGTGTTTTTATAATCATTACAAAGGTGCAGCATTTTAATTTTTTCTAAGTTTTTTTTCAATGCACTGAGCCGTACTGAAGGAAGTCCCTCTTCATGTCATTTGATCTTTTCTAAAATACATTTTTTGGGGGATACTATTTTTATTATTATTCATTATTTTTAACCAGTATGAAATATGTGTTAATTCCTTGAGGCATCTTATTGGAGATTTTCCCAGTTCATCCCTTACCATTGCATTTGATGTTGTAAGAGGAACCTTAAGAAGAATTTTATAAAAATACAACAGGTGTTTCCAGATCTTCAGCTTTCATATAACCCCAAACTTCCAATCCATATAGTAACAAAGAATGCATTTTTGCTTCCCCTGCCTTTAATGCTGGAATAATAGTATCCCCCCATGCTGATAATTAAATTTTAGAAGGGCTTTTACTATAAGTTTGGCTTTTATTATCTGTTCCTTAATGTGTTTTGACCAGGATGCTGTTGAAACAAATTTCACTCCCAAATAACAATACTCCTTTACAGCCTCAGTCTTTTTCTGCCCTATTGTAAATTTAAGTTTGTTAAAGTTTTTGAGATTGTTTCCAAAAATTACAATTTTAGTTTTGCTAATATTTACTTTTAATTCCAGAGAATTACATTTCTGGAAAAAATTATTAATTTGTATTTTTTGCATTCCAAATTTAGTTAAGGTAAAGATTACCCTATCATCCATGTATGCTAATGAATACAGTAGTAGTTTACCTGTTTTAGGGGAATCTAATGTATGACTTTCTGGAAATTCATGCAAGGTGTTAATGTAAAAATTAAACAATTCTGGAGTAAGGAGACATCCTTGTTTTACCCCTCTATTTGTCGGGAAAAACTGTCAGTGAACGTTTGTTATCAAATCTTATTGCTGTGGAGATACCTGAGTAAAGAAGCCCTATTAGTTTGAGTAATGAATAATTTATACCTTTTACTCAAAGTATTTCCCAAAGTACTTCCCTGTTAATAGAGTCAAAAGCTGATGAAAAATCTATATATAATGTGAATAATTTTGACTTTCTTAAATGAACGTATTTTTTGATGAGATGATTCAAACAAAAAATATTATCTATTGTCGAGAAACCTTCTCTAAAACCTGCTTGAAACATAGAGATTTGATCAGTGACATCTATCTCTTTTTCTGAAAGATGCTACCCTCTTGGACTTTGTTGATTCCCTTGAGGTACTTGAAAGTTTCTATCATGTCCCCCCTCTCTTCCTTTCCTCAAGTGTATACATATTAAGCTCCTTTAGTCTTTCTTTGTATGGCTTCTGTTGCAGACACTGCAACATTTTAGTTGCCCCTCTCTGGACTGTCTCCATCCTGTCTATGTCCTTGCAGAGATAGGGTCTCCAGAACTGCATGCTGTACTCCAGATGGGGTCTCACCAACTGTCTGTACAGAGGGATAACAACTTCTTTTTTTCTACTGGTGATGCCTCTCCCTATACATCCCAGTATCCCCCAAGCCATCCTTACTGCCTTCTCACATTGCTTGCTTACCTTTAGGTCATCTGATATGACTACCCCCAGGTCCCTTTGCATTTTTGTTGTTGTTAACACCTCCGCAGCTTGTGTACACTTTCCTGGGTTTTAATTCCCAGGTGCATGACTTTGCACTTTTGCATTGAATCTAAGCTGCCATACTTTTGACCATTCCTCCAACCTGCCAAGTCCCTTCCCATCCTTTCCACCCCTTGTGTATCAACCCTGTTGCAGATCTTTGTGTCGCCTGCAAAGAGGCATACGCTTCCTTCCAGTCCCTCCTCAATGTCACTTATAAAGACATTAAAAGAACTGGATCCAGTACTGAACCCTGCAGTACCCCAACTAGTAACCCCTTTCTTTGGAGTGGACGCCGCTTACTATTACCCTCTGTGTCCTGTGGTCCAGCCAATTTTTTACCCAGGCTACCACCCTGGGACCCACTCCTAGGCTGGCTAATTTGTTTATTAATCTTTTGTGTGGAACTGTGTCAAATTCCTTGCTAAAGTCTAGGTAGGCCATATCCACAGCCCCTCCCTGGTCTACTACTTTGGTTACCCAGTCAAGGAAATCTATTAGAGTCATCTGACATGACCTTCCCACTGTGAATCCATGCTGCCTTGGGTCCTGTGCCCTGCTGGCCTCTAGGTACTCAACAATTCTTTCTTTCAGTAGTGATTCCATCATTTTCCCTACCACTGAGGTCAAGCTAACAGGTTTGTAGTTTCCTGCCTCTGCTTTGCTCCCACTTTTGTGAAGGGGAATCACATCTGCCTTCCTCCAGTCCTTAGATACCACACCATCCTCCCATGATTTGTTAAAACGAGTAGTCAGTGTTGTCACTAATTCTCCCCTTAGTTCTTTTAGAATTCTGGGGTGAATCCTGTCAGGCCCCATTGCTTTGTCCACCTTCAGTTTTAGGAGTTCTTTCAGAACCCTTTCTTCTGTGAAAGGACTGGTATTGACCCCCCTATCCAGAGTGCTTCTATTAATTGGATTAGGTACCTCCTCCTCCTCGTTTGTGAATACTGAGCAGAAGTATTCATTCAGTATCCCTACTTTTCACTGTCCTCTTTGTCCACCCACCCTCCCTTTATTAAGCCTCACTATCCTCCCTTAGTCTTTCTTTGCTCCTAATGTACCTATAAAAGGTTTTATCCCCCTTCTTGACTGAGTTGGCTACCTTTTCCTCAGTTTGGGCCTTTGCTATTCTGACTGCCTTCCCCACTTCCTTCTGCTTTAACTGGTACAATTCTCTGTCCTGTCCCTTCTGTGTTTCCTTACACTTCCTGAATGCTATCTTTCTCTCTCTAACCTTCCCCACCACCTCTTTTGAGAACCATAGTGTTTTTTTTCTTTCATTTTGATTTGTTTATTTGCTTCCCAAAAAGGCTTGTTGCTTCTGTGATGGCAGTTCTCGAAATGGAACCGAATCAAAAATGGCCTTCTCTGGTTCCTGGGAACTGATCGAGAACCAGAGACTAGTGCAAAACACACCATTTAAATAGAAAACACCCTAACCAATACAGAGTATTGAAAGAAGCTAAAACACTGCAGTAATGTAATACTGTATAACCACTTAATTCCACATACCTTGTTTTCCATGGATCAACTGTAGTCAGTGCTTTAGCCAAATTTATATTGACTGGATTACAGCTACAGCCAAATGTCTTAAGATTCAAGTCAGCTGTTAGCTTGTACCAATTACACTAATCACTTCAAAGGTCACAAACACTCCTCAACATTTAGATTCTGAGTGCCAAGATGTTGTTGATCAGGTGTCTAAAGAAAAGTCTGCGGTCAAACAGGATCTTAGCAGTGAGCAGCGTGATGCTGAAAATTTGAGCCGAGTGCAGCAGTGCCACTGAAAGTGACTGAGTCCTTAGTAAATAAATTGGAAACAACATCTGCTCCACCTGCAAAAGTGCTGCACAGAAACAAAATATCCCCATTGCCTCCTGAAGCATTCATATAACACCAGTCAGTAATCAACTAACAGTAATCCAGTAATCCCGCTTTAGATTACAACAAATGAAGCACACACACAAACAAAATACTTCACTGAGTACCGCTTATGCAGTCATGTGGTCTTGGCATCTCAGAGTTTAGTGTACTTTACTTACAGCTCAGAGTGAGTGACTGGAATGGGAAGGAACAAAGCTCTGTCAAATAAATACACAAACACTACACATTACCGGAAAACTGTCATAACAGTCGACTTTACTCAGCACCGCAAGGTGGTATCGGTCACCGTGGTGGCTTTGCATTTTTTTGACTGTAAATTTATTTCATGAGAATGACCATTCCATGGATGTAGTAGAAATTAATTTACTGCAGAAATAAGGGATTATACAGTAAATATTATAAAACAAACCAACCAGAAGTATAGAGAAGATTTTGGGGTGACTGCTCTCTTCAGGTAGAGAAATACAATTTTTTTTTTTGCACTTTTAGCCTCCTACTTCTCAGTCCCCCTTGACTTGGAACCACCAGGCAACCCCTGATCCTCCTACATCCCAATCACAGCCACTCACCTCCATGGAGCCTTGACTTTGCCCCCAGGTGGGATCGGGTGGGGAGTCCCCCCCAGACATCTTGTTGCATTTGGCAAGGGTTCAAGTTGGTGAGGCAGGGGACCTGGATTTGTGCCAGAGACTGTCTCCATCACAGAGGTGCTGGGGTCACGGTATTTTATCCCATTACTGTTCCCAGGAACAGTGCATGCAGAACAGCAAGGTGTGTACACACGTACACACACAGCATGCTGACATCACAATGTTCCTCCCTCCCTGTCTTCCATTCTTCTCCAAGTACACTGCCATATGTGTGCACCCAGGTGGCAGTGCTGCAGCAGAGCATAGAGTCCTCCACCCCGGAGGAAGAGAGTGTCCTGTGGGATGATCAATCCTTCTCTCCCTTGGCCAGCACTTGATGACCCAGGCTCTCTCCCAAACCCAGGTTGCCGGGATCATGAGCTGCAACACTACTACTGCACCAACAGGCCAGCTAGACAGAGAAATAAATCTGACATTAGAGTGCAGGGTGAGCATGACTACACGCCAGAGTTTGAATTTCATTCTAAAGTCTATCATTTGCATAAAATTCTTAATGCTCCAGGGCTGCTCAATTCAGGGTAATGATTGCAGTTAGCATAACTGAAGGATTCCTGGGGTTTGAAGGGTCAGTTATCAATAGTCTAATACAGTATTCCTCTCTCAGACACATCCACTGTCCCATTTGCCCAACAAGAATACTTTCCACTTGTTGGCCATCTTGCCACTTAAGCAAATCATCCAGTATTCAGGCACAAGTAAGAAACCATAGTCAGTGGCATTCTGGTTAACATTTATTTATTTCAAACATTTTATCAGGAAAGACATACTGAGCTGGTAATGGTAACAGCTAATTTCCAGATGTGCCTGGGAGGGTGGGGGAGTGAGGGAGTAAACATTACAAAAGGTGTAAGCAAAAATAAAATACAGTAAGGTACAAGTAATAAAAACATTGTCGGCAATTTCTAACAAAGTGCTTGCAACTGCAGTGGTGGTAGAAACATGTGCCCAGGTTTAGCCTTTCCTAATGATGAGAAGTTTTGCAGTGATGTTCTTCACCATAATATTCACTCTCCTGCCAGTCTTCCCACAAGGGCAGGCAAGACTCCACCCAAACCAACAATCCATATGGTAGGCCTTCCTCTGTTGGGGTGTCCATAATGACTATCTGACATCTCACATTCCTTAAAACGGTGCCACATCAGTTCTGCTTGGTGAGTTATCCCACACCATCACTCAAAGACTTTGTCACTTTGGTGGTGCACTCACTATAACAGGTCATAAACTGGCCAAGACTTCAAATATTGGACTGCACTCATCTCACAGCAAAGCTGTGCCAATCAGCTGAACATATTGTCATTTGTCCTAATCAAAGTACTTGTTCATGCATGTGTGATTATAGGTACACTGAAGCTAATGTCTCTGTGGGTTTCTGAACTCAGCTACCTAACAAGCAACTCCAGCTTCACTACCACTACAGTATCCACATCAAGGATAACTCTGGTCTCTCAGTCCCTACATTGATAGTCCTTCTAGAGGATGGAGAGGTAAATACCTGAAATACTTTTCTTACCAGTTCTGAAAATGATAGTCATTTATTACTCACTGTACAAAATCACACAGCAGTTGATGTGTTGGATGGTAACAAAAAGTTTTGCACGTGCTCCCACCAGTCCTTTGGGAAACCCAGAGGCAACATTAGTGCCAGCCATAGATTATTTTAAGGAGCTGGCTCTCTGTTTTTTCTCTGATTCTTAGCCATCTGTTTGTACCTGTCACTTACTTAACACCAGTTAGTAGAGGCAGTATATTCATTCCTAAAGGATTCAGTCACCCCCACCAGTGGCAAGAAAATTAGCTTCAAACACACAAAAGAAGCAGCACATCGAGCCACTTCAAGAAAAGAGTAGTAGCAAAATGCAAAAATACTGTTTTTATTTAAAAATAAAGTGGAGACTCAGAGAATACTAAGGTCTGCTCTGGCACTTTGAGAATGTGCTCCCTGTTCATTAGGGGAAAAAAAATATGGTCCATTAAGGCTCATCCTGACATGCACCATATGAATAGCCACAGTGCAGATTCTGGGGTGGGTCTCAGTCACTGGGTTTCCCTCCAGAGGCTTTATTGCAAGGGCATTTCTGATGTCAGTAAAGCATCTGCTAAACCATATCTAACTAGGCCTGTAGCTCCTTTGCTTGATGCATGAGATCATCCATCTTACATGTTGTGTCTCTACACTTGTCCTGAGTAGCTCCACCAGATGAGTGATAGCTCCTCTGGTGGGTGTCACAGTCCCTTGAGTCCTGGTCTCCAGAAGCAGCTCGCTGTACAAAGGAGAAAAATGTAATTTGTCCTCTAAGTGCAACTTTACAACCAGCATGTCTGAGGGAGACCACCCTTCACTGCCTGATCAATATGCAAAT
Organism: Neoceratodus forsteri; assembly: GCA_016271365.2. Classification (NCBI taxonomy): domain Eukaryota; kingdom Metazoa; phylum Chordata; order Ceratodontiformes; family Ceratodontidae; genus Neoceratodus; species Neoceratodus forsteri. Next base: position 663,478,528 of record JADMNL010000022.1, read on the forward strand.
GGTCAACCTCACCAGGGACCACTCCTCCTTTCTGATACAACCTATGCAGTTGTCAATCCTGATGAATTAGAAAATTTCACAGCTTTTCATGCACTCACTAATGGGAGTCTTCAGCTGTTGATATAACTTCTCGCTACTTTTGGTACAGCCAAAGAGTCCCCTCAGAGCAGTAGAATACTCCGTACAGTAGCCATCATGTTTGGGTGAGCAATCTTTAAAGTGCAAATGGTGTCCAAGGTAGAAGTCATAGGACTCTGCAGGCTCTCTCCCAAATGTTTGTGCTTTTCAAGGTTAGAACATAGCTAGGACCTCTTGCACCATCTGGTTGGCAGGGTCAATTCACACATAACAATCATTCTCCCGACAGGGAAGGGCAGATTCTAGAGAACATCTGCAGTCACTTATAATAGTCTGTTTCAACATATTCTCATTGTTTTCTAATTGATTCCTTATGACAGTAATAATTACTTTCCAGAGAACATCCAGCATCCCCAGGTCATCCATCGTGATTCCTTTCTGGGCCAACAGTTTTATCTTTGTCAAAAGAGGGTAATTTGGCCATTGTGTGGTGACTTAAGTGACACTCTCCTACAAAGAGGTAATAAGAATCTCACATCTAGTCTCCAGAAATAGACTTATAGGTCATCCTTTTGCATTTAACAACTCCCAAGCAATCCAACTCTTCAATAGCTTCTTTATATTATAACAGGTGGTACCCTCTGGGATTCATGTCACCATTCAGGTGTACTAGGCATCAATTGCCTCTCCCTGTTCCAGTTTTCCAGCTCATACTGTTCCATGGTGGTCCACAAAAAGGGGGGGTATACATTTAGTTAGTTAGTTAGTTAGTTCAAATAATTCTAACTGAATAACCCCATGAGATGCAGCATCTCATTTTCATGGGGCCACAGGTAGGAAAGCAGCAGTTAACAGGTTAACATAGTCCAGCAGAAATTTTAAATTAAATTTTTATTGTTTATACTGGAGAACAAGATGAGCTACATAGTCCTTTTTCACAAGTGAGTGGTTATACAGTAGTAATACAGAGTACAGAATAATTACATACAAGCTACAATATACACAGGAAAAAAAAACTTTAAATGTATGTCCATCCAAACAGTAATCAAAGCAAGCTGACAAAGTGGGATCAAGGTAAATAATGAGCATGAGTATTGTTATGCAAAATTATCAAGATCAAGGAGAGGGCAATTCTGGACCATAACAAGTACAAGAAGTTCTAAGGTGGCTGGAAGGACTGGACTTGAACACTTGCAAGCTAGAAGCATTCCTCAGCTGGAGAATGAATTTGTTCCCGGTGTCTGGTGCAGAAAATGCAAAGGCCTTTCTACCAAATTCATGCTTCATCCTGGAAACTGAGAAGGTAAGTGCTGCTGCCAAATGGAGTGAGTAGGCACTGCTCAATTGTGAGAGGAAGGCTAGGAGATATTGCAGGGCTTTTCCTTCTGCACAGCTGTTCAAGGAGAATTCGTGTGTAGGCACGCACACACACAGCACAGCAAATCTGTCAAATATTACAGTTTTCTTTCACCCTGAATTTTCTATTTATTATTTTATCCAGGGGAGTTAGGGTCTCTTGGTGTTCATTTCAGAGTTCTGATGTGAATTAAGCATAGTCACCAAACATAATGGAGAACAACCCATTGGTTGAGTCCCTGTTCTAAAATGTAACTGCCTTCATTGGCTTCCTGTAAATAAGGTACACTGCCTAAATTGGCTTCCTTTAAATAAAGTGAATTCACCAACTATTTAAGGTGGTCAAATAGCAAGACAATGATGGGTAGACCATCCATAGAAGAGGATACACCTGCACAACTGTATGACAGGGTTGAGTACGGCCCTGTCCCAGTTGTTACGGAGAGAGAGTTTAAATGCAAGGATCTATTCTATTCTCTCCTTTTCTGTCTCTTCTCTGTCTGGTTGTGCAACCAAATTTTCTCATGAGACCTAGGACTTGATCATCCCAATGGTCTTGCAATTCTCTGCCTCTCGCTATCTTTCTACCCTCACTTGCTATTCTGTCTTTTCTCCCCCCTTGTATATACAAATATATGTGAATCATTTTGTGGAAATGTAATTAATACTGGGATCCCTTTGTTTAAAATGGTATATAGTTATAATGTTGAAATGATTGCAAAAAGCTATTTGAAACTCAAGGGTTTAACCTAAAATGCAGTTTTTAAGCATTTTGCAGAGATGTAAACAAGAGGCTAGTTCTGGGTCACAATGTTCTTTTTGCTGCACCTGCTGAAACTGACAAGAACACTGTGTGAGAAGCATGACGTTTTCTTAACAAGTTTCCCAAGCACAGACTTATAAAAAGAGCAGCAATGCCTGTGCAAAACACAGGCTGAGAGACAAACTGAGACTTGAAATTGAGAAGAAACAGGACTCTGCTTTCTGTGTTTGTACTGCCATTGTAGTTATTCTGAACAATTGTATTATTTTTTTTATTTTACTGTTATTAATAATAAAACACTTGTTGCAAATTTTACAACTGCCCCTGGTTTTCCTATGCTTCCTGACCCATGTCTTGATGACAGATGGTGTTACATGTGGGATTTATGCTGTGCATACTCTAAGCCAGGAGTTTTGTGTGAGGGTACTAGACCTGGTACCAGGGAAGCATAGGAGAAAGGTATGGATTCTGCAGCAGCAAGCCCAGGAGTGGTTATCAGGAGAATTGCAGCCAAACTAGCAGAAACAGAAGTCCAAGCTGAGACTGTACAGCTAGCACCAGTTATAGAAAAAGAACAGGCAGTGACTGAACCTGAAAGACTGACTGCCTTTTTCAAATGGTGAGCTATACAACAAAAAGAGATGGAGAAACAGAGAAGAGGAGATGCAGCAGAGAGAAAAGAGATTCAATGTTTAAAGGCACAGAGAAAAAAGAGATGCAGCAGACAGAAAAGAAATGCAATGTTTAGAGCTACCGAGAAAGAAGAAATGCAACAACTTGAACTACAGAGAAAAGAAGAGATGCAGTGACAAGAGCAGCAAAGAGAAGAGATGCAGGGATGGATGGATGGATGCCTTGCAAGTTATCAAAGCCGGAGGATCTGCTACTGGTCCAGCAGAGCAATAAGACACAAACAACTTAAAATACACTAAACTTACAAAGTTCTGTCCCTCAGATGATATCAAAGCATACCTGACAGCTTTTGAAAGGATTGCCGAGCCTACCAGTGGCCAAAGCAGCAATGGGCACTCAGAATGGTACATTTACCTGACAGGAAAGCCCAACTTACCTACAGCAATATGGGCACTGCACAGTCAGAAAACTATGACCCGTGGAAAGCAAAGTCCTGAAAAGGTATGACATCTCAGGAGAGACTACAGGCAGAGATTTCAGGCTTTGAAATACAACTGCTCCTGGTTTTCCTAAGCTTCCTGACCTGTGCCTCAATGACAAACTGTTGTACAAATGATCCGGGAGGCAGAGTGGTTTTGTTTGCACAGCAATAACTGCATGATGTTTCCATAGTTAATGGAGGGGAGCAGAAAGTGGGAGATCACCTGCTTCCCCACATCAGCACTGAGATAGTGTTTAGACTAGTAGATCAATGTGCTTGATGCATGAAAGTGATTCATCAAGCATAATTCCTAGATATTTGAACATGTTAACGTGTTTAATAGTGTTGCCATCTGATGATATATTTGCAAGCTGGGGTACTTGAAATTACAGTATCTGTTTAGGCACCAGATAAATCCCAGCAGTGCTTCTAAATGATACCGTCCCACACCAGCTAGGAATGTAATTCTGTCCTTTTGGCAGCAATTGGGATGTGGTACTGAGGCTTATAGCAGTGGAACCAGGGAATATGTATGTACTTGGATTCTTACAATTCAGAAAGTTAGTGCCTATACCCAGACAGCCCCTTAACTCACCGAACAGCAAGTAAGTAGGTACCCCTATAAATAACTACACAGATCCCAACAGACTCTTCTACACAGTGCCCACAATAGGCAGAGAAATGGCAAAATGCAGTAAATATATAGTAGTCAAATCAGGGAATCAGATAGATATGGGGAGGGGGTAGATTGGAACAATGTTCTAGGAAAGAAAAGGAAGGGTTAGGCAAATAATAAGTATAATAATACATTATGAATTATATGCTCTCAGGTGACTGCCTGTAATCCCCAATGACCTCCCACCAAAATAGCCTCATACACAGGGTCAGAAAATTAAAGGAAACTGCAGTGGCCCTGCAGTTACAGTATGTATTCAGGAGGCACAAGGAAACATGGAGGAAGGAGGACAAGGAGGTATATCAAGTAAGCAGAGGATAGCAGGAAGGCAGTGACTGGAGCAAAGGCAGAAACAGAGGAAAGGATAGCAAAGAGGTAGCTACGGGGTTAGATTTTCTTCAGGTACATAAGTGAGAAGAGGAAAGCAAGGAGGGATAATAAGCAGAAGGAGGGTGGCAGGTAGACTCATGCAGAAGCGGATCAAGAAAAAGCAGACATCCTGAATAGGTACTCTGCTTAGTCTTCATAGGGATGGAGGGTGAGAAAGACCCCAGGAGTAGCAGAAATAAGGGGGAGAAGATGGACAAAGTCCATTTTCTGAGGCAAGTGTCCTGAAGGGACTTGCAGCTCTGAAAGGGACAAGCTATGGGGCCAGACAGGATACACCCATGGGTACCAAAGGAACTAGAGAGGTGCTAACTGTCCCACTGACAGCCTTATTCAACATCTCACTGGAAACAGGCATGGTTCCAAAGGTCTGAGGAGAGCAGATGTGGTCTCTGTCCATACCAGCAGTCTCAGAGAGGGGCTAGCAACTATAGGCCAATCAGTCTCACATCAGTGGTGGGGAAATGAATGGAAACTCTGTTAAAGGAAAGGTTGGTAGAGTATGTTGAATCCAGTGGGCTACAGTAACAAAGGCAGCATGGATTCAAGGGAGGGAGGTCATGCAAGATGAGTCTGACTAATTTCTTCAACTGGGTGACCAAGGAAATACTCAGGGAAGAGCAGTGGACATGGCCTATCTGGACTTAAGCAAGGCTTTTGACAATGTGAAATACAGGAGACTGATAAGGAAACTGAGCAGTCTAGGGGTGGGATCCAAAGTGGTAAACTGGATAAAGAATGGGCTTATGGGTAGGCAACAGAAGGTGGTGGTTAATGGCACTCGCTGAAAGGAGCGGAGAGGGACTAGTGGGATGCCACAGGGCTCTGTACTGGGACTGGTCTCTTCAATGTCTTTGTAAATGACATTGCAGAACAACTGGAAGGGAAGGTATGCCTTTCTGCAGATGACACTAAAATTGGTGCTGGGTAGACACTCGGGGTGGGGGTGGGTGTGGAAAGAATGCATAGGGACCTTGGGAAGCTTGAAGAGTAGTCAAGAGCATGGAAGTTGGGGTTCAATGCCAAAAAATTGCAAACTCATACATCTAGAACATAGGAACATAGGTGCTGAGTATAGGATGGGGAAGGTACTGACAGTCATTAATCAGGAAAGGGACCTTGGGGTTATCATATCAGATTTACCTTAAAGTGACAGAGCAGTGTGAAAAATTACTGGATATGGTCAGTGGGATGCTGGGATGCATAGAGAGGGGTAGCTCCAGCAGGAGGAGGGAGGTGTTGTTGCCACTGTATCGCTCACTTGTGAGACCCCAACTGGTACGTTGTGTCCAGTTCTGGATGCCACATCTCATTAAGGACATAGACTGGGTGGAAGCAGTCCAGAGAGGCAACTAAAATTGTGATGGGGTTGTACCAAAGGCCATACAAAGAGAGAGAGACTGAGGATCTCAATATGTACACCTAGAGGAGAGGAGAGGAGAGGAGAGGGAGGGGAGGGAGGGGGACATGCTAGAGACCTACAAGTACTTCACAGGGGCATAAACAGAGTGCAGGAGGGTGGTTCTGTTTGAAATGAGAAAAGCACCTGGACCAAAGGGTATGTGATGAAGGCGGGGTGGGAGGGGCTGGGTGGAGTTTAGGAGGGATGTGAGGGAGTACTACTTTACTGAAAGAGTGGTGGATGCCTTTAAGAGTCTGCCAGCAGAAGTGGTGAAGCAAAAACAGTAGAGTCTTCGACATGCATGGGACAGAATTAGGGAATATAAGTAAATAGGCAGGGAGGAGGAAGGGTTGCCAGAGACCAGTTAGGGTCTGGGGAGTCAGACTAAGCAGGGACAATCTGGGCAGACTAGGGGCCAGGTGGTCGTTTACTGCTGACAAATTATGTTTCTATGTATCACAATGAAAGGCATAAAAACATAGCTATGCTATGAAAAAGCACTTTGTAAAGACAGAGGGCTATGATATATGTGGTTCAATTTCAGTAGGTTTGTATTTGTATGTCTTCCCACCCAACCCTGAGACGAGGCTAAAAATAGGCAGTATTGTCTAGCCCACCTTTCCTGGTCAACAAAATAGCTAACTAAATAAATAAATCTATGCTACAAAGTGCAGCTGCTCTTTGAGCCCCTTAGGAGCTTAAATCTATGCCACTAGATGTAGCTTTACTCTGAGCACCTTCGGAAGTTCAGATCTGTGGCACCAGGTGTTACTTTGCTCTGAGCTCTTTAGAGGCTTTTGATCTGTGCTGCCTAATACAGCTTTGATACCAAGCCCCAGAGGGTCTTCTGATCTCTGCTACCCGGTGTGGCTGTGCTCCCAAGTCCCAGATTGGCTTTTGATCTATGCCTACCAGTGTGGCTTTACCTCATGCCGAAAAGGTCTTTTGACCTATGCTGCTTAGTGCAGCTCTGTCTTAAGCCCTGGCTTTTGATTTATGCCACCTCGTGTGGCTTTACCTGCTAGCTCGGTAGGGGCTTGTCATCTATGTCACAAGGTGCAGCTTTGCTCAGAGTCCCAGCAGGGTTTTGATCTATGCCACAATAAGTAGCTTTGTTCAAGCCCTGAAAGCTTTTTTGATTAATATCACACATTGCATCTGCACTCAGAGCCCTGAGGGCATTTGATCTATGCCTCCTGGTGTAGCTTTGCTCCCGTGCCCCAGAGTGGCTTTTGTCTTTGTTGCAAGGTGTGGCTTTTGCTCTATGCCCTGAAATGGTTTTGATCTATGCTGCCCTGTGTGACTGTTCTCCTGAGCCATGGGCTTTTGATCTATGCCACCTGGTGCAGTTGTGCTCCAAGCACACAGCTGTTTTTCATCTGTGCAATATGGTGGGCTTTTCTCCTGAACTGCATAGGAGCTTTGATCCATGCCATGAGGTGTGGCTGCACTTTGAGCTCTGAAGAAGATTTTGACCCATGCCACCTAGTGTGGCTACACCCCAGCCTCTGAGGTGCTTTTGATCCACGCTGCCTCAATGTGGCCCCTGGGTCTCTGAAGGGCCTTTTAATTTATGCCACCTGGTGCAGCTGCACTCCTAATTCACGGAGGGGTTTTGAGCTATCCTGCAAGGTGTGTCAGGCTCTGGAGCCTCAGTGAGGCTTTTGATTTATGTCACAAGGTGTGGCTGTGCACTGAATCTCAGAAGGGTTTTGATCTATGTCACAAGTTGCAGGTGTGACTCTGTTCCAGAAGAACTTATGATCTTTGCTACCCAGTGCAGCTATGCTTCTGAGCCATTGAGGGATTCTGATCTATGCCACATAGCGCAGCTGCACTTCCAGTCCCTGGAGGAGCTTCTGATCCATGCTGCACAGTGCAACTGGACATATGAGCTCCAGTGTGTCTTTTGACTTATGCTGCCCAGTGCAGCTTTGCTCCTGAGCCCTGGAGGGGCTTTGATCCATACTGTGAGGAAACTTTGCTTCCATGCCCTGGGGAGACAATTGATCTATGCTACTAGGTGTGACTTTTCTCCCAAGCCCAGGAGGAGCTTTTGATCTAAACTGCAAGGTGCAGATGAGCTCCGAGCCCTACAGGGGCTTTTCATCTATGCTGCCCAGTGTGGCTTATTTTCCTGAGCCCAGAAGGGCTTTTGATTTACACTGCAAGGTGCAGCTTTGTTCCTGAGCCTCAGAGGGTTTTTGATCTGTCCCACATGGAGCATCTCCACTCCAAACCACTAAGAGGCTTTTTGTCAATGCTGCTCAGTGCAGCTGTGCTGCCAAGTATGGGCATTTTATCAGTCACCTTGTGTGGTTTTACTCTGTGCTTTGTAGGGGCTTTTGATCTATGTCATCCAGTGTGGCTACATGCTGAGTCCTAGAGGGGCTTTTTGATTAGTGCCACCCAGTGCAGTTTTGCTCCTGAGCTTCAGAGTGACTTTTGATCTATGTAGCAAGGTGTGGCTTTGCTCTTGAGCCCTGGAGTGTCTTTTGATTAAGAATGCTGCCCCATGTCGCTACTCTCCTGAGACTCACAGGGGTTTTTGACCTATACTGCCTGGTGCAGCTTTGCTCCAAGCAACATAAGTGCTTTTCATCTATGCCACTAGGAGGAGCATTTCTCCCAAACTATATAGGGGCTTTTGACCTATTTATTTATTTATTTAAGAGTTTTACAAGGAAGGCATACTGAGCGGAGAAACCGCTCGATTCCAGATGTGTCCTGGGGGAAGGAGGAAGAGGAGCAATATAAAGACAGTAAATATTATATAAGTGTACAGATAGCACAAGTGAGATAGATCCTGTATATACAGATTAACAGAGTTCCCATGACTGAGAGCCCCGAGGTAAACTGGACAAGCAACATTAGCATAAACATAACTGGCTTAACAAGATATGGTGTACAGTAGAAAATATATCAGTGCTGAAGCACATTTGCAATAACTACCACTACACAGGTTGTTTACAGAATTTAGAGTGGAGACAACAACGGGACCAACATAATTTGTTGAACTACCTAAACCCTTGTACAAGGCTATATGGTGCATAGAGTGCAAATTGTATGGGTTCTGCAAATGAAAGGCTATAGAAAGTGTAGAGCGTGGCACCGTCCTTGATAGTGCTAGTGCAGGCGCATGTGGAGGAGAAGTGTGCCTTTAGGAGGTGGTTGAGAGGCTGAGAGTTTGTAACAGTCTAATGTCTGCTGGCAATGCATTCCAAAGTTTGGGCATGCGGTATTTGAAAGCAGCTTGACCTTTACATGAGCCCATGAATGGGACATGAAAAAGCCTGGAGTCAGCGCTCCTGAGGGAGCACGAGGCAGTGATTGGGCTGAGGGGGCAGATTCAAGATAGGGGAAGGGACTGTGCCCAGTATTTCACTATGGTCCTGGCACAGTGTATCTGCCTACGATCCTGGAGTGAGGGCAACTCAAGGGACCTGTAAAGGTCACAGTGATGAGTCAGTGGGGCAGTCGATGATGGAGCCGACAGAAGGATTGGAAAGAGTGTGTCAGGACTGGCTAGGAGGATATGGAGCCGCACCGTAGACTACGCTCATCACAGTCAAGTAAAGGAGGATCATCTTCGAACAATTGCCTTCCGGGTAGACAGAGGGATACAGTCTTTGTTGCCATATAAGGCTCCTAATTTTGGATGCAGTTTCTTGAGAATCGAGTTGATGTGAGTGGAGAAATCAAGGTGCTTGTCGAGCCAGACACCTAAGTATCTGAAGGAGGTGCAAGCCTCCAAGGGATTCCCATCAATGTTGAGGAAGGTGGGAGGCAAGGAGAGATGGGAGAGTCTTTGATGTGAGCCGGAGGTTAGGGAGACAGTTTCATAGTATTGAGAAACAGCCAGTTGGAACGGAACCAGTGCTGAATAGCATTGAAGTCCTGCTGGAGTATAGAGGTCACTTCAGCAGGGGAGAGGCCTGATGCATACTACTGGTGTCATCAGCGTACATGAGAATGGATGTGTGTGGGCAGACCGAGGGTAGATCATTCAGGAAAATGGAAAAGAGTACCGGGCCTTGGGGGATGCCGGTGGTGACAGGGAGGAGGTTAGAGGTGTGAGGTCCAATTCTTACCGATTGAGATCTACCTGCCAGGTATGAGTGAAACCAACTGGTGGCAGATCCAGAGAGTCTAGCACTCATAAGTTTGGATAATAGCAGGGAGTGGAGACGGTGTCAAGGCCTTGCTAGGTCAACGAAATGGCTGAAGTGGTGTGCCCTTTATCCATGCCAGTAAGGATGGCATCGTGAGCCTTAGTAGGGAGGTAATGGTTGAGAGCACTCCAAAATCCAGACTGGTAGGGGTGAAGAAGGCAGATGAGTCGAGAAAGGAGGAGAGTTGGGCTAGTTCAAGATGCTCCTGAAGTTTGGCCAGGATGGGGAGTAGGGAGATGGGGTGGTAGTTTCCGGTGAGGAGGGATCACCCCTTTAGGAGAGGGGATGACTATGGCATGCTTCCAGTCAGATGGGATGTCAGCTAGTGTAAAGAGAGACTAAAGAGAGAGCAGTCAGCAGGGTAGCAATGGCTGGGGCAAACAGGTATAGCATTTGGGCATTCAGTCCAGAGGGGCATTTGCATTTGTTGGGATTGAGTGCCCACCGTGCTTTTAGCACTTCAGCTGGGGTGACCAGTTGAAATGAGAAACTGGCGGTCAGGTAGGTGAGTGGCGTTAGCAGGGTTGTGCTCAAGGGGAGGGCGCAGGAGATCTGATAAAAGAAAAGCCACGCAGCTAGTGAAGAATGTATTGAAAACAGAGGTCACTTCACCAGGTTCCGAGACAGTGGAGCCTTGGACGTTTAGGGTCAGGGTGGGCGGCTGAGAAGGGGGGGAGAGTAGAGATTTGATTGTTTTCCAGAATTTCGTTGGGTGATTGAGGTTTGAATTGAAAGCTATCTTGAAGTAATTAGTTTTGGCCTGTCAGATAAATCTAGTGCAGGAGTTACAGAGTGCACAGTAAAACTAGAGTGTCACCTGGGTGCCACTTGTCTTGTACATTTTCCAAGCCTGGTCTCTGGCTTGGAATTGGTCAATGATAAAGGCGGAGACCCAGAGAAGGTGGGCACCCCTGACACGTATCCTTCTGAGGGGCACATGGAGGTCCCACACTGTGAGGAAACTGGACTTGAACAGTTCCAGGGCAGTGTCAATGGAGGATGCCTTAGGGATGAAGGACCAGTCGATGTGTGCCAGGTCATTTAAGAGTGCCACTAGATCTAGAGATTTGTATGATCTAGTGAGCAACATCCTTGGGGTAGTGCTTTAGGCCTGTGTACTTTCTTTACCATGTAGATCATGTGGTGGTTGCTTAAGGAGTTGGGAAGAAGACCAGCTTCAATTATCTAGTGTGGGTGTTAGGTATGGCCCAGTCCAAGAGGGAATGGTTCTGTGATTTGTGATTTAGGCGGGGTTGGGAAATTTGCTGGGTGAGGTTTAGGGCATTTATCTTGCTATGTAGCTTGGAGCTGTCAATGGCGAGCCTATTAAAATTGAAATTCCCAAGGATATGTAGCTCGCCTGCCGATCCGGATGACTTTAGGGTTACCAGGTGGTCCAGGACAATGGGCAGGGGGGTGTCTGGGGCACAGTAGGAGCCAGCTACATATACAGGGGAAGAGTGTAGGAGTGATTGTTTGATTAGTAAGGAGACTATGTCCTGCGAAGGTTTAGAAAGCTGGAAAGGGGTAAACTGGAGCATGGAGAAGATGTACATGGCAATACCTCTGCCCCTTTTTTGCCCTGGTGATCATGTCTAATGATCAAGTAGCCAGAGATAGATAATTCTACATCCATGTGGTAGGGCTTCAGCCAGGTCTCAGAGATGATCAAACATCTGGGCGTATTGATAGTACGAGAGGTTGCAGAGCTGTTATTTTGTTTGGGATGCTACAGATGTTGAGGTGTACTACTTTAAGACCTCTGGGTAGGAGTAATCCGGAGGTGGGGTTGGGTGGGCTAGGGTTCTGGGTTTGGTTCAATGTCCCTGCCAATTAGAGCAGAAGCACTATAAGCTGTTTAGCTTGAGCAAGGTCCATTGGGGTTTGTGGAGGGCTGGGAGTTTCGGGAGGGTTATGGAGTGCTGCTTAAAGTGGAGATGTGTAAAACTGTTAACCCAGTGTGAAAGGTGGGTGACAGAATGGAAGCACTGAGAACCCATTTGTTCAGGGGCAACATTGCAGCTGCTCAAGGGTGGAGGTTGTAAGGGTGGGGACTGCACTGGACAAGACAGTGGGGATTTGACTGCAATTCTGGGTAGATGGCAGGAAGAAGGGAGAGATTTAGAGGCAGCATAGTGCTTGTGGGCTATATGTAGTCAAGAGATGGGTATAGCGACCACCAGAGGTGAGTGCAGATAATCTGCTAATGGGAGAGTGGGCTGATAGGTTATGACAGTCATGTGAGGAGCACTATATAATTCTGTGCTCACCAAGGGTGGTGGTGGGGGTGGTGGGGCAGCCTGCACAGAGCGCCTACAGGGCAAAACGCACGCAGTTCCAAAATCACTGGCGCTGTTACTCCAATCGCGATCTGCACACCGTACCTGTGACTGTGCTCTTCTGGATGGCAGGGACGGCAGCAGTGCTCCAGCTAGGTGGAAGGCTGTCTGAGATGGTCTCGCAACCCAGGGCTGCCTGAGGAGAAAAGAGAGGGGCGAATTTATAAAGCAGCAGGAGGAGGAACAGGTGTTGAATACTGAATAGCAAGGAAGAGGTTTCTACAGTTTGATTTATGGGCACCATATGAGGTAATACTTAATTCAGATTCAGAAGTGCAGCACACATATGAACATGAACTCTGGGAGCAAGTTAGCACTACAGTGCAGCACGAGAGCTGCTCCAGGAGTTTGGTGCCTTTCACAGTAATTCAGATTCATTTGTGTTCCCACAGCATTAATACAAGATATCAGGAACTTGAGCACTCTGGATAGGCTCCAAAAATACTAAAATCCTCTGCTTATAATTAAAATACTTACAATCCTCAGCCTATAATTAATAATCATTTAAATAAGGTAGACTGTAATATTAAATAAGATCTCCTCTACTGTAGTTGCATGCCAGAGCTTAAAGGGCCAGTAGCCTAGGCAGCTGGCTAAGGCTTCTGTTTAAACTTGCAGAAAGGTATTTATCTCCCATAAATTCACTTAAAGTACCGTTAAGCATGTTCAAGCTCTGTAGACATTTAGCAAAAAAGGCATGAGCAAAAACTATCAGCACAGCCCAGCCGACTACAAATGTGGAAGTCCTTTGTTTTAAAATTGGCACCAAACAGCAAGTCCCAATGTTCCCAAACATCACGAGTCCAAAATCACTGGCGCTGTTGCTCTAATCGTGATTTGCACCGTACCTACCAGACTGTGCTCTCACAGACGCAGTGATGGCAGCGGTGTTCGGCCAGGGGGAGGGCTGGCTAAGATGGCCCCTCATGACCCAGGGCTGCCTGTAACTGTGCTCTGGATGGCAGGGATGGCAGCGGTACTCCGGCTAGGGGGAGGGCTGGCTGAGATGCCAGGAGATGTGGCTGCTTTCTTAGTGCTTAAGAGGATTTTGATTTATGCCACTTGGTGGGGCTGCACTTTGAGCCCAAGAGGGGCCTTAGACCCATGCTGCCTGGTGCAACTACCCTCGAATCCCTGGAAGGAATTTTGCTATATGTCATCTGGTGCAGCTGCACTACCGATCCCTGGTGGGGCTTTTGGCTTATGCCACCTGGTGCAGCTATGCTTTGGATTCAGAAAGGGGCTTTTGCTCTATGCTGCCTGGTGCGGCTGCACTCTGAACCTCAGAAGGGCTTTTGGTCTATATTGCAAAATGTATCTGTGCTCCAGAGCCCAAGTGGAACTTCCGATCTATACCACAAGGTGTGGCTGTCTTCCAAGTCTCAGAGGGGCCTTTGACCTCTTCCACAAGGTTCATATATGGCTGTGTAATGGACACCAGATGAGCTTTTGATCTAGGCCACCCAGTGCAGCTGTGTTCCTGAGCTGCGGAGGGGATTTTCATTTATGCTATTTGGTATGGTTGCACTCCAAATCCCTGAAGGGACTTCTGATCTGTGCTGCCCAGTCCAGCCACACTGACAAGTCCCAGTGTGCCTTTTGATCTGTGCTGCCCAGTGCAGATTGTCTCCTGAGCCCAGAAGGACTGTTGATCTATGCTGCAAGGTGAGGCATATCTCCCAAGCCAGGGAATGGCTTTTGATCTATGCCACACGGTGTAGCTTTGCTAAGACCCCATTAGGGATTTTTGATCTATGCTGCTTCTGTGATCTGTGCCACAAGGTGTTACTGTTCTCTGTACTCTGTGAGCCCCAGAGGGACTTTTAACCTATGCCACATGGTGTGGCTGCACTCTGAGACCATTAGGGGCTTTTGATCTATTCCGCCAAGTGTGGCCGTATGCCCAGTCCCTGGAGGGGCATTTGGTCAATGCCACCCAGTGTGGCTATGCTTCCAATCTTTCTAGGGACTTTTGATCAATGCCTCCTGGTGCAACTGCATGCCTGATCCCTCGAAGGGCATTTGATCTATGCCATCCAGTGAAGCTGGGCTCCTGATCCCTGAAGGGAATTTTGCTCTAAGACAACCAGTGGGGCTTTGCACTTAGCTCGGCAGAGGCTTTTGATCTATGCTACAAGGTGCTGCTGTGCTCCTGAGCTTGGAAGGGCTTTTGAACTATACCATAATGTGCAAGTGTGGCTATGCTTTCAGCAACAGAGACGGTTTTCATCTATGCCACCCAGTGCGGCTTTGCTCCTTAGCCATGGAAAGTTTTTTGATCTATATCACCTGGTGCAGCAGTTCTCCCAATCCCAGCAGGGGCTTTTTTTCTTTTAATCTATGCTGCAAAGTGCAGCTGTGCTTCAAGCCCTGGGTGGATTTTTGAGCTATGCCACCTAGTGCGACTTTGCTCCTGACCTGTGGAGGGACTTTTGGTCTGTATCACACAGTGCAGCTGTGCTCCCAGTCCCTAATGGGGCTTTTGATATATGCTACTTGGTTCTTCTACACTCCCAAGCCTCATAGAAACATAGAAACATAGACTTTGACGGCAGATAAGGACCGCTAGGCCCATCTAGTCGTCCCATTTCCTACCTACAGGATAGGCGCAGATCCTAGTTAACCAACAGCCTATTTCTTCCTACCCCACAAGAATTGCCTTATGTCTGTCCCATGAATTCTGAATTCTCCCACAGTTTTAGACCCCACAACCTCCTCAGGAAGGCTGTTCCATGCATCCACTACCCTCTCTGTGAAATAATACTCTCTCACATCGCCCCTGAACTGCCCTCCTTCTATCTTTAAACTGTGTCCTCCTGTTCTTGCAAGTCTCTTTTCTGAAAGATGCTACCTCTTGGACTTTGTTGATTCCACTGAGGTACTTAAAAGTTTCTATCATGTCCCCTCTCCTTCTTTCCTCAAGGGTATACATATTAAGCTCCTTTAGTCTCTCCTCATATGGCTTCTCTTGCAGACCCTGCACCATTTTAGTTGCCTCCTCTGGACTGCCTTTATCCTGTCTATGTCCTTGCGGAGATGGGGTCTCCAGAACTGGACACAGTACTCCAGATGGGGTCTCACCAACTGTCTGTACAGAGGATAACAACTTCCTGTTTTCTGCTGATGATGCCTCTCCCTATACATCCCAGTATACCCCCAGCCCTCCCTACTGCCTTCTCACATTGCTTGCTAACCTTAAGGTCATCTGATATGATTACCCCCAGGTCCCTTTCCTTTTTTGTTGTTGTTACTACCTCCACACCCATTGTGTATTCTTCCCCTGGGTTCTTGTTTCCCAGGTGCATTATTTTGCACTTCTTTGCATTGAATCCTAGCTGCCATACTTCTGACCATTCCTCCAACCTTGCCAAGTCCCTTTTCATCCTTTCCACGCCTCCTTGTGTATCAACCCTGTTGCAGATCTTTGTGTCATCTGCAAAAAGGCATACTTTTCCTTCCAGTCCCTCTGCAATGTCACTGATGAAGACATTAAAAAGGACTGGACCCAATACAGAACCCTGCGGTACCCCACTAGTAACCCCCCTTTTTTCAGAGTGGACTCCATTTACAATTACCTTCTGTGTCCTGTTGTCCAGCCAATGTTTTACCCAGGCTACCACCCTGGGTCCCACTCCCAGGCTGGTTAATTTGACTATTAATCTTTTGTGTGGGACTGTGTCAAATGCCTTGCTAAAGTCTAGGTAGGCCATGTCCACAGCCTCCTGGTCTACTACTTTGGTCACCCAGTCAAAGAAATCTATTAGATTCAGCCTGACATGACCTTCCCGCTGTGAACCCATGCTGCCTTGGGTCCTGTGCTCCACTGGCCTCTAGGTACTTGATTATTCTTTCCTTCAGAAGTGACTCCATCACTTTCCCTACCACAGAGGTCAGACTGACAGGTCTGTGGTTCCTGCCTCTGTCTTGGACCCACTTTTGTGAAGGGAATCACATCTCCTTCCTCCAGTCCTCGGTACCACACCATCCTCCCATGATTTATTAAAAGAGTAGCCAGTGGTTTCACTAGTTCCTCCTTAATTCTTTTAGAATTCTGGGGTGAATTCCATCAGGACCCATTGCTTTGTCCACCTTCAGTTTAGGAATTCCTGCAGAACCCTTTCTTCTGTGAAAGGACTGGGATCACCCACCTATCAAGAGTGCTTCTGTTAACTGGATTAGGCACTTCCCTCCTCTTTGTGAATACTGAGCAGAAATATTCGTTCAGTATTCCTGCTTTTCATTGTCCCCTCTGCCCACCCACTGTTCATTCTATTCAGCCTCACTATCCTCCCTTTGTCTTTTCTACGCCGCTGATGTACCTATAAAAGGTTTTATCCCTTCTTAACTGAGTTGGCTATCTTTTCCTCAGTTTGGGCCTTTGCTATTCTGACTTCCCTCCCTGCTTCCTTCTACCTTAACTGGTACAGCTCTCTGTCCTGCTCCTTCTGTGTTCCTTATACTTCCGGAATGCTATATTTTTCTTCCTGACTTTCACAGCCACCTCTTTGAGAACCATGGTGGCTTTTTCTTTCATTTGATTTGTTTATTTGCTTCACACAAAGGCTTGTTGCCTCTGTGATGGCAGTTTGATAATTCCCCATTGTTGCTCCACACCTCCTTCTAGCCTGTTTGCTAGTGCTTTTCTGAGGCACTCTCCCATCTTGCCAAAGTCAGCCCTCCTAAGTCCAGTACCCTCACTTTTGTATGGCTTGACTCTGTAGCTGAGTTTAATGTGAACCACACTGTTTGATGGTCACTTGTCCCCAGATGGCAACCCACTTCTAGATCTGAGATCCTCACTGCCCCCATTTGAGAGCACGGTGTCTAAGATTGCTCCCTCATGAGTGGGTTCCAAACTAGCTGTCTAATGCCTGCCACCTGTAGGGCATCAAGAATGGCCCTGCTCTTGGATGTGGCTGCAGCAAATGTGCTCCAGTTAACATGTAGCATATTCAGGTCTCCCATCAACAGTATCTCCCCTTTCTCTGCCATTCTAAGAATGCCTTCTATCATATCCTTGTCCATTCCTTCCCCCTGACATGGGGGTCTGTACACAACCCCGGTGCGGATTGTGGTGCTCTTTCCGGTCTCCAAGGTGATCCACAGTGCCTCCTCTCCCTGTTTACTCTTTTTGTTCAGTTGCTTTTATCCTTCCTTTACATAGAGAGCTACTCCTCCCCATCTTCTCCCCTGCCTGTCTCTCCTGTAGGTTATGTACCCTGGTATGTTAACATCCCAGTCATGGTTCTCTGTGTACCATGTTTCTGTGACTGCTATGATATCCAGGCATCCCTCTTCCATTAAGGCCATCAGCTCAGGGAGCTTGTTGCCCAGACTACGGGCATTGGTACTCATTACCCTCCATTTCCTGATGGCCTTACTCTCTTTTGCCCCATCCCTGTCCTTCTTGCTTTTGTCACTTTCTCCATTTACCCCTGCTCTTCTCCCTATCGACACCTCTATGTTGGTGTTTGCCGCACTTACTACTGTGATTATTTGGGGGCTAGGATTTTCTGCTCCTTTCCAGTGCCTCCCCCCTTGGCTAGTTTAAAAGCTTGCCAATGAAGCATTTAAACCTATCACCTAGGATCCTGGTTCCCCTCCCGGACAGATGCAGCCCATCATGCCACTATAGGCTTGCATCACTCCAGGTGGACCCCCAGTCCCCAATGAAGCCAAATCCCTGAGCTCCACACCAGTTTTTCAACCACTGATTGAATCCCATGGTGCGGAACACCCTAGCCTCTCCTATGCCATAGATGGCCTCAGAAGAGTTCTGATATATGCCACCCAATGTGGCTTTGTTATTAGGCTTTGGAAGGACATTTAATCTGTACCACTGTGACAGGATTGGGATAAGACATTGCCCCATTTGTTATGCAGAGGAAGTTAAAAACAAGGATTTATTTTTCTATTCACCTTTTCTTCCACTTGTCTATCTCTTGCCTGTCTGATTGCGCAATCAAAGTTTCCTTGTGGAACCTCAGGACTGGTTACTCCGATGGTCCCACAATTTCCTCGTTATCTCCCTTCCTTCACTTGCCGCTTCTATTCTTTCTTTCTCTCCTTGCTTTTCTGTTTTAAAAATAAATTATGTGAATTTGTATATGAAACTGGGGTCCCTTGGTTTGCAAATATATATAGTTATATTTTTGAAAAGAATTGCAGAAAGCTGTTTGTTTGTTTTTTAGAAAATATAGCAAGCTGGAACACATGGGGCTGACCTTGAAAAAACATTTGAGCTTCCACAAGCTTGTTTGCAGAGCTGTCAGTAGGAAAACCAAATCTGGCTAGAATGTCTTAATTGGCTGTATATGTTAAAGACTGGATCTACTGGTCACAGAAAAAAAATTAACAAAGTTTGGTACATTATGTGAAAATAGGAGATGTAGCTGCAGACTTTAATTATCAGGTGAAATCACCTTATAAAAGAGGGCAATGTTTGTTTAGAGAGAGAGAGAGAGAGAGAGAGATACAGAAATTTAGATTTAGAGATTCCCTCAGATGAAGGACTTTGTTTTGTTTGAATTGCCTATATAAGAGCTATCCTGCACAATTTCAAAGAGCTACTAATGCCTGAAAGAAAACTTCAAAAAACATAATAATTAGGTACAATTCTGCTCGCATTCCATTTATATTTTATATATTTCTCCTCCCAATAATTTATTACTAGGAAATGTGTATGAATATAAGTTTGTTGTCCCTTGGAGTTTATTTTGAGTTCATCTGCCTCTATAGCTTACTCCCTACTCCAAGTCAAAATACTCTGTTGTGACATCACAATCTGTTGCCATGGGGTAACTGTGAGGTCACGAGCAATGCTCTTTGACTTCAGGTAGGGAGAAAGCTGCAGGAATAGATGAACTGTTCAGGAGCAGAAATCCTGTTTTCATACAAAGCGACCTCAGTAATAAATAATAGGAGGACAAATACAGAACTAATGGCAAGTACAAGCTGGACTGTGTCTAAATATTATGTTTTGTTAAACTTCACCTGAATGTATCACCAGCTCTTTGAATTATTTTATTGTTATCGATAACAATAAAACACTACTTGTGAATTTTATGACTTCTCTTGGTTTGCTTGTGCTTCCTGACCTATGCCTTGACCACAACCACATGGTGCAGCTATGATCCAAATCCCTGGAAGGGCTTTTGATCTATACCGCTAGGTGAGACCACACTCCCAAGCTCCAGCGGGGGCTTCTGATCTATGCTGCCCAGTGCAGCTTGGCTCCCGAGCCCTGGAGGGGCTGGTAATCTAACTGCATGGTGCAACTTTTTTCCTGAGCCCTTTAAGGGCTTTTGATCTATGCCGCATGGTGTAACTGCACTCTGATCCCTTTGATCTCTACTGCCTGGTGCAGTTTGGGCCCAACACCATTAGGGGGTTTGATCTAGACTGCCCCGTGCATCTATTCTGTAGGATATGGCTTTGATCCTGCACCTGTAAGGACTGTTGATATATGCCACAAGGTGTGACTAGTCTTCCCAGCCCTGTAGGGCTGTTGATCTATGCCACAAGGTGTGACTGCACTCCAAACCATGAAGGACTTTTGATCTATGTCACCCAGTGCAAATGATTTGAGCCTCAGAGGGGCTATTTGACCCAAACTTGCTAGTTACCAGCACTGGGCTCTAGTCACTAACATGGCCGGTTATGCTGGAATTGAGCATAGTGTGGGTGCACAGTTGTACACCTGTGTAGGCATGCAGAACACAGGGCACTCACCAAGGGGTCCATGTCAATTCGCTCCCACGAATTCACTCCCAGACATTTTACTCCTGTCGGTTAGCTCCCATGTCAACTCGCTCCTTGACATTTCTGCTCCCGGTATAATTGTAATAGACAGCTATAAAATGGGTACAGCCTCCAGCTGAGTGGCATGCTACCCACAAGGATAACACTGACGGTCTCTGTAAGCTGCCACACTGTTACTGACTGAGCCCTTGCCCGCCTACTGTCAAACCAATACCACTGGTAATCATTGCACACCCAGTTGCTCACTTACTAAACCTTTTTTTCCAACTTCCCTGGTTTGAAATCAATTTCCCCTCACAAGGCAGGCAGTTCATTGAGTGCGCTGTGTCTGTATCCTCGACCTCTGTGAAAGCATCTCATGTTTTGGGGAGCCACGAACACAGAGTAAAGATTGCACAGCATAAAGATAGTTTTTGAATACCTACTTTATTATTTTGTATACAGTTTTGCAGCAGTTGCAAGGAGTCTCTGAACAATTTTGCTGATTAAGTTGGAGAAAGTAGAGGACAGGCTGTAGTGGACATCTTAGTCCCAGTTTTTAAAGCCGTCATTATTACAGGATGTTTTTTCTTGACCCAACCCTTGTGGCGATGGCGAATGGCAGCTGTAGTGAAGGTGTCAGATACCACCGTCTCTGTGTAGTCACTCAGGGACCACCAGTAACCTGAACACTGCCAACCCCACACTGATGACCTTCATCAGAAGATTGCTCTGCACTCAGCCTGCAGCACTCAAATTTATTTCAGTATTTTGATGTGAGGTCAGGAAGCCAGGCTCGACATGCACCACTCAAATTTTCACTCACCCCACCACCACCACCACTAGTCCCAGTCCTCAGGTAGATTGATAAGAATGACACACATATCCTGGGGAGATTATACTGGTAGTGAACTGGCAGGAGTGGAAATGTGAAGGAACGAAGTTGACGCGAGCTAATGGACAAGAGTGAAATGTCTGGGAGTGAATTCACGGGAGCAAATGTGCTTCCTTCACCAACAACTCCATGTGCAGACAGAGAGGAGTGAGAGATGCACTGCAGCATGTGGAGCAGAGTGTGGGAGGGACCACGGAGAAGGAAGGTCCCTTCACCCCACCATATACAGTAATCCATTACCACCACAAACATGCAGCACTTCCAGTACATGCATGTGACCTAGAATGTACAGGGCCACAGCCATGGGGTGCCAGGCCAGCAATGTGAGCCAGCGATAGTAATGTCCCATGCCCTGCTGGTGTAGGGGACATGTAGGCATAAACTGTCCACACAGTAGTGTTGGTACCTGTCTAGTGTGGGCATGGTAAGTGTCTGTAGGGATATGTACATGGCACAGTACTGGGGCGCAGGACTGTCCATTGTGCCACCCATGCACCCCGGCCCTGGGCATGGTGTCAATGCCGCCACACCTACCACAGCCCAAGGCCCCGGCCCCACATGTAAGTGACATGGATTCACCTTGAAAGGGAATGGTTGTGATTGGGTAGAAGCAGGACTCATGCTCTGGTGCATGCCCTACCCCATCAGTATGCAGAGACCATTGCCACCCACCCCAGGTCCCTGCCTGTGGTAGGGCCACCTAACCAAAGGGAGGGTGTGGCATGCACAGTAAGTCAGCTGACTCATGTGATCTGGCAGCTAGCTTGGGTGTAGGCACGGGGGCAAACAGAGCCCAGAGTCAGGAGTTGAAGAATGGCCACTATCCCATTGGGAATCCACTTGACAGCCCCGCTGGTTGGTAGTACATAAACCTCAGGGTGATCCCAATATGGTGGGCACCACAGATGTGTGAGAGCAAGCTGTGCCTGCAGAGGAGGACTGTTGGTGATTATCCCTTCCACCACATGAATGGTCAGGGCAGTAAGGGATAACAAGAGAAAACAAAAAGAAGCAGCACCAGCCGCATGAGAGTGTGCTCAGTGTAACCTCAGAGCACACTACACAATACAAAACATTAGCACCATTGAAATAGACAAACTACAAAAGATTTATTTACTCACATAAAATAAAATGTATTACGTATTTATTGAATTTTGTTGAGTAGGCCCACTGAGACTAGAAGTTCCTTTATCAGTGGCAAACCCTGTGGGGGTGGGGGGATACAGATGGTAACCAACTGGAAACCGAACCAGATTAAGCTGTTGGTGGTATTTTAAGTGAATGGGGGAAATTTGACTAGGGCACCAGGAAAATTCCCCTACTTTTTTCAAGAAGTGAACATGGTGCCATTAGGTGCTAAAAGAAGTCAGCTACGAGAAATAGATAGGGTAGACCCCACCACAGACCCCTGTCTGTAGCGGGGCCTACTTTTGCTTTCCATTTCTCCCAGCCAGCTTTTTGGGCACCCAGTGACACAGTGGCCTGTGCCACTACTGCTGCCCAAAGTGGGATGTCCTCACCTCAGAGTGCCAATAGAGGGGCTTAAAACATTGGGGGTGGTAGACATGGGGACAGCAGAATGGAGGTGGAGGGTGACTATTGCCATGGAGTGGTGCAGCTGTGGACCCTACCTCCTCAGGACAACAGCAGCATGAAGCTTACATGGACACAAGTAACCCCACAAACCTTGGCAGTGACAGTTCACCCTTGAGTTGCCAGGACTGTTGCAGTGGTCCTGCCTCCTGAGGGGCCATCTAGGAGACCAGGGCCAGAAAACACAGTGCGTCAAGGGCAGGAAGATGTGATGGCACTGCAGGACCACCAACAGCAACAGCCACCACGGGGGAGAGGGGGTACATGGACAAGGACACATCCCACATCCTCCAGTGCCATAAGGAACACTGGCTGCAGCTGGGACAGGCACCATGGAGCCATGTATGACCACTATCCAGGTGGAGAGGTTCATATACCATTGAGTGAAGGTGGAGCACCCCACAAACACCTATCACTGCATCCCAGAGGTGCTCCAGGATGAGACTGCATGGAACCAAGATGACTGAGTGTATGAGGCAAACTGGGAAAAGATCTACATGAAGCATGAACTGGAGAAGGACACTGCACTGCCGCATCTCATGGAGGGCTAGGTGCATGCTAAGTTCTTCAAGGACACTGCCTAGGAGGGGCTGACCATAATGAAACACTATGTACTGTTCCAGGACTTTGAGGGCAACAGAAGAGAGTATACAGTGGACACCATGGACTTATTTGGTCAGCCCTGCATCAAGCCAGACTGCCGCTACTATTTCTAGCTAGCCACGGGGGGATCTCTGCACCTCATCAGGGGTGGCCTATGTCATCAATGATGTGTAGGACACAGAAGGATGAGCCAGAACACCTTAATGAGGACCAGTGTTTGCAAGGGAGCCCCTGTCCATATTCCTGACATCTGTTTATGCTATACCCCTAGATGAACTGTTAGGGAGACCTCATCTGTTGTGCCATAAGCAAAGAATACAGTTGCCATGTTTCTATGAGCATTTTAAGACTATCTTTTGTGTTATGCTGTCAGTATGACCCTGCCAGTGCCTTTTGATGACATAAAAATATTGCACTGTTATGAAGCCTACTGTGTCATCTGTTTTCTTACATTGGTACAGAGTTGTCCAGGCCCCCTAGGGCATCCCCATATAGGGGACTCTGTTTGGGGGACCTGGGAAGTAGGGAGGAATGGGGACTCTGTATCATGTGTGGCACCATGGGGCTGGTGCACCAAGTGATGGGTCAGCAGGGTCTTGAGTGGGTGGACTTGTGTCACACCTCACTGCATGTGGAGTGTCATGGACATCTCACAGACAGAACCATGAGTCCTCACAGCTGCGTCGATGCAGGACAACAGGCAGCAAGCTCAATGGAGACAACCAAGGCAAGACAGCCTGCACTCGTGAACCAAAATAACAACTGCAGACAGAAATTAAAAAAATAAATTGGCTTTATTGCCAGTTGAAAGGAGTGGAGTGTGCACAGACTGGACCATACACCACTAAGCCCCAAGCGCTTTGAGCCTTAACTCTTCATCAGGGGGCATCATGGTATCTTATGGCACTGCTGGCACATGGTGCTCAGTGGCACCCTGACATGCCCTGGCTAGCACAACATGTATGTTGGGTGTGGGATCCATTCCAGGTCCATTGGATGCCACTGACATGGCCACGGACAGCTGTTACACACACCAACGCAGAGCACTGAGGACACATCGCCTGCATCAGTGATGCTGCATACTGTGTAGTACAGACAGTGTCAGCTGCAGATACACTGTGTATACGATACCCCTCCCAGCATTCCTGCAGGGGGTGTCAATTGTGGTACTATCAGTCACAAAACCACCATAGTGGACTCGTCAGCACTCATTCAAAAGAAGCTTAACACATTTGCAAATTACTAAAGTTTGAATGGATTGCATGTTACATAAAGTAGACTGCTTCAGCAATTGTTTCTTTAGAGATGGGTGTATGACATGTCTACCAAGCCTAGATGTTTATGCTGCTGCTGTTTTACTGAAGTTAATTAACTAAAGAATTTCAGTGATTTACAGATGTTGTAGGCTTCTTTTGAATTCTACGGGTCATAATGTTGAACACTTAATAGCGTCACGACATTATATGGCTAACTTGAAAATAGTGCTGTCTAGGACAGTGAATGGTACAATACCGCATATACTGCTGTCATGGTATTGCACTATTCACTCACTCCCAGGCAGAGGATAAAACTTCTGCTGGAAGTGGGTTCCGCTGAGCAGCTGCCGTGGTTCACTGGACAGAGCCACAGCAGCAGGAACCCAGGCACTGCGTCTGGGACCAGGATTGATTCCCAGTCCCGGAAATTTTTTAGACTTTGTGTGCTCTCCGAGTTGGACCCCCCGCCCGGAGTTAAGGATCTTTAGTTGGGGAGAGTGTCGGGGGTGCAGCCTCACATAAAAAGAGTTATGTTGCATGGCATAATCGCACTGTATTGGCAGCATGATTTAGCCATGCAGCACAATGACTTGCAACATTATGACCTCGTGCCCTTTTGAATGAGTGCTGACCAGTCCACTATGGTGGTGTTATGACTGATACTATTACTATGAGCCCTGATATGATTACTCTACTATGCTTGTGAATTTGAGAGACTGAGTCACTGCACCTGCAATGAGAATGTGGCACAATCTCATGAGATCACTGCCCAGTATGGGTCCAGCCCTCACATTCCTACACCTCTGCAGCATGTGTGAACCATTGGGGGGACAGGGTATGGCTATAATGTGCATTTGGGTATATCCCTGTGGGATGGCAGCTGTTGGGGCCATGCCCCATGGTTTATGGCAGGGGTCTGCCTGGCGTTAATGTAATGCGGTCTGTGCATGCTCCTTTTCGGCCTAAACTTTTGAATGTTTGCATTGTTTGAAATTTTTCACTTTAAGGCTTTATTGTTCTTACATAAAATGCAATTAGATTTACTTCCAGATTGTATTGTTTGACTGTTTCCCAAAATAATTGCTCAATTCAGACAAGAAATTAAAGTAGAAATTTATTTCAAGTTCTTTTTCACACCATTTTGCTCAGAATTCATTAAAGGAGAGCTACTGGCAAGGGGACTTGAGCCACTGGTACAGACTGGGCTTGAGCCCTCTGCTTCCTCGGAGTCCCAGAATATATTTAATATGTAACTTACTTGATCGCTCGTAAAATTTAATCTTCCAGGGTATGCAGTCGGCATATTAGTAAATGGAGTGGAACACCCTGGGAGATCGCGCTGGCAAAACCTGCTATATGATGACTCATGGTTGCCTCTTCCTGTCTATTGCCTAAGGTACAGAGATATTAAAATCTCAATATTTACTATACCCGGTGATATTTTTACAGAAGGTGCCTATATGCCATGTGGGTGCTGCACACATATGAACTCTTTAACAAACGATCTCTGAGGGATTTCTTAAGGTTGTCAGATTAGGACTACTAATAATTGAAACTGGTAACATATTATACAATTGTTACCATTATCATACCATTATGAGTAGTAGTCCTAATCTGACAACCTTTAAGAAATCCTCGAGGTCATTTGTTAAAAGAGTTGATATGCAAGTGTTTTATATGATTTTATTTTAGTGTTTCTATATTTAAATGTTTTGTAATGTGTTTGTTGCTTGTGATGTGTTATTATATGTAACTGGACATCTGTGAAAATGGGCAATGTGCCCACAGGCCCTTTCAGTATAAAATAAAATAAAAAAACAGCATTGTACAGATGGGTTACACTGTGCATGCAGCACATACCTGGCTAACACGCCCCCACACACGCTTCCCTTGGGTGTGCACATGCCATGCTTATACATGCTGCGTGTCTTGGCTAAGCGTTGCCCACCTAAGTGGAATGTGCATGATTTATACATACGGCCTTCCATAGGGCAGTTACGCGTGTAACATGCTAAGCACAATGCTGAATAGAAGTCATGATCTGTATAAGAAAAAAACAAGACCACTGTACTGTCACACTCACCAATCTTTTTCATTTAGACAAGGCACCTAGCTTCACCTGCGCTCTTTCCTTCTAAGACTGCTTGAAAGACAGAGTAGAGAAACTTACCAGAGCAAGGGAAAAGGATTAAGACTTATTTTGGCTAAACAGATTTACTGTGTGGTGGTGTTTTTATTTTTTACTCACAGCGATTGCTACTGTTTGTTGCTAACATTTCATTGCTTTATTTTTCTCTGTAGCAAAATGTTTCTTACAGCGTATATCTTCTCTGAAATTATTACAGGTGGTGCTTTACAGGTTTTACAGTTTTATCTAACATTAAGATAAGCTTTCAGGCTTACTGCATTTGTTGTTGACTGATTGTTTCTGCTCTTACCTCCTTGTTCTTTCGTCCGTGGTTGTTCTTTTTCGGCAGGGGAAGGGCCCAACCACCCACCCCATCCCCAACCACCCCACACTACACTCCTTTTATAGGGTACCACAGTTGTGACATTTCCTGTGGCAGAGCAGGAAGGGGTGGATCAGTGGGGCTTCCACAAGGTGAGCTCATTTACAGGGCACTAGTAATTTAACTTGTTATAACAAGTTAAACAAAACACAATCAAACCATTACTTGCATTTTTTTTCATTTTTTTTCCTTCTAATTACTCTGACTAGGTTATAAACCCAGCAACTTATCTGGAATGGATATCATTAACTGCAGGTCCTGTGGAACAATTTTCAGAAGGACAGTCTTACAGGATTTAGGACACTGTCCCACATGCTGGGCCTTTGGAGATCTTAGGGCTCAGCCCGGCAGCATGGGCAGAGATTGCGCACCTCAAATTTCATTATTCAAGAGGAAATACATTATAAGAACCACCCGCCATTTCCCCAGCATCCAACAGAAAAACCTCGACTCAGAGGGTAGTTGGTCCAGGAGGTTGGCAGGTGGTTAGAGGGCAAATCGGGTGCCCCATCACCTCTGCTCTCCAACATATTACCTCCAAAACCATATAAACACTACAAACAGGTATCTGCCTCTATCTCTGAAATCAAACAAAGAGGCAGAAGACACTGCAGAGCAGGACACTGCAGCACAGGAGCTAGCACAACAAAACTCACCCAAATCAGGAACCAAGACAAAAACAAAAAGGAAATCCAAAAACTTGATCATAGGAGACTCCATGATTCGGGAGTTGATACCCATCTCCAGCCAGGGTAATGGTCAGATGTCTCCCAGGTACATCAGCATGGAGAGACACTGACCGCATTGCTAAAATTGTTCACAAAGCAGGAGAAAACATTGATGTCCTAGTACACATAGGGACTACGATCTCGCCAGCCAGTCAGTTGTGGAGACCAAGGAACACCTGACCAGGCTGGGTGACAACTATCATCTATTTCGTCTGGCATCTCCTTCTCTGAGATCCTGCCAGTCTGGGAGAGGGAGCAGATGGACAGAAGGTCAGAGAAGGGAGATAGGGAGCTAAACACGTGGCTCAAGGGCTGGTGCCAGGAAAAGGACACAGATTTGTAGGAACTGGCAACAGTTCTGGGAGCGAAAGTTCTTTAAATTTGATGGACTGCATCTGACTAAGGAGGGAGTCAGTGCATTGGGGCAGAAGTTTGACGTCTTTGCAGAATATTTAAACTAGCAAATGGGGAGAGGGGTGCAGCACCCCATACGTCGAATGGGAAGAACACCCCTCCCCTCAGCTAGTGGTCAAACAGGGATTCAGCATGTTTGCAGTTCATTTGCATCACCAGGTAAGAAAAAAGGTTTGTCTCCCCATACGACGCACAGGGGTAATGCCAAACCTCACCCAACAACTAACACACCAAAATCTGGCCAATGGAAAATCATGTACACAAATGCTCACAGCCTGGGAAATAAGATCCCAGACCTGCAGGCAATAATGTCAGAGGCTAAACTGGACATAGTAGCAATTAGTGAGACCTGGTTTACCAGTAACCACACTTGGGAGACTTCAGTACCTGGCTATGTATTGTTCAGAAGAGACCTAGGTGCAAAAGGGGGGAGGAGTGGCCCTGTATGTTAATGAAAATATCAAAGCTACAGAAATTCAGAATACACATAAGGAGCCAGAAGAACTGTGGGTCACCCTGGAAACAGGAAATGGGACAGCCATAAGAACTGGGGTTGTCTACAGGCCCCCAGACCAGGGGGAGGACATAGACACATTACTGTTAGAAGATATACAAAACATGACAGCTAAAGGGGAGGTTCTGATAATGGCAGACTTCAACATGCCGGATACAGATTGGTCAATACCAGCAGGAACATCTGCCAGAACTAGACACATAGTGGATTCCCTGCAGGGGGAGGGCCTCAAACAACTGGTACAGCAACCCACAAGAGACAGGGCTATCCTAGATCTAGTACTGACTAACAAGGAAGGGATCACAGATCTCCAGGTAGAAGGTCACCTGGGGCCAATGACCATCACATGGTATGGTTCAGTTTGGCTACTACATCTAAATCATCCCATTCCAAGGCAAAAATATGGGACTTCAGAGGAGCTGACTTTGATAAGATGGCCAACAGAGTTAAGCTAGCCCCTGGCAAAAGAAACACAGGTGAGGGGGTACAGGCAAAGTGGGCAAGCATTAAGGATGCAATACTTGAAGCAACATCCCATTGTGTTAGACAGAAAGGAAGTGCAAAGAAGAAGGAAACCACTTTGGTTCTCAAATACAGTAGCAGAAAAGGTCAGAGCCAAAAGGCTGGCCTTCAGGAAATATAAGGGAACACACGGGATGAAGATAGGAGGCATACCAAACTGCCCTAAGGGAAGCAGGGAAGGCAGTAAGGCAGGCAAAGTCCCAAACTGAGGAAACACTAGCACGAACAGTAAAAGAAGATGACAAGACTTTCTATATATACATTAATGGAAGGAGAAAGTCCAGAGGGGGTATTGCTAAGCTTAATGGAGAAAAGAGAGCATGTGAGGAGGAGGACCCTATAAAGGCATCTATCCTAAATAGATACTTTTGCTCAGTATTTACTGAAGAGAAGGTAGGGCAGGGCCCACAGCTCAGCATCATGGACACAGGGGGGAGGGAGGTGAGCACTACTCCCTTCACAAAAGAAAGAGTCCTACAAGAGCTTGCTAAGCTCAGGGTGGATAAGGCAATGGGACCTGATGGCATACATCCCAGGGTACTTAAGGAGCTAAAGGTGGAACTAGCAGAGCCATTAGCAGAACTGTTTAGTGAGTCTCTGAGCACAGAAGAGGTCCCAGAAGACTGGAGAAGGGCTCATGTGATCCCACTCCACAAGAGTGGTAGCAGGGAGGAGGCAGGGAACTACAGACCAGTCAGTCTTACCTCAGTAGTGGGCAAGATTATGGAGGCACTCCTTAAGGAAAGGATAGTGCAACACCTGGAATCCATAGGGGCACAGGATCCAAGACAGCATGGGTTTACAAAAGGAAGGTCCTGTCAAACTAATCTCATAGATTTCTTTGACTGGGTAACCAGAGTGGTGGACCAAGGGGGAGCAGTTGATGTCACCTACCTTGACTTCAGCAAAGCTTTTGACACTGTTCCACATAGAAGATTGATAAATAAGCTGGTAGGCTCGGGTGGGTCAGAAGTTGGTCAACTGGGTGGCAAACTGGTTGACGGGCAGAAAACAGAGAGTGGTGGTAAATGGTATACAGTCAGAAGAGATGAGTCACAAGTGGGTACCCAGGGATCAGTCCTGGGGCCAGTCCTCTTCAACATCTTTATTAGTGACCTTGCAGATGAACTAGAGGGTAAGGCTTGTCTTGTTTGCAGATGACACCAAGATCTGCAACAGAGTAGATGATCCAGATGGGGTGGGCAGAATGAGAAGAGATCTGGATAAACTAGCAAATGGTGAGAAGAGTGGCAACTGGGATTTAATGCAAAGAAGTGCAAAATCATGCACATAGGGAAGAGAAACCCTGGAGCCACCTATAGGCTGGGAGGGGAGTTGCTAGCAGTCACAAAGGAAGAAAGAGACTTGGGCATCATCATCACTGATGACCTGAAATCATCCAAGCAGACCTCTAAAGCAGTAGGTAAGGCTAGGGGTGTTAGGGTGTATTAGTAGGGTATCACAAGTCGTAAGAGGGAGGTAATAACCTCTTTACAAGACACTGGTTAGGCCCCATCTGAGTACTGCATGCAGTATTGGAGGCCACACCTTCACAAGAACATTAACCAAATTGAGGCAGTCCAGAGAAGGGCAACCAAAATGGTGCAGGGACTGCATCAGAAGACATATGAGGACAGATTAACAGAGCTCAATATGTATAACCTTGAGCAAAGGAGGGAGAGAGGTGATATGATCAAGGCATTCAAACACCTTAAGGGCATTAACAAGGTGAAACATGTTTAAATATAAGAAAAATAGCAGGGCAAGAGGACACAGCATGAGATTAGAGGGGGGCTGATTAAGGGGGAATGTGAGGAAATTCTTTTTCACAGAAAGGGTGGTGGATGCATGGAATGGCTTACCACAAGAAGTGGTGGCTATGAATACAGTGCAGGGCTTCAAACAGGCATGGGATAGGCATAAGGGAGCAATACAAATGACTATGAATAGATAGGCCACTGACAGAGCAAAGGCCGATGGCACATTTATAAGGTAGAAAGAAATGGGCAGACTGGATGGGCCTTATGCGGTCCTTAACTGCCGTTAACTTCTATGTTTCTGTTTCTATATGTAAATATCAGTTGCCAAAATAGTACGTTCAATGCTTTGTAACTGCAGTTACTTCTTCAGGAATTGTATTCAGTACATCCGTTATTTGTATAACCCATTCCCTCCTTGCAGTTGCCCACAATCCTTCCAGTGTACACTGGAGCTCACAGTAGCTAATCCACGGTAGCCAGGCTGCACCAGTACTGCCAGCTTTCCAGGAACAACAGTGCTCAGCCAATGTGAGCTACGATTGCCCAATGGAGTAGGATAGCTCAACAGTACCGAGGCACCAACCTTAGACATTCTCTCAGGGTAGAGTCTTTGCAAGGAGGAACCCTGAGTGAGATGCATCTCAGATGCACTATGGACCTAGGATTTCCTAGTCACAGCAAAACCTACAGTAGAACATCAGGGCTTAATGTGTAATTCACTCCAATTAACTGCAAGAACATCACTACGTCTGTCTAGTATTGTCTTTAGGCTTGAGGATGTATACTACTGTACTCCAAGTGATTGATTGATTGATTTGTTGACTGATTGATTTAAATTATTGCTGGACTTATTGCTTAATGATTTTTTTTCAGTTTGTCCTCCCACGAAGTTAGGCCCACTGAAATGCAAAAATATCAACTCCAGTGGGAGTTCTGCTGCTGCCCAACTTCATAGTTGAATAGCATGAAGCATATAGAGCGGTAAGTGATTTGCTGAAGTTAACACTGAGTCTGTGAGTGTGGTGGGATTTGAACCAGGGATCACTTGGAAACATTTATTGTGCACTTACAACTGGACTCCGCTGGTATGCTGGCAGTCATTTTTAGATCTTTAAAATAGGTCAGTAATATTATAAAATGGGTTATTGAATGGAGCTTCCTGATTGACTGTAAACATTCTATTAGGCCTATGTTATTCTTAGGTAAATACATGCAATCCCCAAAACCAGCCTATCAAATGGGACTCAGCCTACAACAATGTTTGCCGCTTCACGCTTTCGCCCTCCCCTCACTCCACCGTGTGATCTCTACAACCGCTTCTAGAGTGGCTCCCAGCTGAGAAACACCAGTCCTTCATAGGCAAATCTCATCGACAACATTGTCCGCTCTGGTTCCCCCTGCCCTTGCCCCTTCCCTTAACCCTAGGCCCCCATCCTACCACCTCAGGCCCAGGACAACCCAAGAACGTCTCGTTCCTAGGACCCGCACCCTCGCGGGTGATCGGTCCTTCCACATTTACGCCCCCAAACTTTGGAACTCACTCCCAGAACTTGTCAGGGCCTCCTCCTCCCACCCAAGCTTTAAAGCCTCCCTCTGGAATTTCCTGAAACCTTCTGCCCCCTGCCCATGTTCCTCATCATCCTTCTCCGTGAGTGGGGGCCTCTCCCTCCCCCTCACTACCCCGCCTCTGCCCTACTCACACTTCTCCTCTAGCTCCAGCCCAGCAATCCAGGCCCATCCCCCCCCGCCTTTGGCACCCTCCTGCTTGCACTTACCATTGTCACCGCTTCTGTTTAAGCATAGTGTTTTCCTTGTCCTAGAGTTAGCCTTGTAACGCCTGCTGTGCTAGGTTACCTTCTTGTCTCCTCAATCTGACTAACTATGTACTCTACCTATCCGCGTGTTTGAGTTATTTTTCCTATGTTATTACCTGTATTTCCTCCCATGTACTTTCACAATTTTACTGAGCCACTATTGTAATGCCTGGCTCTCCTATGGATTTTTTCCTACTCTGTAATCTGTTAATTGTATGATGTCTCACTCCGGTAACTCTCCCGGGTCGCACCCTTCTCTGTAACTGTGATGTACACCGTATGGTACCTGTAATCCTCCCGGGTCACACCTGAAAATAGGCACATGGCTGTCTAGTGTGCTTACCCGGTTAACAAAAGCAAATAAATAAATAAACCCCTGTGCCAAAAGGGGGGTTACTACACAAAAGATTAATATACAAGTTGGCCAGCCTGGGAGTGGGTCCCAAGATTGTAGCCTGGGTAAAAAATTGACTGGAGAACAGGACACAGAGGGTAATAATAAACATAGTCCACTCTGAAGAAAGCGAGGTTACTAGTGGGGTACCACAGGGTTCAGTATTAGGACCTATCCTCTTTAATGTCTTTATAAGTGACATTGCAGAGGAACTGGAAGGAAAAGTATGTCTCTTTGCAGACGACACAAAGATCTGCAAAAGAGTTGATACACAAGGTGGGGTGGAAAGGATGAGAAGGTACTTGGCAAGGTTGGAGGAATGGTCAAATGTATGGCAGCTTAGATTCAATGCTAAGAAGTGCAAAGTAATGCACCTGGGAAACAGAAACCCAGGGGAAGAGTACACAATGGGGGGTGAGATACTAACAACAACAAAAATGGAAAGGGACCTGGGGGTAGTCATATCAGATGACCTAAAGGTGAGCAAGCAATGTAAGAGGGCTGTAAGTAGGGCTGGTGGGATACTGGGATGCACTGGGGAGGCATCACCAGTGAAAACAAGAAGTTTTATCCCTCTGTACAGACAGCTGGTGAGACCACATCTGGAGTACTAGTGCAGTTCTGGAGACCCAATCTCCACAAAGACATAGACAGGATGGAAGCTGTCCAGAGGAGGGAACTAAAATGGTGCAGGGTCTGCACCAGAAGACATATGAAGAGAGACTTAAGGATCTTAATATGTATAGCCTCGAGGAGAGGAGGGAGAGGGGCACATGATAGAAACTTTCAAATACCTCAAGGGAATCAACAAAGTCCAAGAGGGTAGCATCTTTCAGAAAAAGAGGTGTGCAAGAACAAGGAGGCACAATTTGAAGCTAGAGGGGGGGACGGCTCAGAGGTAATGTGAGGAAGTATTTTTTCACAGAGAGGGTTGTGGATGCATGGAACAGCCTTCCTGAGGAGGTTGTGGAGTCAAAAGCAGTGGTGGAATTCAAGAATGCATGGGACAGACATAAGGCACTTCTAAGGGGGTGGAGGCTGAAAGACGCAGGCTGTTGGTTAGCTAGGATCTGCAGCTTATCCATTAGGTAGGGAAATGGACAGACTGGGTGGGCCAAGCGGTCCTTATCTGCCATCAAATTCTATGTTTCTATGTTCTATTCTATGTACTAAATTGATGCTTTGTTGGCATTAGGAGGTCTAGTCTCGCTGTCAGGCCTACCAGAGGGCAGGGCTTAGCAGCATGAGGGAGATGCAAGCACCCATTGGCACGTGAGTGTCCATTGGGAGAGAGTTCATGAGGAGAGAGTCAAGAGGAAGGAGCGGGTGGTGCCAGCTCTGAGGCCAGAGGGGAGGGCCTCCAGTTGGGGCCAGGTAAGCCCGGGGCTGGGGTGGGGAGATTACCCCCCTCTGGCACCCAGCAGTTTTCCCACAGTCCATCCATGGGGAAGATGAAGGAATCCATGCAGCTGCAGAGACGAGGGAAGCTGGTGAGGAGCCCATTCAGCTCTGTTTGATTCGGGGATCTGCTGAGGTGGCTGCCATGACAGGGACCGGAGTTCATGGAGGCAGTGATGCTCTAGAAGGGTTGCGGTGGCAGTGTAGCCCTTTTGTCCATGTCGTGCCCACCTTCATCCATGTTAGAGGGCTGCTGTGGAGGAGAATTCCTGAAGCTCTGTCTGTTTGGTGGGTGGCGGCCATTCTGTGCGAGCCCTGCCCGAGGATCGGCAGGCGCCAGCCGTCTGAGGAAAAGAAGTGAAGTTGTGAGGATCCAGGTTCAGGACCCAGGTCCTCAAGTGTCTGTGCCATGGCTGATGGCTGTAGAATGGTGGAAGCAGTACTAATGAATTTAAATGTAACCCCCCTTCCAGGTAGTTATTTAGTAGCCTGAGCTTTTTTCAAAAGACAATAAAAGATGCCTGATTGCATCCGATTTCTGCCTGGGGCTGAAACATTTGATGTCCTGCATGAAGTGCTGTGTGTACCCTACCAAAACTGTTTTCCAGACTTTGGAGCTGTTTTGGTGTCTTTCATTCATGAGGGGAGGAAGAGATCCATTCTGCCAGCATCTCGACGGAGTTCCAGCCATCACTAATGGAATCCCTATCTACTTCTAAGGTACTGCATTTGAAACCCTGCTCAGTTGTATTTATGCTGCTCAGTCCAAGTGTTGGTGCCCTCCCCCTTTCTCCGATACTTATACCAACAAATCCTCTAGATAGGGAAGGGAGGGGGGGTGGCCTCTGTAGAAAAAATATCGCCTCAGAGACTGAGAGTAGCTGCCTGCCTGTGAGTGTTGAAATCTGCTAACTCCCCCCTCCCCCCGTACAGGAGTGAGGGAAAGGAAATCCAAAACAAATGTGTATTCCCCTGTAGCACTGTGGTGTCAATAAAGGAGCAGGGTCAGGTTACAAAAATGGGGGCTGTCATCCGGGATTTGAAGATGAGGTGCAGTCACCTACCTGGCATGGCTGGAGGGCATATTCTGAGGGGATGGAATGTTGATTGGCCACAGCCTGCTGGGAAGTTTCAAGTTACAGTTCATTTGGGGATCTGCTAAAGGATCGGGGGACCAGATGGGATCAACCCTCGGCTACCCAAGGCTGGAGCCACCTCCTTATCCAGGCCCTTAACCATGCTCCTTAACAGATCACTGAGGGAAGGAGCAGTCCCTGACCAGTGGAAACATGCCAATGTAGTCCCTATCCACAAAGGTGGACTCAGGGAAAAACTAACCAACTACAGGCCGATCTCCCTTCTCTGCACATTTGCCAAGTTGCAAGAAAGGCTAATCTACAACCAACTCCGGGACTACTTGGAAGCTCATCAGCTCCTTGCTCCCTCTCAACATGGATTCAGACCAAACCACGGTACTGACACTGCCCTCATTAACTTCTCGGACAAAGTGCTCAGGGCAATGGACAAAGGGATACCCACAGGTGCAGTCTTTATAGACCTGTCCAAGGCGTTTGACCTTGTCGACCACAATCTTCTGCTACAGAAGCTGCACAATGTGGGCCTAGACCCCCATGCCCTCAAGTGGTTTGGGAGTTATTTATCAGGCCAGACACAGAGGTCACATGGAAGGGGCCATGTCAAGTCACTTCCTCTAAAACAGGGAGTACTTGGGGTTCAATACTAGGCCCCTCCTATTCTCCCTATTTACCAGAATTAGAGACCATACCTACGTAGGACATAGACAGGGTAGAGAAGGTTCAGAGGAGGGCAACAAAGATGGTGCATGGGTTGCATCACAAGTCCTATGAAGACAGGTTGAAGGAACTGAACATGTACTCCCTGGAGGAGAGGAGGAGAGAGGGGATATGATAGAGACATACAAGTATCTTACAGGGAGGAACAGGGTGCAGGAAAACACTATTTTAAGCGAAAAGATGTTTCAGGACTAGAGGGCATGGGATGAAGTTGGAGGGAGGACGATTCAGAGGAAACATGAGAAAGAATTTCTTCACAGAACGGGTGGTGGACAAGTGGAACACCCTGCCAGAGGAAGTGGTGGGGGCTGAAACAATCACGGGATTTAAGAATGCATGGGATAGACATAAAGGAATTCTAGAGGTCAGGGGTAAGGGGAAATAGACTTCTAGGAAAACAAACTGAACTTACAAGCTCAAATGGGCAGACTAGGTGGGCCATAGGCCCTTATCTGCCGACACTGTCTATGTATCTATGTATCTATGAATTAAGTACCTACTGTGGTGAGAGCTCAGTTGTACAGTACGCTGATGACACTGTCATCTACCGACCCTTGGGCGATGTGGCCGCTCTTGGTCCACTCCTCCAAAAGGACCTCACATCCCTAGAGACATGGCTGTGTGAGAACAGAATGGTACTTAATGCAGACAAAACCAAGGCAATGCTATTTGGGCCAAGATCATTGGGACTTGACAGGTCTTCATCCCTCCGACTAACCACACTCTCTGGCAAAAGCATTAATGTAGTTCCCTCCCTAAAATACTTAGGCCTAACTCTGGATCAGACTATCACCTACAAGGACCACGTGGACCAGGTCACAAGGACCCTACATCGCAAACTCGGTACCTTGTACCGACTCAGGGACCAGCTCATCCCTGAGGCCAGGCTCTCCATTGTGACAAGTGTCCTGCTCCCTACCCTGACCTATGTGGCCCCGATTATACAGGGCACGGCAAAGCAAGAGGTATCCAGGATGCAAATCCTATACAACAAAATAGCTCGGTTTGCTACCCAAAACCACCCGCAACGTCACCACTGTGACACTCTGGCCCAGCTCCAGTGGCCCACATTGGCTGCTCACCTCCAATACCCTTTACTTGTCCAGGCCTACAAGCTACTCAAACCCCCCACTCCACCAAGCATAGCTGGAACCATAGCTATTAAACACAATCCTAAGAATTTAAGGACATCAGAAAGAACACTACTAGAAGTCCCCAGAGTAAGGACCAATGCTGGCGGCAGATCCTTTTCTTGTCAAGCCCCCAGCCTATGAACAAGCCCCAGTCCAGGGCAGCCTTCTCACTCATGAACTTCCGCACCAGGCTCCAAGTCCCATATACTGGCCACAAGTGCATGCCACTGCCACTGCCACGGCTCTTAAGGTATCCCCTTTTCCTGCATCAAACCTTCCCAAAGGTGAGCCGACCATGGACCTCCCTCTAGTATCTGGATACCTGGGGACCAATGTTACCTCATGTATATCACTATGCCAAGTAGTACCAAGGCAAAACTGTGTCATGATGATAACCATGTCTGTAACCACTGTCTGTAACCACCTTATGCTGGAACAACCTATGTAATCAAAAGTTTTTCTCCACTGTATTTTATCTAGTATTGTTATCCCAGGTTGCCCCTGAAAAAGGGGCCTTCAGGGCTCAGTGGGCCTACCCGGGCACCAAAATTTAATAAATAAATAAATAAATAAAATGAAATGCTTCATGAGGAGACAAAATGGCGCCTGCTCCTCATGTAGAAAAAATGTGACGAATGTATAATTAGAGACTGAGCAATCTGATTGATGGATTGGACTAACGAGATACTGCTAGTTAAAAGCGAGACCATGTGACTGCCTGTTATTCTGCTTCAGGATTGCGTGGTAGAAGCTGAGCTATCCATTAGCCCTCAGGAGCTGTGAACAAAAAGTTTTGCTACAAGAAAAACTACCAAAAAGAGGAAAAAGTGGATTACAAACCTGTGATTACAATTAGAGAGTGTTGAGCTGAGAAAGGGGAGCAAAAGAAAAGTTAAAATTTTCATTGAAATGGCGTTTGCATCTGATCCTGCTGGCAAGACTGTGAAGGTACCTGAGTCATTGCTCTCATGGCTTTGGACTATGGTGGAAAGAGGAAGTACTGGTGAGTCCTATATTTATTGTGAGGTTTCTGGGGTGGGGTGTTGAGACAGCCTGTGGGCCTGCATTGTTCCCGTAGTCCTGCAGCTATGCCGCTTATCACGACAGGGTCACCACCTACAGTCATACCTCTCAACTGTCCCTGATTTTCAGGGATGTCCCTGATTTTGCCTCAGAAATTTCTTCTGTCCCTCCTAAATTTGGCATTTCTGTCACTGAAGAGTAGGGATTTGAAACACAAAATAATGCCAGCCATTGGTGTTTCAGTCTAGTTCTCATTAAGGAAATGATTTTCACACGAAGAAGCATGTTGTACACAGCTTCTGGAACTAATATTACTAATTTTTCAGATGTGTCCCTGATTTTGGTCATTTGTCCCTGATCATTTTAAGCCTTGTCCCCAATTTGTGATGAGGGAGGTTAAGAGGTTTGCCTACAGTGTTAGAGCATTGGGGTATAACCCCCAGAGCTGCATCCTCTGCTAGGAGTGAATGTTCCCATATGGAATCGCTGGAGCAGTGGGATGAAATGGTACTCAGTGTTCCTAAAATTAAACCACGTGTGATGGAAGAGCCAAGCCGTCTGCCCAGCCATCCCCCACAGCTGAGTGCCCAAGAACTTCCCCATGGCAGAGGGAGGGACCGCAGGTGGGTTGCCCAAATGAGGTATGCTTGGGTCGGCATTGGCATTGTAGGTGACAACCAAGACCAAATGAGGCCCCCCCAATATTGTGGTACCTGGCCTGATGGCTACTGAAATGGTACCAACCTCCAAGAAAGAGGAGAGAAAAAAAGAGACTGTAAACCCAGCATCCTCCTCCAAGAAGTCGGAGGGGACTTTGCTGTTGTCCAAAGACTGCCTCCTCCCCACCAACCTGAGTGACCAGGCCAAGAAAGACACAGATGTAATAATAGGGCTATGGAGGAAACCCCGCCTCTGATGCAGATAGTGATGGAGACCACCCCCCGGTGGTGTCCATCTATGATCAGCCAAAAGAGGGAGTGACCCGAATGTTCGAGGACTTAGTGATCAAAAGGGACATTCCAAAGCCTTATGCTATGCACATTCTAGGAGTCCTAGAGACCACCCCTTTGCGCTCTAAAAAATCCAGGCATAGAATGATGGACATGGATGCCAGGCATCATATGGACCTAACTGTTATCAACTATCAAAATGGCATCTTCTGATCATAGGATACTCCATGATTTGGGGAGTTGATACCTATCTCTAGCCAGGGGTAATGGTCAGATGTCTCCCAGGTACATCATCATGGAGAGACACTGACCGTTGCTAAAATTATTCAGGAAGCAGGAGAAAACATTGACATCCTGGTACACATAGGGACTACTGATCTTGGCCAGCTGGTCAGTTGTGGAGACCAAGGAACTCCTGACCAGGCTGGGTGACAAACTATCATCCATTTCACCTGGCATCTGCTTCTCTGAGATTCTGACAGTCTGGGAGAGGGGGGCAGATGGATGGAAGGTCAGAGAAGGGGAGATAGGGGAGCTAAACATGTGGCTCAAGGGCTGGTGCCAGGAAAAAGGACACAAATTTGTAGGGAACTGGCAACAGTTTTGGGAGTGAAAGTTCTTTAAATTAGATGGACTGCATCTGACTAAGGAGGGAGTCAATGCATTGGGGCAGAAGTTTGAGATCTTTGCAGAATATTTAAACTAGCAAATGGGGAGAGGGGTGCAGCACCCCATACG
Organism: Neoceratodus forsteri; assembly: GCA_016271365.2. Lineage (NCBI taxonomy): Eukaryota > Metazoa > Chordata > Ceratodontiformes > Ceratodontidae > Neoceratodus > Neoceratodus forsteri. The sequence goes on from JADMNL010000022.1 coordinate 663,518,614, forward strand.
TCGAATGGGAAGAACACCCCTCCCCCCTCAGCTAGTGGTCAAACATGGATTCAGCATGTTTGCAGTTCATTTGCATCACCAGGTAAGAAAAAAGTTTGTCTCCCCATCTGACGCCAGGGTAATACCAAACTTCACCCAACAACTAACACACCAAAATCTGGTCAATGGAAAATCATGTACACAAATGCTCACAGTCTGGGAAACAAGATCCCAGACCTTACAAGCAATAACGTCAGAGGCTAAACTGGACATAGTAGCAATTAGTGAGACGTGGTTTACCAGTAACCACACTGGGAGACTTCAGTACCTGGCTATGTATTGTTCAGAAGAGACCGAGGTGCAAAAGGGAGGGTGGCCCTGTATGTTAATGAAAATATCAAAGCTACAGAAATTCAGAATACACATAAGGAGCCAGAAGAACTGTGGGTCACCCTGGAAACAGAAATGGGACAGCCATATGAACTGGGGTTGTCTACAGGCCTCCGGACCAGAGGGAGGACATAGACACATTACTGTTAGAAGATATACAAAACATCGACAGCTAAAGGGAGGTTCTGATAATGGGAGATTTCAACATGCCAGTTACAGATTGGTCAATACCAGTAGGAACATCTGCCAGAACTAGACACATAGTGGATTCCCTGCAGGGAGGACCTCAAACAACTGGTAGAGCAACCCTCAAGAGACAGGGCTATCCTAGATCTAGTCCTGACTAACAAGGAAGGGATCACAGATCTCCAGGTAGAAGGTCACCTGGGGGCCAGTGACCATCACATGGTATGGTTCAATTTGGCTACTACATCTAAATCATCCCATTCCAAGGCAAAAATATGGGACTTCAGAGGAGCTGACTTTGATAAGATGGCCAACAGAGTTAAGCTAGCCCTGGCAAAAAGAAACACAGGTGAGGGGGTACAGGCAAAGTGGGCAAGCATTAAGGATGCAATACTTGAAGCAACATCCATTGTGTTAGAGAAAAGGAAGTGCAAAACAAGAAGGAAACCACTTTGGTTCTCAAAACAATGCAGAAAAGGTCAGAGCCAAAGGCTGGCCTTCAGGAAATATAAGGGAACACAGCAGGATGAAGATAGGGAGGCATACCAAACTGCCCTAAGGAAGCAGGTAAGGCAGTAAGGCAGGCAAAGTCCCAAACTGAGGAAACACTATGCACGAACAGTAAAGAAGGTGACAAGACTTTCTATAGATACATTAGTGAAAGGAGAAAGTCCAGAGGGTATTGCTAAGCTTAATGGAGAAAAGGAGCATGTGAGGAGGAGGACCCTGTAACAGGCATCTATCTTAAATAGATACTTTTGCTCATTATTTACTGAAAGAAGGTAGGGCAGGGCCCACAGCTCAGCATCATGGACACAGGGGAGGAGGTGAGCACTACTCCCTTCACAAAATAAAGGGTCCTACAAGGAGCTTGCTAAGCTCAGGGTGGACAAGGCAATGGGACCTGATGGCATACATCCCAGGGTACTAAAGGAGCTAAGGGTGGAACTAGCAGAGCCATTGCAGAATTGTTTAGTGAGTCTCTGAGCACAGGAGAGGTCCCAGAAGACTGGAGAAGGGCTCATGTGATCCTGCTCCACAAGAGTAGCAGAGAGGAGGCAGAGAACTACAGACCAGGTCAGTCTTACCTCAGTAGTGGGCAAGATTATGGAGGCACTCCTTAAGGAAAGGATAGTGCAACACCTGGAATCCATAGGGCACAGGATCCAAGACAGCATGGGTTTACAAAGGAAGATCCTGTTAAACTAAATCTCATAGATTTCTTTGACTGGGTAACCAGGTGGTGGACCAAGGGGAGCAGTTGATGTCACCTACCTTGACTTCAGCAAGCTTTTGACACTGTTCCACATAGAGATTGATAAATAAGCTGGGTAGGCTCGGGGTGGGTCGAAGTTGGTCAACTGGGTAGCAAACTGGTTGGAGCAGAAAACAGAGAGTGGTGGTAAATGGTATACAATCAGAAGAGATGCAAGTCACAAGTGGGGTACCTCAGGGATCAGTCCTGGGGCCAGTCCTCTTCAACATCTTCATTAGTGACCTTGCAGATGGACTAGAGGATAAGAGCCTGTCTGTTTGCAGATGACACAAGATCTGCAAATGAGTAGATGATCCAGATGGGGTGGGCAGAATGAGAAGAGATCTGGATAAACTAGCAGAATGGTCAGAAGAGTGGCAACTGGGTTTAATGCAAGAAGTGCAAAATCATGCACAAGGGAAGAAAACCCTGAAGCCACCTATAGGCTAGGAGGAGTTGCTATGATCACAAAGGGAAGAAAAGAGACTTGGGCATCATCATTACTGATGACCTAAAAATCAAACAGACCTCTAAAGCAGTAGGTAAGGCTAGGGGGTGTTAGGATGTATTAGTAGGGGTATCACAAGTCGTAAGAGGGAGTTAATAATCCTCTGTACAAGACACTGGTTAGGCCCCATCTGGGTACTGCGTGCAGTATTGGAGCCACACCTTCACAAGGACATTAACCAAATTGAGGTAGTCCAGAGAAGGGCAACAAAATGGTGCAGGGACTGCATCAGAAGACATATGAGGACAGATTAACAGAGCTCATATGTATACCCTTGAGCAAAGGAGGAGAGGTGATATGATCGAGGCATTCAAACACCTTAAGAGCATAAACAAGGTGAAAGAGTCTAACATGTTTAAATATAAGAAAATAGCAGGACAAGAGGACACAGCATGAGATTAGAGGGAGGCCGATTAAGGAGAATGTGAGGAAATTCTTTTTCACAGAAAGGGTGGTGGATGCATGGAATGGCTTAACACAAGAAGTGCTGGCTATGAATACAGTGCAGGGCTTCAAACAGGCATGGGATAGGCATAAGGGAGCAATACAAATGACTATGAATAGATAGGCCACTGACAGAGCAAAGGCCGATGGCACATTTATAAGGTAGAAAAAGAAATGGGCAGACTGGATGGGCCTTGCGGTCCTTATCTGCCGTCAACTTCTATGTTTCTAAGTCTTCATGTTCCCATAGGTTGTTGTGGTTCCTTCCTTCAGAGCCCTGAATCAGCCTTTTGCAGTGTGATCCAGGCAATGGGCAAGGCAGCAAATGTGTGCCAGATGGCAGCATGCTGTTGCCTAGGTGCTGGTAGCTGGCACCTTGGTGGCATCCCATAAAAAAAATTCTCAAAACTCCTGCAAGTTGTAGAAGTTCTTTCCTTGCTCTCCTTCTGAGTCCTGATGCAGCCTGTGTATGGGCCATCTTAAGCTTTGATGTTGCAGTACGATCTGGGCAGTGTACAGAGCAGCAGGTTTGTGGCAGCTGGCAATGTGCTGGTGCCTGGCCCCTGGTAGTTGGCACCTTGGTAGCATCCAAAAAGAAAGTATAAAAAAATCCTTCACATTCCCTCAAGTTGCTGAAGTTCCTTTCTCCTTCTCCTCCTCCTCCAGAGTCCTGAACCAGCCTGGTGTATGTGTCATCCTGAGCTGTGTCATTGCAGTGTGAGCTGGGCAATGAGCATGGCATTAAGTGTGTGCCAACTGCCAGCATGCTAGTGCCCGGCCCCTAGTACTTGGCACCTTGGTGGCATCCCATAAAAAAGCAAAATAAAAACCAAAATGTCCACATTACCTCAAGTTGCTGAAGTTCATTCCTCCTTCTCCTCCTCCTGAGTCCTGAAGCAGCATGGTGTGGGTTGTCATGAGCAGTGCTGTTGCAGTATGATCTGGACAGCGGGCAGGGCAGTAAGTGTTTGCCAGCTGGCAACATGCCGTGCCCATCCCCTGATAGTTGGCACCTTGGTGACATCCCATTAAAAAGTGAAAAAATAAAAATAAAATAAAAACAACATTCCCCACACTCCCTCAAGTTGCTGAAATCCTTTCCTCCTCCTCCACCTCCTCCTCCTCCTCCTCCTGAGCCCTGAAGCATTGTGTGTGTGTGTGTGTTGTCCCCAGCTGTACTGTTGTAGTATAATCTGGGCAGTGGGCAGTGCTCTCTGGGCAGTGGGCAGCACGTGTGTGTAAATAGGATGGAAGCAAGTCGGGTGCCTTGCCTTTTTGTAGTACTTGGTGGCATTCCATTGATAAGATAAAAAAAACTACAATAAAAGCTAAAATAAATAAAATAGTAATAATAAAATCATCACCCAAGTGTCTGAGTCCTGTAGCAATAGCAAGCATTAGGAAATGGAGCAACAGAGAACCCAAAGAGGAGGTGGCATGGGATCATCCAGTCACAACAAAGAAAACACAGATCATAGTGGGTTTGTTCATAGATCCTCTGCCTCAGTGGGAACTGCAAGTGTAGGGGACGATGACAGCATTGTTTGAACAGTCCATGAAGTATCACGCATTGTAAGGAACACACGCAGTGACACAGCAAGGGCTGCAACACGAACAATCATTATAGAAAAAAGGAATAAGAAAGGAGTGTGTCATGTCATGACAGAAAATATCCACCCAAAATTAATTGTGAGACTTATTGAATTTATTCTGACTCACAACAAATTCTGTTTCAACGGTAAACGTTATAGGAACAGCAGTGGACACCAGGATGGCTCCACAGTATGCCAACTGTTTCATGGTGAATTTTGAGGTGGATTTCCTGAAACAATGTACACACAAACCACTTGCTTATTTCTGATATATGGATGATTTATTAATAATTTGCCCACAATGTACTCACACACTCAAAATTTAATCAGGAACTTAACATCCTCCATCCATCCATTAAACATTCCCTGGAGTAATCTGATAGCAGTGTTAAATTCCTGAACACAACAGTTACCATTAAAGATGGAACCTTGCAGACCTCAATTTATAGGAAACCAACAGACTGAGGCACTTACAAAAAATAGCTATTACCCAAGGCACATTACAAAATCTATAATGCACAATCAAGCACTTTTAATTCCATGAACCTGTTAAAGTGATGAGGACAGAGATAAACAGATGGCCACACTGAAAAAAACATTTATTGGGCAGCCAGGGACACTCCTGTAGAGAAATAGACAGAGGTGTGGAATGTGTTATGCTTATGCCAAGAGAACAAATACTACAATGTTAAAAAAGACCACCACCAACCAGATACCCTTGTTTGTTACATACAATCCTGATTTGGAGCCCCTACATAAAATCATTAAAGATCTTATATCAATATTCAGTGAAAAGGACACCTTGAAATATACAGTATCTTCCAAGAACTACCTTTACTGTCTTTCAAACAGCCACCTAATTTATCCAACCTGATTGTCCTGAACAAACATACACCTGACCAAAACAAAAGAACACTAGGTGGCACTAAACCCTGCTATAGTTTAAATATAAGACATGTATACACATTTCTACTCAGACTTTACCTCCAAAACAAACTATTCAAGATAGAGGGGAATTATACCTGTGCATCTTAGAATGTTGTTTACTACAGTACATCTTTAAATGTCCACATACAGGCTATGTGGGGGAACTGGACAACTTTTATGAACCCAAATAAACTCACACAAGTATGACAATCGAAAGGCTGTGCCTGCAGTTCAGTGGGTGAGCAACCAGCCATGCATACTTCCTGAGCTGTATAAGCAGTTCCTCCCAGCCTCCATCTGAAGCACCTTCTCTTTGCTAGCCGGAGGCTCTGTTAGTCTGTCTGCTCACTTTGGGTCTGCTGTGGTCTTGCCTGGGGCCCTTGCCCCAACCCCATCTAGTTTGTTTGTTCTCTGGACTCTGCTCGGTTTCTACTGGATGTGTTCATGTATTTCTCCTGCTTTGGTTAGTATTTCTTTTGCATCTGGCTGCCGTGTGCTTCTCTGTGTGCTGTTTCTATTGTTCTTCTGTGTTTGTGCTTTTGTTTTGTATTTTCTTTTTGGGCTTTTAGTTGCTCCTTTATTGCCCCTTTATTTGTGCTGTGTTGCTGCTTTGCTGTGCTCTGGTTCCCTGTGCTCCCCTGCTACCTAGCATTCTCGGTTTTCCTGCATTTGTTGTCTGGTTCAGCTCCCATTCCACCATGTCTGCTGCTGCTTCTGTTAATTCATTGCACCTGGCCTAGGCTCTGCTTTCAGTTTGCTGCCTCCCTTGTTGCAGCTTGTTCTCAGTTCTCGGTGCTAGCTCCTCTGATTCTGCTGGCAGCCTTGCATTCCTCTTTGATTCTTTCCTGCTTATTTATCTCAGTATTTCTTTGTTTGCTTTGCACTTCTTCCGTCTGCCCTCAGTTTTATCGAGCCTTTTGGGGGTTTAAATCTGTTCAGCATTTTATATGCACTCAGTGGAATCAAACCTGAGTCTACAACAATTCAATATTGCCAGCTAGCCTACAGCCCTTTTGGAATTTTTCATCTGCTCAACATGTTTATTCATTTATTAATTTATTTGTATATCGGATGACACCTTTGAGCTGAGGGATCTTTATAAAGGTTCCACGTCAAGGCAATAAGGACAATAAGGTACAAAACATAACATGATCATTACAATGGAACTTACAAAAAAGACAAGTAAGGTTACAATAATAGCAACCTAAAGGCATTGTCAAGGAATTGTGTTGCGAAGTTAATTATACAGTACAAGTCACAGGAAGCTCAGTGAAGCTTTGTTAGGAGTGGGTTAGTGGGAAAAGAGAAAGAAGAGTGGTGGTGAGGGCGGCATGGGAGAGAAAGAGGGAGGAGGAAGGAATAGGGAGGGCTTTGAGATGGGTATGTGGTAGATGGAAATACCAAGGAGGAATGGGGGATAAAAGGAAGAGGAGACAGATTCATCCCATACCCATTAATGGGGTAGTAGAGGAGGAGGAGCTGAGGCAGTGAGGAGGAATGCTTGAGGGTAGTATGTCTGAGGTGATTGTAATAAGAAATCACAGAAGGCACCAGCCACAAGGTGTTGATGTAGTTTACACTTTAAAAGCACCAATTGTGGCAATTTTGGAGATTTCTAGGTAGCAAGTTGAACCAGGTGAAGGCTCTGACAAGGTAAGAATGCTGAGATTGAGAGGTCCGGCAGCCAGGTATTGTAAAGGTTAGACTGTCCGATCTTCTAGTTGGGTGGTGGGCACACTGCAGGAGTCAATATTGATTGAACTCCAAGGGGCATAAGGACCAGTGATGTCTTCTTAGCTAGGATGTAGGTCTGGTACTTTAGCCTGCCAGATAGCTGGAGCTAGTTAGCCTGCTCATAAATGTCACATGTATGAGAAAGGCAGGCAGCTGAAATAAGGAGTCTACATGCCTTATTAAAGGCTACAGCTATCGCCGAGTGCAGTATCAGTAGTGGATCCATAGATAACAAGCCTGTAGTCAACAGTTGAGATAACAAAGCTCTGGATAGTGAGGGTTCAATTCTTCAGCCGTTGGGCATTATGCTTTTTGTATAGTAGCCCTATGTGGGAGTTCATGTTTTAGCACATTGTAAATGTGTTTGTATATGAGAGGGAGCAGTCAAGGGTCAGGCCCAGATATTTAAACATATCCATCTGCTCAAAGGTGACACCTTCATGGTTGTTAATTATGATCTCATGGTCCTTGTACTTGTTGTGGGTTCCATGGAACAATATTGTTTTAGTTTTTTTTAGTTAAGGATAAGTTTATGTGAGCAAACCAGTCTTCCACTTCTGTGAAAGTATTCTGTAGTTGAGACTGAAGGAGGTTGAGTCAGTGTGTCAAATGAAGATTTACTGCATCATCTGCATACAGTAACATTCTGTCATGGCAGAAGGCAGGGAGTTTGTTCAGGAATATGCTGAATAACAAGGGACCCAGGATAGAACCTTGGGGTACTCCAGAGTGGATTGGTAGGGATGACGAGAAGAATTCACCAATCCTGACCTGTTGGGTCTAGTTACTGTTGTAGCTTTGAAACCAGAGGATAATTTCACTTGAAAGACCAAGGAGGGATAATTGTTTGAGGAGAATGGAATGATTGACAGTGTTTATCTGCACTTAGTGGGAATTTCAGTTTGCTTGGTTATTCAGTTCTACTAGCTATGCAACAAAATCTCATTTGCGTCTCCTGCCTGTCCATATTGCTTTCCCCACGTGCACAGCCCTTTTGAGGTTTTTAATCTGCTCAAATGTGTTTATTGGTACTCACTGGGAGTCGACCCAGAGGGAGGTAAGTTATATTACGTTCACCATAAGGTTCACACCTGCTTAAATGCATTTGTACCAAGCAATTATTCTTGTTGTTTCAGTGCATTACTGCCCATACCTACAAAGTTCCTTGCTTGTAAAGTTCAGCTTCTGATGGACATTATTTACTATTTGTACACTGCTTCGTTATACTCTAGAGGTCAGCTCAGCTACAGCTGTCACTGTAAAATAGTTTTAATAAATCTGCATGTGGGTGATGGTGCTTTACTGTGGCTTCTTTATTTTGCCTACAGTGGAGGCCTGAGGGGTTATAGTGGAGAATCGTGGCCCTGTGTGGTTCCTTATCTCATGTTCCTATATCACCTTCACCCCTAAACTCCTTTGGGTAGTTGTCACCTTTAATTGGCACTTAAAGATGGACTAAGTGGCTAGCCTTGCACTGACTAAAGGCCCAGATAACCTGAGGTGGGTGTATGCTAGTAGATTGGTGGGTCAAGCTACCATGCTTCTATGTATTATTTGTTTACCAGGCCCATTGTTACATGTGTTTACTATGCAACTCATTTCCTGTTACTCCCTATTTTACCATATATGGCCTATACCATTACCAGAGGTTTTTACTTTGCTGCATAGTACCCAATATTCTCTGTATTAACTTGTATAGCCTGCTCCATTGCTAGAAGAGATTAACCGACCATGCCCATCAATTTATTGGCTCTGAGCTCACTCTCAGCCTATGGTCTTGATCTATGCCCTAGTCCACATCCTGAGCATGTGAAGCCTGGTATTGGGTCCTTCCTTTCTGGCCATAGTGGGATTGTCCTTACTCCAGGTGGAGATTAGCCATTGTGCACAGCGGCACCTCTTGATAAAGAATTTATGATTACCTGTGAAGGAAGGATATATTGCTATCCTTTAACTGTAGTATAAACTACCGAGGTACCTTCAATGCATTCTCCCTATGACTGCTCTTGGTTCACTTGATCTAAATAGTAGATTTGTAGGTCAAGCAAGTGCCTTAGTAGCCATTCTCTCCTCCTTCCACCATTGAGATAGTTTGTTGCAGAGGCCAGTACTCACAACCCTCCATGGCATTCCCGTTAGAGGGAAAGAGTGAAAATTTCCTTTAAATTGGAATATTTTCCACTTCCTTTGTTTGGGTTTCTAAATGGCAGTAGCAGAGCCATCACTAAATACAACATCCCAATCCTGGAGGGAAGGTGATCTTGACCTTGATCCTCACAGAGTTCCTCCTCAAAGGAGTTTTTTTCTCCTCCATGCTGCAGATCATTATACTAGGTAGTTTAGTGATATTCTGTAGCATATAGGTAGGTTCCGGCTGTTGGATGGATATGGATGGTGGCCCTAGGAAAGCTCCTTTGCTGTCTTCAACATGAGCCATATTATTGGAAGTATCCTGCTAACTTGTGTATCTCATTTATGTTTCATTAAGCTACTTGTTGCTGTCAGTCTGCTTCATACCTCCTAGCCATTGGTCATGGCTACAATTGTTTTGGGGTTCCTTCCTATGGTATTTTAGCCATGAACCTTCCATGGCACTTGGGTGGAACCATTTTACAGGGTTCCTTGTTTTCAGTACTCCAGCAGGCTTGAACTTCCTACTGGAATAGAGAGTGCAAAAGGCCACAGCATTATTATACAGTTGCTCAAGGTAACATTATTCTGGCTGAGAAAGCCATTGAATTGAAAGGCTCTGTCTGCAGTTCAGTGGGTGAGCAACCAGCCACACCTATTTCCTGAACTATGTAAGCAGTTTCCTACTGTAGCCTCTATCTGAATCACTTTCCATTTGCCCCACCATCCTTCCCTCTTCCTCCAGCAACTCACCCTCTATACTCCCAGGGATTCCTTCCTAAGGTACCTTTAATGAAGGACCCTTCCTGTGGCACTCTAGGGGTGGAACACTCTTACAGGGTTCCTTGCTTTCAGTACCCCTACAGGGTGATAATTCCTACTGGAATAGAGTATGAATGGCCACAAACGTTGTTATACAGTTGCACAAACATAACTTTATTCTGGTTGAGAAACCATTGAATAAAATGAAAATGTAAAACCAATGGGACAACATTTCTCCTCATTCTGATCACACCATCTCTGACCTCTCTTTCCTGATTCTCAAAGGACACTTAAGAGATGAACAAGAAGGATGGGAGTACAAGGTCAGGCTTTTTCTTCTTAATACCTGTAATGATGAAATGATTGTGGACCTTAGTTTCATGACAAATTACACAATTTAAACTGCAACTGTGTTTTCTTCTCTCAAGTAAAGCACATGGACATGTCTTATATTTGTTATATATATTTTCATGTATCTTTATATAATATAAATATGTTTATTAATGTTTGATGGTATCTGATGGTTGCTGTTTTCATACTTTTTGGATTCATACATACAGAAGTGCTGCTGTTCAGTGCTGAGTGCACACACACACACACACACACACACACACACACACACACAATACTGTCTATTTTCAAGGCTACCACATCACATTCCATCCTGGGAGGAATTGATTTACACCCAATTAGGTTTTCAAAGCCTGTTTTCTTATCTCTGTTTTTAGTCTCTGTTTTACTTACAGTTACTGTCCTTATGTTTTATTTAGTTATTTATTGTTTCAGATTACAACCTTTGAGCTACAACCTCTTTTCTAAAGGTTCCACATTGCAGTGAGAACAAAACAACAAGTACAGTATATACAGTGTATGGATGAATCTAATAGATTTCTTTGACTGGTTGACCAAATTAGTAGACCAGGGAGGGGCAGTGGACATGGCCTACCTAGATTTCAGCAAGGCATTTGACACAGTCCCACACAAAAGATTAATAAACAAATTAGTCAGCCTGGGAGTGAGTCCCAGGGTGGTAGCTTGGGTAAAAAATTAGCTGGACAACAGGATACAGAGGGTAATAGTAAATGTAGTCCACTCTGAAGAAGGGGGGTTACTAGTGGGGTACTGCAGTGTAAAGTACTGGGTCCAATCCTTTTTAATGTCTTTATAAGTGACATTGCAGAGGTACTGGAAGGAAATGTATGCCTCTTTGCAGATGACACAAAGATCTACAACAGGGTTGATACACAAGAGGGGTGGAAAGGATGAGAAGGGACTTGGCAAGTTTGAGGAATGGTCAAAAGTATGGCAGCTTAGATTTAATGCAAAGAAGTGCAAAGCAATGCACCTGAGAAACAGAAACACAAGGGAAGAGTACACAATGGGGGTATTAGCAACAACAAAATGGAAAAGGACTGGGGGTAGTCATATCAGATGACCTAAAGGTAAGCAAGTAATGTGAGAAGGCAGTAAGGATGGCTGGGGGATACTGGGATGTATAGGGAGAGGCATCACCAGTAGAAAACAGGAAGTTGTTATCCCTCTGTACAGACAGTTGGTGAGACCCCATCTGGAGTACTGTGTGCAGTTCTGGAGAACCCATCTCTGCAAGGATATAGACAGGATGGAGGCAGTCCAGAGGAGGGCAACTAAAATGGTGCAGCGTCTGCAACAGAAGCCATATGATGAGAGACTAAAGGAGCTTAATATACAGTATATACCCGTGAGGAAAGAAGGGAGAGGGGGGATATTTCATGTACCTCAAGTGAATCAACAAAGTCCAAGAGGGTAGCAGCTTTCAGAAAAAGAGATGTGCAAGAACAAGGGGAGACAATTTGAAGATATAGGGGACACAGCTCGAGGCAATGTGAGGAAGTATTTTTTTCACACAGAGAGTAGTGGATGCATGGAACAACCTTCCTGAGGAGGTGGTTGGCTCAAAAACAGTGGGGGAATTCAAGAATGCATGGGACAGACATAAGGCAATTCTGGTGGGGGGTAGGAAGAAGTAGGCTGTTAACTACTGTAGGATCTGCAGCTTATCCAATAGGTAGGGAAATGGGCAGACTTGAGGGCCATGTAGTCTTTAACTGCTGTAAAAGTCTATGTTTCTATGTTTGTATGGTTCAGGAACATATCAAGTTTCACATCAGAGTGTGAACAAACAAAAGGTAGAAATGAAATACAGTGGATGCTGCAAAATACAAATGGGAATAAATTGCATTGCAAGCACGAAGAGCATAACAGTAGCATGAGCAATATAACAGAAAAGCAAAATGACATTAAAAAATACGTGTTTGTAACGTGAAAATGTTATTATAGTACAGTCATTTTGATAATGACAATAAAGTGCAACGAATAGGTAATTAAGGCAACCAATAGTAAAGGGAAGAGATAACTGAGAATGAGGGAGGAGAGGATGTAGTAGAGGAGGGGTGGTGGGGGCAAAGAGCCACCTGAGAGTATTGAAAAGGATTAATAGTGGTGGAAGGAATAAAGTAGGTAAAGAGGTGAGGATAAGTACGGGTGGGTTAATGGATAAGCATGGAGGAGGTGGGTAGCAAAGAGGAAGGAGATATGATGAGAGAATTTGGACGTTTGATGTTGCAGCATAGGAAATGAGCAAGGAGGGAACTGGGGAAACAGGGAAGGAAACCAGTGGGGAGGAAACAGGGGATGGGAATGGGAAGGTTGTAGAGGAAGTGGTGGGAGAGTAGGTGAGGAAACATAGTTGTGGGTTGATAGGTGGGAGTAAGGGAGCTGGGTGGTGGGAAGATGTAAATTGAGAAATAGGGAATAGATATTGCTGAGGAAAGTGGGTGAAGTAGGGGTAGGGTGAGAGGAATAGGAAAGGAGGGAAAGGTGGTATGCTGGAGGGAAGATAAGAAATGGAAGAACAGGTGGGATTAAGGGAGGGAAGAGTGGAGGTGGAGAATAGGTACTGCTGGAGTACAGGGATAGTGGCAGGGGTAGGGTAAAGGGAGGAGGTTAGCAGAAAACTGATTAAGTGCAAATGTTAGTCAGGATGCTGTCAGGGTATAGAAGGAGAGAAGGGGGTCTAGTTGTAGGGAAGTAGAGGAGGGAGGAGGAGGAATACCGTTAGTCAAATGTGAACTGGGGGGATGCAAGAGGGTAGGAGAGGGCCAAGGTGGGGGTAGTGATATTCAGATGCAAAGCTTCATAACCATGGAGGAGAGTGAGGGAAGGAGAAGGGTAGAGATGCAGGGAAGTTTAATTTCTCTGGTGAAGTCGGGAATTTCGCCCAGCAGAAAATTTCACAAAATTTCACATTTAAAAAAATATTCTGTTGGTGTGAAATACAGAATTTCACCTGCAAATTACAGAATTTTGACTGTGAATGGTGGAATTTTGTCTGCAAATGGCAGAATTTCACCATTCACAGCTGAAATTCCTCATTCTGTGGTTGAAATTTTGCTTTTCGCTAGCAGAATTTTTCTCTTCGTACTCATGAAATATTTTGCGAAAATGCTCAAATTTCATGAAATATTTAATGGAGCAAAATTTGTGGACTTTGCCCATCTCTAAGGAGGGGAAACCATGTTAGGGGGATTAATCTGAGTAGTCGCAACTCATCTGGTCATAAAAGTGCCGTTTGAGTTCTCTTTTGAATGGCCCAAACTTGGAGTTACTTAGGATGCTTTCCGGGAGCTCATTGAGCCAGTAATGGGCCTTGTAGGAGAAAGTTTTATGGCCATAGTTGTGGCTGAAATAGGATGTTTTGAAAATTACAATAAAGCCAAATAGTACAGGTAATTAAGGCAACCAATAGTAGAGAGAAGAGATAAGTGAGAAGGCGGAGGGATGGTGTAGTAGAGAAGGGGTGGTGGGGAAGAGCTGTCTGAAAGTGTTGAAAGGGATTGAGTGGTGGGAGTGAATAAAGCAAGGAAAGAGGTGAGGATAAGTATGGGGTAATGGATGAACATGGTTGTGGGTTGATAGGTGGCGGTAAATGGAGTTGGGTGGTGGGAGGATGTAAATTGAGAAATAGGGAATAGATACTTCTGGAGTAAAGTGGTGTGGCAGGAGAGTGAGAGGAATAGGGAATGGGGAAGGTGGTGTGCTGGAGGTAAGGTAAGTGAGTGAGAACAGGTGGAGCAGGGAAGGGAGCAGGAAATCGTACTGCTGGAGCAGAGGATAGTGGCAGGGGTAGGGTAAAGGAGGAGGAGAGCAGGAAGATAGAGTAAGTGCAAATGTTGGTGTCAGGAGGTCTAAAACCTCACTGTCAGGTTCTTGGCAATATTGGGAATGCAAGGAATCACAAACCGTTGCATAAGAGTAATAAACTTGTTTATTACTACCAAGGATAAATCACAGTTGCCCTAAGCAGTTCTCCACTAATATGAACCAGGAGACAATGCTAAGCGGTCCCTATACCCTCGAGGAGCTTTCTGTGTCTCTTGGGGTCTACGAAGCATAAGACTCAGTGTCTACATTACATAACTATGTTAACTACTATGGTTACTCAAAAGACAGAAACATTTCTAGTTACAGATATGAGCCCTATTGGCTAAATTAGAGGTGGATCCATGGTCCAAGATAACATTATACAATTTTGTAGTAGTCATCAGTTTGTAAAACAAAAGAGTACTTATACAGAGTCTTACATAACTCAGTGTAGTAGTACAAATCACCAAAAGGTGGCAATGCCAACCTATATATCATAATCATTCCAAGGACACAGATGTCCTAACATTTGTAAGTAAAAAACACACAGAAATACATAGAAAATATACACTTATTAGCAAGCAAGTGTATTACAATAATATGCATACATATTCTGACATCTACTCTTATACGGTAGATGCCCTTAGCCCTATATGTTAGTATATCACATACCTAAGCACTAGCTGTCTATGGTGTACCTCTAGGAGTACCCGATAAGGGTGCAGGGACCTCATGTAACATTCCTCCCTTGCTTCTCCAAGGGCAACACAGGTAAATCTAGGGAAATGTCAGGGAGCATGGGCTGTTTACAAACCCAACACCTGAGCCTTGTAAAGGAACTCCAGCTGCTCACAGTGTTGGCACAGTGTGCACTGTAGGCAGCATAGCATGATAATTAATATAAAGATAAAAATGCTTGTATAACAAAACCTTTAAAAGTAATCTCTAACCTAGTGTTAGTTAATGCATCATTCATAACACCATCATTAATTAAGGAAAGGATAGCTCATTAGCCTTGGTCATATTATTGCTGTGGATGAGGGGTGTCTTTCCTTTCTAGAAGTGATTTTAATGTAAATGACAGTGGATCTATGTGTACATTAAAATATGGTAAATATTCAGAAAGGGTGAGCAGATAATCTGGTTACCATAGCCCACACAGCGCAGTGGTTGATTTCCGCTTGCGGCGCTGACCCGGGTTCGGAACGGATCCAGGTCGCTCGGAGGGCCAGCCGGGGAGAAGGATTGAGCCCGAGGCAGCCTCCTCTCCGGGGAGGGTCCCACCAGTATCCGCACGATGAGGGCTCCAGCGGAGGCTGGAGAACTCACGCCACCGGCCTGTGGTCAGAGGGGCTAGTAGGCGGGGCGGATGCTATGTCATTGCATGCCCCCTCCCTCGAGGGTGGGGAACATAAGGGATAAAATCCTGCCTTGCGCTTCACATGACGCCTGCCCTGACTGCCCTGATTGGCCATCGTAGCTGTTCCCCCTAACCAGATACAGTTCTCTGGGCCGATAAAGGGGTCAGTACCACGGCCCCGCCTCTCTGGGGTGAAGCCAGGGATGACCTGGGGATTCGGCAATAGTCCGGTGGTCAGGGCTCAGGGTCTGTGACCAGAGCAGACCAACGACGGAAGGGCAGGGGCATAAAAGAGGTAAAATAAAAATCTGGGTTACCATCAAAGATGTCCACATCTATAAGGGGGACAGGGGTAATAATGGTATGTCCAATGACAGACTTTTGATGGGGGACAAAATAGAAATTGGGGAAATCAATAACACATGTCTCACTTCCGTATGTGTATGACTTATAGTTTGTGATGACGCAGTATTCCCCATCTGAATTGTACTGTGTTTTAACAGTAGGCACTCTCCATTTTTGCAACTGTACCGGGCAGGTGTAGGTGGTCCTGGAAATCCATGTTGATAGGCGATGAACCTCCTCACGATAAGATTGGTAAAGTTTATCTGGAGCCAATGTTGAGTCACAAAAGTCCACGACATTTGTGCGGATGTCATCGTCCATGGAAAATGACCTGTCAATGCTATTTGGAGAATAACCACATACAGGTTTAATAACATCAAATACATCATATCGACACAAGTAGATATACTGTTTCTTCGCACAGCAGTCTGTGTGTGGAGTGACCCAGGCGTCCATGAAAGGATGGAAGACCAAAAGAGGAGGCAGGTCTAGGCGTTCATCATCAAGGTGCCCGATAGAGTGGACGGTTGCAAGTTTGTCGAACAAAGCTGTGGTGGGATCAAAACATAGTAAAGAGACAGTAAAAGAGACAAACATAGTATCTCTGATGGCACATTTCTTAGAAGTAAAACAGGGACCAGTATTAGGGTGCTTGGTCACAAAACCCAAATTCCTAGCTGTGGAAAGAGGAATAGTTAGAGATTGTTGCATACATAGCAATATAGCAGGGGTTTTATATTGTGGAAAATACCATTTGGAAATACGTCTGTCATATATGACATCAGGGATTATTCCAGATTCTAGATCACAGAAGAGATTGTTGATGGTAGTGATGATATAAGATCCATAGACTGAACACAAGATTTCTCTAGCAATGTATTGTTTATCTGCTTCTTTGTTATTCTGTGCAATAAGTAGTAATCTTGTCTTTAGAATCAGTAAATGCCTTAGCAATGTCATGCATATTGTAAACTGTGTATCTCTCTTCTTTACTAAGGCCATCCACACTATGCAATAATGGGGGTAGTATGTTATTCACCAAACCAATGTGAAATTTGGCTGAATGAGATTTGATAGCAGCAATGTCTGATTTATTCCAGATAGATAAAGCCGTACCAAAGAGACCTGAGACAGTGCCTATTGCACCAGTGACATCAGAACTGTCAACTTCACATGTATTACATTTATGACTTTGATCATCAGGATTGGGTTTTCTCCTGAAGTTGCCTCTATGCTCAGTGGAGTGGAACCTGGCAATAGGGTCCTGAGTACAAATTCAAAATGCTGCTAAACTATCAAGCAATAAAGTACTATAAAATGCTGAAGTGTTAGTATTATGACACATACTAAATTATTTCATGTTCCAGTAAGTAAGATTAAACAACACAGGTATAAGCATACATTGTAAAGTGTTAATCTGTGTACCAGGTAGGCAGTAGCTGTTAGGCCACTGTGGGACCAGGGTGACTTTTGACACTCAAAGTTGTTTGTCAGTAGGTGGTAATTAGAAAGGTACATGGCAGCAGAGGCCATGTTGTGTACATCACAAAATATTCGAGCAGAGTCCTTAGACAAAGAATTACAATACGAAGGATGAATTAAAGCAGTGATATATATAAACCAGAATGTCTAAGAGCAGTTTGTAGCAAGAACAGAGAACCATTTGGGGATAATAAAGCATTGGGCCAACCCTGGCAAGTTCCTTGAAAGTTTGGCCATGGGAGAATTTGTCCTTACGATGTGGTTTGTCACTCAATTTGAAGGGTAGATTTATCAGGAGCAACAACCGAGGCAGTGAGGCAAGCATCAGAACCTTCCTGACAGTAATCAAACCATCGGGTATTTGGATGGATACTCCCTCTGGAGCAGATGCTGAGGATCAAGGTGTGGTGGGATGTTCGTACCATGCCTTGGAAGCAGGGAAAACTCCTGAGATGAGGAAAATGGAACAAAATATCCATTTTATCAGTGTATCTGAAAAGCAAAATCAAACAGCAGGTTACTACTATTCTGCCCAATGGGGTGAGGAAAAGTAATTAGCTCTTTATACAGTTTCATTTGGTTTGCGTGTAAACCATTTGTCAGTCAGTTTATTGTTTTGCAACAGTCTAACTTGATAGACTGCCAGACTGAGCTTGTTGACAATGGGGTAGGGTCCTTCCCACTTATTAGAGAAGGAGTGCGAGGGATGTGCAAATTGGAGGACCATCACCTGATCTCCAACCTGCCAATCCACTTCTTGTGTGTGTTTGTCAGACTGTATTTTGGGCTGTTGCTGGGCTTTGCCCATGCAATTGGCAGCATGCACGTATATGTGTATGAGGTCTTTTCTGAGTTCTTCCACATGCTAGTCTACAGACACAAGGTCTGGAGTGGGGGTATGCAGGTCAAACAACAGGTGTTTGGGTAATCTCATCTGTCTTCAGTCAACACCTCAAAGGGTGTCAGCTGGGTAGTGGCTGAGGTGTGCCCTTTATTGTCATAAGAGTAATAGGCAATAGGCAATCCCAGGTTTTGGGATTGTCCTCAATAAATTGGAAAGCATTTGCTTAATCTGTCTGTTGGCTCTTTCTACTTGACCTGAGGAGTGAGGGTGGTAGGGTATGGAACTTCTGCTGAACTCCAAGGAGTTCAAGGGATTCTTTCATCAACTCATCTGTAAAACTGGTTCCTTTGTCTGAGTTCACCTTAAGAGGTAGACCCCACCTGGAGAAAATTTGTTCCACCAGGATTTTGGCAGTGGTTTTAGCAGTGCATGTTTTAGTGGGGAAAGCTTTGACCCACTTAGAGAAGAGATCAGTTACCACAAGAGAGTACTTATTATTTCTGCTGGTGTTTGTTAAGGGACCGATAAAATCAATCTGTATGGCATGCCAAGGGCCATAGTGTCTTTATGATAGGAGTCTAGCATTTCATTTGGTGGGAATGGGGTTGTTTTGTGCAAACAAGACAGTTATCTATGTACTATTTGACATCTTTGGTGACACCAGGCACCAGGCGGTGGTCTTGAGCCTCTGGAGGGTATTTTCCACTCCCTGGTGCCCACCAGTGGGTGTATCATACACTTGGTGCAGAATTTGGACCAAAGGTGTCTGGGGACACACACAACTTGGTGGTGGAGTCATCTGGTTGATACCAGATGAGCTTGTCATCTGTGACAAATGTAACTTACCTTCAGGCCTCCGGTAGGGGTTGTGTGTGGGAAGTTTTTCTTTGGTACTCTTGTCAAGGAATCTGAACACTTCTTTGAGCTCAATATCAACATGTTGGTCTGCTGAGAGGTCCAAGGGGGAAAAGGTTTCAGGTTTCTTCCTGACCGCTACAATGTGTATGGCCACATTGGTCTCTGGATGATCCATCATCCATGTGTCCCCCCTTCGGGCCCCTTCCTTGGCAAGGGTGTCTGCTGTGGCATTTAAGGCATAGTAGGGGTCATGTAGGGAATGAGCTTTGACTTTATGTACATAGAGTTTGTGTTCAAATCTTTGTACCATTGAATGTATGTATATTACCAGTTCTTTGTACTTCACTGGACTGCCATCAGAAGAAAGGAAGGAGTTCTTCTGCCAGAAAGGGAGACATTCTGTAAGAGAGAAACAAACCCAGTTAGATCTGTGAAAATGATGGTATCCTCAGTTACATGCTGGATGAACTCAAGGGCACAGGCCACCGCTGCCATCTCTGCATACTGTGATGATACTACACTGCAACATTTAGAGATTTTAACAGTATTACTATAGGGGTGGATTACTAAAATACCCATCACTGCAATTTGTTCTCCTTGGAAATAAGAAGTGAACCATCTGTAAAGACACGACACAAAGCAGTATTGTCAAGTATTTGTGGCATGGCAGGGATGAAGGGACCTAGATCTGGAAGATCAGGTGGTTGCAGTACAGTCATGGGGTTTTCCTTGGAAAAGGAGTCCATGTGCCAGCATGGATGGAATTTAGTTGGTGGACATGTATGTCTCTATCCTGGAGAAGAAGTGACCAGTGTGCCAGCCTGGTGTTGAGACCGACCCATCCTTCACTCTGTCCAATAGCAGAAAGGTAGTTGATGTGTGGTTGGTATTACTAATCAGTGGAGAGTACCCAATGATATAGAGAAGGTGCTTGACAGCCCAGTAGGTGGCCAGAAGATTCCTTTCACAAAGGCTGTACTTCTGTTCTACTGGTGTCAAGATCTGTGATGCATAAGCAATGGGTCTCAGAGTACCATGAGCCTTCTGGGCCAGCACTGCTGACATGGCAATGTCAGAGGTGGCACATTCCAGATGGAAGGGTATTGCTGGATTAGGGTTGACCAGGGCTGGAGCTGAGGCCAAGGCCTGTTTCAGTGACGTCACAGCCTGGGTATATATGGGACCCCAAGTCCATGAAATGTTCTTTTTCAGTAGCTCATACAGAGGAGCAGCCTTCTGAGCAAAGTCACAAATAAAATCTCTGGAATAATTTAGTGTACCTAGAAACCTTATAAGAGTTGCCACACTAATAGGCAATGGAAGGTCTTGGAATCCTTGTATCTTTTTCCAGGTAGTGCTACGGCCTTGGTCAGTAATTTTTAAGCCCAGAAAGAGTACCTCTTTCTGACATAGATGTGCTTTTGTTGGGTTACATTTGAGGCCTGCTCTCTGGATGAGAGTCAATAGTTCATCCAAGAGATCCAGGTGTTGTTCCTGCATGGCAGTTGCCAATAGCAGGTCATCAACATACTGCAAGAGATACTGGGGAGTAGAGAAACCCTCAAGGGTGTCCATCATGTGCAGATGGAACAGGGATGGGCTGTTATGGAATCCCTGTGGTAAGCAGGTCCATGTGTACTGTCTACCTGCAAAAGTGAAGGTGAACTTATATTGACTTTTGGAGGCCAATGGCAGTGACCAAAAACCATTGGAAATATCCAAGGCACTGAACCATTTTAGGTCAGGGGTCAAAAGTTGTAGCACATGAGGAGAGGATGCCACAGTTGGAGCACAACTGGGGGTAAAATGGTTCAGTTTCCTGTAGTCAATAGTAAGTGACCAGGCACCTGTGGGTTTCTTCATGGGCCAGACTTGGGAGTTGGCAGTAGAGACACATGTTCTGATTACCCCATGATTGAGAAGTGATTTTTATTGTTTCTCGGAGAGAAGGCAAGGCCTCAGATGGAAAAGGGCATTGCCTTTGCCTTTCATGCACTGGGCCTGGCACTTCGATGACGGTGTGCATTCTGCCACAGTCATGCTTGTTAATAGCAAATGCTTCCAAATGCCTTTGCAAAATGAGTAGGAGCTTTGGAAAAAGCTCATGATTCTTGAACAAATCTATGACGTCATACTCCTTGTTGTTGGTGGATATTGTTGCCACAATGTGTGAATCAGGGGAAATGGGCAGACTAGGTGAGCCAAGCAGTCCTAAACTGCCATCAAAGTCTATGTTTCTATGTTTCTATGATCAGGATGGTGTGATACTGGCCCAGAATCTATATCAATAGCATGTAAGCTAGGTCTGCCACACAGCCATGTGGTGCAAGAAAGTCAATTCCAATGATACTAGGATGATCGTGCAATACCATTAGTTGGAATGTGTGTGAGGCCTTCAAGTGACTGAACTCTAAATAGAAAGTTAGAGAGCGGTATACAGGTAACCTAGTGCCATCTACTCCTGACATGTTGGTCCTCTGTCCGGTGGACCAAGGAGACGTATCTGGGTGGTCATCATGTAATACAGACACAGCTGCTCCTGTATCCAATAACACTGTAAGTAGGCGGCCCCCGACCTCGACCTCAGTGAAAGGCCTTCCATTTGTATCCAAGACCAGCTTGTTTACAATCCAGACTGGGGCCTGTAATTGTAAATCAGCATTAGAAGAGCATGGAGAGGTTGGGCCTGGCTCCTTTGAGCCACTTCATCATGCTGCACTGATGCTATATAGAGAGGTGCTTCTGGGTTCAGGCCTGTGTGGGCCTGAGGGCCTGGACTTCCGATGTCACCATGGCCCATTGAGGCTTGGGTTCCTGGTTGTATGGCTGCAAGGGACTGAGCAGGAACAGCATCCGCTACAGAATGCACTTGCCCCAGGAGCTCTCTAAACTTCTGATTTTCCTTAGCTATCTCCCTATACGAAGGGCCTGTTCTTTGCTGTTGTTGTTTACCCTTATTCTTATGATAGTTCTGGTTCCCACCCCATTGTTGCTGTTGCTGTTGTGGTTGTTGTTGTTGTGCCTGCTGGGGGTGTTGGTTGTCTGCACGGAGGGGCTGTTTCTGTTGGGTATGCCCCTCCAGCACGTAGTAAGCTCCATGGCAGCTACTTTCTTGGAACCGGAGTCCAGATCACAGATACAGAGTTGATAAACTCTCTCAGTTTTCCAAAGAATGTCAGCAAACCTTTCTGTGGAGGTTTAAGTGGTTGGCTTTACTTTTTCTCTTACTGCAGGGATCATGTTCCTAAGGAACAGGGTCTTAAATTCAATAAGGTCCACATCTGCAGCTTCTTGAGAAAGGTGTTTCCTGCTCTGTAGGCAATCCAAAGTATTTGGTGGTAAGTCACTGGACTTTCCTTTGCATTCTGTTTTACAGGGTATGCAAGCATCACTCCTACTACACCTGGGCTATGTGCAGAAATGAGTTCAGCTGCGACCTCATCAAAGGTGGCGTTACTGTCCTGGTGAATGGCATCGGGGAGTTTGGCCCACAAACCAGGATTGATGGTCTGGCATAGGATCTGGACCTGATATTCTGCAGTGAGACTAAGCATCTTACATTTGGCACGGACCTTTTCCAAGTGGCAGCTAAGGTTGTCAGATGGGCTCATACAACCGATACTGTTAGCTATCTGCTGAACAGAGTAGGCCATTTGTAGGGGGTTATTGGGCCAATCAGGCAGAGGTAGGTTGCCTCAATTGCCATCCAGGGCAGCCTGGGCTGCGGCCTTGGCTGCAGCACAAACTATGCCTTCCTGAGTGCCAGCCTCTTGTAAAACTGTCTAATCTGGGTTTAATGGCCTGTTTACTTCTCTCAGGAATAGGTACATTACCTATTACATTTTCAATCATCGTTTCTATCTCCTGCCTTTCTTCCACATTAATTATGGCTATCGGTGGTGCCGTTGGGACCAGGCTTGGGCCTGCTCCCCCTATCATGGGGCTGCTATATTGGCATCTCCCATGATGTGCACCACAACGTCAATGGTGTATGACATGGTGTGGGTGGTGGGGTCCCATCATGTTGTGGATGGCTGGGAGGAGTCTCTGGGCCATAGTAAGGGTGTGACTGGGCATTGTACTGTCATCTCCCTTACATACATCATCTGAGACCTCCTCTTCAGATGACGTATGTAAGGTGGGGGCTATGCCTCCCATCACCTTAACATGTCCAGCCTGAACCTCCCGCTGATGGCACAGTTTCACCATCTTGGATTCACATTTTGCATGACTCACATTTGCAAGATCCATATCAACCTCATCTTGCATTTGTTTCTGCAACACTCTCTACACGGCGCTCAATTCGCGATTGTCCCTAGTAGCCACTTCTAAATTATTACGTACCTGGTTTATCTCATCTTGTAGCTCTCCCATCTCCTCACTCAACTGTTCATTTGCTCTACTTAACAAGTCATTCATATTCAAAGCCTGTCACTTATTCTGTCTCAAACTTTCATGGTCCTGCTTCAACATACAAATTTCTTGCTCACCAGCCTGTGCTGAGTAATTCAAAAGTGAATCATTTTCATTACACAGTGTTTGGAGTTCAGACTCCAAATTCTGCTGCAGTCTAACACATTCTATTTCCTGCAAACCCATCTCTTGCTTAAGAGATGTAATCTGCAGATCAAGAGTTTGAAACCTCACTTTGGAAGCTTCCAGAGCAGCATAGAGAGCCATGATCAACAGCCCTTTGGCATGTCACTTATTAGCTGGTTGTCTCATTTCAGAATACTGGGTTGAGATCCTCAGTATCGGGTTTTCAGATTGACAAGCATCCCACGTGAAGTCAGCCCATCCTCCATGGGAGGCAAGGAAGTTAGAGACATTGAGCCTCAATTCTGCAGAGATATTTGATACGGTGGCCGTTGTGTGGGAGGGAACGAAAAATCAAACTATGAAAAAGGTGCTGTGCTATGTATCGATCCACAGCAGGAGCACTTTACACACAGTCAGGCTACTGTATCCTTTGTAGGCTTGCAATTCAAAGCTGCTGTGGAGTGGGTCAAGTCGGCATCACCCTAACCCAAGAAAAAGCAGCCAGACTTTGCAAGTGACTACAAAGTGGTCTGAAAATGGGAGAGGTGTCATGGAAATGCACACCTACAGTCCCCGTAGGGAAGGGAAAAGTTTTAAGCAACAAGTGAAAGCTTACAAACACCAAATATTGCCTGCAAGTGGTTGCCAATTGTCAGGAGGTCTAAAACCTCACTCTCAGGTTCTTGGCAAGATTGGGAATGCAAGGAATCACAAACACATTGCGTAAGAGTAATAAACTTGTTTATTACTACCAAAGGATAAATCACAGTTGCCCTAAGCAGTTCTTACCAATATGAACTGGGAGCCAATGCTAAGTGTTCCCTATTCCTTGAGGTTTTTCCGTGTCTCTTGGGGTCTCTGAGGTATAAGACTCGGTGTCTCACATTATATACCTATGATAATTACTATGGTTACTGTAAGATAGAAACATTTCTAGTTACAGAGATGAGCCCAATTGGCTAAATTAGAGGTGGCTCCATGGTTCAAGATAACATTATACAATTTTGTAGTAGTCATCAGTTTGTCAAACAAAAGAGTACTTAAACAGAGTCTTACATAACTCAGTGTAGTAGTACAAATCACCAAAAGGTAACAATGCCGACTTATATATCCTAATCATTCCAAGGACACATATGTCCTAACATTTGTAAGTAAGAAATACACAAAAATATATAGAAAATATATATGTATTAGCAAGCAAAGTGTATTACAATAATATGCATACAAATCCTGACATCTACTCTTATACGGTAGATGCCCTTAACCCTATATGTTAGTACAACATACACCTAAGCACTATCTGTCTACGGTGTACCTCTAGGGGTACCAATAAGGGTACAGGGACCTCATGTAACATTGGCCAGGATGCTGTCAGGGTATGGGGGGAGAGGAAGAGGATCTAGGTGTAGAGAAGTAGAGGGAGGGAATGCCATTAGTCGAATGTGAACTGGGGGGGACAGCAAGAGGGCTGGGAGTGGGCCAAGTTGGGGGCAAGATGATATTCATATGCAAAGCTTCATAACCATGGAGGAGAGCGAGGGAAGGAGGAGGGGTAGAGATGCAGGAAAGTTTAATTTTGACAGAGAAGTCCGGCAAAGTCGGGAATTGTGCCCTGCGGAATATTTAGCAAAATGTCTGCATTTTGCGAAATATTCCGTGGGTGTGAAATGTGGAATTTTGCTCGCAAAATGCAGATTTTCACCTGTGAATGGTGGAATTTTGCCTGGGAGTGGCAAAATTTCACCATTCACAGGTGCAATTCCTCATTTTGCAGGTGAAATTTTGCATTTCATTGGTGGAATTTCACACTTTGTACCCAAGGAATATTTCGAGAAATGCGTAAATTTCACAAAATATTTCATGGAGCAAATTTACGGACTTTGCCCATCTGTAAGGAGGAGAAACCATTTTGGAGGAGTTAATCCAAGCAGTCACAACTCACTTGGTCATAAAGGTGCTGTTTGAGTTCTCTTTTGAACATTTCAAGCTTGGAGTTACTTAGGATGCTTTCCGGGAGCTCGTTGAACCAGTGAGGGGCCTTGTAGGAGAAAGTTCTATGGGCCATAGTAGTGCACTGAAATGGGATGTGCAGTGTGTTCTTTGACCTGTTTCTGGCTCGATGGGCATTGTGTACTGGTTAGATAACCTCTGGATGGAATTTGGGATCAGTCCTAGAAGGGCTTTTTTCCCAAGGAGGCAGACCTGGTATTGAATTCTGCCTTCTAGATTTATTTTTTTTTTTTTTATTTTTTTATTTTTTATTTTTTTTAAACATTTGTTAACCAGGTAAGTACAATGAGCCAAAGGCCCGTTTTCATGTTCGACCCGGTGACTGAATACAGTCAAGATGTTACAGTACACAAAATATCACAAACAACACTTAACAACATAACATAAGATAAAATAATATAAAAGAAAAACAATTAAAAACAACAACAGTGTAATTTACCAAGAAAATAATTTCTTAATCAAATTTTAAAAGTTTGATGACAAACATTTTCATATAAAGCAATAGGAAGCTCATTCCAATTTTTAGCAGCAGAGTAAGTAAAAGAACTATCCCCCATTTTAGTCTTAGTATTACGAACATTTAACTTAATTTGTTGATCTGAATGAAGTTCCCGAGAATTTATCTTAATATGAAGAAGTGAATATAGTCTAGAATCAATCCCCTGACAAAGAATTTTATGAGTTAATAAACATAGGCTATATAAAGAACTCATCCCAGGAGGAAGCCATGAAGATAACCTATACAGCTCACAATGGTGAGTATAATAAGGAAAATTAAAAGTAAATCTGCAAATACCATGGAACACATTTGTAAGAAGTGACAAATCTCTACTTAACAAATTAGTAAAGAGAAATGAATTATAATTTAATTGAGGTAGTAGAACACCTTCAGCTATTGCATGTTTGCTGATAAAGTCAACAAAGATTTAAACCTAAATAAAACCCCAAGTCTCTGATTTATCTGACGAGAAATATATTTTACATGATCAGAGAATTTCAAATGTTGATCCAAAATGACACCAAGATATTTGAACAATTTAACCTGCTCCAGCTCAATTCCCATTGGATCATGAACAGACAAATTCTGAGATTTTCTCAATCTAATCTGAGATCCAAAAAGCATACACTTTGTTTTTGTATTATTTAATGCTAAACAATTCCCTTTTAACCACCCACATAGAATAACAAAGTCTTTATTTAAAGACTGATTTATTAGTTCAACAGAAGTTGAACTTTTATACAAAATAATATCATCTGCGTAAATCAAACAATGCGTATCATTCAATAAAAATGGAATAACATCTACAAATACCGTAAACAACAAAGGGCCCAAAACGGACCCCTGTGGCACCCCCGTAACAAAATTTTGCTATTTGAAAAAACTCCATTTAATCCTACCTTAAGTAAACGTCCAGACAAATAACTACGAAACCAATCAACAGCAAACTCTGTCATACCATAACTTCGAAGTGTCCCAATCAACAAAGAATGATCCACTAAATCAAAGGCCTTGGACAGGTCCACAAACACAGCACCAGTGAGCAAACCTTCATCCATAGCAACACTGGTGTGGTTTGTGAACCTGGCCAAGGCCGTACTAGTCCCATGATACTTACGAAACCCATGCTGATCATGTGTCCTAAGACCATTATCCTGTAAATAAGCAGTAAACTGTTCACTTACTAATCTCTCAAAAATTTTGCCTAGGGGTGGCAAAAGTGAAATAGGATGATAATTATCCATATCAATTCTATCACCTGTTTTATAAATAGGCTTAATTAATGTTTGTTTCATGCATCCGAAAGCACCCAGTAAGCAAAGACAGATTATAGATAAAGTAAGTGGATAAGTAATATGCTCAAAATCAATTTCAGAAACCTAGAATCAAGTTCACATACACTAGAACAAATGGGCATATATTTCAGGAGATAGTAAACTCGAGATGGTTCAATAAATGTGAAGGAAAAAGAACAAGATTTAGAAACATCATAGGATTTTTCAACATTAGATGAATCATTAACAAACGTCTGAGTGTACCTAGACAAATCCAAAAATGTATCCAAAAAAGAATCACAAATAACCTTCACATCAGAAACCATCTGACCATCCTTTTTAAAACCCCCAGAAAATTCTTCCCTTGATGGATTAATTAAAGAATTTATAGAAGACCAAAACCTTTTTGAATTATTTAAAGTAGAGATTTGTAAGTTCTTAAAATAACTAGATTTACATTGCCTAATTTTTATTTTACATTCATTTCTAAGCTTCCTATAGCTATTAAAATCACTCATTAATTTGGTCACCTTAAACAATTTCCAAGCAACATTTCTCAATTTAATTAAATGTAACAAAGAAGCAGTAATCCACTTATTTTGAATGCCTCTCTACTTCCTAATTACTCTAGGAAAATGTTTATTCTGTAGCCCCAAAAGAGTAGTTGTAAAATAATCAACAGTGATATTAACATCAGGAATTGCATCCAGATAAGACCAATCAATACTTTGCAGATCAACAAGAGCCATTTATTATGGGTGTAGAGATCACAGGTATGTGTGAGTGCATCAGCACCTAGTACTAGCTTACAAGCCTTATTTAGTGCTATTTTTATTCATTTGAGTGCTGAGTTCATTGCTGCACTATACACAATAAGGCCGTAGTCGACAATAGACAGTATAGAACATTAGAGAGTACTGCTAGGATGAGGTCCTCGTTTGTTAGATAGGAGTGGTGTCTGTAAAGTAGGCCTAATCTTGTGTTTACTGTTTTTACAATTAGGTCAATGTGTTGAGTGTAGGAGAGGGAGCTATCTAGAGTGGCTCACTCAGATATTTAAAGGTGTTTACTTAATCTAACGATTCAAGCATACTGTTTTTGATAGTCAGACTGCTATATTGTTTCTTGCTCTGGTGGGTGTAGAACAGCATGGTTTTAGTTTTTTATAGCTTAATAGGAGTTTATTTTGGGTGAACCACTCCTCAACCCTGGAAAAACTCTCTTGTAATGTACAGTATTTGTTAAGATGTCTAAATGGGGGCTACTTGCAAGATGACAGTGTCATCGGCGTAGACGAGAAGAAGATTGGATTGGCAGGTCACAGGGAGGGTGCTGAGAAATAGACTAAACAATAGTATCAACAGAACTGTCACCTCCAAGTGTAAAAGTTTTTTTTTGTTAGATTATCAGTTCTACTCTTTGTACTTAAAGTGATTTCTTTGCATAACTGCTTTTTTTCTGGTGAATAACTCTGTATAGTTTGAGAGGTTGAAACATTCTCTGAATCTCTTGTTGATCCAATAAGAGGTATCGAATCACCCATTGTGTTCATCTTTTGGTAGTGACTCAGGCAGAGGACAAGAAGCAACATGATTTGGTGGAGCTTTGGACAGGGATACAGATTGTGATTATATACCTGATACAAGTAATAGCACTAGAAGCAGCAGTTGTTGGAGGAGGAGGAGGTGGAACAGGTGGTTTGACTTGAGGAAGGCACATATAAGAGATCAAAAAGGACCAAAACTGGTGGTAAAACAAAGACAAAAAGGCCACAAAACAAGTGAAAGACAACAACAAACACCTGAAACGACAGCAGAAAAATAAGACATAGGCAGAACTGGTGGCCCAGGACAAATGGTACAGAAAGAAGATCCATTCCCTGACCATGAATAACTAGTGGGGGAAAAGGAGAGTGATGATGTTGAAGCAGTCCTCAGCAGCCTGGCTATTAAGCAACATCCGAGAGTATCAGGAGGAAAGACAAAACCAAAAACATCAGTGGTGTGGGATTTCATTTGAGTGGACAAAGAATCACAGACACATGTAGTGTGTCTTTTATGTAAAGACAAGCTAAGTTGGGGCAAGGAGGGAACAGAGCTGGGAACATCTACCATGAAAAGGCATTTGCTGAAGTCCCACAGATCTCAGTATGAGATGGCACGCCAGTGCACAGCATCAATAACAGCACCACCAGGCAGTAAAGCTGATGATGATAATGATGATGGCCAGGTGGAGAAGAACATTAGGAGACTAGGCAGAGAGGAAGAGGAATTAAGTATTTTGAGTGGTAGCTAATGCACAACTCAAACATCTTCTACTCATCAGTTCTTTAGCCAATTGAGTCCCACACCTCCAAGGGGCAACAAATCTCCAACCACTTACACCCTCAGGGGTGGAAAAAATAGGAGACTCAACCAACTGCCATGTCTAGGAAAAAAAAGCATTCAACTCCCACTGGTTCAGTCACTGGATATGGACCAGAAACATAAAGCCAACAGACCAGAAGTAAAAAGCCTTACAAGAATAATCGTGGAAATGCTAGCCACTGACTTCTGCCATTCTTCTTTGTGAGCAACAAAGGTGTTCTATCACTAATGCAAGTTGTGGTGCCAAGGTATCAAGGGACCAGCTATACCTTCTTTTCCATGCAGGCATCACTGTTCGTCGACAGCAACTCTGCTGACATCCCCTACAGCGATGGCACAATGCCAACATGTGGTATTGTGCCATCCAGAAACTAAGTGTTTTTTGTGAGGGGCTGCTCTCCCCACACCATCTGCAATTATATATTACCAAGTCCAGATAGGAGTTGTTTCGGGGAAGGGGCAGAACACAGGGAGGCGCCACATCAGTAAAACCCAGACCATTACAGCAACTTTCGTTGTAAAGGTCTTTTTTCAGGTTTCACTGTTGTGGTGTTGCTGTGCAGTGTGCCACTGCTTTTCTACAGTGGCTGTTCCTGATTTGTATCAGAGTGTCTACAGGACTGTGCCACATGTCCTGAAAACATAATTTCTTCCAGCAATTTACATCACCACTGACATGTGGACCAGCGGTCAGACCACTGATCACATGTCAGTGACTGCCCATTGGGTCAGTTTCCCCCTCTTCTTTCCCCTTCCCTTTCTCATCCTTCTCTAGGTTAAGTGCCAGCAGCAGCAGTAGCCATAGCTGCAAGTCCTCAGGATGACCCAACTTCTGCATGCAGGCAGCTTTATATATTGCCGGCTTTTACAATGACCATAATGCTGAAAACTTGTGACAATTCTTTCAACAGAATTTTGATGACTGGCTGACACCACACTCTTTAACACCAGGGGCCGGATTTTCAGATGGTGGCAGAGGGATTGCATTAAGCCCTGCATCACATAATTTTGAATCTCGTTGTGCACCAAACCTCTTTGCTGCAACTGCACCCGATTTTAGTAGATTGGGCGTAGTTATGACATTTTTCCCTCTTTACAGCAGCTTGCACCAAATATTTGGCACAAGCCTCATGAAAAGGGTACCTGGGATTGACACAAGCTAGACAAGCAGGCCGGATTTTCAAATGGTGGTGCAGTGCCTGCATCAGTCCCTGCACCAAAACACTTTGAATCTGGCAGTGTGCAAAGCCCCCTTGCAGCATCTGCACCCAATTTCAGTACATTGGGTGCAGTTACAACACTTTCCCCACTTTATGGCAGCTTGCACCAAATATTTGGTGCAAGCCCCATGAAAAGGGTACCTAGGGATTGAAGCAAACTAAACCAGCAAAACGCTGGTCTAACTTTCAGGAACTGGCACACAGGATAGAAAATCCCAATTGCCTGCTGGGTGAATGCCACAAGCTCTGTGTGCCCTATGCACGGTGCACCTGGGGCTTGTGGCATTCACAAGCAGTAGAAAATCCAGTCTCCAGTCTAAATTGTGACAATTGGTGCACGGGATAGAAAATCCTGATTTCTGATTGGGTGAATACCACAAGCTCTATGCACCACATCTACAGTGCACCCGAGGCTTGAGACATTCGCAAGCATTAGAAAATCCAGCCCCAGGTTTTTTTTTGGTATCAGATAATGCAAAGAAAATTGTAAAAGCAGTTGGAGACAGAGATTATACACATATTCCATGTTTTACTCACCGTATAAATCTGGTAGTTCAGCTATTTCTAGATGAGGAAGGCATCACTGTGCAGGCATGTGCAGGTCTGGCCAAAAAAGTCTGTGGTAATTTTATCCATTCTGTAAAGGCACAGAAATGGCTATGAAGCATTCAGCTGCAGAACCACCTTAATCTGTATCACTTGAAACATGATCTGGCAATAAGATGGAATTCCACCTGTTAAATGATGGAACAGCTGCTAGAACAACAGAAGGCTTTCCATCAGTATGTTTTTGAGCTCGATATTGGCAAGTGAGAGGAAAACGTCAGCCCATGTCAGTGGTGCCTGATGGAGACCCTCTGCACTGTGCTGAAGTACTTTAAGGAGGCCACAAGGGTGGTAAGTGGTGATGCAGCTGGTCTAAGCCAGATACTCCTCCTCACTGCCTCATAAGAAGAAGAAGAAGAAGAATCAGTATTTATATAGTGCTTTTCATACACAGTGTATCCCAAAGCACTTTACAAGCAATGCTAGACTGGTAGTGAAGTGACTGAATGTGTAGTGGCAGCCATATCGCACATCATCATCCACACACAGCCTGGATAATTGCATGAAGCAGTTAATGGGAAGGAGAATGTTGGCCAGGCCAGGACATCAGGAATGTCCCCTACTCTTTACAAAGAGTGCACAGGGTTCTTTTACTTTCCCCTGGACATGCACCAGGACAACACCAGGATGGGTAGAAGGGACCTCGGTTTAACATCTCATCTGAAGGATTGCACACCCCAGCAGTACAGCACCCCACTAATGCTGCACTCGGATGCCAGCAATTTTTTAGGTGCAGGTCCAATCCCAGTGTGGGACGAGAGCCCACAACCTTTTGGTCCAGAGGCGGATGTGCTACCAAAGAGCCATGCTGACACCTTAACCTGCAACTTCTTTGTATGAAAACTCAGTATGAGGGAAAGGAGGATACCATGACTCTCAATCTAGAAGAAAGGATAAGATCAGTTCTGGAATAGCACACGCATTTCAAAAATGTGTACTGATAACCACAACATCGTGGCATTGTGGCCACTCTCTTGGACCCTCGATTTAAAGACACATTTTGAGGCATTCTTTGATGATTAAGAATGTGGTAAGGATCAGCGCTCTTTTAAAGCCTGGCTTATCCATCTGGTCTCTGTATGTATGGCACTAAAGAAGATCAGCAACACAAACAGAACAGAAGAGCAACGCTCATCATCATCTCTTGCAACTGCAATGACAGGCCAGGTGTAGGAGAAGCAGGAAGGAGGATCCCAATGTGTTACAACTGCAACTACTGAACATCGCAGGAGTCATTATTTTTATCTCCAATTCAACGTACTACTACTGCTTTTGCTGCTTCTACTGCAACCCCCAGAAAGACAGCCACCAATGACAAAACATTGTGGAAACAACAGTCTGGCTATGGCTTGATGAAAAAGCATGGCAAGTCACTTTGTGACACAGTGGTGCCTGAGATGCCAGCAAATAAAACGCTGCAGGATTATCTGGATGAGAATGTGCAACTAGCAGAACGAGATGAGCCTCTACTATACTGGTGCTAAATAAAGACCATTTGACCCGCTTTGACACAGGTAGCTGTTGAACACCTCAGCTGCCCACCTACAACCTCATACCCATAGGGAATTTTCAGTGCTGCAGGCAATATTGTCACCTATAGGAGAACATGCCCTTTGACCCAAAATGTAGAGATGCTCAGTTTTTAAAAAATGAACCTGGTCATTTTTCCAAAGCCATGGTTTATGGACAATGAATCTTCTACACTTCCAGCCATGCTAAATACAGAGGAGCATTATGAGGTGGATGGGAGGGCTTCTGTACTGATTATTTATTTGTTTTTTTAACCAGTAGCCTACACACACTTTGTTGGATGCTGCATTGTTATCGTCACTGAGTCTTCTTTAGATTATCTGTGAATTTGTGGCAGGTCTACACAGGCCAAATACATAATTTTCGGGGCAATGTTCCCCATGAAATCGATGTGTATGATACTTATCCTTGGCATAATGGGAAGCCTTGTCTATGTGTGGTACTGTCCCAATGGGTACAGAATTTTTGGAACCAGCAGTCCACACTGTGGGATGCTGCACTGCAGTCTTCACTAAGCCTTCTTCAGATTAATGATTTGTGGATAAAAGGCAGGTCAGCACAGGCCAAATGAATAATTTTTGGGAGAACATTGCCCATGAAACCAGTATGTGCAACACCTATCCACAGCGTAACAGGAAGCCTTGTCCATGTGTGGCACTGTCCTGATGGGCACATAAATTTGGGAACCAGTAGCCCACACTGTGAGATGCTGCACCATTGTCGTGACTCAGTCTTCTTCAGATTAATGTTTTGTGAATTTGTGGAAGCTCTACATGGCCACATGAATAATTTTTTGGACAAAATTGCCCAAGAAACCAGTGTGTACAGCACCTATCCATGGCATAACTGGAAGCCGTGTCCATGTGTGGTACTGTAGAAAGTGACAGGGTGGGGAAAGGGGTGATAGATAGATGCTTTATTTATAAAGCACTACAGAGATTTGGAGTGCTGTACATTAAAACAAATCAATACAATAATAATAATAAAACTTCAGATTCAGATTCCACATCAGCAAGAAATAGAAGCATTCTTAAAATGCATCCATTATCTATAATTAAAATACAGCACCCAATATAACTAATTATGGGTAGAATGCCTGTTGAAAAAGGAGCATTTCAAGAACTGTTTTAAAGGCTTCTACTGAGGGTGCCTCCCATAAATACTTAGGTAGTGAGTTCCACAGGGTAGGTGCTGCAACTGAAAATACACAGTCCCCTAAATGCCACAACCCAGCCCTGGGAACCCCTAGGAGGTCACCCTCAGCAGAATGGAGAGCCCAGGTCAGCTGATGGGGCACCAGGAGATCTTGCAGATACACTGGTCCCCGGACATGCAGGGCCTTGTAGGTAAGGAGCCTTACCTTGAAGACAATCCTCCACCTGACTGGCAGCCTGTGCAGCTCACAGAGAAGAGGAGTAATATATTTGTTTCGTTTTACCCCCGATAATAAACTTGCAGTCACATTCTGCACCAGCTACAGTCAGTGAAGGTTGCCTCCAGATAGCCCTACTTATGGGGCATTGCAGTAGTCCAACCTATACGTGACAAATGCATGTATCAGCATGGGCAGGTCTTTTGATGGAATCAGGGCCCAGATCTGAGCAATGTTCTTCAGATGATAATATCCACTTTTGACAACGGCCAACATCTGAGCACCAAGTGTCAGACTGTCATCTAGGATCACACCCAGATCCTTCACCTGAGTAGATGGGATAAGAGGAATCCCCACCAGCACTAAGCCATGGGGGTCACCTCAATCACACCCCCAACCACGATGACCTGGATCTACCACTAGCACCTCAAACTTGTCTGGGTTATGTCCAAGCCAGTTTTGAGACATTCTGCTCTGGATTTCCTCTAGGCAGCTGTTAAATACGGAAGATGCTACCTGGTTATCAGGTGCGCAGGAAAGGTACAGCTGGGTATCATCTGCATAACAGTGAAAACCCAGCCCATACTGCCTGATAATGTCTCCTCATAGCAGTATATACACTGTGAACAAGAGTGACAAGACTGAACCCTGTGGCACACCGCAAGACAGAGGCTTTGGGCTAGATGTGGCAAGCCCCATCATCACCCTCTGCACCCTGCCTGTCAAGTATGATCTGAACCAGTCGAACCTTTCCTGACAGGCCACACCAGTACCCCAGGTGATTGAGTAGCACCTTGTGATCCACAGTGTCAAATGCTGCTGACAGGTCCAGGAGAACTAAGATGGTATGCCCTATCCTGTCCCTTGCCATCAGGAGATCATTAAGCACCTTTACCAGGGCAGTCTCCATACTATGCCCAGCCCAGAACACAGACTGGAATATCTTTTAAGTGGAAGAGGAGGCAAGATGTTTCTCAAGCTGAATGGCTATCACTTTCTCAATAACCTTCCCTGAAAATGGGAGGTTTGAGACTGCCCTGTAGTTACCGAGACACCCCTGGTCCATTGATGGGTGGCTGTCAGACTAGGCCTAACCACCTGGGAAGGCTCTAGAGTTATTTCTTTAATGTTTTGCCTGAGGGTCAAAGTGATTCAGAATGACCTAAAAGTTTCACTATACTGAATCGAAGGAAAAAGTGCCAAATTACAACGCATTCACCAGTGAATGCATGAATCCCTGCTAAGCCTCCCAAATACTGCCTGATTTAAAAGATCACTGTACTCAGCCCTCTCTTCCAGTTCCAATTGCTCCTGCTTCCAATAATCTATGAATTTGCATGACTTGTGCTGAAATTCCACACTGTTTTTTTTCTACTGTATACAGTAGTTTAAATTAATCTTTATAGCTAACACCTGCTGCATCTGTCTTGACTATATTTCACTGTAACTGATGAAGATACTTGCATAGAAATATAGAAGTTGATGGCAGATAAGGACCACAAGGCCCATCCAGTCTGCCCATTTTTTCTACCTTATGAATGTGCCATAGGCCTTTACTCTGTCAATGGCCGACCTATTCATACTCATCTGCATTGCTCCTTGATGCCTATCCCATGCCTGTTTGAAGCCCTGCATTGTATTCATATCCATCACTTCCTGAGGTAGGCCATTCCATGCATCCACCACCCTTTCTGTGAAAAAGTACTTCCTCACATTACCCCTTAATCGGCCTTCCTCTAATCTCATGCTGTGTCCTTTTGCTCTGCTATTTTTTTCTTTTATTGAAACATGTTAGCCTCTTTCTCCTTGTTAATGCCCTTAAAGTGTTTGTATGTAACAGCATTTGATGTGGATGGAAACTTTGTAAATGAGCACCTGTGCTCAGAGGCACTCTGCAGATAAATAAATAAATAAATAAATATACTAATTCAACAGCAGCTCATTCATAGTGTACATCATACACAGAGGTATGGGCAACATCCATGTTGAGAGGCACCACAATCTCAAATCCTCACCCCACATCCAACTCATACCTTAAGGTTCACTTGTTCTGGTCTAGTGGTGCTTGCTGCTGAGGCAGTGTTATTCTACAGAGGAGACCAGGAGTCAATCCTCTGTGCCAACTTCTGGTCTGGAGCATGATGTGAAGAAATCTGCTGTACTATGGGTGTGTGATGAGCATCCGGCTTCCTGAGTATTATCTGTAGATGGAAAGTCAGACTGCCTTGATGCTGTGGATGACCATGTAGCATCAGTAGCTCCCTGTCTACAGACTATTAGTGTGGCTGCTCACTAGGCAGCATAATGGGGAGATGGGGGGACTTAACAGAAAAATCTTTAGGAGCAACATGACAGCTGCTGTGTCTGGGCCCCACTCTTCCACTGCCAGCCAATCCAACTCCACAGAGATTGGCTCCCACTGTCATCACAAGACTGAGGGGTATGTTACCTGGCTGAGTTCAAGTCCCACTGCAAGGTGTAATCTCAGGGGTTAGCCTGAGGAGTAACTGCTGGGGAAGTAGGAATGGGGCTCAGTCCGACTGGTAGATAGGGAGAACCATGCAGAGAGGGTAAACAATAAATTAAATAAAAAGTCTCGCTTGTGAGGCTTGAAAGATTTTCAGTCCAGTGTCAGTCTTTCCTGCTGGTAGCACCCTAATGACTGTTACACCATCATGTTTTCCTCTGCCATTTAGTGGAATCACCCTCTTAAGCCCCACTTCTTTACTGATGTCAGTAATTACACTGGTTCCTCAGTGATCTTAGTCTCCGGTGAACCTCTCTGAGCCTGTCACATACCTTTGCCACCCTGAAGAACCGTTTTTAATAATTCTAGAGGGGTGGTGCATGATGCTCAAGAATATGACCAGGGCATGTGGGGTCTGACTTGCTTCTTTGCTATCACATTACATGATTTGCATGCTGGCCCTCACTTTCCCCTTGCAACCCCATTGTACAGATCAAAATGGGGCATAAACCAGGACAATAGTAAAATGTCGTTATTCTGACTACTTTGTGCCACTTAATTGTAGCTGTGTGGGAACCCATGAATTTAAAAGTTCAGAACCATACATAATTTTACCACTGTGATTTAAAACTCTGGCAAAACTAATACATTTTTCCAGGCTATTGATTCTTACAGTGTTGTAGGCTTCAATAATTTTTTCTGGAGTGGCATCCTTCATTTTGGTTAACATTTTGTTCAGTAACAGGGACCTTGGTTTGACTTTAAATGGAATGAGCAATGGAGTGTTTTAAAGCAGGAATAATACTCCTTTTAGAAGAACAGATGGTTACACGGTGCCAGAGATATTATTTGATGTTCTGCACAGAGGCAATGCACAGCATTATCATGCGCTGAATGAATGCTGATTATAGGGGGCTTCATTAGTATGGATCCTAAAACAACTTGATTGGCTTCTGTGGCTGCCTCCCTGTAGTTTCTAGACACACCACTGTGGAAGAAAATCAGATAGTGCTAAAACCTGTACTAATGAAATTGCCAAAACTGCTTCAAAAAAGACAGGACACAAATATATAGAAGTATGTGCTTCCCTCTGGGGGTATGCTTAGTCTACTATTTCAAGATTAAACAAAATGACAGTATAAGCTCCAGAGGAACATACATAAGGATGTCTGTTAGGAGATGTTCAATTAAGATATCTGGAAGCCTTGCCATGAGGGAGTGGAATATTGTAT
This sequence comes from Neoceratodus forsteri, assembly GCA_016271365.2. Taxonomy (NCBI): domain Eukaryota; kingdom Metazoa; phylum Chordata; order Ceratodontiformes; family Ceratodontidae; genus Neoceratodus; species Neoceratodus forsteri. Next base: position 663,556,707 of record JADMNL010000022.1, read on the forward strand.
ATTATGCGTTTTACCTTGCAAAACGAAAGAGAGAAAATATATGCTGCCTCCTTCCCATAAGCTTGCTAATTTTTAAGAGTAAAAAGGAAAACGTGAGTGCAACCTGTAAGTTTGGAAACATGAAACAGACTTAACAGATCAAATGAATGCCTGTGGACATCAGCAGGACTTTAATGAAATTTCTGTCACTGAAATACATTATTAAGCAAGCAGATCTGATGGGAAAAAGATTAAGTCACAAAACAGCTTGCAGGACCTGAGTCATATGGACGCATTCAGAATTAATCTCATTCTAGCAATAGCTAGATGTAATTTTCTGAATGTGCTCACTGATAGTTTGTTTATGCAGAACTTCAGATAAAATACTTAGCACTTGGCAAATGCTCCTCTGACTGGGCAGACTGCCAATTAATGATGGCACTCTCAGAATAACAATAGGGAACTCACTGAAGCTCAATTTCAGGAGTGAAGAGTGATTACTAATCACTCCAGTGACCTCAGGAATATAGGTTTAACTAACCATACTGTAGTGATGCTGGGGACTGTAGTGGAACCATGTGTATAATCTATCAAAATATAGAGTTTTCTCATGGACCACAAAACTAAAATGAACCTGGCCTTTTTGAAAATGTCACTCATGAAATTCAAACTGCGGGTCTTGTCCTTTAGTTGACAGTGGAATTGAAGCTGCTCAACTTTCTTTGGGTAACTTTAACTTACAAAAGGCTATAGCAATGTGCATGAACTAACTTTCTAGATCTATGAAATACAAGGAGAAAGCAATTAAGATGTGCTTGTTATATAATGCATCGAAATTACCTGGAACAAAATAACATTTGAGGCAGTGTGAACTAATGTTTAGAATAGCAGCTTCGGAACCAGAGGACTGTAAGTTCAAAACCCATTACAGCCAAATACTCACTGTGTGACCTTGGGCAGGTCACTTAACCTTCCAGTGCTCCAGTCCACTCAGCTGCAGAAATGTCAGAAGCAGGAACCCCCTAAAGATGAGATGCTGTATCTCAGCTGGTCTGTCCAACTGTATGTACATAAATTGTTAAATAAATAAATAAATCTGATTTCTCAAGATTCTCACAAATTGAGGGAGCATTGCGAGCATCCAAGCGGAAAAGATGCATCCAGCCCAAGCTCTGTCGAGAGAAACGAAAAGCATAAGTTAATACTTGCAAAACTGAATATTCTTGGCTTCTGACCTGTGCTATGGTATTGGGGTACCATACTGTATACAAGGTGCACCATTTCTGGCAATGGGATGACTGAAGGAAGCAGGAAAAAATAAATCTGCAACAGGTAGAACTGAGCCGTCAGGGAAGCTGCCACCAGAGCACATACTGGAGGACTCAAATAGAAATACCTGCAGAAGGCGAGTTCCTTGCTCACCCAATTGATTCAAAAGAAGGATGAAAAATTGGTCCAACAAAATGACAAGATTGTAGTGATGCAACAGAGGATGGGATGATGGTGGGCTTCGGAGATGAACCCAGCCGCATGGCAGGGAAAGTGCTAGCTGCTAGCCCTGCAATCATTAAGGAGCAAATTTTGGTTCAGATTCACCTCAAACAACTTGAAAACCTAGCCATATCAGCCAACTTGAGACTCCTGAATATCCTGGAGGGGGCTAAGGAAGGTAACTTACCAACCATTTTGAAGAGATGACTGCCTGACGGTATCAGTATTGGCTTTGTAGTAACTATCATAAAAGCCTTCAGAATCACTTTATGCAGAGCCACTAACAATGCTGAGGGACCGAGGATAGTTCTAATGACTACCACAACCTCAGTGTTCCAGGAACAAATTTTGAAAGCTGCCAGGGAAGCCTCATTAGTGCAGATTGGAAACAAAATGATACTGTTCTTTGCTGATTGCGCCTATGCCACAAAACAAAGAATGAAAGCCTTCAAGGGGGTTAGCAAATAAACTCAAAGAAGCAGGGGTAGTCTGCAAACATTCTTTCGTGGCCTGCCTGCAGTTTAAAGTGATAGTGGAGGACTCAGGATCCCCTTATGCTATTTTGTTTACAACACTACACTCTACACCATGCTCTCATGCACTTTTCACATACTCTCAACCCTGCTCCTCTCACTCTGCTCAGCTGATTTCAGTGTTAGTGGAAATCAACAGATCCACTTTTGCAAGCTGTGGTACTGGTACTAGGGGTTAGTTGGTATGGCCCTGTAGTTTTTTTTTTTTTTTTTATCTTGAGTTGGGGGCTTTGCCCCCTCACCTCCATGTTAAATTGAAAAACCAGGAGGTGGGGAGGCAGAGCCCCCAACTGAAACAGAATGAAAAAATAAATGACCTAACAATGCCAACTAAACATGAGTAGTGTAAGCTGGTCTGTAGTAGATTTCAATTAGTGCTGAAATCAGCAAAGTGGCAAATGGCTTAGCGATAGTATAGCATAACGTATGCTAATTCCATGATGTACCTCTATGCTGTTTGCATGGGTCCAAAGTCCTTCACTATTGCCAAGTTTAATTACCTTGATAAAACATTCTTTTACTGATGCAAAAGCAGCTGGGGACTTTATGACTAAGCTGCCCCCAGCAAGCCCTACTGGTACTAGGAGTTAGCTGGTATGGACCTGCTGGTTTTTTTTTTCAATTGATTTGAGTTGGGGTGCTTTGCTCCCCCACCCCCCATGTTAAATTTAAAAAAGCATGGGGGGGCAGAGCACCCACAACTGATACAGACTGAAAAAGAAATTTTACAGCAATATAAACTAACCCTGGGTAGTGTATGCTGGTCCATTGTAGATCTCCATTAATGTTGAAACAGCAAAGTAGCAGCTAGCATAACGATAGAATAGCACTATGTATGTTAATTCCATGATGTACTGCTATGCTACTTGTGTGGGTCAGGAGTCCTCCACTATTGGCCAATTCAATTACCTGGATAAAACATTCTTTTACTGATGCAAAAGTGGCTGGGGACTTTGTGACTGAGCTGCTCCCAGCAAACCCTAATTGTGATTTGGCTGCAGTGGAAACACTGGAAGACATGTCTGAGAACTACATGTAATTAAATGTATAGCTTGGATTATCTGAACTGGAATATGTAGCACCTACACTGATGCCTGACTGTTTTACTATATTGAACTATGTGGCTTTAACAGAAGTGAGTATACCTTTTGTCAGGTGAAGTTCCTCACTTAAATACTACTCATCCTACATAGTGATATTACAAATTAATGTGTGGGGAAGGACTAGTGAGTCTTTTGAACATTATTTCTACATATGTCACATGACTAGGTATATAACAAAATGTAATGGTATTGTAATGTGAATAATCAAGTGCCCTTCACATTTGCAGCATTACTGTGCTTTGTCTGTGACACCAGGATAAGACGGCACTGGAGGCATCCAGGCATAACTCCCTCATGTTGCTTGCAAGATGATAGGGTGGCACTGTTGCTGGGTTCCAAGAAGTTGGAGCAGCTGACATGGGCACTGTCTCCCTTGGACAGCCATACACCAGCACCTGCACTGAGCTATCTCTCCTCTACCATGACAATAAGTTCTGGATTGTTTTCCAGGTACAACAGTACTTTCTTAGCCAAGATTATTATGAAGTTTTCAGTCAGCAATGACTAACAGTTCAAGAATTAAAATGCAGCTCTTTACTGATGAAAGTTTTAGTACTCTACCAGGTTGTAGGTTAAGTGTTTTTTTTCTTTCTGTCAAAGTGTGTATTTGAAATTTTGGAAGCTTGTGTAAGATGCTTACTCTGTGTTTTATCATTTCATTCAGGAAAGAATAGATGAGACAGTATTGAAGTGGGGCAAGGCATTTTTCAGGTACATCAGTGAGAAAAGGAAGATGAAGGGAGGGATTGAATGGTTAATAAAGGAGGGAGAGGACTATGCTGAGGAGGACCAAGAAAAGGCAAACATCTTAAACAAATATATATATGCTCAGTGTTCACAGTCAAGAGGGAGGGTGAGGGACCACAAATAAGCACCGAGAGATGGGGGTGTATACCAGTCCCTTTTCTGAGGAGAGGGTCAGGAAAACAGTCATTAATCTGAGGGTGGACAAAGCCATCGGGCCAGATGAGGTGCATCCAGCAGTGTTAAAGGAACTCGGGAAGGTACTCGCTGCACTCCTAGCAGACTTGTTTAACAGTTCACTGGAGACCTGAGTGGTCCAGAGAACTGGAGAAGGGCAGACATAGTCCCACTTCACATGAGTGGTAGCACGGAGGAGGTGAGATATTACAGGCCTGTGAGCCTGTCATCTGTAGTAAGGAAACATATGGAAACAATATTAAAGGAAAGAATCATGGAACACCTGAAATCCAATGGTTTGTAGGACCTGAGGCTTATAGCTTTACAGAGTGGAAGTCATGGCAAACAAATCTGATAGATTTTTTTTGACTGGGTAACCAAGGTGCTAGATCAGGGTGGGGCAGTGGACATGGCCTACTGGGAGTTTAACAAGGTCTTTGACACTATTCCACATAGGAGTCTGGTAAACAAGCTGGGTAGCATGGGGGCAGGCAGTAAGGTGGTAACCTGGGTAAATAACTGGTTAGGAGATAGGAGGCAGATGGTGGTGGTGGTAAATGGACTTTGCTCAGAGGAGGGGAGCGTGACCAGTGGGGTACCATAGGATTAGTAATGGGGCCAGTCCTCTTCAATGTCTTCATGAGAGACATAGAAGAGAAACTGAAAGGAAAGATCTGCTTCTTTGCAGATGACACCAAGATCTGCAATAGGATGGACACTCCAGAGGGGATGCAAAGGATGGAAAAAGACTTAAAATGACCAGAGGAGTGGTCAGAAGTGTAGCAGCTATAGTTTAATGAAAAAAGTGCAAAATAATGAATTTGGGTCACAGAAACCCTGGGGTGCAGTACAAAATAGGGGGGATACTAGCAACAAACAAGCAGGAAGGAGACCTGGGGGTGATCATATTGGATGACCTGAAGGTGGTCAGACAATGTGACAAAGCAATCAGGAGAGTAAGTGGGATGCTGGGGTGTATAGGTAGGGGTATTACCAGTAGGAAGAATGCAGTGATATTGCCACTATGTAGGTCTTTGGTGAGACCCCAACTGGAGTGCTGTGTCTAGTTTTGGATGTCGCATCTCAGGAAGGACATAGACAGAATGGAGACCATCCAAAAGAGGCCTACCAAGATGGTACAGGGTCTACATCAAATGTCCTAAAAGGAAAGGCTAAAGGAACTAAATGTGTACACCCTGGAAGAGAGGAAGGAGGGGGGAGATATGATCAAGACCTTTAAATACCTCACAGGGGTGAAAGGTACACATGGGAGGTATTTTCTGGAGAAAAGATGCTTTAGAACAAGGGGCCACAATATGAGGCTGGAGGAGCGTAGGCTCAGGAGAGATGTGAGACAATACCTCACAGAAATGGTGGTGGATCCCTGGAACAGTCATCCAGTGGAGGTAGTGAAGGAGAAAACTGCTGGGATTCAAAGAAGCCTGTGATAAGCACAAGAGAATCATAAGGGATAGGTAAGGGGTGGAAAGAAAAGTGCCATAGAACTGGATGGGGTCTACAGTGAAAGTAATGCAACAAAAAAGGGCAGACTGGATGGTCCGTGTGTCCCTTATCTGCCATCAGAGTCTATGTTTCATAGTATCTGATAGGAATGTTCATACAGTATATACAGCCCAAGGGCTAATGACCAATTTATGTGTCTATTCTTCACCAGCGTGCAAGTTCCCAATAGTGCACTAGATGTAAATTTAATAACAAAGTTGTGACATATTTAATGGCAACAGTGAGACTCCCCCAGTTGTTGAAGACTTATATGGGTCAACGTACTCTGTATTAATTGCAATATGAAATTAATCAATTGCTGTTATGCCCTTTCTGATAAGAATGTATGGTATATGTCTGCTATTAAATGCAGTAAAAAAACATTAAAAAAAGAGACAAATCTCAAAAAGCACACTACTGCATCTGAATGCATCCAACTACATTTAGCTTCAATAATGGATTCAATGTTCACTATTGGCACTGACTCCATGGATAACTCACATTGTCTAATCCATCTAAAACTGAAAGAACAGCATCACTGAACACAATAAATAACACCAGGTAGACCTGCAAGGTCTCTTTTTCCCCCCCTTCCCCATTGATAGCATTTCTTATTTGTTTTTCTTTGCTTCCTTTTAGAGTATCTTTAGTACTCCGTTATTTCATGCCTCTTAAAGCCCTCTCTGCCAGCTGAACATGCCTCTTGCTACTAAGCTGCCACCTCTGGGCTCCACAGGTGATCTGTTGTGATCCGTTGTGTCTCAGTTCCAATTTATTCCTGTTGAGGGCCCCACTGCAGATACCAGGGAAAACAATAACCTTGTGAGATGATACTTGGTAGAGTTGTGGACACTTTAAAGTATTTGGTGGAAAGAGGGTATGTGAAGGCTGTCATGCTGTGCATTCAGTTATATATGCCCCCCCCCAGTGTCTAGGGGTATGGTGGTATTAGATCCATGGTGAGGGGAGCAACCACAACTGAAACTGAAAGCCGACTCACCTTGTTTTCTTCTGGACTGGGGTGAAGGCTTCCTCTCGTGGGGAGGGGCTAGAAGGCAATTAGGTTAGTAGCATAATTCATACAGGCATTAATAAATTCAAATGCTTTGGAAATTCTGTAGTAGAAAACACTTAATGAATTGTAATCCAATAACTTGATTACTCCATGAAGCAATTAAAGAAACAGGATACCCCATGGTGAAACACTGGACAGTGGACCACAGGGTCCCTATCTGTCAGTTCTGGAATTGTCCATAGCTCTACATCCATCGTTGCAAAGTTCACATTCTATACTGAATGGTCATCCCTTTCTCTACTCTCGAGCAAATATTTAATCACAATATATATCTCCTTTTGGCAGCTTCCCTTGTAACAAACATTTTCCACTTTCGCTCCTCCCTTGTTGGGCTAGAACCAACTTCCCTCCACTGGCTACACTCATAATGTAGCAGGATTCTACTTCACCTCTACAGCTTCTCGGGCTGACTTCTGTCCACCCAGCTGGGCACCCTTCTGTATGGCAGTACCCACTGGTGTCTGAAACTCCACAGCTTGGATTCCCATTTCCGGACTGCAGCTCTTAAACTCTCACGGCTGTAGACTCCTTATGGCACTCACTTTTGGGTCCACTATGGTCCCAAATGGTAATGGAGATACTTCACTCCTTTGAAACCTGGGTGGCATGGAACCCATAGAACCCACAGTATCCATCCACACCTATGATCCCATATGCCTGATTATGATACAGTAGTGATTCCCACCGTGGACGTGAAGTCACTTCTTGCTTCTCCTACAGGCCCAACCTCAGTCCTTAATTGCTCCCAGGGGTTTGACAAGGGTGGACATCCCCATCGTGGATGTGAAGTCCCTTCTCCTCCAACCAAGCTCTCCTGATGGTACTTCTCCACTCTGTGGGTTTGATTCGGATGGTGGCTAAGGCTAGCTGCTACATCTCTCAACGTCTAAAGGGGTAGCACCCTCCAAAGGGGTCTTATCTACAGAATGGCCACTGACATGTCCTCAGTAAGATGTTAGGTCAACTTCTGCACAATGAAAACAGAACCCCTTTGGAAGTGGGCAATCTCCCCCACTCCCAACAACAAACTCCTACTCAGCAGGCACTCACCTTCCCAGCCTCAGCAAGCTCCACCCTACCTGGATACTCCCAGCCAACAGCTGACAGCTTCCCCAGAGGGAAAAAGGAAAATTTTACCCACAATGGGTTCCAGCTCAAGCACTTAAAGGGGCACTGACCCCATTGTAGGTTCTTGTCCTACGGGGGTTACATGTATTATACCAAGAAACCTTTGTGGAACAATATTACTAATCAATTATACAGTAAAGCATGGTTCACATTGTTTAATGGTTGGGAGAATGTTTTGTGTGCAATGATGTGAATGTTGATCATAAGTCTTTAAACGCTATGTAACCAGGTCACCATAGAGATTGTGATTACTACCGCAATCTTTTGGGTTCAAATGAGGCTGAAGGGTCTGAGTTGTTATCTTTTTGATTGGGGGGGGGTTGTTTCCAGTTCATTTTGATGTGTGTGGTGCCTCTACTCAGAGACTAGGTTTAAGTGGGTCTGGTCTCAGAGTGGTACACCCCTGGGAAAGAATACCTCCCCACCTCTTTGTAGTGTCCCCACACACACATGAAATATAACAGTGCAACTTCAAATTCAGCCACAAATGCAATAATTAGTGACTCTCTACTACTAATAATATACTTACAAGTCAAAATTCAGTTTCATAACAAAATATTTATTGGGGGAAATTCACAAGAGGATAAGGGAAACAAATGAAAACTGTTTCTGCAGAAAACTTGTGAACTTTTAGAAGCCAGGTTGAAATTAGCTGCCCAATCAAGCTTGTCTTGCAACACACTTTCAGTAGGGCCCACCACACAGTGCAAATAACGATGTAATCTTTTTGTCATTCTTGCCCACCTGTATTGGAGGCACTACCCCCTTCCAACTGGTACCAATATTAACCCTTCATGACTTTTTAGGGAGCTCCTGGTCCTTCACTTGGTACCCAGCAGTGGAAATGGTGCAGGCCCATTGTTGTTGCAGCTGGTTGGCCAGTGTGGTGAACTTTGAACAGATAAAATAATCCAGTGGGGTGGCTGTATGGTGGAAGTGGTGGCTGCTAAGCCAAGGCCGGGCCAGTGCTATGAGTAACCTGCTTCTGAAGATCTGCTTTGGTGAAATCCATGCTGTGGGAGAACTTTTTGAAAGCTTAGCTAGATCTACTAAGATTTTCTCAAGCGTGCTTATGAGCACATAACATTTCTGTTGCCCTGTACAGCATACTGTGCCTTGCTGCTACAATAACATTTGAATCCTGCTAAATTTGTGGATATTGATTCCCTTTCTGTGGTAGCAGCTGGAATCTGTTCTGCAGGTATTTACTGGACTTGGACGTTTATTAGATTACTGTATTTTAAATTGTTGTAAAAACATGTATCTTACTGTCCCTCTTTTGGTGGTGTATTACTATCATCATTTCATGTTATTTTTGCATGAATAGTTGGGGAGTGTGATTTTTATGCTTGTTGCTGTAAAATGGAATGGGTGATGGTATGAGTATAGGGTAGGGTGGAGCTGAAAGTTCTGGGGTACTGTAATTTTGGTTGTGTTTAATTTATTTTGTTTATTTTGATTTTACTAGCTGGATAACATATAATGTGAATAGGATAGGGCACAGAGAGGATCAGTTACACTACAGACCACCTACGGCTGTTCTGTCCCTTCAGGGGATTCCCAATGGTGTTGCCACCAATGGTCATCTGCCACTAATCTGAGGTGGCTAATGGAGGGGGGGAAATAGGATTAGTAAGCACACAGAAGCACCCAAGGAGGAATTGAAATAATCATAGAAGTCTCCCCCACCTTGCTTCCCTGCATAGGGCTTTGCCAAATATTATCAGGCAGCAGATCAGCAGGACAGTCAACTCTGCTCCTTCCGTCAGACTGTTCTTTATAACACTAGACCGATGAGGAATAAAACTGCAGAGACTGTGAGTGTCATCACTGATTCCTCAGCTGAACTTGTTTTTATCATGGATTCCTGGCTGGCTAATAATTCTGGCTCTTTTCTGGACACATGTATTCCAGCAGGGTATTGTGTAATGCATTGCTTGAGGAAGGATTGCAGGGAAATGGGATGGCCATCTGTTTGAGTTCTGATCTGGGCTCACTGCATATTCCATGGGAGTTTCCTGATCTCCTCTAAATTTCCTTGATTTTGTTCAACACAAAGTCTTTAGAAATATCAGACAGTAAATACCACACAAATACAAGACTACGAAGTCAGTTAAAAATATTAACATTGCCATTACTAAGTCTTAAAAATTATACAAATACGTAATTCCATCATACGTTAAGAAGGAAGAAGGGCACATGAGGAATGGGTCTACAAAATGTTATTCACTTTGCCCAAGTGTCAACAGGACATCATGTGGTTGTAGGCTGGCTACCTTCACCCCTTACGTCAGTAAGAAAGCCTATAATCCTCAGTCTCAGTCAGAACAACAGAGATGGCCATCAGGCCCAAAAGACCCATCTTCGCAAATGTCCTCCTCCAATATGAAAACAGGCAGTCCATAAGAATAATGCAATATATTTCTAGCAACACTACCTTCATCCTAGCATATCCCCGTGCAGTCTTTAATATGACTAAGTGCTCTTAAGAACCCAAGTACCTTTTTAATATTCTTTTCAGATTCAGATGGCATTAGTCTAATTAACAATTTCTCCAAAGATTCATGTGTATCTGCCAGGAAACCTACCAGAAATATAGTCATTTGAGTGTTATATGTAGGGGCAAACTAAAATTACATGTTTGAGGTCTTCTTTGAAAATCACAATCACCGTCTAATGGAAGGGTCTTATCTCTTAAGCAACTTGATTTTAACAAATTACTTTCTTACATTTTAAAGTGATAATACATGAATAGTTTCTGTCTTTGGTTGACAATGGGGGGGGGGGTAGATGTCCATTTTATGAACTTTAGTTATGGAAACCTATTCTAAAGTCCATGATTCTTAACTTGTTCCAAATCTAATTGTTTTGCTTGATCCTGCAATCATAATTTTAATTTGCTAAGTGATAATTTCATGGGCTCAACTGAGGGAAAAAGCTATAAAACAGCTGTGCCCTGACCAGTAGATACTCCTAAAACAGTTATTTAAACAGTCAGATGAAAATGTTCTATTCAGCTATTATCTTATCACTTGAAGAATGGCACACCCATATAGTATTAATTGTCTTAGCTAATCAATATTTTAAGATTCTTATATCAGTAAGTGTTTTCAGTGACAAGTGACCCAGGTCTGCTCTTACCAATGAGTTTGGAGCCAACTGTGGAACATGAAGAATTCTTTGATATTCTTTGTTCACTAATTTTTCTAAACAGTTAGTATCTGCTGTTCTCCAGAGTTAGCACCATACAAGACTGAGGCTTTTAGGTTTGCATTTGGGACCTGAATCACACCTTGAACAGTTTTACCCCCATATTGTTAAATGAAACTATTCAGATCCCCAATTACAGCTTTTATTTTGCCTTGAAGCATATTAAAATGTCCTACTATTTTAAAATGTTCTGTGAAACAAATCCCCAAGTAATGTTATTGTTTAACATTTTGAAGTTTTATTTTATTTACAAACCAAGAAACTTTTTATTATGTTTACCAACCAACCTTACATGTTATTTGGAGATATTACCTTTCAGTTTCAAACAGTTATAGATTTCCTCTAACAACTAGAGTTTTCTCTGAAGATCCAAGGCTAATACAGCCATCAGTGCAAGACTGTCTGCATATTTGAGGCATTTGCAGTTTTCATTAATGATTTTTGGATCATATGAAATGTATTTATTCATTTCCTGAAGAATAGGGTTAATGTAGATGTTAACCAAGATGAGTGCCAGTAGGTAACCTTGCCTAACAAAAGATAAAAGAGACAGTGCTAAAGCTCACACAGGGATTCAAAGAAACCAGAGTCTGGTTGTGTGATTCTAAAAAAAGTTTTATTAAAAGTGACATATTGTAGCACATCCAACTGAATGCCCACCTTGTCTAATGCCTTTATTTGTTTTTAAACTGTCTGTTAAATCTCTCTGTAGCCAGTAATGAACCTTAGCCCAGGTGTCCCGATGAAGTGCCACTTTTATTGAAAGAAGGTGACAAGGCAACCCTATCCTCTGCATCTCTCCTCTGAGTAAGGTTCTGTCCACAGTGTCAAAGGCTTATGAAAGTTTATGGATGCTACATGTGAGGCACCCCTTTTAACTGTAACATACTTTTTCAGTAGATGTTAAGGTATCATACAATTATCTATTGTTGATCTACCTGATCTAAAACTAAATTTAGTCACCTGTAAGAGTTTTGGTATGATTTAACCACCTTGTTACTTATCTAGAATAATTTTGGCAAAATTTTTTGTGTATGGTCATTAATAGAAATTGGATGATACAAGTTCTGAGACGAGTGATATTTTTGCAAATCGGGACAGCTATAGTTCCCTTCCAGGACTCCTAAATTGTCTTTGAACACCAAATTTTACTGAATAGGTGTGCTAAAAAGTTGCTTAACAAGTTGAATATCCTTTGTAAATAACTTCTGGGAGCAAGTCTGTCTCTGAAGATTTGTGTAGTTTTTGATTTTCTGTTGCTAACACTTTTTTCTGGTGAGCACAGAGGTGATTCCGGATGCCACCCCCAACTTCTGGATTGTGCTGCAGGGATGGGGAATAAGTCATCATTCATCACCCTGATCCCACCACAGAGGGTAATCTGTAGGGGAATTGTGAGGGACAGTGAGCAGTGGATGACTGGAGCCAGAGAAAAGAATGTCTCTGAGGGATGGCCAGAGCCACTTGTTGGCTCTGTGGAGGAGTCATAAATTGTTAATTAAAAGAAAAAGACAGAATTCTGGTAAAAAAAGTATTTATGCAAGGACAAATTGACCAGCTCATCTCTTTTGCACTGTGGAGAGATTGATAAATCCAGTCTGTCTACAATCTGATCAAGTCTTTTCAACAGAGAAGTGCAAAGAGCTTAGCCATTCTTTCCTTTACAAAGTTGTCTCCATTTATACTCCGATCTCTTCAAATGGTCTGTCATGTGCTGCTGATATCCAGAAAGAGAAGGGCAATGGCACTGTGCCCTTCTGAGGAGAGTTAGTTCCTTCCAGTTGCTGAAGTCAAGGTGGTCCAGCTGATTTCAGGCTTTTGCCCTACTCACTGTACTCTGTACCCCAACTCTACTTGGCTGTTAATTCACAGCCTTGGATTTTGGGGCCATTTTACACCTAGATTGTCAGTTTTTCCTTGAAGGAGGGTGTTTTTCTATCAGCCCTAAAAAGGGCAGTGGTGAAACCCCTTCTAAACAACCATCATTGGATGCTAGCTGCTTGTAGAATTACAGGCCTGATTTGAATCTTGCCTTTTTGGGGATTGTAATCAACAGGGTAGTAATGGCGCAGCTTGTGTCTCACCTGGAGTTATTTGACATCTGCTAGCATCTCTAAGCTGGATTTAGGGCCTCTAATTGTACTTAAACTGATCGAGTCAGAATGCTCAATGATCTCATTGCAAGAAGCAAGTGACACTGTGCAATCTTAGTCCTTTGGGGTCTCTTGTCCATGTATGACATAGTGGATCCTGGTGTGCTGATTTATCATCTGGGGAACTACTGTGTAGCAGAATATGTTCGCGCCTGCTAATATTGGCATTGACCTCTAGCTGAACATGCCCGTGGCCGAAAATGTTCATGGTCCAGACACTTTAACAGAAAAAGCAAAGCTTAAACGGTCATCCTTCTAGTTGCTGTCTGTGATCATAAGTGGCTCGTAGCTGGTGTCACAGCTGTTAATTACAGCAATCAGTGGGCTGACATGACCTACAGTAACCTGTAGCAGCTGTATAGAACTATGTCACTGCCCTACCTTGATTGCCACACAAACTGAAATGGAGCACTTCCTGACATGACCTGCAGTAACCTGTAATCTGTAGCAGCTCCTGTCTAGCTGTATAAAATACTCTTCACTGTCCACCTTGATCCCAGCACTAACTTGAATGTAACACAAACTTGAACATAGCACTTCCTGAGCAGTTCCTGAGAACCAGACAAACCACCAACAGTATGTCTGCTAAGTGATGTGCGTATGTTGCTGGTAATTTTCCAGTAATTGTTGTGCAGTGATCAAGTTCCTGAGTTTTGTTCTCTGTCTGTTTATTTTTTTCAGATCCCCTGTCTGCAGTGCAACCTGATGATTGAGAAGATCAAGATGACTCCTGTTTCTCTTGCTCCGTTGCTTCCTTACATTTATTTTATTTTTTTCTTTGCTTTGCTTTTTATTTTGCTGTGGATATTTATTTAAAATAAAGGCTGAAACACTTCACTAGAATAAACACTGGTGCTGATACTGTGTTGCTACTTGCTGCATCCCCCCCAGCAGTATGCATGCAACAATGTGTTTTATGGCTTCAGGAAATATTGACGATCTGTTTATATTAGCACATTTTCCAAAACTGCCAAGATAGCATATATAAATGAAACATGAACATTTCCTGCTATACAGTATTTGGAACTCACTGCCACTGTTTTATGCTAGTTTGAGTCCGATATTACCAGGAGGTTGTAGCAGGTGGTTCTAAGAAATATAATCTCTGGAGAGGCTGTGGACACTTGTGGGGTTCCTCAAGGCTCATCATTGTCACCTCTGTTGTTCGCAGTGTATGCTGCCACTGGATGATTTTTCAGAGGGTAGGGGGTTTGAGTTTCATTGCTATGCAGATTATACTTGGCTCTATCTGAGTTGTGCTGTTGAGGGCTCAAATGTAGCAATGGTACTTGAATGATGTCTACAAGAAAGAAATGATTGGATGACCTACAATAGTTTGTGTCCCTGCCTAGGTAAGACAGAGGTTATGAATATTGTTCTGGGCCAGTTTTGGTTGGCAATGACAAGTGAGATCCATCTTTTAGCATCTGTGAATGGTCATACACTTAGAGCTATGGATGCGATTAAAGTTCTGAGGGTAGCTTTTGAATGCAGACTAATATGAGAATAGCAGATGTTAATGGTAGTTCAAAGGGTATACATTGCCAACAATGACATTTCAACAGCGACCGGCACTACAACGACTAGAGTGCCAGGTGATTGTAGTGATGGCACTGGCCCCCGGCAGTGTATTTCAGGTGTCTTGCACCCCCTCTGCTAATCAGCTCTAACTCAGAGTTGATTATATATATTGGGGGGAAGGGTTTGGGGGTAAATCCTCCTGAAGAAAACAAGTGTCCCTGTGAGAAACCATATACCAACCTCAAATGCGGTCGGCATGATGATTTTGCTATATGGTCATTCAACAAACATTTGTTTGATGATGGGTCGTGAATCCGTTCAAAGAAGTTTTACCATTTGTGTAACCTTGCCTGGATCAAGCAACATCTAGTGCCAGCTGAAATGGACAACAATAGTCCATGCCTGTGTCACCTCTAGGCTGGATTACTGCAACAATCTTTACTTAGGGTTATCTTTAGGTTTGAGGCACCATCTGCAGTTGGTCATGAATGCAGCAGCCTGGCTGCTGGTGGGAAGTTCTTGGAGGGACCACATTACACAGGTTTTGCATGGTCTACACTGGCTGCTTATTTGGCAGCATGACACCTTCAATATCAGCTTGTTAACATTCACAGCCCTACACAGTTTGAGCCCAAGCTACCTGAAAGACAGACCTCTTGTTGTCCTACACACCTGCTCTCCCCTCAACTCCTCAGATACAGGCTTGTTGCAGGTTCCTCATTCCAACTTGAAGCAAACGTGGGAAAGGGCTTTTGTGGTTGCTGCCCTCCTGCTCTAGAACATGCTACTGTAAGTGATACATGTAGCCCAGACAGTGGAAGCTTTCAGGGACTTTTAAAACTTTTTTTATTTGCACAGGCCTACGCAGAACAGAATTAGTTTTCAGTTGTGATGTTCTTGTTTTATACACATTTATTGTTTATATTGTTGATTTATTATTTTATTTATTGCTGTAAAGTTATCTGAGCCTGAATAAAAGGGCACCAATCAAATAAAATTTGCCTTGCTTTGCCTCGGAGTTGAAATCAGGCTTTCTGTTTCACCATTCATCGGGACCTCTTTGGCTCCTCTCTACTTCTCCTCACTGTTCAGACCAGTCTCAGAACCAAGGGCCACATGTCATGCACACACGTTCATGCTTCCAAACCCTAGTGTGAGACACTAACCAGTGCCTAGCTGTAGCAATGGCTGGCCAGTTTACCATATTGTCTGCAGTCTCAATGCAGGCTCTTTCAAACAGCAAAACACAGTCTCTTTTCACACTGCAAGCTGGCAGTGGTGGCACTAGTGCTGGATAAACACACTTTTACTTCCTTTTCTATGAAGGCAGAAACAGCCTCTCTGTCCTCTGACTCTCTCAGGTGTTGCTGTGATGCACAGCAGCAAGCACACTATTCTCAGTCTGTACCTTCTGGGTTCTAGGAACCTTTCAGTTCACCTTCTGTGATTTGAATGTAGACACCCCAACAGGTTTCTTCAATTGGTTTTTGCCAGCAGCTACTTTCCCTCCTCACTCTGTGAGAGCAAACTGCCCTCAGAACATCTCTGAGTCAGTGCAGTGTCTGATTGGTCAGAGAGGCTGTCAATCACTGAAAACTGCCCATAAGGCTTTCACTCAATGACCTATTGTTTGCAAGAAAGGAACCAAGGAGACTGCACTCTTATTTTCCCATTATCCTCCTTTAATTGACATTGAGATTCCTGACCACTGGCTGGCTGGTGGAGAAGTCAGGGTTCACAAAGATGTCTGCCCCATGTTAGTCAGGAGTATTGACGCCTAACAAAATAATTTATTTAGTGTTCCTGCCCTCAAAACAAGTATTTACCCCCCTTCCGGAGTTGGGGAGCACCATTGTGCTCTATTAGCTGGTCAAGTGCTGGTATCTTTTGGGGATTTTCCTGCCTTGTGCAGTTGCACCCTTCCTTCACAGACAGGGCAGACCCACTGATGTGCAGCCAGGAGCCGTGGTGGTCACAGGTGCCTCTAGTGCCAAATGGAAGTTTCTTCTCTCTTCCCCTTCCAGTGTATCTCTGAGCTCCCTCCTGCAAGCTGGAGTGTCTGTGGCTAGAGTAAGCTGAGGGGATCCATGGTCAGACACGGTTGTGACTGTGAGCATGAGGGTGCGAGGAGTGTCAGAACAAACATCCTTTGGTGTTGCTACAGCACAAAGCTGCTCTGGTCCCACCAGGCTGCAGTATTGGGGGCTGGAGTGAGCAACAGAAGGTGGCAGGCAGGTTCCAGCTCAGTGGAGCCCAAAGGTAAGCCTTACCATTTGGTGAGGGGGAGACCTATTTTTGAATTTTCCTTCTTTCTAGAGATTGCACATGAAGCTTTGTGCTACCATTTGACATTTCAAACAGAATTTCTTATTTTTTTATGTCAAATGTTATATTTTCATCATTTTTTCAGGTTTCTTCCTGTCACTCCTCCCCCACTCCTCGAATGAGCAATAGCTGTATCCTCCCTCTAGATTAGAGATAAAGTGAGTGACTGCTTTCACAGCTGATACAAATGCCACTTTGGAATTAGTGCAGTGACTTTTATATGGAGGACAGGATTTTCAATTATATATATCAAAGTTACTACCTTACTAGACTTGCAGTGGAAATGTGAACTCTAATCAGTTCTGGGGGGGAGCGGAGGCAAGATTCATTTTAGCAGGTAAAGAATCAGTTGAATAAAAAGGTACATGCTCAGTAACTGAAAGAAACACTATAGAAACATAGACTCTGAAGGTAGAAAATTACCATTTGGACTACCCAATCTACCCATTTTTCCCATCCTACAGTGTCCCCACAGAACCTATTTAATCTATGACTCTCTCCCACCCTTACCTTCCACTAAGTCTCCCTTATGCCTATCCCATGCATTCTTGAACTCCACCATTTTTGCTCTACCTCTTCCACTGGAAGAAAGTTCCAGGCATCCACCACTATTTTGTGAAGAAGCACTTCCTCACATCTCTCCCGAATTTACCACCTCCAGCTTCATTGCATGTCCCCTTGTTCTTGAACACCTTTTTCTTTCTGGAAAATACTCCCTCCTGTACCTAATTTACTCCTGTGAGGTATTTCAAGGTCTCTTACTATCTATCAGCTAACCAATATAAGGCTAGGATCTAAGCCCCTGACATTACAATCCTTTCAAAATGATAACTATACTGACACTGACCTTGACATTTAATGTACACATTCGAACCAGGTACCACCACCACTACCTCCAAAGACCACCTTAATAGTAGTTCCAACAATCTTTGTTTATTACTGCCATGGGAGGCTATTGATGAAGAGGGAGAAAAGGAGGACTTCAGCCATCTGCAGAACGTATTTGGAGGCACACCTGACTGACTCAAAGCATTTGAATATTAATGAGGTGCCTCTTTTCTACTGGACAACAATGATTCAGAAGTGATCATCCTTGTCTTCTGTGGCAATATAATGTTTGTGCGCCCATCATTTAGTGCCAGCTTAGAAGGAGTGGTCAAGTCATCTATTGGGCATCATTACTATAAAAAAGACAACTCTGAATCCCTCAAATGCTGAGGGGTTGCAAGTCAAAATGGTGAAGCTATAATGGGGACTAAAATTATGGCAACGGAAAATTTGCAAGAGTCAATATGGTGACCAGAATGTACAGCAACTGCAGTTATTGTGACATTTGCTTCCCCCCTTCAAGGTGCTACGACCTCAGAGTTAGATATATAAGTAAAGGGGTGTGGAAGGCCAAGCCCTCACAATGGAGAGTACGGGGGGAAGCCTACCACAGAAAGCGTGGTAACTGCGGTCGCCATAAATTCCAGTCGCCATATTGACTCTTGCCAATTTGCAGTCACTATATACATACTCGTAATTATTTTATTGCCGTTTTGACATTGAGACATGTGGGGCTTATATTCTTAAACTGAATAGCTACCTTATCCCATATACATCATCACACAGACTTTCAGGAGACTATCTACAAACTTAAGATGTGGTCAAAAGAAAACAAAATGACCTTTAATGAAACGAAATGCAATGTTATGCACCTGGGAAATCATAATCCCTATAAAATATACAAATTAAACAATGTAATCCTACAAGAAACAACCAGTGAAAAGGATCTGGGAGTGCTGATGGACAACAATTTAACTTTTGATATGCATACACAGGCTATAGTAAAGAAATGCAATAATATTACAACTTGCATTTTTAGAAATATTAAAAGTCATGAGCCAAGGGTAATAGTTCCATTATACGCAAGTCTGGTAAGGCCAAACTTGGACTATTGTACCCCCTTGTGTGCCCCAATTGCAATAAGGGGAAAGAAAATGATTGAAGGAGTTCAAAGGCATGTCACAAAGAGAATTACAAACATGAAGCATCTAGAATATGAGCATAGGCTGAAACAATTAGGAATGTATGCTATTCAATATAGAAACCTTAGGGGAGACCTTTGCCTGACCTTTAGTGCTATCCAAAATGAACTATTAATGCAAACCACAGGTCTAGAAAAACATATTACTACAACCAATATAAGGACACACAAACATAAATTAAAGGGTGACACAAATAAAACACATAAAAGAAGTAATTGGTACACCCAAAGAATAATCACCACATGGAACACATTACCAAACCATATATTGGAAAGCAAAACTATGAATACATTTAAAAAAACCTAGATGTTCATATAGGTGACATCAAATATTGTTTCCACCGATAACACAAGGTGGTGAGTTCATAAAAGGCCAAGGCCTCCAGAACGCACATTAGACTATGAAACTATGAAACAGTGTAGACTGCCTGAATCCCCTTCAAATTCCAATTCGGACATTAAAGATGAAGAGAGGTAATTGAATATGAAAATAATCACAATGATAGTAAAATGGATTAAACTGTCTTTGCTTTGATAAAGAACTGTCAGTGATGGCTTGAAAGCCTCAACTTAACAGGCATGACTTCAAAATTTAGGGGTACTCCCTGTCACCAGGAAGTCCCAACCTTCCCAGAGTTACCCAATCCATAGTAAAGAAATAATGTTCATTCTTCCAGGGGGTTTTCTCTGCTGCTACCACTCAGTGGTACAGCTGAAACTGAGGTGGAATGCAACTGGAATGTCCCATGGGGGTACATGCCAAGGTCATAGCTTTGGAGCTGTACCATTACCCCAGTGGGGAAGCACATTACCAATATGTACTACCTGCCATCCCCATTGACAATGTGGAGCAATACAGAAATGTTAAACTTTGAAACATGTCTCATCATTGTTTAGTTTTTTTGGTAATTAACACCTTCTAGGGAGGTGGAGGCTGAAAGTTTCATTGCTAAATTTACACTTTTCCAGACATCAAGGGGAAGAGGCTGGAAGACAGTACAGAAAAACTGTTATTTACTGTTGACAATGATAGCATAGCAACAACAATCAGTACTGCAGTTGATTCTTTTGAGGTTGTGCTGGGAGAGTCATAGTATAACATCTGCACCTGCTTGATGGGTTCACTGTAGCTCTCAGTGAGTTATATAATCTGTCCCCCCCCCTCCAAAGTGATGATAGGTGACATTTTCTGAGCCAGGCCACTG
Organism: Neoceratodus forsteri; assembly: GCA_016271365.2. Classification (NCBI taxonomy): domain Eukaryota; kingdom Metazoa; phylum Chordata; order Ceratodontiformes; family Ceratodontidae; genus Neoceratodus; species Neoceratodus forsteri. The sequence continues at coordinate 663,576,883 of JADMNL010000022.1, forward strand.
TGTGTCCAATTTATACAATGTATTTTAAATGGTGCAACTTTTGAATTAGTTCATTATATGCAACAGCAGAATATGACAGGTGGAGGAGATATGGAGGCCAATGGACTATTCTGTAAACCTTCGGGTGTCTAAAGATATTGACAGGTGAAATTTGACCTGTCTGACAGTGGAGTGTTTCCTAATGCCTCTCCTTGTAAATGATTATCAATTCTAAGTCAGAGTTGATTTGAAGGGGGGGCACACATGGCAAAAGGGTGAAATTTTGCCTCACAGGTTCCCTACAGCAACAATTTCAAAACCTGTCAAAATTGTCATTGTGAGGGATTTCACTGTAGGGGTTTCAATGTTCGGTCAGTACACTGCATAAAGAGTTTTCTTTTAACCTTTATTTTAACATTTTTACTTATTTCAGTCAGATAATGAATATGAATAACATGTGCCAAATATTTGAGGGTTCTGAGCATGTCTACATGCCATATATCTGCAAGAAGGTTCTTGTACAGCACTACAGAGCATGGACTTAGCACTAGAGTACCAAACCCCAAAAGGGAAGTGAATAAGGTAAAATACAAACATGATCCCTATTTACCACAATCTGTGTGTAACCACGTGGGAAGTAAGATTAACATACTTCATATACAGTATTTGTATTGAAAAAGGCTACAGCCAGCTACAGTGTGACTTTCTGCAAGGCTTGCAGGATTTTACTGGCATGTGCACTAGACTGCAGATGGTGCAGAGTGTTTTTCCTTTTTGACTCTCATGATTCTAAAAAAAAGTTTTGAAAGTACTGACAAAAAAGCAACAAACACATTTTGCTACTTAGTGTGCTGTTCACTTGTGCTTGTGGGTAGTGCCATTTTTTAACTTGACTAGTGTTGTGTGAGACTCTGCAGTAGCATTAAAAGTTTTGAAAACTATCACCATGACCAGTTGGGTGTTTTCCAGTTATGGGCTCCCACTCTCCATACCCATACAATTACATAGTGAGAAAGCTGCTGCCATCATTCTGCTATACCCTTCCCATCTCACAGCACTGTCATTTGCCCCCTTTCACCCCTCTATTCAGTCTCAATCATACCCTTGCTCTCTCTCTATTACTAAGTTATAATCAGCAGACAGACTTCACTGGTCTGGATGGGGTTTGCAGAAACAATAAAGTAAGTTCACAATCTGAAGTAGTCCGCAGTTGTCAGTCTCTTGAATTTCAAGTGTCAGATGTCATCAAATGCTACATTTATCATCTAAAGAGTATGACCAGAATGCACTATTTCTTGATCCTGCCATTCCACATACCCTAGTGTAGGCCTTCCCATCCTCAACGCTACACTTTTGCCATGCATTGTAAAAGGGCTTAGCTCGATGTCTGAGTCATTGCCTGCAGCTGGTCCAAGATGAAGCAGTAAGGCTTCTGATCTTCATGTGGAGTCCACATCACATCACCCTATCACAATTTATCCTCGGTTGGCTGCCAATTAGGTGCATATTGACTATAAGGAACTTTTGCTTACGCTGTATGTTACACTTTGAATAACCTTAGCATACAACACTGTGTGAGCTTCTGAACTACTACACCACTGGGAGATCAAAAAGATCCACAGGACAGGGTCTCCTGCTGATGTTTCTCTCACACTAGTAGTTAACAAGGTCAAGAATTTGCTGTAGCAGCCCTTGTTCTGTGGAGTACTACTTTCCAAATGGATATCTGTCTATCCACCTCCAGTGGAGCTGAAATCCAAACTCAAAATGTTTTCTGCATCAGATCTTGCCACCCTTGATTTAGTCAGTTACTAAAATTGCATGCATGTAGTCATAGATAGATTATTAACTACTGCACTTACTGTTGTTTGATCTGTACTTTCTTGGTGTATGTTTTCTTCTGGCCTTACTGTGGTAATGTTTTGATCATGTACCTGTGGCATCCCCTTACTTTTATTCTGCATGTTATTGTATACCCAATCACTCTGCACTTTGAAACAGGGCACTACAAAAAAAAGTTGCTTCTACTGCTGTGCTAAATAGGGGGAGCACTGTCTGCGGTGTGTATCACTGAATGATTCTAGGTAGTCTTTTTAATCAGTCTGCTCAGCATCACGCAATGATGTACAGACTTCATCCTACCTCACCTCCTACCCCCGGTGAACTGAAGGCTGTCAGCTGATAACAGCTCTCGAGACAATGAGCAGTATGCTGCAGGGTTGGAAAGGGGAAAACACTGAGCTGCTGGAACATTTGACTTATATCATTACAAACGTTAACATCATGGATTGGGGGTTGAAGGAACTACATTACTGATATGATCCTTGGAGACCATAAAGGGAGTCAGACAAATGAGGTGGGAGGGGACAAGCAAATTGTGTTGGGTGGCAGGAAGGAGCTGACAGAATTCCTGCAGTAATTGTTTCACTAATTGTATGGGAGGACTATGGTGTGGGGGAGATTATGATGAGTGTGGTTGTCCAGGTGCTAGTCATTGACTGCACTTGGGAGGGATAGAGGGTTTTAAAGTTTGTGACTTTTTCTTGTTAATTTCTTAATACAGTGCCATGAAATGGGGGTACTAGTCACTATTCGATCCTGAGAAATGAATAGTCATAATTTGTGGTATTGTGTAATAAATATTTATTACTTGATTGACTTTGTGAGGTGGGAAAACAGTGGGAAAAATTAAAAGATGGAATAGAGAAGGCAACAAACCTCTGCATGATAGAGGTGAGGAAAAACAGAAGGAAAAAAGAGACCACTATGATTCTTGGGGGAAGTAACTGTGAAAATATTCTGGATGTACAAGGAGATGCAGAGGGAAGAGGATAAGGAGGTGTATCAGGAAAAGCAGAGTGAGGCAGAGAAGGCATTGAGGGGTGTAAAGCTGCAAACTGAGGAAAGGATAGCCAAAGAGGTAACTAAAGGGGACATGACATTTTTTAGCTACATAAGAGAAAAGAGGAAGACAAATGGAGAGACAGTGACATTATAAAGAGCAGGCAGAGACTTTGCGGAGGAGGATTAGATAACAGCAGGTGTGCTGAGCAGATACTTCTGGTTAGTCTTCACAGTGGAGGGAGAGGGGGACAAACCTAATAAAAGCAGCAGGAACACTGGGGAAGGGATGTTTCAGACACAAGTCCATTCGCAGAGAAAAAAGTCATAAGAGGACTTGCAAATCTGAAAATGTGTAAAGCTATGGTACTGGACGGGATACACCCAAGGGTACTAAAACAGCTTAGGGAGGTACTGGATGCACCTCTGATAGCTCTGTTCAACAACTCACTGGAAATTGGAGTGGTTCCAGAGGACTGGAGGAGGGCAGATGCAGTCCCACTTCATAAACGTGGCAGCAGGGAGGAGGCTAGCAACTATGGGACATTCAATATAATGTTAGTTGTTGGGAAGGAAATGGACACACTTTTAAAAGAAAAGCTAGTGCAGTATCTATAATCCAGTGGGTTACACAACATGGGGTAGAATGGATTCATGGGGGGGGATGTCATGCAAGGTGGACATGATTGATTTCTTTGGGTGACCAGGGAAATAGACCAGGGTGGGGCAGTGGACCTGGTCTACTTAGACTACAGCAAGGCTTTCCACACTGTACCTCACTGATGGCTTATAAGGAAATAGGCAGTCATTTGGGGTGGGACACAAGGTGGAAAACTGAGTACAGAATTGGTTGCTGTATAGGCAACAGAGGGTGGTGGTAAATGGTACTCACTCTAAGGAGGACAAAGTGACAAGCAGGGTGCCTCAGGGCTCAGTATTTTGACCAGTCCTCTTCAATATCTTTATAAGTGACATTGCAGAAGAGCTGGGGAGAAGGTATGTCTCTTTGCAGATTACACTGAAATCTGCAATAGGGTAGATACTCCAGAGTGGGTGGAGGGAATGAGCAGAGACCTAGGCAAACTCAAAGAGTGGCCATGGGTATGGCAGCTGGGTTTCAATGTGAAAAAGTGCAAAATCATGCACCTAGGGCACAGAAACCCACAGGCAGAGTATAAGAATGATGAAACAGGTACTGGCAGTCACTAAATGGAAAGAAACCCTGTGGTAATCATTTCTGATAATCTCCAGGTGGTGAATGATTCAGTATGACAAGGCAGTAAGCAGGACCAGTGGGATTCTGGGATCCGCATGGAGGGGTAGCACTAGCAGAAGGAGAAAGGTGATGTTAGCACTGTGTTGATCAATGGTGAGACGTCCACTGGAGTGCTGTGTCCAGTTCTGAAGACCATATCTCAGGAAGTATATAGTGTAGAGGCTGTCCAGAGAAGATTCAGAGTAGCAATCATGGCTCAACCCAAACCATTCGTGCCTGGGTCAAAAGAACACAACTACCAGCAGAAAAGGCTGGCACAGAGTGTCAGGATAAAATGGCAATTTTTTAATTCAAAAATGGCTTACAAAAAACTTTCATGTGTAGCAACATGGAGAGGACAATCAGAGCCCTAAGTGACTACTGGGAGCTCTGGTTGTTCTCTCCATGTAACACATGTAAGTTTTTTGTAAGTCATTTTTTTGAATTGCTATTTTAACATAAGACTCTGTGCCAGTCTTTTCTGTTGGTAGCTGTCCAGAGAAGGGCAGTGAAAATTGTGCAGGGACTGCATCAGAAGCCCTATGAGGAGAGATTTAGGAATCACAATATGTACACCCTGGAAGACAGGATGGAGAAGGGGGTCATGATAGAGACCTATGAATACCTCGTTAGGTACAGGAGGGGAGTATTTTTCAGAGGAGAAGGTTTCCAAAAAAAAGGTGGTACACAACAAAGCTGGAAGGGGGAAATTTAGGAGGGATGTGGGGAAGTACAGTTACTTCTTCACTGAAAGAGTGGTGGATACCTGGAATAGTCTTACAACGAGGTGTTAGGGGTGAAAATAGTTGAGGGCTTCAAACATGCATGGGATAAGCACAAAGGGATCTTAGTAGAAAAGTGAATGGGAAGTAGCTGGAGATCAGGTAGGGTCTGAGTTGACAGAATAGGAAGGGAAAAGGAATTGGTAGACTGTGTGTCCAGGTGGTCCTTATCTGCTGACACATCCTGTGTTTCTATACTATGCTATTCTGACCGTCTAGCATAAAAAGACCATTTTTTTTTTTTTTGCTATTCACTTTTTATTAAGTTTTAAGACCAGCCAGGGTACAGAGACTTACAATGCAAATCACCATATAGTAACGGTAAATATTGTTAAATATACAACAAATAGAAAACCCTAATCATAACGTAAGCCTCTGCAACCCCACCCTACCACCCCCCCAAACCAAACCACCCACCATTTAAACCCCCCCTCCACACAAGGCACTATCTTTTGATCTGATAGGCATGGTATCTATCCCTTTTACTGTTAAGAGTAAGCAATTTCTAACGGGGACCAAATCTTATCAAAAAGAGGCAATTGGTTATGAAGGATCGCTATCGTCCTTTCAATCCTGAGGCTCGCAAGTAAATCTGATAGCCATTCTGAGTAAGTGAGTATGGTAGAATCCTTCCAATGTTTAAGAACTAGTCTCTTCACAATAATGGAGATTAGGTTATATGATATTTCCTCATTTCACCGAAAATCTGATAGATCTCCTAATAAACAAACTCTGGCGTGAACATCCTGCCAATACCAAGCATTGATCTGCCCTGTTTTGATTTCTCTCCATAATGGAGCAACTTTTAAACAATGCCAGAAGACATGGAGCAAGTCACCTTCCTTAAGCCACATCTATAACACCCAAACTCTTTGCATGATCTTCATATCCATTAACTTTGGGGCGTGTAATATATATTATGTAAGATTTTAAATTGGGTTAATCTTAAGATGGTTCTGTCTAATATATTTATGACAATTGCCCCATATATGCTTCCATTCTATACTAGCATTTGGAAAGACCTTAGCCCAGTATGCTGAAGGAGCTAGATTTTCAGAAAAAGCCCATTGAAACAGAACTTGATAAATCTTTGAAACAGCATGAGGGGATCCAACTAGGGGTTTAAGGTCAGCCCAAAAATCTGTACCAGGTACAATAGTCCTATCAGCCCCATGTTTCTGAACTAGGAGATGCCTTAATTGATAAACCTTAAATACCTCCCTCATAGACAGGTTAAATTTCTGGATGATTTGTAGAGTGGAATTGGTCTCCTCTATATCGAGAAGGTCCTTCCACCTACAATCTCCCAAACGCGGCAACCAATTATGAGTAATAATCTTGTTGCCAATTCACCATTGGGGATTTCCAATAATTGGCTGGAATCTGTCCAAAATGTAATTGTATCTGAGGAAATTGCATGCTTGGTTGTGAACCCTAAGAGATACTCCGATAGGAGTATTCTTAAACAGGGGAAGCATCTTGGGGGCATTATAGAGTAAGGCTTCGGGATTCAAACCCATACTCTTAATAAAACTAATCTCCAGATTCACCCATAGCGGTAGATAAACCTCTAGAATTAGAGTTGGGCAAGAGAGAAAAGCCCATTTACCATATTTGCTCATATGTGCTGCCCAAAAGTACATTGCAAAATAGGGTAGTTTCAGACTACCTTGCAATTTGGTGCTGCTAGTTTAACATAGGCCATTCTAGCCTTTTGTAATTCCAGATAAAGTCTGCTATCATCTTGTGCATTTTTAAACCATGATAAGGGTAGCCAAACATTGAGGTTGCTCAAAGGATAAAAAAGCCTGGGAAATATGTTCATTTTACCACATTTATCCTACCCCACAATGTAAGAGGATTTGGGCCCATCTTTTCATATCCAATTCTATAATATGAACCAAATTATCAAGATTGAGGTGTCGAGCTTATCGGAGTTGGTTGTCAACGTGAGGCCCAGGTATCTCAAGGATTTGGGGCTCCAGCCCAAGCCAAGCTTGACAACATCGCTTTAAATACCCTGCTATTTAAGGGATATATGACTGTTTTCTTGGTTTAGCTTATAATTAGCTAACGACGAATTTGGCTATAACCTCAAGCAATATTGGTAGTGAAGAGCCGGATTGGCAGCATAAATTAATAGGTCATCCACAAATGCAGTACTTTGATTATTTGGTCTCTAATTTGAATCCCTTCAATCCTGTTATGAGAAACAATACTCCTGATCAAGGGCTCTAAGTAAAGATTAAAGAGGAGAGGGGATAGGGGGCAGCTCTGCCTCGTCCCCACCCGTAAATGGAAAGAAGAGGATATAACCCCATTACATACAATCCTAGCTGATGGATTTGAATACATGGCTTTAATCCAATCAATAAACTGAGTCGGAAAACCAAATTTATCCAATACCTGAAATAAAAAGGGCCAGTAAACTCTATCAAATGCCTTCTCGGCATCCAAGGAGACCAATGCCCAAGGGAGAACAGCCTCCTCGGAAGCCGAGAAGACATGAGACAGGGTTCTAAAATGGTCTGCTGAAGACCTCCCTTTCATAAAGCCAACCTGCTCCACACCAATTAAATTTGGCAATACCCTACCAATCCTATCCGCTAATATTTTAGCTAGTATTTTTATATCGTAATTTAGTAGGGATATGGGTCTATAACTTTCAGGTTTCTCAGGGGGCCTATTAGGTTTAAGTAGTACCACAATGAGTGCTTCTGAAAGGTATCTATCCATATCCTCACCCGAGAGAATATGTTGAAATAATCTGGATAACAGAGGATTAGAGAAGTTGAGAAAGTTTTATAAAATTGGGTGAGAACCGTCTGGACCAGGTGTTTTATCATTTGGTAGGTTCTTGATTGCAAGCTCTATTTCCCCATATGTAATATCAGCAGTCAAGACACTATAATCCGTCTCTACCAGTCTAGGAAGAGATATCCCATCCAAGTAGGCCCCCATCATATCTGGACTGGGAGGAAACTGCATAGGTCCATAAAGGGCCTCATAATAATTTCTAAAAATCCAGGTTATATCCTCTGGATCTGTTTTAATGCACCTTTCTTGATCTGACCAGATTCCTCCGACCAGACGAGAGGCTTCCAATTGAGAAATCCGTCTGGCCAGAAACTTACCTGGTTTATCACCTTGATCTACATAGCTAGCCTTTGTCTTGATAATAGCCAGCTCCGCCTGATCTCCCAACAACTTAAGGTAGGCATTTTAGCTTTGATTAATCTAGACTCGGTCTCCACCTGAGGACTGGCCATCATGGCATTCTGCAGAGCCTTAATTTGGCTTAACAAATCTGCCATGATAGCATTTCTCTTTTCTTCCTGGAAGCCTGGCTGATTAAAAGGCCTCTGATAAACCCTTTCAATGTAGACCAAGAATATCAGGTCTTACATTTCCTGTCGATTAAACTCGAGAAACTCCTCAATTTGTGAGGTCAACTTCTGAACTATCTTAGGGTCCTCAATAACTGATTGTTTACTTTCCATCTGCTACCTTTATGGATAAAGGAGGAGAGGAATCGTGACCACCACCGAGAATGGTCCGACAGTGGTCTGCTACAATCTCAGAGCTTATAACCCTCTAAGTAGAACACGGAAACAAATATATAATCAATCCGAGAGCCTGACCTGTGAACCGGGGACAAAAGGTATATTCCTGTCTTGTGGGTGAAGCACCCTCCAAACATCCGCCAGGCCCAACCACTCCACCAAATCGTTGAAAGCCACACAAGCCGGTGCAAGAGCTGTTGGAGTCTTAGTGGATGTATCCAGTGAGGGGTCAAGAGCCAAATTGAAATCCCCCCCTATTATCATAGGGAGATGTGCAAAAGGTAACAAGACCTTAATTAATGCAGTCACAAAATCCTGATTATCCGAATTAGGCCCATAAATTGCCCCTAACAAAACTTCTACATTATAAAGCTTTCCCCTGACTAGAACCCATCTACCCTCTCTATCTTGAATAATTTTAATAGGGCAAAAGGGGACCGATCTATGAAATAATATCATGACCCCTTTGCTCTTTGTACTGCCCTGGGAGGAAAAGACCTCCCCAAATTGCATCCTTCTCATACAATTGGCCTCATCCTGCAGCAAGTGTGTTTCTTGCAGAAAGGCCACTTTACCTTAGCTGCCTCTATATACTTCATTATTTTATATTGTTTAGACTTATTAATTGCCTTTAACATTCCATGTACAAAGCTTAATGAACGTATCAGCCCCCATATAGAAAAACTAGGATATAATACATAGTAGTCTTCCATGCTAACTTTGAAGGATTCCTCACAGTAGCCTTGTGCCCCAAAACTTTAGCCCACCCCAGAAACCCCTCCCCAGAATAACCTAACCAATCTTACCTCAAACCCCTTGAACACACCCTCCCCATCAGCCGCCCTGAGCCCTCCTTCCCTTCCCCTTGACCCAAGCATTCAGCGCTATGGCCCATGATATCAGGATGCCAAACTTCATCTACCGCCTTCCCATCACCCAGCGAATAATATCCAGCCCTGCTTCACTTTCAAATACCTCTCATAAGGGCCCTCAGCCCATAGACCGAACTACTTATTATCCACAAGATGCACAGGATATAAGGATCGGAGCCCCCCAGACGAGTATATTCCACAGATCCAACCAAACTAAGGGGGTAATAAAACAAAATTTCCCCTCAGAATCACCCCAACGATTAGGCAACATTGATTAACCAAACATATAAAAAAGAACTTTTAACAGGTGCTAGAGAACATAAGACCTTAATGGCCCATATACCCCCAATAGTGTATAAACATGTATTATTCTACTATCCATTAGTAACGGAACCAAAGTCCATTTTATGACTCCAGCCAGTCCCAGATGGAGTAATGCCCATCAAGTCTAGAAAGCATGCAACTTATGTATTTGATAGTCCGAGCATGGTGAGCTAAGTTTTCCTTAACCAAGTTCATGGTTCCTTGAAGAGCACTGGGAAGGCCTCCCGGAGAGCTACCGATGCCAGATCCAAAGATTCAAAAGTTTTCCATTCTATTCCAATTAGAACCTGAAGCCTTGCAGGGTATCCCATTCTGAACTTCAATTCTGCAGCAATCAATCGCTTAACTAAGGGATGGAAAGCAGCCGTTTTGACGGATAGAGAGCGAAGATCTTGTGCTACTCTAATCTGGGCTCCCTCGAGTAAATCTCTTTATCTTCTCTGGATTTATCTATTAATAACTGCCTTTCTTGATAATTGAGAAACTTTATGATGAAAGGTCTGGGAGGCGATCTGGAGAGGAGAGGGCGCACGCCGTGAGCTCTCTATAATGTACTTAGGCCCGAAGGCAGGGCCCAGCAAGTTTCTCTGTGATTTTCGTTAAACTTGATCGGATCTTGACCTCAGCTTTCTCCGTAGGCCAATAAACACAACATTGTTGCATCGGCTTCTACCCTCAAGGTCTTCCACTTTAAGGTCTAGTTTGTGCACCTTTTGAGAGAGCTTAATGTCGCCGTGTCAGACTTTTCCTTATTGCCTTCCATTGACTTAATGCGTGCCTGTTATCGGAGACCTTCCGTGATAAATCGCGATCGCCCCTTTAATGTCCTTCAACTCTCCAGCCATGCCTAGAATTGTATTTTAAGAGGGCTGATTTCCTCTAGAGCGATTCAAGGTTGGGGTTCCTCAATGCTCTATCAATTGCCTGCCCCTTGAAATGGCCTTGAGACGGGGCCTTGGACTTCTTTGCAGCTTTTTCCGGAGTAGCCGGTGGGGTGTGCTTAGGGAGGGGCTTTTTCATCTCTGCCTCCATAAATTCACTCCCTGAATCTTTTCCAGATTGTCGCAATCTCTGGTGCCCGATTGTACTCCCTTTAGTAGAGGTATTTCAGGTTTTAAGACGGGTGATAGATGGAGCTCGAGGAGACCCAGCTACTCCGCTTCCTGCATCACGTGACTCCCAAAAAGACCAATTTTAACAAGCTGGACCACCTATTATAACCCTAGCCCATGATCTGGAGATTATTGAATGTAAGAATCCTAGCTAGTTAAATCAGACACCCTTCTTTAACCCACAGTTCTCTTCTCCTTTAGTCAGTAACATAATCATCTGTCAGTATAACATTGATAATGCAGACTGCTCCTCCCCCTCCCTCCTGGTCACTTGCACTGTGTGCTTATAGAGTCCGATGACTGTATTAGGTGGCTATAGGGAAGGCACCCTGCTGATTAGGAATGGGGGAATGTCTGAACCAGCAAGAATATACCACTGTTGGTCCCTATATAGTGGAGAGGAGGTCGTGGGTGCATCTTGTAATAAATGGCCCTTTGAGAATGTGGAGAGCAGGATGGGGTGGGGATTAGTTTACAGCATGCTGTCAGCTCCTGGTAGAATGCCAGGATCCTGGCATTTTTAAAAACTATATGTATGGGATAGTCAGAGAAGTGACAGAGAGTGGAAAATGACATGGACGGGGTGGACAGGACAAGTTGTGGACACGGGGAGAAACAGGGCTTATTTAATTTTTTTTGTAAAGTTTTTCAGTCATCTCTAATATTTTTATCTGAACACCCCTGAATATGGAAATATAGTCAGTACTTAGATCAAAGTACTGAATTCCCTATAATCCAGAGAAGTAGGTATGTAACATTCATAGTTTGCACACCTCTACTAGGAAGTGGCATAGAAATCAAAGTACTCCTATGGCTTGCCCTAAAATTAGAATCCTTCAAGTGGGGACTTTTGCTTAATTGTACACATTTTCCAAGCTGCTGAAAAATAACCACACATCAAATTTGAGTCTTTTCTAAATGAGTAAACATTTTCATTTTAATACTGAAGTTCTCTAAATATTTGTATTTTACATGTTCAACCTTTCTTGGAGTTCACCATTTTGGTTGCGTTAGTGCCCATTTCCATTTATTGTAACTGTGAGGGTATGTATGATAGTCTTTCTTTCTGAGTTTTTTTTTAAACTTCTCTTTCTTTTTTTGATGGTCTACTTCACTGTCCTTTTAGTTTTCAGCTTGCTGTCATACAATTGTAGGTAACAAGCTCTTTCATCATCCCCTCTTTCAACCTGTCTAAGGGGTTCTGGTATCCTCTTTGTCTTGACCTTAACAAAACCTTCACAATGTGTCTGATATTTTTTTCAGCTTCTTCAGTGCTGGTTCTGGCAGTTTCATTTCTCTGGATCATGGTTAGTATTTTCAGCACAAAAACAAAGCTTTTCTTTTTTTGTTTTATATGCCTTCAGAGTTTGCACAGTGTTAGGTTTCTCACCAAAATCAGTCACATCCTGCTCACTCATTCCAGTGGATCAGGACTTGTCAGTATACATGTAATAATACATGCGGGGAGTGCATAACAAGAATTTAATACCCACGTGAGGTGTGGGATGCTATATAAACCTTGATGGCAAAGCATGAGTAGTTTATCAAAGCATCCCACACTGAGGGTGTGCACTAAATTTGAGTTTTGCAACCCCCTCCCTTATATTGTGTTATGTAATAGCTGGGTGATGTTTTTTCTCCAACCAGATAGAACAAGCATTTGTCAATGGCAGATGTTCGCTACTGGTATTACTGTTGTACTGGATCTAAGGTGTAGAACCCCATGCTGGAAGATGGATATGGGCTGAGCTTTGGGGGGGGTGGCAATTATAGCCTGGCAGCAACAGATATTGATGAACATTTTTCCTTTTACAGCCTTTGTTTTTTTTTTTTATTAAACTACAAGTGAGGGTTTCTTTATTTCAGGTGGAGACACTGGGGGATTGGGTAACCCCATTGTCAGAGTTATGAACAGCCCCAGAAGCTCAGGGGTTTTAGATGCTCTGTGGTGCATTTTAAGGCTTACATGCAATATAAAGTAAAGTTCTGTTAGATCTCCCCCTACTTCTGACTCCAAGGAAAAAATATAATTGTATGGCTGACCTCAGATACCTAGAGACTGCTGCTGGGCCTGGCTGAGAGCAGGACCATTTCCATGACTTTACTTTTTAAAAATGGGTCTGCAATCCCACGCATGTGCAAGAGCAAGCCATTCTTGCGCATGTATGGGATCTTCACTCATGCCACACTTTCGCATGTGCGAGATTTTGGACCCGTTTTTAAAAAGTAAATTGCTGGCCTTTTGGTGCTTGTTTTTTGTTCCTACACACCAGCAACAATTCCAGTAATTATGATGCTTCAGATGGAATGGATTTTATATACTGCATGTCCCGAAACTGCACTTCTGGACCGCGCTTGTGGCAGACACGCGGTCTTGTACAGCTTATGCTTCCGGGTGGAAAGTGAGTTTCAGTCAGTCCGACTGACAACCTAATCTTTTAAAAATAAGCAAAATGTGCAAAATTAACTATGTTTGTGAGGTATAAGAGCATTGTAGACTCGGTCTTTGATACATGTGTGCCAAGAGGCACGTTACTTACATTTAGAGAAAAATGGACGTGCAAAGCTGACAGTGCCCCTTTAAATGTTCCATTTTCCACTCTATCAGCAGCCTACTATAGCATGTGTAACCTGACTCGTGTGTGTGTGTGTGTGTGTGTGTGTGTGTGTGTGTGTGTGTGTGTATGTGTGTGTAGTCAGGGAGAGAGAGACACACATACACATTAGCAAAGTGAGCAGTTTCAGGTTTCAGTTTCAATCTCTGGAATGTTACATGAAAGATAAAGCATAGTTCTGTTACATCTCACCAAACTCCTGATTCCAATAATTCTATGGCTGGCCTTAGGTACCTAGAAACTGCTGATGAACCTGTATGACCAGACTGTGTTTGTGTGTAAAATTCGGGCGGGGGATGTGCGGGGGGGCAGGCAGGCTGAGAGCACATGATAAGATCAACTGTGCTTGCTGAGAGATGCTTTATGAATGTGTCTGTTGGCACATTATTTTGAAGTCCAAGCACTTTCATGCCTGAACAGTGTCATCATGAGGCTTGCTATTTATTGGTCAAGTTCCTTGTAGACAATCCTGCATTGGACAACTGTGACACACCTCTCAAAACCCTGTACATAGCAAAATGTTTGACTTGTGCTTGCATGCATGGTGAACATAAAACGTGTCTGTGAGACAGGGTGTTGGTTGAGAACTGTATTCAGTTTAACAGGAGATAGTTTTAAACACATAAAAATTAAATAGTAAACATTAAACAAATCAGTTTTGAGAAACACAGTAAGTCAATCAGTTTTTAGAAAGCTAAGAACTTGTTTCTTTCCAACTTACATTGTGGGATCTGTGAGAATGGCAGGTGGTAACATCAGCAAGCAAGAAAACAGTTATCACTAAAGATCTGTTGCAAATAGATAGAAAGGTCATAAACACAGTAATCTGAGTCTTTTTTTTTCTATTTGAAAATTTTTTCAGTTGCTTCGGGTCTCTGTTGCCTAGGTGATATTTTAATGAGCTGCTGAGGATGGAGGTCATTCAGGTTTCTGTGGAGATAAGAGAGAGAGTGTGTAAATGTTGGGGCTACGGACTGTCTGAAATGTGCATACATTGTGACTGAGAATGTTTTTGTAAAAACAATTTAAAGGGAAATGTTCTGTATAGATAAAGAAAACAGTGTATGGAGCATGAATGTAATGCTTTTTATACTTACATATGTCATCTGAGTCTGAGGATGACAGTACTCGGGCATGGTGCTGCTTCTTGGCTGGGGGTCCATGGAAGATATTCACAAACACTCCCTTGTTGAAAATACAGTGTGCTATGAAGATTGACTGCATGGTAGCAGTACTAGCTGTTTCATGGTATACCATCACTACAGAGAAAACTTAATAGTGATGTTATCGATACCGACAACATTGCCATATCACTGTAAAGTTTGCATGGGACCCCGGCACCTTTCCCCCAAGGTCCTGCACCCCATCCCCGATTCAGCTCCATCTCGGAGTTAAGAATCCTAAAGAGGGGGTGCAGGAGGCATAGCCCCCTGCATTGAGGGATGTCGGGGGCACAGCCCCCTACAAAACAAGAAGACTGCACACGCCACCACCTTCCCGACCACATTTGTGGTCAATTTAGTGGTGTTAGGGTAACATCATGTTGACATGAAATTGTCCATGAGGCTTCGTTGATTCATGTATTACAGATGGAGAGACTGGAAGGATTTGCAGGCTCATTTGCTGTTACTGCTGTTGATGTGGAGGGCTGTTGATTTTCTGAAGACTTGGTGAGGATCACTCTGACTTCTGTTTGCCTTGTCTCAGACAGAACTGAATAATTATTAATGGACTGAATATTTCTCAGATATTTGTTGGACTTCTGTGGGGAGCACATGGGCATCTATTACTCTTTGGATGCTTGTCTTTCATGTGGAATGATTCATAATTTACTTTTTTTCTGGTAAGCCACATTGCATTTACATTTCTTTCATCAAGTTTCTCAGTTTTTTCATGCCTATGGTCATGTCTGCCTTCCTCCATCTCTGAAATATGGGTACCACTATGCCTGCTTACTCTCTCTGGTGACATTGAACCCAATCCACACCCCTTTGATGGTGCTGCTACTGACCACTCCTGTTGGTCCTCAAATAAGGGGGTAAGGCTTGCCCACGTCAATATTATAAGCTTTACTGCCAACTTTGAGCAGTTGGAGGCCTAGGTGGCTCGCTACTCACCTGACATACTAGGTCTGTCAGCGATTTGGTTGAAATCCCACACTCCTGACTCAATATATGCAATCAAAGGCTATAAGCTCCTTAAGTGTGACCATCCTAATGCCAGGAGGGGAGAGGGTGTTATGTTTTATAACAGGGAGAGTTTTAACATCTCTGTAACACCCATCAATACCCTTTGTTCATGTGAAGCTATCAATATACTGTAGTTGTTACCCCAGGCTGCACAAAAAAAAATAGACATTACATGTATTTATAACCCCCCCCCGCCAAAAAATGGTTTATCGGATCTGACAAATATACTCAGCTATCTTGTCTCATTAAAAGCAAATGTGAACTTGAGATTTTGGGTGACCTTAGCCTGGACTGGCTGGCAAGAGCTCAGTTTATATGCTGCTGAGCTGGTTAGGCTACACCTTACCCGATTTGTATCTTCCATGACCAGACTGTCAAACAGCAGCAGTCTCCATTCTTTACTGGACTGGATCATCTCCAACAGACCTGACAGGATCAGTGCCATTGGCATCTTACCCAGACTCTGTCGATGACCACTCTCCAGTCTACTGTATCTGGGAAGCTAGGGCCCCCAGATCCCCCCCCCCCCAGAAAAATACAATTCCTTAACTTCTCTTAGTTGGATAAGAGTGTTCTTATCACAGACCTCTGAAATACTGACTGGGCACCTATGTACAAGACCTCTGACACTTAACTTGCTGGAAAATACTTCTTTTCCAAGCCCCTGGCCTTGCAGGACAAGCATGTCCTAATAAAAAGGCATGGAATTCAAGGAGCTGCCACACATTGGCTAAATTCCAAAGCTTCTGGCCTCCATCAAAATGAGGGAAACAATCTGGATGAAAGCTAAACAGTCTCAGTCCCCTGCTGACAGGGCTGAGTATAAAAGGCTCAGGAACCTTTATAAATCATCTGTATGAACTGCCAAGAGTGCATACTACTGGCAGCTTCTCAACACTTCTGTAAGTGACTCTCGAGGTTTCTGGAGTCATGTTAACTCTAGTCTGGGGAGAGACAAAAGTGAAACCTTAACTGAATTGTTTTTGGATGATATAAGCTGTAACAATCCTCTTACCGTAGTGAAGGCTGTAATCTCTCGCTTCTTGGACCTCTCTGCTTATGCATAACCCCCTGCACCCTCTTCTGGCCTTTTGCTCAACAACAAGGAACTTATCAACCCACCTTTCAACTTCCACCCATTCACAGTATCTGAAGTCCTGCACCTCCTAAACTCTGGTCCTCCCCATAGGTTGGCTGGAGCTGATGGGTTGCTACCCAAATTCATGAAACTCATTGCACTCCTCATTGCTTCCCCTGCAATTTGTCTCTTCAATCTGTCTCTGATCTCATGTTATGTCCCTTCCCCATGGAACATGACACGTGTTGTCCTTAACTGCAAAAAGGGTGACACAATGAACTTGGACAACCACCACCATATCGCCATCCTCTCTACTTTATCCAAAATTCTGAAGAAAATCATGGCTGCCCAGGTCTTGGACCACCTTCATTTCCACAATTTATGTTTTTATTATTTATTTAATAATTTGATAACCAGGTTGGGACACTGGGCAATGTTCTTTTTCAGGTTTGACCCGGACAACTACAAACAACAAAAAACAATCAAGAACATCCTTCAGCAATTACATTTAGACTTAATTAACAAAAATGAGTTAAACAAAGTCTTAAAACAATGCTGAGACATGATTTGATGAACAGCTGAGGGCAGGACATTCCAGAAGGATGGGGCTGCAAAATAAAAAGACCTCTGACCATTCTGAGTCTTAACAATTGAATGATTTAACAAGATCTCATTTGCAGACCTCAATCTGGGGAGGGACTGATGGACTGAAACCATATCTGCCTATGGAAATCTTAATAAAAAAAGAGATTTATAAAGCAAACAACCAAAAAAATAATTAATTCTTTCTCTAGGTGATATCCAACCTAAATGTAAATACAGGGTGGGACAGTCAAAGCAGTTGTGCATGGTGCAACTGAGATACACCTACACAAGTGCAGAAATGCTCCAAAGACTGATATTCAGTGGAAGTCAATGCACTGCGCAAATTGCAGTGCACCAATGTGCAACCCTAATGAATGTGTGTGCAAGTGCAGGGGGCATAGCCATGAATAAGTGGTGCAGTGTGAAATTCAACAGCAAGCAAATGGCGCAAGCATTGAGCAACAGGGACAAGTGTGGAGCAAACTTGAGCCCATAAAAAGAGGGAGCAAGAAAGGAACGGAGGCTTGTGCCACAGGGGAGCAATAGAGAGGGACAGCGAGTGGGCAGGCAGAACAGCAGGAAGGGTGCAAGACAGAGAGAGAGGCAGCCAGGAAGTGCAACAGAGTGTGGGACTGGGTGTGTGACAATGATTGTGCCTGCATGTGTGAGCAACTGTGTGTGTGTGTGTGTGTGTGTGTGTGTGTGTGTGTGTGTGTGTGTATGTGTGCGCGCGCACGTGCGTGTGTGTATGGGTGTGTGTATGTGTGAGAGACAGGTGCAGGGGCAACAATAGCAGCGTGTGTCTGCAATACCAGGCATAGGAGTGGCAGAGAAAGTATCTGGATGGGTGGGAGGTGGAGGATACAGCCAACAGGCTGCCAGCTGGGAACCCCGAACACAGGTGTGCACCCAGCGCAAGAGCACACGCAGCATCACACAGCCGGGGGGGCAGCACATTCCAGGCAATGGCCTGTGCCATCTTCCAGATGGAGGCAGGAAAGAGGGGTGTGAGTAGGCAAGAGGCAGAGTGGCACGGCCATGGAAGGGCCCATCGGCGGTATGCCTGGAACAGGTGGTACCGTGCCCGCACCACCTTTAAACAGTACAATGATACAGAGATTGTGGGCTGGTACTGCCTGAACTGGGCAATTCTGGGGCAGCTCTCTGAGCTGTGAGGTGATGAGATGCAGGCACCCACAAGACGGAGCCACGCCCTGTGGGTGGAGACCAAGGTCACTGCTGTCATGTGCCTGCTCGTCACAGCTACCTTTTAGTGATCAACAGGGGACACCACAGGCATAACACGGTCGGCTGCGTCACGGCTCCTCACACAATTCCTCAGCACACTGCTGTCACATGCTGCAGAATACATCCATTTCCCCAGCACACAGGCAGAGCGTACAGTGAACATGCAGGAGTTCCACAGGGTAGCACATATTGCTGGCATGCTAGGGGCTATTGACTGCACCCACGTAGGCATCCATACATCACCTGGCCTGGAGGGGGTAGCCTACATCAACAAGAAGAGCTACCCCACTGTCAACTGCCAGGTGGTGTGCAATGCCAGGGGGCATATAATCAATGTCTGTGCCACACACCCTGGTGGAGCACACAATGCCTTCATCTGGCACCAGTCAGCACTGTGCCACAGGTTCGAGAGTGGGGACATCCCCACTGGCCTCCTAGTAGGTGAGTATGCTGTTTGAATGGGCAGCCTGGCACATCAGAGCAGGGTGTGGGGAATGCTAGGCCGGGGCATCAGAGGACGTGGCCAGAAAGGCAGGGGGGTGCAGCTACACAGACCACCATGTTAACCACACATGTCAACACATAGGTGACAGCAGATACCCACTCCAGCCCTGGCTACTCCCCCATACCAGTGCCCATCGACCCCAGCACAGGAGCAATACAATGAGGCACATGGAACATCATCATCGTGTGTGTGTTTGGGCTGCTGAAGGCCAAGTTCCATTGCCTGGACAGGTCAGGCAGCGTGCTACAGTACAGCCTCTCAAAGGCCTGTGGCCCATTCCTGGCCTGCTGTATGCTACACAACATGGCCACCGACAGTGGGATAGCTGTCGAGGTTGAAGAGGGGAACAGCAGTAGGGACAACGTGGCCGCCGGGCCAGGTGTTGGTGACTAGCCCCCCCCCCGGTGAAGGGAACCCCGACTGAACAGAATGGCCCAGAAGCACCGGGACACAATTGCAGTGGGGCACTATGGTGCAAGCAGGTTGGTGAACATGACCAAACGCATGTCCCAGGGACCATGGCACATTATTCAGGCAGGCAAGGGCAGGCCCAATGACAGTAACAGCAGGAGGGTAGCGTCAATGGGCATGGGATTGGAATTCATGGAAGCACCCTGTATAGCACTGCACACCCCACCCACACACACCCGCACACACACGCACATGCACAGGGCACCCACATGCGCATGCCCAGAGGTCTCCAACGGGCTTGTATCAGACGCTGACCACTGGTGTACAGTAGCAGCCAGTGTTGTATTGGCATCATCATGCACATGCCACAGTGACCAGCGGCCTGGTGGGTGTGTACAAGGCCTGTGTACGGTGTCGACCATGGATGACATGTCCCTGGAACGCACATGCATACACCACACCAATGTGCACACAGGGCAGCAGTAGACAGCGGACAGGGAGGATGGAAGCTCAGGACCACCGCATGGTCACACGGCCACCGCAGACAAGTGGATGGCCCTACCAAGATGACCAGCAGATGTGGGCTGTGCGATGGCCACAAGGAGCGTCTCTGACTGTCCCCCAGGTGTGTTAATGCGGGAACGCGACTGGTCCCTCGCAGGTGTCTGCAGGATCCTGAACATACTCGCTCCAGGTCTGCCTGGAATGCCCACAGCAGATCCTGGAGTCGACACTGAGGGGGTCTCACAATGCCGTGACCGAGGGGTGGATAAAGCACTCCATGGAGTCTGTGGCATACGGCCATGCACCAGGGTGGCTGGTGGTGCTAGGCTAGCTGTGACAGCCACAGTAAGCTCATCCAGGGCTGCAGTCGTGTCCTCCCACATACGTGTGGTCTCAGCCAGGAGCTGTTCATAGTCCCTGTCATGGCTTTCTGTGGACTGGTGCAGCTCTATGCAGAGTGCATGCACCCCTGCCATGACCAGCACCTGCTGCTCAATGGAGACCCGTAGCAGATGTGTGTGCTCAGTCAAGGGGTCAGTGCCCTAGGCATCATGGGCATTGTGCCGATCCATGGGTGGTGCTTGACCCCGCAGCCCAGCACCCCATGCTGGTGTGGGCTGCACAGTGGGGTCCACTTGAGGCTGCTCAGACTGCAGTGCACCGTCGGTGGCAACTGCTCCCAGCCCCCCTTCAACCTCGTCCATCTGCCGCTGCTACCCCTCCGGCCACTGTGTGCTGATCAGTGCCAGTGTGACTGCACCACCACCACCCCTTCAGCCTGCACCGTACTGATGGCACACACAGCAACGCCGAGTGTGGTGGCCAGTGGGTGAACAACTGCCACCAGGACACCGTCTGCGCTGCCGTGGTTGGTGTGTGGTATGGGTGCCTCCCCCTGAATGGCAACACCACTGTCCAGGATAATGGCCATGTCACCATCGGTCCTGGATCCTGCCCCAGTTTGTGTCTCAGCATACTGGACACTATGGCTAGCGTCATGCTGAAACACAGCCAGGGCCTCACCTGCAACCACACCACAGGCATCTGGATGGACAGTGGGGTTGGGCTGCCTGTGATCTGGCCCCCGGACACTGGAGGAGGTGGACGGATGGTCCTCCAGGTACAGGACCACCCTCATGGCAGACAGTCCTACCCCTGTCATTGCATGCAGGTGCTCTGGAGCTGAAAGAGAACACAGTCGCATTAGTGCCGCTGGCACACACCTCTGCCCCCCGCCCCAGGTGCTGCCATACCTACCATGCAGTGATGGGCTTCTCCCCATCTGGAACCCACCGCTGGGCACCCCCTCAATGGTGCTGAGTTGCATGGATGCTGCCACCAACTCCTCCTGTGGTGACAGCTGTGGCACGTCAGGCTGTTCACTGCCCGTGGCAGCATGTGCATCCCAGATGGAAGCCACCTTCTCCTTAATCCACATCTGGTCTGTGTCAACCTTCTTCCTGTACTCCTGTGTAGTCCTTTGATGGATGCCCTGTTGGCTCATGGCCCTGGCCACACCCTCCCATGCTGTTGCCCAGGCCTGTGAGATGCCTGTTGAGCCACTCTGTGGAGGCTCCCAGTCCAGGTAGGCATTGAATAGGGCATCACTTTCTTCCCTCGTGAAGTTGGGTCTGCACTTCCATGCAGGCCCACACTCCTCAACCTCCTCATGATCCGTCATGCTTAGTCCTGTGGGAATAGACATTTGGTCAGTGATGGCAACAACCCACACCGCCCTCCCACTCCACTGTCCTGACAGGCCCACAGCCTGAAGGCTTACCTCTGAAGGATGCAATACTGCTCTAGAGCCTGTGCAGTTCCCTGGTACCTTTATAGTGCATCACATGCAAATGAGGGGATGCGCAACTGAAATGAGATGCAAATGCCTCTGATGTGCCACAGATGTGCTGATTAGCTAATATCATAAAATTGTGCATGGTGCATTGGTGTTGCTCATGCACAAGCCATGGCCAACAGTGTGATGTGCACAATAGGCCTGGCAGTGCGCATGTGCTCAGTGCCATTGTGTATGTCAGTGGTGCAGCCTACGCACACTGTGCTATGCAAGGTACAGGAGTCAGCCATTATTGGGCAAGTGGCACTCATGCACTGTATGCCCTATGGTGCCCGGGCACTATTGGCCCATGGACAATGAGGCCCACATGTCCCTATTGCACTCCATGCATGGCAGGCCCAATCCCACTGTCGTGCACAGTGTGCGTGCCGACCCTTGACATCACGATTGCTATTTGACCCTCTAGGTGACCTGTGGCATGTGCTGGTGCTGCACCAGCTGTGTCGCACAGCACCATGGCTACACAATTGGAGATAGCAGCGCATCACCAAGAGAGTCACGCAACCCCAGCACGTGTGTCTCATGTGCTACTGGGTGCCATTTTGCTTGTGCAACTGCAGAAATGACCTTCCCACAATGTAGCAGTGCCAGGGCACCTAACTGGTCACAGGTGGAGTTGGTGAACCTTGTGGCCCTTGTGGAGCCATATGCAGACAGTCTGTATGGCCAGGTGCCCCTGGATCAGACAAGGATGGAGGTGTGGCAGGAGATGGCTGAGGGGCTGGAGGAGGCCACAGGGGCACAACACAGCAGTGAGCAGTGCTGCCACTGCTATGGGGACCTGCGGTGGAAGGACTCTGAGAGGCTATGGGCACTACTGGCACACGTCCAGAGGGGTGCCGTGCCATGTCCAGGTATGTGCACTACTCCCATGTCTGTGTCAATCCAGTGTTCTGTGGGGGCCAGCAGGGTGGCACATCATGCTGTGGAGGGGGGCTGAGTCTGCGCGTTCTGTTGGCTGTGGCAGTGCACCATGGGTGCGCTGTGCTACCCCACTGCCACTGCGCTTGGCCAGGGGGCATGCTGTGCTGGGGGAGTATGTGGTGTTGCCAGGTACTGATGTGTCTTTCTTCATGTCTCCTACTAGGCCCTGAGGATAGAAGGAGAGCACGGCTGGCTGGCACTGCGGGTGGGCCAGGGCAGGCCACCGCAGGGGCTAGGGTGCAGGATGTAGGCTGCATGGGTGGTGCTGCCGGACAGGCACAGAGTGTGCCACAGCAAGCAGTTAGGCACTGTTCCAAGTTATGATGTTGTGCAGGGTGGGGGTGGGCCACATCCCTCTGTGCAGATGGCCATTACAGCTGTTCATCACCTGAGTATCCATTGCACCATGTCGTGACTATCGCACATGTGTGTGGCTGTTGAAGGTGGGCTGTGAGTGCACCTGGATTCCAGCTATGCCACTGCCATCCCAATACGTAGCTCTGTCACCTGGCTGCCATGGTTGTGGTATGCGGCACATAGGTGGTGTTGGTGTGCAGTGTTCTGTGTGGCTGTGGATAGTCGGGCTGGTGGCTCGTGTGGGCACACATGCTGCGGGAGGCTATGTTTCATCTCAGGGGTGCATGTCACTATTGTCCGCTGTGCACAGTGGGTGGGCTACGGTCATACAGCCATGCACTCATATCATGTCAACTCCTTTGTCCTAGGTGTCCGTTGCCCTGATGTCAACACCAGGCTCCTGAGGCAGATCCTTTGGGTCATCACTGCCACTCTCCAGGTGGCATGACTGATACAACAGGTACTGTGCAGGACACAGCACAGACGTCAGTGTCCAGCACTGGTGGGGCATGGATGCCCATAAGGCCCGTTGGCCTGTAACTGTTTCCCTTCCCTGTCCCCCCTCCCTGCCCTCCATTGTACCCTTGTCTATCCATGTCTCCTGTCACCCTGCCTTCCTTCCCTGACCATCTAGTTTGTATGTGGCCTCCCCATTCCTTGCTCCCTGTACCCGTTGATTGTTAATTTGTATATAGTTGTTTTATGCCTTGTTTAATACAGATTTCTATGGTTAACCATCTGTGTCTGTGCCTGCTTTGTGGCTGGCATGTGGAGCCATGCTGCAGTGGTGTGCATAGTGGCTGAGTGGTATGTCTGGGGTGGACTGAGGATTGTGCCTGGTGGTCTCTGCCCAGGACTGGTGGTTGTGCCCTGGGTCAGCCATGGGCTCTCTGTTCATGTTGTTTGGCATGTGCATTGTGTACTGTTGGCCTGTGTGTTGCCAGTTGTGGTCCAGGTGGTGTGTCACATGCCTTCCTGTGGGTGTTGCTGGTGTCTGTTTGCCAGTGGACATTGGTGCAATCCTGCCTCTGTGCACCACTGCGGTGAGCATGGTCGGGGACCTGCTGCCGTGTGCCTACCATGCCTCCCTCCTGGCATCCTCTGCACCCTGGTGGTGGTCTATCCCACCCTGGTGGCATGCTCCTTGCTGTGCCTGTTGTCCTGTGTCCTGGCACATGCACCTCTTCCCCTTGCACAGCCCTGGCTGCGCTATGGCACATGTTGGTTTGCTCCCTGGCACAGCCCTGGTTGCACTATGGTGCATCCCTGTGATTTTCAGCCATGTTGTGCTGGCACTTGCCATCATGCACAAGCTTGGAATATTGTGTTCAGTGCACCATGGCGCACTGTACTTGTGCTGTGCCGCTACTGCGCCTGCCCCCGTCGCATTTCTGAATTTCCCACCTTCAAAAAGCAATGATGAGTCCTAAATGGGACCAATAAAATGAACCTACATATATTATTATAAGCCACAGACAAAACATTATATTTCTTAACATTCAAATTCTAATATAAATAAACATAATTAAAATATGGTAAGAATGAACCAACCGTGATTGATATTCTAGTTTCAAAAGAAAAAAAACGACCAAAACTTATACAAAATACTCAATTTCTGGTTTATTATTTGACTAACATGCTTAACATGTAAATAGAAATTTAAACCACAGTCTTACCACACACCCAAATACTTAAATTGGGTAATTTGATCTATTGCAGCACCATCCCCATCAGAAAGCAACAAACAAGGATCATCTTTCAACATATACGGGGTCCCAAAAATCATTTTCATTTTTTTTCGATTTAGAAATATAGAATTTGTTACAAACCAATTACACACATTCCTAAAACCACAATCTTCTCTCTCTGGATCAGCTTGGTTTTCAGTGAGGGCACAGCATCTCCACTGCCCTCATCCAGTTCACCAACGATGTCAGGCTTGCCATGGACAAATGATCTCTCACAGGGACAATTTTTGTAGACCTTACAAATGCTTTTGACTCGGTGGACCACCCACTGCTCCTATCCAAGCTGTCCACCTTTGGTTTCTTTTTCTCCGCAACCACCTGGTTCTACAATTATCTCTCTGAGCATCAGCAATTCCTCCAGCTTGGCACTGTAAAGTCCTCTCTCTCTCACACACCTGGATTAGAGTCCCCCAGGGATTCATCTAGGGCCATCTACATTTTCAATCTTCGTAAATGATCTGCCCCAGCTGTCTGGCCCTTGCTCAGCCCTTTTATATGGTGATAACTTGGTACTTTACTTTGGCTCCTTTGACTTATCAGACATCAATCAAAATCTAAACCCTAACTTCAACAACTTCTAACACTGGCTCAAGCAAAATAGGCTTGTCCACAACAACAAAAAGATTGTTTCCATGCTCTTTCACTTAGGTCCCAAGCTTAGGGCCTGTCATCAGCCTTTGTGCATCAGAGAAATCGGTGGCCCCCTACTCAACACTGTCTCTTCTTTTGAATACCTTGAAGTTGCCTTGGATCTGGCCCTAAACTATGACTTGCACCTATCTTCCTCTATCAAATCTGTCAACATACAACTTAGTCTGGCATATAAAGGTAGGCACTGCCTCCCATCTGCGACTACGCTGGCCAGGGGAGTTCTGAGACCTAAGCTGGCCTATAGAATGATTGCCCTGCCAGAATCCTCAAGAGGGCTCCTCCACAAGTGGGATGTCTGTTATAATAACAGTTGTCACTTTGCCCTGTCAGTGCCCAAACTCATACAGAGCTGCTCACTCTGCTCCAGCCAGGGCTTAGGCTAGCCCCCACAGCTTTCTTGAAAAACACTACCACTTGTTTCATCTATAACATTATTGCCTCCCAGAAACCTGAAAAGCTGGCCCTACAGTTAAAACCTGCTCACTCTGCCTATCCCCTGAGATCAGCTGAAAAATCCCTCCTATACCAACCCAAGTGTAACATTCAAATGGGTGAAAATGCTTTCTCTGTTAGTCCTCTGGAAGTGTGGAATTCCCTTCCGCTGGCTCTCAGGAACTCACAAACATGTGAACATATGAATATATGAATTTGCCAACAGAAATAGGCCACCTGGTCTATCAAGTCTGCTCGAATGTGCAGCTAGCACCCTTACCTTGTAGCTGCCCCAGCCCCTTCCCTTCCAAATTACCCGCCCCACCTACTGCCATCCCTTTTTGAAATTACTTACTGTCTTACAGGATGCCACCTCCTCCAACAGAGCGTTCCATTCTGCCACAACCCTCTCCGTGAAAAAGTGTCTCCTCATTTCTCTCCTAAATCTTCCCCCCTCCAATGTAAGGCCACACCCTCTCATGTCCTGCCCCCTCCTTAGCCTGACTATCCCTTCAGTGCCTGCATTGTTTATCCCTTTTACATACTTAAAGGTCTCAGTCATATTCCACAATCCCTCCTCACCTCCAGGGCATACATGTTCAACACTCTCAGCCTTTCCTCATATGGTCTGTTTTCCAATCTCTGGATCATCTTTCTTGCTCTGCATTGTACCCTTTCAGTAATCTCACATCCTTCTTCAGATATGTGCACCAGAATTGCACACAGTACTCCAGGTGCAACCTGACCAGTGCCCTGTAGAGAGGCAGGATCACCTTCCTGCTTCTGGAGGACAGCCCTCTCGCGATACAACCCAGCATCCTGTTGGCCTTTGCTGCCGCCCTTCTGCACTATTATGTATTGTTCATCTTCCCTGTTACAGCCACTCCTAGATCCTTTTCCTCCTTGGTGGTACCTAGCTGCACCCCTCCCAGCTGGTAAACCCTCCCTGGGTTCTTTGCTCTAAAGTGCAGGACTTTGCACTTCTTAGCTTTGAACCCCAACTACCAAGCTTCTGACCACTCCACCAGCTTAGTCAGGTCATCCTGCAGCCCCTGCCAGTCTGCTATATTATCCGACACTGCCCCCAACTTAGTGTCACCAGTGAATAGACTGATCTTACTCCTGATGCCATGCGAGATGTCCACTATAAATATCCCAAACAGCACAGACCCCAGTACCAATCCCTGCAGCATCCCACCCATCACAGCCCTTGGAGATGAGAGTTCCCCACCACCACCAATACCCTCTGCTGTCTCCCCTGTAGGCAATTCTTGATCCATGTAACCATCTTAGTCCCCAACCCCATGTATCTCAACTTTCCTCCCAATCTCCCATGCGGCACTGAATCGAAGGCCTTACTGAAGTCCAAATATATGACATACACAGCATGACTTTTGTCTAATTAACTTGTAACTCAGTCATGATATTCAACTAGGTTAGTTTGACAGGATTTTCCAGAGAGAAAAAAAGTGCTGATGACTGTCCTGGAGACCGCTGTCTTCCAGATAGGAAACCAGCCTTTCCTTGAGTATTGTCTCCATCAGCTTCCCCAATATGGAAGTTAGGTTACCAGTCTGTAATTGCCCAGTTCATCCATTGGTCCAGATTTTGTGGATGGGTACCACATGGGCCATCCTTCAGAAATGCAGAACAACCCTGTGTACAGGGAGCTTTTGAATAGATCCACTAATGGTCCTGCCAGGATCTTTGCCATTTCACTCAACACCATGGGATGTGTGCCATCTGGTACTTGTGCCTTATCCACCCTCAGAGCCCTTAGCCCTTCCATTACCCTACCCTCAGTGGTCACCTCATCTGTTTCCCTTCTCCCCACCCCCTGTAGTAGTTGCCCTCCCTTCTTCCTCATGAATACAGAATGGAAGTATTCATTCAGTGCTTCTGCCTGCTCCACCCCTTTCTCTGCCCACCCCCTGTCCTTCCTGATCCTCACTATCTGGTTCTTGCAGCTCCTTCTCTCCCATACATATCTGAAGAAGTCCTTTTTCCCATCTTTGACACCCTGCACTAGCCTCAATTTCCTGGAGGCATTAGCTGCCCTGACTCCCCTGGTAACTTCATTGGACCTCTTCACATACTCCTCCCTATCCTCCCCCTTCCTGCATTTCTTGTATATCTTGAATGCTGCTTTTTTAGCCCATACCATTTCCAAGACCTTCCTACTTAACCTGCTTGTTTTTTTTTTTGCCCTTCCCTTGACAGCTCTGAACTCTGCTCCTGTGGTGGGTGAAACCACTCTCCTGTCTGACTCTATTGCACCATGTGCTAAAAATAAAAGGAGTGGTAGATTAAGATGCCCAGAATTTAATCAGCAAGTTGTACTTGCTGGTAGCACTTATGTAAATCGCTGGCAATTACATTAATCAATCTGCTGTCATGACTACAGTGACCGGCTAGAACAGTAATGGGCTGGTGTCAGCGCTGTCAATTACAGCAATCAGTCGGCTGTCATGACTACAGTATATTACTGCCCTACCTTAATCAAGCAGTTTTTGCATTTGTAGTTCCACTCTGCAGTTCAGACAGCGCAGTCTTACAGCTTACAGCATGCTGACATAATGTCAATTCTTCAGTGGATTAATTCAAACAAAGCTGCAAAACGAGAATATCCTGTAGACTTAGGGGATGTCTCGAGCGAGCAGCTTACATAGAAACATAGAAACATAGAATTTGATGGCAGATAAGGACCGCTTGGCCCACCCAGTCTGCCCATTTCCCTACCTGATGGATAAGCTGCAGATCCTAGTTAACCAGCAGCCTACTTCTTCCTACCCCCACCCCCTAGAATTGCCTTATGACTGTCCCATGCATGCATGCTTGAATTCCACCACTGTTTTTGACTCCACAACCTCCTCTGGAAGGCCATTCCATACATCCACAACCCTGTCTGTGAAAAATACTTCCCTTAAATTACCTCTGAGCTGCCCCCTTCTATCTTCAAATTGTGCCCCTTGTTCTTGCACCTCTTTTTTGAAAGATACTACCCTCTTGGACTTTGTTGATTCCCTTGAGGTACTTGAAAGTTTCTATCATGTCCCCCTCTCCCTCCTTTCCTCGAGGCTATACATATTAAGCTCTTTAAGTCTCTCTTCATATGTCTTTTGAGTGCAGACCCTGCACCATTTAGTGCCCTCCTCTGGACAGCTTCCATCCTGTCTATGTCTTTGCGAGATTTGGTCTCCAGAACTGCACGCAGTACTCCAGATGGGGTCTCACCAGCTGTCTGTACAGAGGGATAATAACTTCTTGTTTTCTACTGGTGATGCCTTTCCCTATGCATCCCAGTATCCCCCAACCCTCCATGCTGCCCTCTCACATTGCTTGCCCACCTTTAGGTCATCTGCATGGGTGTAGGCAGGCATACTCCAAGCACTCCATGGTGTGCAATTTTATTTAAGGGGGGTAGCAAATAGGCTCTGAACTGCTTCCTTTTTTCCATGAACACTAACAAAGAAAATACTGAACCTTTCTGTAATTTTATTCCTAGGAGTCAAAACTAGAATGACTGGTCACTAATACTCTCTTTGCATCCCAAGGAAAATACAACTTTACAGGCTCTGGGCTGGTATGTGAGAGTCTTAGGGAACAATGCATGGCATTTGTATTTACCCATGCATGGGAACAACCACTGTCATGAGATACAAAAGTTGTATTTATTGTGCCAAATGAGGCAACAAACATGGCCCTGGTGTACATTTGTATATTGTCAGGCTACACCCCCGGGGGAGGGGGGTAGCTCAGCCTAACAAGGGGGGGAGGGGTAGGAGTGAGGTCTCCTGGTGTGCAGATCTGAAATCCCTGGCTACACCCCTGGTCATCTGATATGACTACCCCCAGGTCCCTTTCCATTTTTGTTGTTGTTAGTATCTCACCCCCCATTGTGTACTCTTCCCCTGGGTTTTTGTTTCCCAGGTGCATTACCTTGCACTTCTTAGCATTGAATCTAAGCTGCCTTACATTTGACCATTCCTCTAACCTTGCCAAGTCCCTTCTCATCCTTTCCTCCACCTTGTGCATCAACTCTGTTGCAGATCATTGTGTCATCTGCAAAGAGACATATTTTCCTTCCAGTCCCTCTGCAATGTCGCTTATAAAGACATTGAAGAGGACATCAATACTGAACCCTACGGGTACCCACTACTACTTCCCCCTTTTTTCAGAGTGGACTCAATTTACTATTACTCTCTGTGTCCTATTCTCCAGCCAATTCTTTACCCAGGCTGTCATCTTGGGACCCACTCCCAGGCTGGCTAACTTGTATATTAATCTTTTGTGTGGGACTGTGTCAAATGCCTTGCTAAAGTCTAGGTAGGCCATGTCCACAGCCCCTCCCTGATCAACTGCTTTGGTCACCCAGTCAAAGAAATCTATCAGATTTGTCTGGCATGACCTTCCCGCTGTGAATCCATGCTGCCTTGGGTCCTGTGCCCCTCTGGCCTCTAGATACTCAACAATTATTTCCTTCAGAAGTGATTCCATCATTTTCCCTACCACTGAGGTTAAACTAACAGGTCTGTAGTTTCCTGCTTCTGCCTTGCTCCCACTTTTGTGAAGGGAATCACATCTGCCCTTCTCCAGTCCTCGGTACCACCCTTCCTCCCATGATTTGTTAAAGAGGGTAGTCAGTGGTGTCACTAGTTCTACCCTTAGTTCTTTTTAGAATTCTGGGATGAATCCCATCAGGCCCCATTGCTTTGTCCACCTTCAGTTTTAAGAGTTCTTTCAGAACCCTTTCTTCTGTAAATGGGCTGGTATCAACTTCTGTATCCAGAATGTTTCTACTGTTTGTTTTAGGTACCTCCTCTTCCTTTGTAAATACTGAGCAAAAATATTTGTTTAGTATCGCTGCCTTTCACAGTCACCCTCTGCCCACCCTCCCTCCCTTTATTAAGCCTCACTATCCCTCCCTTGGTCTTCCTTCGCTCCCTGATGTACCTATAAAAGATTCTATCTTCCTTCTTCACGGTCTGGATTAGACTGTGATAAGGCAAATAGCATCATTGCCGAACTAAAAGCATGTAATCCACCACCACAAAAAAAACACCGTCCATCTACCTACGCCACTTATTCAGGTGAAGTCAAGTTTGAAATTGGTAGATATGCAAGCAAGAATTGTTATGAGTTTGCTGTGCATTTTGCATTTCATTTATTTTATTTTACGAGTTTGCTGTTAATTGATTAAATAAAGGTGATATGTGTACAGCTTTAGGGTATTTCTTGTATTGTTGAGACTTTACAACACCGCATCATGAAGGTCTGTATTTTCGGAACGATTCGCTATCTCATTAAATTTGCATTTTTATAAAATGCTAAAATAGTGAATATAAAATGATAGCGAATATTTCCTGGTATACAGTACTTCTTTCAGTATCATTTGTGGTGGCCTGTAAGCCTTGTTTATGTTGTAGGCTCTTATTGTGTCATGGTCTGGATTTTTCTTATTTTCATAGATGCGAGATTTAATGGGTCTCACATCTCTTGGATTGTTTATTTATTTAACAGACTTTAGGATTACAACCTTTAAATCAGGGACTCATAAAAAGGCTCTGCATCAGAAAAAAAAACATACAAGCACTTAATACATGTAGACATAGAATGGCAGCTAAAGGTTACAATTTTTTCAGTTATACAATATTGCAGAATCAAGATCAGCTATACATTGCACTGAACGTGTTACAGAGAGCTGTATTTTACAATTTTCAAGAGAACAATAAGTTTGCTGATAGAAGGAGGGAGTAACAAGTTTGATATTTACAGCGAAGTAGAGAATTAGACAGATATCTTGTGAGTGCAGCCAATGGAGGCATTGTTAATAGGTAATGTTTGGTAGAGCTATTGGTAGGAGCTCAGTGGCAGGGTGTTCCCATGAGTTGATAGATAGATGACCCGGCACTAGCTGGTACATTGACAGCACCATGAAGTGAGAATGTGCTCTTTGAGGGCTGACTTAAACGGTCCTAATTTGGAGATGGAGGAGACATCGGAAGGGAGTTCATTGTACCAGACTGGGGCTCTGTGTGGTAATGACCTTTGGGCTAAGGAGGTTCTAACCTTCGCGATGGACCACACCTGTCAGTTGACAGTGTGGGTGTTCACCAAGGAGTGGGAGGATAGGAGAGAGGCAGAAACCCCCAGAGGGTAAGCTCCAGGTGTATTTTTTTTGAGAGGAGACATGTTTGATAAAATAGCCTTTCATCCAGGGTGAAGAGATTTGTCAGGGCATATAGGGTACAAGTATTGGTACACTTGTCTGCCCTGGTGAGGATTCTGCACACTTTGTTTATGGCCAGGTGGATTTTGTTAAGGGCTGTGTGGTCAGCAGCTGAGTAAATAGTGATCCCGTAATCAACTAGGGAAGAGTACTGAGGAGGTGACAGAGAAATTAAGTGCTTCCGGAGGTAGGCAATCCTTGTGCCGATACAATAGGCCTATATGGACATTTATGGCAGATGATAGAGTGTCAATGTGTGACTAGAAGGAGAGGCTGGAATCAAATGTAAGGCCCAGGTATTTATATGTATGGACCTGTTCTAGAGGAAGGAGAGAGTGGGAGAAGATTGTTAGCTGCGCATTCTTGGCCTTATTCTGTTGGTGGGTAAACAGCATGATCTTTGTCTTTTTTACACTGACCACAAGTCTTTGGTCTATGAACCAGTTTTCAATCTGGTTAAATGCATGTTGGAGGGAGGACTTCAATACTGTGGGATCTGGGTGCGAGGCAGAAAGAACCGCATCATCCGTATAGAGTAGTAGGTTGCCAGAGCAGGAATTGGGAAAGGTGTTTAGGTAGACGCTGAATAATAGAGGGCTGAGGATGGAGCCCTTGGGAACCCCAGAGTGGACTGGCAGGGTGGTTGAGAGGATGTTGTTTATTTTGACACATTATGTTCTAACTTTGAGGTAACTGGTAAACCAGGAGACTGGTCCTTGGGACAGACTTATGTGGTGGAGTGTGCTTAAGAGTAAGGGGTGGGAGACTGTATAAAAAGGCCTTTGAAAGGTCGATGAAGACAGCTCCAGCTAAGTGTTTTCTATCCAGAACAGAGCGAATAAAATTAGAGAACTCAGTGAGAGCAGTAGTTGCACTGTGCCCAGATCTGAAGCCATGCTGCTCCCTGCAAAGTACGTTATGAGCAAGCAGGTACTCAGTGAGTTGAGTGGCTATAATTTTTTTTAGGGCCTTCGACAGTGGTGGGAGAATGGATATGGGATGGTAGTTATTGGGGGAGGTGCTGTCACCACTCTTCAGTATTGGGGTGACTGTGGCAGTCTTCCAGGCCACTGGGAACTGCCCTATACTTAGGGAGCGGTTAATGAGGTCAGTCTGTGGGGAGAAAACTGTATCAAGTGCTAAATGTAGGATTCTCATTTCAAAAGAATCTTTGCAATAGCAAGAGCTACTGAGTGCTTTAATAAGATAAGGCCTTGCCTCATTTGTAGAGATAACCCTGAGATGGAAGGGGGGATGCTGGTTGTTAGGGGGCTGGGTTGCAGGAGTGGGGTCAAAGAAGTTATTTGGGAGTACTGCACTAAGGTCAGAGAATGATGATTTGAGGCATTTGGCAATGGCTAGTGGGTCAGTGGTAGGGACATTGTTGAAAGTTAGTAGGGGGGAAGAAAGCTGGGATTTGCCATTGAGTTCCTTGATATTGTCCCAGAAAAACCAAGCATTCCCCCCAGAAGGAGGCAAGGGTCATTTTTTAGTAGTTCAATTTGGCCTGTTTTATGGCCCAAGTGCATCTGTTACGAGCCACTTTATAGGCTTGCCTGTTCTCCCACATGCTGGATGCGACTGCTTTATGCCAGAGATCATCTCTGTGCTTTAGCTGTTGGAGCAGTGCAGGCATGACCTAGGATGCATTACTTTTCTTGGATTGCACTTTTGCTAGTGGGCCATAGATGTCACGTGCTTTATTAAAAGAACAGATGAAATAATCAAGGGCTTTATCTATAGTAGTGGCCCGGGAGATGGGGGACCAATCCCATTGAGTAAGTATTTTCTTAGTTTTGTGAGGCCTCTGGGTGGGAGATGACACCGGGCAATATAGTTTGATTTGGGTTTCTGATGAAGACACGACCAGGAAAAGAGGATGGGTGAGTGATCGCATAGGGAGTCCAGAAGGACCACCAGGTCAGAGATTCTGTGGGGATGGTTGGTGAGGAAAAGGTCAATCAGGGTGCTAGAGCCATTAGTGGGGTTCACCGTGGTAGGTTGGCTGACCAGCTTGGTCAGGTCCAGTGCAGCGAAGGTTTCCTTGATGTGGGGAGCTGAACAGGCAAGCCAGTTGACATTAAAGTCTCCAACTACGATGTGTTCTGTTTTGGGGGCGAAGCAGGAGATGTGGTTAGCAAGGGACTGTATAGCAGGAACTTAGTTTCTTGGGGGGACATATGTGACAGTAAGAGTTACAGGGGCTCTGGAGAGATCTGGAGTAAGTTTTTTAATGACAAGGCTTGGGCACCATGGTCTAGTGGAGGTGTTGGAAAGGTATGTCATATCATGGAGTCACAGACATACACAGCATACACCCCCACCACATTTGCCCACTCTGTAGGATCTGTGAAGGGTGAAGCCAGGGAAGGCGACCAATGAGTCAGGTGTTTTTTTGGAGAGCCAGGTTTCTGTGAGGGCCAGCACATCAAGCTGATGTTGCAGCATCCAGCAATGGAGACCTGCCATCTTTTTGGGTAAGCTGCAAATGTTCATTGCAGCTATTCAAAGCCCGTGGTACAAGAGGCAAGGGCTGGGTGAGTCAGAGCCTAGGTTAGGATGAACATTTCCTGAAATTAGTAGGAGTATGGAAAAGACTCTGAGGAGAGCAAAAGTTTGTTGCTTTATTGTCAAGGATAGCTGCCGCCTAGACATAGTGTGGGTAGTGCATGGGATGGCCAGGGTGATAAGGGATGGAAAGATAGGAACGTCATCCTTCATGGAGGTTGGTGGTGGTACATGACTGCAGGGAGATATGTTGGGGGGGATGGGGGATGCATGATAGGCAGTGGTAGTGTGGGTGGCAGTTAGTGATGGTTTGTGGTGGTGGGAGGAGTGGAAAGAAGGCCCTTAAGGGGAGGGCTGAGGGTCCAAGAAGTAGGGTAGTAAGTGTGATCAGTAGGAGCCTGGGTGATCCGCATGACAATGGGTGCCCAGCAAGGGGCAATAAGGGAGCAGTGGCCCAGTGTCAGTATAAGGGGGGCACTCCGATGCTCATAATTGTGGTGGTCTCTATGGCACAGGAGTAGGGAGATGGACTATGGCTTGATAGGATGTAGTAATTTGCTTTAGGTAAGAAGGACCCAGGATGAGAAGTGTTAGGGGAGAGCGTGGGAAGAGGAATGCAACCTCCAAGAGTTGTTGCCCTCTACTGGCTTTGCAGTATAATTTGCAAATGGGAAAAAAGATAGAAAAATGAACAATCATGTTCCACTAAACAGTTGATACTGGTAAACTCAGCATTAGCAGTTCTTGTATCAAAAAAGAGAAAGCTCAGGAAGGGTAGAGTCAAGAGTCAATAAGAGAAGGGGGACTAGAGCTATGCCTAATCAGAGCTCAGGAGCATTAGTAGTGCAGCCAAATGGCCTGAAAGGGAAACAGCACCAAGTTCAATCCCATTGGTAGTTGTGGGCTGCTCTTCAAAATGTGTAACTGATTGTAGGGCGAAAGGCAGGCAGGTCAGCACAGAACAGCAGCTGGGCTCAGAGCAGCACCTGCAGCTTGCAGGAGGACGCAGTCACCCGTACCGGGCAGGATGCCTGTGAAATGGAGAAGGGTATGTTAATTTAAGGCCAAGAGGGACAATGAGCACTAGAAGCCTCGGCCCAAAGCAGACAAGGATTTAATGGCAGGGGGAGATTTGCAGGGTAGGGCAGACTGATTATTAATGCAGCTGAACAACACCTTCACAAAAGAACTGATACCCTTTGGGGGCGTACTGTAGCTAGCTGCAAAGCCAGGAAAATAAAAACCCAGAACATGGAGTGGAGAGGAGAGAGAATGCACACAAGAATTGTGGTCTGATAGTTCAGAAGAAAAATAGTATTGGACACAGGGACTAGCGCAATAAAGATCAAGCAATTAGTTCAAGCAGTTGAGTCCTTAGGATGCCTTACAGCCCACTTTAGACACAGAAAGGATTTGTAGAGTAGGACAGGGGAAAAAGAATGCAGGGTCTATAGTTGGTTAGTGGAAGAAGAAGAATGCGAACAGTCTAAATACTCTATGCAGGTAACATCTACCAACTGCAGATATTAACTATTCTAAGCAGTAAAAATCAACAAGCTAGAAAAATTAACATTCCTGTTCCACTACACAGTTGGTACTGATAAACTCAGCAGTAGTAGTTCTTGTATTAAAAAAGAGACAGCTCAGGAAGGGTAGAGTCAAAAGCCAATAAGAGAAGCAGGAATAGCTTTATGCCCAATCAGAGCTCAGGAGCAATAGTAGTGCAGCCAAATGGCCTGAAAGGCAAACAGCACAAAGTTCAATCCTGTTGGTAGCTGTGGGCTGCTCTTCAAAATGTGTACCTGGTTGTAGGCTGAGAGGCAGGCAGGTCAGCGCAGAACAGCCACTGGGTTCAGAGCAGCTCCTGCGGCTTGCAGAAGGAAGCAGTCACCCGTACTGGGCAGGATGCCTGTGGAACAGAGAAGGGTCTGTTAATTTAAGGCCAACAGGGACAATGGGCACTAGAAACCTCGGTCCCAAGCAAACAAGGAGGTGATGGCAGGGGGAGGATTTCAGGGCAGGGCTGACAGATTATTAATGCAGCTGAACAACACCTTCACAAAAGAGCTGCTACACTTGGGGGGGGGGGCTTACTGTAGCTAGCTGCAATGCCAGGGAAAAAAAAACACAGGACATGGAGGGGAGAGAGGATGCACACAATAATTGTGGTTCGATAGTTCAGAAGAAAAATGGTATTGGACGCAGGGACCAGAGCAATAAAGATCAAGCAATAAGTTCAAGCAGTTGAGTCCTTAGGGAGCCTTACAGCCCACTTTAGACACAGACAGGATTTGTAGAGTAGGATGGGAAAAGGAATGCAGGTGTCTATAGTTGGTTAGTGGAAGAAGAATGCAAACAGTTTAAATAGTCTATGCAGGTAACATCTACTCACTGCAGTTATTAATTATTCTAAGCAGTAAAAATCAACAAGCTAGAAAAATTAACAATCCTGTTCCACTAAATAGTTGGTACTGGTAAACTCAGCATTAACAGTTCTTGTATTAAAAAAGAGACAGCTCAGGAAGGGTAGAGTCAAGAGTCAATAAGAGAAGGTGGAATTGCGCTATGCCTAATCAGAGCTCAGGAGCAGTAGCAGTGCAGCCAAATGGCCTGAAAGGCAAACAGCACCAAGTTTAGTCCAGTTGGTAGCTGTGGACAGCTCTTTAAAATGTGTACCTGGCTGTAGGCTGAGAGGCAGGTGGGTCAGAGCAGAACAGCCGCTGGGTTCAGAGCAGCTCCTGCAGCTTGCAGAAGGAGGCAGTCACCTATACCGAGCAGGATGCCTGGTTGTAGGCCGAGAGGCAGGCGGGTCAGCGCAGAACAACAGCTGGATTCAGAGCAGCACCTGCAGTTCCAGGGCTTGTTTTGGGTTTGGCATCCATTATACTAGATAAATTTATTGCCCTGGGAGTCAGTGCCTTTCTTATTGACGTTCCACATTTAATAGTAGTGTTCTTTGGTCTTGATGGCAAAGTGTAGACCAATGATAAAAAATTAAAAGTTCAATAATGTTTTGGGTTGTCCATTCTGAGTGTGCCACTTGAGTAGAGCAAGTCTATTTCTGCTTCAGTGAAAGCCTCTGCTTTTCTGGGACGGTGCCATTTCCTAGCTTTTTCAGCTATTTTTGTTTGGCTGCCAGCATTCTTTTCGTTTCTGTGAAATCAATCTGTAGCCCCTTAAAAATCAAATTAAAGTACTGTTTTGAACTAGAAATCATTCTATGCTTCCCACTAACTCTCGAATTGTACCTGGCTTATATTATGAGTCATCTTGTCTTTTTAGGAAAAAAATGAATCTTGCTATTTTGCAGTCTAGTTCTTGAAATGAAATGTCTGTAAATGTTGTTGTGCTGCCTATTTGTTTCAACAAAGCTTTGAATACATGTAAATCACTCTCTCTCTCTCTCTCTCTCGCTTTCTCTTTAGTAGGTATTTATACTCTCCTGTTTGATGACAAATGCCTCTCTGTCTTGCAGGCTTTGCATTTCAAGTCTGCCTGCCATGCCAGAAAGGCCATGGAACAGAGTCGCATGGTTAGTGACCAAAGAATTCACTGTTTTGGGTTTTTTGAAGGGTTTGAGAATGTTTTTTTCTGTTGTGGAATTACTCTGTGAGGTGTTTCCATTTGGCTCAATTGATGAATGGTTTTACTGCACTGTGAGTGAGCGCAAGCTAGGCTAAGGAGAAGCTGGCACGTGTTTGCCACTATGACCAGCGAGTTGTAAAGGTGAATTATAACTGGCTTTTCATATGAGAAACAACACCAACCCGTTATTATATCACTGTTATGTTCTGATAATTGTATTCTGCTCTGATCAGCCAGTTCTGAAGCTGCCCAGTACAGTCTCTAAATCTTAGTTAGTAGACTATGAGGATTGTGTTGACAACACTAGCGAATATCATCCATGACTGAATTACTTAGTGGCTGTTTCTGACTACTAACTTTATATTGCTTAGCTATAACATTTATTTTGGGCTTGTAGTACTTTTCTAGAATTCTGGTAATGCTTTCTCCATGTTTTAAATATGACCATATTGTACAATGGAATTATAAGTCTTTCACGTATCTTGTAAGTTATAATGCTGTTAATGAAAAAGTTCTGCTTTCTGCAAAGAAAAACCTGGTGTATAACTACATATAGGCAAGGCAAGGCAAGATTTATTTAAAAGATGCCTGGTTCCAGAAGCTGTGGCTGCCGTACAAATTTACAAACACATATTTCAGAAATATACCAATAAAACATGAAGATAATTGTTAAAATGGAGAAAATGAAAAAAAAACAAAGAAATTCATATTAACAATACACAATATCACATTCTCAGCATATATAGACATGCTGTGTAGCGAAGAAGCTTGTTCTGCATGGATTTCTAGCCTTAGCAGATTACTGCTGTGCTGTACTGTATATCTATCTTTAGCAGAACACTGTTGTATCACAGTGCAGAGATCATTGAATGCAGTGCTACCCTTCTGGGATACGTTCCATATGAACTAGCAATGACCACAAGCCCACCTGGTCATTCACTGCACCTGAAAACAAGCACATGGCAATCACATTCAGATCTCAGTGGAATCATGACATGGCCACCACAGTGTTTTCAAAAGACTGCAGTGAATGGCAAAAATCCATTGAAGGGCACAAAAAAATAAAGGGACGACTCTTTACTATATAAAAATTGCTGGTTGTGCAAAACCATGTGCAAACAGCCTGTCCTGCCAGCTTGAGGTTCAGTTTCCTATTGAACTCTCAAGCTTCGCTGTCAAGGTCAGTTGGAATCTGAACCTCTTGATGGCAGCACAGGCTGTTGCACATTGTTGCCCCATCAGTGTTCTCTATTTTTTAAACATAGCTGAACTACTGGCCTACTGGACCGACTCCTTGGGCTCGAGCAATGCTCATGTGAACAACCTTATAGGAACATCTGTGAAATGGGTGGAGATATTATATTGTAACAAAAATTACTTCGGTGGAAACATGACTAAAAAAGATTGTTAAGTCCCAGATATTTCCTCTATTGGATTATGGCGATATTCTATATGACTATGCCAACAACAGTAAACTGCGTAAATTAAATATTTTGTACAATCACTTGGCCAGGTTAATTCTCCAATGCCCTAAGGACACACACCACTGCCAAATGTACAATAGTTTAGGATGGCTGTCTTTGTCAGAGAGACACCAACTCAACAAATTTACGCTGGTATAAGAAAGGGTATGTCACCCTTACGGCAACACCAATACAGCGAAATACACACCTGTCACAAAATCAACACTTTGCCGACAGGTCGCTAGTTGGTGTGCCTGAGACAGGATCGTGCTGTCTCCTGGTCCTGCATCCCTGCCCTGAATCAACTCCAACTGGAGTTGAGAATCCTAAAGATGGGATGGTGGGGGTGCAGAGCCCCACGCATGGGGGATTATGGGGGCAAAGCCCTTGATGAAAAAACAGGGCCAGGAGACACACAGGAATTATGTAGACTGCAATCTGTGGTCAACATGATTCCTGTCAGCGAATGCTGGTTGACATAAAGGATCTCGAACCGGCATGGTAGAGCCATATGACAGTGTTTGGGGTGAAATCACTACCTATTTGACTGAAAAATTGCAGGCTAGAAAAACAAATGCTTCACTTAGGAAGTCTGCTTACTGCGAATTAGTTGCCCCAAAGATTAAATTAAAATGATTGACGTATTTCTTTAGCCATCTGTTGCCCTCATACTGGAACAAATTATCTCCTAAATTTTGACAGCTGGATACTTAACTTCCATCTTTAAATGTTGTAAAGCAATGGTTTTTATATAAGGCAGCAAGTCTAGTTAAAGGTTGTTGCAGCTGATTTAGATAACAAGGTTGTTTATTGAATGCACCAATATAATTTATTGTACTGTGTTTTACTTATGTAATTTGTGTATGTGTGCAACTTATGTGTAATGTAATAGTCTTGTACTAAGATCTCGGGGTCACTATTTTAAATGAGTTTTGCTCAATGGTCTAACCCTTAATAAAATGAAAATTAAATTAACTATTCCACATTGCATTACCTTTAGTGCTAAATGTTTCATGTTTTTAATTCTTTTGTATCACAGAAATGTGTATGCTCAGTTATGGAACAGTTAAATTGGTTACATGCCAAAACAATGTTGAGCTGTGTTGCTTTACATTACAGCAGCACAGGGTCGTAATGTCGTGGATACCATCATGCACACCACAAGCACGCAGCAGCAAACAGTGTTAAAACATGCCCGATTATTTTCCATTTGTTTTGCAGGAGCATTTGCCCCCTGCTCCCCCCACACCCCCTGGGCTTATTATAATCAACTTCTAAGGGGTGTGGACATTGGGGCAAGAAAAAAAAAGTAAAAGATTCCAGAGTCAGGAATGAAACCCCATTCCCCAACCCCATTCACTGCAGGGATGGGTGCTCTAGCCACTCCAGCATGAGAGCAGCTTGACCGAACACCCAACCGTCAATGTTCATAAACACTTCCTCCTCTGTTGTGAGCATCATGGGGGTAATGATACTTTCATATCGCTGTAATTCCCATAATGCTTGAAAGGCATACGCACTACTCACAGCACAGTCATGTTGTGTGTGGTTTTCTCCGCATGGATATCACCCAGTACCCATTAGAGCTTATATTCAATACCCATTTTTATTTATTTATTTATTAAACTGTTTCACCAGGAAGGCACACTGAGGGACAAGTCACTCATCTCCCAGTGTGACCTGGGAGGAAGGGGTCCAATAGGAATGAGACATTAAACATTCAAGTTACAAGATCAACCTTAACATACAGATGTAAGGTAGGTCTTATAAACAGTGTTACAACAGTGTTGTGCTTAATAGGTAGAAAGAGCAGACAATAATAAGTGCCAGGTTAATATGTAAACAGGTGCTTACATGAAAGAAAAGATGGAAGGAGAGGGAGGGATGAGATGGGGGAGGGAAAAGAGTCATGTCCATGGAGATCCCTTCAGGATGTGAGAAACCCTACAAGGGGACTGGGGGGACCAGAGAGAAGGGGAGAAGGCAATGTCTCAGAGAGACTGCTTCAGGATGGGGGAACCCTGCAAGGGGGCTGTGGGGCTAGACAGAAAGGGGGATAAGGCTGTAGGGAGTTAAAGAGTGAGGAGAGTGAAGGAGGAAATGTGACTTAATGCTATGAGGGGGAATTGAACCTAACCCAAGAGAAGACCCTTCAGAATGTAGGGTACATTGCAAGGGTGTTGGGGAAGGTTAGTAGATAGGGATTGAGAGAGTGATAGGAGAGGGAGGGAGGGAGGAAGGGAATGAAAATTGAACCCTTGAGTGGAAGAGAATTTGCACCTTTGGAGGGGATGGGGACTAGTCAATAGTACATTGGGATGCATAGAACCCTGCTAGTAGTCACAGAAAGCCAAGAGAGTGGCTAGATAAAATACCAAATATGCCTAGGCTCAGTTGGACCCCTTCAGGATACTGATAACCCTGCAAGGGGACTGCAATGGCCAGGGAGAAAGGTAGATGGGGAGGGAGGGGAAGGAGAGGAGACAAGACTAGATGCAGTAAGGCCCCCCTCAGGATGCTGAGAACCCTGCAAGGGGGACTGTGAAGACTAGCAGGAAAGGTTGATGGGGGAAGGGAAGATGAAGGAAAGGAGACAAGCCTAGGCACAGTAGGACCCCTTCAGGATGCTGAGAACTCTGCAAAGGGACTATGAAGGCTAGCAAGAGAAAAGTTAGAATGGGGGAAGGGAAGGAGAGGAGACATGCATAAGCATAGTAGAGCCCTTCAGGATGCTGAAAAACCCTGCAAGGGGATTGCAAAGGCTAGGGAGATAGGTAGATGGGATTGGGGGAAGGAGAGGAGACAAGTCTTGATGCAGTAGGACCACTTCAGGGTGCTAAGAACCCAGCAAGATGACTGCAAATTAAGGGAGATAGGAGGGATTGTGGGGGAAGAGAGTAGATGAGAGATGCAAACCCCAGGGGGGGTAGGAGAGGGACCCATGGAGAGCATTTGGGATCCCATATATTCTGTTAGAGATCAAGGGAGGCCAATAAGGGGGAGCAATTTGGGGGAAAGGGAAAGAGAGCTAGAAATTTTGGGGGTGGGGTGCACAGGGTAAAATGAAGGTGACAGTAGAGGGGTAGGGTTTGCCCAGGGCTTAGAGGAGGTTATTAGGGAGGGACATGGCAGAAACAGCTAGGTGCAAGGTAATTATTGAGGGCAGAGCTGATGGAGTAGGTGGAGGATGAGTGCTGGATTTGAGGGGGCATTCCAGATTTTTGGGAGGTAGTGAGAGTAACTGGATTGGCCAATTTGGGTAGATCTGTGGGGGGGGACTACCAGGATGCAGGAGTCAGTTGATT
Organism: Neoceratodus forsteri; assembly: GCA_016271365.2. NCBI lineage: Eukaryota > Metazoa > Chordata > Ceratodontiformes > Ceratodontidae > Neoceratodus > Neoceratodus forsteri. The sequence continues at coordinate 663,619,803 of JADMNL010000022.1, forward strand.
TTAGGTAATGGGAGGATGGGGGTGTTATAAAGGAGGAGGAGGTGAGATAAGAAGGGAGCTCACCCAATCAGTGCTTGAAGGTGAATTTAGCACAGCGGGAGAGTCGCCTATTTGGAAGAGAGGGGAAGGATAGGGCATGATAAAGACTGCAGTGGTGAGTGTGAGGGGAGACACCCAGGGCAAAGCAGCAGAAGAAATAGCCTAGAGGTTAGAGTAATGAGCTGTGAATGAGCTTGGTACATCCAGCAGACCAGACCTTGGTTTGATTCTCAGAACCTTCACTTGCATAATGTGTTACTCTGAGCAAGTCACTTAATCACCCAGTGCTCCCAGGTCACCCCTGAAAACAGGCACTTGCACCTAGTGGGCCTTACCCAGTTACCAGAGACTAACAACATAAAAAAATTGAAAAGGGTGTCCAGTCCGGCCAGGGAGGACTTAGGAGCTGCACCATAGACTACATCGCAGTAGTCAAAAATGGACAGTATCATCTTCTGAACAAGTTCACACCTAGTTATAGCATGGGTGCAACTACGGTTCCTGAACAGAGCACCAAGCTTGGGGCACAGTTTTTTCTGTATGGCATCAATATGTCCAGAGGAGTTTAGGTGTTCATCCAACCAAACACCTAAGTACCTGAAGGATGATGTGTCCTCAAGTAAAGTCCCATCAAGGGTGTGGAAAGTGGGTAGGGAGGGAAGCCTAGAAAGTCTATGCCTTGTGCCAAAGATCACAGAGACAGACTTCCTGGTTTTGAGGAAATGTTGATAGTTAGCAAACTAGAGCTGAACCTTGTTGAAGTCTTACTGTAAGCTGGTTGTAACCTCAGCAGAACAGGAGCCAGATGCATACAAGACTGTATCATTGGCAGACATATGTATAGCGGAGGAGTGGGAGCAATCAGAGGGAAGGTCATTTAAGAAGATGGAGAATAGGAGGGGCCCTAATACAGAGCCCTAGGAGATGCCAGTGCTGATTGAGATGGGATGGGAAGTGGCATCCAAGATCTTAATTGATTGGGTTCTGCCAGTTAGGTAAGCCTTGAACCAGTTTGTGGTGGACAGAGATAGGCCAGATGCCAGAAGTGAGTCGAGGAGAAGGGAGTGAGAGATGGTGTCGAAGGCCTTGACCAGGTCAACCAAAATAGCAGAGGTAATTTGGCCATTGTCCATGTTGGTTAGGAAGGAGTCTGTGAGCCATAAGAGAGGGGTGGTGGTTGAGTAGTTTTTCCTGAAACCAGACTGAAAAGGAGTGAAAAAGGAGGTATCATAAAAGATGTGAGTTGGGAAAGGACACTGTGTTCTTGAAGTTTGGCAAGGGTGGGGGGGGAATGGGGCAATAGTTGCCAAGGGATGAGGGGTCACCCCCTTTGGGTAGAGGGAGGAGCACTGTGTGTTTCCATGAAGAGGGGACTGAGGCAGTAGAGAATGGGAGATTTAGGATTATTGAGAAGTGGTAGACAATGGTCAAAGAGGAGAGGGAGAGGAGTTTTGGGTTGAAGCCATCAGGAGAGGCACCTTCAGAAGGGTTGATGGTGAGGGGGGCACTTAGGGCATCATTTGGGGTTACAGTAGTGAAAGAGAAGGGGATGTGGGAGGGTGGAGGAGGGGGCACACTGGTAGAGGATGGGGAGGGGGAAGGGTAGGAGAGGAGGGATTTCAGTAGCTCAGTGGTGCAGGAGGTATAGTAGGAGTTAAATTCCACAGCCACAGCTGGTGGGTTGGACACTAGTGAGCTATTTACTTTAAATACCAAGGAGGAGCTAGATGAGGGGGTAAGTAGGGCGTGGACCACCCTTCAGAACTTTGAAGGGAAATTTATGTTGCTGATGAAGGCAGATTTGAAATATTCAGACTTGGCTAGCCTTGTGGCCCTGGTGCAAGTGTTTCTGAGCATGCGGTAGTTCTTGAGGTCTCTAGGATGCTGGGTAGCTATATGACACTTCCAGGATTGATCTCTAGCCCTGAAGCAGGCCAGAGGTTCAGGGGTTGTCCAAGGTGAGTGGTTACCTTTGACTCTGGTTTGTTTGAGTGGGGCAAAGGCATTCCAGTTTACATGAAAGATTTCTTTGAAGTAGGCAAGGATCTTATCATCCAAGGGGAGGGAGGTTGGGGGGGCCAGTCAGAAGTGGCAAGATTACTCAGGAGAGGTTCAAGGTTATGAGACTTGAAAGAGTGTAGTTGTATTGTTTTGTGTGGTGATTTAGTTCTGTGAATTTTCCTAACTATGAATATTGGGTTATGGTCACTGAGAACATCAGAGATGATGCCAGAGGTGATGACACAGTGGGGGTGGAAGGGAAGAGCACAGTCAAGTAGGGAGTGTTGATTTGTCTTGTGGTTTGTGTGGGTGAGTTCAGAGATCAGTTGGGAGAGGTTTAGGGCTCCAATTTCATTTTTAGTTTGGGTTGTTTTAGGTGGCAACCAATTTATATTGAAGTAGAGTAGGATGAATAATTCCCCAGAGCGAACAAGGGAAATGATGGAGGTTGGGAGGTCTAGTGAAACCAAAGGATGGACATTTTGACAGCAGTACATGCTGGCTATGAAGATTGGGAGAGTGAAGGGGAGGGTCACATGGATAGCTAGGGCATCATGGGTCTCAGGCTTGGAGGATGAGTAAATGATGGAATATTGGATGGAGGCTAGGACATAAATGGCCACACCACCACCACCCCTGCCAGCATGGTCTTGCCTTAGCAATGAGTAGCCAGGAATGGAGACTGAGTGGTCAGAGATAGTGCTCTTTAGCTAAGTTTCTAAGATGATTAGAATGTCTGGTTTTAGAGTGCACACCATGGTCTGAATCTGGTCTATTTTTTGCAAAAAGCTGCGGGTGTTTAGATGTAGGAACGTTTAGCCCTTTGGGAGACTGATAGAAGAGAGAGGGGGAGATACTAGAGGAGGAAGCACCAGAGGAGCTGGGGACAATAGGGCCTGGGTTGGGGTGGATATCCCCATTGGAGAGCAAGAGGAGAGTGAGTATGAGAAAGTGGAGCTTAGAGGATTTTGAAGGAGCTGGAGAGGAGGTTGGGAGTTTTGGGGAGAAGGGAATGGATGAATGAGGAAGAAGAAGGTGGATAACCGCAGTGAAAGTGAACACTGTTATCAAAGCCACATGAGGAACAGTGGTAGAGAGAGATCATATTTCAAATGGGGGAGGCAGTGATAGCATGGATGTGGGTAGAGGATTGGAGATAATATCTGATGGGGTTGGAGAGTTATTAGGAATAGATGAGTAATGAGCAAGTGGAGGTGGTAAAGAGAGGGATATGAGCAGAACAAAGAGTAGAGAGTAGAGTAGGGGATGCATTTTTCATAAAGGCAAAGAAATTTGTGAACAATTGATTGAGGAACAGGAAAAATCTGTAAGCAAGGAGCACGGGGGGCTGGTCAGATGGAGGGGCTAGCTGTAGTTTAGGAAAGTACCTATATGAACAAGACACAGGGATCACTTTAGATAAAGATTGTGTCCCTCTAGTGGCAGTACAGTATAACTTGCTAATGGGAAAATGGACACAGATCCAGATATAAGGAGGTTAAGCAGTACAGGGTAGGCTGGCTAGCCAGCTAAAAGCTGGTCAGGGCACAGACTGAAAGGTTGGTCAGTGAACAGCCAAGGTGCTTTCAAGGGCCAGTGTCCAAATGTTCCACTTGAAGAAGGCATGCTAACCAATGACAGTCCAGCAGTTTCCAGGAAAAATTAGCCAGTGGGAAACAAAGGTTTGGATCAGAGTAGGCAAGAAGAACAACAGTGGGCCTACCTGATTTTCTCTGTGGCAGGAGGCTGAGTATGACCAATGGCTTCAAAGAGCAAGCCACGGCCAGAGGACTGGAGGAGTGAGCCCAATCAAAGGCAAGTTTCTGATTTTCTCTGTGGTGGGAGGCTGAGTAAGGCCAATGGCTCCAAGGAGCAAGCCACGACTGCAGGTCTGGAGAAAGGAGCCCAGTCAAGGGCAAGTTTCTGATTTTCTCTGTGTTGGGAGGATGAGTAAGACCAATAGCTCCAAGAAACGAGCCATGGCTGCTGGTCTGGAGGAGGGAGCCTGGCCAAGAGAAAGTTTCTGATTTTCTCTGTGCCAGGAGGATGAGTACAGCCAAATGCTCCAAGGAGCGAGCCATGGCTGCAGGTCTGGAGGAGGGACTCTATTCAAGGGCAAGTTTCTGTGATGAAAACCTACAGTCCACATGCACAGGAAATGTTATAATTTAGGCAAACACCACAATGCACTTTTAAGCTAGATAGTAGAAGCTTACTCTTTTAACTAATGAATATACATCATACAGTAGCTCTACATTTACCATACCTGGTAGACATAAAGGAATTTGGTTTAATATAATAATTTTTATACACACAGCAACCTAAAGCACTTTACAATCCAAGAAAAGTTAAGAACAATTCTGGGTGTTAGGTGCAGAGAAAGAGAGAGAGAATTACACACATGAAAGGTGACTTCCTTAGCATCACATTGTCAGTAAGAGGCATGAGAAGTAATTCAAACCTGGGTCTTCTGCAAGGATTGACACATTTCAAAATGGCATGCTAGTCCAGGACAACTAGCCTTGACAAAAATGATAGTCTCCGAGTTCTGAGTTGTAGTAGTCCCTTTGTGCCTCGCTGTATTGTTGGCAGCCATTTTCCCTGTAGCATTTTTATTTTTGCTGACTTGATGGGACACCAGGCAGGCAGTGCCCAATGCTCCAGGCCTGTCAGTCCCTTGACCCTTCCATCTTTCTTTGTTTCAGAGGGGAGATGTCAGTCCTCAGATGTTTATCTTCTTTGTGGATTATCTGCAGTGATGACTACTGCAGTAGTTGCTCAGTCTCTCCTGATGAAGTTGACAAAAAACTGACAGGTGCTCACATTCATGTAATGGTGGACAGCAGGGGTGGAAAACTCAAGATGTTTCCCTCCATTCACTCCTTGTGACGACAAGCTTGGCAGGGAAGCAACCTCATGATACCCTCCTCATGCATGCTCAGTGCTACTTATTGCTGTTAAGTGACAGTGAGTGAACATACTCTGAGTCCTCCCTCTTCCCTGGCTTGCCATCATTGCAGTCACCTCCACCATTGTGTGTTCTGGGCTTGGGGCATGGCCATGTAAGGGTGTCTTCAGGTCAGACTCAGCATTTGGAGCTCTGAGCTCCTTTCAGCAATTTCCGCTGGCTAGCAATCACAATGCCTGGGCTGAAACAGCAGTCATTATTAAGCTTAGACAAAAAGATAAGGCAGGTGGGCACCAAAAAAATGTTAAACCCAAGGGAGATGGGGAGGGGTGGGTGAATGTGCCCCCAGAGTCCCTTCAAAGCTCAGGGCCCTTGGGTAACTGCCCTGTTTGTTCTTCTGTTAATCCAGCCCTGGGACAAGGGGCAGACTGTATGGGCCTAAGGGTCCTTCTCTGCTGCCAAAATCTCTGTTTCTATAGGAAAAATGTCAATCCAGTACATTTGTTCATCTGCGCTCTACAGAATAAAGCTGCACCACTACTGCTGACTTTTATATCTTTTTTATTTTAAAAATAGAGAAAAATGTACTGAAGGCAGTAACTATTGATACAAAAATTCATTTGCAGTGCAAAACCAGCAATTGACAGTGCAAACAGTAAATATGGTGAACTTTATGGCAAAAATGCACATGCAAAAACAGCAAAGGGAACATTGCTGCTAAGTCCCAAGTTGCAGTATCCAGTTAAGAAATGCCATGTTGATCTCTTCATTTGTTTTCTGGCTCAATTGCCTAAATCCAACAGTCCATTGGTTCTGTTATTCACTTGATTCTAATCACTTCTCCAAAGCTGCTGGACCAACCAAAAAGCTACTGCTCTGATGATGAAATGATTGTCACTCCAAAACATAAGCATACAGTTCACAGCAGCTACCCCAAGCCAGTTTATTTTCTTGACCGACAACATAGAAACAGAGAAACATGGAAGCTGATGGCAGAAGGGGACCCTAAGGTCCATCTTGTCTGCTCGAAATTTATATGTTACCACTCCCTCCCTGTTAACCATTCTGTAGAATGATCCCTTTATGCCTATTCCAAGATGTCTTAAATCCCCAAACAGTTTTGGGCCCCATGTCCTCTGTGGGCAGGCTGTTCTAGTTGTCCACCATCCTCTCTTTGAAGAAACATTTCTTAACATTGGCCCTGAACTTGCCCCCTTTCAGTCTCAGATCATGTCCTCTTGTTCTACTACCTTCCTTGAGATGGAACAGTTCATGTGCCTGACCCTTGTTTACCCCCTTGAGGTATTTGAAAGCCTTGATCATGTCACCCCTCTCCCTCTTCTGCTCCAGGGAGTACATGTTTTAGTCCCTTAACCTTTCCTCATACGGTTTCTGGTGTAATCTCTGAATCACTTTTGTTGTCTTTCTTTGTACCGTCTCCAACCTATGTACTTTCTGACGTGCAGTCTCCAAAACTGGACACAGTACTCCAGATGGGGCCTGACCCGTGCCCTATACAGTGGCAGAAGTACCTCCCTCTTTCTTGTCATCAGTCCTTTCCTGATGCAACCCAGCATACAACTTGCCTTTAGTGCTGCATTCTCGCACTGTCTTCCCACTTTCAAGTCATCTGATATTATGATCCCCAGATCACTTTCCTGGCTGATCACTGCTAGTCTTTCTCCCCTCAAATAGCACTCTGTTTTTGGGTTGCCCCTTCTTAGGTGCATAACCTTGCACTTTTCAGTGTTGAATTTTAGCTGCCATGCTGAAGCCCACTCTTTCAGTTTCTTTAGGTCAGATTTAATTTTCATTACTCCTGTTGGAGAGTCCACTGTGTTGCATATCTTGGTGTCATCCGAGAATAGACACACTTTACCCTTGAGCCTCTCTGCAATGTTGGCTGTGAATACGTTGAATAGTACAGGCACCAACACAGAGCACAGGGGCACTCCGCTGCTTACCTCCCTTTCTGCAGACAATGTGCCATTAACCTGCACTCTCTGCATTCTATCGCACAGCAAATGTTTTTACCCACAGTACCACCTCCTGTCTTACCCCCATACATTCTAACTTCTTTACTAGCCTTCTGTGCGGGGCTGAGTCAAAAGCCTTGCTGAAGTCTAAGTAGACTACATCAATGTCTCCCCTGTTATCTACTGCCTTGGTTACCCAGTTGAATAATTCTATCAGGTTTGTTTGTTATGGTCTTCCTGCCATGAACCCATATTGCCTATAATCCTATTGTCCACTGGATTCAAGGAATGTATTTATCCTCTGCTTGAGTAGTGATTCCATCACATTTCCCACCACAGAAATGAAACTCACCAGGTGGTAGTTTCCTGCCTCCTCCTGCTTCCAGATTTGTGAAGTGGAACCACCAAAGCTCTTCTCCAGTTCTCGGGAACCTCACCTCTCACCCTTGATTTGGTGAAGGGTTCCACCTGGGGTTCTGCCAGTTCTTTTCCCAGTTCTTTCAGGAGTCTGGGATATATATTATCTGGCCCCATAGCCTTGTCCACTTTCAGAGTGTTTAGTAATTCCAAGACTTGGTCAGCATAATGTAAGAGGACTGCTCTACAAAGTATCTTTTTGGTCAGCCCAGCAGCTTTGGAGAAGCACTTAGAATCAAGTGAATACCAGAACCAATGGACTATTGGATATATGCAACTGAGCCAGAAGACAAATAAAGAGATTAATATGGCATTTCTGAACTGGAAACTACAGTGTGGGACTCAACAGCAATGAAGTTTTCTTTGCTAGTGTCCTTTGTTATTTTTTCACATGCCTTTTTGCACTAAAATTCACCATATGTACTGTTTGTACTGTCAACTGCTGGTTTTAAACTGCAAATGAATTTTTGCAACAGTAGTTACTTTATCATGTTTTTCTCTGTTTTTAAAATAAAAAAGAGATAAAAGTCAGCAGTAGTGGTGCGGCTTTCTTCTGTAGTGTGTGGATGAACTAATCCACTGAATGGCCATTTTCCTATATCCCACCCCTGCATCCAGCACCTTAAATTATCTATGTGACAGTATGACTTTTCTTCTGAGCTAGGAAGACTTACGGATATTTTTCTATGTCTATGTTTCTCTATTTTAAAAGCAGGGTGCACTCTGGGGTGACATGCCAGCCCAAATTGTAAAATGGAATTTGTTATATTGTTCATCTCTTTTGCAGGATAGGGATGTGGATTAACTTTTTACACTGTTTGAAAATATATTAATTCAGTCATATTCCACTGACAAAGCTGCTACTTTGGTTAATGCAAAACTTGCATGTTTTTCAGTGCATGAACTTTGAAAACTGAAACCTAATTGATCTAGCCACACCCCAACCACTTGGAAAGCTTTCTTCAAGTAAGCAAAATTAGAAACCATCAAAATTAGCATGTTTCGTTCTTCTTGAGACATTCCTGTGACTGCTTTTTAAATAGAAATTATTATTGCTGTTATTATATATAGCAAGAACAGCTCTTTCTGAAAGATGTTTTCGTTACTGCAAATAAAATGTCTATACCCTGGTTTGTTGTAGCATTAAGGTAATAAGACCATGTAGTGATATATGTATATTTTCTTTATATTTGTTTCAATGTATTCATGTGTCCAAGAGCTAAGCCATGTAGTTAAAATGTAGATGAATAAACAAGGGGCTTGCAGGCATTCATAGTCTAATAGAAATGAAAAAGTCAGAAAGGTTGAATTTGAATATTTATGTACACATTAATCCCTGCCTTCAGCCTTGCTTCCTCTACATATTAAAACTTTGGAAATATGTTATTGCTGCTGAGACAGTAACTCGTCATTTACTAAATGTGTTCTTTGAGGATTAAAGCTGTTCTGCAAAAATTAATGAGTATTTGCATATGCCTTACAATAAATAGTTCTACCAGCATAACATTTGTCCAATTTATTAGAAGTGCAATGTGTTTGAGAAGCATACAGCAATTTGCATACTAAAAGTATGGCAACATGTTCCTGTTAAACTATGTTGTATTCCAGTAGTTCAAAAGACAGTGCAGGTATCATACTACACACTGAGGCAATGGGTTTGTGAACACAGTGAGTATCCCAGACACAGTGGCACTATGCAGGTATCTCCATTCATTTGTCCATCAATATGTATAAGTAAGAACCTGGTTGGATACATTTCCTGGATAACAGAGAAATACAGTACTGGCTCACTTTTGTGCAAAGGCTGACCATTTTGTTACATCATGCAGAAGCACGGTATCTGACCATTTTGTGATGTGCACTCTTGCTCATTGAGTATTTGGCGTATAGATCCATGTCCTTCCCAATTTATTATCTTTATCACTCCAACCCTCCACTTGTTGCTGTGCTCTTCTTCCCAGCAAAATAAAGCCTGCAACCTTACCTATTTCTTTTTATCCCAATCATACACCCTAGCCCATAAATTTCTCAACATGGACACTTTCATACTCTTGCTCCACTCCTACCTTCTCCCTCCCCCGACAATCCTTGCTGGATGCTTTAACCCAACCCCCCTCCTACCCCTGCCACTCCCCTCTACCAAAAACATCACCTTACCCCTTACCCACCAATTCCACACCCCATACCTTCATTTCACGTGATCTCCTCCAGTCTCTGGCCACCTCAACTGAACTCCAGTATCACCCTTATATGATGTTCCAGAAACACATCCTCCACCTGCATCATTACAAGAGGGCACAAATTCCCAGCCACCTTCTCTATGTTTCTACTCACCTTGCTCATAGCTGGCAATGTCGAACACAACCCCAAAGCCCCCTACAACTAAGCAAAACCCATCATCTCACAAAGGCCTAAAAGTCATGCACATCAAACATTATGAGTCTCTTACCCAAACTGGACCTTTCAAATTGCTGTCTGACTTAACATTCCCCTGATATCCTGTGCCTCTCAGAAACCTGGCTTTCCACTAAGACCCCTGACTCATCCCTCTCATTCCCCAGCTATTCAATCATCCAGCAAGACTGAAGGAAAGGTGGGGCAGTGCTGCAATGCTCATGTGTCAACCCCTCTCCAGCACACTAATGAAAACAGAGTTCTGTCTCAGTTCTCATGAATTGACCCTCGTCCAAATCTCTGTGCCTTCTACCCTCCCTACCTTTAGTGGGGTGGTCTACGCCTCCCCTCAGCTTGGACAAGATGCACTCGCTGATTGTATCTCTACCCTTCCACCTTTAGCAAACTCTGGTGAATTACTACTGCTAGGAGACTACAACCTTGACTGGCTTTCCCCTTCCTCCAAGACCACCACCTCCAAAATCAAATCCTACAACCTTACCCAGATTATCACAGAACCTACCTGCTACAATACTCATTCCTCTAATCACCTCCTTATTGATTGGGTATTCTCTTCCCATCCTCACAAAATATCCGTTGCAGGAGTCCTAGACCCTGTACTAAGTGATCATTGCATCATGTATTGAAATAGAAAAATCCTCCTGCCTAAGTCTGCCCTGAAATACATAAATATTCCCCCCTAAACTCACTTGACAAAAACTCTCTCCTCTCTGACTTACACCACTCCAACTAGAAGCTGGTCTACTCCACTCTAGATGTTGACACTGCCATTGCCCACTTCCTTAACATCTTCACGAGTGTCTGGGATTCCCATGCCCCATTAATAAAAGCCAGGGTCAGAAAACGCCAAGACCCTGGGATCACAGCCCAATAGTGGCCCTCTGCAAAGCCCACAATGGGGTCTGGTCGATTTTCAAATCCCCCCTAACCCACAGTCTAGACAAGCCTACAATGCTGTCAGCAACATGTGCACAAATGCCATCAGGTGTGCCAAGGCTGACTACTTTAGGGTCCGTCTCAACACAGTGCACCCCTCTTCTTTCTGGAATATAGTCCCACTTCATTGTTAACCCACCATCTCAAACCAACACCACCACTCTTGAGCACAATGGCCTTACAATAACCGACCCCATCTAAATTGCAGAAACCTTCAACACAATTTTCACCACTTGCGCCATCCCAGACCAAACTACACTCCCTCCACCTGCGATTAAACCCCTCTCACTTAACCCATCTCCAAACTCCTACCTGCTTGTCCCTACTTCTGCTGAAGAAGTACTGAAGGCACTTCTATCCCTTAACCCATCAAAATCTAGCTCTGATGGCGTACATCTAGGTCTACTACGCCTATCTGCCCCAGAAATTTACCCTTCCTCTTTCCTTCTTACAAAACCTATCCTTCAACTCAGGCATGGTCCTCAAAGTCTGGAAATCACCCTGCATCATCCCTCCCCACATGTGCGGTGAACCCTCAGCACACTGTAACTACTGCCCCATCTCCCTCCTCCCTGCCTTATCCAGACTTCAGGAATGGCTAGTGCAGTCCAGGCTGACAGACTTACTCACCTTCACCAGCTTCCTTTCCCCTTACAAATCCAGCTTCAGAAAGAAGCACTCCACCATATCCTCCCTTCTCCGTGATACAGGCCAAATCCAATCTGCCAGAGATCAAGGTCATTTCTCTGCCACAGGCTTCATCAACCTAGTTAAGGCCTTCAACTCTGTATCCCACCCACTGCTCCTAAATACACTCAAGAATGCAGAGCTCTCGCTCCCTCCCTGCCATAAAACAGTTTAACTTGTTCCTCATCAACAGATGTCAATCTGTTAAGATCACCAGCTCCTCTTCCCCTTCCCTCCCATTCTTGCTGGTATCCCATAAGGCTCAATACTTGTCCCCATTCTATTCTCCCTATTTATAAACAGCCTCCCTTCTGTCTGCTCCAAATCCCTCAGATATCTTGGTGTTTGGCTAGACCCTCAACTAAGTTTCTCAAACCACATTGACTCCATATCCTCAAAACTTTGTGCGAAGCTTGGCATCTTGTACCACAACAGGGACAGACTCCCTCTCCCTGTATGATGGGAACTACTGGCTAAAATAATTACCCCTATTTTTGACTATGCTGACATAGCATACTGCACTGCATCTGCCTTTTCATTTGCTAGATTGGGCTCCCTCTTTTATGCCTTCTGCCATTTTGCTTCAAACTCTCCTCTGAAAACTGATCACTGCTCTCTACTCTTCCCTTGAACTCTTCCTCTTTCCTATCATTGTCTCATTCACTGCATCTCCTTTATTTCCAAATACTGGTTTAACTTGCTCCCCTCCTACTTCTATGACCACCTCCCTCTTGCTCTCTCCTCATCCCACTCCCTATGCTCTAGGGATTCCCTCTCTTTCTTCCTTCCTAAACCATCCTCGAACACAGGTAAATCAGCCTTCACCTATAGGCTCCCCTCACTTTGGAATACATACAATCCCTCTCGTATGTAATTCACTCTCACACACCTCTATCAAATCCCAGCTGCAGTGCCTGCTCCCTCCTCTCTGCACCCACAATATGTAACCCTTATTCTGGACCTAAAATAAAATGTAGCACTTGTCTAGACTCATCACCTCACCTTGCTCTTCTGTCATTTCCCCTCTTCATATCAATCCTAAAATCCCTTTCCTCCCTCCCACTGTAATTCATTCCTATTTTTTTTCCATTCTGTCTACCTTCTGAATCATTACAACACATATGTCCCTAGATTCAATCTCCTCCAGGTCCCTGGCCTAATGTACTCTCTGTAACCATGTTTTCCTGGCCTTAGAAATGGGTTCCTCGATCTCCCAACCTGCCTGTTCTGCCTATATCTCTGTTTCCTCCAAGCTTTAACATACATGACCTGCCTCTACTCATGTTTGAATTTCTGCTTAATAATTTAATTAGTGTTTATATTGCTTTTTTTGTATTTACCACTTACATAATTTGTGTTGTACTTTATTGTATTGTACTTTATTTGTAACATGTGTACGATCTACCCTATGATTCCTGTCCCTGGGTCCCACCTGGAAATGAGCCTTGGCTCAGTGTGCCTTTCCTGGTTACCAAATGTTTAAATAAAAAGTAAATAAATGAATAAATAAATGGTCACTAATGTCCAGAGGAGAATACTTTGTTGGCACTGACAATTTGGCTGAGTTTATTAAACTACAGAAAGCAGCTAAGGCTGCATGAAGTGACTCTGATTTATCTGCAGAATCGGATCTGGACTCTGAAAACATGTCTTATCACTCACAAATGGAAACAACTATGATACTGGCTTCTGCTAAAAAGGACAATGTATTTTTTGCTTTAGTCACTACTAATTTGTGCACCCCACTTTGATTTATTTTACATGAAGTAACAGGACATGGATAACACCAGATAATTTATCAAAATATGAGAAATCTCCTGTTAATCTTTCAATATGTAACCAATGGGGAGATATAATTACATTGTTAGATAACTATACACATTACCCACATTATCTATCTGTGCTAAAAACTTAGTTAATGCACCAGTTAGAGTAACTTAATGCCACCAAAGCATGGAAATGTGGTACTAGAGTTTCCAACCCTAATTCCCCACACCCACACTCAAGCAAAATAAGATAAAAACAGTAGGGTTTGGGGTCTCCAGAGTCTTGGCAAATCAGTGGTGGGGTCTTCATTGGGGTTGTCAGCCCTAATGCCCACTGTGTTCCCTTAGCAAACTATGTCACATGTGATCTTTCTTCATGCAGGGCCTGCATTATAAAAAAGCTAAATCAAACTGTGTCGGCAACAAGTGGCAAGGCATACCTCTCCACCCTTGATGACTGTATCACTTTGAGGCACTAGCTTGGAGCTATACCTTATGCTTTGGACTAGAGGATATGGGCTTTGGAGGAGGGGTAAATATTAGGTTTGACAATCACAAGGAAGACCCCACCACTGATTCACCAAGACTCCTGAGACCCAAAATCCTAATGTTTTTTTCCTTTTGCTGCTTGAGGGTGGCAGTGGGGAGTTAGGGTTGGAAACTATAACACCACATTTCCCTAATTTTGTGGAGTTAAGTTACCCTAACTGGTGCATTCACAAAGTTTTTTTGCAAACTATGTCCTTCTTTTTGGGATAGTGGAATTGTATCCTCTTGCACATAGGTCTCCTTGGGACCTGCATGAACAGATACAGATGCCCTGTGCCAAGGGAAGACTCTGCATGCTTATAGAAGTGGGAGGACCTTGTGGGCCCTGCACTTCTGTGCAGTGATAGATGTGAAGAATTCATGTAACTGTCTGGTAGGCTGTGGAAGTGCAGGGTCCTGTGGTCTCTGCACTTCTATGTGGCTGCAGATACAGATGTACAGGGCAAAGCATGCATCTGTCTGCCAATGAACTGGGCCCTCTGCCACCCACAGGTGGAAAGGTGCAGGGTCCTATGCCAAGATGACAGTTGTCTTCACTATATAGACCCCTGTGGACAACCCTGCACTTTTCATTCCCTGGCTGGATGGCTATCACATAACAGCTCCATCCCCCCACCCTCACCCAATTGAGCTGGTTCATTGAGCTCACCATCAAACTCAGCTCATTGGCATGGGATCCCAAAGTATACTGGCTGGGGTCAGGACTGGCACTACACACAATGTTTTTTAACAATTATATATATTTCTTATTTTGATACCAAATTTTCAAGATATTCATTTTATGATTTGCTTTATAAAGATGATTTGTACCATTTATAGTATATTGCATGAACTGTCATTTTGCACCACAAGTGCAAAAACACATCTCATCTGGGATTTAAAAAATGATGTGTCATGTTTCTGAGGTGACGTGGAGAAATTGCTATGTTGAAAGTTTAGAGTCAAAATTTTGAAAATCAGTGAAGTTATGACTGAACATTGAAATACTGCAATGCCCTCATAACCTAATCATTTTACTGTGTTTGTACACCAGGTTTTCAGCATAACCTTCTTATTACCCCATCTCATTAACCCAGTAGGTGATAGTGTTCAAATCCCTGCCAAAATGTAATTCCGTGCCACCAAAACATTATTCTGCACACAGGTGCAAAATCACATTTTGCCCAAGATTTGAAAAATGGCAGCTGTCACATTCACAAGGTGGTGGAAAAAAAATCTCAATGTTGAAAATTTGGCGTGAAAATATTTACAATTACTAAAATTATGAAAGAGTGTAGAAAAAGTTCAATAAACATGTATAACTTTGCCATTTTTCCAAATTTTGATTCCAAATTTTAAACATAGCATTCTTATGACTCTACCTCGTGGTCAAGGGTCATGAATTTTTTCAAATCCCACCAGAAAGCTGATTTCATGAAGTGACTGCAAAATCACTTTTTGGGCTTCATTTGCATAATTCCACCACCACTGGTCATGAGGTGGAGTCCCAAAAAAGCCATGCTGAAAATTTGGGGAAAAATATATAAAAATGACAAAGTTATGCATCAAAGTTCAAAACCCCATTGAAATACATTGAACCACACTTACCTTGGTTTCTCATATTGCAGTTAATGGTTCCAGAAGCAAGATGTGTCTTCAATTGGAAAGTGGATCTACACCATGTGGCATGTTCAGGTGAGTGAAGGTGTGTGGAGATGTGGGGAGTATGGGGTTTTGGGTGCTGAGTGGGGGTGGGGAAATGTAGAGTTTTCCACCTTTGCATGGAAAATCCCTGATGTTTGCATAAGTTTCCAAACTTCCACCTGTGGTAAACTGGAAAACTTCTCTGAATGTTATGTGCAAAATTTCACCCACTTCCACTAAAAAATAAGCCCTGGTGGCTAGTAGTCCCTTCCCCACTGGATCACCAGCCTGACTTGAAAAGAAATATCCCCAGAGGTCATGATCCCTCCCCCAACCCATTACCTTCCTGTAAAATCTGCCCCGGTGGCTAGTGGGCCCTCCCTCCCCTCCACCATGGCCAGATTGTCCAGTAACCCCCATCCCTATCTCCACCCTGACTGCCCATACTGTTTTAAAAAAAATTCCTTGGTGGTTTAGTGGTTTCAACCTCTCTCCCCATACCCAATCCCCAGTCCCTGAATAAATTCTGTGGGGGCTAGTGCCCCCCACACTAGCAGGTGTCCCACCACACTGCTCCCATGCCATCCCAAACACCAGCAGGTGGACCGGCACAGCCCTCCTGTCTCTGCCACAGATGGCCCCTCCCACTCAGCTGTAAATGAATACGTGCATTATAACATGCTCATTCACTGACAGCTCAGTGAGCAGGTTGGCCATGATGGAGAGGGAGGGCTGTGCCAGTCTGCATGCTGGGGATCAGGATGGGGTGGGAGCCGGGTGGTGGGACAACTACTGGGGTGGGGGAACTATACCACCAGGGAATTTATTTAGGGACTGGGGATCATGGATGGGGAGGGGTGTTGAAACCACTAAATCACCAAGGATTTTTTTTTTCAAAACAGTACGTATGGTTGGGATGGAGACAGGGATGGGGGGGTTACTGGACACTTTGCTCATGGTGGAGAGGAGAGAGGACCCACTAGCCACCAGGGCAGATTTGTTGGGAAGGTGATGGGGTGGAGGGAGGGATCACGACCACTGGGGCTATTTCTTTTCAGGTTGGGCTGGTGGTCCAGTGGGGGGGAGGGACCACTAGCCACCAGGGCTAATTTCTGAGGGGAATTGTGTTGCTGATCGGGTGGAAATCACAGGCAGAATTTCCACAAAAGTTTGGAAATGAATATCCAAACTTTCACATAATCAAAAGTCTGATGTTTACTTGAATTCCGCCTGCAAAAGTTGTTTTTGCACACCTCTAGTGCTGAGTGGGAGGTTGGGGGGGTTCAGGTCACGAAAGACATTTTTCTTTTTTTTACAGGCAAAAAAATAAACAATAGGGGATATTTTTTCAGCAGATACTGAGATTCCAACACTGTGGATTGGGCACCCCAATGTTGGGCCATTGTTCAGCAGCATCAGGGGTGGACAACTCCATGCCACCATGTGTTTAGTGGGGCGGGCGCAACCTGGAGAGAAGGAGAGGTGACAAGAAGCAGTACCAGGGTGGGAACCCTGGTCCACTTATATGATATATTGGGAACAGTGGGTGAGTGACCTGGAGGGGAAAGGAGATGAAGAAACAGTATCAGGAGTGGGCATCCCGTTCTGTTAGATAGATAGATAGATAGATAGATAGATAGATAGATAGATAGATAGATAGACAGAGACATACAGAACAGTGGATAAATGGCTCACTGCTCTCACTGTAGGCCACAGCAGGACTCAAGCTGTGACTGCAGAACTCAAGAAAGCCAAACTGTTCTCATACATACAAACTGTTGCTAGCCTTGCTTGTAGAGCAGAAAGCAGCTAACAAAAAGAAGCTACATTTTCTTATTAATTTAACACTTATATCTTAGCAGGAGTCAGGGTCTGTTGATATTAAGCAGACAGATACTTTATTAGAAGTAGAAGGGGTCTTATTTAGGGTTAAAAAAAGAAAAGAAAGAAAGTCAGTGTGTGTTCTGTGCTGTGAAGGGTACTGTATCAACTTACTTTGCTAAACCAGTAGGAGGAGAGAGAGATTAATTGGGGGTGTGTCTTAGACACTATAAAAGCAGGTGACTCAAATTACAACTTCCTGTTGCTAGACTTTTTTCTTACTAATTGCCCTCCATCCCACCCACCCTAAGCCAGTTCTACTTTTATAGCCACTAGATTTGACTGTCAACAGGAACTTCCTGTTTGGCAGTAGGAAGGGAAGGATCATAGAGAAACACTGGTTTTGTCAACCCTGTGTGGTACCATTTGCTTGTAACTGACTCTTCAGTGAATAGCAGAGCATTGTGGGAACCTGGAGGACTAGCAATAGGCTAGTATACCTCCTACCCCAAAACAACATCTCTCTTTTAAAAGCACTGTTGCCTGGTGGTTCTCTTGCCCTTTTAAGTGCTTGTAAACCCTCAACTCACAGAATCTTGCTGAATTTAAGTAAATATTGTTATTTTTACTTCACGCCAAAACTGGAAATGAACGGATGCTTACTTCCGTTTTTTTGCTTAAAATCTGCCCCTCTAGCGAGTGGGGCGAGTGTGCGCAGGGCCACACGTGGAGACGTGCGCAGAGACACACGCATTTGTATGTGTCTGCTGTGTCCGCTGGGCACGCTGAAACTGCTGGCATTAGACAAACTTGGATAAGATAATTTCAGCATAACCTCTACTTAGTAAATACACATCTTTAATAATGGAAAAAGAACTTAGTAAGTGTATACAATGTTTGATGTATAGTGAGGGAAAGTATGGGAGCGAGTATGTATGTGCTAATTGCCATCTGATTACTACTCTTGAAGCAGAGATAGCATTTCTGCTTAATATTAAACCAGTTTCTACTGATATTAGGGAATTGGAAAGTTACATTGATCTTATGGATGAACTACTTCATTCTAATGATCAATTTCCTTCACATTTAGGTAGCATTTATATGCCTTCTGATGAGGAGACAATTGTAACAACTAGTACTAATATACCTGTTGCCTCTGCCCCCTCATATAAGGTGGGTGATTATCCGCCCTCTTCTCATGATAATGATGACTGGACCATTGTCACAAACCTCTTAAAAAAAGGAGGGGCGGTCAAATACACAATAGTGCCCCTATTGAAACTCATAATAGATTTGAGCAATTGACTGTATCAAATAATGAAGTGCTACATGATTTATCCTGTGCATCACCCTCTGTTGATAATAATGGTTTAAAAACACTTTTCAATCAGGAGTTAATGCTCATGAATATTTGTCCTAATAAGTCTCAAGCTCCCAAATCAATACCTATTAAGTTAATCGCTCCAGAGTGTGTTAAACAATCACCTGTTTCTGATTCTTGTACCCCTACTGTCTCAAAACAAGTGTTAGTCCTGGGACATTCAATAATTAAGCACATTGACAGGGCAGTATGCAGTAGTGATAAGAGCAACCGCACCTGTTTTGGCTTCCATGGGGCCAGGGTATCTGACATTACCTCCATGATGCCTAAAATTTTACAAAATGCGGGGGAAAATCCACTGGTTATCATAAATGCCGGTGTTAATGATATAAACAACACCCCATTTAATCAGTTACAACAGGACTATGTGTCGTTATGTAACCTGTTACTTGATAAGGGATGCTGTGTATGTATATCTGAAATTCTACCTGTCCCTAGAGCAACATCTATCATGACGCAGAAAATCAAAGCCCTAAATGAATGGCTGAGAAAGTGGTGTTTTAAGCAGGACATACCCTGTATTACCCACTGGGAATCATTTTCTGATCGTTCTCCCTTGTTTTGCTGGGATGGTTTACATCTCAGTTGTAGGGGTAGCACACTTATGGGGAAAAGTATCACTAAAATCGTAAATCATTGTTTAAACTAAAAACAATGGGAGAGAATGGGTCTATTCTCAAGTCTCTGAATACTTACCAAAATATTATTACAACTTAATGTAGATTTCTCTCTTTGAATGCAAGATCTTTAAACCAACTCAAATTAGCAGAACTCGAAGCCAAATGTAAAACTTTAAATATAGGTGTGGTGGGAGTAACTGAAACTGGGTGGGATGCATCCTCAATTTGGTCCAGAGAAATTCCAGGTTATAAGTTATATCATAAAAACAGATTAGATAAGCAAGGCAGTGGAGCTTGTATGTACATACAAAATGATATTCCTTCTTTTGAAGTGTGTTCTCCCTTGCCTTTGGAAAGTATATGAGTTAAAATCTTATTGAAGGAGCAGTCCTATATAACTATTAGTAACATCTATCAAACTCCATCTGCAAATTCAGATTATACAACTGATATGTTTAAAGAAATTACACATTTTTCGGAATCTCAAGATACTGTAATATTTGATGACTTTAACCTCCTTCAGATTAACTGGGACTCATTCTCAGGACAGTCCCATGCCGAGAAAGTACTAATAGATGTGGTAGTTAATACTGGATTACAACAACCTGTTACTGAACCCACTCGAGGTCCTAATATTTTTGATCTATTATTTACTAACATAGAGCAACAAATTAGCAATTTACAAATTTGGGATCCACTTGGGACCAGTGATCATTCATCTCTTCTTTTGGAAATTCAACAGTTTAAAACTACACAAAGGAAGTTATACTGTACAAAAAAATTATAATAAAGCAATTTTTTCTGAAATCAATGAATACTTACAAAACATAAACTGGGAATCTAATCTTCTTAATTGTACAACACAACAAGCTTGGGACTTTTTTAAAAACATTGTACATTATTTGGAAAATACCTTTATTCCATCTAAGAGGAAATTTAATAATAAAGGAAAAATTCCTCCTTGGTTCAACAAGACAATTAAAAATAAGATTAAAATAAAAATTTAATTTTTTAGGAAACTTAAGAATAGTTCTGTTCCATTTAAAACTACTCTATTACATGAATACAGACTATCTGTGAAAAACTAAAAAAATCTATTAAATTGGCAAAAAATAAGCTATAATTTAAACTAGCTCACACAAAAGACTGTCACAACTCTCTTTTCTCCTATATAAATAGTAAAAAAGGTGTATCAAGGACCATTGGTTTCATTATAACCAATGTCTCTTCTCTATCTGATATAGAAACCTTGAATCTCTTTAATAAGTACTTTTGTTCTGTCTTCTCTCAAAAATCAGCTATTAGTACATTTAAAGTTCACCACATAGATTATCATAGGTTCTATCCAACTGACATTATACAGGCTATCAAGAAACTAAAAAAAAAATACTAGTCCAGGCCCAGACAGTATTCATCCATGGTTTCTGATCGAAATCTCTATAAATATTTCTATACCTTTATCAATTATCTTCAACAAATCCTTACAAGAAGGCATTGCACCAAATGATTAGTGTTCAGCAATAGTTACTCCCATATTTAAAAAAAGCAATAGAGGTTCTGTGCAAAATTATCGTCCAATTAGCCTGACCTCAGTGGTTGGTAAATTAAAGGAACGAGTAATGAAGTCTCTAATAGATCAAGATTGTAAAAAATTAGGAATTTATGATTCAAATCAGCATGGGTTTACTCCCAAGTATTCCAGCACCACCAATCTGATATCTTTTTACAATAATATAAGTACTCTACTACATGTGGGTATCCCTACTGATGTGATTCTTTTGGACTTCAGCAGAGCTTTTGATAAAGTCTCACATGAAAAACTCATTACTAAAATGCACAATCTAGGTTTTTCACCTGATATTGTCAACTGGACTTTAAACTGGTTGACAAATCGTTCTCAGAGAGTCAGAATTAATGATATCTTGTCTGATTCGGGTAGTGTGACAAGTGGTGTACCACAGGGGTGGGTCTTGGGACCAACATTGTCTAATCTCTTTATCAGTGATTCACAAACAGGGCCAATTAACTTTATGGTTAAATTTGCAGACGATACTAAATTGGGGGGCAAGGTTAATAATCAAGAAAATATTTCTGCATTAAAGAAGGATTTGGAAAAATTAACACGGCAAATGAAAATCAAATGGAGTTTAATTGAGACAGATGTTTAGCAGTGCATTTCGGTGTAAATAATCCAAAAACGATATATTATATAAACAGACTACCACTTCACTCATCAAATTGTGAAAAAGATTTAGGGATATATGTTAATAATAAACTTACATCAAATGATCACTGTGTTAGAACTGCTTGCATGACCAACAGACTTTTGAGGCAGATAAAACACACTTTTCTTAATTGCACTGAACAATGCCTTACTCCATTGTATACTGCATACATTAGAATGTATCTAGACTATGGATCCCCTTTCTGGAATCCAAACCAAAAAAAAGACATAACAATTCTTGAACAGGTTCAAAGGACAGTGACTAGAATGATTCCAAGATTAACAAACTTGGATTATCAGAACAGATTAAAAGATACTAGTCTCTTCTCTCTTCAAACTAGAAGAATAAGAGGTGATATGCTTATGGTTTTTAATTTAATAAATTCACCAGATCTAATGGAAAAATCTGGTCTAACACTCTCCAAAAGGAGGCATGTTCTGAGACTACATAATAAACAGCTTGAGGTAAAAACTTATAAAACCAGCAAAAGGGGAAACCTTTTTCCAATAAGAGCATCCATTGTATGGAACACCTTGCCACAAGAATTGGTAGAGACAACTAGTTCCACTGTCTTTAAAAACAAATGAGATGTTTGTTTGAAGGATAATAGATAAATAATGTCCCACATACTGTGGGGAACAGTCTCGTTGGGCTCTGGCCTTCTTCTGTTCTTTCATACCAAGTAATATCAAGTAATACATAGAACCTGGGTGTTCAGCTCCTCCCGCTAAGCTAGTCACCCTGGATTTTGAGGTGCCCAAAATGGTATTTCTGGCTGTTATTTTTTTAAAACATCAGAATCTAGCTAAACAAGTTCTATTTAGCTAGGTCCAGTGTTTTTTTTTTTTGTTAGTTACTATTTTATTTTTCCATGTTTTTTTATTTTGAGGGCAAACAAAACAAGATGGTGGCTCTCACAGCACAACAGTAGTACCATAGCAGACTTCTCTAATCTTCTTTGAGAGAACAAGAAGACCTTTCATATGTATTTGTGACTTTGACTGAACTTTTACTATGCAGCTCATGGACTTAATGTAAAGCACTTGTACTGTATTTGAACTGTATTTCAAAAATAAAAACAGGTTTCCCCTCAATAATGTATTTTAAGCATAAGATGCACAACTTATCTCTATTAAGAAGATTTGTGTCCTCATCACAGATAAATATACATGTTATGTTCAATGCTTGCATTTTTAACTGTATGCTTGTTTATGTTAAAACAATAAATGCATAGTTTAAAAACAAAAAAGTTAGCTCAAGAATTACATAGAAACCTAACATTTTATAGGCAGAAAAACACTCTGGGTCCATTGCATCTGCTCAGTCCCTACCTTAGTTCACACTAGCCTAATACTGGTTGGGACTAAGCAGTGTTCCCCATTTGTAGCTATGCATTGTTAGATAAGTATCCCCCAAACTCAACCCCTCTCATTCCTCCGTTATTTTCACTATACCCATGTGTCCATCCCACCCTCTCTTGAAACCTGTAACTGTGTTGACATTAATCGTCTCTCCTGGTTGAGTATTCCACCTGTCCTCCACCCTCTCCCTGCTCGCCCAGTATTTCCTCACATCAGTCTGGAATTATCCTCCTCCCACTAGCTTATTATAGTGTATGGTCAAACGTTTTTAGAGATGGAAATCCATCCCTCCAGAACCGTTGTTACACTACACTAGCTACATCATCTAGTTTGTTATGCTGTACTAGCTACATGGCTAGTGCAGCACAATAACTTAGAATGCAGCTTTGGACGTACTGGCAATCTACAATCCTTTGAAAATAACCGTGGCAGTGAGAGCTGTCCTTGGAGGTGAGCGTAGATAAAAAAAAAGTAAGGATGCCCATTACCTTTTTGAGAGACCAGGCAGTGTATGAACGCTCATACACTCCAAGCATATGTTTAAACTGTCACGGTTTCCATGGTAACTAGACCTCTCAAACTGTTCTTTTGAGGTCTCTGGTTACCATAGAAACCTCTTGAGTGAAAAATATTCATGTGCATGAGCCACCATGCAATATCCTCTATGTTTTATCCACTTGTTATGGACCCCTCACATTGCCTTTACAGTTGATGGTAGTCTACCCTGTCTCTTACCTTCAGATAATTAAAAGTTTCAGTCATATCCCCCTTTCCTATTTGGCCTCTTGGAAGTACATTTCTAGATTATCCAGTCCTTTCATATAGGTATGTTCCTGCTGCATGTGTAAGAATCATGCCTCTCATTTAGGTGGTTCTTTGTTCAGAGTAGATTCAAAAAAAGCCTGTCTAGAAACTGAACCATTTAAACTTTTTTTGCAACATTAAAGCAAAGAATGTTTTTTTTCATTCATCAGAATATCCAGAGAGAGACAACAATGGGGTAACCAGAAAGCAACATAACATCATAGGATGAGAATACACTGAATAGGAAGACCCAGAGTATTTATTAGATGCACTAACAAGTTATGAGTCACCATCTGAACAAAACATTTTCAGTCAAGAACCAACCAACAATAGTATGGACAATTTGGATTATACCACATCTGGACTGAATTGTCAGGGGATCCCCTTACCCAAAAGATGTACACACACAAAATCTTGTTGGGTGCTCAGTAGGCATATTTTATTACATCATTCCATAACCTTTATATTTACACCATCCAGATACTTTATACATATATGGCATCTTTTATTACATATTTCCATAACCTTATATTTACACCATCCAAATATTTTATACATCTATACATCATATACATCTTATGATTATCCATCCATTAACAGCAACTCTGGACTCAGATACATACTCAATGCCCAAATTCATCCTTTTGGGATGCAAACCCCACAAGGTGCCAATACGGGTGGGTGCATTGTGTGATTATCCATCCATTAACAGCAACTCCATACTCGGATGTATAATCGATGCCCACATTTGTCCCTTTGGGATGCAAACCCCACAGAACACACCCTGTGTCCTGGTTTCCCAGCCCAGTACCCCCTGGGCCCCCTATATCCTTCACCTATGCTCTTATTCCCTCCCACCCCACCCATTTTCCTCTTCTTTCAACACTCTTCCATCCTCCATATCAAAGAACTCCTGTCACCCACTTTTGTAACTCTTCTGAATATTGATACCCTCTGAAACATCTCAATACCTGCACCAAACTGCTGTCCACCTTCAGCAGCCCACTGTGACCCCAAATTCTCTTCTTACCTCAGCCACACCACTGCTATCCATTGTTGGCAGCCCACTGTGGCCCCAAATTTCTGTATTATCCTGGTAATCACACTGCTGCTTATCTTCAGCACATGACCATCAACATTCCCAACCCCTGGCCAACCAACTGCTGTCCACTTTCAGCAGCCCACCATGGCCACAAATTCCCATCTTATCTTTGTCACCTAACTGCTGTCCCCCTTCAGCACTGACCCTCAACATTCCCAACCCTTGACCACTCAACTGTTGTCCACCATCAGCAGCCCACTGTGGTCCCACATTCCTCTCTTATACTAGCCACCCCACAGTTGTCCACCTTCAGCAGCCCACCATAGCCCCACATTTCAGTTTTATCCTGGTCACCAAACTCCTGTCCCCTTCAGTAGATGACTATCCCTAATGACCCCCTTGATCTCCTTTCATACCTTGCTAAATTACAGAGAAGGAGGGCAGGAAACTTGCTCTCTAGCAAAAAGCAAGGGGATCCTAGCTTTCTTTTCCTTAACTATCCCTTCTATGTGGCCCTTCACCTTATACACCTTCACCATTCCTTATCCTTTCTTCCTTGCCCCCACCCTTTTGTTCCATCCTTCTTCCCATGATCCTGCTTACCTCCTGGCCTTCCTGCCATGATTCCTTATTGTCTTCTTTCTCTTTCCCCTCCTCCATCTCTCCCCCTCCCCCCACCTGCCTATCCTCACACCCTCTCTGCTATTTTGGTCAGGAATCCCCTGACAATAAGGGCTGCCTTTAAAACTGGCAACCCTCTATGTCAGGGGATCCACTTCCCAAAATAATGTACACACACAAAACATTGTTGGGTGCTCAACTGGAATATTTTATTACATCATTCCATAACCTTATATCTACACCATCCAAATATTTTATACATCTATACATCATATACATCTTATGATTATCCATCCATTAACAGCAACTCTGGACTCAGATACATACTCAATGCCCAAATTCATCCTTTTGGGATGCAAACCCCATAAGGTGCCAATACGGGTGGGTGCATTGTGTGATTATCCATCCATTAACAGCAACTCCATACTCGGATGTATAATCGATGCCCACATTTGTCCTTTGGGATGCAAACCCACAGAACACACCTGTGTCCTGGTTTCCCAGCCCAGTACCCCTGGGCCCCTATATCCTTCACCTATGTCTCTTATTCCCCTCCCACCCACCCATTTCCTCTTCTTTCAACACTCTTCCATCCTCCATATCAAAGAACTCCTGTCACCCACTTTTTGTAACTCTTCTGAATATTGATACCCTCTGAAACATCTCCAATACCTGGCCACCAAACTGCTGTCCACCTTCAGCAGCCCACTGTGGCCCCAAATTCTCTTCTTACCTCAGCCACACCACTGCTATCCATTGTTAGCAGCCCACTGTGGCCCCAAATTTCTGTATTATCCTGGTAATCACACTGCTGCTTATCTTCAGCACATGACCATCAACATTCCCAACCCCTGGACAACCAACTGCTGTCCACTTTCAGCAGCCCACCATGGCCACAAATTCCCATCTTATCTTTGTCACCTAACTGCTGTCCCCCTTCAGCACTGACCCTCAACATTCCCAACCCTTGACCACTCAACTGTTGTCCACCATCAGCAGCCCACTGTGGTCCCACATTCCTCTCTTATACTAGCCACCCCACAGTTGTCCACCTTCAGCAGCCCACCATAGCCCCACATTTCAGTTTTATCCTGGTCACCAAACTCCTGTCCCCTTCAGTAGATGACTATCCCTAATGACCCCCTTGATCTCCTTTCATACCTTGCTAAATTACAGAGAAGGAGGGCAGGAAACTTGCTCTCTAGCAAAAAGCAAGGGGATCCTAGCTTTCTTTTCCTTAACTATCCCTTCTATGTGGCCCTTCACCTTATACACCTTCACCATTCCTTATCCTTTCTTCCTTGCCCCCACCCTTTTGTTCCATCCTTCTTCCCATGATCCTGCTTACCTCCTGGCCTTCCTGCCATGATTCCTTATTGTCTTCTTTCTCTTTCCCCTCCTCCATCTCTCCCCCTCCCCCCACCTGCCTATCCTCACACCCTCTCTGTTATTTTTGTCAGGAACCTGACAATAAGGGCTGCCTTTAAAACTGGCAACCCTCTATGTCAGGGGATCCACTTCCCAAAATAATGTACACACACAAAACATTGTTGGGTGCTCAACTGGAATATTTTATTACATCATTCCATAACCTTATATCTACACCATCCTAATATTTTATACATCTGTACATCATATACGTCATGTGATTATCGATCCATTAATAGCAACTCTGGACTTAGATGCATACACAATACCCACATTCATCCCTCTGGGATGCAAAGCCCACAGAGTGCTAATATGGCTGGGTGCACGCCCAGCCTTTGTCCTGGTTTCCTGGCCCAGTACTCCCTTGACATATCCTTCTCCTGTGTTTCTTATTCCCCCCATTCCCCCACCTCTTCCTTCTACTAGACCATCTCCAGCTATTGCAATGGATGATGGGCTTCCCCCATCCATTTTCTCCTACCCTATTCCTCCGGGGCCCCTCTCTAATTGTAAACTGAACATTTCCAGCCCTACCTCTGCCAGGTGCACTCCTTCCTGACTGTACACTTCCTGTAATTCTGTGACCATCCTTATGTGGGACGTATCCCACCTAACTCCATTACCTTTGCCACTACCTTCTTGTTCAACTTCTTCCTGTCCCCTTTGCTACTTTTATCTCCCTGGCATGCTTCATATCTGCTTCAGGATCATCTCTTCCAGTCAAGTACTACCCCTGTCCAGTTTTTCTTACTTTCAAGCATGACTTCCAACCATAGTCACTCCCCATTGTCATTGCCCCCCAAGTGTAACACCTATAATTCCAGCCTTGTTAGTTTCAAATTTAAATACTCTAGGAGTGGCAGCAACTGGGCTCATCAGCTGCCCTAAACTCCCTCCCATTGTACAATCTGCTGATAACTAATAGCAGGTGGCTGAGTCCCCATTGCCATACATAAACAATTTTCCTCCCTCTCTTCATTATCGATTCCTGTAGCATCTGAACCATCTCTCTGAGTAACCGGAAAGCTCTTTCTTTTATATCCACCTCTGTCCCCAAAATTCCAACTTTCAAGCTGGGCCTGTGGTCTTCTCTTCCACTAGCAAGCCCCCATCTTGCCACACCTTATGGTAGCACCATATAATTTCTGTGGTCCCATCCTTCCCTTGTCCTATCAGCAGCAAATCATTCAATTTCTTACCTTTGAATGACTTATCCTCCTGCCCTCCCCATTCATGCCAGCACTGTTGCCATCTCTGTCTTCCCTATCCTCTCCTTCTCTTAGTATTTCTTTAGCTGCCTCCTTATTCCCCAATGCAGAGTAGACTATATACCCCTCTTCCCTATTTTTCCTTTACACCCCATGGTACATGATCACCCACTGTGACTCCAATGCCCTTTCCTCTCCTGCCTACCTACCCCTGACCTCCTGAATCTCATGCCAGTACATTCTGAACTACAGTCTGGCTAAAATGCGGTCATTCCACAAGTGACCAGCCATAGCTGTGATCTCTGTCACAACTCTGATGTATAATTCTTTGGTCTTCCCCATTGTTCAATGCATTCCACCTCTGTGGATGAACCCAAAATCGGCACAGTAGCCCATTAGATATGTTACACATGGGATCACCCTGTTTTTGTGTCACCCCCAGCTACCTATCCCAACCTTAGAAAGAACCTTGTTAGTTTGCTCACAAATGAAAATCACAATCAGTTTTGCTTCAGCCTTTCCAGTCAACCCTTTATGTCCCTGAATCTTTGATAGCACTGTTTTCCAGGTGTCTTCTTTTTCTCTTGGACTTCTTAATCTTAATGATGGCTCATGTTAGTCTAAATCAAAGTCACCACAAGAAAACAAGTCCTCAAACTCTCATAATTTCTTTGATCCCCTCCACATCCTCATTTAAATTTCTCTCCAATGTAATCTCAATTAAAACATCCTTAAGCCTACGTTCAGAAGCTCCCTTGGTCCCTAATCAAGGCAGCCACTTTGCACCATTGCCTGTATATTGTACTGGCACCTTTCCACTTCCATTCAGTTTCTTCTTTGGCTCTTCCTTCTTCCTTGCTACCTCCAGCATCGTCTGGCCATTCCTCCATATCTCCCTTGCTTACTGCCTCAGTTCCTCCCTTGTGTCTGCACCTGCCCCATCAGCAGTCCTCCCTTGCTTGGATGCCATACCTGCCAACTCAGAAAACACAACAGCATCAGTATACTCCATTCCCCCAATATATCTTCCTAGGTTCCATAGGTGCATATGTGTGTGTGTGTATATATATATATATATATATATATATATATATATATATATACATATATAGATATAGATATATATATTTATTCATGGAAAAAAACTCAGTTTAATGCATCAGTTAGGGTTGTTCCACAGTGACAAAAGTAAGGAAATTTGATGTTAGGGTTCCCAACCACCTTGCACTCCACCCCCTTCCCGCCGCCACCAACAGGCATTGGGTGTGCGCTGGGGTCATTGGTCCTAACTGTCACCCCATCCCATGTGTAAACAAGCTGAGGTGGTGCAGTATAGGAGAATGGGGTGAGAGTTAGGACCAAAGACCCCAATGCACACACTGATGCCTGTTGGTGGGTGCGGGGTGCTAGGGGTTTGGGAACCCTAACATCGAACTTTCTCACTTTTGTCGCTGTGGAACAACCCTAACTGATGCATTAAGTGGAATTTTTTGCCATGAATGCCCCTTCTTTTTGAGAATGAGCACTATAAATAGTGAATTTTTTTCACACAGTAACGCTAACGGCAACAGAAATGCAAGTGCAAACAGTAACACACATGGTGACGCAAAGCTAAATGGTAACACAAACAGTAAAAGAAACACAAGCACAAATGTTAATGAAAATAGAAATGGTAAAGCAAATGGTAATGCAAACACTAATGGCAACAGAAATGCAAAAGTTAATGGAAACAGTAAAATAAATGGTAACGCCAACTGAAACACAAATGGTAAGAAAAATGCAAATAGTAACTGAAACGCAAATAGAAATGCAAACAGTTAAGGTAACGGTGCTGCAGAAGGAAACAGTAATGCAATAGACAATGGAAACTCAACCAAAAATGCAAACGTTAAGCACAACAGAAACGCAAATGGTGACAAAGACGCAAAAAGTAACAGTAATGCAATTGGAAATGCAAACAGTTACAGTAACAGCAATGATTATGCCAAAGTGAACAGTAACACAAAGGGAAAAGCAAACATAAGAGCATATGGAAACACAAATGGTAATGCGCATGGGCACAGTACCGCAACTGGAAATATAAATGCTAACGGTAACAGCAACAATGAGGCCAAAGGAAACGCAAATGCAAACAGAAATGGAAGCACGTACACAAACTCAAATGGGCCAATGGAAACACAAAAGCAAATGAAAACACAAATTGAGGCATGTACACAAACTCAAATGGTAATGCACATGGAGTTGTAAAACATAACCCAAACAGAAAGAGTAATAGAAATGCAAATGGTAGCAGTAACGCAAATGCAAGTGTAACCCCCCATTACCTAGGGTTACAAGAATCACAATTAGATCAGCTGGCAGGTAGGGAAGGCAGCTTGTGAAACTCCAGTTAAATGGATTTCACACTGTCTTACTCTGTTGTCAGTCTCAGCAGAGACTGAGGGATGACATCATTTAGAATTATTGCAGTAGCATAAGTCACACTGGAATGTTGCAGCTGGGAGTTAGATAGAACATTGGGAGGTTTTGAATCAGTCTAGTGGGAGACTCAGTAGAGGGAGGAGGTGCACTGTAGTGTGCAGTCCCTCAGATCCCTCAGCTCTGACCAGAGCTACTGTTTGTAAGGGTGTGTGTTCTCACCATAAGAAGGACACAGAAGTACTTCAGTTGAAGTGGTAGAGACCACTTCCCAGTTGGTTCAGGGTCCCATCCCTGCAGGGATGGGGGGGCCAACAGCCCAGCTTCCAGGGGCAATCCCCTGGCCTGGCTAGAGAGAGAGAGAGAGAGACAGAGAGAGAGAGAGAAAGAAAGCTGGCTGAGGTTTTTGCTGCCCGGCACCATGAAGAATTTGTTTGATTTTCCTGTGAGAGAAGGCTATGGGGCACCTGCAATTAGGGGTGAGTCTGCTCTGAAAAAGGTACTATGTTTCACCAGAGAATGTTGATTTAAGTATCTGCTACTGTGGGTCAGGAAAGGACTGTCAAGTACAGTGCTTAAGAAGTGTGTGACTTGAACACCTTTAATATGTGGGGGTCTACAGGGATGGACTATGCCATTTAAAAAAAGTATGTCACAAGTCAGGACACAGGAGTTTCAGATACTGTAGATTGAATGTGAAATACATTTAAAGTGATAATCTACAACAGTAGAGATTTTCAGAGAAGAGGTGTTTTAGAACAAAGGAATGGCCGGGTATGAATTATGGGAGCAAGAGGTGGGAGACCCCCCATTTGGAGTAACCAGATTCAGCTCTATGGGTTCACTTTGGGACAGCTATTGCTTTCTCTCGGGTACTTGGCCAGTGCTCAAAGAAAGTACCCAGATGTGGGATTGTTGAGAAGATTCCCTTTATGGAGCCTGTATGTGCTCATGGGTGGTTTAGGGAGCCACCGAGAAATGTTCCATGCCATATGGGAAGTGGTCCAGTTGCTGGCCAGATGTGCCATGCAGGAACGTAGTCCAAGGCTGGTCAGATGTGCCAGGCTAGGGCAATCCAGAGAAGAGTGCAAGTTCATGCTGAGTGCCCAGTGTGTTTCTAAACCTGAGGGTTACAGTGTGTAGAAGATGTGTTCTGATCTCTGTAAATCTGCATTGCCAGGAGTGTAGCCCTGTGGGGGGCCATCTATGTTTTGTTATTCTGTTTGGTTGTGAATAAAAGCCACACTCTAGAATCCCATTCCTGGTTTGGACATTACAGTTATTGCTTCCTGTGTCTGGAGTTACTTGGTGCCCCTGATTAGAAGTCAAACCTAGATAAAATACTGAGCAACAGTTTTCTCCCTGAATCCAGGTCTCAGGTACGGGGTTACATATGGAGGCACAGCACGGTGCTAATAACATAAAAAATGCCATCAACCCAACCCCTGGGGTTACAAATTGAAGGCTACCACTGGGATTTGGCTTGCTATCCTGGAGAAAATGCATGAAAGGTTGCTAGGATAGTGGCTAGCATTTTGGCTGTTTGGCATTAGGTAGCCCAAAAAGTAGAAGCAATGTCAACTAAATGTACCACTGTGTGCTGCTGTCTATGTGCTGCTGTAAGTGTGCCAACTGCCTACCAAGAAGCAGTAAAGCCTGAGTGTGTATGTCCTTGTCCTGCAGCAAATTACAGCGTTTGACAGGTTTAAAAGTATTGTGTGACAGAGAAAAGTGTGGAAAACTGTTGGTAGCAAAAGAAGATTTGTGCCCTAGACATTGGAAAGGTTTGTGGTATGGAGTAAAAGTAGTCACTGACTAAAATGCCATGAAAAATGATTGAAATGGTGCTCTCACCAAGGAGCTACAATTGAAAAAAAAAAGATGGTTTGTAGTTAAAATTTTGCCTGCTCAACGATTGCCGTGGAGGAGAAGAGCTCAAGAGGAAAGAGACTCATTTGCATGGCATCGAGTGATTGATGAGACTGCAATCAATCCCACCCCCAAGCCAACTCTAGAGTGATTGCACAGCATTCGAGAGGGAGAGTGAGTGGAGTGTGTGAGCAGGCTTGTTAGAAGGAGTGTTGCAGTGACTGAAAATGCTGTCAAATAATTAAAATCAGACTTTTTCTGTTTAAATTCAGGCTGAACCCGCATCTCGATCATTTGAAAACAAAGCATGGTGTTTAGAGGGACAATCGGCAGGACTGCCAGCCCGCTTCCTTCCAGAGCTCTCCAAGACAGGCTGCAGGCCTTTTTTCCATCGCAACAACAAGCCACTGATTAAGTGAGTACTATCCTAAAAGTAGCTCTAACTGTGTGATTTTATTCTAAAGCCAGCTGAATCTGTGTGTAGCAGTGGATCGTTTTGCAAGGAAGGACTGTGCAAGTTTATTAAGCTAAAGCTAGAATTCTAAGCAACAGACTGTGAGTATAATTATAGGTTCAGCAACAGTATAATTTTCAAAGCCATGTGAGTGACCATGAGTTGTATGAGAGATGCAGCAAGAAATACAGGCAATCATGTGCGATGAAATAATGTGGCTTTAGAGGAAAGTAAGCTAGAGCAGTGACTTCAGTGAGTGAAAAGTCCTTAATAAATCATATAAGTCTGCTGAGAGAGAGAACAGTGCAAGTTTGTGCAGTTTGAGCAAATTTATCAGTAGAGTGTGCAAACTGAATGCGCAGTGGCTTGACTCATAAACAGAATGTTGATGTGAGGGTGTGCTGCTGCTGCCATTACAGGGTGGTGTAGTAATGTGAACACAGCAGCAAAGGAGCCATTTTGTAAAAGTTTTCCAAAAGAGTGGGACTTGAAATAACTCTAAGTGTTTGTTTGTTTTTCTCTGCAGTCATGGCTTTAAGACTAGTCCGCTACCCGACTCATGCTCGGGCTATGATAGTAGAAGAATTTAACAAGTTGAGAGATATTGAGAGATATTACTACGGGGGATGACTGCCTCCTCATGTGGTGATGCTTGGATATCCAGTATGAGTATGTGTGATGTGCTTAAATGCTGGAAGTGACATCTTCATGGTGCCTCACTGTTCTGGGTGCCTAGAGAAATATGGCTTGACTAAAGCACCCAAGATTCATTTGGCTGGACAAAGCTTCAAGAACCTGTGTTGGCAGCACACAGCACCAGGTGGAGCCTGATAGGGAAGGCTCCTCAGAGTGTGGCATAAAGCAAGAGGGTGCAGATTTACAGACAGGACAATGTACTAATGTATCAGAGTCTGGGTCCCAGAGAGATGCTGCAGAAGGAGCATCAGTAGATCCTTGGAGTGAGGGGCCTAGCCCTAGTCTCATAGGAGAAGACGAGATGAGGGAAGCTTTTGAATGGGAGGTATCGACCTCTGCACCCAGCGAAGAGTGGGCAGTCTCAGGAGTGAGGACGACTGCTCACTCCTAGGCACAGATTCTTAGTGAGGAAGAAGAAGAGGGGGAACCTATGTGGCCTAGTGAAGAAGGTACAGATCTTCAGTCCCAAGCTCTTGCCTCGAGGGAATCAACAGCAGAAGAGAGTGGTGACTCTGCAGCTCTGCCACACCAGGAAGAGTTAAAGACCCATTCTATGTTGCATTACGTATGTGAAGCTGGCAGAACCAGGACTGGCTGCCCCCAAGCCAGGCCAGAGGTCTCAAGTTGACCAAGTGTAGTAAAGAGGAAAGACTGGGTTCATAGGAAAGTGAATGAAATCTATGGGATGTCCTTTCCTACCTTTCCTCAGAGAGTTTGGGAGGAGACTGAGAAAAGCAGGAAATCCTGGATAATGGAAGAGACAACGAAACATGTGCATCCTGGTGCAAACAGACATGTCAAAAATAGACTGTTACAATTAAAGTCCAGCCAGTGGAAAGTAGTCAGGACACTGTTTATTGACACTATTCGAAATGTGGATGGAGATGGACATGAAACCTTTCACAGTGTGGATTATGAGCACCCAGATGGGGTAATAATTCATGCACCTGACCTGTTGTGCTATTGGCCATAATGCAAAGACCTCCATGCGAATGTGCCCATGCCTACCAAATGGAGAGCAGAGCAGTGATAACCAATGCTGCCATCCTGCTGTTGTCATACCTATGTTGTTCCACCAGACTGGTGTTCCAGGACCCAGGTGCCCCGTATTCATCAGTCTTGCAGTGTACTGGCTTTCCAGATTCCATCAACTGGCCCACCAGATGACTTCATATCCAGAGAGGACACCAGCCCAGCTGTATCCTGATTCATTGCCTGGGATGCCGGATGACTTCAGATGAGCTGTTTTTTTCCCCTTTTTCCTATTCCAAGGTTCCATCTCCTAGATGACATTATCCCAGCAGTTTCCTGGTGTGCCCTCCTGTCATTTTCTAGAAGATATCTGCCCAGGTTTATCAGAAGAATGTTGCTAGGGAGAGTCTTTGGCAGAAGACCAGGTGGTGTACTGTTTTGTTCTACAAGGGACTGGTAAGTCCAGACTTTTCTATTCTTATGACATTGCAGTACACACCCTACACTAGCAGACTCCAGATGTTTGAACTGACCTCAAAGACTCTCCCTTTTGGGACTTTGGGCTGCCAGAACTGTGCTTCACTGGGCTCCGGCCTAGGACAGTCTCTTTATTGGACTTGCCTTTGGGCACTGTTACACTAGAAGGGACTTTTAGGGCACTCCACCCCCAAAAAAATATTGTGTATTGTAAATAATGTTATTGTTTTCTACAGTTTTTTTTCTGTTTATAATGTTTTTTTCTACTTTTCTAAAAAAATATTTTTGGGATTCTCCAGTGTTTGATGGTAGGGGATTAAATAGACTGTGTATGCACATTAGGAGTGTGTGTTGTTTTTCTCTCTTTCTTGCAGGTGTTCCTGAAGAAGACAAGAACAGAAGATAAGAAGAGGAGGAGGGACTCAGCGGAGCTCCTCACATTGCTTTAGAGTAGTAGTGTTTGAAGTACAGGATGTTGTGATTTTCTGTGTGTAACCTTTCCTTCCACAGGTATGGTTGTGGGGGAGTGTGGGAGTAATGTATAGAGTATAGCATTAGCTCCTTGTGTTTGGTTGCAGGTGTCCCAGGTTGGTGGGAGGTTCCCCTGTTTGTTTTGTTTTGGGTGTTTTGGGTTAAAAGCAGATTGGTTTTCCCAAGAGGCAAGGAGGAATAGACATGCTGTGGTCCTGACCTGCAGTAGGGGCCACAGTACTGATCTATTAGGGCTATGCTCTGGACAATTCTACCAGGGCCAATAGGTATCCATAGTAAGATCTTAGAGTAGAGTAGAGGCTGATGCTTCAGCCGAAGGCCTCAGAGCCCTTAGTGTTATCTGCCTGTGCTGGCACAAGGTAGTGGAGAAGGTAGCACTACCTTCCTGTAGTCAACACATAGGGTGAGATGGCCTAGGCCAGGTAAGTAATGACAACAGACAGTCATTTTCCTGGTCAGGGGTGGGTGTAATCCCCCCCATTATCCTGGGTTACAAAAATCCCAGTCAGATCTAGTGGCAGGCACGGAAGGCAGCTTGTGAAACTCCAGTTAAATGGATTTCATTCTGTCTCACTCTGTTCTCAGTCTCAGCTGAGACTGAGGGATGACATCATTTAGAATTTTCACAGCAGCATAAGCCACATTGGGGGTACGGCCATTTCGTCCCTGGACAAATCATCACGGATTATTAATAGTGGACATTAGGTCACCAGGACAGTTTGCCGTTACCTCTGTCATTGTGAGGACAAATTGTTGCAGTAGCTCTCGTCGCTCCCGTCGCTCTCGCCACTGAGTATGCCAAGACGACTGAGTGGATGCCGTAGTGGTACGCATCTGCTCTAGCTGAGTACAAGCCTGCTGTAGCCTGAATGTAGGGCTTTAAATCCTTCACTCTCTAAACTGTAAGACCATAAACTTTATCTAACTAAGACCTCTAGTACCATTCAAATCCTTTAAGCTCACATCCTCCCTAGCATGAGAAGTGGTTTAGTACCTTCCAGTTCAGGCAACTTGGAGTTCAGTGGGTCCTCAGGGGTCTGCAGTATGCAGTCTGTACAATCATTATAAATCAGGGACCATTCACCAGGTGGTGCATTTGTTGCAGTTGCCTTCTGGATGCTGGTTGCCCCCCAACAAATCCAAGGCAGTCTGAGCAAGATCCCTCAGTACCGCAAATCTGTGCAATGTTTTCATGGGAGTGTTACTTGGAGATGCACTGCTGCTGCCAGAATCCAATAGATTGAACTGTCTCTGGTGGCTTCTCAAGTGGGCATTGTGGGGGAAGGGAGTTTTCTATTCGCCCCCATCTTGGATCTTTCTGTCTTCTCCATTGAACTTGCTGCTACTCCAGTTCTGCTGTTGGTCTGGATACCTTGTGAAGAAAGATTTGATGGCTTTTCAGTGGCTCTGGTGTGATGTCCATGTTTTGCAGTGCCTCACCATGAGGGAAATATGCTTACCTTCTCAGTGGTGTTCTGACAGCTGCGATATCATTCAAGAAATGAACTGTCTCCTGCAGAATATTTTAAGTAAGGTTTTCTCAGTTACACTCTACATGTAGAAGGGCTGGGTATATTAGTGATGCCTGGATGCCCATTTTGTAAAGATGCTGCTTTTCAGGGCCATAAAACCTTCTCTTTTTGGATAGTTCCACCATGAAACCCTGTTACATCTGTACCTGCCACCCTTCCTACATGATGTAGTTTATTTCTCTGGCTGTCTTCATGTAAAATTCTTTTTCTGGATAGCACAGGAATTTACAGAGGATGGTCTTGTTTTTTCAGCCAGCCATGATCAGGATGCCAGGGAGATGGGGGATGCCACTAGACTACCAGGGAGGGTTTATAATTATTACTGAGTACAAGCCTGCTGTAGCCTGAGTGTATGAGCCTGCTGTAGTCTGAGAGTACACCACACCTGCTTATCAGTTAATTTGTTAATTAGTTATGTGAGGTAGATGTAATCCGCAGAGCGACATTACTATTAAGTGAGGTAGAGTGCAACCTTCCTCCATGACTAATATGCAAGCAACTAATCATAACTGACACATTTTGACTGCTACATTATAACTGAGCCGAAAGAAACAGCGACTATTAGTCCATAAACCGCCACATTGGAATGTTGCAGCTGGGCATTAGATAGAATGTTGGGAGGTTTTGAATCAGTCTAGTGGGAGACTCAGTGGAGGGAGGAGGTGCACTGCAGTGTGCAGTCCCTCAGAGCCCTCAGCTCTGACCAGAGCTACTGTTTGTAAGAGTGTGTGTTCTCACCATAAGAAGGATACAGAAGTACTTCAGTTGAAGTGGTAGAGACTGCTTCCCAGTTGGTTCAGGGCCCCATCCCTGCAGCGATGGAGGGGGGCCAACAGCCAGCTTCCAGGGGCAATCCCCTGGCCCGGCTAGAGAGAGAGAGAGAGAGAAAGCTGCCTGAGGTTTGTGCTGTGGCACCATAAAGAATTTGTTTGGTTTTCCTATGAGAGAAGCCTATGGGCCACCTGCAAATAGGGGTGAGTCTGCTCTGAAAAAGGGCCTATATTTCAACATAGACTGTTGTTTAAAGTATCTGCTACTGTGGGCCAGGAAAGGACTGTCAACTACAGTGCTTAAGGAGTGTGTGACTTGAATGCTTTTAATATGTGGGGATCTACAGGGATGGACTATGCCATTTAAAAAAGTACATCACAAGTCAGGACACAGAAGTTTCAGAGGCCGTAGATTGAATGTGAAACAAATTTAAAGAAATAATCTATAACAGTAGAGATTTTCAGAGAAGAGGTGTTTTAGAACAAAGGAATGGCAGGGTATGAATTATGGGAGTAAGAAGTGGGAGACCCCCCACTTGGAGTAACCAGATTCACCCCTATGGGTTCGCTTTGGGACAACTGTTGCTTTCTCTCAGGTACTTG
The DNA here is from genome assembly GCA_016271365.2 of Neoceratodus forsteri. Lineage (NCBI taxonomy): Eukaryota > Metazoa > Chordata > Ceratodontiformes > Ceratodontidae > Neoceratodus > Neoceratodus forsteri. The sequence goes on from JADMNL010000022.1 coordinate 663,657,914, forward strand.
GCCAGTGCTTGAAGAAAGTACCCAGACGTGGGATTGTTGAGAAGATTCCCCTTATGGAGCCTGTATGTGCTCATGGGTGGTTTAGGGAGCCACCAAGAAATGTTCCATGCCATATGGAAAGTGGTCCAGTTGCTGGCCAGATGTGCCATGCAGGGAAGTAGTCCAAGGCTGGTCAGATGTGCCAGGCCAGGGAAATCCAGACAAGAGTGCAAGTTCATGCTGAGTACCGAGTGTGTTTCTAAACCTGAGGGTTACAGTGTGTAGAAGATGTGTTCTAATCTCTGTAAATCTGCATTTCCAGGAGTTTAGCCCTGTCGAGGTCCATCTATGCTTTGTTATTTTGTTTGGTTGTGAATAAAAGCCACACTCTAGAATCCCACTCCTGGTTTGGACATTACAGTTATTGCTTCCTAACTCTCACCCTATTCTCCTATACCTCAGCTTGTTTACACATGTGATGGGGTGAGAGTTAGGGCCGATGATCCCAATGCACACCCCAGTGCCAGTTAGGGGGTGGGCTTTCAACCCTAACACTGAATTTCCTCACTTTTGTCGCTGTGGAACAACCCTAACTGATGCATTAAACAGAGTTTTTTTGCCATGAAGATATATATATATATATATATATATATATATTATATAAAAAAACTTTGCAAATATATCAATTAGGGTTCTACTACGATGACAAAAGTGAAGAAATAATATTAAGTTCCACCTTGTACCCTACCCCCTGCCCCATCAACAGGCATCAGGGTGTGCGTTGGGGTCATCAGTCCTAACTCTTACCCCATCCCATGGGTAAACAAGCTGAGGTGGTGCAGTGAAGGAGAATGTGGTGAGAGTTAGGACTGATGACCCCAACGCACACTCCAATGCCTGTTGATGGAGACAGGGTGGGGGTGTGGTGCAAGAGGTGGGAACCCTAATTTCGAATTTCCTCACTTTTGTCACTGTAGAAGAACCCTAACTGATGCATTAACAAAGGTTTTTGCATAGAATTTCCATACTTTTTAAGAAAGAATAGAAAAGTAGAAAGTTGCGCAAGTTGGTTTGGGCCCCATGATCTGACTATGTGATTTTGTGTGACTATAGTAACATAAAGTGCAACAGAAACACAAGCACAAAGGCTTACACACATGGTGATGCAAATGTAAATGGTAACACAAAGAGTAATAGAAATGCAACCACGAAGTTTCACAAAATCGAACAGTTACGTAAATGGAGACATCAAACAGAAGTGCATACAAAACACAACTGGTAACACACACATTCATGGTACCACAATTGTAAATGAAAATGGTAACAGTAACAGCAACAACAATGCCAAAGTAAACAGAAATGCAAGCGCGTACGAAAGCTCAAACCATAATGCACACAGTCATGGAACCACAATTGTAAATGCAAATGTTTACGGTAACAGCAACAATAAAGCCAACAGAAGCAGGAATGCAAGCGCGTACGAAAATGCAAACTGTAATGAGCACAGGCACGGTACTGCAATTGCAAATGCAAATGGTAACGGTAACAGCAACAATAATGCGAAACAAAATGGAAACACAAGTGCAAACAAAAATGCAAACTGTAATGCACACGGTGCATAGAAGGAAAGGTGATGTGAATGGTAACAGAAGTGCAACTGGAAGCACTAACTGACACAGTAACAAAAGAGCACAACCTTCTTTTCCCCAAAAACTGCATTGAAAGAACACATTGAAAACAAAGAATGTATGCATTATAATTGACTTCTGAGCAGAAAATAACGATTTGGAATACTAAATTGAGAATATCTCAGGAACCGTACGACGTAGAAATAAAATTAAAATTTTGTATGAATTAAGACTTTCCTGGCTAGTTTTGTGCTTAGCCCAAGTTTGGGGGGGACTAAGCATTTTCTTTTTTTTTTTTTTTTTTTACGAAAAGTCAGTATCTCGCACCGTTTCCGAGAAACGGGCCCTGAAAGACGCAATGGACGCCATAATGTAATCCTATGGCAAAAAACGTCAATTTCAGAGTGCCTTCACTTTATCACCCTGCAATATTATTTCACCAAGCTACTAAAAGACACATCGGTGGGATGTTGCCTTTCTTCCCTTCAAATTTCAAGTCAAAAGACCAAACTGTTATTTTGCAGCAGTGCGGCAAAAAATTCCTGTAATGCTGCAAATGCCGTAATGTTATCCTATGGGAAAAACATCAAATTTGTAGTGCTATAACTTTTCCACCCTGTACTATTTCTTGGCCAAAGCAACAAAAGCCACATCTGTGTGATATTGCCTTTCTTCCCTCCAAATTTCAAGTCAAAAGACCAAACCGTTCCCAAGATATTCAATATGACAGATTACAAAAATTTCCCTATCTATTCCATTATAAAAAATATGGCCATCTTGTCCCTCCCTCATGATCAAAGATGACAATCAAAGAATCTCACAATCAAAGAATTTGCAGGCTCATGATCAAAGAATTTTCAGACTCACGAACAAAGATTTTAAAACCTGATAAATCAAAAAATTGAAGAAATTGCAGTAAACCACCACCGTGGTTTGACAGAATGAAGCCCCCCTGAGTAAAACCCACTTCCTACAACACCCCTGAGCAGAGAAAATTGATTTCTTAATTGGGCTATCTCGTCCCTCGCTCACGATGCACAATCACTATCAAAGAATCTCGCAATCAAAGAATTTGCAGGGTCACGATCAAAGAATTCAAGCTGTTCAAATTAAAAAAATAAACAGAATCGTGGCAAATCACTGACATGGTTCATCAGAACGAAGCCCCCCTGAGTAAAACCCAGCCTCATTTCTCTTCGTAGCACACCCCTGGACTGAGTAAATTGATTTTTTCATCTGGACATCTTGTCCCTCACTAACAATGCACAGTCATGATCAAAGAATCTTGTGGTCAAAGAATTTGCATGTCCGCGATCAAAGAAATTGCTTGCTCATGAATAAAGAGCGAGGGACAAGATGGCCAGATTTCTAAAGCAATTTATTCAGCCCTGGGATGCCCTAAAGTCTTAAATTAGGGTGGGTTTTGCTCAGGGGGCTTTGTTATATAATACCCATCAATGGTAGTCTACTGGCCCCCCATCACAATAAAATATATTATGCTATCTACTGCCCTAGTAGTCTACTGTCCCCACCCCCTGTATTTTTTAACATCACTGGTAGTCTAGTGGCTCCCCAATAAAATATAGAATATGATCTACTGCCCTGGTAGTCTAGTGCCCCCACCCCCTGTATTTTTTTTCATCCCTGGTAGTCTAGTGGCCAGCTGTGGACTGTCTAAGCGGCTCTTTGCATTACCGCTCTTAATGCAGACAGTGGGTGGCTGGCCGTGGAGGTGAGAGGTGGGCTGTGCCAGTCACTGGCTTGTGAAGGGTGGGGGGTGCTGGGTGGGCTGGCATTGATGGTTAGGGGGCCACTAGACTACCAGGGAATGGAAATCATTATTTATTTCATTATGCTGGGGGTGCTAGACTACCAGGGATATAAACATTAATAATAATGTTATACAGCTGGGGGGGCCCACTAGACTACCAGGGATGTTAAGAAATACAGGGGTGGGGGGCACTAGACTACCAGTGCAGTAGATAGCATAATATATTTTATTGTGGTTGGGGGCACTAGACTACCAGGGATAGGTAGTACATTATTTTTGCTATGCAGATGTGGCACAATTAAGCCCCCTGAGCAAAACCCACCCTAATTCTACAATCTAGGGCACCCCTGGGCAATAGATCTTCATTTAGAAATCTTGCCATGTCTTCCCTCTCTCGCGATGCATGATCGCGATCAAAGATTCTTGCGATCAAAGAATTTGTTGGCTTGCGATCAAAGATCATTAGCGAGCCGCGAACGAAGAATATGAAAGCTAATAACTCTATTTTTGGATCAATTTCAATGGAATCAAAGCCATGGCTTGAAAGATCGGGGTCCCCTGAGTAAAACCCATTGAAGTTTTACTTCAGAAGTGACCCCTGAGCCGAGATACTTGTGTTTGTGCAATCGGAAAACTGAAAACAAGATGGCGGACCTCGCAGTAAAAGAATTTGAAAAAATCCTCAGAGCCAAAGATTCTTGAACCACAAGGTTGCAAATTCTTTGACCTCCAGGTGGGATGAGATGGCCAGAACTCCCATTCTTTGATCGCAAGATATACATATAAATTTCCCCATTGACTTATAATGGAAACTTAAAAGTGCCATTAATTTTGAATGCCTTAATATTTTTTTACCATACAAAAAGCACCATGTTTGGCTACCAAAGCTCTTTCAAATGAGCCATCTCACAGAGTGACATGCCACACAATGGCCGTGCAGGACCACATTAAGAATGCCAAAAGTTGCCTCCAAAAATGGATAATTTTGCATTTTTCAGTGCTTTTGTACACAAAGAATGGCACTCCGACCAGAATGCAATTTGGCAGATCAAGAGATCTAGTGTGTCCCAATGCGTGTACCAAATTTCAGGTAAATCCATTGAACGGGTCAAAGTTATTAACATCCAGCCTTTTGACTTTAGTATGTAACTGACCACTCAACCCTAACTATAGTGGCGCGACCGCACCACTATAATATATATATATTTATATATCTTCATGGCAAAAACACTCAGTTTATGCATCAGTTAGGGTGGTTCCACAGTGACAAAAGTGAGGAAATTTGGTGTTAGGGGTGAAAATCCTAAGTCCGCATTCGTTCCCACCCCCCCGGCTATACACACACACACATATGCAAATGGGGGGCAGGGCCAAGGCAACATGACCAATCACAGATAACCAACAGCGGATGACAGAAATAACATACAACTGTCTAAATGAACTACAAGACACATCCATCATCATGGGCCAACAAGTGTGCTAGTTCTGCTACCATCCAATGGACTTCATCCTATGCATGCATATTGCTCATCAGTTGTTTCTGTATTACACTGCACATTTTTTATATCTAATAGATGTTGTATATCTTCTCAATGACAGTATGTTGATAATGTTCACTGTAATAACATGCCAATATCTGCCAGTAGTCTTATGGGCCTTTCTTGACTGTTAATGCCTCCTGATTTTACCCCGCAATAAGATAATCATGTGTCAGTATACTATTCTCTGCACAGCACTACTGTACAATCATCTTACAGTGTAGACTGTAAGATTTGTGTGGAACTCTCAGACCTGATAACTCACATGGCAACACTATGCAATAGCTCAGTTGTGAAAACTTTGTAATTTTAAACAGCAAATTGTGTCCCTAAACTATTTGATATACTGCTGCTACAATGGTATTCAAACCATTGATGCTTAGATGTTTGTCTTCATGAGTACATAGTAGCAGAGATCAGTTTAAGACACTTTCATGTGTCTACTTACACAGTGATCTTACCATGGCATAGGAAAAAATTGGAGCTGTACGCTATTATCTATTAAGTCATTCTCCAATATTATTTGAACCTTAACAGCTCTATATGACACTGTGTCACCCAAACTATTCTATGTTACTAGTTCAGTCTTTTTACCTTGCTGTGACTCTGTAACTGCAAACACATGTTTATGTTTGTATACACATTCCTACCTTTGTAGTAACAGTGGTGACCAAACACAACATTTTACCACCTCTATACCTATGAATGAATTATATTAGGCAGGATTTTCACCAGGGTTTCACCTCTGTAAATTGCTGTTAACATCACCCCAACAGTAGCAAATAATGATTTGAACAAGTGTACATTGAACAATACATGTTACTGAAGGGGTCCCATACTGTCTTTTTCTTTCTGTGTATGTCCACATTACATAACGCACAATGTTATAGATGCTTGCTTCTATGTTTATACCTCATCATATCATCACAGCATGAACAAACAATGTATATCATACAAACTGTATGTACAACAGTATTGTTGTGACAGGTGAGCCTATGAAGATGTGCACAACACTTTCTACACCCATGACTGCTCAAATGCTATAGTTGTTGTCCCATGATGATGGATGTGTCTTGTAGTACATTTAGAAAGTTGTATGTTATTTCTGTCACCTGCTGCTGGTTGACTGTGATTGGTTGTGTTGCCTTGGTCCTGTCCCCTTACTTGCATATTTGTGTGTGTGTGTGTGTTTGTATGTGTGAGTGGAGCTGGGGGGGTGGGGCAGAATGCGTTTTTCAACCCTAACACTGAATTTCCTCACTTTTGTTACTGTGGAATAACCCTAACTGATGCTTTAAACTGAGTTTTTTTGCCATGAATTTCCTGTCTTTTTGAGAAATCATTATATCATACTACATTGTATATGTTGTTGAGAACATGCCTCCCTTTTTCACAACACAGACTCACCAAGATATAGATACCTTTGTCTGAATATGTAGTTGTCTAATAGTATTCATACAGCAATAGTTCATGTACTACACCTTTGATGTGAAAATGAAATGCTTAATCTATAGAATAGGAGATTAATATGTTCACCACATTGGCCAATAGCACATTAACAGTGCAAAGTATGAAATCTGCACCAATTCACATCATAGACTATGTTCAGATGCACCAATACACCAACAGCAATATACAAAATATCACTGTTACTTTATTCTTAATAAAAGACACAACACAGGTAGATAAAGCTTAAGAAAGATTTATTGCCCAATTAAAAATTGTAAAAACCGCCAAATTAAAAATTCAATTGGTGCACAAAATCAGTCTCACAAAACAATCATTCAAATGTTTTGCACCAATGTTTGAAATACCTGTAAAACAGTATCACAGATAGTCAAAGGGTAAGATGTGATAGTAGCACACAATACATAAACACAGGTATTACAGTACCTGCACACTGCTTACACATATCAAACACTAATGATGATGTTGTTATTGTGTGACTGATAGTGTGAATGTTCCAGGGGTGGGCAAAAAAGCAAATGCTAACTGTTATAATAGCAGCAGAAACAGACAAAGCTGTCTAAAACAATATACATCTGAAACTTATTGTTAAACATTTAATTGTAATATATTTTATGTGTACACATATGCATGCATATATATATATATATATATATATATATACACACACACATATACATATACATGTTAAGACATAAAGCTATGTTACTGCATTTGGAAAATTCCCATTCAACCGCTCAATAAAGGCAATCAAAAAATACTATCAGGAACACAAAAACTCAGATATTATCAATGAAAGTGTCTGATGTACAATTGGCAACTATTATAAACATACATTTAATTCACTTATCACACAAATTAATCAAATGGCACATGGTAACAGGTACCATATACATCAGTAGAAATGATCAAATCAATAATCACATTTATAACAAACTAATAAAGCACCTAGATCTGTAACATCTTGTACTTACATAAAATAAATTGTGTAACAGAATGTTATGAATATAACATTTCATAATATTTTAATCAGAAAATGTAACCTATAGATAATAAAAAATATGTACTACTACACTTAACCTTGCTATCAATTATGGTTATATGGAATTACAATAGACTATATATGTGCAAGTACACATCTATTTCATACTAATAAATTCACTCACATAACATTTAAATACTTATGAATGTAATACTTCAAAACAGTCAAATATTACTGATTTTCCAATAGATCAACTTACATGGCAATTAACACAAGTACTTTAAACATAACAGTACACACTATTACCAAGTAATGTCTTTACAATCATATATACAATACAGATGTACGGCAACAAAATAGGGATAGTAATACAATGTTGCAACACAAAATAGAGGTATTTAGTGAAGATGCAAGGGGATAAAAAAAGGAACACAGACAACATCTGATGCTACTCCACATGTGACAGAGTGATGTGCATTTTACAGTATTGTACTCTTAAGTTTAGATCATCAGACCATGTGAAAAAAGAGAGTTAAATACTGCTGGCATAGAACTGGAACAAACACCAGGATATCTTTTACTCATAAACTATCAATAATGTAATGAAACATTGTTACGGACAGATATGTTACACAGTTTTCTTTATGCACATGGACAAGTATTGTGCCTTAGTAGAGACACACAGTTGGCAAGTATGCCAACTAGTACTTAAGTCTGCATACAACATACTCATAAGAAAAGACAATGAAAGACAAGGGCAACCAGATAGAAATATCTCTTTTGACATTTCGAAGTCTTTCTTAGACATGTAAGCGTGGTTTTTCTAGTGATTGAGAAGACAGCTGGTGTCAATTGAAGACCACTGCAACTATTTTACTGTGTCACTGATCAACACAATAATCTAATATGTCACATTGAGTAAGCATATGCTTTTAAACCATGTGATATGTTACCAGTGTAATCATGAATGTACATCTGTAAGAAAAATAAAATGTACCAGAACTCACTCTGTAACAAAATGGACAGCAAAGTACGTCACATGTTGTGTGACTATTCCTCTGACACATGAAGATTGTTGCAATTCTTCAATATCAGTAAGTATGCATTTTTTAAATGTTGTGGTCATCTCTGTCTGAAAGATCTTGTTGGGTCATCGCATTTAACCCAGCCAGTTCTGTACCTCAACAAACAAGTGTAATGTCAAGAATGTACAGACTGGCCATAGTGGTAGATCACAGCATGAGTGTCAAATACTGCTTGGTTAAATACAATTCTACCAGCTGTGAAATCAGTGATAGGTGCATCAACTCAGAGCCCATTAGTGTCAAATCTATGCCATATAAGCATAAGATATTGAGCTGAAGTCCAGAGATGTATGGACTGAGTACATGTACCTCCATACCTTACATGCAATTGACCACTTTCAGCATTTGTAAACAGCTGTCAGAACATAACACTTTTAGTCTGAGGCACAAACAGAGAAACCCAAAGCATGTCTTCTGTGGTTTCTCACTCTGAATGACCACATAACACACATACATATTTGGTAACATATGACACAGTGAAATAGTGATGCATTGGAATCCCCTCTTCATCCAAGCTGTTTATGATTGCCATCATGAACTCTCTGACATCCTGCTGCATGTTAGCAGAAAATGTACTGCATCTGTCATATGTACCCAACACCTGTCATAGAGGTGTAAGTGACTGCACATTGTTAGACTGATCAGAAGCCACGTTGACAACCTGCTTCAATGTTTTTGATAAGGGAGTCTCTGGTGAAGCAGATATTTCCTGCACAAAATGTGTCATATGGAGAAAGACTTACATAGCTGAATTAGCATAGCAGTTTACTCTAGTACTATTATCAAACACTGGGACAACAGCCATACCCAGTGACTTCTGACCGACAGCCAGTTCTGCATCTGTATTTGACATTTTGACCTTCTTAGCACTCTGCACAGTTGAATCAGTTATAGAAACTTGTTTTCTTTTGTTGCCAGGTGTAGCTGCGACTGTGGGATGTGAGGCAACCACATACATAGGCAGTGGTATTAAAGACATCTGTGGCTGATATAGAGTACGTAATCTGTTGCACTCAACAATACATTGCTTGTCAGCGTGTATCTTCTGAGGTGCGAGTCTTATGATGTGCAACTCAGAAAGACTACGGACATGTGAAAATGCGATGTAGCTCATGCCATCTTTGAAAATGTCTGTCCCTATGTCCACCATTGCTGAATCCAAACTCAAGCCCTGAGACTTGTAAATTGAATCAGAATATGCAACACATACTGGAAACTGTTACCTGTCCACAAAGATATCCTTAAATACCTGGAACTTCACACAGGTACAATCAATCTGCACAGGATGTTCCATGTTGTCAAAGTGGACAAGTGTCTAATAAACATCTTCTGAACATTGTAAACAAAGTCAATGTTGTGACCCATGGCACCATTTACCATGCCATGCTCCACATCAAGATTGCAGCATAGCATTACACGTTCATTCTTACAAACTGTAAGAACAGCTTCCAGGTCAGCTGTGCGTGAAACATTTGACTTCAGTTTAGAGAGTCGTTCAGTCATCTTCGCTACCAGCTTCTGACTTAGAATGACACCATCAACTGTATCAACAGCATGCAGTGTGAGAATTTATTTATTCTCTCTCTGCAACATGACACTGTTGAACTCATCACATTTCTTCAGTCATGGCATAAGACACACAATGCATGTGGCTCTGGAGTACACAGCACTGAAAACATTACATGCTGTTTCTATGAAGGTAGTATCCATTCTGATTCTTCGACCATGTAACATTAAAACATATTCTGGTGACAAAGAACCTCTATGAGCTTGATCCAACAGTGCCTTGTAAGTCAGATCACCACTTTGTTGCACGTTCTGATACAGCTCGACATAGGTAAATAACTCCCACAGGTTAAAACCTCCAATGCAGCCTAGTGTATTCTTAGCCTGCCTGACAGTCAGAGCTGCAAAGACATGTTCCACATTAACTGGTGCAAGCTGTAAAAGATCTTCAAATACAGCAATGCTTTTACCACCAAATGCATCTCCATAGTTGGTCCCCAAGATCTCCTGTAGACATAGGTGTATACAGGCAAGCATCAAATTGGAGACCATGCTAATCTCATCAATGATGAGTAACTTCATCTTAGTAAACATAGAATGAAGCTGAGATGCAACCTCAAATGTTACTGTCCTGCTTTGCCATGCTCCACTGGCAACATGAAGAGATGGAATAACATAATTCCACCAATATTGTATGCAGCCAGTCAAGTGGAAGCACTAACAGCAACAGACATTGATGACCCTGTCAGGTTCTGCATTTCTGCCGTTATGACCTCTATAAGGAAACTCTTCCCTGTACCAGCTGAGCCACTAATAAACATCAGCAGTGGCTTGTAGTCAAGACAGTCACATTTCTTGTGTTCATGTAGTATCCCATGCTGCACAGCATCAGTGACCTCAGAGTGAACCACACGTTGCTGCTTATTGAGTGTCTCTCTCAACTTAGCTGGGTCAACACTGCAGTCTGTGCCATGTTCCATAGCACTCTCCACTTCTGACATGAGTACTTCTGGGGCATTCAGAGGCAGAGGTTCGCCAAGGATACCTTGTCCTTCTGGATCAAGATTGTCTTGTGAACTGATGGGATTGTCCTCTTCAAGTTGTTTCTGTGCCTTCTCAAGCTGCTCCTTCTCAATGTCTAGCCTCTGTATATATGTGTCTGAGTATTCACTTTTGAATGCCTCATAACTGTGATTGAATTCTTCCTCGAATGTATCACAGTCACCTTTTAATTCAGACTCATTCCTCCAGGGTCTCAATAGAAATAAGAGAGCAAAGTAGCAATGCTTTCTGCTCTCAGATAAGCCTAGATATGACTTACAGTGGTCAATGAGCTAAGGCTTATGTCTCTTAATGAGACAGCTGTCCACTCCTTTGACCTTGTAAATGTCACATGTACAATCAGGTGAGACATCCTTCTTGTAATCATGCCACTTAGCCACCTCAAATAAACACATTTGATCCATGTTTTCGGGTCTACAGGGCTAGTACATGTCAATGAGGTTATTCTTCAAGATATGTCTTGAAGAGGGTCTCTTGAGAGCCAGTTCCTCAATCTCAGCATGAGGAATAAGTACACATTTTCACTTCTCTTTGTAGTTTACACTAGGAAGGCACACAGCATCAGATTTGCTGTATAAATGCATACCAATCAAGTGATCTCTTGCCTCATAAGCACCACATTCTCTGTGTGATTGGGTCTTCAACTCCAGTGACCACAATTGAGATGTCAGTGACTTGCTTGAACTGGCAATATCTTCCCAAAGATCTTGCAAGCTAGTCAGTTCATGTTTAGTTATGTATGAAGTGACATACTGAATGAGAGTCAACAAGTTGTCAGTCACAAACCAAGCATCTATGTTTGCTTGCTAAATTAGAAGAAGAGTAGGGTTGTAGTCATTAATGTTCACCTCATTCTCTTCTCTGGGTAACTCATATACCCTCTTGGTTGATATTGCCTTCAAGTGGTGTCACATAGCGGAAAACAGTTCATTCATACAACCATCCTGACAGACACATCAGGGGAATCTGAAACAGCATTGTGTGTACCAATCAGATTTGTTCTTCACTACCTGGCAGCTGTATTTTGCACAAATATGGGGTTGAAACTTCTGTACCAACTTCCACAATGCAGGACTGTTGTACTTGTCTGGAATGCAGCAAGTGATGTATTGCTTAATGAATGTGCTAGCACTTGTGCTGCTTCATGTTCACCTATGAGTGGGACATCCTTGATCCACAGTAACATGTGAATATGAGGAGCACCTTGTGCCTGATACTCCATCCTCCAGAAGTAATGCTCCACAATACCAAGAGGTAGATTGTCCTTTGACAAAATGAAAGTCAACATATCATGGAATCGCTTTTGGAAATGCCTTGTCACAGACACAGGGTCAAGTGAGCACATTTCTTTGAGAGTCATTGATGACATGCCCTCTACATCACAATTTGCCCACTTCAACAGTTCTATGACCTCATCCCAGGCATACTCGGCACAACTGAGTGTGACAAACCATGTGGCTGCACCATACTCTCGCAGCATGGTCATCACCTAAGAGTGTCTGTGATACCAGTATTCTTTGGTGTCATGTAGACTTGATAGAATGGAAGACACATTCACTTGCACATTTTCATCCTTCTGCTTTAATTTCTCCAGGAAATGTACAGCTGTTATTCCATCAAGTGGAGTTGTGAGATGAATAGTATGTGCAATAGACACAGACAGTATGCTAAGCTCACTCTCCCAGAGGAGATGAAACAGGTACTGTATGTTGCATCTGAATTTGCCATCCTTACTGAGCACACAGCTAGTACAGTACTCAGCACCCTGTACATGCACTTCTCTTTCATCTAGGCATCCACTTGACCCTTTTGGGAATAAATCTGGGAAACAGCATGCTTCCAATGTTGCCTCCCAAATGCTGACAGGCTCACCTTCCACCTGTTTCATTTGATAGAGATCAATGTTGTCCCCTACTGGATCTCTGCCATGCAGTGGGTGAATTGTGTACTGTCCATGCACATTATCGTTTGTCTGCGCATTGACCTTATCAGTCATTGGTTTTGTGGTTTCCAACACATCATGTTCAACAGACACACTAGTCATGTGATCAGTATCGTCTACATAAAAAGGATTGATGCTCTTTAAATAAGTAAGAGCAAGCTTCACCTTCTCTACATTGACAACATCCTGCCAAATGACCTTTGACTTTTTTGGAACACCACTGACAAGAACCATCAAAGTGTTCTCAATGGAGATCGCCTCCACATTTTCCTGCAGAGGAAGTGGAAGATGAGTTCTTTTTGTGGAATGTTCCGTGTCTTTGTGTTCAGACATAGAATAGTTTGAAATGGTTTCATAGTCTGAATAAGAATCAGTTCAAACATATTCAATGTGGCAGTCTCAGCTGGTGTAACATGTGCTCCATATTGTTCAAGACTGACCTTGGTGGCAGAATGATAGCCTTCACTTTGGAGAAACAGTGCTTACACATCACAATGATTGGGTCTAACTGAAAGCCACACTCTAACAGCAGAAATGCTGACAGTTGAAACCACATGTCATTGTACGGTGACAAGGTTTCCAGGTTCACTGTGACTGTTTCTCATAACAGAACCGATCACATGGCACACATAGTGAAATTTATCTGTCTTTGCCAACTCAAATTTGGCAATTGATTTCCCAAACTGATTGAGAATATCAGTTTCTAAGACAGAGACAGAATTTCCATCAACAACTGATGACTGATCAATCACAGTATCTGTCACACTGCTGACACATTGCAGCTGTTTCAGAAATGTCATGGCACCATGCATGTTACCAGACTGCAGTAACTCATTCAGATGAGTATACTGAGCAACAACTTGTTAAACCTTATAGACCCTGTACACAAAGTTTTGCATGCCTGATTGATGTAATCCCAGCATCTGCATCACAAACATCACTATCTAGACTGTCATTACATCTTTACATTCAGTAATGACAAACAGGTTGATAAAGTGCTCAGCTTTGTCAAATGATGATTGCCTTCAGTTGCAAGTCGAGTCACATGTCCATGAGAGACAGTGACGTTTACGAGGCTGAGTCGTTGCCTCACACTCATTATCTGACTCCATTGTAGTGTCATCACACACACTCAGAACATTATAGAGTTTACTGGACTCATCAATGCAGAAGTTGCTTTCCTTTTTCTGTGAGTAATATGTCTCCTCCCAGAAATACGCCTCTGAGTGCTGTGTGTGCAGCCAACGACCTGTGAAAACATCACAGAAATTGTGCAGGTTCAAGACAGGATACCCATTGTAGCCTCATCTTTATGTCACACACAACTTTCCTGAACTGCTTAAGTACATGTGACATCTTACACCACAAACATTGAAGAACAAATACTGCTTTATTAACAAACATAGTACTTTGAGATGCAATTTCATTGAAGAGAGATGACTATTTTTTGTGCTCACATCTCATCACAGCAGCAATGAGTCTGTCAATCTTAGCTTTAGATGCTAGTGATTGAAAATATTTTTGCTTCCTCAGATAACTATCAGCAGTTACGAATTTATGCCGCTGCTTAGTACCTTTATTTATGCTTGCCTTTGCAACACTAGTGTTTCGTCTCATAGATTTCCACAACTGTTGCTCAACTACACATTTTTTACTTGCAGTTGAGCAAGTATGTACTTTTTCTGTGGATAGAGCAACCTGTGAAGTCACTCCTTGAGTGGAATGCTGAATCATTTTACATCTTGAACTACCATCAATGGGTTTCGGAGCACTCTTAAGCAACAGTGAACTACTATGATACCTGTTTCATCTCTGCATAGAGATCCATCTCTGTTTAGAGGACATATTTCTTGTCTGGAAATTCACAGTAGTGTGCAACAATCTTACATAAGTATCAGACACTTGTATAATAAAAACAGAAAAACAAATATTTAGTGTTGATATGTTTTTTTTACTAACATTATATAGTGACACACACTGCCCATGTGTCATATTAGAAGAATAAATAGTACTCTTTAACAAATATCGCAGACATTATTACTCAAATAACTGAACACCACTAGTTCAGTTCAGTTCAGTTCGACAGTGTCGCAAAATATGGTGTCGTGCACACGAAAGTGTCACAAAATATGGTGTCATGAGCATGAAACTGTCAAATGTAGTGTTGCAAAAATAGTGTCGCAAGCACAAAAGTGTCAAATAATAGTGTCATGAACACGAAAGTGTCACAAAATCACATTAAAAAACACCCCCTTTAAGGCTCAGCCAATCCAACATTGCTTCCTATTTTACTGACAGACATTGCCACCAATGTAATGTAACATAACATTGATCGGGCCATGTCAGGCAACCAATCACAAGTGCTGAAGGATGTAGAGGAAGGACAGACCCTTTTTCACACAGTGTAAGTACATCACATTTTATTAACAAATTTTCTAGCATTATAAAAACTGTTAGCAGCACAAAAAATAGCATTAAACAAAATGTTTTTTACTGCTCTATTTGACTATGACAATCTAAATAACCTATCATGCTGTAAAAAGAAGTTATAACTGCTTAAAGTCAGAGTGTCAATCAGTACTTACTAGCAAAGACAGAGCTGCAAATGGAGGCAGAAAGCACTCAGCACGTGTATCATAACACAAGAGGCAACCAATTACATGCTTCTGTGTAGCTGGGATTGTTTGAAATAGCTTATAGAAATGTAGTATTTTCCCACTAAGAACTCTTCTAGCATTTCTGCATGACAGCAGCTACAGCCATTCAGTGTAGTAATACTCAGTGCATGCACTGTATTGGTTAGCCATGAGAAAGCATTAGCCAATAACTTTTAAACTCACTGTGTTTTGGAACAGCCCAACAAAGCAATGTTGAAGCAGAGAGGGAAATCTTAGTTCCACATTCAGTTGTGACTAGACACTGCAGAAGAAACAATTTTTTTTTTTTTTGGTAGCTATCTGTCCACTTCTCAGTATAACATCTAAGAATGGCAGAAAACAGCAAATGGACTGTGTGGGTCATCAGCAGCAGCATAGGAAGGCTTACTTCAGAGTATGCTCAGAGGAGTGATTTTTGCCAAAGACCTGCAGCTTCAAAATTGCTCTGTTAAGTGGTTTGGCAGGGGAAGCATGAGGTGGGAGCATCTCATGCTAACAATGCATGGACTTCTCTGGACTCAAGCTTGGCCAGATACTGCTGATTCATCTCAGAGGCAATGATTTGGGCACCAAACGATGGGTAGATTTAGTGTCAGAAGCAAAATTGGACCTTACTTCTATTATGGGTATGTTACCTGCCTGTAAGATCATTTTTTTCTGATATTACAGAGTGTAGGGTCTGGCAAGCAGAACAGCACATGTACCTGCTTGACAGAGCATGGAGAAAGGTTAACATACAAGTATCTGGATATCTGTGCATGTCTGGGATGCACACCATACGTCACCCTGAAATTAAATATTGTAATGATTGACTATACCTACCAGACTGTGTGCACTTCTCAAATGCTGGCAATTGCCTTTTGCTGGGTGACCTTTGAAATGGAATCCTCACACTCCTCTAAAAATATCAGACTGTTAAAGCAGATATAATTAAAAAAAGGTTCTTTTAAGAGCCAAAAAAACTTGGTCAAAAAATAGAAAAGCTGCACATATAACACACACAACACAAACCCATGGTATCTCACTTTCACACCACTACAGAAATGTAGATGCATGGAGATGTTCAGAATTGTGACATGCATTAAGCTATTGATAATAAGATGTAGTATTAATATGTTGCTATCTGGTTTCAGTATACATGTAAGACACAGTAAGACATGACATTATGGATACAGTACTCTGTTGTAAATCTCATGTTATCTAACAATTAGTGCAGCCATGTAGCATGACTTCTTATAATAAATATAGAATAACAAAGATTTAGCTGTCTGTGCATCTGTAGCCTAAAATCTCAACAGAGCAAAAAAAGACACGTGACAATATATCACAGTAATATACGGTTGTCTATTTATTACAGTTTAAAACAAATATTAAAATATGAGACTCTGGAGTTTGAGGGAGGTGTGCTGCCTGCTTGAGGCAGATCAGGCCAGAGTAAATCCATGAATCCTAATGAGAAGCACTAACAGGAAGCTAGATGTGATGTGGAGGTGCATTCATGGTTATTTTATATGACTTTAAAAATAAAAAACAAGAACCCGGGCATGTGCAAGAGGAAGTGGAAGCTGTTGCGCCAGTGGTTCTACATCCTAAAGATCAGAGGGGAGATACCAGAGAACAATAAGTGCTGGTGCTGCCTTGCACATGAAATATGGGAGGCTGCTGGAAAGTCTGCTACAGGGGAGCGCCTAACACACTATGAGTAAAGAAACTATGTGTTACTCAGTATAGCATATTCTTAAACAGGAATCATTAACAAGCTGACTGTTGTGTTGAATAAGATAACACCCCAAGTAGTCAAGTATGAGACCACAGGCTGAATACATCCACTACCTGAGGCGTCACATTATCCCACCACACCACACAGCTTCAAGGCTGTTATTGCCACAATGCAATGTTCTGTTGTAATACAGACTGTTAAATATTATGTGCGTTTGTGTGTTACTGCAATCACGGTGATGCTCCACTGATGTACATTGCCTCACTGTTACAATGGGTCTGCATTCAGGTTGCAGTGCCTGGTCTAGGAGGTGTGGGGTATAGCCTGGCTGACACAATGAACTCCTAAGTGTCCTAACTTATATCTTCTTCAGCTCAGGCTGATATTCTATTGGCATCCATGGCCTTAGTTTTACAATCGGTCTGCACTTAGGATGCAGTACCTCTTCTGGCAGGGGAAGGGGTGCACTGTGTGGCTAGCACTGTGCAGCTCCTAACTGTCTTAACTCATGTGATCCTGCAACAAAAAAAGTTGCACCACTGATGTCTATGGACTTTCTTTTCCCGAGATTTTCTACTCACAATGCACTACCTGGCCTGGGCTGGGAGGGGTGGCATTGACTAGCTGACACCATGCAACTCCTAACCATCCCAACTAGTCAGTAACTGCAATCATAGAGCTGCACTGTTCATATTCATTACATTTCTTTTCTGTGAGTCTCCTATCAGGATGCAGTAGCTTCTCAGGGTGGTGTGGGGGGGGTGAGCACTGACTGGCTAACACTGTGCAAGTTGTCACTGCCCCAACTAGTGTGTTACTTAAATCATATAGCTGTACTGTTTATATCCATTACCTTTGTTTTACTCTGAGTGGTCATCCAGGATGCAGTACCTGTTGGGGGGCCCATTGCCTAGCTGACACCAAGGAACTCCCAACTATCCCAACTAATGTGTTACTGCAATTATGGAGCTGTACCATTTATATCCATAACCTTTGTTTCCCTGTGACTCTTTACTCAGGATGCAGTACCTCCACAGTAGGGGCATTGCCTATCTGACATCATGTAACTCATTGCTGTCCCAACTAGTGTGCTAATGCAATCATGGAGCGGTACAATTTCTATCCATAATGGCAATGTTCCTGTGGCTTTCCAATGAGAATGCAGTACCTGAGCTGCAGGCTGGTAGATTACCTGGCTGATGCCAAGCAACTCCTAACTGTTCTAAATTGTGTGTCCTCTGCAACCAAAAAGGTGAACCGTCAATGTCTATTGACTTTTTTTCTTGTGACTCTCCACTCATGATGCACTACGTGACCTGGGGTGGGGGGAGCATTTACTAGGTGACACCATGCAACTCCTAAATGTCCAAACTAGACTGTTACTGCAATCATGGGCCTGTACCATTTGTATTCATAACCTTTCTTTCCTGTGAGTCTCATCTAAGGATGCAGTACCTGTTAAGGGGGTAACTATCACAACTAGTGTGTTACTGCAATCATGTACCTGTAACATTTATATCCATATTTTTTTTTGTGAATCTCCAATCAGCATACAGCACCTCATCTGGGGGTATCTTAAGTGGCAGACAACACTACCATTGTTCAAAGAACTCAGTTTAAAATAAGTGAAGACACATATACCACACTCAATGAATATCATGATTATCTTTCATTCACAGGTTATCAGAGGCACTCCCCACCACGCAGTGAGGTAGTACAAGCCCAAGTTGAGGCTGTGGAGGCCAAACACTTGGACTAAGACAGTGTAATCATTGCTGAGTTAAAAGGTAAGAAAATCCTAGGAAAAATTATTTTGAATAGTTGCTTTCAGTACTTGGTGTTCATCAGATTCTTGCTGCTCTGCAACCACTCAGCTTCTGTAACATTGCTGTGTAATGCAGTAGTTTTGTTCTGACTCTACGCCCACAAGGCCAGAACCCCCTTGTGTATCATCAGAATACATACCCTTGCTGATCCCACAGAAGTCCTAATTGTGCAAGTATATGTACCTCTGCAATCACCAAGGTGTTCTGTGACTGTTAATGTCAGTAGTCTTCTTCTAGTTCTCCACTCAAGACACATCTGTTCAGTGTTTAAGTAAGGACTAATACCTAACAGGGTGGTCATTACTGGGATATAGCAGACTGCACAGGGGCGTACTGAGGCATGGCACCACAGTCGGAAGGCCTTATAGCCCCTGGAAGTTCCAGTATTACCCCATAATGCTTATTGTGCTTAGAAAATGGCGTATCAGACAATGTTACTCTGTGAAGAGGCACTTGAACTGACAGTTATTTTTATCTGGGCATCTATTGCAAAAAATAAATACCCAGCTTGGAACCTCTGTCACTGAATCAGGTATAAGAATTCATTGTTGTCATTCTGTAATAGTTCATACTCTGAGAGAACTCCTAACTGTGCAAATGTATGGGTCGGTCCACATTGCCAGTTTCATTTTAACACCATTGCCTACTTCAGAACATCCAACTACTAAGTCTCCTAAGTCAGCCACATTACCTTGCTAAGATCATGTGACTGAGAACTAAATTAATTTCTGAACACCTCATATTACCGTAGTGTTCCATAGATGTACATGACCTAACTTTCCATATACATCATTAGCTAGTAGTATCTGTACAACTTCTCAGTGCCCTAATTAAGGAAAAAAGCATGACAGGCTGTGAGTGATGCTGAGTTTACTTACGTCTGCTGTGGTTCAGTCACAAGACCACAGTTCAAGTGACCAAACATCCATCCGTCAATAAATACCACCATCACCTACATCCTACAGTGGTTCATTGCACATATACAATGTGTCCCTAACATTTTTTTAATAGAAAAATAAAGAAAAAAGATAATTTTTTCTCATTCGCAATGTTATTTATTTACTTTATCCTTATGCTACAATCAATACTCTTGTTGTACCATTGTCAGTTTTTTCTAGAGTAGTTATGATGTAAAATCGGCCCCCCTCCTCCGCCATCCCTCTAGACAGCCATGTGCCTCCCCCCACATCTCTCAAGTCTTCCAGATAGCAGTACTGCAAATGCCACTCTACTTGTACTATCGCTGTATACTAATCTCACACAACAGCAGCAGGAATCTCAATACATAGCCTGTATGTAACATAAGTAAAAGTCATCCTCCTATATTGTACACATCTCCAATAACAGGCATATGTGATAAATGTTCATGCCTCTATTATAGTAGTGTTTATGTGCAAAAGAATTAGCATATTATATGTTTAACCATTGATAACATCTCACAGCTACATGTTGTGAGGAAGGCACATGACTAACTGTGGTACATTGCACCATGACAGAATCATAACATAAATAGTTAGTAAGATGATAGCAACATTGTTTACCATGTACATATTCAGATGATCTATATTAAACAATCTAGTTATGTATTTTCTAGTAGTCAGGGAGACTGCTGAAACACCATGGATGTAGGTGAAGCAGGAGCCTGGCATCAGTGCTGAACGTAAGTCTAGTAACAGAAACACATACAGATGTCATTGGCTGCTGACAACAGTATTAGTACATGTTATATCCTAGTCTATGTTAACTCAGTCATGAAAGCTGAACAGTAGATGTGCATGGCTTGACTTTTACTGTGCTTTATGTATCATGGAACACTATCTGGTTCAGCAGTGAGCAGCATGCATTGGATCACTGAGACCACACATCTCCTCATTAAGCTAACTTGTCTGTGGCTCCAATCAAAGAGCTCTACCATTTATTTCCATAGCCTTTGTCTTCCTGTGCCTATCCCCTCAGGAAACAGTACCTGCTCTGTAGTTTGGGGGGTGGCATTCCCCTGGCTAACAATATACAACTCCAAAGTGTCCCAACTTTTGTGTTTCTGCAGTCATAGTGGTGTACCTTTGATGTCCATGGGCTTCCTTTTCCTGTGACTCTACAGTCAGAATGCACTACCTCACCTGGGGGGGGGGATTGCCTAGCTGACACCGTACAACTCCTAACTGTCCCAACTAGTATGGTACTGCAATCATGGAGCTGTGCCATTTATATACATAACCTTTGTTTCACTGTGAGTGTCCATTCAGGATGCAGTGCCTGCTCAGGGGGGGCATTGCCTAGCTGATACCGTGCAACTCCTAACTGTCCTAACTTGTGTGTCCTTGCAACCACGGAGGTGCATCATTGATGTATATGTTCTTTCTTTTCCTGTGACTCTCCACTCAGGATGCACTACCTGGCCTGGGGGGGAACATTGCCTAGCTAACAACGCACAACTCCTAACTGTCCCAAATAGTGTGTTACTGCAATCATGGAGCTGTACCATTTATATCCATATTCTTTGTTTTCCTTTGAGTCTCCACTCAGGATGCTGTACCTGCTCTGTGGTGTGGTGCGGACATTCCTTGACTGACAACATGCAACTCCAAAGTGTCCCAACTTGTGTGTTCCTTCAATCATGGTGGTGTACCATTGATGTCCATAGGCTTTCTTTTCCTGTGACTTTGCAGTCAGAATGCACTACCTCGCCTGGGGGGGGCATTGCTTAGCTGACACCATACAACTCCTAACTGTCCCAACTAGTATGGTACTGCAATCATGGAGCTGTACCATTTATATACATAGCCTTTGTTTCACTGTGAGTGTCCACTCAGGATGCAGTACATGCTCTGGGTGGAGCATTGCTTGGCTGATGCCGTGCAACTTCTAATTGTGCTAACTTCTATGGACCTGCAATCAAGGAGGTATACCGTAAATGTTCATGCCCTTAGGTTTGCTCTGCCTCTCCACTCAGGATGTAGTACCTGTTCTATGGTGAGGTGGCATTGCCTGGCTCAGGCCATGAAAGTCCTAACTGTCCTAACGTGTGTGCAGCTGCAATCAGGGAGCTATAGCGTTGATGTCCATGGCCTCAGGTTTGCTGTAGCTCTACACTCAGGATGCAGTACCTGGCCTGTGGGTGGGGGTGAACATTGCCTTGCTGAAGGTGCACAAATCCTAACTGTCCTAATTATGTGTGCACCAGCAATCAACGAGGTGTACCATTCATCTACATTTACCCAATATACCTGTCACTCTACTGTCAAGATGCACTACCTCTCCACAGGGTAGAAGAGAACTAAATGGGGTCATTGCCTGACTGGCAACAGACAATTACTCATCAGCATAAATTCTGTCTATCTTAACCCAAAATACATATCTACAACCATTGTAAAAATATCTGCCCCAAAAGCACATCTCATGAGATTAAACAGAAGCAGCAAAGTATGTTTGTCACTATTACATGTTAATAGTTCTTTTTTTTCTCTTCACAGATCTACCACATAAAAAAACGTTGCACTGTGCACTGTCACTCTGTTTGTAGACTCAAGCACAAGGTTGACTCTCTCAAAGAAGAAGTGGCAGGCCTGCAGGAGGAATAGGCTAAAATACTGTCCCTCCTGACAGCACAGCAGGCAACAGTCAACCCTGTGCTTGAGCCTGTGGGCACAGCGGCAGGTAGCAATGCACACACCAGCACTGCTTCACCTGAGAACGTTTCATCCAGTCTCTCTGAGCAGTGATGGATGGCCTCCACAGCCATTCCAGTATCTCCCCTCACCCTGGCGCAACAGCTTCCACTCCCACTGCACCTACACATCTATCCAGCTTCCTGCCTAGGCTGCCTCAAGTGGCAGCACACTTCCCTCTGACAGTACCTGTTTTTGCAAATAGTTACAATTTGAAGTGTTTTTAGAAAAGTAGACAAAGTTAGCAATACAACATTTTATAATGAATATTTTATTTATATGTAAAATATATGTTTTCTAAATTGACTATTTTTATACAACTTTTAATAAGAAATATTTATTTTAACAGAAAAATATATATTTCTTTTCTAAGTTATGTTAAGTGGATCATGTTTAAATTTTCTTGTTAAAATATTTTTCTAAATCAAACTTTTTAAATTAATATTGTTTATTAAAAGATCCCTATTTTTTATTGTAAACATACAAGAACTTTTATATTAAATGTTTTATTTTTTCTATACAGTTAGTGTTAAAAAAAGAGTAAATAAATATTTTCTTAAAAAAAGAGTTGTTCTTCTACACATTTGAACGCATAAGTATTTTGCACAACTATTTCCATGATGACTTTGTTTGCATGACATACCAAACCATTTACAAGAAATGTTTCCACCTGTCAGTTCCACAATGAGTCTCAAGTTGTGGTATAGTACCTGGTGTAGGTGGTCAGGCTGGCATTACCTCTTTAATGCCATGACACTCCTAAGTATAGTAACTTTTCTGTTGCTGCAATGAAGAAGGTCTGCCATTGATATCCATTACCTTAGTTTAACAATGCGTGTCCACTCACCGTACAGTACCCGATCATGTGAGGGGGACATTCCTTTCTAATGCCGTGCACCCCCTAACTGTCCTAATGTGTGTGTTCTTGCAATCAAAGTAATGTACTGTTTATCTTCATGCCCTCATTTTTACCTTGGGTCTCCACTCAGGATACAATGTCTGATCTGAAGAGGAGGAGCACATTGCCTGGCAGGTACCGTGCTACTCCTAATTGTCCTAACGTGTGTGTTCTCACAATCATGGAAGTGCACCATCAATGTCCATAGACTTTCTTTTCCTCTCACTCTCCACTCAGGATGTACTACCTGGCCGGGTGGCGGGGCATTGCCTGTCTGATGCCATGCAACTCATAACTGGTCCAATTTCTGTGTTACTGCAATCATGGACCTTCAAATTTAATATTGATAACCTTTGTTTTCCTGTTATTCTGCATTCAGGATGCAGTACCTGCTGTGCATGAGGGGTTTAGGTGGGACATTCCCTGTCTGATGCCATGCAACCCGTAGGTGTTCTAACATGTGTCCTCCTAAGTTGTGTATTCCTATAACAAGAGACGTGCACCATTGATGTTCATAAATTTTCTTTTCCTGTTGCTCTTCACTCAGAATGCAGTACCTGGTCCAGGGGGAGGGAATAGCCTGACTGATGCCATGCAACTCTCAAGTATACTAACTTTTCTGTTGCTGTAATCAAGAAGGTCTGCTACTGATATCCATGCCCTTAGTTTTACAATGTGTGCTCACTCAGCATACAGTACTCGATCATCTGAAGGGGGAATTGCCTGGCTAACACCATGCACCCCCTAACTCTCCTAACTTGTGTGTTCCTGCAATAAAAGTGGTATACTGTTTATCTTCATTCCCTCATTTTTACCATGGGTCTCCACTCAAGATACAATGTCTGATCTGAAAGGGGAGGATTACCTGGCTGATGCTGTGCAACTCCTAACTGTCCTAACTTGTGTGTTCCTACAACAATGGGGGTGCACCATCGATGTCCGCAGACTTACTTTTCCTCTCACTCTCCACTCAGGATGTACTACCTGGTCTGGGGGGCAGAAACATTTCCTAGGTGATGTCATACAACTCATAACTGGTCCAACTTCTGTGTTACTGCAATCATCAACCAGTAACATTAGTATTGATAACCTTTGTTTTCCTGTAACTCTGCATTCAGGATGCAGTACCTGCTGTGCGTGAGGGGTTGGGGTGGGACATTCCCTGGCTGATGCCATGCAACCCCGATGTGTTCTAATGTGTTTCCCCCTAACTTGTGTGTTCCTACAACCAGAGAGGTGCACCATCGATGCTTATAGATTTTCTTTTACTGTCACTCTCCACTCAGGATGCACTACCTGGTCTGTGAGGGGGGGCGGCATTGGCTGGCTGAAAACATCCAGTTGCTACCTGTTCCAAGTTGTGCACTACTGCAAACAGAAGTGTATACCATTAATGTCAATAGCCTTTATTTCCTGTAGATCTCCACTCAGGATACAGTACCTGCAGTATGTGAGTGTAGTACGGGGTGGGGAGGGCATTGTTTAGCTGAAGCCATACAACTCCTAACTGTCCTAACTTGTGTGTCCCTGCAGCCACAGAGCTTCACCATTTATGTCTATGGACTTTCTTTTTCTGTGATTGTGAGTGTACTGGTGGAGGTGGGGAGGGCATTCTGTGGCTGAAGACATGCAGCTCTTAACTGTCCTATCTTGTGTGCCCCTGCAACCAGAAAGGTACACAGTTGAAATCAATTAGATTTTTTTATCACTGTCCACTCAGGATGCACTACCTGCCCTGAGAGTGGGTGTGGTGAATTCCATATGTGACACCATTCAACTTCCAACTATATGAAGTAGTGTGTTAGTGCAAACATGGACCTGTACCAATGTTTCTTTTGCTGTGAGCATTGTGGTGTGCATTGGGATTGTCAGCCCTAACTCTCACCCCATTCCATGTATTCTGTGGCTGAAGCCTGCAACTTCTAACTGTCCTAGCTTGCGTGCCCCTGCAACCAGATAGGTACACCATTGAAATTAATTAGTTTTCTTTTTTCTATCACTGTCCACTCAGGGCACACTACCTGCCCTGAGAGGGGGTGTGGGGAATTCCCTAGGTGACACCATTCAACTTCCAACTATTCAAAGTAGTGTGTTAGTGCAATCATGGACCTGTACCAATGTTTCATTTGCTGTGAGCAGCGGCATGTGTGTTGGGGTTGTCGGACCTAACTTTCACCCCATTCCATGCATAAACAAGCTGAGGTGGTGAAGTATATGAGAATGGGGTGAGAGTTAGGACCGACGACCACAATGCACACCCAATGCTGGTTGGGGGGAGAGGGGGTTGGGGTGGTAAGGTGGTTTTTCCAACCCCAACATCAAATTTACTTACTTTTCTCACTGTGGAACAACCCTAACTAATGCATTAAATGGAGTTTCTTCCTATGAATTTCCCTTTTTTTTGAGAATGAGGAGTATACATAGTAAATGTATTTGTGGTGGTGGCAGCATGAGCACTTTGGGCCCCGTGCTCCCACCACATGATGTTTTGTCACATAGTAATGGTGACTGTAATGAAAAGTCAAACAGAAGTGGAAATGCAAATGGTTACAGTAATGCAAATGTGAGCACAAATGAAAATGCAAAGGGTAACGCACACATTGGCATACATGGGAAGGGTAATACAAAGGGGTACTGAAACGCAAGTTGAAAGGGTAAGGGTAACAGTAACAAAAGCACACACCCTGGTTTTCCTCAAAAGCTGCATAGAGAAACACAGTGACTACAAAGAATGTATGCATAATAATGTGGCTCAGACCAGAAAATGAGGAGTTGGAATACTAAATTGCTTATATCTCAGGAACTGTACGCCACAGAAACAAACTTTAAATTTTGCATGATTCATGACTTTCCAGGTTATGTTTTAACTGAATAATTAGCCCCATAGGGGCTAAGCATTTGTTTTGCCAAAAGAAATGTATCTCTCACAGTTTCCAAGACATGGGCCCCGAAAGGCACAGTGGACACCACAATGTTAGTCTATGGGAAAAAGCATCAACTTTGGAGTACAGTAATGTTGCAACCCTGCAATATTTTTTTTTCAAAAAACCACCAAAAGGCACATCTGTGTGATGTTGTCTTTCTTCCCACCAAATGTAAGCCCAAAAGACCAACCCATTCTTTTGCAGCAGGGTGGTAAATAATTCCTGTCATTTTGCCCATACTTTGAAAAGTAGTGTCGTGATTTGTGACACCTTTGGCAAAAATTTATGAAACGGTCGCAGGTACAACTCTATTTTGCGACACTACTTTTCCCATAAATTTAAAACACATATTTCCAGGGTGTTTAACCCCAAAATAAAGACATGGCTAGCATCCTCAGCACTTGAATAGGTAAACAAAAATATAATTATGTCCCAAGATGGTCCCAATTTTAAATGCCAAGCATCTCTGTGATCAATAACTGAAATCAAAATGGCAGATTTGCGACACTACTAGGGCCATTTGCGACACTAAAAAGTGCACTTGCAACACTTTCAAAGTTTTTGTTAACTTTTCCCTTTGACTTATAATGGGAATTTGTTTTTTGAATAACATTTGAACCGTTCAATATTTTTTCATGAAATCTTCAACAGGCACATCGGAGACCCCAGCCGCATGTTCTGTGAAGTTTTCAGACCAGTCGCATAAACCATGTGACCTGTAGGTGTGGGCAAAGAATGCACAAAAAAATGTAATTGCACACATGGATATTGCTTACTAACTCCGCAGTTGTATATTTGCCTGTGACGATACCTGGCAGATCTATCAGTATACCTCACGCCTGCCAAGTTTCAGGCAAATCCGTTGAACAGTAGCAAAGTTATTAAGGTGAAAAATGTCACCATTTAACCTTAAAAATAAAATATATAGATATATATATATATATATATATATATATATATATACACATATATAATATGTATATGTATATCTATCTATATGTCTGTCTATCTATCTATATATATATATATATATATATATATATATAGTCATGGCAAAAAAATTCATTTAATGATTCAGTTAGGGTTATTCCACAGTGACAAAAGCAAGGAAATTCTTGTGTTGAGGTTGAAAGCCCTACTTGCACCCCCTAGTCCACCCCCCCAACCGGCATCATGGTGTTAATGGGGTCATCGACCTTAACTCTCACCCCATCACACGTGTAAACAAGCTGAGGTATAGGAGAATGGGGTGAAAGTTAGGACCAATGACCCCAATGCACACAATCGATGCAGGTTGGGAGGAGTAGGCTTGAGGAATTGAAAACTTTCAACCTCAACACCAAATTGCCTTGCTTTTGTTGCCATTGAACAACCCTAACTGATGCATTAACTGGAGTTTTTGCCATGAATTTCCCTTCTTTTTGAGAATGAGGACTATAAATAGTGAATGGAATGTGGTGGTGGGAGTGCTGGGCCAGCACCATGTGATGTCTTGTGACATAGTAACGGTAACTGTAATGCAAATACAAGTGCTAACAGTTACACACATGGTGACACAAACATAAGTGGTAAAGCAAATGTTAGTAGAAATGTAAGCACAAAGTGACACCAAAGCGAACAGTGATGCAAACAGAGAAGCAAGCGCATATGAAAACCAACTGGTAACATGCACGGTCATGGTACCACTATTATAAATGCAAATGTTAAATGTTACAGCAACAATAACACCAAACGGAACAGAAAAGCAAATGCAAGTGCATACAGAAACGCAAAGCATAATGCGTACGGTCATAATGCCACAATTGGAAATGCAAATTATAACAGTAACAGCTAAAATAATGCCAAAGGAAACAGAAATGGAAACGCGAGCACAAGCGCATACAGAAATGCAAACCGTTACGTGCACGGTCACAGTACCGTGATTGTAAATGCAAATGGTAATATTAACAGCAACAATAATGCCAAAGGACACAGAAACGCAAACCCAAGCGCATACAGAAATGCAAACCGTAATGCGCACAGTCACGGTACCGCAATTGTAAATGTAAATGGTAACGGTAACAGCAACAATAACATCAAAGGAAATGGAAACTCAAAAGTATGCATGTATGGAAATGCAAACCATAACACGTATGGGCATGAGAATACAATTGGAAATGCAAATAGTAACAGTAACAACAATGATTAAACAAAAACGAAAGACAAATGCAATGCAAAACGCAAATGGAAGGGCGGCCACAAGCACAAATGATAATGCACCCAGTAAGGCAAAGCAAAATGCAAATAGAAATAGTACTGTAGACATAAATGGCAAGAGTAACACAAATGCAAGAGCAAACAGAAATGCAAATGATAACGCACACGGTGGCATACATGGGAACACTAATGCAAACTGGTACGGAAACGGTATTTGTAAAAGTAATCGGAGTGCACACCCTGGTTTTCCCCAACAGCTGCATTGAGAAACACAGTGACAACAAAGAATGTATGCATAATAATGGGCCTGGGACCAGAAAATGAGCTCTTGGAATACTAAATTGCTTATATCTCAGGAACCGAATGACACAGAGAAAAATTTAAAATTTCATACGTCATGACTTTCTTGACTAGGTTTGCACTGCTTGCTTAGCCCCCAAAGGGAATCAGCATTTTTCCAATGAAAAGTCCATATCTCACACCATTTCCGAGATACGGGCCCCGAAAGGCGTGGTGGACGCCGCAATGTTTGTCTATGAAAAAAAGTGTCAACTTCAGAGTACCGTAACTTTACATCCCTGCAATATATTTTCACCAAACCACAAGAAGGCACATCTGTGTGATGTTGGCTTTCTTCCTTCCAAATTTCAGCCCAAAAGACCAAACCATTCTTTTGCGGTAGGGTGGCAAACAATTCCTGTTGTTTTGGCGATAGTGTTGAAAAGTAATGTAATGATTTGTGACACTTTCGTAAAAAAAAATCACGAAAGTGTTGCATGTGCTACACTACTTTGCAACACTACATTTCCCAAAAATTTCAAAAACATCTTTCTGGGGTGTTTCACCCCAAAATAAAGACATGCTTAGCATCCTCAGGGTTGGACTAGGTAAACACAAAAATAATTGTGTCCCTAGTTGGTCCCAATTTTAAATGCCAAGAATTTCTGTGACCACTAACTGAAAAAAAATGGCTGATTCATGACACTACAGGGGTCTTTTGCGACACTGTCAAACATTTGGTTAACTTTTCCCATTGACTATAATGGGAAAGTTGTTTTTTTGAATAACTTTTGAACCGTTGAATATTTTTTCATGAAATCTTCAAAAGGCACATCAGGGACCCCAGTCGCATGTTCCCTGAAGTTTCTGGACCAGTAGTGCAAACCATGCAACCTGTAGGTGTGAGCAAAGGATGCACAAAAAAGCATAAATGCACTCTGGAATGTTGCTTAATGACTCCGCAGCCATATATCTGACCGGTATGAAACTTGGCAGATCCCAAGATCTATGGTTTTATGCCCCGTGTCTGCCTAAATTCACACAAATCCATTGAATGGTAGCAAAATTATTAAGGTGCAAAATTTAACCTTAAATGGGGTACTCAAACCTAACTATGGTAGCACTACCGTGCTACCATAATATATGTGTATATACTGTATATATATATATATATATATATATATATATACACACACACACACACACACACATATATATAATATATATATTAGAGGCAAAAAACTCTGTTTAATGCATTAGTTAAGATTGCTCCACAGCAAAAAAAGCTAGGAAATTCGGTGTTAGGGTTGAAAGCCCTCCTTGGACCCCCTCCACCCATAACTTCAACCAGCATCGGGGTGCGTTGTGGTTGCCGGCCCTAAATCTCACCCCATCAGATGTGTGAAGAAGCAGAGGTATATGAGAATGGAGTGAGAGTTAGGACCAACAACCCCAATGCGCACCCCGATGCTGATGCATTAAATAGATTTTTTTGCTCTAATTTCCCTTCTTTTTGAGAATTTTAATGAGAAATAGTGAGTCTATTGCAGCGGTGGGAGCGCAGGGTCTGATGTCTTCTCACATAGTAACACTGTGCCCGAAAACGCAAATGGTAATGCACATGGTGACGCAAAGCAAAACAGAAAGAGAAACAGTACTGTAGACAGGAATGTTGAAAACAACACAAATGCAAGCACAAATGGAAACACAAAGGGTAATGCACATGGTGGCGTAGATGGGAACGGTAAGTGAAATCCGTATGGAACCGAAAGCGGAAACAGTAACAGTAACAGTAATGTAAGTGCACAAGCTGGTTTTCCCCAAAAGCTGCATAGAGAAAGACAGTGAGTACAAAGAATGTATGCATGATAATGGGTCTTGGAGCAGAAAATGAGGAGTTTGAATACTAAATTGCTTATATCTCAGGAACCATAGGACATAAGAAAAAAAATTTAAAAGTCATATGAATTATCACTTTCCTGGCTAGTTTTTTACTTAGATCCCATTGGGGGCTAAGCAGTTTTCTAATGAAAAGTCTATGTCTCGCACCATTTCCGAGATACAGGCCCTAAAAGGCGCGGCGAACGCCGTAATGGTATCCTATGGGGAAAAAAAGAGAAGTTCGGAGTGCCATAACTTTGCCTTCCTATAATATTTTTTCATCAAACCACTGAAAGGCATATCTGTGGGATGTTGGCTATCTTCCCTACAAATTACAGCCCAAAAGACCAAACTGTTATTTTGCAGCAGGACGCCAAAGGATTGCTGCAATGCATCTAATGCCGTAATGTTATCCTATGGGAAAAAGTGTCAACTTTGGAGTGCCATAACATTGCCGCTGTGTAATATTTTTTCACCAAAATACTGAAAGGCACATCTGTGAGATGTCAGCTGCATTCCCTCCAAATTTTGGCCAAAACACCAAAGCGTTCTTTTGTAGTGGGGTGCCAAAGAATTGCTGTCATTTTCCCACAGCCTAGAAAAGTACTGTCGCAATTTGAGAAAGCTTTCGCAAATTCATTTGACAGTGTCGCAAGTGCAAAAGTACTTTGCAGAAGTACTTTTACAGAAATTTTAAAAACATATTTCTGGGCTGTTTTACCCCAAAATAAAGACATGGCTAGCATCCTCAGGGTCCGACTAGGTGAATACAAAAAGAATTAGGTTGCTGAAAGGTCCCAAATTTAAATGCCAAATATTTTTATGATCACCAACTGAAAACAAAATGATGGATTTGTGACAGTAAAAGGGCCATTTTCGAAAGTAAAAACTGCATTTGCAACGCTGTCAAACTTTTTGTTAACTTTTCCCATTGACTTATAATGGAAACTTGTTTTTTGAATAACTTTTGAACCGTTTAATATTTTTTCACGAAATCTTCAAACAGCACATCAGGAATCCTGGCCGCATGTTCCCTGAAGATTTCAGACCAGTTGCTTAAACTGTGTGACCCGTAGGCGCGACCGTAGAATTCCAAAAAAGCGTAAACGCACATGCAGATCACGCTTAATAACTCCACAGCCATATATACGGTACAAAACTTGGCATATCCCAAGGCATATGGGTCTTGATTGGTATTCCAAATTTCAGGCAACTCCGTCAAGCAGTTTGCAGAATTATTAAGGTGCAAAATTTTGGGTTTAACATATAGCGGCTCCTCAACCTAACTCTGGTAGCACTACCATGCTACCATAATATTATATATATATATGTATAAATATATATATATATATTATAGTTAACGGTCATGCCACTATAGTTAGGTTGGAGTAATAGTTACATACTAAAGTCAAAAGTTTGGATGTTAATAACTTTGGACCTATTCAATGGATTTGCCTGAAATTTGATACATATGTCAGGGCACACTAGTTCTCTTGATTGCCAAATTGTGTTTGTGTCATAGTGCTGGTCTTCATGTACGAAAGCACTGAAAAATGCAAAATTATCCATTTTTGGAGGCACCTTTTGGCATTCTTAATGTGGTTCTGCATGGCCATTGTGTGGTATGCTGCTCTGAAAGATGGCTTGTTTGAAAGAGCTTTGTTGGCCACACATGCCGCTTTTTGTTCGGTGAAAAAATATTAAGGCATTCAAAAGTTATGGCACTTATAAGCTCCCTTTATAAGTCAATGGGAAAATTTATATGTATATCTTGTGATCAAAGAATGGGGGTTCTGACCATCTGGTCTTGCCTGGTGATCAAAGAATTTGCAGCCTCAAAGTTCAAAAATCTTTGTTCCCAAGGAATTTTCAAAATTCTTTGACCGCGAGGTCCACCATCTTATTTTCAGTTTTCCAATCACACAAACACAAATATCTCGGCTCAGGGTCACTTCTGAAGTTAAACTTCGATGGGTTTTACTCAGGGGACCCTGATCTATCGAGCCATGGCTTTGGTTCCATCGAAATCGGTCAAAAACTAAAGTTATAAGCTTTTAAAATCTTAATTCGTGGCTCGCTAATGATCTTTGATCGCGAGCGTGCAAATTTTTTGATCGTGAGATTCTTTGATTGCAATTTTGCATTGGGACCTAAAACACTAATATCTCAACTCAGGGGTTGGCTAGGGACACAAACAAGGGTTTGTTTTGCTCAGAAGGGTGCATTCTGTCGAACCATGCCATTGGTTTGGTTCAAATCGGTGAATAAGTCACGTTTCACCATTTTTTTGTCTTTGATCGTGAGCTTCTTTGATCGTGATCTTGTATGATCAGTGAGGGATGAGATGGACAAATTTAAAAATCCTTTTTCTCAACCCATGGGTGCCCTAGGAAGTCAAATGTGGGTTGGTTTTACTTAGGGGGCTTCGTTCTGTCGAACGATTGTGGTGGTTTGCTGCAATTCCTTCAATTTTTTGATTTATTACATTTTTTATGCTTTGTTCAAGAGCCTGCAAATTCTTTGATTGTTAGGCTGCAAATTCTTTGATCGTGAGATTCTTTGATCATGAACTTGCATCACGAGTGAGGGACAAGATGGCCCCATTTAAAATTCTATTTTCTCAGCTCAGGGGTGTCCTAGGAAGTCAAATGAGGGTGGGTTTTCCTCAGGGGGCTTTGTTCTATTGAACCATGGTGGTGGTTTTCTGCAATTGCTTCTATTTTTTGATGTATTAAATTTTTTATTCTTTGTTCATGAGCCTGCAAATTCTTTGATCGTGAGGCTGCAAATTCTTTGATTGTGAGATTCTTTGATCGTGATCTTTGATCTCAAAATAGGGACAAAATGGACAGATTTTTTAATAATGGAATAGATAGGGAAATTCTGCCAATCTTTGACATTAAATATCTCGGAAATGGTTTGGTCTTTTTACTTGATATTTGGAAGGAAGAAAGGCAATATCCCACAGACATTACTTTTAGTGACTGGTCAAAAAATATTACAGGGCAGCAAAGTTATGGCACTACAAAATTGTCTCTTTTTCCCATAGGATAACATTACGGCATCCACCATATTACAGGAATTTTTTGCCACTCTGCTGGAAAATAACGGTTTGGTCTTTTGGGCTGAAATCTAGAGGGAAGAAAGCCAATGCCCTGCAAATGTGTCTTTTGGTAGTTTGGATAAAAAATATTACAGGGTGGCAAAGTGACAGCACTCCGAAGTTGATGTTTTTTTCCAATAGGATAACATTATGGCGTCTGTCATGTCTTTCAGGGCCCGTATCTCAGAAACTGTGCGAGATACAGATTTTGTCAAACATATGCTTGGCCCTCCAAATGAGGCCTTAGCACAAAACTAGCCTGGAAAGTAATAATTCATACAAGATTGTAATTTTTTTCCTATAATATAAGCAATTTAGTATTCCAAGTCGTACTTTTCTGCTCCGAAGTTCTTTGTTTTCAATTTGCTTTTTCAGTTTTGGGGGAAAAGAAGAGTGTGCCCCTTTGTTACTGTGACAGTTAACATTTCCAGTTGTGCTTCTGTTACCATTCGAATCACCATTCCCGTTTATGCCACTGTGTGAGTAATGGTTTGCATTTTTGTATGTGCTTGCATTTCTCTTTCTGTTGTCTTTACTGTTGCTGTTACTGTTACCATATACGTTTACTATTGCGGTACCATGACCTTACGTGTAACAGTTTGCATTTTCATATGCGCTTGCATTTCTGTTTTTATTGGTTTTATTGTTGCTGTTACCATAACCATTTGCATTTACAATTGTGGTTCCGTGTGTGCGTTATGGTTTGTGTTTTCATATGTGCTTGCGTTTCTCTTTACTTTGGTGTTACTGTTAGCATTTGCATTTACAATTGTGGTACAGTGAATGTGTGTGTTACCAATTGCGTTCCATATGCACTTCTGTTTGATGTCTCAGTTTATGCAACTGTTTGCTTTGACATCACTTTACACTTGTGTTTCTATTAACATTTTCTTTGCCATTTATGTTTGCTTTGCCATGTGCATTACCATTGCCACTTGCATTTGCTTTGCAGTTCCTGTTACTGTGTAACAAAACATCATGTGGTGGGAGTGATGCTGCCACTGCATTCCTTTCATTATTTATCATCCTTATTCTCAAAAAGAAGGGAAATTAGAGGCAAAAAACTCTGTTTAATGCATCAGTTAGGGTTGTTCCACAGCAAAAAAAAGCTAGGAAATTTGGAGTTAGGGTTGAAAGCCCCCCCTGGACTCCCCAGCCCTACCCCCCAACTGTCATTGGGGTGCGCATTGGGGTCATCAGTCCTAACTCTCATCCCATTCTCCTATACTTCAGCATCTTTACACATGTGATGGGGTGAGAGTTAGGGCTGATCCCAATGCACCCCGATGTTGGTTGGGGAAGGGCTGAGGTCCAGGGGGTTAATTCTAACCCCAAATTTCCTAGCTTTTGTTGTTATGGAATAATTCCTAACTGATGCATTAAATGGAGTTTTTTGCCTCTAATATATATATATGTATATTCATTACAAAAATCTCCATTATTGCATCAGTTAGAGTTCATATTACAGAGACAAAAGTATGGAAATTCAGAGTTAGGGTTGCCAACCCTACCATCCAACCCCACCACACCACCCTCCACATACCAACAGGTTCTGGGGTGTGCCTTGGGGTTATCAGCCCTAAATCTCATCCCATTCTACAACACTGTACCATCTGAGCTTCTGTACACATGGAATGGGGTGATAGTTAGGGCCAATGACCCCAAGGCATGCACCAATGCATTTTGATAATTGGAGGGTAGGGGGTGGGTTGGTAGGCTTGGTAGCCAGTGGAAAGGTTGGGATTAGTGGTGGGCAAAGTGACAAAACTTCACTAAGCAGAGTAATCCTTGAATGTCGCCCATTTCATGGCGTGAAATCTGAAATTTTGCTCAAGGAATGGCAGAACTTCATCCTCAAAACAGCAACATTTTGCTTTGGTGAAATTTGACCAAATGCAGGAAATTTCATTGATAACTCCATGCAGTGAAGTCGGCCAATTTGCCACAATATCGACAGCAGAATTTAAATTCGCTGCATCTCTAGTTGGGATGGGGAGGCAAGATGGGGACACAATGAGGGACATTTTTCTTTGTTACAGGTAGTGTTGGATGAAATTGGAATATTTTGCCAGGTGAAATATTTTGTGCAATTAGCGCGTTACGTGAAATATTTCACCGAGTGAAATGCAAAACTGCGGGTGAAATTCTGCCACTTTGGTGGAATTTCACCACCCGCAGGTGAAATTTTGCCATTGCTGGCAGAATTCCACCACTCACTGGTGAAATTTCAACATTGTTGGTGAACTGCTCAGAGGGCGAAAATGTGGGCAAAATTGCGAAATTTCACCGCATTTCAGTGAAACATTTTGTGTGGCAAAATTGCCGATTTTGCTACAATTTCACTAGTGAAATTTAATTTCGCTGCATCCCTATATATAGGATGAAAAAAAAGATGTCAGGGGAATGTTTTCTTGTTTTCAAGGTACATAGAACATTTCCAGACACTGGGAGTGGGCTCCCCAGTGTCTGGCAGTACTTGTGGTATAGGGAGGGGAATATAACATAACTGGAGACACTGGGAATGGGCTCCCCAGTGTCACACCTTGGTGGAGCCTACTGCCAACAAGGGGATTGGGCATCCCAATGTTGGCAGTGTAGGAGAGCATTTTATTCTATTTAGGGACACTGGCATCCAGTGCCAACATGGTGATTGGGCATCCTGATTTCAACAATGTGGGAAAGTATTTAATTCTATTTGGGGGCACTGGCATCTAGTACCAATACAGAGATTGGGCACCCTGATGTCAGCAGAAACTATTTTATGTTTTAAAATTAGTATTTCTGGATTTCGGGCTCATGAAATAGGATCCTAGTTTGTATCTAGTCATACAAAGTAAGATTCTACTTCGTATTACATCAATACAAACAAAGTAGTTAAATGTTAAATAACACACATTTTAAGTGTATTTTCCTAGCAGTGAAGTGCAGAATGTACCTAGGGGATCCCAATAAGCAAGCTACATGTGTTGATTCCTCCCGAGAATATAATTTTGGGAGGTTTCCAGTTTTGAATTTTCAGGCAAAACTGAAAACAAGATGATGGTCATATGTAGTAGGAATTTTCCCATATGGAGCATTATTCCTTCTTTGATTCATACAGCTATCTTGAAGTGCTTACTGAACATGCTCCAAAACAATTTTGTTCAAATTTTTAAATTGCAATAACTTAAAAACTACTTATTCTTTTTTCACCAGACCACACCATTACCCTCACAAAATGCAAAACTGAACAAAAAAAACAACTTAAGTACATGATAAAACAGGAAAAGTAAACTTACATTGGAAAATAGCCCACACCAAGGGGAACCACAAATTATTGTTTGCATATGTCAATTCATATAAAAATAAATTACTTGAAACTGTCCCCCTTGTCAAAGAAGGATATACTATTAATGATGATCTAATAACAGCCAATGAGCTTAATAACTTTTTGGTTCAATTTTTAACAAAAAAAAAATGCATCATAGAAACATAGAAACCTAGACTTTGAGGGCAGATAAGGACCACTTGGCCCACCTAGTCTGCCCATTTCCCTACCTAGAGGATAAGCTGCAGATCCTATTTAACCAACAGCCTATTTCTTCCTACCTCCCTCAAAAATTGCCTTATGTCTGTCCCATGCATCATTCAATTTATCCAACACACGGAGTAGTAGTATATACTTTACAAGAGATGAAATAGAGGCTACAATACACAAGCTAAAATAAAACACATCACCAGGTCCAGATACCATCTCTGCTGAATTATTGAAAGAAACAGCAGCTCTGATTTCTTTACCCATGACAATCCTTTTAAACAAATCTATAGAAGCAGGGGAAGTACCAAATGATTGGAAAATGGCTATAGTTACACTTGTTTTCATAAAGGGTAACAAAGGGCAAGTCAATAAATATAGACCAATAAGCTTGACTTGCCTAAGCTGTAAACTAATGGAAAGATTGATCAAAAAAAGAATAGAAAATGAAATTCAATCCAAACAATATACTGACCATAACCAACATGAGTTTAAAACTGGCCACTCCTGTTCAACAAATTTCATATCCTTTTATAATAAAGTAATTGATAGAATGGATAATAACACCCCTGTTGATGTTATCATGCTGGACATGGCCAAAACCTTTGATAAAGTTCCATATTTCGAATCAATAACCAAACTAATCCAGCTTGCACTTAATGGCAAAACCATACAGTGGATTACAGATTGGATAAAAAATCAAACTCAGCCAGTCCGAATAAACAGAATCTTGTCAACCCCAGGTAATGAGACCAGCAGAGTGCCCCAGGGCTCTGTCCTTGGGCCAACACTGTTTAATATATTTATCTCAGACTTGAACAATAACATTAGCAAAACACTTATCAATTTCCCAGACAATAGTAAACTAAGAGGAGAGGTAGATACAATACAATAAAACTGCTCTGTAGCTAAAGACCTCAATAAAATATAAACATGGGCTACAAATAACAAAATTACATTAAACAACGATAAATGTGTTGTCCTTCATTTTGAAAGAAATAACCCCCTACATACCTTCAAGTTGAACAACAACATTTTAAAGGTTGTTGACAAAGAAAGAGACTTAGGCATCATAATAAATAATAAATTGTCATCATCAACCCACTGCAACAAAACAACAATAACAGCAAGCAGGCTGATAAATTGTGTCAAATGCTCCTTCGCAAATCATACAGAGCAGTGCATAATACCATTATGCAGTTCCTACATTCACCCTCATTTGGATACGAGCTCCCCTTTCTGGAGTCTTACCTCAAAAATAATATAGAGTCACTTGAGAGGGTCCAGAGATGAACCACCAAATTAATTCCCAGATTATCTTAATTAAACTATACAGAAAGATGGAAATAAACCCATCTGGTTAGTCTTAGAGACAGGAGATACAGGGGAGATTCACTGGAACTTTTCAAAGTATTAAAAAACCATGATCTATGTACAGACCTAGGGTTCAAATTCATAAATTGTTCAAATAATCTCAGAAGCCACAACAAACAATTTGTGGTTGTGAAAGTTAACGCTACAAAACTGGACAACTATTTCACCATTCGTGTCACTAAAGTCTGGAACAGTCTGTCCCAGCATGTTGTCGATGCGACAACAAGAGATATTTTCAAATCTAGACTAGACACTTTTCTAGGCTGGAATATTAGGAATAATTAATACACCCATGAAGTTGTGGGAGACATTCTTGATGGGCAAAAGCCTTCTTATGTCTTACCACCTCAGTAACCCCAGTAGCAAACAGCACATCTGTAGGATAGTCCCTTTTTGCCCTGAAAATTTCAGACCAAAAAACCAAACTGCTTGGACTGTAGGCAAATTCAAAGAAAATCTCAGCAAAGTTAATGAGTGAAAACATGTTTTTTCACCTCTCCATAACTCATAGACTGCACATCTGACTGGAACATAACTTGCTACATCAGGAGAGCTGCCCCACAGGACAGTGCATGTCAACTTTTGTGCAAATCCGTTGGATGGTTTCAAAGTTATTAAGTGCAAAATGTGGCGTTTAACATTGTAGTGCCTACTCAACCCTAACTATAGGGGTGCAACCATGCCCTATATATATATATATATATATATATATATACACATATATATATATAGTTATTTTTTTGTTTCTTCCTAATGTTCACTGTTATCCCAATGATCATGACTGGTTTACCACCCCTAGCTACTCTCAGGTCGAAGGACCATGCAAGAACA
The DNA here is from genome assembly GCA_016271365.2 of Neoceratodus forsteri. Taxonomy (NCBI): domain Eukaryota; kingdom Metazoa; phylum Chordata; order Ceratodontiformes; family Ceratodontidae; genus Neoceratodus; species Neoceratodus forsteri. The sequence continues at coordinate 663,697,745 of JADMNL010000022.1, forward strand.
TGTAACCACCCCACCCAAAAGATTTAAAACTGTGGTCCTTTATTTCCATGGGAGTGTCTGGTCTGACTTGCTGCTTGAAATTCATAGACATGTTTGTTCAGCATTGCACTTCCCCCACTGCTATTTAATTATTTCCACCTAATTAAGATAGTATTTGACATATTATCAGTATAAACCATTCCCCTTTTTCTGCTTATTCCCCCTTTTCATTTTTTATTACAGCTTCCTCCAGTGCCCCCCATATGTCAAATAATAGGTTTCTAGATTAATAGAGACTGATATCATATAAATACCACATAAAAAGAAATATTTGTTAAGCATAAATGGTTGATATTGTTAACATGATGCAAATTAACAATTAGATTCATATTTAGAAAGATCATATAGAAATAGTAAAAGTAGCACACGTCCCTAGTATTAAGACTTAAATCAATCTAACTTTAAACCCCTTTATCAGGTGTCAATAATAGGATAATGTATCCACAATGTTCATCATCCCACTGCCCCTCTCTTGCCCTCAGAATGGTGACCCATTGTGATTCTCTCCAAACATTGTGTCCCGCTCTGTCTTGTACATGCTCACTGGCACACCACTGTGCCCAAGATTGTGGCCGCCCATAGCGTGCATTCACAGCATGCTGATTACTCCATTCCTGCAAGTTCACAAACTTCTGAATCTCACAGCGTCCCCCAGCAGAGACAAATAAAGAACATCCACTCATGTCATTAGTCCATCTTGTACCCTCACTGCCTAACTACCTACTGACCTACCATCTACCTTCTCCCCACTCACTGACATTCCCCTCATCCCCAGTTCTCATGCTCGAACTCACTGAACATTCTCCTTTTATCTTTTTTTTTCCTTCTTCAATTAGTACCCCTCTACAATTTTTGGTGGCAGCCTTACTACTCCTACAGCTGCAACACAGGACTGCTGCCCATTCCCTGGATCACTTTCAGCACTAAACTGGTGCCTTTCCCATGTTCAAGCATCCACTGACCAGAATGACTTCAGACTCCCGGAAATGGTAAAGTTGTATGAGTTACTGGAAATTACATCTACTTGGGCCAAGGGAAGGCAGTCAAAATGGAAACCTGAGGTAGGCAGGTAATTGGAAATGTTTAACTGTTTAGAAAATTAATGAAACTGAGTGAAATCAATGCAAGCAGAAGGATAAACCTTAAATGCGATATCTGAACATGTTCAAAAGGAGAACACTTAAAACCACTCCAATAATGTTTATACATAATTTAACAAAAATCAGAATGCAGGCAGGAGGACAGTAACCAAAGATAAAACATGTTTTGAACATAGTGAACCTCATTCATTTAAGACCAGTTGAAAGCTTAATATGCTCATTCAGACGTGGGAGTTTCAACCCTCCCTATTTATAAATCCACTAGCTTTTTTTTAAGCAGGCAATTTCCTTATGTCTCCCCTTCCAGCATACCTTCTTGCAAATCACACAGTAATCATCTGGCAAGCCTAAACCCCCCAACAGAATTGCATGCACTCCCTTCTGTCCATAACAAGAAAAAACACCACCCTTCCAGTTAGTAAAACAAAAATTCTGCCGAAAATACCATTCCATAACCAAATACTAGCAAGCTAGTTTGCAGGCCAGCAAAACTTCTCCAAAGGTTTTTTGTTTGTTTGTTACCAATAAAAAACCCTGATATGCACCCTTACCAGCTTTAGATCCTTCTCTCTCCTTATTCAGCTTCTTACCTGTGTCTCTCAAATGGTCCTTGAAGAAATCCTTGTACCAATGAAAACCAAATGCCAAAGGAAGTGTTAAGAGTAACTTGCTCTCTAGCAAAAAGCAGGGGGATTCTAGCTTTCCTTCCCTTAAATATCCTTTCCATGTAGCCCTTCCTCTTACTCACCTCCACCAGTCCTTGTCCCTTCTTCCCTGCCCCCTCCACTTTTGTTCTATCTTTCTTCCCATGATCCTGCTTAACTCTTGCCCTTCCTCCCATGATTCCTCATTCTTTCCCTACCGTCCCCCCTTCTCCCCATCCCTCCCCCTTCCCCCACCTGCCTAGCCTCTCACCCTTCCTGCTATATTGGTCAGAAACCATCTGGCAATAAGGGTTGCCTTTTAAACTGCCAACCCACCTAATACTGAGAAAACACTGGAACAAGTAAGCATATTGGAATAGACCAGCTTGGATGGAATATAAATGGACAGTGGGATAGCAAATACTAAGGGACACCTGCTCAAGAAAGAGAAGCAGGAGAGCATTTAGACCTCATTCCTCATTTAACCCTGGACTATATGGAAATACTGCCATCATCATCTTCTGTAAAAAAGTAAAATAAGAGGTGTACAATATTCTAGCATAACTGAACAATCAATAGTATGAGATTTGGAATGCAACATGAAGATCTGGTTTATTGGGTACTAAAAAGGGGTGGATTACTAAAAGGAAAAGCATTTTTTTATTCCACATGATTGTATCATACACACCTTTTATACAGTATTATACATAAAATACACATGACTGCTTCCAGCCCACCAGGTCATCCCATATTCTCTAGTATAGGGTTCCTGACAAAGGCTGTCTCTAGAACTATACATTTGTTTCTTAGATGCTTTCTTAGGGACCTTCCCTCCTATACCAGAGACACTTTGCATGTGTGACAGCAGAAATCTTCAAATGGGAAGACAGTATGTGCTGGATCAGCATAGATGTCACTGATATGTGTACCTACACCAGTGATTCTGATGGCCTACAGACAGTTACTTCAACAACTGTGGTTTCCTCTGTCCCTGAACTCATATTTAGAATTTCTAGAATTTGTTTTTGGCACAATTATTTTCTGTTTGCTAACAGTTGCTATCATCAAAATGGTGCTATTTCAAAGGGCAGCTGTTGCCCTCACATATGCATATTTATTCTTGTGGTAGTAGGAAAGGATCCATGATGATTGAGTGGCGAATTCATTGTCAACTGATGTTACAGCGATGCCTTTATGTTGACCGCAATTGTCGTCAGCATAAAGCATTTCACTGGAGACTTTGTTTTCTTTTGGGGGCTTTGCCCCCTGAATCCCTGTGTGGGGGGCTCTGCCCTTGCACACCCCATAACTATAAAAATCAACTCTGAGTCAGAGTTGATTCAGGGATGAAGTGCAAGACCTCCAAAAAGCAATGCTGGGGTCCTGTGCTGACATTACAGCAACCTGTCACTGTTGTCGCTGTAATGTAGGTCACAGTAAAATTGTTGACCTAGAGATGGCATACTGGTGGGAGGCATGTATTTTCATCTGCAACACAATGAACAATCCCTTTTGTGACAAAATACAGGTTTACCAATGTTACACTGATGACGTGTTTTGGAGGGAAACGCAGGATGAAACTAAACTCTTTTTGGAGTCCTTAAACTCAAATGATCTTAATTTGAGTTTTATTTATAACCTTGATCAGAAGAAAATTAATTTCCCATATATAACTTTGATAAGGGAAATCTGATCCATAGTACAAAAGGTTTTTTCAACCCTACAGAAGTAAACTCATATTTGCATGCAAATACTGCACATCCTAGGAAATGAATTTAGTGTGTCCTTTATAGCAAATAGCTCTGAATAAATCACAATTATAGTGATCACAAAGAATCTGAGGTGGAAGTGGAGACTATGGCATTAAATGTTTTAGAAAAGGGTACAGCAAGAACACTACATATTTTTTAAAATTTGCAACTTGGGAAACAATGGCATTAGTTGTTGACATTACACCTTGTTAAGAACTCACATCTTTAAATATGCTCAGTTTTGGAAAAATGGAGGTCTATGAATAAAACACATTAATGAAATTACATCAGATTGTTATGCAATATCAAGAAAATGGTGCAAATTTGAACTCAAAATTTTACACAATTTTACAATTGTAATACAATTTTTACCTAGCACTAGTAATATCACTGTGACTATGACCACATAAAGCACATGTGGTTCACTGGCTCTTCTTCCACATCCTGCTTCCCTGTTCTGTGGGACTTTCCAACTACCATAAGCAGCATTTATTTGGTAGCTAAAAAACAACTGGGGAAGAACATTAAGCTCCAAAATCAATGATGTAACTATTATCTGAACCTCATCAGAACCTGAAAAAAAGTTTTGATACAGTTATTTTTCAAAAATGGATCAGATTCTGGAAAATTCTGAACATATCTGAACCAGTTCTCACATTCCTATTTTACACATATGTAAAACAAGATTACATGCTTATTTCTGTATAGCTGCTGCTGTTGGCTAAGATGCTACCTGGACCTAAGTTTACTAAAATCAGACCCCCCATGCCCTAATAGTCAGCAGGAAAAACACCAATAGTACCTCATGCATGCCATAATGTGTCTTTTCAGGGGACAATGTGTTCAACTCCTGGACCCGAAGGTGGTGTGAGAGATCTTGGACTCTTCACTTGTATTCTGAAAATCCCCATTCTTCTTCACTAGCAGGAGAAGCTGGAGCTTGGCAAGGAGGTTTACCTTCTATTCCACTGCCAAAGGGATCACAACAGCAAAGGTCCTGTGTCCCTGTAGTTGTTCTGCCATTTTTATGTTTCTTACAATTTCTTCAGTTGAGTTTTCTGGACATCTCTCAAAATTGCAGGAAACTGAGGATACTGTATTGTAGCTCAGATCATAAAATATAGCTTCAGACATATAAGTGTGGTAGATAAGAATTAGGAAATCCAGAAACAATCACATTTCCATCTGAGCTGGGATTGGTGTAGATTTTGGTAAAGCTACTATGGATCTGTTATTTAGAATTGGGGTTGGTTTTGGATACAAGGTTTATGGAAGCATGGAGTACTGTATACTTATACTGTACATGCAGTTTGCTTCTGCACTTTCTAAGGCAAAGAGAAGGGAAGGCAATTAGGGAAATAAATGGCAGCAATTCCATATCTAGAGAATAAAAAAGAGTCACTCAGAGTTATGGGAGGAGCTCCTAAGCAAATAGAGCAGCTCACCACATACAAAAGGTCAGGCACTCTGTCCTCATCAACAAACAGCAGTCTTTATGCTGATGCACAGTTCATATGCAAAACAGATTTACTGAAGGTGTCTTCAACTTAAAAAGTAGACCAAACAAAGCCCCGACATTTCGCACTATAACAGAGCGCTTTATCAGGAATATCTCCACTGGGATTCTGGGATCTCTTTCATAGACAGCGCAGAAAAAAACAACAAAATGAATGCTTAAAAACAATGGCATCTACTGTCAGACTCCATTTTGTATAGCACCATCATTAAAGCTTTATTTCATAAAAGATTGCCTATGTTGGTGTTTCAGCTCATTAAGGAAAATTTATACTTGCAGTATATGTTCAAATTCCACTAAGTCCAGAGAACTATCTTCAAACACATTGGGCAGGACTCACAAAAGAGATGCAGATGCACCAGTGCAAGTCAGAAATGCATCAGAATCCAATTCAGAACAAGGTGAATGCACCAGCCCAACTGAGATGCCCTGCGCCGAACAACATGTGCCACAGGTGCAATGTAATGGCATGCAATGCATATACAGGGGGCGTACCCATGCATACACAGCGCAACCCGATTCACAGTGCAGAACCTTGGCGCATCTGTGGGGCAACTCCAGTGCAAAGCCAAGATGCGCCATAGAAAGATAAATGAAAAAGAAGGAGACTTATGTCCAGCACACCTGCAGGTTGTAAATGGAACAGCCGCAGCAGCACACAGCCAAAGCCAGAGGGGAAGAGGAAGAGGAAGAGGAAAACAGAGAGATTGAGAGACACAGCCAGCTAGCAAGCAAGCCAGGCAGCAAACCAAGCCAGAGGGCCACACAGACAGCAGAAATGAATCCAGCAGCAGTCTCCATAGCTGGTGCACAAAGGAGGAGGAAGAGGTAGGGTGCTGGAAGACACCGTAGGTGGCCAGCTCCAAGGCAGTATCATGACCAGATGTCCTTCAAGCAGATCACAGAAGTGGAGACAGTAGGGCAATACCACCTCAACAGGGCCATGCTGAGGCAGCTCTGTGAGCTGTGCCATGATGAGATGCAGGCACCCACCGCACAAGGTCATGCCATCTCGGTGGAGACCAAGGTGACAATGGTCATGTGCCTGCTCACCACAGGAACCTTCCAGAGGCCTACTGGGGACACCACTGGCATATCACAGGCTTCTACGTCCCACTTCCTCACACAGTTCCTCACCGCACTGCTACCGCATGCTTCAGAATACATCCAGTTCCCCAGCATGCAGGCAGAGTGGACAGAAGCTATGCAAGGGTTCTACAGGGTGGCATGCATGCCAGGTGTCATAGGGGCCATCGACTGCACCCATGTGGTGATCCACACACCACCTGGTGAGGAGACAATCACATACACCAACCAGAAGGGGTGCCATTCTGTGAATTGCCAGGTGGTGTGTGATGCCACAGGGTGCATCACCAATGTCTGTGCCACACACCCTGGGAGTGCACACGATGCATTCATATGGCACCAGTCAGCATTCTGCATAAGGTTCGAGGATGGGGACATCTCAAGTGGCCATCTGATAGGTACATGTGACAGGGCACTGACAGCACAGGGGGGCACCAAGGCCAGGACACATGGGGTGGGCTGTGGGCAGTGTGAAGTAGGCACATGGACCCTGGGACAGCAGGGGTGTGAAGGGTACAAAAGCAGACACAGTGTGGCGTGCAAGCACTGTGCACCACACGACAGATGGGGGCATGTAGGAGCAGCCATGGTAGGGATGCAGGACTTCTAGGTATGGGGATGCATGGGTGGGAGAGCAGGACAGGGGCACACACCACAGAGGGCAGGGATGAGGACAAGGCACAAGCTACAGTGTAACCCAATGTACTAAGGGACACATGTCTACCCCCACAGGAGACATCGCATACCCACTGAGGTCCTGGCTCCTCACCCCCTTCCAACAACCCAGAACAGTGGTGGAAGAACACTACAATGAGACATACATCGCGACACGTGCCATCATACAGCATGTCTTCAGCATGTTGAAGATGCAATTCCGGTGCCTGTGTCGGTCAGGTGATGACCTACAGTACAGCCCTGAGAAGGCCTGTGGAATATTTCTGACCTGTTGTATGCTACACAACATGACCCATGACCATGGGATACCTGTTGAGGCCGGTGAGGGTGACAGTTCTGGGGAGGAGGAGGGGGTTGGGGAGATGGAAGATAGGGCACCCCCTGAGGGCCAGGGAGACGATTCCAGGTAGGGATGCAGAGATCCTTGGCTGGCAGAGAGGGCAGAGGAATACTGCATGCGTGTGGTGGAGGAACACTTCGGGCCCTGCAGGTGGGTATGCAGGTATGTATGCGTGCAGGTGTGAGCACAACAGTGTCGGGACCGCATGACATGGGAATAGTGGACATCAGACACTGCACAGTCGTGCACACACCGGCACATGCACACAGTGGGAGACACACAGACACACTGACACCAGGCATGCATCAACCTAGCACCACCCAAGCAATGTCACAGACATCATGGATCAGTGTGCACTGCTGCCTGCACAAAGGCACTGCAGGCACTGGAACACACTCAAGATTCCCATGACACATGGCACAACAGTGGTACACATAGACACACTGGACAGCCTATGCAGGTATCACAGGGTGCTGTGGGACAGGCGACCACCACACACACTGCCACTGGCACCACCCACAGGGTGTCCGGTATGCATGGGTGTGCCAACCCATCACCACAGGCCTGTGGACATGGGCATCACATGGCAGCCCCCCGACCACCACAGACATGAGGGTGGCCTCTGCCATGGCTGGTGGTGGCAGGGGTGCCACCACCAGCCACTGGGGGTGTTCTCAATGATCCTACAGGGGTGTTGCACCAAGACCATGAATGGGTGACTAGTGGAGTCACCATTTGATGCCCACTGGCAGAGCCATAGATGGTGGGTGTGGAGGCCAGTGGCAATGGAGTCAGCAGCAGGGTGTTCACCTGGCTCCGCCACCGGGGTGTATGGGACATATTCCTGGGCATCTGACTGGATGCATGATGTCCACAGCATGTTGTGGATGCAGCTACCACCTCTGCAGCTGCTGCAATCCACTCCAGAGCTGCAGTCATGCCCACTCACATGATGCATGTCTCTGCCAGCATCTGTGCATGCCACGCTGCCACAGACTCATGTTCCTGGACCATGACAGCCCTGTGGCTCTGAAACTCCACACGGATGGCCTCCTGCCCCTCCAAAGTCACCTGCAGCAGGTCAAGGTAGGCCCCATGTCATCGGTTGGTGATGCACTATGATGGCGTTGCAGATGATCAGGGGATGGATCAGTCTGACTAGGTGCATCCACGGGCAGTGGATGCACCCTGACAGCTTGCAATGTTGGAGGAGCATGGCAGGGCACTGCCACTGGCTGCCCATGGGTGTTGTCCTCCAGGGCCACTGGAGCTTGTGCGTGCACACAGGCACCCTGCCCGGATGACGCCAATGTCACCAGCACTGCACCAGGCAGTGGTGCAGAGACCACAGCACCTATAGCCATGGGCAGCTGTGCTGCAACTGCACCAGAACCCAGCACAGTGGGAACATCATTGGCACCCAGGAACCCTTGCACAGGCAACCCCATGATGTGTGCACTGCTGTCGGCCATGTCTGCGGTGCTGGTGTCATTTATGCTTGCGGCGATGCAAATGCCCTCGCCCTACATACCACTGGAGAGCATGAGGAGGGCATCCGCAATGTTCACAGCATCATCTGGGTCAGCATCAGACTACCTGGACAGGCTCCCCAACCAAGCGATGTACCCCTCGGGCTGTCCCACCATAGCTGGCCAAGGGGCCCGCAGGACCTGCCATCACCAGGGCTGTGATTGGTGTTGCATTGGACTTAGATGGTGCAGGTGTGGAGTAATCCATGGTGCTGTCATCAGCCTCATGTGATTGGACCGCATCATCACCCGCAAGGGCATCACGGTCAGCCATGGCCATGGCTGCACTCTGGAGGCACGATGGTGCTGTGGAGAGAGGAAGAGAGACCATGGTTAATGCACAGTACACATGTCACAGTGGCAAAGCACAACAGAACACAACCATCCACACGATGCCAGGGCCACATGCTTGTCCACGGCAGGGCCAGGGCATGATGGTGATATGCAGCCCATGTTGTGGTCGAGCCTGCCACTGTCCCATTGTGGCACATTGCATAGCAATGGCCTCACCTGCCACATGGGTGCACAGCAGTTATGTGCCTTCTGGTGCTGTGGCATAGCACCCACAGCACCTTGGGGCTTTACATACCATGTCAGGGATGACTGTCCCAGGGACACTGTACCTGGGTGTACAGTGACAGTGCTCAGCATGCAGGGACAGACATGCCTACCATTGCACATGGGTAGGCAAGCCTGGCTAGGACACACAGCTACCCACCATGCTGCAACAGGCAGCCACCCATTTGGAATCCACCACCTGGGACACCATGCATGCCTGTCCTGGATACAATGGCAGCCAGGAGTGCCTCGTTGGTGCTAAGCTGTTCTGCCATGCTGGGTCTGCCCCCTGTCCACTGCAGGGATGCCTGGATGCAGGCCACCTTCTCCTTGGCCCTCCTGCAGCCATAATTCCAGTGCTTGCTGCACTCTTGGACCATGCAGTTGTACGGTGCCACTGCATTCACCTACCAGGCCACCTTCTTCCAGCCTTTTGCACATGCCATCTGGCTGCCTCCCCTGCCAGTGAGGACGTCCAGGCATAGGTGGCATGCTTCAATGAGTACCCTCTCCTTATCCTTTGTGAAGTTGGGGTGCTGCCTGTTGGTGGCACCTGCTTCCTCTGACATACTGGCTACTGTGGGGGGAAGCATCCAGTTGTCAGTCACGACTGTGGGTACACATGGTCCTGCTCCCATCTTCCTCTGTCCATTCCCCCCATGTTCCATGATGCCGTTATTTTGGGCGGTGGTCTGCGGGTGGCCAGCCTGGCACAGGTGGCTGTGCACCATGGTACATGGTCCATGGAGGATGCTGCACATGCCATGTATGACACCCAGTCCATGGCTGGGGGAACAGTGCAGCCACACCAGGGGGGGCACACTATGCTGTCTGCCTTGGTCATGTCCTGGTACCTCTTCAGCATGTGTGCCACCATCTTGGTACCACTTCCATCCTGGGAGACACCCATGTGATGGCTGCAGGGTTGGGGGGGCAACAGACATGTGGCAACTGCCATGGTGCAGCTGGCAGCAGTGTGTGGCATGGTGACACTGTCATCGTGCCTGCACAGGTGCTGTTGTGTGCCTTGGACCGACCTGTTGCACATTGCTGCATCCACCACACATTGCCAGTGCCACCAGTCACACGTACCTCCCCTGTTTCCCTGTGTATAGTGAATGTCTCATCTGTTTGCATCGCATACTTTCCCTGTTCCATATTGCAATGCCTAGTCCCACTGATGACTGTATCATCGCTCAGCAGAAATGAGTCATGCATGCTGGGATGTGTACATCCCAGTTCACAAACAGCCATTGTGGACATGACAGGGAACAGTCCATTGGTGCTCTGTGCACCTTCTGTACTGCCCTGCTGCTGTATTCCATGTTATGGCCATGAGTTCCACATATTGGTAGTACTGGTTCCACATCTGGGGATCTGGAGCATTGCCTGGTGTGCATTTTCACAGTCAGTCACCCCAGTTTTGTTCTGTTGCCCTATAAACATGGTTGTTTACTCACCCACAAGGCACTGACTCCTTTCAGTGACCTGGTCTCATCCTGCTGAATTGGGAGCATTTATGGCTCAGGGTATGCAAATGAGGCCTGAGCCCCTGATAATGAGATGTTAATCAGCTGAGTTGCCCATGCATGTTAGATGAGGCTGTTTTATGCACATTCTCTATGAATTGCACAATTGCCACAGCTTATCTCACTTTACAAGGAGCATCTGTGGGATGCGCTGATGGCCGTACAGCACATCTCCGGCACATGCACATATCAGTCGGTGCATGTTCTTGTATCAGGGGCATTCTAGATGATGCTTCTGTCATGCATACATGGTCACCATGTCCAGTGACGCATCTCCCATGATGTGCTGTTCCCCTGCTAACTCAATGTGCCTTTGCAGACTTGATGGCCATGACACTGGGTACCCTATCATGCAGCATGTTTCACTATGTGCTGTCCATGCTTCACTGTGCTTGTACTGCCCATGGATTGCACATGGTGTGCGGTAGCTGTTTGTAGCATGTGCTGTGCACAACATGGCACCCTCACCCTCATCACGCATGTGCAACTGGGTTCTGGCCTTGCTACGCTGTTGTGGACTGCATTGCACATGTGTGGGCATGTTGCCTTTGACCTATCATGCTTCATGCTCAGTGCATGCTGTGCTGCACATGCCTCAGTGTTTCATGTGGCACATAATGACCGCTCGACTGCGCATTGCCTTGTTGCACCTTGCCACTATCATTTACCTTTGTGATATGCCTAGGGCAGGGAGACAGACTCCTAGGGCCATGAACTGGTCCCAGGAGGAGCTGCTACATCTGGTGGCACTTGTCATGTCTGTGGAGGGGCAGCAGTTTGGCCAGGATGACCTCCATGTGCCCATGGCCGAGGTATGGGCCTCCATTGCCACTAGGCTTGTGTGCCACACAGGGATGCCATGCACAGGGGAGCAGTGCAGGCATCATTATGGTGACCTCCGGATGCAAGACCCAGAGAGGCTGGTGCAGCTGAGGTGCTGTACACACAGGGGTATACTGCCAAGACCAGGTAGGTGTTGTTCATCTGGCTCCTTTTGTGGAGCGTGCTGAGTGTGCGTGTTGAGGCCCTCATGGGGTACCCTCATGGGTCTCACAGCATCCTGCAAACATTGCAGTGGCTGCACCTGTTCTGTGTTGCCATACAATGTGTGAATTGGGCTGGGGCACTGGGCATGGCTGAGTCTGCCTGCAGACTGCTGAATTCTTCATGGCTGGCCACCACTGTCTGCTGCAAGGACACAGGCCAGTGAGGGGGGGCACTGTGGCACTGCATCCTGCACGGTGGCAGTGGTCACTCATGGTGCTGTCTGTTGTGTTTTGCAGGACCAGATGCCAGGCAGTGGGCCGTGGATGCAGTTGAGGTGTGGAGGAGGAGGAGGATCATGGGTGCCAGGCCTGGTGCCCTTCCAGGGCAGGTGAGCAATGCATTCTGCTATTGCTGCATTTCAGATGCTGTAGGGATACTGGTGGGTGGAGGGCATTGTCCACATTCAGGCCCTCAGTGTGTGTTTTCTTTCTGTTGTTGCTGTAGGTCTCTAGGATCACCATGCTGTGGCTGGGTGTGGTGCCCCTGTTGAAGTGGACCAGAGGATCTGTGTGACAATCCAGACAGCCCTGTGCCCACTGTCAGGACTGTTCAGCACCTGTCAGCTACCCAGCAGGGTGTCCTGCTGTGGCTCCCAGTCCATGGCCGTGCCAGGGTGATGCGTGGCAGGGAACGGCAATGCTAGTGACTCCCTGCCTCTTCCTGGGGCCATCCTTTGTACATGGTTGTTATTCATAGCCCATTTTTACTGTCCCTTTCCTACCCTCCTTCCCATCCCTGTGCCTTCCTTTCCCTTTTTGGTATTGTTCTTGTAGTGCTTTGTTACACATTTCTGTTGTACAGTTTTTTTATAATATTAATGTTTTATAAACATGTTTTGTTCTCAGCACTTGTGTCTGTGGGTGTGATTGTTCCAGCTCTGTGGTTGCTCCTCATGCCCTGCTAACTTGTTCCACTTGTTCTGAATTACTCCCCTGTGTGACTACGGGGCATTCAGCTTGCCCTGGCACATCTCAGGTTGCACCGACACATCTACAGTTGTGCTATTGTGTTTCACGGCGATTCACAGTGGGGATGCGCTTGGCGCTTCTCACTACGCATGCCTCTTTGAATGTCTTTGTCTGTGTTCGGTGCATCTGATTTGGACAGTGCATTTGTGATGTGCCCAGTGCATCCTCTTTGTGAATCCTGCCCATTGAGTATATATGCTCCTTAATGAACTAAAGCACTAATTTAGGCAGTCTTTGTGCACTAAACGTTTAATGATGGTGCCATATGAAAGGGGGTCTGATAGTAGATATCATTGTTTTTAAACATTAATGTTGTTTTGTCTGCATTGTCACTTTAAGAGTTTTTGCACTATAAAAGGGATCCCAGAATCCCAGTGCAGACATCCTTGCGAAAATACTTGGTTCCTGCTTGAAACACTAGGGATTTATGTGATTTGCTTTTAAAGTGAAGACACCTTCTATAAATTTGTTTTGCACATAAAACTGTGGATCAGCCTGAAGACTGTTGCTTTTTGCTGTATGCTGGCATAAGCCAAGATACGCCAAACCCCTTGGCGTATCTCACTACTTATGCCAAGTGGTATGCCAGCCTGGATTCCAAGAGGCACCTTGCACCATGTCGGCTATGGGCTATCACAATTGTGGGATACTCCACTGACTACACTGCAACCTGCAGCAACATGGCGCAAGGGTGTTTTATGGCAGCAACTGTGCCGTATTCTAAGAGGGTGGCTGCTGTAACCCACTAGCACAATTCTAGGAGCTGCACTGTTACAGCTAAGTTAGAGCAGCCCTGAGCTGCTCTAAGGAGCATCCGACAGTGCCATCCATTAGAAGCCTGCTCCACAGCACTGCGGCGATGATGCTGATGTGCCCCCATGCCCCTGAAAGCATACCCCTGCCCCACTCCTGAATGTCAAGGACCCCCAGGGGTCCGTTCTCTGGCACACCTCCATGACTCCGGTGCCACCTGTTCTGCTCCCCCATGCCCCCTGGGAGTGCAGTGGGGTTCCAGGGCAGAGGGGCTTTGGGGAGGGCTGCCAGTAGTGTGCCACGACTTGTGACATGTGGGGCTTCTATGCCATGACCGTGGTGGTAGCCTCCACATGGTGTAACCCACATGTTGCAAGTGCCGGGACCCTGCTGCTCTTGGACTGCAGAGCATGGGCCCTGGCATAGTGATGAATGTCGCAACTCGCATACGCCGGCGAGTTGAGACATTCAACTTAGAATCAGCCTCAGAGTGCTTAGCTTTTCATATGTACATTTCCTCTGCCATCTTGCTTCTGCAGATACTTTCCCTTCCCAAATGAATTTAGCTGCCTCCCACATGCGCTGGACTGCCTTTACCCAGGAGCAGACAGTCACCCTCTCCTGAGTGATTCGAATCCCTTGGCCTACACCCACCATCTTATATCCACTTGTGAGATGTCCACTGGTTCATGTCAGAAGCTTTGTGTCAGATTTAGAAAACAAAAAGGCCAGATTCAAGCAGGTAAACTGGAGGCACAGATTGAGATTCAGATTTTATTTGCCACAGCATACATCAAACACAAAGTTTCTAATATGTAAAACAAAATTAAAAAAATGCAATGTTACAAATAAAAGAATATCGTTTGTCTTCTAATCACCACCTTACATATATATGTTTAAAATTATAAATATGCTTTAAACTTTTAAAACACTGCTAAAATCATCAATGTTTGCTATCTTTGTAACAATTTGTTCATTACAATATACCCAAATTGTGCAACAATGTAAATTGAACTGTGTCTGTGTAGAGTTAATAATACTTTCAGTTTCTTTGCATTAGTAATGTGACCTTTGTTCTTACTACTTAATATGGGAATTATCGTCTGGCCTAGTGGCACTAAGGGCTGAGACATCCACCTTATTTTGTGCTGCACCAGTGATTCAAGTTCAGGAGCAAGCTTGGGGAGCCTTGGGCTGGATGGGGAGGAAAATATTGAGCATCTGATGGATAGTTCTCCTCTCCTGGTAGGGAGAGAGGACTCCAATCTGCTGTGTTGATTACTCCTAGTGAAGACTAGGAGCACAGTAGACAAGGATCCCCAATGGGGGATGGCATTGTCGGTCATCCTGAATGCAGGTGTGGGAGTGTACCCACCATGTGCTGGATGGCACTGCATGTCCACGCCATGGGGGGGAGATGGAACAAAGGAAAAAAATGGCCTTGGCACCCTAGAAGGCGAAGGTGGGTCCAGTGGATAATTCCCATGCTCACTGCTGGGTCTACCCCAGCCAGCCTCCAAATTTCGTCACCTCTCTGGCTGCCTTATTAGGTTGTAGATAGAGCAACAGAGGAGTAGGTGGTCCCACCTCAGGGGGGCTCAGAGCCAGGGGGTTGGGGGGTCAGTAGTAGTGTGAGGAAAGATCTGGGGATGGAAGCTACAGTGGCAGCCACAGACACTGCAAGCTATTTCTCAAAATTTCTGTGATATTTCCAGAAATATCTCATACTTTCTCCATTTTCACAGTAGGAGCAGCAGAGAGAAACTCTTCAGAAATTTTGTGACATATCTGGATATAACTGGCAATGTCTGTGGCTACTACTGTAGATCTGGGGAGACTTCAGGCAGAGCAGGAGTTGGCCAATCCGAGAGATCATACCAGAGAATGTCCTATGGGGCCAGAGAGAGGAGCATAAAGAAAGCTGAAAATAAATATAGGTGTTATCCATTTTTCTCTTTCATGGGTAAAAGCAGGGCAAGCCAAACAAATATGGTATGGAGGCACAGACCAGGGCCCTTTAAATTGAAACCCAACCCCAACCAAGGCTACTCCCATCTAAACATGATTGGTTCTGCCCATGCCTAGTACTCTGAGAGCCACCCTACTTTGCTATGGTCTGCAGCCATGTGAACACTTACCTGATCATGATAAGCTGTTCTCTGCTTCTATCCTGAATCTCTGCACAGTTTGGGATGCATTCCTGAGAAAATGGTTCAAGCAGCCATGTGGACAGGCTGCTCCATTTTCTCTGGCACACAGTGAACAGTTACAGAATCTTCCTGTCTGGTCCCCAGACTCATGGACCTACTACAGCGTGACTTGTAGTGGCCCTGAGAAGGGCCCTGTAGTCTAGGAGCAGGACCAACATAAGAGGTCAAGGCAGAACATGAGCTGCCCAAGAATGAAAATGGAGCAGCCATGTAAACATGGCTTATATACTCAGGGCCCAAGCTACAAAAGTCTCCAAGACCTGCTTCACATGTGGAGGGCTAGGAAAAGCTGCTGAATGTCTAAATTTGTGCATGATGCACATCTGTGGAGCACTTTAGGCCATCCACCAAGAAGATGCCTGCACCATCATGAACTGATTTAGAGCTCACTTTGTTTCCATGAGTGTAATTGTTTTGGGGCAGGCATGGAGGCAGGGATACACACATACTGTACACATTGAAAAAAAGAACATTCATGACCTTGAGGTGGCTACAGCAGCCAGTAACATTATGCCTCCCAAGGAGCTAGCAACCAAGCAAATGTTATTTATTATAGTGCTGTACATACACATCAAATTCAGATCCACATAAAAGCATTTACAATAATAAAAATACATAGATCATTGTACCAGCCAGTCCTGCAAGCAAGTCCCCATGTCACTGTCATGTCCATTCCAGGGCCCTTTGTACCCCAAGCTGGGTGCCATCACTTTTTTTCATTCTTTTTTTTTTGTTGTTGTTGTTAAGGAATTCACATTTACAACAGGGGTATGTTAGCCATTGAATGATTGCCATATCCCACAGTCCCCTACTCCACATATAGCAGAGGATCCAATCTG
This sequence comes from Neoceratodus forsteri, assembly GCA_016271365.2. NCBI lineage: Eukaryota > Metazoa > Chordata > Ceratodontiformes > Ceratodontidae > Neoceratodus > Neoceratodus forsteri. The sequence continues at coordinate 663,714,329 of JADMNL010000022.1, forward strand.
ATGACAGGCCAAGCATCTATTCAATTCCCACTGTCCTGCCCCACTCCATCACCAACACCCCCACCTCAGCCCCTCTCATTTCTGCACATAGGATGGGCCTGGAAAGCGATGTCATGGGCTGTGAATTATGCCTCAGGTGTCCCATGCCATGAGAGGAAAACTCTATAACTCTGATAAATACATTTGATGGATATCTGGGCTAGCTTTGCAGATCCAGCTTCCATGCTGGTGACTTAAATCATTTTCCAGATTCCTTCAGACAATTGCAGTTAGAATCAGCACAACTTAAATCCCAAAACATTCAACAAAATTAAACTTAAAAGCATTCTATTATTTATAATTAATATTTTTACATAAAAACAGGCTCATTACACCTTAGACGTAAAGGCACTGCGGTCTAGTTGCTAGAGCACCAGCCTTAGAACCCGGAGATCACAGGTTCAGACCCCACTAGGGACAAATACAGTGTAACCTAGAACATATCCCTTCATCTGCCAGTGTTACTGTCAACCCAGCTATGGAAATGAGTAGAAGCAGGATGACACTGAAAAAGAAAATATTGCAAGTGTCTCAGTTGGACTTTGCTTCCTAAATAAAAATTAAAAAAAAAAATCTTCTATTTTACTTGACCTAAAGTTGTAAAACTGTCCTTGTGACAAGATAATTATTTCCATGGCAACAGGCTATACCATCATAAGCAGAGGATTCTGACTTTACAGCAGGCATAATCAAAATGAACAAAAGAAGTCTAATGGGTTTACTGGAAACTTGAAAACTTCTTTTATGAAATAGAACATCACTGACAAGTTGTTCACTAGATTAGTAATTTGCTATTACATGATCTTCCAAATTGCACAATAGAAAAGCTTAAAAGGCTACAAAATGCAGCTGTTCATGTCCTTACTAATGGTGTGCAAAGTTGGAAACTGGAAAATTCTATTTAGTTTGATGCAGACCTCCCACCATCAGTCTGGCTATGACACCTCAGCAGAAGACACTTTAGGTCTTTGGTATAGGGATCTAGCAGGCTACGAAGAGGGGTAAGTGACATCACTCCATTATCTATCACCTACTGCAGGGAATTCCACCATCCTCCCACCCCACCAAGTTGAAATGATTTCACCTCTGCAATGAGGGGCCTCCTCGATATTGCAGTGTCAGCCATTCAGCTGCAATGAGGGAGTGACCTGTCATTGCAGGGCGGTACCTTGCCTAGTGTAACATTTTTTGTAAACATGGCAGCAGCTTGCTGCCACCTCACAGCCCATGAACGCCAATGGGGGTGGCCAATCCTCCTATTGGCATGCCCCTGACCCAGTTAATGTGTTGCGCAGTTTCCACGTAAGCCCGAACATTTGAGTATTTTTAGTATTTTCACTACAGATTTTCAACATTACCATCTCTTCACACCTCCCTATGGATGGTACAGCTGTCATTCTTCACATCCTGCCTGATCTGTGTTTTTGCACATCTGGCGCAGAATGGCACAGTCGCTGTGGGAACTCGAAGTTTGGGACACATTAGCAAAATCACACTGCCACTGTTCATGAGAAGAGGTCCCAAATGCTTTCATGAGGTGGGGTTCAAAAAAAGGCCATGCTGAAAATCTGTAGTGCAAATACCAACACACACCCAGGGCATTAGGATTTCTAACCATAACGTTCCACCCTGTACAGACTGACAGGTATCAGAAGTGTAACTTTGGATCACTGGCTGTAATGCTTATGCCATCCCACCCCCACCCTGAATCCAGTGACAGGCATCGAGGTGTGCCTGGCACTCTTCAGACCCTGACTTCACCCCATTCTCCTGTACTGCACCCATTTCTGTGTACATCCTTATGAAATGGGGTGACTGTGAAGCCGAACACCCCAAGACACACCTCAACACGTGTCAGTGTCTTCAGGATAAGGTGAAGTGAAATGGCATGAATATTATGGGTGATGACCCAAACGCATACCCCAGTGCCTGTCCGTCTCTGCAGGGTGGAGGTGGGGTTGACATGAAGTTCAATACTTCACTGCCATTCCTATTCTGCATCTCTCTAACTCCTACATTTCCAATGCTAATACCAGCAAGCAAGCATTCAGCATTGGCAAATGCTTGTTTTTTAAGTTACAGTGTTGGTGCATGGCACAGTGCCAGGGGCTGGCAATTTGTTAAAACAAAAAAAGTCAGTGGAGGAGGGAAGGAGGTTGGGGGGGACTAAGGTGAGGGAGAGATGGCCATGGAACTACTTTAGACTGGCTACATAGTACAGGCTAGATTTTTTTTAATTGATTAGTCACAGGTCCAAGGAATGTAAAGTGGCCCAAAGTTTCAACTAGCAGAATCAGTGGCAAAAGGGTCAAGTTTAGACACATTCACTAAACTCTGTTTCTGCATCAGCTCTTCCTAAGCCCTCAATAGGATTAAGCTTCACAATCATATCTTTCCAATATTGATTCCAATTTATTGGCTTACAATTAGACAGAGAATAGATTTTAAAGAGCAGGTTCTCAGTTCTATTTACCCCCAACATAAACGCCAGCTTACCTGCCCTGTAATAGATTATGGCAATAAGATTTATTTATTTCTGACCCTATTTTCTAATAAAACACTCATCATTTTCTCCTTGCTAGCTGGTAGCCAAAATGGACTGAGTTCCTTGTCGGAAGACACTCTCAAACACAAGCCGGTTATATGTAGAGAAGCAGTGAAATGTAACTTCGCTGACTAAGTCCCAAAAAAGCGGGAATTTCATCCTGCAAAATATTTTGCATATATTATGCATTTTCTGAAACATTTTGTGGGTGCAAAATATAGTGGTAATCGTGCAAAGGTTGTATACTGCTACCACACAATGACGCACAGTTGCGCTGTAGTGGTATACATGTTATTCAATGGTTATCATGCTTGCACACCACTCAGTATACCTTGCTACCAGGCAACCTTTGTGCGATTACCACTGTATGAAACTCTGCCTGTGAAATCCAGAATTTCATCCACAAGATGCGGAATTTCTCCTGTGAACAGAGGAATTTTGCCCTTGAGTGGCAAAATTCTACATTTTGAAGGTGAAGTTCCACATTTCATGGGCAGAATTTCGCATTTTGAATCTGCAAAATATTTTGTGAAATGCCTGAATTTCATAAAATATTTCATGGAGTGAAATTTGTGGATTTCACACATCTCTAGTTATGTGACATTATTAAACGATCAGCGCAGGGACACATTCCATAGAGTTTAATGGGGGCAGTTTTTAAATGCTTGTTTTTATGCTTTTCAGTGACAATTTTGAAAAAAATCCTTTTTCAAAATTGTCACTGAAAAGCATAAAAACAAGCATTTAAAAACTGCCTCCATTAAACTCTATGGAGCGTGTCCCCATGCTGTTCGTTTAGTAAAATCACTTAACGTGCTTGCATGGGGGGGTGTCTGTTTTGGCTACCAGGTAGAGAGAAGAAAATAACGAGTGTTTCATTAGAAAATAGAGGCAGAAACAAATAACATTTATTAGCATAATCCATTACAGGGCAGGTAAGCTGCCATTTATGTTAGGGATGAAGGAGAATTCAATGAGTCAGAATCTGCTCTTTAAAATTGTTTCTCTAGTTGATAGAATACTGAACAGTACTGCCCCCCCCCCCCAGTATGTGATTCAACTTTTATTTAATCACATCAATCATGGAGGTTCTTGTGATCAGACACTCAGAATGTTCTTTTTGCACCCAGATCTAATCTTAAGGTGCAAGGTGATCATGCTCTTTTATTTAATGGCCACAGACTGAAACACAGGAAGACAGAAACATAGAATTTGATGGCAGATAAGGACTGCTTGGCCCACCTAGTCTGCCCATTTATTCAATCTGTTTCATATACCGCAGATCCTAAATGATCTGCAGCTCACTCTCTCTTTCCTATTGCTAGAGTTCTTTTATGTCTGCCCATGCAGTTTTAAATTCATTATCATATTTGCCCCTACAACTTCTGCCATGAGGCAGTTCCATGGATCTACCACCCTTTCCATGGAAAAATACTTTCTCATATTACCCCTATGTCTACCCCTCTATATTTTCATATCATAGGCACTTGTTCTTTGTTTTTTTTAAAGCTCCTACCTTCTTGTACCTTATTTACATCCTTGATGTATTTAAAAGTATCTATCATATCCCTCCTCTCCTCCAGGGAATATAGACTGTGATCCCCCAGTCTCCCCTCATATGACGTTTGGTGCAGCCCCTCACCAGTTTTGTGGCCCATCTCAGAACTGTTTTCACTCTGTTTCTGTCCTTCTAGAGATGCAGACTCCAGAACTGAACACTGTACTCTAAATGAGGTCTCACCAATGTTCAGTACAGTGGCATTGTCACCTCCTTCCATTTGCTAGAGATACCTCTCCCTATGCACTCTAGCATTCCACTGGCTCTCCTCACAACCTTCTCACATTGTTTGATAACCTTTAGATCATCAGATATGATTACTCCCAGGTCCCTTTCCTGTAAGGTGGCTGTCAGTACCTCCCCCAATCTTGTATGTCTACTCCTGGAGTGTGGAATGCCTTGCCTTAATTTATTTGGGATTTTTACACCTTATCTATATTTCAGGCACATGTAAAAACAAGCCTGTTAAAGTAAGCTTTTTTCCTAACTTAAGCTAATATACCTCATTGACCTGGATACGCTGCTATTGTTTTTGAGCTGGTGCACTATAAAATATTAACGGTTCCTGTTTCACTAAGATATGCCATTAGTGGTACTGTGTGTATACTGTAAAAGTAGGTCATGCAGTGGGACTTGTTATGGATTACAGTAATGTAGAATGTTGTTTATGTAACACCTTGCCTATTTGTCTTTTGTAAATAATTGTGTATATCAGTTAGCAGGTATTTCAATTATGCATGGTATTGAAATTGTGTATAGAGCTGGGAAATGATAATGATAGGAGTGTGTCTCTGTTGGCAATTTGAATACGTAGGTATGAAGTGGTAAAAAAGACTCTGAAACTCATAAGGTTTTTTGTAACAGATTTTATTTTAGAGCACCACAGTATATGCCACAGCATATGCCACCTATGCTGTTAGCTTAGCCAGCATTTGGTGGCCCTAGGGCCACTTCCTTTGGGTCTGTGATGGTCCAATAGACATGAAAGTATACAATTCCTTATATCCAGTGCAATAAATAAAAAACAACTGTATTGTAAACCCTGGGCTGGATTCACAGAGCGTCATGGAACTAAGTCCCATACCACATCTCAGTTTGTGGACTGAAACCTTTGCAGCTGTGGAGAATGCAATACACAGCCACAGGTGTTGTGGAAGATGTTATGGCTGGTCCCACCAGCCATTACAGTTCTTCCGAAGCTGCAGAGATTTCCCTGAAAACACCAACCACAGAGAAGAGGAGCACAGCACTCGTGGACAAAGATACTCCAAAAGTAAATTACAGTGCAAAGTAATGTATTGTGGCAACAGTAACCCTAGAGTCAGACAAGCACCCAAAGTCCCACCTGCAAGCTGTTACAAATTGTTGAGCAGGTTGTAATCCAGCTCCACATTTGTGGATACCCACAGCAGCATAAAAACTGTGGAAAGTAGTATAAGTTCATATATCTCGTCAAATGTTAAATTTCAGCCAATCAGCACATTCTATGTCATTTGACAGGTGGGTGTGTCCTAAAATGGACCAATCAGTATCGTCCCTTTTAAAACCGGAAGCCCTTCCCTTAAATACGCTAACCCCACCCACTTCTGGCGGAAGTAACGCAACCTCGAACCTGTTCCCCGCCCCTTGTGCAGGAAATGACATGCATTCGAACCCATGCCCTGCCCCTTGCACAGGAAATGACATGCGTTCAAACCTGTGTCCTGCCCCTTGCACAGGAAATGACCCACACTGAAACCCTAGAAGTGACAAAATACCACCATTTTATAAGCGTCCTGCGCCCCTCGTTCTCGTACACTCCTCCAACCCCTGCCATGCCATCCTGGCTGGAACCCAAGTCCCACTGTGCTAGCTTGAACTCCTACCCCCCTTTCTCCTGCACCCCCACCATTCTGGCTCAAACCCCTGTCCCTCTTCACCACCGTGCCCCACTCACCCCAAAAATCAGTTAGGGTTTATGTAGTATTATGTGCCCCCTGTAGGCTTGGTGTTGTATAACTGCAGGGGCATGTGTGTGTTTTTTATTAGGATATTTTCAGAAAGAAGTATCTAGGAGGCAACCTGATCGTGCAGAGGTTTCACAGATCTGTGTGGAGACCCCCCGAAGGAAATTCATCTGCCTGTGTGAGTACCCTTTTTTCTGTTTTTTATAACAATATACAAAATAACTTAACATGCATCTGTAGGACTGTGTCAAACTTACATCAAAAGGATAGCTTTATGTATATGCATGTAACATTTATAAGCTAAAATGGGGGACCTCTGTGTAAATAAGATGGTTCAGCAGATTTCTCTGAATAGCATTGCAACATGCTGGCTGTGTGTGTGTGTGTGTGTGTGTGTGTGTGTGTGTGTGTGTGTGTGATTCTATAGCAATCACAAAACTAATTATTTATACGCCATCATGAATTAAAATAATAAAATATATCAGAAAAAAGGAATACACATACCTATAGTTCACCCCTCAGCTCTGTGTAGTATCAAGGAGAAGGCTGAATGAAATGTGAGTATTTATAATGTTTTAAAAAAGGGGGTTGGGGCTACAACAGATGTGCCTCTGACACATGTTACCATGTATAGTATGATGGGGTATGGTGATGGTTTTACCAAGGAGCAGTCCATCTTGCAAAGCGTTATATAAATCTTGCATTTGAAGCCAGAAGGCACAGATTTTTGAGAAATTCCTCAGATTCTGTTTTATAGACTTGGAGCAGATTATCAAAAACATCATGCAAGAAGATGGCACAGCACAGTGCTTCTCAATTCAACCTCCCAGCAACAGGCCAGATTGTCACACCACCTAATGAAAAGTCTGGAGATGAAAAGCAGTGCAAGAAGATGGCTATCGGGGCCCCACAACCCAAGCTAACATATGTGTACTACATGAGGTGTGAAAAAGAATGTCCCATACAAGTCTTGTTGAGTGGAAGAGTGTCTGACATAAAAAAGAAACTATCTGAACAGTTTGGTGAATCAGAAAACTCTAAATCTGACTGTCCTTCTGAAGAGACACCACTGCAAGACCTTGAAGAGTTGCTGGGATGTGAGTCTGATGCAGAAAAAGAAGTTACTATGAAACCCAAAACAGAGAGTGACAAGAAGGGGGAGCCAGAGAAGATGGTCAGCGAGACACTGCCAAAAAAAGCATCAGAGAAAGTTATGAAAAAGAAATCCAAGACACAGCCAAGAGGGGCCTCTGAACAAGAGGGGGATGATGATGATAATGCAGCCACAAGCAGTCAAGCCCAGGCTAAGAAAGAGAAAGATAAGAAAAATGAAGAAGAAGAAAAGAGTTGCCTTGATGAGGTAAATGCATTTTAACATTTTTAAAAAAATGTGAGTGGTGACATGCTTACATGGTGTAACTTGAGGGAGATGAGTTAGCAGTAGAACTAAATATTACCTATAATGAGTCAGAGGACCAATGCTGTTTTCTGTTTTTACTTTAATAGACTGAAGGATTTGCGATGGAGCAGCAGTCATATTCGGACAGCATGAATTCGTGACTTTCCACAAATCTACTGCTCGACTGGCTTTGCTGTGTGAAAGACACAAATGTGGTTGTTAATGAGATGTGTGAGAACCAGTATGTTAGAAATACAGAGAGTGATAGAATGTTTCAAAATGTCACAGAACAGGCTATGATCACAACCCAACCCTCTTCTTCTTCTTCTTCTTCTTCTTCTTCTTCTTCTTCTTCTTCTACTGTGATTAGACAGGGGAACTCATGTGAAAAACCTGGCCTCAGTAGTAAACCCCCAAAACTGAGAACGATATGTATTGTAAGTACGTTATGTATCATACCATCCATGGCGTAATTGCCTCAGTGATACAGAGGGTGATACATTGTGAATTGGTCGATTCCTGTCTTGGGTGTGAGATAGATGATCCGAGTCAGAAAAAACATTCATGTATCCTTGATGACTTAATGTCTAAAGAAGCATACAGAAATGTTTCTGAAGCCATACATATAGGGCTGCTCATGCCCGTGATCTTGGCAATCACTATGAAGCATCAGGGGTTAAATATGACCAATTGTACCCTGGAAACTATAAGTCACATTTTAAATGATGTGAGAAAATCCGATGACCCCATATGGTCAGTTATGCAAATGTTACAGCAGACAGACAGTGAAATTAAAAAAGATGCCTGCCGTCTGGTCAGCAAAGGTTCCTTTAAAAAATTTCTAAAAAGAAATTAAGGAACCCTGTTTATATTATAAAAAATTACCCCACCCAGCCCCACCCCAAATTACTACATATAAACATTTCAGTACCAAAACATGTCATATTTTATTTTTACAGATTTATGGAAAAGACATTTTAAGTAGTGTTTCCCATTTGTCTAAAACCAATGCTGAACTTTTGTTAAAGCATATGGCAAAGAACAAGGATATTGTGTTTTGGAGTGATAAGGGGGAATTAATGTATAAAGGCACTGTTTCTGGGTCTCACATGGTTGATTTGGTAAGAGCGGCTACAGCCACTCACACAATCCCTGACCACAGAAAGCCAAAGGGCTGGGATATTTTTGTCAAAGCAATGGCTGAGTCTAACATACCCACCTCAGTGCTTGCTCACTCAGCAAACAGGAGCTATGTGGAAAGGCTGAAATCGGCAGCTGGTACAAAACAGCCACAGCCATCTCCAGTTAACCAATGGTCAGTGACACCCAAAAGACAAAAGTCTTTTAAGAAACCTATGTGGCTCACTATGTAAAACTTAAATGCAATCTCTATGTATGAATGTTAGATACCTCAGTGGCTGTTGTGTACAGCCTATGTTGAACATTTACCTCATATTAAATATGTAATCCTACCTCAGTGACTACTGTGTACAGCCTATATTAGCCTACTTCATATTGAATATGTGATCCTGTTTTTACAAAAAAGTGTTTATATTGATGCATGTTAGCCTACCTCATAGTTAAATATGTTAACATGTTTTTAGAAATAGGTGCTTATCATAATTCTACCTCAGTGCTATGGTATATATAGTGTGCATTTTTTTAACAGGAGATGCCTTTGTTTATTATATCTTATCCATGATGTTACCACTGATGTATGTTGTATTTTATTGACATTTTTTTTTACAATAAATACCTTTATATTTTTTATATTTTTGTCATTATTGAAGACATTGCATATCTTATCCGTGATGTCACCACTAATGTATGTTGTATTTTATTGGCATTTTTTTACAATAAATACCTTTATATTTCATATATTTTTGTCATTATTAGAGACATTGCATATCTGAAAATTTTAAACACAGGTGCTCCCCCCCTCCAAGTTTAAACACAGAAAACACAGAGACACACAATTATGAGTGTTTATATATGATTTTATAAGTGACTGGTTTTGAATAAAATTACAAGTGGCTGCATATTTTAAATTCATTACAAGACAAACAAGTCTGAACATGTTGCCACCTCACTGATACATGGCCTGACATGTTTAGATGTCTGAAAAGGTGACGTACAAAACTAGTTACCTTGGCATCATTTTTCAGCAAATCATTAGAGTACATTTGTAAAATTTGATCATAAGAAAGTCCTTTGCATCTGTGGTGTAAGAAAAAGATGCAGTGAAATCCACAGGAGGTAGAAAAGGTATCTTGTAACTGTGTGTTTTGGTACAAAATGTTTTTTGCATTTCTGTTTAAAAAAAAAATTGTTTGTGCATTATTGTCAGGATGAAAACCGTAGCTGTCGAAGAACTCCCCAGTCCCATTTTCTGAAATGTATACAGCTAACCAGTGCTGTCCAGGGAGGTCATGGGGGTCAGTATTGATGACTAGTGCTGCGGAAAGGTTTCTCAGTCTCTCCTTGGGTAGCAGATCACAGGGAAACATGCCCAGAAAGCAGCCACAGATGTTGGAGTCATTGGTTACAATTGTTTCCAGCTGCTTTGTGTTCATTTTTATGGTTTATCACATATAATCAAAAATGACATTTCTTCTCTGGTTTATTTCAATGACATTATCAAACACTGCATAGATAATGAGATTAACTGTTTGTGGAAGGGCTTCTGCAAATCTAATCTCAGCTCTGAGGTTCCCAGTTTTAATTAAAGAATAATGATCAGCACATTCTTGGTCCGGAGTGTGATTAAAGGCAAACAAGGTGTACCCTTGGGTAAATTCCTGACGGTTAACTACTAGCGGGTGATCTTTCATAGATTTCCCCACCGCTAGTACTAGATTAAAATATTCTCTCACAGCATTCCAATTTATAAAATCAGGCTGCAGAGGTTTAGTGGGGATTTGTTCACTGTCCAGATATAGAGCCACAAAATTAATGTTATAATGCTTAAAGTTAAAGGGGTTTTTAGTGTAGGAACCGCTAAAAGCATCATTGTCAACAAATCCCATTACCATCATTTTTGGTAACTGTCCCAAAAACAAATTATCTTGGTTGCAGACCCTGCTGCCTGCAGGGAGGCTGAACACTGTCATACCCACTCTGTCCATAGGGCATTTAGCGTTCAAGGTCAGCAGGGCTTCTGAGTGTCACAGACAGTCACTTTAACCCTTTTGACAAACAGAGAGGTGGCCATGACTTTTAGCTTATAAGGCTCAGCATCTCCACTCATCAGGCAAAAGCTGTCCTGTTACATGTCAGTTTAATTTTAATATCCACGCCATTCAGCATCAGTTTCTCTTGAAAAAACAAGTCTGTGTGCAAGTGTCCCAGCAGCTCTACCCCTCTACTGAGATGTGTGAAAGAGATTATTTTATTAAAACCTACATTGTCACCATCTGTCTGTGATTTCATGTTTCCCCAGGGTGTCTTTGTAAAATAACCCTGCGGTAAATTGGGTAGAAAGGGTCTCTTCACTGAAGTTCAGCACAGATTCTATGACAGCCCTGTAGGGGTAACATATTGCTCTGACTGATGAGCCGATCACCGACAGTCACATCCAGCTGACTGAAAATGGTGGCCACTGGGTAGTTTATAAGGCCCACTTTGGCCGCTGCAGGTATATCACTACCATCCACTTCAGTGATTTTGCAAACCAGGTAAAGAAGCATGTTGTTTATATCAAAATAGTCTTCACCATTCCCTGCTAAATAAAATTCAATCGGTGAGTTTTCTGACAGGGCAGCCAGAGGGGATATTTCTACATAAATGCTTTTTCAATGCTTGTCTGTGTGGGAGAAATGGCAAACAGGTCAAGTTCTGATTTTGTGCATTCTTCAGAACCACACTGCATGAAAGCCATGTTTTTTAGAACAGGTCTTTGCTTTTTTTATGACCCCTCGAAGATCCTTTTGCGTTTGAACATTTTCTTTTATGTGAAGTTTTGCGTTTTGAAACTCCTCTTTTAAAGTAGACAGGTGGGGCCGAAGAGAAGTGAAGGGTGTACTCTGAGCTTTCTCTTTTTACCTCTCTTGAACACAATCAGCCCTGAGCCACCCTGAGTAGGCTTATCACCCCCTGACATCTTTTGAGTGACAGCACTAGTCACATGCCCCACAACATCCTTTGCAACATTTTTAGCAGCTGTCTGTAGATGTGGTTTTGCAATTTCAAACCCCCTTCTTAAAAATGGAAATGCTTTTCTGAACAGACTATGAAATATCCCTCCTATACCAGAACCATACATGGTAGGAAGTCCATGAAAGCCGGGCAGACCGTATCCTGCCTGTGCCTTGTAATAGCTTCTGTACAAGGCAGGGTCCCCATAATGTCGAACAATCATCAACCTTGTTTAAATTTTAGAGCACTCTCTGGGGGAGAAAATGCAACTTCACGATCACCTTTCCAAATCAAAATGGTACAGGTTCATTTTGATCATTCTTTATTTCAATAGTGACTGTATCGATCTGATGTTTACTGACTGTTTGATAATGGGGTTTATCATAGGTCACGGTCACTATCTCATTGTCTTGGCCCCTGACGGGTACGCATTTCAGCAAAGGCACTAGACTGTCACCCACTATTTCATGCGTGATAATGTCAGTGCAGATATATAATATGTAAAACCCCCCATTAATATCTGTAGGGTTCTTTGTTAGATTCTTTCCTACACCTACCTAGAGTCTGCTAAAACCCAAAAGGTACTGTAACTGCCCGTGCATAAAAAAAATAGATTTGATGTCACTGTCAATGCTTATTTCTCTCCCAATGGCTTGTTGTTCCAAAACCACTGGCAGTTCATTTACTTCAAATGTGCTTTTATTAATTTGATAAATAACACCAGTCATGTTAGGATAATAGCCCGATGGAATTTTAAATGCTGCTGACTCAGTAAAGGGTCCAGTTGGTGGTGTTTTACTGTGGGCTACGCTTAGAGGCTGATAGAGCATACTGAACCTGTTTTTCTGTGCAGGCACATTGTCCCAGGTATGAGGGTACTGAATTTCTGCTAAACCCACTTCCCATCCACCAGGTAGTTCAAGCGTTTGTGGTAACTTTACTGTAAAAGTGGATATAGTATTGTTGGGGAAAATGTGTGCTGCATTGCTGGGCAATGTGATATAAAATCCATTTTTGAGCATTTTAAGCCTTATCTGCTTCTAATGTAATGAACCTGTGTTGCCTCAACCCAGCTATTAAATTTATCAGGCCACCCTCTCCACTTTAACAGATACCAAGTTATTCTGCCACACTTTTTCTCTGCCAGGATTTTCTGCACCCTGTACACATGGTCCTCATCAGGTTCAATTTTTTGCAGCTTCTCAGCATAAAAAGTACCTTTAATGTCTTCCCCCGATAGTCTTTTAGCTTATAGGTGGGCCTCTGTGTCTTTAAGACCTCTGTCACAATAAATATCTCATCTGTGTACGTCTGTTCATATCCCTTTTCAAACACCCCTTTTAGCTTAGATAGTCTCACGTGATCATATTTCTGAAGGGTACCCTTTTGTTTTTTGCCAAGAACAGAATTACCGTAGTGGATCTTCCATACACCCAGGGCATTGGAAGGGTTAACATCCACAGGTCTGTGTTTAATGCTTCTGTGATAAGTATGGTTATAGCTGTGCACCAGGTCTGACAACACATCTGTATATTTCCAAGTATTTTGGGCTGTAAAGTAATGCCACATGTGTGACTTCAGTGTCCTATTAAATCTTTCTACAATGCTGGCCTTAACTTCATTATTCATCACAAAATGGTGTATTTTATATTTTTTTATAGGTTCTTTAAGTAAGCATTTAGAAACTCTTTACCCTGATCAGTCTGCAACTTCTGAGGTGTGTGTCCACTTTTAAAAATAGTTTAAAGGCTTGCATCACTGCCTTGCCTGATTTGTCTTTTAAAGTTATTACCCAGGCATACTTGGATGGCACATCGATGCACATCGATGCACGTCAGTATGTACTTAAAGCCATTATTGTACTTTGCATATTGACTCATATCCACTAAATCAGCTTGCCATTGTCTGTCTATGTCAGAAACAATGACAGAATTTCTCTTAAATCGGACTCTGGCTGCTTTGTGTAATGAATAGGGGTCCTGCTTTGCAAGCCATTCTGTAACACCTTTCCTGGTGACATCTTTATCAAGTTTTTTTGCAGCCTTATACAGCTGAGTCACCCCTGTGAAACTACTCACTTTTTTTGCATTAAAATATATATTCTGGAACAGGTGATCATTCATCTTCTTTCATCAACCCCCGATACATCTGTTAGCTAGCAAAACTCTTGTCACTAGTAAAATAAAGCATGTGCTCTTTCTTTTCTTTTAAAAACACTATGACAACCACAAAGTGCAATGCATGATTATATTTTATTTATAAATACACACGTCATAACAGTATTTGAAGATTTACTTTATATACTTTATAATACATAAACTAATGCATATAGCTGCTACCTACAAAAGGCATAACACATGGCAAGCATGCAACGATTATATAATATCTTGTTTTTCTACTCTTCCATTTTTACACACTTCACAATACCCAGAAACAGCAACTTTTGAGCTGCATGTTTTACACAAGCATGGGCATTGTCCACTCCCCCCTTAGTGATGAGGTGGGCACAATACATACACACATATGCCATACACCACTCAAAATAATAAGCATGATTTTTAAGACCATCTGTTACATCTAAAATGTCATTCACCTTGCATTCTGCTCTACGGTTACTGTTTTCCATTACGTCAACATAGAGTCTCCATACAAGGGGTGGCAACTGTTTAATCAAAGTCAGTGTGTTTTCAGCTAGTGAAGCAGCAGCATCTTCAGAGTAGACATTTAATGCAGACTGCTTTCCAAAGTATATAGGTTCCTTTAACATGTCCTTTATCACATGGTACATTGTAGATATCAAGACTGTCTGGAATATTGGGAGCATGCCAGTACGTTCCATCTGAAAGTACATTATAATACACTATTTAGGAAAAGCATATGCTAAATCTGGTTTATGAAACACAACAAAAGTGATAAAAGAAGCAAAATTTATGATGACATACTCAGACCCCCCGTTCTGCACCAACTAAACACTAAAAAGTCAACAGCGGTACAGATAAAAGCACAAAAGTGTATCACATCATAAGGATTATGCATAAACTCTAAAGTAATTTTAAACATTGCTTCCTCAAGAGTAGCCCCCACATCCTTAAAATAATCCACAGTTTCCTTTTGGGGTCCCTCTGGGAGACCATCAAAAAGACCATGGCATGTCTCTAAAAGTACAGACAGTGCTTGTCCTGTAGGTAGATTTCTACCAGGTTGTTTAGCTCTGTGTCTGACTAGTTGGTAAATAAGCCTCTGGATGCACTGACAGGGTGTTTCCCATCGTTGTATAATCTGGAAAAAAACATACAGCACTATGTTTTAGTGATCTCTCACTGTATGGTGTGGTTTAGCAAGCGGAAAAAGCCAGGGTGACAATATGAACAATATTAAAATGGTAACAAGTAACAGTTTGGGGGGGTAAATGTTTTCTAACAACATAAACAGGGTTCCTGAATTTCCTTATATAATTTTTTTAAAGGGCCCTTTTTTGACCAGTGGATCATTTCAGCAAGCAGAGAAGCCAGGTTAACAACACGTACAATATCACAATGTTTTTTCTGCTTTGTAGTACACACATACATGACTATGACGATCATGATATAAAGTCCAGAAAGACATTCATCGTCTTCCATGAATATATCGGCAAACACTTTAACATTTTCTACAAGTGGCAACACCGATTCATTTATATATTTATCTGTATCCTCCCATACTTCCGGAAGGGCACACATCATCAGCTCAGAGGCTGCATGTGTCTCACAAAGACAAATGTCATATTGAGGTGAACCAAACAGTGATGGATGGCAGTAATGGCTTAGGATCAGATACATAAGCCTTTGGATTCTCTCTGTACTTGCATCCCGCATGATTATCTGTAAAAATAAAATATGACACGTTTTGGTACTGAAATGTTTATATGTAGTAATTTGGGGTGGGGTAATTTTTTTCACATTATAAACAGGGTTCCTGAATTTCTTTTTAGAAATTTTTTAAAGGAACCTTTGCTGACCAGACGGCAGGCATCTTTTTTAATTTCACTGTCTGTCTGCTGTAACATTTGCATAACTAACCACATGGGGTTATCGGATTTTCTCACATCATCTAAAATGTGACTTATAGTTTCCAGGGTACAATTGGTAATATTTAATCCCTGATGCTTCATAGCGATTGCCAAGATCACGGGCGTGAGCTGCCCTATATGTATAGCTTCAGAAACATTTCTGTATGCATCTTTAGACATTAAGTCATCAAGGATACGTGAATGGTTTTTCTGACTCGGTCATCTATCTCACAACCAAGACAGGAATCGACCAATTCACAATGTATCACCCTCTGTATCACTGAGGCAATTATGCCATGGATGGTATGATACATAACGTACTTACAATACATATCGTTGTCAGTTTTGGGGGTTTACTACTGAAGCCTGGTTTTTCACATGAGTTCCCCTTTCTAATCTCAGTAGAAGAAGAAGAAGAGGGTTGGGTTGTGATCACAGTCTGTTCTGTGACATTTTGAAACATTCTATCACTCTCTGTATTTCTAACATACTGGTTCTCACACATCTCATTAACAACCACATTCATATCTTTCACACAGCAAAGACAGTTGAGCAGTAGATTTGTGGAAAGTCACGAATCCATGCTGTCTGAATATGACTGCTGCTCCATCGCAAATCCTTCAGTCTATTAAAGTAAAAACAGAAAACAGCATTGATCCTCTGACTCATTATAGGTAAGATTATTTCTACTGCTAACTCATCTCCCTCAGTTACACCATGTACGCATGTCACCACTCACATTTTTTTATAAATGTTAAAATGCATTTACCTCATCAAGGCAACTCTTTTCTTCTTCTTCTTCATTTTTCTTATCTTTCTCTTTCTTAGCCTGGGCTTGACTGCTTGTGGCTGCATTATCATCATCATCCCCCTCTTGGTCAGAGGCCCCTCTTGGCTGTGTCTTGAATTTCTTTTTCACAACTTTCTCTGATGCTTTTTTTGGCAGTGTCTCACTGACCATCTTCTCTGGCTCCCCCTTCTTGTCACACTCTGTTTTGGGTTTCATAGTAACTTCTTTTTTTGCATCAGATTCATACCCCTGCAACTCTTCAAGGTCTTGCAGTGGTGTCTCTTCAGAAGGACAGTCAGATTTAAGGTTTTCTGATTCACCAAACTGTTCAGCAAGTTTCTTTTTTATGTCAGACACTCTTCCACTCAACAAGACTTGTGTGGGACATTCTTTTTCACACCTCATGTAGTACACATATGTTGGCTTGGGTTGTGGGGCCCCGATAGCCATCTTCTTGCTTGGCTTTTCATCTCCAGACTTTTCATTAGGTGGTGTGACAATCTGACCTGTTGCTGGGAGGTTGACTTGAGAAGCGCTGCACTGTACCATCTTCTTGCTTGATGTTTTTCATAATCTGCTCCAAGTCTATAAAACAGAATCTAAAGAATGTCTCAAAAAGCTGTGCCTTCTGGTTTCAAATGCAGGGTTTATATAACGCTTTGCAAGATGGACTGCCCCTTGGTAAAACCATCACCATACCCCATCATACTATACATGGTAACATGTGTCAGAGGTGCATCTGTTGTAGCCCCCACCCCCTTTTTAAAACATTATAAATATCACTCACATTTTATCCAGCCTTCTCCTTGATACTACACAGAGCTGAGGGGTGAACTATAGGTATGTGTATTCCTTTTTTCTGATATATTGTATTATTTTAATTCATGATGGCGTATAAATAATTAGTTTTGTGATTGCTATAGAATCACACACACACACACACACACACACACACACACACACACACACAGCCAGCATGTTGCAATGCTATCCAGAGAAAACTGCTGAACCATCTTATTTACACGGAGGTCCCCCATTTTAGCTTATAAATGTTACATGCATATTCATAAAGCTATCTTTTTGATGTAAGTTTGACACAGTCCTACAGATGCATGTTAAATTATTTTGTATACTGTTATAAAAAACAGAAAAAGGGGTACTCACACAGGCAGATGAATTTCCCTCAGAAGGGGTCTCCACACAGATCTGTGAAACCTTTGCACGATTAGGTTACCTCCTAGATACTTTTTTCTGAAAATATCCTAATAAAAAACACACACATGCCCCTGCAGTTATACAACCCCAAGCCTACAGGGGGCATATAACACTACATAAACCCTAACTGATTTTTGGGGTGGGGCACGGTGGTGTAGAGGGACAGGGGTTCGAGCCAGGATGGTGGGGGTGCAGGAGAAAGGGGAGGCAGGAGTTCAAGCTAGCATGGTGGGACTTGGGTTCCAGCCAGGATGGCGTGGCAGGGGTTCGAGGAGTGTATGAGAATGAGGGGTGCAGGATGCTTAGAAAATGGTGGTGTTATGTCACTTCCAGGGTTTCAGTGTGGGTCATTTCCTGCACAAGGGGTGGGACACGGGTTTGAACGAGTGTCATTTCCTGCGCAAAGGGTGGGGCATGGGTTCAAGGTTGCATCACTTCCGCCAGAGGTGGCCAGGGCTAGCGCATTTTAGGGAGGGACTTTCGGTTTAACAAGGAACGATTCTGATTGGTCCATTTTAGGACATGCCCACCTGTCAAATGACGTAGCTCGCGCTGATTGATGAGATATATGAACTTATACTACTGTGGAAACCTGCAGATCAGCAAGTGGCAACCCATTTGTGCCTGTTTTTTCCTGCAGCTTTGGGAATTTCAGACATTTTGTGAGTCGTGTCCCCTATTTTTAAAGGGATTAATTATATAGTCCTTTAAAATATATATTTTTTCTTTTCAAGGTGTCATGAGGTTGTCCAGATGTTTCTAGGAACATAATTCGTGCATCTGAACAACCCAACACCACCCTAATAAAAAAAAAAATGTTTTAAATGGGCTTAAGAACAGGGTTTAAAATATATGATTCTTTTTTATTATTTTTTGCACTGGATATTATTAATTGTATGCTTTCTTGTCTATAGGACCCCCACAGGGCCTAAGGCAGTGGCCCCAGTGCCACAAAATATTGGCTAGGCTAACAGCTTAGGTGGCAAATAATGTGGTATTCAAGAATAACAAGAGTGTTACGAAACATTTAGGAGTTTCAGAGTTTTTCTCACCACTTCATAACTAATAAATTCCTTCTTGTACTATTCTGTGGTTGGCTAATTCCTGTTTCTAAGATCCACGCTTCTCATAGAATATATAAACTTCACTCCAACCCCTCACTGATTGACAAATTGTCACAGCTGCTGTAACTTGCATCAGACTCCAGAGTCAAATCATTTAAACATTTATTCAAAGTTTATGACCCTAATTGTAATTAACTGCTTGGTAAATTGGTCCATCAATGAAGAGGTAAAGCTACCACTTGTGAGGCCAGTGGCCTGGGTTCAGGGACAAACCTGAGCCATTAAGGGCCAGCCTAGGGGAGGAGGATTGAGTGTCCCAATGAATGCTCTCTTCCTCCAGGAAGGGCAGGTGTGAGATGCTGTTCTACGAGCATCACCTTGGAGATCACAGGTGGAGATGTATGGTGGTGCTGAGGAAGGATGAGCTACTGGCTGGTGTCACATGTTGCACACTGATGGGAAAGAAAGATGAATAAAGCCTCAAGCAGGATGTCACTGGTTTCCTGCAGGCCCAACACTGTGGTCTTTAACTGTACCTCCACTTAATTTTTGTCTTCATCAGGGTTTACCTGCAGCTCCACCAAGGAAGGCAACCTATGAAATACGGGGATGGGGATGGGGATATGTATAGTGAGGAGGTGGATCATGGAGCCAGGGGGCCAGTAGAAGGGAGTCAGTCTGTGAACCAGGGGATAAATACTAATAAAAAATGATATCACAATTACAAGATTTTCCAAAAAGAAGGAAAAAGACAAATATATCTTACTCTGAATTCTTTGATATACTCTTTTCTATAGTTTGGCCTGATTAAAGATTAACTCCAAACAGTAGAAAAATAAGATATTTTTGTAGAAAATGATTCATAAAAAGCATCCTTTTTTGGCCCAGTGGCATGGAGTGCTGAGGTGCTGGACACTGCGTGTCTAAAAGTGTCTAAAAACAGCTCTCCTTTCTTAAATGGAGGATGTGCTGCACTGCTCCTGTATTGCTACCTTGAGGAGGAATGGGGGTGAGGTAGCAGCTGTGGCCAGAATGGGTGGCTTTCAGGAGGTGATGCATGGAATGTATTGTGCCTCTACAATCACATGTGTCAGCTTCATGGCATGTCACTGGCCATTAAGGAGAAATAATGATCAGAAAATAGTGTGATGTGCCAGGATGAAGTCTGTCCTGCTCCGGACCCAAGCCATCACTCAGTTATGCCTGCAGCTGTATTAGGTTACTGGGAGATGGGATAGTCCATCCCTTCCTATTTCTATCATGGGTAGGGTAATTCATGGGAGGCTGCATTGCCAGTGTGTTGTGGAGGAGGCCAGTGCCAGCCAAGAGTGGGGTGGAGCTGAAGTGGGTCAGCACCATGCAGATGAGAAACACCTGAATAAAGGCATACTCAAGCTGATTATAAATGCCAAAAACAGCAGTAGTAGCCATGGTATTTAATTACTGCACCTCTCTTAACAACTAATTAGTTAGGACGAAATCATTACATATGAATTAGCGTACTGATACAGGGATGCAGCCATTTAATTAATGTATATCATGCAAACTATTAATTGTCAAGATCCAAACTTTCCTTTGTCTTGAGTACTGTCTTAAGCTAAGCTTAGATCATGTTGTATTGTCCTTTCAACAGCTGTTCTTCAGATTCCTTATGTAACCACTAGAAGGTGCTGTCCCAAGGGATACTACCCCTACCTGCATGACCATATGCAGGTTGAGGAGTCTGGGTACTAGAAACAGGTGCCTCCACATGGAGGACAGAGTTAGTGGTAGTATATCTGACCTGGGTACAGCCCTCCAAGAAACTATTACCCCCCCTTTTCCCTCTAGTGGCCTAAATGATTCCCAGAATACACAATTATAATTTACACCTGACAACAGTATTAACCCCACACTTGTTGCACTTACCACCAGGGCTGGTACAGCAGGCTTGACCCTGGAGACCCCCCTATAAAATAACATTTAGCACAACAACCAACAGTTTTCCAATGCTGTTTGAACAGAGGTACACCACAACCAGTTTCAAAGCAAAATGATTTAGATCTGATTTTTTAGGGGGCAGTAACAAGGGAAGGGGCAGAATCTGGTAGGTGATTCAAGATCTGAATAATACAGGTTATGAGGCATGCACTGGAAGGTCCCTGTAACACAGTCACACACACTCTAGGCACCCAGGTGGAATTATGGCTAGCCTAAAGCATTGTCCAGGGTAGGCCAGAATTGCAGTTGGTTGGGGCCCTGTGATGGAAATAAAACATGCATGCAGTTTAACCCGCAATTTGTAATCCGGAGCCAGATGGCTCAGTCCCAAAGTGATTAGCAACAACAATTAAATAAGGTGACGCTCTTTGATTTGAGCTTTGTTGCAGGGAACTACCCTGATGTTTACTTATGCTACACAGTACAGGATGCAGGATGTATGAAATGGACACCTCAGGATGAAGTGCTGGTTTCCCAGGAGAAGCAGGGCCCACACAAAGCACCAAAGTGCCAATCTTGTTCGTTGGTGTTGAGCAGGGAGCCAAGTCCCCAGGCGGGTCTCTCAATGGTTGTTTCTCTGCAAGGTAAGCAGCTGTCTGGGCCAAAGCGGCAAGACCCAGACCAGGTGAACAGTTCAGAGACAATCCGATAAGTGCTGGATACAGCTTCCAGCAAGTGTGACACATTCAAGCAGTGGGGAACCAAATCGCGACTCACTATCAGCATTCAGCACACTTATAGTAAAAGCAAGGTAAATACTACCGTTCAGATGACAGTCTGATTGCAATTCACAGTGTCTCTGCGCAAATCGTAACCCTGCGGCAATCTCAAGTCCTGACAGACCGATTGCACTGAGACAAATCTTCAGTCCACTTCAGGAGAAATTCAGTTTGTCACAATTCAGGATCTGATCGCAAAAGCTGCAGTTTTGGAAAAAGTCCAGTCTCAGGCTTAAGGTCTCTTCACTTATGAAGATGGTAGCAGGCAGGCCAAAACACAGCCTTCATGCTAATTTCCCCTGCACACCACGCAGGAGTTGCTGCTCAAATCACTTGAGCTGTTCACTCTTTCAGCTCTAACTCCAGACTGACTCACTGCTGTATGCAGCTTGGGACTTTCCCAGAGATCTAAGAGGTTGGATTCGTTGATTCATCTGTCTGTCACAGCTAGAGCTCCCCCTCCAGGTCCATTTAGGCACCAAGGTGTAAAAACTATATTTCCTACAGAAATTCACTCCCACAAGATCCCTGGAGACAGATTCCATTTTAGTGTCCCCAAAGGTACTGACTGGTCCAAACTAGCAGTCCAGAACCAAGATGGTAGTGATTAATAGAAATGTCCATGCTGCAAAGGAAGGCAGGTTAGAAAAAACACAATATTATTATTATTATTAATGCAGATAATCAGTAAACAATCACAGATTCTTGTAGGGCTCCCTCTGCACAAATAGTGGTGGCAGAATGGAGCAATAACCCAGCAGACCGGGTGGGACTTGAGCCTGAAACTACTCGGCCCCTACCCAGATCAAATGATCAATTATACACCACAAAATAGGCATCTCTTACAGAGACAAGCATGGAGGCTAACAGGGCACTCACATGCACACTTTCAAATGGCTAGAACATAGAATGCTAACCTGGTAGTGGGCATTTGGGCAGCCCAAGGAAGACTTTTGGGAACCTCCATTTGTAGGGGGGTTACTCTTGAAAATCTTTCTGTCTCATTTTCTAAATGTTAACTGATGTCTCACGGACAGAGAACCTTGAACCTCCAGCATCATTTATTTTCTTTAATCAAAACAATTTGCAATGTTCCCATTCAAATAGTTTAGCATAAACTCATCAGCAAAAGCAAATGGACTTTTATCATGCAACCAGCTTGAAGTAGCATTCACTACAAATCTGCAATAATCATGTTTATGAGGAAATTAATCATGCACTTCTTAAGAGGAACAAGAATTCTCCATGAGAAATTCTTGCTATGGAGAGTAAACAAGGCAGTCTACTAAATTAGGGATGGTATATGCTTTGAACAACAAAAACCTAATTCCTCTAAGGATTCTCCTGTTTATCTTGCAACAAATTTAGATACATGTAAATGTACAGAATACTGTAAATAAAATGGAATTAAAATAAATTTCCCTCACCAGACTAAGCTTCCTTTCCAAACCATGTAAACATAAACATAGAAGTTGATGGCAGATAAGGACCACAAGGCCCATCCAGTCTGTCCCTTTTTTCTACCTTAAGAATGTGCCATCAGCCTTTACTCTATCAATGGCCTATTTATTCATACTCATCTGTATTGCTTCCTTATGCCTATCCCATGCTTGTTTGAAGCCCTGTGCGTATTCATATCCAACACTTCCTGAGGTAGGCCTTCCATGTATCCACCACCCTTTCTGTGAAAAATAACTTCTTCACATTACCCCTTAATCGGCCTCCTTCTAATCTCGTGCTGTCTACTCTTGTCCTGCTATTTTTCTTATATTGAAACTTGTTAGACTCTTTCACCTTGTCGATGCCCTTAAGATGTTTGAATGTTTCGATCATATCACCTCTCTCCCTCCTTTTGCTCTAGGGTATACATATTGAGCTCTGTTAATCTGTCCTCATCTGTGCTGTAGGGAATAACCAGTCAAGATTACAATTTCTATTCACAATGAGAAATATTGCTATGTTAAATATGTTCTCTTGAAGCCATAACATACTAAAGAGGATTAGACCAATTGCTAAACACCTTCATGAATGCCAACAATACTTTTTTTTATCAGAAGGCCTTTTTCTATTCTACATTGAACTCACTGCTCCTTATGCTAACTAGAGATGGGTGAATACATAGTTGCATTAGCCTAATGGATAGCCCAGGGAGTAACTTTGCAATCAGAAAATGAAAGCCTATTTAACTTTTCTTATTCAGGATCATGCATTTTTCCTAATAAGCAGATATTGCAATTGCATCGTCTTTCATTTTCATGGCGTGCATAGTGATAGTCTGATGAAAAGAGAGCAGATAGCAGTCCTGATTACTCCTATCCAGTCCTCAGGTTTTACAATCAAGCAAATACAAAGATGGATGTGGATAGTCATGCCAATCTGCAGTTATCAAATGTAGCAACCAATTGGCTATCTGTTCACCCCTAGTTGGCTTAAACCTGTAAAGTATGTAGTAACCCACTTTTTTAAAGGGTATTTTTCTCAGTTTCCTGAACCCTCCTCCCATCCAAGCTCACACCCATCAACTTTGCTTTCTATCCCCATGTAGAAAAATTGAAACAGACAATGACGGTAGGAAAAAACAATGGTCCATCCAGTCTGCCTGTGGCTCCCTATCTAACTTTGATTCCTATTGTCTATGCAGGGTCCTTGCCCTTCCCACCCAACTCATTCCTTTCCCAATTTCTGTTACCCCGAGTAACCATGAAACTATTCACTCTGTGCCAGCTGGGCTTGAAACCATTAATATTTTAATACTCACAACTTTGGCAGGTAGACGGTTCCATTTCTGTACTCTTTGAGTAAAATAATGCTTCCTTGTGTTCCTCTTGAACCGCCCCATGTCAGTTTACCCTCATACCCGCATGACCTCTAACTGTTCTTCATGTTAAATAATTCTCCACAGATCACCTTGTTTATTCCTTTTAAGAACTTGAGGGTCTCTATTCTACCTCCCCCTCCCCTCTGATCTCCAGTGAACACGTTCATTGCCTTGAGGTGCCCCTTGTAAGACCTACCATGTTGGCCCTGAATCATTTTGTCATCCTTCACTTCACCTTCTGCAGCCTGCCCTTATCTTTCCTGAGGTGAGGACTTCAGAACTGGGCACAGTCCTTCAGGTGTGACTTCACCAAAGATCTATAAAGAGGTAGTATGACCTCTTTCCTTTTGCTCCCACTACCCCTCCTGATACAACCCAGCTTCCTATGTTTTATTTATTTATTTAGATCTCAAATTACAAATACCTTTGAGCTTAGAGCTCTTTTACAAAGGTTCCATGTCAGCAGCATAATACAACAGGTTAATAGAACAAAAAGTATGGCAAAACAGTATACATAGAGAAAGGAGATCAACAGGCTTACAGACTAAACAGGGTATGGTAAAATATTTGTAAATAAGAAAAGAAAGTGATAGTTGACATTCACAGTGAATTAAAGAATAGAAACAAGTAACGCTAAGCAGTTTCATGCACAGGAATGCATATAGTAATTTGAAAATCAGCCAAAGCTAGCTTTGTCAGTTATTGGTAAAATCATAGGGTAAGTTGAACTCAGCCAATAGACCTTGTCAGGACAGATGGAGGGGGGCATTAGGTCGAGGGGAGGAAAGGTGAAGGGGGTAGAGTAGCAGAGGGAGGGGATGTCGGAAATGGTGCTAAGGAGATTTAACAGTAATCAAGTGCTAGTGTTTTAGATTGCCAAAGAGGGTTTAGTGGAAACAGTCACAGGAACAAGTGGCAGAGAGTAGTTGCTATAGCTTGGATTGAAAGGACCCCATTTGGATTCGGAAGAGATGTTGCAGTTGAGGGCATTCATCCAAAGAGGGGCTCTGTAGGTGAACAATCTTTGTCCCTGGGAGGTACAGCAGTGAGGGAGCAGAAAGTGCTGGAATTCAGAGCCATAGGTATGACGGGTATTAAGAGAGGGGCTGAGAAGACCTTGAATTCCAGGTGGTAGGAGGCCTAGGATTATTTCTGTGGCCATCAGGCATGTTTGATATTTGATGCAGTCTTTGAGCTGGAGCCAACCAGTTTAGGCATAGAGGTTGCAAGAGTGGGTGTGACAGTTGGCTCCTGAGATGAGGCAACACACCTTGTATAGAGCAGTGGAAATGTGCTGTAGGGCAGTTTCAGTGGCAGATCCATAGATAATCTATGATACATTATCAATCCATAGTCAATAATGGAGGTAACACAGCTCTACATGGCCAACCTTAAGGCTTCTGGTGTAAGAGAGTTCCTGTGTCAGTAGAGGAGGCCTATGCGAGTATTGACTGCTTTGGTAATGTTGTCAGTATGCACCTCCTAGGATAAGTTGCTGTCAATGGTGACACAGAGATACTTAAAATATTGTACCTGCTCAAGAGCGGTCCCAAGGTGGTTAGAGATAGTCAGGGGACGATGCCTGTGTTCATTGTGGGAACTGCTGAAGAGCTTGAGCTTAGTTTTTTATAGTTTAGCACCAGTTTGTGATCACTGAACCATTTCTCTACTGATGCAAATCCGAGTTGCAGCTGGCTTTCAAGCAGCGTGGGGTCTGTGTGACTTGTGTAGATAACAGCATTGTTCGTGTAATAGTAGGATTTGTTCAGGGCAGGATCTTGGGAGATTGTTTAAGAAGAGACTAAATAGCAGAAGGCCCAGGATGGGACACCTGAGTGAACTCGTTTAGAGTCTGAGATGACATTGGCTATTTTGACTTGTTGAATGCTGTTCTCCAGATAGCTTTTTTGCTTTACTATAGGCCTTGTTGCAGTGATTTGTTTGTTTTGGGGTGTCACTGATGACATATTCCACTTCTTCAGCAATATTGGTAAGCCTTACCCCTCAACCAGTACTCTCTACTGGGTTTTTGTTCCATAGGTATATCACCTTGTGCTTATTGGCATTGAATTTCAACTGCCAAACCACATACCTGCTCCCTAGCCTTTGTAGGTCACTCTGCATTTCCCTAATTCCCTTGTCATTATCTACCCTCCCAGGGAGCTTAATGTCCTCTATGAAGAGACACAGCCTGTCCTGGATTCTCTTTCCAATGTCACTGATGAACATACTGAAGAGGACCGGGCCAAGTACAGATCTCTGAGGTATCACACTCGTGAACTCCCTCTTTTCTTGTTTGATGTGGCCAAACACCAATGCCCATCAGCAGAGAATGTGATCATCCCCACAGTGCCTAATGTGCTTGAGAGCCGGATGCTCACCATATCCAACTAACCAATTCAAGTAAATTGATTTTTAATCTCCACATGCAATGGCTTAAACTACCATAGTGATGCTGATGGACAATTGCTGGTGTGTTGAACCACAATGCAGACTTCACATACTTGTTACTCCTCTGCTCTCCTACGTATTCACTTTCTCATCCAAAACATCATGATCTCTGGACTTCTGGTCTTCTATCTCCCAAATTCCAGGTCCTCTTACTGCATGTCAGCACAACGTCCAGGCCCATGAATATCTGTTTGCTCCAAACAATTTGACCGTTTGCTGAACTGTTTCCTTTTGGTACAGCGTCTTCAAACTTAAAGTCAGATATAGATTTGTATGGAAATATCACTGGTTCTGCAGAAAAACCTAGTCACAAATGGGATATTAAATATTTATTGATAATGTGGCACACCTGGAATTTTTGTGTGATTTTTTTTTTTTTTGAGAAATGGGATGTGGAAAAGGTAGCCTTTTCCCTTTGGTGTCTGTGCAATAAATGAGCAACATCTGTAGGGAAACTAATGATGAAGAGACTGCTGGTGCTGAACCTGATGCTGCATAAGGGCAAAAAGCCACTGCAAATTCCAGCATAGCCATTTATAACTGTGACTTAGTTTGGGACATGGCTAGTGACATAAGGACAATCAGATCCATAATCTGTTTTTATTTAGTTAGTTTTTGTTTACCAGGAAGGTGCACTAGCCATAGGGATGACTGTTTTCAGGCATGACCCGGGAAATTACAGAGCAATAACAGGTATGCATACAGAAGGCAAGAATAGTAACATTCTGAAATAGGGAATTAAACAATTTACAGGAAATACATACATAAGGCAAGAACCAGTCATATAATGACACAATTCATGGATCATTTTGCCATGTGCAGATAAGTTGCTATATAACAGAAGTAAACATAAAGTAATGAGGAATTTCCAGTTATAATGGCCAAGCGTTAAGTAATTAACTTCTCCCAGCTCTGTATTAACAAGGTCATTTTTGTCTCCTGCCTGCCATTCCTGTCAGTCTGAATCCTAAGACATGTTCCCTCTCAAGGGCAGTGCTGTCACTGTCAATCTAAAAAGGTGGATGTTGTATTCAACAAAGGCCCAGTTTGTCCTAAATGCCCCTCAGTATGAGCATCTCTTCTTTCTTGATGGGCAACTGAACTGTCTGTCTGTCTCTTGATGACAGGAGTGCAATGCATACCCTTACTTTTATATGCAAATGTTCTGAACAAAAAGTTCCCATATATATTTTATGACTGTTAACTCCTCTTAAAATTAGACCTGGTGTTAGGTCTGCCACCGGATTTGAATTCAGAGTCCCAAATTAAATGCAGCAAAACGAAAACAAGCTTTTGATTACTATAGCCCCACAGTATGTGATGTCTCACTTTCTGCACTTAGACCAGACATTCATCATGCAGATCCCCATAGCCATCTTTTGCAGTGGTACAAGGCACATGCTACATTACCACATCTCTGCATTGAGGTTATAAATTTCGTGACCTGACATTATCATAAACATTTTGTTCACAGATTAAATATTATAGTAACTTCCAGTTAGTGTCATAATATGCACTGAACTAATTAATTATGCACTTTGTTTTCCCTGTTTTATACCATAAAAGTGACATTGTATTTTGAAATTAAAAGTATTTATTTTTAGGACACCACTGGACCTGAGCTTTTGCCCAGTTGCAATGAGCTTTATCTTACTTTTATGACAGTCTGAGTTGAATTTGAATTCAACTCTGCAAGTGTCAGAGGTGTCAGTATCAGGCAATCAGTGTGGCATAGGACAAGTCAGCAAGCCACATCATTCAAGTGATTCAATTTACCCTTTAAAAAGACTCACTGTTGCAATCTAGCAGCCATCACCAGAACTACCAGCCTGTCTTCCAACCAACAGATATCTAAATAGGGAACTTTCTATTTCAGTCATTCAACAAAATTAGACCGCTAAGTGTGGCCTAAATCACAACCTTATGATGTTTGTAAGTCTTTTTTTAGGTATAAAAATCAGAACCCAGAAAGATGTGTTTGAGGAATAATGGCATGTAATGATTTAGAGTATATTACAAAATGAATGAACACAATAGTGGAATTCAAAACAGTTATATTCAAAAATACAGGAATGACCCCTTTTATACCAGAAATGATAAATAAATGAAAACTATGAAGAATTAGTAGGTAGAAAAGAAACATATGACATAAACATAAAAGTGCTAAGTTTTTATCCTTATAGCTTGGTCCATAAACAGTACTTCCCTACTAACAGTGGTTAGAAAGAAGTAATACATGCTCTTCATATGGTGTATTTATCTCATTCTTACTTTTTATTATGCTTTCTGAAATGAATGTTTCCCCAAATTCTTGAAGGTTTGTTAACAATCCTCTTTAAATCACATAACATTCCTATTCTCCTCATTTTCCTGTTCCACAGGCTGCCAATGTGTTTCAGCATTTGCCATTTGTGTTGGTACTTACAGAGGCTGCCCAAGCATTGCAGCAGCCAGCCTTTTCTCTGGGGGGCCTCTCGCTCCCACTGGCCAAGCAAAGGTAACAGGATGCCTGTCCTAGGGTGTGATCAGCAGTACCTGGACACATCCTGGGATAGGGAATCACCATGCCCCTCTGGGGGGTGTTGGAGGGGGGATGAGGTGGAGGGATATCTGGACAGCTGCTCAGAGTCCAGTTCTCTGTCTCCTCTTTCCTTCAGATCAACAACAAACAACTCAGGACCACAGCTCTAGGTAAGGTAACTAGGGCCTGGGGGAGAAAAAAGCAGTTGCTTGTGCTAAGGGGAGCTCAGAGGATCTCGGCTCCTTCTTGTCACAGCTGCACATGTGGCACAGAAGTAGTTTATCTGACTTCAGGGCAGAAGGCTGTATGTTTGAATCTTGTCAGGGTCATTATTTCCTGAGGCTAGGTTAGCCTATGGGTTTCCCCTGGTGGCTTCAGCAGCTGGTAGTGCTGTTGGCCTAGCTGCCTGGGGGAGAGCAATGCCCTTCTGGCGGTACAGTTCGTGACAGTATGGGCCCCCATCTGGGCTGAGGTCTGCAAGCTTGGGCAGCCCTTCATGGGTGGTGGGGGATGGCGGATTGACTGTTTGAACTGGCTTCCTAGCGGTTTGCAGTTCTCCAAGTGCCAGTTCATTTAAAAAAAAAAAAAAAAAAAAAAACTTTTCACCTTAGTCACTCCCCCCACACACTTGCTGTCCACTTCTGCTGCTTTACCTGGTCTGCTGGTTCACATTGAGGGGGTTAGGCCTCCTTCAGGCAGGTGAGCCCCCGCAGGCATCAGGCAGGGGAAGCAGCTGTGGTGGATGGCAGTGCTGAGACCATGCAATCCAGGTTGTCTGGCCCACAGCTTTCAGTAGAGTCTATTCTCCTGGGCTGGCTCCTCCTCCTACCACCTTTTCCTCCTTGGAGCCACTTTTGGCTCATCAGCGGGGGTCACATCCTGTGTGGACTGTGAACATAGTGCACAAGCCCAGCACACACTGTAGTTGCTGGATTGTGGGCAGCGAGGGGAGTGGTCATCTTGCAGCTTGTGCTTTGCTCATCATCAGTGGGTGTGATCTCATGAAAGCCATGACTTTAAAGGCCATCTTAGGCGGTGTGGGGGAGCCACCTGTTCCACCACATAGCAGTGGCCCCCACAATCAGAGGCCAGGAGGTCACTGTCAACAGCATGGCACTCTCACCTCACCTCGACTTTGTCAGCCCCTTGGCCTGATTGGGGGGGTCCACAGGGCAGCCAAGTGATTCCAAGTACCGAGAGGAGCTCAGCTCGGTACTTGAAGCAGCCAGATGGGGTTAGAGTTTAACTATCTCCACTTGCATCCATTCAATCTGAGCAGGCATTCAGCTTCCCCATGCATCTGGTTTGCCCAACAACAGACCCCTGAGCCTTCCGGGGTCATACCTGGTACAGCCTGTGGTGGCGCAGGAGGAGCGCATGAGGAAGGTAGCGGGAAAGTAAGGGATGATGCCAGTTCTTCTGAAGGTGTCAGGGCCCCTGGTTAGCGTGAGGATGGGGGATCACAAGACCTGTACCTACACTGGGAGTCCAGGCCCAGCTTCAGCAGTGTATACTGCAAGGTTGGTGCTGCCAGACGGGGGTGGCCAACAGAACCTTGGCCATGTGACCTGTCTTGCTACTGCTGAGGGATACTTCAGCCCACACCAGATGGGATTTCCCAGGTTGATGGGTGGTGCTGAGGCCTGAGCTATGGCGCATCCTCCCGGCAGCGCCCATTGCTCAATGTTAAAAATGTTATGAGGTATTAATCTAGAATATTAATATTATAAAGTGAGTTAGGATATTCAATAAAGCTTAATATTAAGACTTGGAAATTAAATAAATGCATGGCTGCCCATTTTTCTCCAATATCTGTGTGGTGTCTTTCTTGGCCAGAGTTGGGGGCCTACCGGATAAATATCTATTAATCATTCTTTCTGGCCTATTGTTTCTCTCATCAGCAGTTTGTCTGAGAAGACATAATAGTTCTCATATGGTGTCACTTTATGGTGGCAACAGCCATCAAAGTACTTCAGAGTTAGGCTAGTTCATACTCTTGTAAGTGAGCTAGAATTTCTCTAGGCTAATTGATCTGTACTTAAGAGGTCTGAAAGCCTGCTCTGTTTGTGAAAAGATACCTTTCCCCTCAATGGCCTGAAAATGTCATATCTTCCAACAGATGGCTTGGCCTTTAGCCTATATGAAAGCTTGCAAATGCATAATTGGGCAGGCCCAGTGGTATGGCAGTAGTGCTACCACCTGCCATGCTGGCAGCTGGGATTTAGGTATTCCAGGGTCATCCAGGGGAGGAGGGATTGAGCAACCAGATGGCTGCACTCCTCTCTCAGGAGGCCTGGCATTCTGCTCATAGGCTCCCATGTTGTAGAAGCTGGGTGTCGCACAGTGGGTCACTACAGTGATGAGATGGACTGCTCTTGGTGTTGATATTCTCATGTATGAAGGGCTATGGATGTGCTATACATGCAAGCAGTCCCAGGGATATAATGCTGGAGGAAACCCCTAACTGGCTAGGATACTCCTAGGTGCAGTGTAGATCATACATCAACTGGGAAGCGCTTCATCTGGATTGTGCTCTGGGGAGAGGCAAGGCAATGCAAAGCAATTTTGGTTGGCACTGTATCCAAAGGCTTAGAGTGCCTTACAATAATAAAACAAAATTAACAAATTTAACAGATAAATATTATATATAAACAGCATAAATCTTAACAGTAGTTGGAATAGGCCTGTGCAAACAAATAAATATTCAACTGGTGCTTAAAGTCTTCCAAAAAGTGGACAAATCTTACATTCTCTGGCAGGAAGTTCCAGAGAAGTGGGCAGCAACTCCAAAACCCTGTCTCCAGATTGTTTAAGATGGGAGCGAGGGACATAGCGCAAGCCTGCATCAGTCGCCGGAGGGATGGGTAGGTGTGTAGGATATTAAAAGGTCTTTCAGGTAGCTTGGACCCAAACCATGTATGGCCTTGAATATTAATAAGCATATCTTGAAGGTAACACAAATTGCACATACCCCAATAGTGCACAGCATCATGGGAAGCATATGCAAGTGCCAATGAATTAATTTAGACTTGCTCAACTTTAAGTAGACTTGCATGGTGCCAGAAGGCCTCACTATGCAATCAGCAGTGGCTGAGAACAGCAGACACAGACGTGTTTCATCCTCATTTGGACTCATCAGTGTGCCATACCTGTACCTAAGCCCATGAAGAGATAGCCAGCCACAGTATAGGGGATCTTATTGGTTTGGATCATGGGCAGCCCAAAGAAGAGAGAGAGAGAACAGAACAACAAAAGAACCCCAGAGCAAATGCACTGGAGCAAGGGTTATCCCAGAAGATATTGACCATACAGCCAAATTTTAAAGAAAACACAAATTGCACATACCCCAATAATGCAGTATCATGGGAAGCATATGCAAATGCCCATGAATTAATTTGGGCTGGCTCAACTTTAAGCAGAATTGCATGGTGCCAGAAGGCCTCACAATACAATCAGCAAAGGCTGAGAACAGCAAATAGAGACACATCCTGAAGTTGATGTGCCACCACACAGGGAGCCAGTGCAGATCATGCAACACTGATGTGATGTTACCCCTCTGAGAAGTTCCTGACACCAGCTAGGCCACAGCGCTCTGGGCCAACTGGAAGCAGTGCATCAAACCTCCAGATAACCCAACATAGAGGGCATTGCAATAATCCAGTTTTGAGGTGTCAAAGGTGTGGACTACCACTTCCAAGTCATCTGGTGTTAGTTGCGGTTTGATCCATGTGATATTACAGAAATGGTAAAAACCATTCCTGACTACCACCGACAGCTGTTGTCCTAATGTCAGCTTGCAGTCAAAAATGATGTCTAGATTCTTGACTGCATCCACAGCTCAAAGCCACTGGCTTTTTAAAGATGGTAAATGCACACCACCACTTGTCATTGCTGACCCATGCCAGCCGGATCAATAATCATAACCTCTGTCTTGCCAGGGTTGAGACACAGCCCATTGGAGGCCCTCCAGTCACTGATTTTTTGATGACTCCACCCAAGCACTGAGACAGCACTCACCCTTTCAGGGGAGCAAGACAGACAGAGCTGAATATCATCTGCATAGCAGTGAAACCTTACTTCACACCATCTAATGATCTCACCCAATTGCAACATGTACTTGACAAACAACATGGGTACTAAGACTGAGCCTAGTGGAACCCCACAGAAAATGTTGCCATTCTAGAAATGTAGGGCTGTATCCTCAAAACCGTTGGAAGGTGCAAAAAATTGTGCAAGTCCCCAGAGGTTGTGCAGTTGCAGAAAAAAAGGGGTAATTGCGCTAAGTGGTATACATAAAACTTCATTAGCTGCGGAAAAAATACACTGCGGACTGTGGAAAAAAAGCGCAACTGTGGATGTTCCTGATAAAAAAAAAAAAAGCCATTGAAAATTATGGCATATCCCTTTAAAGCAAGTCAGCCACTGTTTTTCTGCAGTTGCAGAAAGACTGTTGCACACATGCCGCACTACAAAGAGTGAGGTGTAACTCACCCTGAGCAAAAAGCAGTGTACTAACAATTGGGATACAATTATGGTGGGGGTTCAGGCACCAGCAACTTCAAACCTGTGGGCTGTATAGTAGTGTCAGTTGTTACAAAACAAATAGCATGCATTTCCATTGAAAGGCAATGAGCCACAACCACAGGACCCAGTGCAGCCCATAAAGGATCCCCACAAGCAGAACAGACAGAGATGGTAACAGCCAGAAATATCTGCTATAGATGCAAGAGGAAGAATCACCTCAGAGAGAGACACAACCAACAGATACATATTGCCAGTGGGTGTAAGGTCCTGCTGGTACAGACAGTACTTCCATGGTCCCAGTTGTGGGTCTGACTGCTTGCCTTGCTGGGATTGCTGGTTCTGCTGCAACTTTTGCAAGACTGTGAAAGTCTCCTGCTCCAGTTAATATAGAACGCCTGCTGTTGTTCTGTCTGCTGGGCCTTTAATATTCTTTTGGCAGCTGTGAAAAACTGTTGCAGATTTTCAGCACTTGTGGAATTTCGCAACTCATCTGCTCTGCAATTTTCCACACCTGCCAAACTTTTCTTTATGAATATGCCACAACTGAATTTCCACAGTCCTACAAGCCATTTTTCTGCAACTACAGAATGTTTGTTTTATTTTTATTTATTTTGAAAGTCGGACTTGCAATCTTTCTGTCAGGGACTCATTTACAAAGGCACCTTGTCGCATGGAGGGTAGACATGGTTACAGTGTGAGATACAACAGTGGTAACATACAGGTGCAATACAGATAATAAAAAGAACACAATATAGCAGTGGTTTATGGGATAAAGTTACATGCAGTAAATAGCAGTCGTATAAAAAAAAAAGAAAGGGGGGAACAGTCCAACGGACATTGTCAAAGCTATGGGCAAGAAATGGGGAAGGACCCCAACATTAGGTTGATTAAGGGCAACTTCAACTCCGGGCACCAAAGAGGTGGTTATGGCGAGTGACTTTAAAGAGACCAATTTTGGTAGACTTAGTGACAGAGAGCAGGAGGGAGTTGAACCATGTGGGGGCACGGTAGTGGAAAGATCTTTGGGCTAGGGAGCTCTTGGTATGGAGCACCAGAAAGGTGGCCTTAACTGAGCTATGGGTGGCAATGGATGGGGATGCAAGCTGCAGGGATGTGGTGACCCCTGGTGGGGAAAGTCCAAGCAGGGATTTTTTGGCAAGTAAGCAGGTTTGGTAGCACAGGCGCTCCTCCAAGGTGAGAAGGTTGGTGGCGGAATAGAGCAGGCAAGTATGGGTGTGGAGGGATGCACCAGTCAGGAGCCTGCAGGCCTTTTTTATCAACATCTAGATTCTGGTGATGGTGGTATTGTTAGCCGCTGCATAGATAGGTATGCCTTAGTCCACTAGGGACAGAACAGAGGAGTTGATGGCCAGTGGGAGAGCGGTTTGGGGGAGGCCATCTCTGTGGTGATAGAGAAGGCCAATCTGAGAGTTTATAGCTGAGGACAGGATATTGATGTGGGTGTGGAAAGTAAGTGCTGAGTTGAAGGTGATACCCAGGTACTTGTAGGATGACACTTGCTCTAGAGGGTGAGCATTACCGGGGAGAATGCAGAGGGGGACATTTTTGGCCTTATTCTGGTGATGCTAAAAAAACATGGATTTGTTTTTTTTTGGGGTTAATGACCAGCCGGTGGTCAAGGAACCACTTTTTGGCTTGGTTGAATGTGTGCTGCAGGGATTCCTGTAGAGATTCGGGGTCAGGGTGGGAGGCAAGGAGAACCACATCATTGGCATAGAGTACCATACTGCCTGAGCAGGAGCTGGGGAGTGTATTGAGAAATAGGCTGAACAGAACGGGGCCCAGGATGGAACCCTCGGGGACCACTGAGCAAACAGGCAGGGTAAAGTACATGGTGCTGTTTACCTTCACATGCTGTGATCTGGCAGAGAGGTAACTGGTGAACCAAGCCAGTGGGCCGGGGGAGAAGCCAATTTAGTGGAGGGAGCCAAGTAGGAGGGGGTGACAGACAGTGTCAAAGGCCTTGGAGAGGTTAATGAACAATGCACTCACAACATGACCAGAGTCGAGAGCAGAGTGGAGGTGCTGGGAGAACTCCAGGAGGGCTGTAGTGGTGCTGTGTCCAGGGTGGAATCCATGCTGTTCTGGACACAGCAGATCATATTTGGCTAGATACTCAAAGAGCTAAATAGCCACTCATTTTTCTAGTGCTTTGGAGAGAGGGGAGAGAATGGAGATGGGCCTGAAATTGTTAGGGGAGGTTCTATCTCCACTCTTATGGATAGGGGTGATTTCTGCAATTTTCCAGGCACTGGGAAATTGACCAAGACATAGTGACCAGTTTAAAAAGTTCGTGAGAAAGGCTAGTACAGTATCTAGGACTAATCGGAGAATCCTGAAGTCCAGGGGATCACAGCTGGGGTTGTTGCTAGCTAAGGCTTTTTGCAGATGAGGCCTGGCTTCAAGGGTGACATGGCACACAGGTAGAAAGGGGGGTAATCTGAGGTGAGGGGGTGAAGGCAGGGATAGGGTCAAAAAGTAGTTGGGGAGGACAGAGCTTAGATCTGAGAAAGCCATATTGAGGCACGCAGCTATGCGGGGAGGATCAGTAGTGATGGTACCGTCTATGGAGAGGAGTGATGGTGGGGGGGAGCAGGTCTTTCCATTGAGCTCTTTCATATTGTCCCAGAAGGCATGGGATGAGCCCCAAGTGGCTCTCTTTGAGAATCCAGCACCTTGTTTCCTCAAGCTACCTGCTGCATTCTCCTGAAAATGCAGCACTCAAACGAGCACAAAACTGCTGGTGAGTCCCATATAATCCCTTAGCAATCAGTAAGCACACCGTGATCCACAGTGTCAAATGCCAATTAGAGATCCAGAAAGACCAAGATGCAACAAAGTCCCTGGTCTTGTGCCATAAGGAGATCATGCTTCACTTTCATTGAGTGTAGTGTCAGTACTGTAATGAGGCCTAAATCCCAATCGAAATGTCTCATAGTCATTCTATAGCTCCAGG
Organism: Neoceratodus forsteri; assembly: GCA_016271365.2. Classification (NCBI taxonomy): domain Eukaryota; kingdom Metazoa; phylum Chordata; order Ceratodontiformes; family Ceratodontidae; genus Neoceratodus; species Neoceratodus forsteri. The sequence goes on from JADMNL010000022.1 coordinate 663,751,057, forward strand.
TGAGCCTCAAGTTGTGCCACTACTACCGTTTTCATAATCTTCCCCAGAAAGAAGAGTTTTGAGACACGCCTTTACTTAGCCAGACCATCAGTGTCCATACATGTTTTTTCAGGTGGGGCTTCACTACTACCCTATTCAGAGCTAGTGGAAAACACCTTAGACCCAAGATCTTGTGGACCCCTCCTCTTCAACAACTGGCCAGGACTTGGCTTAGGACAATGAATCATCACAGACCCTCTCACTCTAGTTATTGCCAGCCCATGACAGGATGTGTGAGGAAATCCCATTCTGAATTGATGCCACCTTGTCAAGAAAGAAACAGCAAAGGTTCTCCCTTCTTGTGACCGCAGACAGGCCTAAGAGTCAGTCAACAGTGCAAAAGAGCTAAGCTGTCTGATTCTTCCATACATGAGTAGTCCTTGACAGAAACTGTCTTTTTCAAGGAAATTGCCCTCTGATACTCAACATAGTGAGTTTTTGGAGCCATTTGTCCTCTGCAAAGCAGGATTTCCACCAAGAATGATTCAATTTCCATCCCTTAGTAGTTCAATCACCTCAGCTCCTCACAATATCATGGTGAGCTGCAGCAGGATATCAAGAGATGGACATGGAAAGGTGAAGGGGCATCCAAGGAAGCTGTCAGAACCATATTATAGTACTTTATGGCTTTCTCGGCTTCCTGAGCATAAGCCATCATCATGACCAGGACTTCCAGCACTGCCTGAAGTTTTCAAGGCTCAAAATTGGATTTAGGGTTGTTCTGATCCATCGCCACAGTACGGGTATTAACCGGGGGGGGGGGCACAGAGGTGACCCAACCGTATGACCAGATCAGCCTAGACAGCATTTACATCAAGACCTGATGAGAATACCACATCCAGCGTGTGACTTTCCAGGTGAGGACATCACTGCTTCAGATCTACCATGGGCAAAATCAGTGGGTGATTCAGGAGCCAAAAAGAAAAGTAAAAGTTAAAAATCAAAAAAATAACATGATGTAGACTACATATACGATATTTTGTCAAGCAATCTCCAATAATATGACATAGCATTATACATTCATACCCACAAATTGCTTTTTATGTTCACAGTATATCACCACCCAGTACCACCCAGTATAACTAGATTATTGTTGGGTATCATTATTTTGTTCTGAGTACACCATACCCCTTTCATTCACTGCGCCTGCCTAGATATACCATCTGCAATGGTGATTTGTGATATCTTATAGTTTTGGATGGGCATGCATGTCTGTTGGTATGACCTGGTTTATTTGGATTTCCAGTAGATACATTAGCTATTCAGAGAGTATGATGGAATCCATAAAGACCTCTCCCCTAATTCATTAAGCAATCTAGCAGTGGATTCTTCCTATTCTCCTCCTCCGGGCAACTACACATATCCAGGATTATATCTGCCCTTTCTGGGTAGGGTTTCATTATTCATATATGGAACATCTACTGCCTACATCTCTTGTCAGGTAACTTCATGAGGAAGTTTTACTTTACAGTAATTTCATGACATGATCCTGCTCAGAAACACATAGGTAGTAACTGTAGGGGTACAATTAGGAGGCATTTGTTCTCCAAGTGGCTGATGAACCTGTGGAATAGTCTATCACAGTAGACAGTGGACATTAAAACAGAAATGGCTTTCAAGGTACTCCTCAACAAAGTTCTAGTTATCAAATGAGTTACAGGATACCCTGGGTAGTAGAGAGGGTAGACAGTTTTTATAAATTAGCAGGTTTCTGCAACATAATTATCCATCCCTGCTTATGAAGTATGGGTGAATGTGGACAAGATGGACCTAGCATCCCTTGTTGCTTCCATCTTAAATTAAGGTAGTAGGTATAATTTACCTTGTTGTATAATTTATCTTGTTAGCCTTACTCATACCTGAAAATGAACCCTTCCATGCTACCTGCAGTCTGATGTGCAGGACAAGGATAAGTACCATTGCCCCTATTAAAGTTTTGCACCACAACTTGGTCCCACAATTCTGCCACCATTTCTGCCATTATTCAAATTGAAGTTGAATATTTCTTATATAGATTTGTAGTGCTATACTGATTAAAAACCATATTCACAGTATTTTATGTAGTGAATTAAGACATTATGGCATTATAGTCAATTTCTAAATTAGGGTTCCCCTTTTAATGTAGCAGTACTTGTCACTTGGCCAAAAATGTAATCATATAGTTTATCAACATGAATATGTTTCTGACAATTACATTTATCATCTGTATATTTTTATCTATTATGTTTTTAAAACAGTTTTTATTACTAGCCTTATAATTAATGACTAAAGCCATTAAAGGAACATAGAAACATAAACACAGAAACATAGAATTTGATGGTAGATAAGGACCGCTTGGCCCACCTAGCCTGCCCATTTCCTTACCTAACGGATAAGCTGCAGATCCTAGTTAACCAACAGCCTACTTCCTCCTACCCCCCACTAGAATTGCCTTATGTCTGTCACATGCATTCTTGAATTCCCCCACTGTTTTTGACTCTATGACCTCCTCAGGAAGGCCATTCCATGCATCTACAATGCTCTCTGTGAAGAAATATTTCCTCACATTACCTCTGAGCCGTCCCCTCTCTATCTTCAAATTGTGCCCCCTTGTTCTTGCACATCTCTTTTTCTGAAATATGCTACCCTTTTGTACTTTGTTAATTCCTTTGAGATATTTGAATGTTTCTATCATGTCCCCTCTCTCCCTCCTTTCCTCGAGGCTATGCATTTTAAGCTCCTTTAGTCTTTCTTCATATGTCTTCTGGTGCAGACCCTGCAACATTTCAGTTGACTCTCCTCTGGACAGCCTCCACCCTGTCTATGCCTTTGCGGAGATGGGGTCTCCAGAACTGTACACAGTACTCCAGATGTGGTCTTACCAACTGTCTGTACAGAGGGCCAACAACTTCCTGTTTTCTACTGGTGATGCCTCTCCCTATGCATCCCAGTATCCCTCCAGCCCTCCTTACTGTCTTCTCATATTGCTAGCCAATCTTTAGGTCATCTGATATGACTACCCCCAGATCCCTTTTGATTTTTGTTGTTGTCAGTATCTCATTCCCCATTGTGTACTGTTCCCCTGGGTTTTTGTTTCCCAGGTGTTTTACTTTGCACTTCTTTGCAATGAGTCTATACTGCCATACATTTAACCATTCCTTCAACCTTGCCAAGTCCCATTTCGTCCTTTCCACCCCACCTTGCATATCAACCCTGTTGCAGAACTTCGTGTCATCTGCAAAGAGACATACTTTCCCTTCCAGTCCCTCTGCAATGTCACTTATAAAGACATTAAAAAGGACTGGCCCCAGTACTTAACCCTGCAGTACTTCACTAGTAACTCCCCTTTCTTCACTGTGGACTCTATTTACTATTACCCACTGCGTCCTGTTGTCCAGCCAGTGTTTTACCTAGGCTACCATCCTGGGACCCACTCCCAGGCTGGCTAATTTGTTTATTAATCTTTTGTGTGGGACTGTGTCAAATACCTTGCTAAAGTCTAGGTAGACCATGTCCACATCCCCTCCCTGGTCTACAATTTTGGTCACCCAGTCAAAGAAATCAATTAGATTTGTCTGACATGACCTTATTGCTGTGAATCCATGTTGCCTTGGGTCCTGTGCCCCTCTGGCCTATAGGTACTCAACAGTTCTTTCCTTCAGAAGTGATTCCATCATTTTCCCTACCACTGAGGTCAAACTAACAGGTCTGTAGTTTTCTTTCTCTGTCTTGCTCCCACTTTTGTGAAGGGGAATCATATCCACCCTCCTCCAGTCCTCAGGCACCACCCCATCCTCCCATGATTTATTAAAAAGGGTAGTCAGTGGTGTTACTAGTTCTTCCCTTTGTTCTTTTAGAATTCTGGGTTGAATCCCTTCAGGCCCCATTGCTTTATCCACCTTCAGTTTTAAGAGTTCCTTCAGAACCCTTTCTTCTGTGAAAGGACTCATATCGACCCCCCTAACCAGAGTGCTTCTATTGACTGGATTAGGTATCTCCCCCTGCTTTTCCATTGTGAATACTGAGCAGAAGTATTCGTTCGGTATTCCTGCTTTTTCACTGTCGCTTTCTGCCCAACCACCTTCCTCTTTATTCAGCCTGTGTATCCCTGCCTTAGTCTTTCTTTGCTCCCTAATGTACCTATAAAATGTTTTATCCCCCTTGTTAACTGAGTTGGCTATCTTTTCCTCGGTTAGGGCCTTTGCTATTCTGACTGCCTTCCCTGTTTCCTTCCGCTTTAACTGGTACAGTTCTCTGTCCTGTTCCTTCTGTGTTTCCTTATACTTCCTGAATGCTATATTTTTCTCCCTTATTTTCCCCGCCACTTCTTTTGAGAACCACAGTGTTTTTTTCTTTCATTTTAATTTGTTTATTTGCTTCACAAAAGGGCTCGTTGCCTCTGTGATGGTGGTTTTGATGTTTCCCTATTGTTGCTGCACCCCACCTTCTTGCCTGTTTGCTAGTGCTTTTCTGAGGCATTCTCCCATTTTGACAAAATTAGTCCTCCTGAAGTCCAGTACCTTCACTTTGTATGGCTTGATTTCACAGCTAAGTTTATTGTGAACCACACTGTTTGGTGATCGCTTGTTCCCAGATGGCTACCCACTTCAAGATTGGAGATCCTCTCTAAGTCCCCATTTGAGCGTACCAGGCATAAGATTGCTCCCTCCCAAGTGGGTTCCAAAACTAGCTGTCTGAGGCATGCCCCCTGTAGGGCATCGAGAATGGCCCTGCTCTTGGATGTGGCTGCAGCAAAGATGCTCCAGTTAACATCTGGCATATTCAGGTCCCCCATCAGCAATTTCTCCCCTTTCTCTGCCATCCCAAGGATGTCTTCTATCATTTCCTTGTCCATTTTCTCCCCCTGAGATGGGGGTCTGTTTACAACCCCTGTGTGGATTGTGGTGCCATTTCCAGTCTCCAGGAAGACCCACAGTGCCTCCTTTCCTCCCTGTTTACACTTTAGGTCTGTTGCTTTGATCCCTTCCCTTACAAACAGAGCTACTCCTCCTTCTCCTCTTCTTCCCTTCCTGTCCCTCCTGTATATTGTTTACCCTGGTATGTTGACATCTCAGTCATGGTTCTCTGTGTACCATGTTTCTGTCACTGCCATGATATCCAGGCATCCCTCTTCCATCAAGGCCACCAATTCGGGGAGCTTTTTACCTAGACTACGGGCATTGGTAGTCATTACCCTCCATTTTTTATGGCTTTATTTATTTTTGCCCCATCCCTGTCCTTACTGCCTTTGTCTTTTTCTCCATTTACCCCTGCCATTCTCCCTATCATCTGCTTTATCTTGGTGTTTACCTCACTAAGTACCATGATTTCTTTTGAGGGTGCTAGGATTTCCCTTCTCCTTTTCAGTGTCTCCCCCCTTGGCTAGTTTAAATGCTTGCCAATGAAGCATTTAAACCTATCAACTAGGATCCTGGTTCCTCTCCTGGATAGATGCAGACCATCACACCTGTATAGGCCTGCATTCCTCCAGGCAGAGCCCCAGTCCCCAATGAAGCCAAAACCCTGAGCTCTACACCAGTTTTTCAACCAGTCATTGAATCCCATGGTACGGTGTACCCTAGCCTCATCCATTTATTTTTTTTAGATTTACCTTGCTTTTTGCCCCTCCACCATTTGTCAGAGCTATGCCCTGGTCATAGTGCCCCTGAGACTTCACCACCTCATGAGCCCCTTGCTGCCCCCGGTCACTCCTGGCTTACCCCCCAAGAGGTGAGGCATGGCACTGCAACAGGCTGTGGAGTCATTTGGGGGAGCCCTTGGCCAGGAGGCTGATTGAATCTCAGGGCAGGGCATCATAGAGACATCCAGCAATGGCATTTTATTCCTATAAGCTGGGGTGGATACGTGCAATGACGCTGGTGTCTGTCCTGCCCCAGTGCCTCTTCACTATGCGTCGGTGCTCAGGGTGATGCACCTAGCTGCCACTAGGCATCACTCCTGCACCAAGCGCAGGAACTCCCCACTCCCCGGAGAAGGAGCACAGTCCTGGGGATGCACAATCCTTCTCCTCCCGGCCAGCCATCCGATGACCAGGGCGTGTTCCTGAACCCAGTTCGCCAGCATCACAAGTGGAAATCTGACTGCTGCACCAGTGGGCTGGCTACCCTTGCCTCATCCATGCCATAGACAGGTAGCACTTCCAAAAAAGTTACCATGTGTGCTACTTGTCTAAGGCCCCTCCCCAACTCCACAAACTCCTCTTGCACTGCTCTGATCCCATTCTCAGCCAGGTCATTTGTCCCTAGTTGGATAATGACATCCAGCTCACTCCCCCTTGCAGCTGCTCTCACAATCCTGAGGATTTGTTTCCTGTCCCTCCAAGCCATGGCACCGGGCAGATACCTTACCCCCCTTTCCCCTCCCTTCCCCAGTTTTACCCCTCTAACAATTGTGTCCCCCACCAGGAGTTGTTTCCTTCCCCGTGGAGTCCTGTGCCACCCTCCTGTGGGTCTCCATTGTGGAGGGTCCCAGCAGCCTCCTTGGTCTCCACTGTGGTTGCCTCCATAGAGGAATCATGCTCCACCAGAGTGGTGAATGAATTGTGGAGAGGCACAGCTGGAGGGATGCACCTCTGTTCCATCATCCTCATCCTTTCTGAGCCCATCGTGGTCCAACCACTCCTCTTTCATTGCAACCTCTGAGGTAGTAGTGGTGGCCACCACTGCCAATTTTTAAAAATTCTTTCCTTTGAGGTTTCTTTTTTACTTTCTTACTGGATCTATACTGTGGATATATTAGGAGGGTACTAGCACACATTTCCAGTGGTAAACAGCAAAGCACCACACCAAAATGTAACAGGTTTTTTTTGTGACAATGGCTAGATAGCAGTTTCTGCTAAAACACCATCACCCCATATCACAGTTCAGGAGTGAAATACAATGAAATAAAAACTGGACATATTTATGTTTTGCCAAATTACTCATCACACTGCTGTTGGGAGGCACCAAACTACTTACAGTAGTGTGCGTCTACAACCCCCCCCATAAAGCAGCTGATGCTGCCCTAAACTCACTTCTCGCGGTACTGCCTGACCTCCCTAAGGGGAAGAAGATCATATTGAGTGACTTCAATCTACAATGGGGGCCTCATACAAATGGTGAATTGAAGAACATACTACTTGAGGCTGACCTAACTCAGTTAATTCACGAATACACCAAACTAAACCTGACAACAGGAAATCACTCTGCACTAGACTGGATTCTGACCTCAAAGCCTGAAATCTGTAAACTGGCAGGCACTTTTGTTAATGCTCTAAGCAACCACTCACCAAAATAACTGTCAAGTCCCGCCACCCAGGATTCTCTAGGCCCCAAATTTCTCTTAATTTGTTACAGTATCCTTCTTAGATACATTATCAGAGGTAAACTGAACCTACATCAAGCATGCCCCAAAGCTTGATACTGCTCTAGAATTCTTCATAAATAACTTCTTATCTACTGCTAATAAGCATGCCCACCTAAAAAAAATAAGGGTAAACAATCAAGATGCTAGGTGACTGTCCCGGGACCTGAAAAAACTCATGAAGGAGAGAGATAAGGACTGGGGGACCTATAAAGCACCAATTAACCCAAGGCCTGGAAGAAGTACAGAGAACTACAGAATAAATGTAAAAGGGAGCTCAAAACAGGAAAAAAAATGCTACATTAGAGATCTCCAGAATAAAAATCTCTCTGACTCAAGAAAATTCTGGTCACAGATTAATACCCTTATCAAGGGCAATCCCACCCAGGGTGATTATTCTATAATAGCTAATGGTGCACGCCTAGAGAACCCATCAGATGCCACCAATGCAATCAACTCCTTCTTCACTGACCTAAATCTAAATAAGTTCAAGACTCCCCATGCACAGCCTCCCATTCCCACCATACCTGACTCCAACAAATGAGGTCTTCAAACTACTTAAGAAAATAAAACCACATGGTTCAGCAGGGTACGACAAGCTGGAACTAAGACTGCTGAAGATTGCTGCACTAGCCATAGCTGCTCCATTCTCATGGCTGCTTAATAGATCCCTCCTAGAAGGTAAAGTTCCCTCACTATGGAAAGTTGCCCTGGCCACACCCATCCATAAAGGTGGTCCACGTGAACATGTGGAAAAGTATTGTCCCATTTGGTCCTCTCCATTCTAAGCAAAGTACTGGAGAGGGCTGTCTATAACCAACTAATGAACTGTATCGAGAGGCATGGCATATTTACACCCAGACAACATGACTTTAGAAAAAATCATGGTACAGACACAGCCCTTGTCTGCCTCACCGATCACATTTTTTCAGCCCTAGACAAAGGCCAGTCCACTGGGTCGATTTTCATAGACCTCACCAAGGCTTTCAACCTGGTGGATCATCAGCTGCTCCTAGCAAAACTTAAAGTCACTGGCCTAGACTGCCTTACAGTTCAGTGGTTCATCGACTACCTTCGGGGAAGGTCCCAATTCATCAGATGGCAATGATCACAATCAAGGAACTGCCTAATTCAAGATGGGGTTCCACAGGGTTCCATCCTGGAGCCCTTATTATTTTCTGTCTTTATAAATGACATGCCAAAGCACTGTGGTGAGGTGAACATACTCCTATATGCAGACAATGCAGTGCTCTACAGGTCCTCAAAGGACCTGAGCTCATTGGACAGTGTATTGACAAATGACCTGCAATGCCTCGAGGGTTGGATGGCTAACAACAGACTCTTGTTAAATAGTAAAAAAAATGAAGGCTATTTTATTTGGCCCAACTAGCTTGGGGACAGAAAGAGCCTCAGTTCTAACTCTAAGCCTCACAAATGGCACAAGTATTGAGGTAGCTGACATGATAAACTACTTAGGTATAACATTAGGCCACAACTGTACTTTCAGGTCATATATCAAACAACTGACAATGGCTTTGAATCAGAAACTTGGACTACTGTACCACCTCAGCCCTTTCCTCACACAGGACTCCTGGCTAAGGATTGCTGCAGGAACCCTACTACCCACCCTACTGTATGGGTCACCAGTGCGACTCACCTTAAAAGGTAGTGAAACTCAAAAACTCATTACCCTTTACCACAGGTTGTGCTCTTTTGCAATTGGGGCTCAACCAAGGGAGCACCATTGTCAGGTGATCCAAGCCCTGTTCTGGCCTTTATTGAAAGGTCACCTTTGAGTACCCATCCTTATGCTTAGCCTCCAAGTTACAGTTGGATAATGCTCCACTAAGCCTGGCTACAACATTGTCTGCCAAACAAAACAGTAGGCCCCTTCAATCTTTGAGCTGTCAGCTCCTCTCTGTGCCCAACATTCAGTCCTCCCTTGGACAGAGGTCATTCTTGACCAGCATCTCATCCCTCTTCCTGCTAGTGTACAGGCATGTAATTCTCTCAGGGAATTCAAAAAAGGACTTAAGATTCATCAACTAGAACTCAACCAATGCACTTGCTAGTGCTGAAACTGTTATTCTCCTCTGGGATAGATAATCTCCTACTGCAACTTTGTCTGTAAACATGCATTTCAACTACTTATTTGACCTGTTATGTGCTGCTGTCTGAAACTTGTCATATTGCTATTCTAGAATTTGTTTTATAAACATTGCCATGTCTGTTGTTCTCCTATCTATGTTCACTGTATAACTTACAAAATGACAACATATTATTGCAATGTACTGTCATGGATTGTTTTTACCTGTGATTAATCCCAGGTCACCCCTGAAAAAGGGAGTGTCAAGGTCCCAGTGGGTTTACCCGCTGAACAAAATTAAATAAATAAATATATAAATAAATAATTAACTTCTGAAATTTCTTCCACTGGTAAATACTGCAGCTTTCAGGGTAATAAATATGGGGTGGGGTCAAGAGGGGATGCTGTAGATGCAAATGGGTTTTCTGCCTACTGTAGGTCTGTCTTCTCTGGTTGTGCCAAAACTTGAGAACCCTATTTTCAAAGGGTTACATGTGTTTGAGACATGTTGTACAGTGTGGACCAGTTTATATTTAAAAAAGAATGCAAGTCTCAAAATATGAAGCAAGCATCCAATGAAAAATGAAGCACATGACAAAAGAATGAAGTATGTGTCCCTTTTTTATGCAAGCTCCAAGTTTTGCATTCAGACTGCAAGCCAATATAATACTGCTGGTCAAACAGTAGAATGGACAGCCACTTTGACAATATCTGGTCTGAAAATCCTGCCAATTTGTTTATTTAGAATGTCTTTTCTTTGAAAAGAAAGTAATTATTTTCTGGTAGTCTGAAATGGTGCAAGAGTAAATCAGCTGTACAAAGAAAACAAAGATGGTAGTAGGCAATTAAAGCAAAGGATTATTTAAGTTTTGTCATTTTTTTTTCTTTTGAAAAATGATTTGTCATTAATTCTTAAGATTAGGAAGCATGTTGCCATGGTGGCTCAGTGCCAATGCAATTTTTCTTTGTAGCCTGTGGTAGATTTTATGAATCCAAGCTGTGTTTGGCTTTGAACACATGCAGAGGAGGTTTTCAAGATAATCTGCTAAAGAAGGGTAAGGAACAGCAGTTGTCTGGGGTTGCACAGGAATATTGCTGACCCAGGGGCAGGGTATTAACAGATAATGGAAAATCTGAGCTTGTTTCTCTTCACCACCTGTGAGTGTTGAAGGGCAGCACTGATGTCTTGGAATCTAAAGATAAATTGTGTGAAAGTAAAACTAAAAAATACCTGAAAAGTAAAAGAAAGATATTGCATTGAAAAGAAACATTTTGACCCCTAAACTTTGGTTCTGAAGTGTTAATTAACATACAGAGTAGGTTGCTAACTTTAGCAAAGGTAATTGTCATCTCATTAAAAAAAATACAGTATGATTTTTACATTCTTGTGCACAAGACTAAAAGATTACCACCCACAGACAACACCAGGAACCAGATTGCTAAAAGTTGTAAATTACAAAATAAACTGAGAGAATTACATTGATTCTTTTCACTTCAGTTTGCTTCCTATCCATGTTTCTTTACCTGCAATACTAAAAACATACTGCTGCAATGTAATAATTTAAGGTCTGAAGGGACACCAGGTACATCATGTCCATCAACTTACAAAGGAGCTGGGATGCCGGCAATCAAAAAACATTTGGTAAAGATGAAAAAAAAACTTTACTTGTGAAAACACACCAGTCAGTAGCAGCCTCCCAACAATGGTCAATGCTTCACACTCAATCTAGTGCTTTATCAAGGTATAATGAGAACAATGATGGCCCTCCTTTTATACTGAATTAATTTGAAGGGACATAACCCCAAAAATGTCAAATACCAACACATAGTCAAATAAAATGAAGAATAAGATATTTTATGTAAGGACTTTGAAAGTGCATACCCAGTAATATCATACAAACTGTACAAAAATCTTGAAACTAAGGGGGGTCAGAAGGGGAAGACAGGGAAAGCAGAAGTGCACCACAATATCTAAAATAAGAACTATATCAGAACAATAAAAACACACAAATTAATAGGTACATAAAACATAATATTCTGTGCATGTTTACAATACATATATATGTATATTTGTGTGTGTGTGTATATATGTGTGTATATATATATATATATATATATATATATATATATATATATATATACACAAACATATGAATCTGCCAGCAGAAACAGGCCTTATGGTCCATCAAGAGTGCTCGAATGTGCAGCTAGCACCCTTTCATTGCAGCTGCCCCTCCCTCCTCCTCTCCTCCCCCTCACAGTTAACCTTCCTCTCAGCCTGTTCCATCCACTTTTAAAACTGCCCACCATCCTACGGGATACCACCTCCTTGGGTAGAGTGTTCCATGTAGCCACTACCCTCTCTGTGAAGAAATATCTCCTCATCTCTCTCCTATATCTTCCTCCCTCCAATCTGAGACCATGCACTTTCATGTACCTCCCCCTCCTCAACTTAAATACCCCTTCTGTACCTGTCTTGTTTTTCCCTGTCAAGTATTTAAAGGTCTCAATCATATCCTCTGATCCCTCCTGTCCTGCAGGGAATACATATTTAACTTATTCAGCCTGTCCTCATAGGGTTTGTCCTCTAGTCTCTAGATCATCTTTGTTGACCTGCGCTGTAACCCTTCTAGTAACCTGACATCCTTCCTCAGAAATGGATGCCAGAACTGCATGCAGTACTCCAGGTGTGGCCTAACTAATGTCCTGTACAGAGGCAGGATCACATCCCTACTTCTGGATGAGATACCTCTCACAATACACCCCAGCATCCTGTTGGCTTTAGCAGCTACCTTCCTGCACTGAGCTGAGTGGTTAATATTCCCCATTATAATCACTTCCAGATCCTTTTCCTCCTCAGTGATACGTAACTGAATCCCTTCCATCTGGTAGCTCCTCCTCAGGTTCCTAGCTCTGAAGTGCAATACCTTGCACTCCTAGCATTGAACGCCAACTGCCATATTTTCAACCACTCCTCCAGCTTAGTCAGGTCGTCTTGCAGCCCCTACCACCCTACTATGTCATCCACCACTGCCCCTATCTTGGTATCATCAGCGAACAAGCTGATCCCACTCCTGATGCCGTTGGGGTGGAGCGGAGGTGGGGGCTCAGTGGGTGGTGGGTGGGAAGGAGGTACCGCTAGACCACCAGGTTTGGGATGCTGTGGCATTAATGCTTTACTGATGCCCGCGATCGGGCTGCGAGCCGTCCACTGGACCACCAGGGATATTAGACTTTACTTTTATTTTAACATATGCCCGTGATCGAGCTGCAAGTGGTCCACTGGACCACCAGGGATATCGGATGTGTATATATTCTACATATGCCCACGATCGGGCAGTGGGGCACATTGCTGCGATGTGCAGGGGGCACCAGTCCCCGACAGCTGCTATCTGGCAGGGCGCCAGGTGCAAGTCACCGGGGATCGGCGCACCTGTATGCAAATGGGGCCATAGTGACATGCAAATGGACCCATTTGCACTTTGCATACATTATGGTCCATTTGCATGTGCACTTTTGAATATCGTGGTTGTTGCACCTAGTGCAACGGAACTTGCACTACTGCATCCCCCTGCTCCACTCTGGTCACTTTCGTTGGTGCAGTGCCACTGTGCCATGCACATTGCGGGTGGCCAGGGTGCAATATTCAGAAATGCTGTGCCATGGAGCAGCTCCATTGAATATCACCATGTCAGTGCCTCGCACAGCCAAGTTGCGCTGCATCCAGGCTTGTGCCACAGCCTGATGCAGTCTGAATATCTGGGCCACTATAACTAATATAAGCTATTACACAAAGTCCCTGCCTGTTGCATAAATTAAATATGTGTGGGACGAGTGTGTGATGACTCATTTGTCTTGTACAGTTGCCTGTGACCTCTCGTATTCCTCACTTGTGGCTTCGTGACTCGTGAGGTTACTTGAGGTCACAGGCAACTGTACAAGATAAATGAGTTATCACACACTCACCCCCCACATATCCCTTATATATATATATGACTGCACCCCTATAGTTAGGGCTGAGTATGCAGTTTAATTTTAAACCTCAAATTTTCCACTTTAATAACTTTGTAACTGTTCAACAGGTTTGCACAAAATTTGGTATGTGCTGCTCCATAGGGTGGATGCACCAAGTTTTTTTTCGATCAGATTTCCAGATTTCACGCTGTGTATAGTGAAAAAATACTTAAATTTGATTATTTTGACTGGTTTTCCTCTTCCTGCTGCAGCCACACCATATGGAATTTTGGTCTGATGTTTTCAGGGCAGATAAAGCTTACCAGAAAGAACAAGCCAACATTGATTTGGTGAAAAAATATTAATCCATTCCAAAGGTATTTAATTTTGAAATTCTGGGTTCTGAGCATGCTTAGTTCAGTCCCCTGGATAGCTAGCTACATGGTATGAAAAGGGATTTTGGCCTGGCAAAAAGGGATTTTGACAGATCACAAAAGGGATCCTTAGAATCCCTTTTTGTCAGGAAAAAAAAATTCCTTTTCATCAGCCACTGTCTTGTTTTTATTTTTAAGTCCAAACAAAACATTATAACTTTGCCCAATGATATCTTCTGTAGACATCCAAGTATGCATTTTGTACATGTGGATGTCCTCTACTGTTCTGTGCCTTAGCCTTACTTTGATGTGGCCTCAGAATGCTTATTTTTTATTTTCAAAAACCTTTTTTGTGACTCGCTTCCGATCCTTTTTTGCGATGTGAAAAAGGATTTTGTAGTCTCACGAAAAGGGAAATTCATCTGGTGAAAAGGGATTACTGGCAGGGCCAGCTGGTCTGACAACTCCCACCCTTTTTCATGAGCTGTCAAAAATCCATTTTCGTCAGTCGATTCCCTTTTCTTGGTATGGAAATCCTTTTTAGTATGAGAAAAAGGATTGGGCTCTATGAACCAGATGGCTTTCTAGTAATTCTTTTCAACTGATGAATTCTTTTGCCGAGGTGTCAAAATTCATTTTCGTATCACTAAAGGGGATTATGACAGCACACAAAAAGGGATGGTCAGCAGGTCCATCTGGTCTGATAACTCCTAATCCTTTTCCGCAATACCAAAAAGGATTTTGACACCTCGCAAAAATGGAATCATCTGACAAAAATGGATTTTGACAGGTGATGAAAAGGAATATTAAAAATTGATCCCTTTCGTGAGCTGACAAAATCCCATTTCGTCAGCCGATTCCCTTTTTGCAAGGTGTCATAATCCTTTTTCGTCATGTGAAAAAGAATTAGTTCTCAGACCAGATGGCCCTGTCCTTAATTCTTTTTCACCAGACAAATTTAAAGTTCACTTTTTCTTTGTCACTTCACTGCAAAGAAACAGTTAGGTCTTTCGGGCTGAAATTTGCACTGTACAAAGGGCATGCCCCACGGATGTGACTTTTGCTGTTTTGGTGAGAAAAGTTACATCACTTTCATACTTAAAACATTCCAAAGTTTAGAAATTTACCACTGGATGACATTGTGGTGGGTGCAGTACCTTTCGGTGGCTATATCTTGAAAATGCTTTGAGATATGGATTTTTTGCTAAATGCAGCTTAGTACACCTTTAGGTGTACTAATCAGTGATGCAGGTTGCTAGGCCTTGATTATAAATGTGGTGTAATTTTTCCCAAAGTCCCTATGGTTACTGTGATATTGTGCCATTTGTAGCACAAGGGTTAATTGGAATATCTGTAGCCCTGTGCTTTGTCTTTACAGTTATGGATAGATGGCAGTGCAGGGCTGAGAGGGGCCTGTGCTCCCACATATGGATACCATTATGAAATAATGGGAGCACAGAGACCTCCATTATGCAGCAATTGGAGTGCATGGCCCAGAGGGTTCCACGCTCCCACAGAGAGATGAGGGTTACTTGCAATGTCTTTTCACTTATGGATAGATGGGACTGTAGGGCCCAGTAGGCCCTGCATTTACTCATATGTATATGATTATGTACTGATGGGAGCACAGGATCTGGATGGCCCAGCACTCCCACAGGGAGATGAGGGTTAATTACAATGTCTCTACACTTATGGTTAGATAGGCTTCCACATGAATATCAGGGACAATTACATGAATGGCAGCACAGGAGGGTCCTGTACATCCATAACACACAATCGACTGATGAGAGCGCAGGGCCTGGGCCCTATGCTGCCACAACCCTATAAGGGTAAGAGTATACTTTCTCAAAAAGTAAGGAAATTCATTACAAAAAACTTCATTAATGCATTAGTTAGGGTTATAGCAACAAAAGTAGGCAAATTAGGAATTGGACACCCCCCACACCCAACCCTACCACCCTCCCTCCACAGAGCAACAGGTGCCAGGGTGTGCCTTGAGGTCATCAACCATAACTCTCACCCCATTCTCTTATGCTGTCCCATGCTAGCTTCATTACACATGGAATGGGGTGAGTGTTAGGCTGACGACCTCAAAGCAAACCCTGACAACTGTTGTTCTGTGGAGGGTGGGGGTGGGGTGATAAGGTTGGATGGGGGGGTGATTTATTTCACTATATTTGTTACTTTAACCCTAACTGATGCATTAACAAAGCTGTTTTGCAATTATATATATATATATATATCTATATATATATAGATATATATATATATAGAAAACTATACACACACATATATATGTTTATTGAAATGTTTTACCAGGAAGGCACACCGAACAACAAGTTGCTCATGTCACGGTGTGACCTGGGGGGGGGCAAGTGGATATAAAACAGAGATTATACATACAATTTCAGATACATACATGAGGATATTATTAGGTACAGATATTGAGCTACACTAACACCAACCATTGTTTGAATGACAATGCAATTTACACAGATGAACAATACAATTAAACCTTTAAAGTGCTATAAGAAGAATTGTAGAAAGGACAGTGGAAATCAGTTGGGGGAAGGAGGAGCAGTGAGACAGAAGGAGCTAGTATAGACATAGCAAGGCCTGGATGAGTGAGATATTTGACTCAGGACTAGGGTGAGCCCAAGTAGCAGCTTTGTCAGTGCAACGAGTTATGGGACCAACGAGGAAGTGAATATAATAAAGTGCATATAGGTAGGGGGCTACTGTAGCAATTAAGTGCTGGCAGTGTAAAGGAAGGAAGAGAAGAGGGAAGTGGAGGAGGAGGAGGATGGAATAGGGGAATGGCGAGTCAGGACCAGTTCTAGAACACCTATACAATGCTGAGAACCCTGCCAGGGGAAGAACTGCTCAATGACAATTGGGATAGGAAGAAACAAGGGGTGGGGGGCAGGTAAAAGACAGAGGATGGGGGTTGTGAAGGTAGGTAGAATAGCAGGGGAAAAGTCGGAAGAGACATGATTAGAACTTACCCACTCCAGGATGCTGAGAACCCTGCAGAGAGCAGAGCCAGGCAGGGACTTGGTTATAGAAGATAGAGGGGGAAGTGTAGAATAGAGTTGCAAGGGGGGAAGGAAAGGAAGTGGTGGGTTGGAACTGCCCCCCTCCAGCATGCTGAGAACCCTGCAAAGGGGCAAATCCAGACAAGGGCATTAATTATAGGAGATTGGGTGACAGGTGTAGTACAGAGATAGAAAAGGGGGAGGGTTTAGTGGGAGAGGGATGGGGTGACATGCTGGGGAGCAGGTAAGATTACAAATATGTATCTATATATATATATATATATATATATATATATATAGCAGAGAGAGAGAGAGAGAGAGAGAGAGAGATCACTTAGAATCACTTAGAATTTGAGGAGCAAAAGGAGGTTGAGGCCCATGTGTAGCTCCTTAGGACATGGTGTAGTAGTTCAATCTTTCCCGTTTGCTATATACTTATCAAGATTATTTTCAAATGATTATTTATTTTTACTAATAATTTCTTTGGAGAGTCTATTCCAGAGGTTTGCTGATCTTACAGTATAAACTAATTTTCTTTTATTTGATTTATATTTATTCAATTTAACTTGTAGTGGGTGGCCCCTTACATTGAACTCAGTGTCTTTATATTCAATATCTAATTCATTCATTAGCACAGGATCATTCATAATATCATAAAAGAACAACATGTCCCACCTTTTTCTCCTCAGTTCCAAACTATGTAATCCCAAGCTCCTTAGTCGTTCATTGTATGATTTGCCTGCATTACCATTGATTAATTTTGTATATCTTCATTGCAACTTTTCAATTCTATTTATTTCTGTTTTATTATGAGGGTTCCATAAACAAGTCCCATAATCAATTTGTAGCCTAACTTATGATAGATAAAGTGGCATGAAAACTCCTTAGACCTACTTCTAATATTTCTCTTGTTCAGTTTGTTTTTGCAATTGTAATTGTACAATGTAGTGTAAATTGGAGTTTATTATCTACTGTGATTCCCAGGTCTTTTTCAATACGTTTATTTTGAATGTTATTATTTACTAAGAGGTAATTAAGTGCTGGGTTACCACTCCCCAAATGGAGCATAAAACATTTATCAATGTTTAATTTCATGCCCCATCTTACTGTCCAGTCTGCAATTATGTCCTTTTGGATTGAGAATATTTCCTCTGCTGTATCACATTGTTCACTTATCGTAGTGTCATCTGCATACTTGATTATATTGTTAATTACCTTTTCCTCAAGGTCAGCAATAAAGATCTGAAAGATTATTGGTCCCATTACAGGCCCCTGTGGGACTCCACTAGTAACACTGGCCTCAACTGATGAGTGTTCCCTTATTATAACTATCTAACACACTAACATACTAAAATGCCTGCAAAGTAGGCCCAATGGTCTATCAAGCCTGCTTGAGAATCAGAACCCTTAAGGGACACCACATCTATCATCCTGCCTTCTCACCCTATTCCCCTTCCCCCAGGCAGGGTTTTCCTCCCCCCAACCGGCAGCCCTCCTCTTTACCTCTCCTGTACCTGTCCCAGCCTCTCTTGAATCCTTCCACCATAGGCACCTCCACCAGTTCCTCAGACAATGCATTCCATGGATCCACCACCCTCTCAGTGAAGTATCACTCCCTCCTTTCCCCCTAAGTTTATTTACTTTTTCATAGAAGCACATCATATTTGTAGCACATGATCTACCCTTCTGAAACCCATGCTGGCTATAATCGAACATAGGTAAGGTATGCAAGTGGTCCAAGACTCAATTTTTGATTAGAGATTCTAGGATTTTACAAGGAATGCAGGTCACGCTAATCGGTCTATAATTTGCTGTTACAGATTTGCTTCCGTTTTTCATATATACTGAAGGAATAATTTTTGTTATCTTCCTATCATCTGGTACTTTCCCCTGATTTAATGAGTTTCCATATAATATTTTCAGTGGCTTCCAAATATAATTTTTCATAAGTTTTAACATGGGGGTGATGTTATGCGGTCCCGGTGAGCTGTGGAATTGTAATTTATCTATTTCCCTTTTTATTTCTTCTTTAGTTATCTCATAGGATCCTTCCCCTCTGTCAGGAGTGTTGTTTTTTTGATGTGGTGGTGTTTGTGTTGTATACAGAACTAAACTATGTATTAAAGACATTGACAATATTCATAAGGTCTGTTGTCTGTGTGTTGTTATCCTGTATTAATGTTAACTCAGCCTTTGTTTTTGTTTTTTTAAGTTTATATAACTGTAGAATTGTTTACTATTACCCTCGCTGGCTGTATTCAGTAATCTAAGTTCATAAGTCTTTTTTGCATTATTTATTTTCTTTTTGCATCTTTTTTGTATGCATTTAAACCTATTCCAATTAATGTCTATCTTTAGTCTTATGTATTGTCTGTCTATTTTATTTTTCTCTTTTATTAACTTGTGTATCCCCTTATTAAGCCATTTAGATTGTTTTCTTTTGTTTAGATATTTTTTAACATGTTTAACATGTTTATTCATAATTGTTAAAATTGTAATTTTCATATGCTCCCAGTATTCATTTACACACACATATATATATATATATAGATATATAAATATATATGTGTGCGTGTGTGTGTGTGTGTGTGTGTGTGTGCACAGTCATGCCCCTATATTTAGGGTTATATGGGCACTTCAATGTTATACCCCAAGATTTGCACTTTAATAACTTTGAAATTGTTCAAAGGATTTGTACAAAATTCAGCATGTGCGGTCTCATGGGGGAAGCTCTCTTGATCTGCCAAGTTTCATTCATGTGGGATGTGTGGATTCCATGATACAGACAGTGCAAGAAGTGATTTTTTTTTCCCATTGGTTAGAATGGGTTTTCTGTCAACTTGTCTAACATAGAAAAACAGAAACATAGAAATTGTTGGCAGATAAGGACTTCCAGGCCCATCCAGTCTGCCTGTAAGCCCTACACTTGTATGTGGACTATGACCCTACCTGGTCAATGGCTCTTTCACCCCTCCTTTTCACCCCTAAGGTTCCCCTATGCCTGTCCCAGGCATGTTTAAATCCCTCCACAGTCTTGCTCCCATCACCTCCTCCTGTAGCAGGCTATTCTCTAGCACACAGATGGTTTGGAATTTTGACCTGAAATTTGCAGGGTAGAAAGGGACTGGCTCACAAATGTGTCTTTTGCCTCTTTGGTGAAAAAAATATTAATCCATTCCAAAGTTATTTAATTTTGAAATTGTGAATACTTGCTTCTGAAATTGCTCAGTAATTCCCAAAAAATAGCTGTATGAAACAAAAATAGAAAATTTCTTTTTTGTATGGGCATCATCCTTTGTCATGATTAGTCACAAAAAAATATTCTTTTTTCATATGACAAAATTCTTTTTTGTGACCTAACAGCTTTTCCCTGGTGTCTAGTGGCACCCCCATCCTGCAATCACTGTCCCATTATTTATAGAATTTCCCTGGTGTCTAGTGGCACCCCTCACTCTTCAAACACAGTAATTTATAGACTTTCTCTGATGTCTAGTGGCATCCCCACCCTCCAATCACCATCCCTGTAATTTATAGTATTTTTCTGGAGTCTAGTGGCACCCCCCCACCCTCGGATCACTGTCCCCATAATTTATATAATGTCCCTGGTGTCTAGTGGCACCCCCCATCCTCCAATCATTTTCCCTGTAATTTTTAGTATTTTCCAGGTGTCTAGTGGCACCCCCACAAACCTCAGATCACTGTTCCCATTATTGATATAATTTACCTGGTGTCTAGTAGCACCCCCACCCTCCAATCACCCTCCTCCTACTGCTATAGCTCTTTAATAAAGAAAATAGTCCCTCAGTGTCTTTTTTTTAATAAAACCTCTGGGGAAAAAATTGTCCCTCTGTGATCTGATGCCTTCCCTAGTCCGACCTCTTACTGAGGAACCACCACCCCTCACCACCTATACACCAATGCTGACCTGAACAGGACCCAGAATCAACATCCACTCTCTAATTGAAGACATGTCTTGCTGCTGGAACTGCTGAATTCAATATGACAAGCTAAGGTAAATGCAGTTCAGTATATTTCAATGGGGTTTTCAACTTTAGCACATAAGTTTGTTATTTTTAAAGATTTTGACACCAAAGTTTCAGTATACACTTTTTGAGACCCCACCTCATAATCAATGTTGGTGTCATTGTGCAAATCCTGCCTGAAAGGTGATTTTGTGGTCTGTTGGTAAAATCACCTTTTGGGTGGGAATTCAACATTTTCACCATACTTGTTCATGAGGAGGGGTCATACGAAGGGTCTGTTGAAAATGTGGGGTCAAAATATGCTAAAATAATAAAGTTGTGCACATTTATTGATATTTTCCTATGCTCACTTGTAACTTTTGTAATTTTCAATATTTTACCCCGATTTTTCAAGACAGTCATTTCTTTACACCACCTCATGAATATGACAGCTGTCATTTTTTTTAAATGTTGTCCAAAGTGCCTTTTCATGTCTCTAGCATGCAATGACACTGCTGTGGTATGGAATGACATTTTGGTAGAGATTTCACAATTTCTACTACTGCCTTTACTATAGTACATGGAGTAATAAGAAGGCTATGATGACAATTTCATTGCTCTGGGCCCTGTGCTGCCACATAGACATACATATATGCACATACAACTCCGACAAACTAATAAGGATATGATTACACTATTAGAAACTGTATGGATGGATGATAGCACAGGGCCCAGAGGGCCCTGAGCTTCAACAGGAAAATAAGGATACAATTACTTTATACTATCTCAAAAAGTAAGGAAATACTTTGAAAAAAATTGTGTTAATGCAAAATTTAGGGTTGAGGCTACAGCAAAACAAGTAGGAAAGTGTGACTTTAGGGTTTCCAACCATAAAAACCCAACCCCACCCCTAAGAAAAATTGGGTTAGAGTCTTCCTAGGGGTTGCCAACCCTAGAGCTCACCCCACTAGGTCTGTATGTTTCTGCAGTGTATAGAATGTGGTGAGTTTTAGGGTTGACAATCCCTAGGAAGACTTTGCCCTGATTTGTTTTAGGGGTGGGATCAGGGTTTTAGGGTTGGAAACCCTAAAGCCACATTTTCCTACTTTTTTTGATATAGCCTTAACACAGTGTTTTGCAAAGAATATCTATATTATATAGGCACAGTAGTGCTTATATGTTAGGGTTGATGAGAGTGTTTAATGTTAAAGGGTAATTTTTGGACCTTAATAACTTTGTAACAGCTGAAGTGATTTCTATGAAATAGGGCATGCATAATCATCCTGAGAAGATGTTTGCATGTGGCAAATTTGGTCTCAGTAGTGCTTGCAGTTTCCAAGATACACAATGTTAATTAACAAGCATTTGTCAATGCTGAATGTTTGCTTGCTGGCATTAGCAGTGGAAGTGCAGGAATTAGACAGATGCAGTATAGCAGTGGCAGTGATGTATTGAACTGACGCCAAATCCACCCCCACCCTGCAGAGATGGACAGGCATTTGGGTGTGCTTTTGGGTCATTGCCCATAACAGTCATGACATTTCACCTCACTCTACCGTGCAGACACTGACAAGTGTTGAGGTGTGCCTTGGGGTGTTCAGGCTTTACACTCACCTCATTCCATAAAGAAATATGCTGAAATGGGTGCAGTATAGGAGAATCAGGTGAACTCTGGGGCCAAAGAGTACAAGACACACCTCAATGCCTGTCTCTGGCTTCAGGGAGGGGATGGGGTGGAATGGCATGAGCAGTACTGTTGACAATCCCAAGTCACACCGCTGATGCCTGTCAGTCCATACAGAGTAGGGCTTTATGGTCAGAAACCCTAATGCCCTGGGCATTTCTTGATAATTTTACTCCAAGTTTTCAACATGGGCTTTTTGTGACCCCATTGCATGAACAATGACACTATCAGTTTGTTAGATGAAAGGTGATTTTGCACAGTTACTGCACCTCAGGTTCAAAAACACATTTTGAACACAATGTGAAAAATGACAGCTGTACTGTTCATGAGGAGGTGTAAAAAATGGTAAGGTTGAAAATCTGGAATGAAAATATAAAAAAACTGGTGAAGTCATGAGCATGCATAGAAACTGTGCAACACACACCCATAATGCAATTATTTGGGGGATTTGTTGCACCAGATTTTCAATATAGGCATTTTGAGACCTCTGCCCATGAACAGTGTTACTGTGATTTTAATCTGTCCCAAACACTGATTTCCCACAGCGACCATGCTATTCTGCACCAGAAGTGCGAAAACACATTTCTGCCAGGATGTGAAAAATGACAGCTGTACTGTTCATAAGGATGTGTTGAAAAATGCCAATGCTGAAAATCTGGTGTGAAAATATTACAGATTTGTGACATTACAGGAGTGCATAGAAACTGCGCAATGCACGCTTGTAATACAGTCATTTTGTGGTTTGTTGTGGACTTTTGCCACCAGATTTTCAACATAGGCATTTTAGAACCTCTGCTCATGAGCAGTGTCACTGTGATTATCTTACTCTGTCCCAAACACTGATTTCTCTCAGTAACCATGCTATTCTGTGCCGGAAGTGCAAAAACATATTTCAGCCAGGATGTGAGAAATTACAGCTGTACTATTCCTAAGGAGGCATGAAAAAATGCTGATGTTGAAAATCTGGAGTGAAAATATTACAAATTCGCGAACTGTTAGTGTGTGTGGAAACTGCACAATGCACGCTCATAACACAGTCATTTTGGGGAATTTTTTCACCAAATTTGCAACATACACTTTTTGAGACCCCACCTCACGAATAGTGACACTGTCATTTCATTAATCAGTCCCAAAAGGTGATTCCGCACAGTGACCACAAAATCACCTTTCAGGGCTGAATAACCAGATGACAGTCACTGAATTCATGACATGGGGTCCCAAGAACCCCATGTTGAAAATGTGGTGCAAAAATTCAAAAAAATTACCTAGATAGCACCAAAGTTGAAAAAAAAAACATTTATGCCATTATACAGCTTACCGGCATTTCTTCAGTTTGCAGTCAGCTTTGAAGAGTGCAGATGCATTCGCAGTCCACCAAAGATCATTGTGCCAGCCTCCAGAGGTAAGTATGAGGTGAGGGGGAGGTGGGGTACGCAGAGGGTGGGTGCAGGTTGGGGAAGTCGGGAAGAGAGTCAATGAGAGACAGTTTTCTTTTATTAGAGGTTTTTTTTCTACAAAGATGATGCAGAACTTTTGCCACGCTGGTGTGAGCTCCCAGCATGGCACCTGGAAGTTTGTTTGGGGGCAGTGGAGCCAATGGGGGATTGGGCACCCCTGTTGGTCATACAGTGTGCAGGGGGAACACATGATGAAGCAAGACTTTTGCTATGCTGGGGTGGGCTCCCAGTGTGGCACCTGTAAATTTGCTTTTTGTGGGGACACTAGCACTGATTGGGATTGGACACCCCCTGTCAGACATACAGTGTGCTTGGGGGAGGAGTGTGCATGAGACGAAGGGGCTTGGGTACCCCCTCAGCACACAAAAAATTGGGGGGTGCATAATGCATAATCCAGAGATGCAGTGGTGTGCAGTTGAAAGAAAATGACAGCTACAATCAGTGGTGGTGACGTGTAGGCAATTTTCATACTGCTGACCAAACAGCAATATGCAAATTGCCTACACGTTACCACAGCTGATTGTAGCGGTCATTCTCTTTCAGTTGTGTGACACTGCATCTGAACTGCTGTCATAGACAGCTTGGACGTTCATTGATGCAGTGTGGCCATGCCTTCAAAAAGGATCAAGGCATTGGAAGTGGGGGTGCCACACCTACAAAAACTCATATGCAACAAACATAAAAATGAAGAAGGTTTGGGGTTTTGGAACTTTTTAGTCCATCTGTACCTCGGAAACAGCTTTAGCTTCTGTGACGAAATGTTCAGGACAGAAAACCTTGGCCTCAAAGATGTGCCTTTTGAAGGTTTTGGTGAAAAATATTAATCCATTCCAAAGTTATTAAATCTTGAGTTTCCCATTATTTCCTATGGGAAAAAATAAAAGTAAAAGTGATTTTTGCACACTGTCATCCAGTTTTGCATACTTTGCACCTCAATACCTTTGCAGCCCTCAAACAGATTTGCAGGGCATTTGGCATGCATCAATCTAGGACACAGATTTCTTGATTTGGTAAATGTGGTCAGAATTTCTTCTGTGGTTTCTGAGATATGCAGTGTTGAAAAAAACAAGTTTTGAGGTTTTTGCTGTTTGGTTGATGTTGGACCTTAATTAGTTTGTAATGGTTGAAGTAATTTATATGAAAATATGACATGCATAAGCACTCTCAGTAGATGTTTGTATGTGGAAAAGTTTGTCTCAATAGCTCTAATCGTTTCCAAGATACAGAGTGTTAAAAATAAAAAAAGGTTTGGGTTTTTAGGCACTTTTCTGTCCACCTGTATCTCGGTAATGGCTTTAGCATCTGGGCTGAAATATTCAGGGTGGAAATCATTGGCCGCAGAGATGTGCCTTGTAAAGGTTTGATGAAAAAATATTAATCCATTCCAAAGTTATTAAATCTTGAATTTCCCATTATTTCCTATGTGAAAAAATAGATGTAAAACTGAAAGTGATTTTCACACACTATTATTCAGTTTGAAAATCGAGACCAGGGTATAAATTATTCAATAGATAATTCTTTGGACATTGACACATGGGAAGGGAGTCAGGTTCAGAGTGGATTTAGACAAAGTAATAGGTTCAAAACAGAAAAAAATAGCTGCCTAGGGTTGGTGGTTTCAGGTCTCTGGAGCAGACTGACCAGGCCAGAAGAGTTAGTTAGGGCATGTTTTTCGGGGCAATGGCTTCACTGGGAAGAAATACTGTATGCAGTTTTATTCATTTATCAATTAATGCCGTAACATCATACTATATACCTGTTTGCCACATATACCTTGCGCCATAGTTTTGCATTTGAAAATCAAGCCCAGGTTATACATTATTCAATAGATAGTTATTTGGACATTAACACATGGGAAAGGAGTTGGATCCAGAGGGTATTTAGACAAGGTAGCAGGTTCAATACAGAAAAAATAGCTGCATGGGGTTGCTGGTGTCTGGTCTCCAGAGCAGACTGAGCAGACCAGAAGGTTTAGTTGGGGCATGTTCTTTATGACAATGGCTTTACTGGGAGGAAATATACAGTTTTTTTTCCATTTATCAGTTAATGGCATAACATCACACAATATACTGATTCCAGAGGGGGAAAAATTAAAAACTTGAATGAGGGGATAGTCAGGAGGGCAGATTGCTTCATGGGCAAATACGTTTAAAAAAAAGGTTGATTTTTAATTTAGTGCCTAGCCCAGTGCACCACAGGTGTAACAACAGAGTGGTAGTGCCACAGGATGGAGAGGGGTGAAGGTGTAAAGTTTTTTTTTTTTGCATGGGTAAGGGATGCTAGGTTTGCACAAATATTTTTCTAAATAAATAATGTCCATCTGCAAGGGGGAAGGGCTATCAAAAATATTATAAATAATACTGTATGTCTGTCGAGTTATAAGGATGTTGAGGAAAGAGTACTATTGAGACTAGAAAAAGTAATGACAGGTGGGAAAAACTAAAGGCAGCAGCAAATTTGTAAACAGGGAGGTCTGAGGTCAAATTTACATACAACATTTTTTTTAATATATTTTGGGTTCTGAATAGCACATTATAGCAAGCCTGGGGAATACACCCAAAACAAGCCTGGTCACTGCTATGAATGTTTAAAAGCTATCAAGAAGCCCATATGGCACTTAACAATCCCCATTCCACCACAGCAGCCCATTAATTGAGAAGCTCCTCTCTGGTCAGGGTCCATCAGGCCCAATAGGGGACTGTTTTTTTTGTGAATCTTGTCATAGGTGCTTGATTATAAGCAGACAAACTTTGATTGTATTGTATGACTTTATGTGGTGCAATATCCACTACAATGAGAAAACAGCAGCAGGCAGATACAGGGTGCCAACTCCCTCAGTCATTCATTGCTCCTTCTGTGCCCCTATTTGACTGAAAATAGTTGGCAGCTGACCACCTTCTCTAAACCCTGATGCAGCATTCAGGTTTTATCCCTCACAACCACAATTCCCTTTAAAGCATTAAGCAGATTAAACTTGGAATACCATTGGCATTCCCCCCAAACTGTGAAGCCACTTATTTGCATTGCTACTTTGTAAAGGTTTTTTGGGTATATACGGTTGGTAGGTCAGGAACTGGATGCCTCCATCAATGATAGTACAAAATGAAATATAAGCAGAGGATTAACAGTTTGGAGTATGGGTGGTAGCTACATTTTTGTTGTTGTTGTTAGATCTAGTACTGTTAAGTTTTTGGAATGTGCCCCAGCTCTGCCCCTGAACAGTTGGTCAGGTGGGAACACTGCATCCCATGCCCTAATTTGGTGGAATAGAAATTTTCAAAGCAGGGAAAAGCAAGAATTTGATTATTGAGGAATGTGCCACAACTTTAACTGACCTTGAACAGTTTGTTGGGTGGGAAAGGCATGATGGTTCCTGAAATCACCAGCAAGAACTGGATTTTCTTTCAGTCTCTCTCTATATATATATATATATATATATATATATAGAGAGAGAGAGAGAGAGAGAGAGAGAGAGAGAGAGAGAGAGAGAGAGAGAGAGAGAGATTGATAGATATGATTTGATATATATAGTAACAAAACTGACACGAAAAAATGGCAGTGGGTGAATAAGGGATGTTGACTCCCTCAGTAATCACTAAACTGCCTTCTGTGGCAAATTGGGAGGAAAATACTGGGCAGCTGACACCCTTTCTCCCAGCTGTGATGGGCTTTTAAGGTTTTATCCCTGCTGACTACAATTGCCTTTCCAGTATATCATACAGAGCAACATTATGACTGAATTTGACTGCATAGACCCCCCCCAAAAAATGTAAAGCCTATTCTGAGTGTTGATGATGTTTTTTTTCAGCTGCATGCCATGCCCCATTTTTGAGGGATAGAAAATTCACAGCAGGGAAAGACAGCAATATTTTTTTTATTGAGGAATGTGACACAACTCTGCCCCTTTATAGCTGGACAGACAGGAACGGATTCCAGTTCCAGACACATAACTAATGACCCAATTCACTATACAGTCTGCTGCTGGTTAAAGGCTGATCAATTATACTAAGAAAAGCCACTATGAGGAGTGTGTTTATTTATTTATTTATTTTTATTTTGCAACATAAAGGGCATGTCATGTAATGGTTCCTTGTGTTATCTGTTCAGCTAGGAGCAGCCTTTTTTGGGTGATGAATGGCTTTTCCTGGGGTTTTTTAAGTTGTTGTTTCAATTTATTTAACCAGAAGCCCAGCTGAGATGCGCACTGTCATTTGTAGTGGGGTTCTGATTCTGCAGTTGAGTGACTTGGAGCAACGGGGGTTTAAATGACTTTCCCAAAGTCAAGCAGTGAGTTTTGGCATAGCATGCAGATAGGCATAATAAATGAATTTCCAGTCCCCCCTCCCTCCCAAAGCATTAAGCCTCTTCTCAGTGGTGTTGCTTCTCCACAGTTGGTCAGGCAGGAAAAGGGATGTTGGTTCCTGGTCACATCACTAAGAAAACTATTTGCTTTAAAGTCCACTGCTGCTAAAGGCTGACCATTTTCATAAATATATATATATATATATATATATATATATATATATATATATATATCTATATATATATATATATATATGTGTATGAAGAAGGGACTGAGGAAAAGTGAAGCAGAACTCACGGTGAAAGTAAAATGCAAAAATAAAAAAAAAATGAAAATAAATGTTCCATCATTGAGAAATCCTCTGACCAGTCTCTGTTAAATAACACATATTGGAATGTAATGCTTACTTAGGTTTTCACTCTTTAAATCAAGCTACTTGAAAACATACCAATAAGAAAGGCAGTGAGAAGTTGACAAACTGGACCGCAGATGTTATCGGCCAATCAGGAAAGGAGAATGATTGTACAATTAAAGGCAATGCTTCTCAGTGGTCACACATGTACAGGCAAAGAGGGCAAGCATTAAGGATGCAATATTTGAAGCAACATCCCATTGTGTTAGAGAGAAAGGGAAGTGCAAAAGAAAAAGGAAAACACTTTTGTTCTCAAAAATCGTACCAGAAAAGGTCAAAGCCAAAAGGCTGACCTTCAGGAAATATAAGGGAATGCAGTGGGATGAAGATAGGGAGGTATTCCAAACTTCCCTTAGGGAAACAGGGAAGGCAGTAAGGCAGGCAAAGGCCCAAACCGAGGAAACACTAGCACAAAAAGTAAAAGAAGGTGACAAGGCTTTCTATAGATACATTAGTGAAAGGAGAAAGTCCAGAGGGGGTATTGCTAAGATCAAAGGGGGTAAGGGGGCATGTGAGGAGGAAAACCATGTAAAAGTAACTATCCTAAATAGATATTTCTGCTCAGTATTTACTGAAGAGATGGTAGGGCAGGGCCCACAGCTCAGCACCATGGACACAGGGGGGAAGGAGGTGTACACTAGTCCCTTCACAAAAGAAAGGGTCCAACAAGAGCTCAATAAGCTCAGGGTAGACAAGGCAATGGGACCTGATGGCATACATCCCAGGGTACTAAAGGAGCTAAGGGTGGAACTAGAAGAGCCATTATCATAACTGTTTAGTGAGTCTTTTAGCACAGGAGAGGTCCCAGAAGACTGGAAAGAAGGGCTCATATGATCCTGCTCCACAAGAGTGGTAGCAGGGAGGAGGCAAGGAACTACAGACCAGTCAGTCTTACCTCAGTAGTGGGCACGATTATGGAGGCACTCCTTAAGGAAAGGATAGTGCAACACCTGGAATCCATAGGAGCACAGGATCCAAGACAGCATGGGTTTACAACAAGAAGGTTCTGTCAAACTAATCTCATAGATTTCTTTGACTGGGAAACCAGAGTGGTGGACCAAGAGGGGGCAGTTGATGTCACCTACCATGACTTCAGCAAAGCTTTCAATACTGTTCCACATAGAAGATTGATTAATAAGCTGGGTAGGCTTGGGGTGGGTCAGAAGTTGGTCAGCTGGGTGGCAAACTGGTTGATGGGCAGAAAACAGAGAGTGGTGATAAATGGTATACAGTCAGAAGAGACGCAAGTCACAAGTGGGGTACCTCAGGGATCAGTCCTGGGGCCAGTCCTCTTCAATATCTTCATCACTGACATTGCAGTTGGACTGGAGGACAAGGTTTGTCTGTTTGCAGTTGACACCAAGATCTGCAACAGAGTAAATGAACCAGATGGGGTAAGCAGAATGAGAAGAGATCTGGATAAACTGGCAAAATAGTCAGAAGCATGGCAACTGTGGTTTAATGCAAAGACATGCAAGATCATGCACATAGGGAAGAGAAACCCTGAAGCCACCTATAGGCTGGGAGGGGAGTTGCTGGCAGTCACAAGGGAAGAAAGAGACTTGGGCATCATCATCACAGATGACCTGAAATCATCCAAGCAGACCACTAAAGCAGTAGATAAGGCTAGGGGGTAGTTGGGGTGTATTAGCAGGGATATCATAAGTCGTAAGAGGGAGGTAATAAGCCCTGTTTATAAGACACTGGTTAGGCCCCATCTGGAGTA
Source organism: Neoceratodus forsteri (assembly GCA_016271365.2). NCBI lineage: Eukaryota > Metazoa > Chordata > Ceratodontiformes > Ceratodontidae > Neoceratodus > Neoceratodus forsteri. The sequence continues at coordinate 663,781,430 of JADMNL010000022.1, forward strand.
CTGCATGCAGTACTGGAGGCCACACCTTCACAAGAACATTAACCAAATTGAGGCAATCCAGAGAAGGGCAACCAAAATGGTGCAGGGACTGCATCAGAAAACATATGAGGACAGATTAACAGAGCTCAATATGTAAACCCTATAAGCAAAAAAGGGAGAGAAGTGATATTTTTATTTATTTTTTGTTGACCGGGTCAGTGCACTAGACAAATTCTGCCTATTTTCAGGCATGACCCGGGGAAGGGGGATACAGATGAGTGCCAACTGACCTTGAACCAGATTAAGCTGTTGGTGGTATTTTTAGTGAATGAGGGAAATTTGGCCAGGACACCGGGGAAATTCCCCTACTCATCAGAGGGGGAACCTCTGTCCAAGATGGCAGACACACCCTTGTCTTCTGAGGAGGGAGCTATGGAGGTGGGAGATTTGGTCTCTGCTCCTACTTCTGAACAAATGGAGACCACGATGCCAACAACTGATGTTTTACCTGTTGCTGTTCCTTCTTCAACTTTAAGTTCTGCTGCTCATACTAAGGCTGCTATACCTAGCCCTCTACTTACTTCTTATGGAACTGACTTGATGACCTGGGTGCCTACCGTCGACTTACTGGAGGATTTTACTTCATCTGATTCTGAAAACCACTGTTTGACAGCACAAGAGATCCAGGAGCATTTTGCAATGGTGGAGCACCGTTTTGCTACTGCAAAACTGAAAATGCACAGAGATATGCAACGCCTGAGAGCCGACAGCACAGATGCATCTTCCACTCGGGTGGAAGTTCTTGAAGATTCACCTGACTTGTCTCCTTTACTGCCTGTTGCTGTGACAGGCTCTGACCCAACAAGTGCATCTGGAGCTGAAGCCCTACTGCCTGCTCCCCTGCCGCCTGCAGTAGAAGCGGATTTGGTTTCCTTTCCAACCTGCCTCTTACATCACAGAGTTCCTCACATGTACAATACTTATCTACAGTAAATGCTCCCCTGCCACCTGCAGTACAAACATATTAATTTTCCTTTTCACTAGCTGCTTCTATTTCATCGCAGAGCTCCCTACATGTACAAGAATCATCTACAGTAAATATTAATAAAGAACCTACCTGGACTGTTGAATCAGTGCTGAGAGGTGCTGGCTGGGTCCAGGGTACTGTCCCGGGAAGTTGGAAGTCTGGTCCATCTCCAATTCGGTCCCCCCGCCCTGAAGATTTTCCAGAGCTACACAGCAAGATAGTTGCTTCAAAAGTCACTACTGACCCCTTGTGTCTCCCTCATGAACTGGAGCTTACACAGAACCCTGTGTTGGATTATCTGAAGGGTTCTGCACCTCAGATTCCTCTTTGTACTACTTCTGTAGAGGCTCTGGCTCTCCCACCACTGCAGCCCCCCCAAAAAAATTTCAGGACCAAGCCGCTCATATTCTTCTTTCATTAAATTTCCAATCCAGGCTGCTAAGAGACACAACGCTGTTCTTTTGGCATATCGGGGGGAGGGTTACCTGAGCCACCTGATCGGGTCTATGTGGCACGTACGCTGTTAAAGGATTCTTTAAAAAAATTTTCCAATGAAATATATGCGTTAATTCATATCTCTGGTGAAACCACGTTTGACATTGGTTTCCAAACATCTAGGGGACTGGAGCGTTTTTGGTCAAAGTATAATTCTCTGCAGACTACTGCATTATGGACCCCATTTCAGGCTATTCCTCTTTCTAAACCCACTTTTAAGGTGATCACTATTCTGTTTCGTAATGAGGGAGCTGAGGTGCAGGAAGTTGTGTACTGGCTGAAACAGCGTTGTGACGTCCAGGGACAGCCTGAAGCCATTTTGGATACCGAGAACATTTGGACTGGGGGCTGGAAGTTTAAAGTCTTGTTACAATCTAATGATTCTGGGGTTGTACATCTGCCTAACTCTTTTTTCATAGGCCAGGATGGGGGGGGGTCTTGTTCTACCTGGGTCAGCCGAAGGCTTGCTATCGGTGTGGTGACCCTGCACATCTTAGTAATGTATGTGATAAATTGAAATGCAATGTCTGTGGAAATTGGGCCACGTAGGAGCATACTGTTTGAATGAATATAGATGTAACCTATGTGACAAACAGGGGCACAACTTTCAGAATTGTAAATGGGCTGCGCATAACCAGGAATTTCAATGATGGTGGAGTGGACAGCTTATTATTACACAGGCGCAGAAGGTCTGCCTCGGACTACCTTGACTGTACTCCCCTAGGGCAGCCCAGCCTCTTGCAGGCTTCAGTGCCTGTTGTATCCTCTGAGGTTGTACCTCAGATGGTTTCCTTCACGGATGACCCCTTGCCTGAGATTTCTCCTGTCCCTGATCCTGCCCAGTCTAATTTTCCTGTTCTGGACCCGGTCCCAGGTCCAAGTACTATGCCCCCCACCAAGTGCTTACAAATGTTATACGTAGAAGGTCACTGAGAAATAACCCTCGGGTTGCACCATCTCCTGTGAGTGGTCCAGAACCCCCCCAGTGCCCTTATCTAATTCTTTTGAACTTCTCCAACCCCTTTCTGATGACACTGGAGGTGAGTTGGACTCTTCCTCCATAGCTTCTTCTCTCCCTGATGGTACCACTGACCCTGAGTTGCAACTTGGCACTGGCCTTTCTCAGAAGTGAAAGGCCAGAGTAAAACTTAAAGGGAAGAAGGTGGTTGGGAAAAGGAAATTGTAAAATGTAATTTTTGTCTGTCTTCCTTTTTTTTGTTGCTATGTTTCACTTTGTTTGCCATACTATTAATGTAAATAGTATGAAGCGTATGGCTAAAAGGAGATTGATTTTTTCCTTTCACTGGCTTTTGCCTTTGGGTTTAATTTTATTACAGGATACAAGACTTCATCTACTACATGAGATCCGACTACGCAAACGGACTGGTTACTGGGTCCTTCTTTTTGGTCGATTGGTCAGGATTCTTGTTTGGGACTGGGAATATTAATTAATATCCCAGACTTCCGTTTGCTAAAATTGTTTGATGTAGCCCCTGGTATGGCGCTTATTATAGATTTTGTTATTGGGTCCTGTCCTTACCGGGTGATAAACATTTATGCCCCCAAATCAAAACTGAACACATAGCTTTATTTGCTTTGCTTCATCCTTATTTGCATACTTCCTTTCAGGTATTGTTTGCTGGTGACTAATTGTGGCCTGAATCTTCAGGATAAGAGCTCCTTTGCTGCTACAAAGAAACTGTTTTGTGATTCCCACGAATTGGGTAAACTGGTTCAAGTCGCCCACTTAACGGACTCTTATCTCTCCTTTACTACACAACACACCCCTACCTTCCAAAACGGTAAACTAGCTACACGTATTGATTATGTGTTTTCCTCTCCTACAGTACCAATTATTTCTGCCAAAGTTCAAGCGGTTGAGTTTTCTGATCATAAGCTGCTTTCTGTTGGTTTTGGTTCTGTTGTCTCTTCCTGTAAAGGTCCAGGTATTTGGAAATTCAACACATCTTTGTTGCAGATTCCAATGTTTATGCAGTCCCTCCTGTCCTTCATACAAGCCTGTAAATCTGTTTTTATTTGTTATGAAGATCCTGTTCAGTGGTGGTTAGACACGAAACATGATTTGGTCACTTTTTTAAAAACTTGTGGTTGTTTAAAATGTAGGAGGGAATACCTAGACTATTTGCAGAAGAGGGTACATTTTCAGTCATTATTAACCATAGCATACACGACAGGGCAAGACCTTACTCAACAAATAAAAGTCCTACAGTATGATATGTTGACTTTCCAATTACGGCAATCACAACAACTTTATTACCAACATAAATTCTGTACTGTTGGAACATGTGATGTTATTTGTCCTTTTGAATATAATTCCCGTCAGTCCGCCCGAAAAAATATGACGTGTCTTCTAAATTCAGAAGGGACCTTATGTTCCACATAAACTGAGATTTGTCATATTGTAACGAAGTATACTACAGCCCTTTTTTCTCCCCTCTCTGCTGGGGCTGATAACAGTGCGACTTTGTATAGTGGCCTTGATATCCCAGCTCCCTCACAGCTATGTCAGGACCAGGCTTGTTCTCCTATCATGGAGCAGGATTTGACACTGGCTATTTCTTCATTACCTGTACAGAGAACTCCTGGTCCGGATGGTCTCCCTGCTGGCTTATATAAGGTGCTGGGTGACCATTTGGCCTCAGAACTTACATCTGTGTTTAATTCTCTGTTATCATGTGAATCTCTCCCTTTGGAATTTACTAAGGGTACTTTGATTTACATTTATAAACAGAAAGGTGATATCCATTCTCTAGAGAATTGGCGACCTTAATGTATGTGGAACGCCGACTTTAAGCTCTTAACGAAAATTATTGTGAAGCATTTGGTGAGGATAGCAGAGGTGGTTTTGCATCCCACCCAATCCTGTTCTGTGCCTCAAAGGAGAATTTCTGATCATTTGATCCTCTTACGAGAATTATTTTCTCATGGCTATGCAGGTCTGGCTTCGGGACTTGTTGTTTCCGTGAGATCAGAAGGCTGCTTTTGATTGATTAGGCATGATTTTTTATGGAAGCACTTCATTTTTCTGCATGTACCTGATGTTATGGTACGCTGGATTCGTCTTTTTCTATAGGCAACTGTTGTGCCTGTAGTGAATGGTTGGATAGGACCCATGATCCCCATAAAATGGGGGTTCATCAGGGCTGTCCTTTAGGCCCGTTGTTATATGTATTTTTTCTTGATGTTTTGCTCCGTCGGCTGAACACTAATTCTCAGATTCAGTCTATTTCTAGTTGTGCCTTATGCTTGCCTTATAAGGCAATCGCATGTGCAGATGATATTTGTTTTCTTGGAGTTCATGAAGCCTCAGTGAATCATTATCTCCGTGAGTGCTCTATTTTTGGAAACTTCTCTGGTGCTGTTTTAAATTACAATAAAAGTTTGGTTATTCGGGTCAGTTCAGCAACCTCCCCCTCGGACCGTATTAGCCTGTTACATTTAGTTGAGGGCCCTATTCACATTTTGGGAATTTTTTTGGGGACACAGGACTCAGATTTGTTTAACTGGAATGTTAAACTGCAGCAAGGTAAACCTCAGGTGGCCTCCTGGAACCGGGGGCAGATAGGAAAAAAAAACGTGTTTTCTTAATTAAAAACTATTTGATCTCTACTTTCCTTTTTCTGAGTTATGTATTCCCTACTCCATGACAGCTAGAAACTGCTGTCTTTAGCCTGTTTTTTCAGGCTCTTTGGGGTAGTAGGTTAAACCCGATAAAGTGGAATATCACTTATTTAACTATCCCTGAGGGTGGCATTTGTATGGTTAACCCTTTGTTATTTTTTTCTTATTTTTTTCATTGCAAACCTTAGGCCTTTATTGATTCATGCCCAAAGGGTGGGAACCTTGGTTTTATGACTCTTGCAGGATTTGGTTTCATCAATGGGAAACTAATTCCTTAACTGTGTTAAGACAAACTGTTGGTATACCTACTTACGTAAAACATATGTTTTTACATCTCACACAATGGAAGGTGTCTGTTCAGATGTTATTAAATCATTCACATAGAGTTTTATATAAGAAATTACTCCTGACGGTTTGTGCTGTATCAGTACCCTTCGGTAAGTGCCCTGGTCAACACCTTCCTTCCCTTTTGTTATTGTGGAAATGTAAGAGGGTTCCAACCAAAATGTGGGATTTTCATTGGCTTTCATGCCATGAAAAGATTAATGTAAAATCAAATCATAAACGTAAGCAGTCCCAAGATAGAATGCGTTCTCGCTTATTATGTATTTCAGAACTTGAAACTATGCCTCATTTATTTTTTGACTGTTCCTTTATCAAAAATTGGTGGTCCTTTTTGGCACAGGCATGGGATACCCCCTTGCTTCAGTCAGTTACTTATTTGAATCTTGTATACGGGGTTTTTCTCCCCAGTGATCAAAATGGCACCAGGACACTTTAAACCTTGTTTTTGTCTGCATTAAATGGAATATTTGGATGGTGCATTGCATGTTTTCTTTACAGCAAAAGGACTGCTCCTATTTGGAGCTCGAAAAAAAGATTGTACAAGATTTAAAAGAAATTTAAGAGCATGAACGTACTCTATACTCAGATACGACACTTTTGAAACTTTGGAAAGCTCTTCCTTGGATCACTGACTCTGATTTTGCAGTTACCTGAATGATTGTGTAATACTTATCCTCTGTTTCCTTTGTTTTGTACCTGTTGAAAAGGTCATTCTGCACGGGAGATGAATTTGTGATATGGATTGGAAAAGAGCATGTTAACAGTGTGCTGAAGGTTTAAAAGAGTCCCTTTCAAAGAAGCTGTGTGAAGCAAAGAGAAGGTAAGCGAGTGTAATGGCAACAAGCATTAATTTAGATGCTGATAAAGCTAAAGTTAACACTAGTGATGACATAGAAGGGACTCCCTCCTTTAAAGACCTGATTTTCAGTGATATTGAAACAGGTATAAATACATTTACTGAATTATTGAGAAAGCAACCAAACAGTGAAATGAGACCTTTGAATATAGAACAAGTTTTTTATCAATTTGAACACGCTGCTTTTCGAGCCAAAAGGCTATATTGGGAAAGAGTTTCCTTAAAGGCATGTCTAGAAGTAGACCGTATACCACGTGGTCTGAGAATTTTGAAAAAAACATCGTTTGGTCTACAAAGAGAAGGCTTTTTGCAGAACTGGCAAAAAATTAGCCATGAGGCAAGTAGCAGCATATGGAATTAATTTTAAAGGAGAATGCTATTATACAGCTAGAAACTGAGGAAGAAATTAAAGTAAAAGAAAAATTGTTGCAGCAATACAGTGAGCATCCACTATATGATGAACTGTGTGAGCATTTTAAATATAATCTGATAAAATACAACAGGAAGATACAAGGTATAAAACAAACCAAATTTGAGAGAGACACTAATGATTACCTACATGGTACAGTGTATGAATGGGGCAAGAAAGTCAGTTTTAAACCACAAGGTAGCACACCTATTAAACCGATTTTGAGAATACCTGAGAAACCACAAGATAGGAGATTGAATGAAGATTTCAGCAGTGGAGAGGAAACTTATTTGGGAGAAGAGACATTCTCTGGAGGCGAAGAAGAGATTAGACGAGACAAGACACCAGAGGGCCCTAGACGTAGCCAACTCATCAACAGCATTGAACCCCCCAAAAATGGATCAGGTTGGGGGGCAGGAAGAGAAAGGTGGCTATCACTGGAACAGAGGCAGAAGGGGCTGGAAAGTGAGAGGGAACATGAGAGGAGGTTACTAGTGAACAATGTGATTAACATCTTGAACAGAGAGCTGTCTGAAACAGAAATCAGTGTTTTAAGTAAAGGCTTGTCGTTTGTTCCACAACGTAGATTTAATCTGTTTGAAACAATAATTGACTGCCATAAATTTACCAGGAATTTGAGTTTGCAGTCCTTTTTTAATAGAAGAGAAGAAAAGAACATCAGACCCATAGAAATGGAGGTAAGTGAAGGCCTAGAGACTGGAAATACAGATGTAATTATTCAAAAATTCAAACCCCCGTCCACCTTTTGTCCTCCTCTAACTCCAGCATTACAGACTTTTGTAAAAAGCTGTGAAAGAGACTTACTGAACCTAGATAAAAATCAATATGGAAAGACAAATATACCCCTTGGGAGTAATTTAAGTAGGGTAGAAAAATCCGCTTTAGATACATTAAGTGATGATAAAAATATAACAATAAAAAAAGCGGAGAAAGTGGGTTCAGTTGTAGTCATGGATACAATTAAATATGTTTTGGAGGTGAATAGACAATTGAGCAATGAAGATTACTATAAAAGGGTGTCCACAGACCCAACCACACTATTTAAGGCCGAAATAGATAAATACCTTGTAGATGTAAAAGAGAAAGGTTGGATCAGTAAAGATACTTTTTTATTTTTAACTGTACAGTATCCCATGAAAGCTTGGTTCTACGTCCTTCCTAAAATAGACAAATGTCTCCCAGATCCACCAGGCCAGCCTATTGTTTCAGGGAATGGTAGTTTAACTGAACCAATGTCACAGTATATTGATCACTATATAAAACCTCTAACTCAAGCAGTACCCTCATATATAAAAGATACTGGTGACATGATTAACCTATTAGAAAATGTAGCCATTGAAGTAACGAGTTTGCTGGTTACTTTAAATGTGGAAGCCTTGTATTCAAATATACCGCATGAAGGTGGGTTGGGTGCCCTGGAATACTATCTTAATGGCAGAGAAATACAAGACCCACCAACAGAAATGTTGACTCAGTTTGCCAAGTTTGTATTAGAGTGTAACACCTTTTTCTTTTCAGATGGTCAATATATACAGAAAAAAGGAACTGTGATGGGGGCCACTTTTGCCCCTAACTTTGCTAATCTGTACCTGGGAAAGTGGGAAGAGGAGTCCATCAGGAATAGTGACAAAAATCCATATAGGGATAGAATAGACCTGTATAAACACTTTATAGATGATATATTCATCATCTGGACAGGAACTGAGGACGAACTCTTTGATTTCATTAAATATCTTGAAATAAGTGATTCCAACTTACGGTTTTCCGTAACTTTCAGTTCCAAACAAATTAATTTTTTAGATCTAATTGTTCAGAAAGATGGTAAAGGGGGAATTGAGACAGATTTGTACAGAAAGAGTACCGATGGGAATACACTGTTACAAGCTGATAGCAGTCATCCATACCATACCATAGCAGGTATTCCCAAGGGACAATTTATGAGACTAAAAAGAAATTGTAGTTCTGATTCTACATTTGAAAGAAGAGCAAATGAACTAGAGACAAGACTTAAAGAAAGGAAATATCCGACAAGTTTAGTGGTGCAAGCTAGAAAAGAGGTTAGCCAAATGGAAAGGTCAAAGGTCATAACAAAAGAAAAAGAAAAATCTGGAAAAATAAAAGATCAGGGAATAAATGTTGTCAGTACTTACAATGCACAGTCTAATGAAAGTAGTAACATTGTCAAAAAGAACTGGCATTTAGTGAGTTTAGACCCAGGCCTGAGGGACCTCATTGAAATTAAGCCCAGGATAGTACATAGGAAGGGACAAAGTTTAAAAGACACTTTAGTTCATTCAATACAACCAGGACAAATACAAGGCAGAATGTGGTTACCAAAACAACAAGATGGTTGCTACAAATGTGGTAATTGTAAATTCTGTAGTTTTTTGAAACAAACAAAAAGTTTTACAAATCCTAAAACACATAGGGAAACCAAAGTGAGAGGATTTATAACCTGTGCAACTGAAGGGGTAATCTATATGGCATCTTGTACATGTGGAAGCTTCTATATTGGTAAAACAAAAGGAAATTAAAAGAAAGAATGGGTGAACACTTGAGGGCTATCAATTATGGGGACCAGAAAAATGCTCTAGCAAGCATATGTTGAAAGTGAAAATGTAAGGAACACAGTTGGTCATTTCTAGGTATAGAAAACCAATGAGAAGCCCAAGAGGAGGTAATCATGACAATGTACTACTTAAAAGAGAACAATACTGGATCTTTGCATTAGAAGGGTCAGAAAAACCTGGCCTTAATGAGAGGATTGATATAAAACCTTTTTTACAGAAATAAGAAGTGCAGGGTTGTTTATGTCTATGTATCATGAGCTGTTATGTAGTTGAATGTAGTCAGTACCAGATTTTAATTTGTTTAACTTTTTTTCTTTTAGGTACCACGACCTATAATACTCAGTGGATTCCTATGTCTCTCAATGACGAAGAGCAATGGTGGACACTGGTGTAATAGTGGTAAAAGTAGTGAGCAATAATCCATTTCATAATGTGTTTTAAAGTTATAAAATTAAAGTTGAATTTTTAGGTAGTCTTTTCAATTTGGTGCACTGTCACTTTAAAGGCAATACTATTTAATGGGAATTATCTTTGTAAGTGTCATTCCTATGATTAAGTGCCAGGTGGCGTGAAATGAGTTAGGACACTGTGTATGGAGTAATGGAGGAGGTTGGCAGTCTGTAGGCCTGCAGTTTGTAAGGAGCCTGTGAAGAGTGGGAGCACTTGTACCTCATATGTTGTGTGAAAAAATAAAGAATGCTGGATTTGAAAGCACATGTGGCATGGTGTGGATTCCCTTCGGTGAATACTTTAGCACATAATCTCACTTGGCAGTAAGCACACGACCTTATTTGGCAGGCTTGGACAAAGCACTCTGTTAGTTTTACCTGGTGCTGGCAAACTAATTTTCGTTTATTTACATCTGCTTAACATTGAGCACAGGACCCTGGTGCAGACCTTAACTTCTGCTCTCAATTAAATAAATTAATTTGAGAACACATGTGCATCTTCTTGTCTTCACTTCTTTTTTTTATTTCTTAAATGCCCAATATTGCAACCTGCTAAAACAATTTATATTTTCCGATTGTAAAAAACAGGCCACCAAAAATTATAAAAAGTAATGCATGGGATGTGAGTGAATCTCAAATTTAATTCACACCCTCAACGTGTGATGCTTATTAAACCCCTCACACTTCACTCTTGGGGTTTATTTAGCATCACACACCTCTGGTGTATATTAAACTCTCATAATACACTTCACACCATGGATTACTCTCTCCATGTAAAATAAAATGAATATAAATAAATGCTGACAAGCATGTATTATAAACTTTAATTGTGCAGCTTTGAACATTCTCTTTCTGGACAATGAGGAAGAAACTGCTATTTTTAGCAATTTTTCACTTTAAAGTATGGAGTCATATACATGATGCACAGAAGGGAGCATATTTTCCTTTTGTGTTTATCAACATTGTCTGTATTTGAAGGGGAACTGTCACCACAAAGGGCCCCACAAAGAAGTGCGGTTCTGGTCCCAATGTGCAGTTTGTGTGTAAAAATATTTTGGTTTATTTACTGTACTGTAGTATAGTAGATTGTGTCAGACTAATTTTGTTTACTTGTAGGCTGACATCTTCTGTTACTACAAATCCCAGAACACTCTGCAACTCACATCAGAGCAGTAGGCAGCAGTGGGACATTCAGTAGTCTTCAGTGCATGTTTGAGCTTTAATAATCTGTGATTAGATGTGTTCTGGTTTTCCTTTTCTCATGGGGCTATGTACAGTCCTCTGTGACTGTACTTAGCCCAGGGAGGACAGTGGAACCACCAAACAAAAAATCAGAGTTTATAGAAATTCTTTAGAAATGCAATGCAAGCTATCACATCTCCCACTGCTGCCTACTGCTGTGATGTCAGCTGCAGGGATTCTAGGATTTGTGGTAACAGAAGATGTCAGCATAGAAGTAATCAAATTGGTCTGATACAATCTATTATGCTACAGTAAGCAATAAGTAAACCAAAATGTTTTTGCACAAAGAGCACATTTGAACCAACCCACACTTGAGTATGGGACCCTTGGTGCTAACTGTTCTCCTTTGTGTTACTTAAAATGCATTGAAACAAGTTGGGTATCAGTGCAGCATTAGGGCTATGTTTCACAAAGCTAATGCATCAGGTTCAGGAACAAGTCTGAGTTGTTGGAAGAACTGCAAGTGTAAGGAGGTTCAAACATCCTGGAGGAAGAGTTGTGCAACCCCTTGCTTTACTGCCACCTAGGTGACCCCAGCAGGCAGTGCAGTTGGAACCCTGCAGCACACACAGGGACTGAGGTGCATCTGGATTGCTGCCACCTAGTCAGCATGCTCCCAGAGGGTGGTGCAGATTAGAAAACAGTTGCAATGATCATGCAGATGGGCAGCTTGCTTGTGCCATGGTAGAGCTATCAATTGCAAAGCCGATAAACCAAGTTTAGGATAAGTAAGGTATATCATAGGGACCAGGGGAGAATTATTGAGTGTCTAATGGAAGACCTTTCTCTGAGATGAGGATGAGCATGACTCCCAGAGTATGCCTGACCTCTGGCGATGGCTGGAGTTTAGGGAGTTGAGGAGTTCATATTGGAGGAGGAGGGGTGCTGAACATTGACACGCTGTGTGCAGAATCTTGCACAGCGATGTCATGGATGTCACTGAATGTCCACAACACTGGGGAAAGTAATGGATGAAAAGCCACCAACTAGGAGGATATTGCACCACTTATCTCCCTCATTCTCATCAAGCCTCACATAACCTTCACCTTAATTCCTCCTGACTTCACATCCACAAGATAGTCAACTTCACTGTGTAAGAAGTCAGCCAAGGAGCTTAAGAAAACCTCACCCCTAGGGTTAATGACCTTGAGGTGTGTTGAAGATGGTCTGGAGCACCAGGATGTTAGTTAATGGGAGTTTGCACCATGTCTTTTGTTCTAGCTTGTGCACTGCAGCCTTAGAGATTACTGACTTGGTTAGCTCTTAGATTTGTTTATTTTCTTAGTGTCATTTGGGGGGAGATTTAGTGGATGGGAAGTGGCACTGGTGGAACAGCTGAAGAAGGTCATGGTCAGTGGAGTGCCGGAGCACAAAGAGAATTCACAAAAAAAAAAAAAAAATACCATGAAGATGATATCCCACTTGGCCAGATTTCCACCTTGGTCTCTTTCCTCCCCAGCTCTGGGAGCAAGGGTCACCTCCACTGTGGATGGGCAGATTAAAGGGACAGATTGCAAAGGAGATGTAGGCAGATCATGCCTCATGGGGCAAGATGAGGAGTTCAATGAAATGATGTGTCATGGGCATTCCAGAGTCCGTGGAGATCTGGTCAGAAGAGTTCTGAAAAATGTGATTGTGGCACTGGTGATAAGTCAAAGGAGGGACTAATCAGAGTTCCCAAGAGGTAAGGAGAATTCCAAAGTAAAATGTGCTTTTGCTGTAACTTACAAGACTGGGACCTGTAAAAGCAAACTTGCTCTTTGTTATTCAAATTCTATGACACTAATTTACAACATTAGTTTTAGGCACCATTATCATTAAAAAACCATCATCATCACAGGGGAAACTGACTGTGGGCATTTTAGATGTGTGAGAGGGTCACTCCGCCCATTATTTATTTCTTTGTTGCTTCCTTGACACATAGCGCAGTGGTAATCATGGGTTGTGAATGTCCTTCTGTCATTTATGTTGTAATGTCTTATTTATGTTTATTTTTCAAGTTTTTTGGGCTGGCCACCCACTTTGCTGTTTGTCTGTTTGTCCTATGTTCTGTGTTTTTCAGCCTTGATGTAGTCACACTAGTTAGAAAACCACTAAGCCCCTTAATACACAAATACAGGGATGTTGGGTAGTTCTGTAAATATTCGGAATCATAAGTTAAAAATAGTTTGGCACAAATCTTCTTTAAAATGGATAGCGCTATGCTGAGATACCCCTAGGTCAGAATAAGCTCCTTGGGCAGAATGTAATAGCCTATGATATGCAAGAGTCAGAATTCACACTGTAAAATCATTCCTTAGGTTTTAAAAATAGCCCGTTTGTTAAACAAAAAGCACTTCCCCTTTCTGCAACAAATGAAGCAAGTGTTTGCTAATAAATAAACATTCCTGTTGAAATAAATAAAATGAGAGAGCAAGTACGAGGAGCAGCAAGAAGCCACTGCTTGGAGAAAGCAACTGTAGTGTTAAGCTTTCCTCCTCGGTTGTGCAGCTTCTTAGGCTGCGTTCCCTGTTCTCTGCTCTCTTCTGCCTCAGCTGTGTGCACTTTCATGCTGCCCTTTAAGTCTTGCTCCAAACTTAAGATGTTTAACTGCAGTTCTTTTTTCTAGTTCAGCACTTATGAATTTAGTCCTGCTGGTAAGGATATAGTTTCTAAAATAGGCTATTTTACCTTCCAGGCAGCTGATAAATGAAGTGGGAATCCCTGTGTCTTTTCAGCAGCAGAAAGACACTCTCCTTGCACTCCCACAACAGAATGCGTTTATAGCACCGGCCGGCCACTGTCCTAACCATTTTATGGTGCATTTCTGTTGGGGATGGTACTTTGGAGGTTGTTGCATGCTTAAAATGTATTGGAGCCATAAAACTAAATGTATAGAAATGTGCACACCTTTATGTGAATAAGAAATGTTTAAATATATTTATAGATTGTAAAAAATGCATTGCATTAAGCATTTTTTCCTCTGCTTTGTGAAGATGTGGACGGACCTAGATATCACATAATCTGCTAACCTGTATAAAGTAATACCTGCCCTTGGTTCAGATCAGATCACACCAAGGTGTTGAAGGGAGAACACGTAGAACAGCTAGCTCCTTCTAGTTGTTATGCCATAATATTTGTTTTTTCTGAAACTTCTGGATTTATGGATTTATTTTGTTTGATTTCCTCCTTTTATTTTGTCATCTAAGTTTGTATTTGTATTGGCAGAAGACACCAGGAGAAAGGACTGCTGTGTGACTGAACTTCTCTGCTGGGACTATATTGCCCTCCTTCCCTTCCCTCCACCCAAAGCTAGTTCTATTTTTATAGGCGCAGGATTTGACTGACAACAGGAACTTCCTGTTTAAGGGCAGGAAGTGAGTGATCACAGAACCACCAAGGACCCACCATCCTAGAAGGGCGAGTAGCTCTCCGGCCCCCTCTAGCTGCTGGAGGTCTGCCTCTGAACAAGTAAGTGGTCTACTGAGAAATATAGGATATTCTTGTCTCAGAACAGGACAATCAGGAGCTTAAAGGGCACACAGGCAGAAAGTAAGGAGAGAGAGAAAAAAAACAGAGGAAAGAGTAAGGATTGCAAACAGTTAAGGGGCCAGAAATAAGACATGATTGGAGTGGTGCAGTGCAGTGGCTGTGAAGCAGCAGTCTTCTGGGAGTTGTTCTGAAGGATGCGGTGTTGTCCCATCTGCAGGCACCTCTCTGGGCTGAGGGAGGAGGTTGCTCATCTCCAGGCTGAGTTGGCCAGGATTTGTCAGACCTCCTCTTCCATCCAGGGACCACCAGTGCCACTGCCGTTGCCTCAGAGGTTGCAAAGAAAGAGGAGCGGTTGGACCACAGTGGGCTCAGGGAGGGTGAGGGTGGTGGAACAGAGGTGCATCCCTCCAGTTGTACCTCTCCACAATTCCTATGCCATTCTGGCAAAGTGTGGTTCCTCTATGGAGGCACCCACAGTGGAGACCAAAGAGGATGCTGGGAACCTCCACAAAGGAGACCCACAGGAGGGTGGCAGGGGACCCTGCAAGGAAACAACTCCTGGTGGGGGACTCCATTGTTAGAAAGGTAGAACTGGGGAAGGAAGGGGAGAGGGAGGTAAGGTGCCTGCCTGGCACCATGGCTTGGAGGGACAGGGAGCGAATCCTCAGGATTACTGGAGCAGCTGCACAGGGGAGGGAGATGGATGTCATTACCCATCTAGGGACAAATGACCTGGCTAAGAAAGGGATTAGAGAAGTGCAGGAAGAGTTTGTGGAATTGGGGAGGGGCCTTAGTCAAGTAGCACGCACTGTAACCTTCTCGGAGGTGCTACCCATCTATGGCATAGGAGAGGCTAGGGTGTTCCGTACCATGGGAATCAATCAGTGGTTGAAAAACTGGTATGGAGCTCAGGGATTTGGCTTCATTAGGGACTGGGGGTCCACCTGGAGTGATGCAAGCCTATACTGGCATGGTGGGCTGCATCTGTCTGGGAGGGGAACCAGGATCCTAGGGTGATAGGTTTAAATGCTTCATTGGCAAGCTTTTAAACCAGCCAAGGGGAGGCACTGGAAAGGAGCAGGAAAATCCTAGCCCCAAACAATCATGGTAGTAAGTGTGGCAAACACCAACATGGAGGTGTCGATAGGGAGAAGGGCAGGGGTAAATGGAGAAAGTGACAAAGGCAAGAAGGACATGGATGGGGCAAAAGGGGGTAAGGCCATCAGGAAATGGAGGGTAATGAGTACCAATGCCCATAGTCTGGGCAACAAGCTCCCTGAGCTGGTATCTTTAATGGAAGAGGGATGCCTGGATATTGTAGCAGTCACAGAAACATGGTACACAGAGAACCATGACTGGGATGTTAACATACCAGAGTACATAACCTACAGGAGAGACAGGCAGGGGAGAAGAGGGGAGGAGTAGCTCTCATGTAAAGGAAGGGATAAAAGCAACTGAACAAAAGAGTAAACAGGGAGGAGAGGAGGCATTGTGGGTCACCTGGAGACTGGAAAGGGCACCACAATCTGCACAGGGTTGTGTACAGACCCCCATGTCAGGGGAAGGAATGGACAAGGATATGATGGAAGGCATTCTGAGAATGGCAGAGAAAGGGAGATACTGTTGATGGGAGACCTGAATATGCCAGATGTTAACTGGAGCACATTTGTCTGCAGCCACATCCAAGAGCAGGGCCATTCTTGATGCCCTACAGGTGGCAGGCATTAGACAGCTAGTTTCAGAACCCACTCATGAGGGAGCAATCTTAGACCTCGTACTCTCAAACGGGGCAGTGAAAGGATCTCAGATCTAGAAGTGGGTTGCCATCTGGGGACAAGTGACCATCAAACAGTGTGGTTCACGTTAAACTCCAGCTACAGAGTCAAGCTCACAAAAGTGAGGGTACTGGACCTTAGGAGGGCTGACTTTGGCAAGATGGGAGAGTGTCTCAGAAAAGCACTAGCAAACAGGCTAGAAGGAGGTGTGGAGCAACAATGGGGAATTATCAAACTGCCATCACAGAGGCAAAAAGCCTTTGTGTGAAGCAAATTAACAAATCAAATGAAAGAAAAGCCACTATGGTTCTCAAGAGAGGTGGCTGTGAAAGTCAGGAAGAAAAAGATAGCATTCTGGAAGTATAAGGAAACACAGAAGGAGCAGGACAGAGAGCTGTACCAGTTAAGGCAGAAAGAAGCAGGGAGGAAGTCAGATAGCAAAGGCCCAAACTGAGGAAAAGATAGCCAACTCAGTTAAGAAGGGGGATAAAACCTTTTATAGGTACATCAGAGAGCGTAGAAAGACAAAGGGAGGGATAATGAGGCTGAATAGAATGAACGGTGGGTGGGCAGAGGGGGACAGTGAAAAGGCAGGAATACTGAACGAATATTTCTGCTCAGTATTCACAAAAGAGGAGGGGGAAGTGCCTAATCCAATTAACAGAAACACTCTTGATAGGGGGGTCGATCCCAGTCCTTTCACAGAAGAAAGGGTTCCACAAGAACTCCTAAAACTGAAGGTGGACAAAGCAATGGGTCCTGATGGAATTCACCCCAGAATTCTAAAAGAATTAAGGAAGGAACTAGTGAAACCACTGGCTACTCTTTTTAATAAATCATGGGAGGATGGTGTGGTACCCGAGGACTGGAGGAAGGCGGATGTGATTCCCCTTCACAAAAGTGGGACCAAGACAGAGGCAGGAAACTACAGACCTGTTAGTCTGACCTCTGTGGTAGGAAAAGTGATGGAGTCACTCTGAAGGAAAGAATAGTTGAGTACCTAGAGGTCAGTGGAGCACAGGGTCCAAGGCAGCATGGGTTCACAGCGGAAGGTCTTGTCAGACCTAATCTAATAGATTTCTTTGACTGGGTGACCAAAGTAGTAGACCAGGGAGGGGCTGTGGACATGGCTCACCTAGACTTTAGCAAGGCATTTGACACAGTCCCACACAAAAGATTATTAGTCAAATTAACCAGCCTGGGAGTGGGTCCCAGGGTGGTAGCCTAGATAAAACATTGGCTGGACAACAGGACACAGAAGGTAATTGTAAATGGAGTCCACTCTGAAGAAAGAGGCGGTTACTAGTGGGGTACTGAGGGTTCAGTATTGGGTCCAGTCCTTTTAATGTCTTCATCAGTGAGATTGCAGAGGGACTGGAAGAAAAGTATGCCTTTTGCAGATGACACAAAGATCTGCAACAGGGTTGATACACAAGGAGGCGTGGAAAGGATGAAAAGGGACTTGACAAGGTTGGAGGAATGGTCAGACGATGGCAGCTAGGATTCAATGCAAAAAGTGCAAAATAATGCACCTGGGAAACAAGAACCCAGGGAAGAATACACAATGGGTGGGAGGTAGTAACAACAACAAAACAGGAAAGGGTCCTGGGGTAATCATATCAGATGACCTAAGGTTATCAAGCAATGTGAGAAGGCAGTAGGGAGGGCCGGGGTATACTGGGATGTATAGGGAGGCATCAGCAGCAGAAAACAGGAAGTTGTTATCCCTCTGTACAGACAGTTGGTGAGATCCCATCTGGAATACTGTGTCCAGTCTGGAGACCCCATCTCCGCAAGGACATAGACAAGATAGAGGCAGTCCAGAGGAGGGCAACTAAAATGGTGCAGGGTCTGCAAGAGAAGCCATATGAGGAGAGACTAAAGGAGCTCAATATGTATACCCTTGAGGAAAGAAGGGAGAGGGGGGACATGATAGAAACTTTCAAGTACCTCAAGGAATCAACAAAGTCCAAGAGGGTAGCATCTTTCAGAAAAGAGACTTGCAAGAACAAGGGACACAATTTAAAGATAGAAGGAGGTGGTTCAGGGCAATGTGAGGAAGTATTATTTCACAGAGGGTAGTGGATGCATGGAACAGCCTTCCTGAGGAAGTTGAGGGTCAAAACTGTGGGAGAATTCAAGAATGCATGGGACAGACATAAGGCAATTCTTGTGGGGGGCAGGAAGATATAGGCTGTTGGTTAACTAGGATCTGCGGCCTATTCTGTAGGCAGGGACATGGGCAGACTAGATGGGCCTAGCAGTCCTCATCTGCCATCAAAGTCTATGTTTCTGTGTTTCTATGTTTATGTTTTTCTGCTGTAAAGAATAAAAATTCATGTGTTTTTTTTAACCTTACACTGCCTCATTGCCTGTCAGTCCATCCTTTGCCCACAGTCTGTGATACATGGTGGCAGTGGTGGGATTTGTGACTGGTGGGTCTGACCAAGGCCCTGCTGGAATGCTACTGGATTATTAATGCAGCAGGACAAGACAGTGGATGTCCCAGTACATGGTGTTGCCATGAGGTCCATGATAAAAAAAAGTCCAAATACCTCTGGTTTCTGGTCTGGACCCAGTGGTGAGAAGGAAGGAGGGAAAGCTACGTGGTCCGAAGACAGAAGGCGACAGCAAGGACAAGTAGGCTCAGGCTATTGGGGGAGAGCCTGAAGAACATCCACCTATGGATTCTAATGAGGTGTTAAGGTGGCTATGCATTCAACTAATAGAAATGGAAAAACAAAGGGAGATTGATCGAAGGGAAAGTGAAACCAGATGGAAGGACACTCTATGGGCTATCCAGGCCCAAGATACAGCAAGTCCTTCAGCATCTCCTGGAGGAGGACAAAAAGACATTAAGATGGTAACATTATCTGAGACTGATGACATTGAGGCTTACTTAATGGCATTTGAGTGGGTTGCAGTTGCACTACCTGGCCAAGGGATCAGTGGGTGGTAAAATTAGCCCCCCACTTAACTGGGAAGGCACAACTTGTTTACAACCATGTAGAGATAGCCCAAGCCAATAATTATGACATGGTCATATCATCTATTCTAAAATGGTATGACATAAGTACCCGAAACATATCAGCAGAGGTTTCAGTCTTACAGGTTTCAAACAGCAGACTCTCCTCAAGATGCCTACACACAGCTAAAAGACCTCTGTGTTAAATGGCTACAACCTGCCACAAGAACTGTAGAGCAAATACTGGAGTCTATTATTTCGGAACAATTTATCAGAGTACTGCCCCAGGATGTGCAAATATGGGTTAAGGAGCACCACCCTGAAGCCTCTGACATGGCAATGAGACTAGCAGAAGACTATTTGACTGTAAGACCCCATCGGCAAAAGGACCACAACAGCTGACACATGCACCAACTTCGGTAAGATCTACTTCCAATACTTCTGGGCAGCTTAGTACTAATTCTGGGACTAAAAATAATAATTCCAATAGATTTAACAGGCTATAACCCAGACATTGTATGCAGAGAATGTAATGAAAAGGGTCATAGAGCCAGATTTTTTCCTAAAAAGAAAACCGAACAAGCACATCTGGCTCATGCTAATTGGGGACACTGTCTGATACCATTTCAGATTGGGGAGAAAGTAGTCACCAGACTCCTTGACTCTGGGAGCAAGCAGACTTTGGTGCATGAAACCATGATAGACAATAAGCCAACATTAAGATGTCCTACTACTGGGAACCCTTGTATTCATGGTGACACCCACCACTACCCTCTACAAGAAAGTGTGCTAAAGATAAATGGACAGGCCCAGTTAATGAAAGTTAGGGTGGTACCACAGCTCCCAGTTCTGGTTATCATTGGCCATGTTCGTTCCCAATTTGAAAACTTGCTTACAAATAACATCTGTGCAGTTACCACAAGGGCACAAGAAGTAAGAGAGAAGAACTGTGAACTGTTATTTCCATTTGAACCAGACATTTTCGGCCCTTTTGAGAAAACAAGGAAACCCCAAGCACAAAAAAGAAAAGAGAAGATTTCCTGACACAATGTAACAATAAAGACATTAAGGACACTGAGACTGTTGGTTTTCTAAGTATAAATGTGAATACTGTGTCAAGAAATGGGTCTGGCAAATTTAAGGTTTTGCAAAAAAGTGATATAATCTTGAAATCATTTTATTCACAGGTAGGAGTGTCAACTGGGACAGCTACGGATGAATTTAAGCTATACAAGGTCCTGCTCTATAGGATGTGTACTAGCCACCAGACCAGGGGAAAAGGTAGAACAATTAATGGTACCACTACAATACAGTCAGAAGTTATTGGAAATTGCCTATGATGTCCCCCTGTCAGGACATCTAGGGAGCGATCGTACCATTAGTCGGATGCTCCAACAATTTTTTTGGTCTGGCATCCATGAAGATGTGGCAGAATATTGCAAAAGTTGCTGTGAATGGCAGAAGGTAGCCAAAACTGGATGCAAGGACATGGTACCTCTTCAACCTATGCCTTTGTTCACTGTACCTTTTGAGAGGATAGCTATGGATATTGTTGGGCCCTTACTCAAAAGTTCAAGAGGTAATCATTTTGTCTTAGTAGTCGGTGACTACACAACAAAATATCCGGAATCTATTCCTCTCAGAAGTGTTACAGCCCCCAGAATTGCTGAAGAGTTAGGGAAAATATTCAGCAGAATGGGTATCCCATGAGAAATCCTCATGGATAGAGACAGCAATTTTTGTTCCATTCTACTGAAGTGCCTGTACCAAATCCTTGGTAGTGAAGCTATTTATACCACCCCTTACCATCCACAAACCAACAGATTGGTCAAGTGCTTTAACCAGACAATGAAAAAAATGCTGCAGAAATTTGTGCAGGAAGAGGGATCTAAATGGGATACATATTTGCCCTTTCTCATGTTCATGTATAGGGAGGCATGACAAGCCTCTACAGGCTTCTTGCCTTTTGAATTGCTCTATAGGCAAAACCCTAGCGGCCCCTTAGATGTTATCAAGGAAGAATGGGAAGAAGGCAAATCAGAAAACAGTAATCCCATAGAATACTGGCACTAATTAAGACAAAAACTAAACAAATTTGTGCAAATGGCACATCAAATAAACCAGGGCTGACAAAACATACATAAGAGCAATATGATAAAGGCACCTGGTTTAAGGAATTTGAGGTAGGGGATAAGGAGTTGTTACTGTTGCCTTTATCAGACAACAAATTGTACATGAAGTGGCAAGGTCCTTATCTGGTTACCAAACGTGTAGGTTCAGTAACCTATGAGGTGTCCCTGCCTGAGAAGACCCAAAAGAAGCATATTCATCATACCAATTTATTAAAACTAGGGGAGAGCTAGCTGTCCCCCTTTGTAGCTATGTGCACCCAGAGCTCCCTGAAAGTGAATTGCTTGTGGCTTACCAGCATTTGGAAGGTGTGGGAGAGATAGCTGATGTAAATATAAATCCTGAGCTATCACCCAACCAGAAAGTTGAGCTAGAAGCTATTCTGAATATTTTCATGGAGACTGTCACAGGAACTCCTGGGAGGGTACAAGGGGCAGAACACCACATTATACTTACCCAATCCCAACCCATTAGACAAAAGCACTATCGGCTTCCTGAGAGGGTTCAGGAAGATATTAATCAGGAAGTACAGAAAATGCAGGCAGTTCCTGGGAATCATTGAACCATCACATAGTGAGTGACATTTCCAATAGTGGTGGTAGGGAAAATGAAGGGGGATGAACACATGTGTCTCAATTTTAGGTGGCTAAATGACATCTCAGAATTCGACAGTTATTCTATGCCCCGAATTGATGACATTCTGGACCATCTAGGGAATGCCCATTATATCAGTACCCTGGATTTAATGAAGGAGTACTGGTAAATCCCTTAAGATCCAGATGCCAAAGAGAAAACTGCCTTCAGTACCCCCTTGGTCTTTTCCAGTTCATTGTGATGCCCTTTGGACCCCATAATGATTCTGATACATTTCAGAAGATCATGGACCAGATTTTGACTCCCCATGTTAAATACAGTGCTGCATGTCTTGATGATGTGGTTGTTTTTAGTCCCATATAGGAGAAACATAAGAAGAATCTCACTTCAGTATTATCTGCAATTGCAGATACTAGGCTCATGATTAACCCCTCCAAATGCTCTCTAGTAATGGAAGAGACAAAATACTTGGGGTTCCAAATTGGTAATGGTTTCCTTAAACCTGATATTGGAAAGGTAGACTCTGTAGCAAATAGCCCCAGACCAAAAACAAAAAGAGATGTAAGTTCCTTTTTGGGTCTGGCTGGCTACAATCATTGATTTATCCAGAATTTTGTACAGTGGATGGACCTTTAACAGATCTGACCTGGAAAAATAAGCCTGACAAAGTTATTTCATTCCCAAAATGTGAGGATGCCTTTCAGAGCCTTAAAGCAGCCGTGTGCTCATCCCCATTCTATGGACACCAGACTTCACAAAACCCTTCATTGTGCAAATGAATGCATCCAATTGTGGCATAGGAGCTGTTCTAACCCAAAAGATCAAAGGGGAGGAACACCTGAGCATTTACATAAGTAGAAAGCTCCATGAAAGGAAAACTAGCTACCCCACTATTGAAAGGGAGTCCGGGCTATTAGATGGGCCATAGAAGCTCTCTGTTTCTGTATGTGGGGTGTAGAATTTGAGTTGTGCATGGACCATAATCCATTATTCTGGCTTCATGTCATGAAAGATCAGAGTCCTTATATAATGAGGTGGTATCTTTCATTGCAACCTTATAGGTTCACTATTAAACATAGAAAAGATACTGCACATTGTAATGCAGACTTAATGTCCAGATATGGGACAGGTGAGGTAGACACCTGTTATCAGACCTCAGGGAAAGAGAATTAGGATATAAGAAAGAAGAAAATCTCTCCATTGATAAAGTATGATTATAGGGTCTCTGAGGTGGAGCCTTAGAAGAGGGTGGGCTATGGATCCATCTCTCCTCGTGTGGGATCTGATAACAGGTGTATCTTGGCATGTCTAAACAAAAGCCTTACAGGTTTTGTTTTGAGTGGGGAGGAGAATGTGAAAGGGTCACCCCCCTATTATTATTATATTTTTTTGCTTCCTTGACACATAGCGCAGTGGCAATCATGGGTTGTGACTGTCCTGTCAGTTTATTTGTCAGGTTTGTTGGACTGGCCACCCACTGTGTTGTTTGTCTGTTTGTCCTTTTATATTCTGAGTTTCTCAGCCCTGATTTAGCCACACTAGTTAGAAAACCACTAAGCACCTTAATACACAAATACAGGGATGTTGGGTAGTTCTGTATATATTCTGCATCGTAAGTTAAAAATAGTTTTGCACAAATCCTCTTTAAAATGGATAGCGCTATGCCAAGATACCGCTAGGTCAGAATAAGTTCCTTGGGCAGAATGTAATAGCCTATGATATGCAGGAGTCAGAACTCATGCAGTAAAAGTCATTCCTTTGGTTTTAAAGTTAGTCCATTTGTAAAACAAAAAGCACTTCATCTTTCTGCAACAAATGAAGCACGTGTTTGCTAATAAATAAACATTCCTGTTGAAATAAATAAAACAAGAGTGTAATTATGAGGAGCAGCAAGAAACCGCCCCTCAGAGAAAGCAAGTGTAGCTTTAAGCTTTTCTCCTTGGTGGTGCAGATTGTCAGGCTGCATTCCCTGTTATCTGCTCTCTTCTGCCTTGGCTGTGCACACTTTTATGCCACCTTTTAAGTCTCACTCCAAAATTAAGATGTTTAACTGCAGTTCTTTTTTCTAGCTCAGCACTTATGAATTTAGTCCTGCTGGTAAGGTTATATTTTCTAAAATAGGTTATTTTAACTTCTAGACAGCTGATAAACAAAACAAAAATCCCTGAGTCTTTTCAGCAGCAGCAGGACGCTCTCCTTGCACTCCCACAACAAAATGCATCTATAGCACTAGCAGGCCACTGTCCTAACCATTTTATGGTGCATTTCTGTTGGGGGCGGTACATCAGAGGTTGTTGCCTGCTTAAAACATATTGGAGCCATAAAATTAAATGTGTAGAAATGTGCACACCTTTATGTGAATAAGAAATGTTTAAATATATGTATAGATTGTAAAAATGCATTGCATTAAGTGTTTTTTCCTCTGCTTTGTGAAGATTTGGACTGAGCTAGGCATCATATGATCTGCTTACCTGTATAAAGTAATACCTGTCATAGGTTCAGATCAGATCACAGCAAGGTGTTGAAAGGAGAACAGCTAGAACAGTTAGCTCCTTCTAGTTGTTATGCTATAATACTTGTTTCTGAAACTTCTGGATTTATGGATTCATTTTGTTTGATTTCCTCTTTTATTTTGACGTCTAAGTTCATATTATGTTTATGTTTTTCTGCTGTAAAAAAATAAAAATTAATGTTTTCTTTTTAACCTTACACTGCCTCATTGCCTGTCAGTCCATCCTTTGCCCACAGCCTGTGACAAGATGGTATTGCGTTTATTTATTTATTTTTCTATTTAGCATCCGCCTTTTGATTTGAACTTAGTATATTAACATGAATACCAGATCACTGCCTCTTAGACTTCATCTCCTCTAGCTCAATGTTGACATTTAGTATTATAATCCCCTGCTTGTGACATCACAAGCTGGTGCTGAGAAAATAGTTATGCCACACACAGGAGAATATGATGCCATCTACTACCAATCAGCCAGAGAAGGTAAAATCTCATTGACTGCAATCCTGTTAATTAAGTTAATGTACAAAGTTAGAAAGCTAGAGATATAGTACCTCCTGCTAGGATGAAGCACTCTGTGAAAGAGATGCCACAGTTTACTGCATGACAACCAATATGGAAAAGATCTATATTTTTTGATACCTGAAATATATCCTTGTATCCCCAAATATGTTTCAAATATATGTCTTATACAGTCACACTTTTGAGATATATTTCATGATATATTCTATATATTCACAGAATGATCCAAGATGTATCATATTTGGGAAACATCTCTGTTATTACCACACTCATGCCCATCATGCATCCCCTATAGCTACTACGCATGATGGGCATGAGTGTGGTATGGCAAATATTGTCACTCCTGCAGAGTGAGCTCTGGATATCTCACAAGTGCTAAAGGCACGAGTGAGATATCCAGAGCTCACAATGCAGGAGTGACAATATTTGCCATAGCACATGATCTGCCCATCATGTATTCAATATATACAATAGGACCAAGAGTTTCAGAAGTTTTGTTATGCTGTCTTGTGTTCTGTTCCTGTTTATGTGTTTGCTCATTCTGTGTGTGAGCTTTTCTGAATGGGCTGGCAGTCTTATAAACTCTGGGAGACACATGAGTGTGGTTTGCAATGCTAAATGAGTTAGTTTTAGGTAGGAGTGAGAAACATAATTTTGTGAGCCTGTATTGTCTAGAAGTCTGGCTGCAGTGAAGCTGAGAGTATCGCAGTAATTGTAATGAGCTGAGTGTCAGAGTGTCAGAACAGCTGATACTGTTTTTAGTGGTAATTAAGTTAGCTACAGGCAGAGTGTAGAGTGTTCTCTGAAATTGTGCTCTTTAGGATGCTGGCTGCAGTCAAGCTGAAAGTATCACAGTAATTGTAATGGGTGAGAATCAGAGTTTGAGGAACAAGTGAGAGTGTGTTTCAGTGGTAGCTGAGTTAGCTGCAGGCATTAGTTTAGACTGTTCTGCGAAGCTGTGCTGTTTAGAATTCTGGCTGCAGTCACAGTAATGAGCTGGAAGTTGGGGGGATGGGTGTGTTTTATAATGCTCACTGAGTTAGCTGTAGGCAGCAGTGAGACCTCTGAAGTGGTTCTGCATTTGTGTCTATGGTTAACAGTACAGATGTTTCTTGCATGCTGAGGGGTAAGCTGCCTAGAGTGATGACCTTTTGTGACCTGTGTGTGTAAATGGCTGCTATCATCACAGTAGAGCAGAGGATAAAAATATCACACTGCAGTGGATGATACACTGTTTTATCTCACTCATTTACCACTCACCCCTATTGTGTATGTGTATATATATATATATATATATATATATATATATATATATATATAGGATATACAATACCCCCAACGAAAATATCTTTGATATTTTTCCTGAGTGCAGTTTGACCTTTTAAATCATGAGTGGCAAATCCACGAGTGATGCCATAGGTCAAACTGCTCGAAGGGAAAATATCTGAGATATTTTTGATGGGGGCATTGTATGTTCCATTTATGCAATGGACAAAGTTTTTTATCAGTGTCATTTTCATTCTTTAAAAATAGGTATGTCTTTCTATTTCTTTCCAGATGACTGAGTGTTGCATTCTGTAATACTGAACTTTTGCATCTGGACGCTGTGCCATTGTGCTGCTGGGGAGAGTGGTAAGAGTAAAAAAGAGAGAGTTGGTTGCTTTTTTGTGTGCTGGGGTTTGAAGGAAGTGAATGTTTTGTGTGAGGCTAAAAGTAGTTGTTTTTTATATTTGGTGAAAGAAAGTGGGGTTGGGAGACAATGAAAATTCACTGTGTTTTGTCTGGCATTTTGGACCTTTAGGAGAAATGGTAATTAACATTGTGTGAAGCTGAAAGTCGATTGTTTTAAATAAGTTACAGTGAAAGAACAGAGGAGAAAATGAAACTGTTCTGGGTGCTGCTGGAGAGAAATGAAACTGCCCGTGGGAGCTGGAATGTAAGTGAGCAGGTGCATTCTGATTGTGCTGCTCATGCTGCCAGCTCCTACCAATCAAAGCCTTTGTGAGCAGTTGTACTGAAGTGCAGTTTGTGCCTGGTTATTACCTACAGTGAGGATAAATGATGTACAGTGAGGATAAATGCAATATTCTCACTGTAGGTCTGACCAGCCAAAAATACTGCTGTTATTTGCCACTTTTTATCCTCACCCCCATTGCATAAATATATGTATGTATTCTTTGCAAAAACTTCAATAATGCATCAGTTAGGGTTGTTCCACAGTGACAAAAGTGAGGAAATTTTCTGTTAGGGTTACCACCCCTTCCACCCACCCCACCCTACCCTACCCCACCCCCAACAGGCATTGAGGTGTGCATTGGGGTCGTCAGCCTACCTCTCACCCCATTCCATGTGTAAAGAAGCTGAGGTGGTGCAGTATAGGAGAATGGGGTGAATGTTAGGCATGATGACCCCAACACACACCCCGATGCCTGTTGGTATTGGTGGGGTGGTAGGGGTGGTAACCCTAACAGCAAATTTCCTCTTTTTTGTCAATGTGGAACAACCCTAACTGATGCATTAACAAAGTTTTTGCAAATAATTTCCTTTCTTTTTTTAAAGTGTAATGTAAGTAGTAATAGAAATAGGTGTCTTGGTGGAAGCGGAAGGCACTTCAGGTCCCGTGCTCCCACCAAGCCATGCAAGTGTGGCCTATAGTATGTGTGTTTGTGGGAGCACAGGCCCTCTGGGCCCTGAACACCCACTTACAGTTAAGTATGGTTCCATATAGCAGTAGTAAGAAACAAGGAAGCCTAGTTACAATAATTTGCCCATATCTCGTGAAGCACATGCACCACAAAGAAAAGTTAAGTGTCGTTGTAATTGTGAAAGTCAGTAGTTGTCGCAGCAATGCAGCAACCAAACACATGTCACTCATCATTTCCAGATTACTGGCACTAAAAAGTACTGTGAGTGTCAACTGTGAAGGCATAGCAATCATCTACGCACATGAAAATGTGCACATGGGATAGTAATTTGCAAATATCTCAGGAACTGTACATGGTAGGAAAAACATCACATTTCAGGAGTTTCATGGGTATCTAAGCTAGTCCTGTGCTTAACTCCCCCTATGTGGGTGCCTAAGAGTTTTTGCAGCAGAAAGTCCATATCTCAAACCATTTTCGAGATACGGGCCCCAAAATGCGTTATGGGCGCCACAATGCTATCCTAGGGGAAAAAGTTGGACCTTTTGAATGCTGTAACTATGGCCCTGTTGAATGTTTTTGTACCAAACCTCCAAAGGGCACACCTGTGGGAGAAGGACTTTCCACACTGAAACATTCAGGGCAATACCACAATCCATGTTGCACAACGAGAAGACAAAGAAAAATGGTGCCACAATCCTATTCTATGGGAAAATTTCCAAACTTCACAATGCTGTAAGTATGGCCATGTTCAATGGTTCCATACCAAACCACGAAAAGGCACACGTGTAGAGCTAGGGCTTTGCATCCTAAAAATTTCAGGTCAGTACCACAATGCACATAGCCACAATGAAGTGACAGAGAAAATGACTGCCACAGTGTTATCTTATGGGAAAATTCATAATTTCAGAATACTATAACTAGGGATGTGGTGAACATTTTTGAACCAAACCACTGAAAGGCACATCTGCTGCACTATGCCTTGCCACCCTGAATATTTCAGACCAACATGACAATCCAGCTTGCCACAATCAAGCGACAAAGAAAACAGCAGGTCAGAAAATGTGGTTGTGCAGTGTTACTGTGGTCATTTAAAATATGATCGCGACACTCCTAGCTTTATAATGGGAATACAATTGCAAACATAAAAAATAGCATCACGGTTGTATTTTTTATAGTCGTGCATATTGCCTCAGTGGTTTGTTACAGTGTAGCGATCAAAAAATGGCAAAATGGTAGAAAAAATCTGAAAACCATTTTTCCAGACCAGTTGGTGAAAAACTAATGCTAGATTCCTGTTCCTCAGGCCCCAGATAGGTAAACCCAATGGTTGGTGTGTCAAAAAGTGCATGTTTTTTTTTTCCCTTATATTGTTTTTTCTCTCTCACTAACTGAAAACAAGATGGTGGCAGCACAACACTATTTTTGGCAAGCTCGACGCTAAAAAATATGATCGCAACAAATTTCGAGCTGCACATATAAATGTCCCCATAGGATATAATGGGACACTAAAAATGCTATCACTTTTTTTTGTGTGTTATTATAATTTTTATTCATTTTCAATAAATTGGGGGGTACAAAAGACAAAAAAAGGGGGATGGGTAACAGACACATTTCATTAAACTCATTGATTACATGCAGTTGAAAGGAAAATCAAACATTATAGTATTACAATTATGCTTCATTCAGTGTCCATAAACGATAGAGAAATTGACATTGCACAGAAACGGGGTTAACTTATAAGTTATAAATTGCAGTTTTTAACTGTAAATTACATCCGTATTATGAATCTGAATTATGATTTATGAAAGACCCATATCCAGCTATCTGGGGACCTCAAATCCCTGGTTGGTTCATACATGGCTGCATATAGATACTCTCCCAACCCTGGTTGACCCCCTCATCCGATACACTCCCCTAGGCGACAAAGGTGGGATCCTTTGACATAATGAATAGTATCCATCTAGACCATTTCAGGGAACATAAATCAATTTTGTCATTTAGATGGTAGAAGATTCTTTCAGATCTATAGATACGGTTCACAATCTCCCTCCATTCTAACATTGTAGGGGCTTTAGGGGTGAGCCAATGTCAGGTCAGAGCCTTCTTAGCTGCCAACAGCAGAACCCCTAGGAGATATCTTGTGCGTGTGTCCTTGAGTTCTGGAGGGAAAGTATTAAGAATTAACAAATCCCTAGTAAGAGTGAGTGGGTGGCCAAGAAGGGCATTGAGTTCTGCTTGTAGTGAGTCTAAGAAAGGCCCTATATGGGAACATGTCCAGAATATGTGGGTATGATGTGCCCTTGGCTCACCACACCAACGTCAGCAAGTCCCTGACCGTGTTGGCAAAAAATGTGCTGTCACTGCAGGTATACGGAAGAACCTAAGCAGTATCTGCCAAGACAGAAGTCTCCAGCTATGGGAATAAGTAAGTTTAGCTGTCGAGGGACAGCCCCTGTACCAGTTTTGTGTGGGAATGTCCAAACCGAGTTCCTCAATCCACTTAGCACATATGTTGTCAGCATTCACTCCCAGGGTGTCCCTCAAAGCCTTGTAGAGAACAGATATGATATGGGGGTACTATCAACATTAATGAGTTGTTGAAGACAGGAGATCAGTAGGGGGAAATGTTCAGGGTTCTGTACCCGAGTTGGGAGAGGATAATAAAAATGCTTTAATTGCAGATATTGAAAGAAGTCTTGACATCTCAGACCGTATGATTGACATAAATCCAGGAAGGGTTTAAATTCTCCTTCCTTTTGGAATTGGAAGAGACATGAAAGCCCCAGGTGTTACCCAAGTGGAAAATGCGTGGTCATATATTGCTGGGTGGAAATCCTCTAGGAGAGCAATGCGGCAAATGAATGGGAGGAATGAGGAAAGAGATAAATGTTTATGAATGACATTGCAAACGTTCAAGTGGTGTATAATCCAGGGGTTCATTGGCATCGAATCGTGAGGATGAAAAGAGGGTGTTTGGTACGTCATATTTTTAATTAACCTCTTAAAAGGCATAAGGCCCTCCTCAGTCTCCCTCCACAGGGCATGGCTGGTTCTGGTAATTCAACAAACCAAAAAAGATAGGTGTGAAGCCCAATTATAAAGTTTGAAATTAGGGAGAGCTAACTCACCCATTTTCCTGGGGAGATGCAGAATGGATGACGTTATTCTAGGTCATCTACTGGACCATATAAACCTACTGATGAGTTTGTTCCAGGAGTGGAAAATTTTATTCGAGATGTGAATTGGGACATTCCGAAAGAGGTAGGGGGCTCGTGGCAGAACCACCATCCTGATAACATCCACCCTCTGAAGTAAATTCAGTGGGAGGATGTCCCATTGCTCGACGTCTGCTTGCATTTGGGCAGAAAATGTGTCATAGTTATTTTTCACTGTATCGGCTGCGTGGTGGGAGAGGTAAATACCTGAATATTTTAATTTGTCTAAATCCTATCGGAATGGGAACCTTTGTTTAAATGCTAAGTTGGGAGTAAAATGGAAAGCCAATACTTCAGTTTTGGTAGTATTGCGTTTATACCCTGAACACTTACCAAAATGGTTCAGTATCTCGAAAACTGCTTGAACTGATTGGGTCGGATTTGTTAAAAAGAGCAGAACATCGTCTGCATAAAGTGCTATGCGATGTTCTATCCCTTCCATCTGTATTCCCTTTAAGTGGGGGGAATCTCTAATGGCCTGCACCAGAGGTTCTATAAAGATAGCAAATAAACCAGGGGACAGGGGGTATACCTGATGGGTGCCCCTAAATAAGGGAAAATAAGGGGAGTGGTGTCCAGTAACTTTCACGCAGGCCTGGGGTGAGGAACAGAATGTTTTTATCAGGGAGATAAAAGGGTGGGGAAAGCCCATTTTGGACTTAACAGTGAACAGGAAGGGCCACGCGACTCTGTCAAATGCCTTCTCAGCATCTAGACTGAGAAGGACAGAGGGTGTTACTGCAGTTTACATTTCCTGTACTAAATGGAGGGCCCATCTTGTATTATCTGTGGTGGAACTACCACTGACAAATCTGGTCTGGTCCAGATTAATTATTGCAGGGAGGACAACATCCAGATGTTTGGCCAGAATAGACATCAGGTATTTATAGTCTACATTTAGAACTGATATTGGGTGGTAGGATGAACAGCACTGTGGGTCCTTACCAGATTTAGGAATAAGGGAAATCACTGTATATGACCAGCTAGGTGGGGGGTTCACCAAATCTCCCATTACATCATTGTAGACCTGTATATGGTTTGGTGCAAGCGATTTTTCCAGATGTTTATAAAACTCTTTACCATACCCATCTGTTCCAGAGGCCTTCATAGTTTTAGATCAGGAGATAGCTGCTGTTAGTTCAGAAAATGATATGGGAGTGATTAAGGAGGTCCTTTGGTCCCAATTCAGCCTAGAGAGGCCCAGTGGGGAGAGAAAGGCTCCAATATCTTCTTGTTCTGATGAATTATCAGGTGTATATAGTGTTTTATAATAATCACAAAAGGCTTGGGTAACCTGGCTCATTTTAGAGTAGATATTACCTGAGTTAGGGTCCCTAATAGTAGCTATAGTGGCAAGGCAACACTGCCTACGTAGTTGATAGGCAAGTAAAAGGAGGCCCTCGGACCCACTTCACCATACCTTTGCCTCAGGAAGGCTAGTTCTATTTCAGTACTCTGCTGGGAGAGGGAATCCAACTCCTGCCTAACCTGTTCAAGCTGGGCCAAAACAAAGTTGTCCCCTGTTGATGTGCTATCTGGAGAAAGTGCAGAGTCTGCTCCAGGTGTATTTGTTTTTCTTTCCGTTGCTTCGTCTGAATTGACGAATATTGTATAAGGTGACCCTGCAGGACCACATTTAACGTATCCCACCTAATAGCACCGGTAATTTCTAGGTCTGAGTTATCTCTCAAAATTTCTTGAATTATCTCATCAAGAAATTCTGTGAACTGGGCACTTTTAAGGTGGATTGGGTTAAATCTCCACAGCATGTTTCATTTCTCAAGGCCTGGATCCTATTTTGTGATTACTGAAGCGTGGTCTGTATGTACAATATCACCAATTATTGCTTCCCTAAGAGTACCCAAATCTTCTTTCTGTGTATGACAATGGTCTATCCTAGAGTAGGGGCCATGTACAGCTGAATAAAAAGTATATCTCCTATCCCTAGGGTGAAGAGTACGCCACACATCAACCCAGCCCACCTCCTGAATAAATCTTTTAAAAAATCTGTGCGGTGCCGGCTGTCTGCCCCTAGTGACCCCAGTGGTGTCCTGATTAGGATTGGGGGAGATATTGAAATCTCCTGAAAATACCAGGGTGCCCTTGGTAAGTTGGTCCACCTTATGCAAAAGGGATTGAAGAGTTTGCTGAGTTGAACCAGGGGGGAAGTACACATTAGCCAGAGTGACCTCCTGACCCTGTAGCAAACCCTGGACCACCACTGAGTGGCCCTCAGAGTCTGCCCACTCATATGTAGCCTTAAAGGGAGTAAGGTTGGAGATCAGTATGGCAACCCCCCCTTCCATTGGGGAAGGAAGAGGAAAATACTTGTGAGAAACCTCCCCTTGCCAACTTCCCCTGTTCCTTCATACTCATGCATGTTTCCTGCATACAGTGGCGTGAAAAAGTATTTGCCCCCTTCCTGATTTTCTCTATTATTGCATATTTGTCACACTGGATGTTTTCAGGTCTTTAGACAAAATATAATATTAGATAAAGGGAACCTGAGTGAACAAATAACACTTTTCTTTTTTACTTATTTCATTTATTTAATGAAAAAAGTTAACCAACACCAACTGGCACTGTGTGAAAAGTAATTGCCCCTAGTTAAATCAACCCAATTAAAGGGATAATTAGAGTCAGCTGATTGAACACAGCCAGGCTTGATTACAGCCAGCCCTGCTCAATATAAACCTCACTTATTTTGGCCCTTACCATCAGAGTCACGTTGCCAGCACAAAGATTCAACAAGCACATTATGCCATGATCAAAGGAAGTTCTCAAAAGATCAGAAAAAATTTGTTGCCCTCTATCAGTCTGGAAAGGGTTACAAAGATATTTCTAAGGCTCTGGGACTCCATCGAACCACAGTGAGAGCCATAATCTCCAAATGGAGAACACTTGGGACAGTAGTGAACCTTCCAGGAGTGGGTGGCCTGCAAAAATTACTCCAAGGGCACAGTGTAAAATCATCCAAGAAGTCTCAAAGGATCCTAAAACAACATCCAAAGAACTGCAGGCTACTCTTGCCTCAGCTAAGGTCAGTGTTCATGACTCCACAATCAGAAAGAGACTGGGCAAAATGGGCTTCATGTGAGAGTAGCAAGGTGGAAACCACTGCTAACCAAGAAGAACATAAATGCTCGTCTCTCATTTGCCAAGAAGCACCTGGATGATCCACAAGCCTTTTGGGAAAATGTTCTATGGACAGATGAGTCCAAAGTGGAACTTTTGGACAACATGGATCCCATAATGTCTCGTAAAGCAAACACAGCATTCCACAGTAAGAACGCCATACCAACAGTCAAACATGGTGGTGGTAGTGTGATGGTGGGGATGCTTGCTGCCTAAGGACCTGGATGACTTGCCATAATTAAAAGGAACCATGAATTCTGCTCTGTACCAGAAAATTCTTAAGGAGAATGTCCAGTCATCCTTCCGTCAGCTGAAGCTGAAGCGTAGTTGGGTCATGCAGCAAGACAATGATCCAAAACACAAAAGCAAGTCCACATCAGAATGGCTAAAAAGAAGTAAAATTAAAGTTTTGGAGTGGTCTAGTCAAAGTCCAGACTGAAACCTAATAGAGATGCTGTGGCAGGACCTGAAACGAGCAGTTCATGCTTGAAAACCTACCAAATGTTACTGAATTAAAGCAGTTCTGCGAGGAAGAGTGGGTTAAAATTCCTCCACAGCGATGTGAAAGACTGATATTGAATTATAGGAAGTGTTTGGTTGCAGTCATTGCAGCTAAATGTGGCATAACCAGTTATTAAGTGTAAGGGGGCAATTACTTTTTCACACAGTGCCAGTTGGTGTTGGTTAACTTTTTTTCATTAAATAAGTGAAATTAAAAAAAAAAACCAGTGTTATTTGTTCACTCAGGTTCCCTTTATCTAATATTACATTTTCTCTAAAGACCTGAAAACATCCAGTGTGACAAATATGCAATAATAGAGAAAATCAGGAAGGGGGCAAATACTTTTTCACGCCACTGTATATATTATTCCTGCATGGGTCTTTCTAAATAATGAAATAATTCTGGTTCTTTTAACAGGGCTGCCCAGCCCATTAACATTCAATAAAAAAATCTGCAATGGAGTGTCAGACATCGTATTACATTTTAATCATCCAAAATATGTTTCTGTGCCAGCCTCCAAATATCAGCTTATGGACACTGTCGGGTTTTATCACAATTAGAGAAGAATGTGGCTGCCTATATGTGGTATAGTGAGGAAAACACTCCTCAAACTATACAGAACAAAATACAGGCCCAAAAAATGCTAACTGGCCAAACATAATACATCCATCCCCTGCCAACTGGGTGGGAAATGTAACAAAACTACTAACTTCCATGAGGTTGGTCACCCAAGAAAAAACAAAGTGGATGGCCAGGTCCCCGAGTGTGCCAAAATGATTTTGGCTGGGTCTAACCTAGGTTCGACCAGACATTGTATATCTCTTCAATAAAAAAGGGGGGGTACAGTGGAGGGGTAGCCATGCCTCGTGATTCACCAGGAACTAAAAAAAAATGCAGTGCCATCTTGTGGGTAATCTGCTCCATCTTATTTTAACATAACTATTAAAATGGAGGAGCCCCTCCATTGTGCTTCAGGGTTCAACCATTAATCCGATGGATCCACCTAAGCAGTAAATTTGCCAAAGGAAGCCAGCCCCCCACCCCCCCTAAAAGCTCCACCTTCCTCTACCGGTCCAGTGTATGGGGACGCAGAGCGCAGGTGGGTGAGGTGTGTCCCCACAGGTCAGTGTGACGAAACAGTGTCTCCCAAGCCTGATAATCCCATTGTCATCAAAAAAGCCCCAGAGTCCTCAGAGACTGAAGGTACATGTAAAGATGGCAGATACCCTTTGAGTTATCCTAGGGGCAAATATAAATGTATGTTTAATAATGAAAAAGATGCCATCAACCTGAACTAAAAGGTTCACTGGCCAAGGCCATGGGGACAGTCAATTGGCACCCCTCTGTCATCCCCCGACTCCCCTATGGCCTACATAGGTCCCTACCCTCATGCCCCAGTCCATCCCTCAGTCCCAGAGTCTCCAGGTATAAGGGGCCTTTGGGGGGTTCCTACTGAGGCGACATCAAGACAGTGCCTCCTCCAAGTCATGACCCAGGAATGGCCCTAAGTGAATCTTCCCCCAGTCAGGGTGGCAGTGGCGCATTGGAATATAGACTCACCAGGAGAGAGGAGGCACCAGGTGGAAGTGGGACTACAAGGGGACCACATAAGGGGAGGTATAGGCAACTTGGGGAGGGGAAAAACAGGTTGACCTACCTGATTCAGGTGTAACTAAACCCAAAATGTCCCATTAGCCTTTTCATTTAACTTCTTGGTTGTTCCACGATGTTTCAGGCTATACCATTGCCTGGTTTCTCAGGCCTTCAACTATCCACTACACAGCTATGGCTCCTTCATGTCTGCATTACTCCCTCGAGGTTTCCTGGGACCACAGTTTCTGTGCCAACTTAGCTGACAATGTAGTGCCCTGTTGCCCCTGAGGTGGAGGGACCTCAACTCCAATTTTAGTCAGTCCCCGTGCGGCCTCCTCCACTGATTCTAAGGTCTTGGGTCCATCCGTCAGGTAGACCACCAATTTCACTGGGTAAGGAGTACGGAACTTGAGCTTTCCTTCCTTAAGTTTTTTAAGAATTGGGGCATATGTGTGATGTCGGGATGCGATCACAGTGGGGTAGTCATTATCAACGTAGATTCTCTGGCCTTGATATATCAGGTCCCCTTGTTGTCAAGATTTGTGCAGCACCAATTCCTTCTCTGTATATCAGAGGAAGCGAACCAAAATAGCATGAGGGCGGTTATCAGGCCATGGGCCCAGTGTCTGATGAGCACGGTCCATCTCCAGAGAAACACCCTCTGGTAAGTCCAATTTGGATTTAAAGAATTATTGCAGAAATTGTATTGGATTATTGCCTTCTGCTCCCTCCGGGAAGCCATTTATCCTCAAGTTGTTCCTTTTACTTCAGGCTTCTGAATCACCTGCCCTCTCCTGTAAGTCCTGGACCACATGGTGAAGATGCACAATGGCATGCTCCACACAGTCCACTCGGAAGTCGGTGCATGCGGCCTGTTCCTCGATGTCATCTAGCCGTTTCTCCATCTTCCCTAGTTCTGTGCACAGGGCTGTGAACGTAGAGCGGGTCTCCTTCCTGAAGTCCTGCAGCTCATGGAGAACAGCATCTATTTGCGTCGCAATATTAGGTGCCATAATCTGTTCTCCCTTTGGGAGCTCGCCTTTGCTGGAGATCTGGGAGCTATTGCTATCGGAGTAGATACCATCTGGGTCTGCGTTATCCAGCATCGATTTCTGGGAGCCAAGTCCTTTTTTAGGCATCTTTATTCAGTAATTAGCAGGTATTGCTCGAACATCAGGTATTTTTGGCAATTTTAGGGTGTTTTTAAGCCTGGTGGAGTTGGAGCTGAGAAATCATGCAGCCATCATGAGCATGACGTCACCGGAAGTCAAAATGCTATAACTTTTGAACGGAACAAGATTTTTACATGAACTCTTCAAAAGGCACATCTGTGGCCAACGACCCATGTAGCACACTCAATCTTAACCCACTCACGTGCATTCTTTAGTCCAAAGTGCACGTCTAAAGAAAATGGAATGTTGGGAATTTTTCACTTTTTGAGTGTGCTGCAATTCCACAACTGTACATCTGATAGACACGAAAATTTCCAGATCTGGAGATCTACCAAATATCTTACTCCATTCCAAATTTCAGGCAAATGGCTATGCAACCCTAACTATAGTGGCACTGTAGCGCCACTATAACAGTTAGATAGATAGATAGATAGATAGATAAATAGATAGATAGATAGATAGATAGATAGATAGATAGATAGATAGATAGATAGATAGATAGATAGATAGATATAGGATATGCAGTGGGTCTACTGGAAATAGTGATATTTCCCCAAGTGTAGTTTGACCTCATGATCTCACGGTGTGAAGCATGAGTAAAGGTCAAAAGTTGAACTATAGAGGAAATATCACTGATATTCAGAAGATCCATTGCATATATCATTTATGCAATGCTTATACTTATTGTTTTTTTTTGGTCTGCTTTTTAAGTTGTTTTTATTTTAATATGTAAGTGGATTTTGTGGTATTTGTATGCTGCTGTCTGTATGCTCCTGTGGTAGCTAGGGTCAGTGCATGCCTCCACTTTGAGAGTAGCTTTTGATTGGCTGATGTTGTGTGTGTGTTGGTCGGCCGAACAATTTTGGAAACATGGCGGTGGGATGTCTCGCTTAGCGAGGGAGCGATGTCACTGATTTATTAATTTATTCATTGATATGTTTTTCCATGTAAGTTATGGGAAATGCTTCACTTGGTTGATCCTGCATTTTGGAAGTGATATCTGGTTGATCCATCTTTTCAAGTTCCACAGCAATACGGAGAGACGAGCTGTGAGGGATTCCAGTTCGGAGGACAGAGTTGCTGGTTTTGCTTCCTTGTGGCCATTTCAGGAGCTCATTGTCAGCTAGCACAGGTACTGTGACCTGGTCATAGGTAGGCCTGTTGGCAGTTGTGGTTGGGAACGGAGGGAGAATGGTCTATTGTGCTCTGTTGTGGGAAGGGTGAGGGGGTTTGCTGTGGAGTTTTTTTTGTTTGTGTATGACATGATAAAAAAATGTACCTCTCAATATGAATGACACTTTGACACTGAAGAGGTCATGAGTTGCAGCCAGTGAGTGGGTGAAGTATGGGTGCTTAACTGCAGTTTGTGCCTCTGCTTTGGTGAAGTGCAGATAGCACCTCTGCATGACCTATTGTGTGGATAAATGATCTACAGTCAAGATAAATGTGATATCCTCACTGTAGGTCTGAGGACCCTGAGAATATGGCAAAAATTTGCCAATTTTTATCCTCACCACTGCATAAATATATATATATATATATATATATATATATATATATATATATATATAGTGTGTGTGTGTGTGTGTGTGTGTGTGTGTCTATATATATATATATATATATATATATATATATATATATATATATATATATATGATTTTTTTTGCTATACTATTTCAAAATTCAAGTTTTTGTTCTTTCAATGTTATGGCCCTGAAAAAAATCCAAAATACTTATTTATGCATACACATTATTGCTGTTTCTATATATTTTGCATTTTAGATAAACATATATTTTGAATCTAACCAACATATATGGAAGACTTCATTGTCGACATGGAACTGGAGTCGCTGAGACTGATGGGTCTCGGCGACTTCAGTGCCTGGGTCAATGATGAACTCTCACAATTTGGACAACACTTCCTGCAGTTGACGTCTTCTCTGGGCCTGACACAGGTGGTTACCTCCACTACTCATAGACACGGCCACTCCCTTGACTTAGTCTTCCTCCTAGGGATCGACGCTTCTGATTTGGAGGTGGATCCAGTCGAGTGGTCTGATCACTGTACTGTGGGGTTTAGTTTTTAAACCCCCCCCATTCCCTACCCCTACGGAGATTGTCAGGTACCACCCTTTACAAGATTTAAGTTCTCAGAGCCTAATGGAGGTTCTTGACCTATCGTCCTCTTCATTTGCCAGCAGTGACCCTGAGATGCTCGTGACGGCCTATAACTTGGCTGTATCGACAGCTTTGGATTCTATTGCCCCTTTCGCGTTCAGCCTCTCTCCCTTCACACTCAATCTCCCTGGTTTGATGGGACTTTGAGGGAGATGTGGAGACTAGGTCGAAGGTTGGAGCGTTGCTGGTGGAAGTCCACCCTTGATGCCAACTGCCTTAGATTGTTGGAACATTATCAAGTCTACTAATCTGCAATCTCCCATAAGAAGGCAGAATTCCTGTCCAGGGAGATAGCAGTTGCTCAGAATCGACCATCTCAGCTTTCCCGTACTGTGGACAGGCTGTGCAACCCAGCCTGTCTTCAGGTGCGGAGAGCTTTTTTTGCAATTAGAGTGCGATGAAATTGCACGATTCTTTGCAAATAAGGTGGCTGACATCAGGGCAGGACTCTGGCTGGCACACTGTACAGGTGCTGCTATTGATCAGTGTGAGATTACTACACCTCGGTTGTCTTGGAGTACCTTTGGCTGTCCGGAGTTCATGGATGTCATGCAGATCATCCAGAATGTGCACCCCATGTGCTGTAAATTGGATCCTGGACCTACTTCCCTAATTTTGGGAGGTATTGAGGTTAGTGGTCAGGTCCTGGCATGGATTGTCTGGTGCTCCTTGGAGTCTGGAGAATTTCCTAGCTTTCTGAAAGAGGTGGTGGTGACACCTCTCTTGAAGAAAGCTTCCTTGCACCCAGACTGCCATGCCATCTACAGACCTGTCTCTAACCTTGCTTTTATAGGGAATGTTATTGAGAAAGTTGTGACTGTGCAATTGGAAGACCATTTGACCATCCATGACATCTACGAACCACTCCAGTCTGGTTTTCATAAGAAACATAGCACCGAAACAGCACTGGTTTGGGTGCTCAATGATCTCCTGATGGCTAGAGAGCGGAAGAACCATTCCATCTTGGTCCTTCTAGATCTCTCTTCAGCTTTTGACACCGTAGACCATGAGGTGTTGTTGGGTCATCTGAGGTTCATCTGTGGACTGTCGGGAACAGTCCTCAGGGGGTTTTCATCTTTCCTCATGGGAAGAACTCAGAGAGTGGTGTCGGAGGTTTATTCCTCGGACCCTACTTCTCTGTCATGTGGAGTCCCTCTGGGTTCAGTCCTCTCACCCATGTTGTTCATGGTGTATATGCTGCCCCTCG
The DNA here is from genome assembly GCA_016271365.2 of Neoceratodus forsteri. Lineage (NCBI taxonomy): Eukaryota > Metazoa > Chordata > Ceratodontiformes > Ceratodontidae > Neoceratodus > Neoceratodus forsteri. Next base: position 663,822,078 of record JADMNL010000022.1, read on the forward strand.
GAGTTATTATAAGAAGGTATGGGCTGAAGTTTCACTACTATGCTGATGATACCCAGCTCTACCTATCTTTTTCACCCAGCCAGAATGGAGCTGTATCTGTCTTTAACAACTGTCTGAAAGAAATCCAAGACTGGATGGATTCCAGCCAGCTAAAGTTGAACCCTGACAAAACTGAGGTGTTGGTTGTGGATCCAGGTCGTCAGATAGGAGGATTGGGGGAAGGTGCGCCCTAGGGAATTTTTCTTGGTAGCACCTCACTCCCAACCTCTGAATGGGTGCGTAACCTGGGGGTAATTTTTGATGAAGGGCTGACCTTGCATTCGCAGGTGTCAGCAGTCGTCGAAACTTTCTTTTACCATTTTAGGAATATTGCCAGGATTAGGCACCTTGTTCCATCCAATGACCTTCCAACATTGATCCACACCTTTGTTTCCTCTCACTTAGATTATTGTAAGTCCCTTTACCAAGGGCTTCCTGTGATAGAAATCCGATGCCTGCAGCTGGTGCAGAATGCAGTAGCCTGGCTTTTGATGGGGTCTTCACCATCTTGTCATATTTCGCTGGTGCTGCGAGAGCTGCACTGGCTGCCAGTTCAGTGGCAGATCACCTATAAAGTCAGCTTGCTGACTTTTAAAGCCCTATGCAGACTAGGCCCAGGCTACCTGAAAGAGCTACTGATTCTCTGCCAGCCCAGTCGATCACTCCACTCATTCAGCACGGGGTTGCTAGAGGTTCCAAGGGTATGTTTAAAATCTTCAGGCGTAAGAGCTTTTGAGTTTGTTGCGCCTATCCTTTGGAATTCTCTACCCTGTCAGATTTGGGAGTGTACAACTGTGGAGTGATTCAAGCAGGCTTTAAAGACTTACTTGTGGCTTCAGGCATTTAATAATTGAGTTTACTGTTTATATTATGATATGTGTATGATTTTATTGAATATGTTATTTTTTTTTTCATTATTGGTGTTTTAAAATGTGAGGCACCTTGGTTTTGGATAAGGCGCCATATAAATAAATGTTATTATTATTATTATAATACTGTATATTCTGACTTACTTATACCTTTTCAGTTTTGGTTTTCCTTGTAAGATGCAAAACATGTAAACAAAAAACCAAAATATAGTCATAACATAGTTTTAAATTGTACCCATATGGAAATGAACTATACTGTATTTTGTTAATATGTAGACTATATCTGAATATGCCTAAATATATCACATATTTCTGATATCTGCATTTTCCAGGTATTCTTTAGATATTTGCAGAATTCAATGAGGTATGTCTTATACTTGGCCCTGATATACAAAATGAGTATGTTTTGTTATACTATCAAAGAAAATATTTTGTTTAACATTTTTATGTTTTTATGGACTCTATAATGAAAAATTATTATAGTTTTATGCAAGTGCAATTTTACTCTGTAATTTCTACTATAGGTGTATGTTAACAAACATATATTTTCAATATATTAGAGATATATTACATATATGTTAAAATGGGTTTGGCCTGATATACATCTGGAAAGTATCTGTAATATATGTATTAATACTGATAATACCTTTTAAATATATGTTTTACATAGCAAATAAATATGTTTTATAGTTTATAAGTATCATACTATCCTACTATCATACTAGATGCCAGCAGAGTAGGCCTGTTGGTGCAGCAAGTCTGCTCGTGCTTCAGCACCCTGATTGGGTGACTGGAATATGACTGGAATATATATTACATATACCTTTATAATATATATATATATATATTATAGTGGCGTGGTTGCGCCACTATACTTAGGGTTCATCAGTCAGTTACATACTAAAGTCAAAAGTTTGGATGTTAATAACTTTGGACCTGTTCAATGCATTTGCCTCAAATTTGGTAAGCACGGTGGGGCATGGTAGATTTCTTGATTTGCCAAATTGTGTTTCAGTGAACTTACGGTCTTTGCTTACAAAAACACTGAAAAATGCAAAATTATTCATTTTTGAAGGCACCTTTTGGGATTCTGGATGTGGTCCTGCAAGGCCATTCTGTGGTGTGCCACTCTACGAGATGGCTCATTTGAAAGAGCATTTGTCGCTGAACATGTCGCTTTTAATTTAGTGAAAAAATATTAAGGCATTCAAAAGTTATGCCACTTTTAATTTCCCATTATAAGTTAATTGGAAAATTTATATGTATGTTTTGCGAACAAAGAATGGAGTTCTGACCATCTGGTCCCACCTGCCGATCAAAGAATTTTCAGCCTCGTGGATCAAGACTTTTTGTCCCCAAGAATTTTCAAAAATTCTTTGATCACAAGGTCCGCCATCTTGTTTTTAATTTTCCGATCAGATAAACACAAATATCTTGGCTCAGGGGTCACTCCTGAAGTAAAACTTGGATGGGTTTTACTCAGGGGGCCCCGATCTATCGAGCCATGCCTTTGGTTGTATCTAAATAAGTCAAAAAATAGAGTTATTATGATTTAAAATCTTCATTTGTGGCTCGTTAATGATCCTTGATCTCAAGCCTGCAAATTCTTTGATCGCAAGATTCTTTGATCACGATCGTGCATCGTGAGTGAAGGACATGATGGTCAGATTTAAAAGTCAGTTTTCTGAGCTCAGGGGTGCCCTAGAAACATATATGAGGCTGTGTTTTGCTCAGAGGGCTTCGTTCTGCCCCATCTGAATAATTGTAATAGTGTATGACATATCCCTGGTAGTCTAGTGGCCCCCCCATCATTGTAAATAAAGTAATGGTGTCTAATGTAGTAGTACTGTAGTGGCCCCCAATGTTTTTTTTAATCCCCTGAAATCTAGTGGCCATTCTGAGTTGTATAAAAAAATAATAAGTGTTGATATCCCTGGTAGCTTAGTTCCCCCTCCCACCATCTGCATGAAATAATATGCAGTGTTAGTGCATATTTCCATGGTAGTCTAGTGGCTCCCCTCCATTATATCTAGAGCCCCCCCAAGTTGTATAAAAAAATTATAAGAGTTAATATCCCTGGTAGTCTAGTGCACCCCAATCTGTATGAAATTATATCACTGTTCCTGTAGATATCCGTGGTAGTCTAGCAGCCCCCCATTATAATAAAATTAAGAATAATTTCACATTTCTGGTAGTCTAGTGGCCCCCCATCCAGCAGCACCAGCCTACCCAGCACACCCCCACCCTTCCCCAGCTGGTGACTGGCACAGACCACCTCTCACCACCATGGCCAGCCACTGACTGTCTGGATTATGAGCGCTAATGTAAAGAGACACTCAGAAATATTTTCAGAGCACCTCTTTGCATTATCATTCATAATGCGCACAGTCGGTGGCTGGCCGTGGAGGTGAGAGGTGGGCTGTACCAGTCAGTGGCTGGGGATTTGTAATTTTTTAAATTGTAACCATTTTGATTCTTTGTTCAAGAGCCTGCAAATTCTTTGATCGAGATCGTGCATTGTGAGGGAAGGACAAGATGGCCAGATTTAAACATCTATTTTCTCAGCCCAGGGGTGCCCTAGGAAGTCAAATGAGGTTGGGTTTTGCTCAGGCGGCTTCGTTCTGTTGAACCGTGGTGGTGGTTTGCTGGAATTCCCTCACTTTTTTGATTTATAGCATTTTTATTCTTTGTTCATGAGCTTTCTAATTCTTTGATTGTGAACATGCAAATTCTTTGATCGTGAGATTCTTTGATCGCCATCTTTGATCGTGAGATAGGGACAAGATGGCCAGATTTTTCATAATGGAATAGATAGGGAAATTTTACCAATCTTTAACATTGAATATCTTGGAAACAGTTTGGTCTTTTTCTTGAAATTTGGAAAGTTTTTACGGCATGTCCTGTGGATGTAAATTACAGTGTTCACGTGTCAGAATTTTTTTTTTTTTTGCCAAAGATATGGCATGGTGCACTTTATGTGTTGCGGACAGTGTTTTGCACATGGTGGTACTTGAAATTGATAGGATACCTAGCCCTAGTGTCATGGATGTAGTTTTCAGTCTTTGTGTGTGGTAAGTGTTAACAGGTGTGGAACTGTGCCAGTCTGACAAATGAAAATCTGATACATTAAACTGTTATATCTTGGACACAGTTTGGTCTTTTCACCTGAAATTTGGAGGGTGTTGACAGCATGTCCTGTGGATGTAAATTGCAGTGTGTCCATGTCATATAATATTTTTTTGACAGATTTATGGCATGGCGCATTTTGCTTGTGGTGGTGCCTTGCTATTTATAGGATACCTAGCCTCAGTGTCATGAATGTAGTTTTCAGTCATTGTGTGTGTTAAATGTCAACAGATGCAGAACAGTGCCACTCTGATGAATGAAAATTTCAAACTGAGACATGTTCTATCTTGGACATGGTTTGGTCTTTTTACTTGAAATTTGGAGGGTGTTGACAGCATGTCCTGTAGATGTTAATAGAAGTGTTTATGTGTTGGACAATATATTTTTTGAGGAGATATTGTGTGGCACAGTTAACATTTTGTGGACAGTGTTTTCTATTCTTCTACTAAATTAACATTTGTTTGGTGACGAGGAGTCATGTGATGTGCCTGGAGGAATAGCAGCTTGCCTAGGGACTCTCCCCTCTTCGGTGTAAAATCGATACTTTTTACCACATTTCAGATATATTTATCCAGCCAGAAGTTTAAATTTAAACTTGTGATTTAACAACTATAAACTCGTTTTGGCTGCCGGGCAAAAGATGGAAGAAGCAACCCAGGAACTCGAGGCAAAGTGGTCCCGACGCAGCTCTTCCCCATCAGACCCCCAGGACGAACTAACTCCTTCTCGGGTGTACAGTGAATTATCAACGATAAAAGAGGCGCTTTTCAAATTGATAGAAGAAGTAGCTGATTTCAAGCCTGCGCTGACCCAGTTGGCTCGACGAGTCACTGATGCCGAGGCTAGGATTTCCTCCTTGGAACGGAGCTCAGATAAACTCGGCCCAGCCATGGTGGAATGCAAGAGGGCGGTGGCTAAATTAGAAGATCGCCTTGACGACCTCAAGGGGAGAAACCGCCGCAATAACCTTGTTCTGTTGGGGCTCCTGAGGAGAAGAGAGGCCCCAACACAATTCTTTCCTACAAAAGTTTTGAAGAAAGACAGTTAGTCTCACCTAACGGGGCCTGAATATGTCATCGAAGGGCCATCGGCCTTAAGGGCAAAACCACCTCCAGCAGACCCTCCCAGGCCTGTGATCTTCAAGCTCCTTAATTTTCTCGATCGGGAGCATATTTTGAAGGAGGCGAGGAAACTACCAGCCATCCTGTGGGAGGGTAGGAAGCTACGTGTGGTCCCTGATCTAACTTTAAAAATTCGGATGGCGAGGTCCAAATTTCACCCCATTACATAGAAGCTTTGGGCGGCAGGGGTGAAACATCACATGTTATATCCAGCCAAGCTAGAAGTCTTGTTAAAGGACGGCACAAAGCACTTCGATTCACTGGAGGAGGCTATAAAAACTCTTAATAATCAGATGCCTGATTTATTTCCTAAAGGCTGAGGAGGTCTGCAGTCGGGGACGTGTTTTTTTTTTCTCTGTCCTGGACTGAATCTGGTCTGGAATTTTTCAAGTTCAAGCCTGCAAGTGACAATTACTAGTCTACACTACAGTCGGGAGCTCCTTATCTTCCTTAAGTTTATTTTCCCTTTCAGACTCGCTATGGGGGCCCTCGTTTATATGATTGTGTTATTTGACCTTTTTGTGTATAATGATCCCCTTAGGAAGTGAGGGGTCGTTTCGATTAAATCACTTTGTACCCGCTACAGGGTCCCAGAGGACTACGAATGTGCGAGTTAGCTGCTGCGATGACCGGCTTAGCTCCAGTCTGCTTCTTGACAGTTTCTTCTTTTTTTTTTCCATTTTCGGTTTTTTATTTCTTTCCTTGTTCTCTGGTTCTCAACATACTGCCGTTTTGGCATAAAGACTGGGAATATAAGAGGTCTCGGCAGATTGTTTGTACTGCCGAAGCCTCATTTGATTTATACTGTGTAGCGAATATTATAGCTCGGTCCCCTTATTAGATTTAACAATAGGGTTCATTGGTGGGCATTTAAGTGTTTAATAGTTAATAAGATGCCCATTATAGTGAGGGGAACTCTAGCATTATTATTGCCCGTTTGGTTCAAGATTTCTAATTATTTCATCTGGATAAGCTATTGGGGATTGTGGTTTTTTTTTTTTAGTAAATTACCATACAAGGTTTAAGTCTTGTCTTACCACTCGCTCACCTCATTGGGCTGGCTTTAAGGCTTAAAACTTATTTTAGTTGCAATTTCATGCCAGCCCTTCAATTCATTTTATCTTTCACAATTTGGAGGCTGGTGTAGGGGGTGGTTATGTTTCCTCTTAAACCATTGCTTAGGATTATAGAATAAGGGGTAATCTTCTTTAAGGGCCCTTACAGGGTATGTTAAATTACTGGAATGTGGTATGCAGTCTTATTTTGTTATGGGGGGGGCCCTCCTTCTGGGCGTGCCATGGACCAGTGGTTCTGGAGTCTGGCCGAGGGCAGGTGATTGTATATAGGAAGTTTGGGAGAGGATGGGAATTGCATTAAAGGCTTTTTTTCAGGTTTTGGCATTTGGGGAGTATTTGGGGAGGGAGTTGGCAGCTTTCCAATTGGCTCTGTATCTCCCTTTGAGCTCCTTTATGGTTAGCAACCTGAATATTATTTCTTGGAATGTAAAAGGGGGGAAAGATAACAAAAAAAAACACATTATTTTAAACCATTTGGCACAATTCGACCCGTCAATAGTTTTTCTTCAAGAAACTCACATGCTTCTGGATCAGCTCCATTATCTAAAGAAAAGATGGGTAGGTCAGGTTTTTGGGGCGGGATTTCCCAAGCAAAAGGGGTAGCTATTTAGTGGCTAAAGGAACTCCTTTTTCCTTCAAGATGTTTTTGCTGATTCTAATGGTAGATACGTAATTGTTTCAGGGCAGTTGGGGGGAATTAGTTTAGTGTTGGGGTCTATTTATGGTCCAAATCAGGAGTCACCTTCCTTCTTCACCCAGCTGGCGGTGGTTATAGCCCCCCTAGCAGATAGACCCGTAATCTTAGGAGGAGATTGGAATCTGGTGCAGTCCAACCGTCTTGATCGTTCATGGTGTAGAGGAGTTCATCAGTCTCCGACCCAGAGGGCATTGGCTGAATTTACCTCTTCCCTGGGCCTTATGGACCCATGGAGAACGATCAATCCTACTACTAGAGAGTTTACCTTTTATTCCCCTGTTCATAAAAGTTATTCTCGAATTGACTTCTTTTTGGTTAGTTAACAAGTTCTTTCCTTTATTCAAGAAGCTACTATTTTGAGTCGGGTAATTTCAGATCACTCGCCCATTAGATTTCGATGTCGACCACTGTCTGATCCACCAAGATCTTATTCATGGTCTTTGAATAACAGTTTGTTTAAGGATCCCCAATTGTTAAGCCGTTTTCGATCCTTTATGTCTCATTCAATTACATCTAATTGGGGGTCAATTAGGGCGGTGGACCAGGCGTGGGCGGCCTTGAAGGCTACATGGAGAGGTGAGTTGATCAGGCTTGCATCAACTCACAAAAAGAAAACCATGCTCCTTCTATCTAATTGTTTAGAGAGGATTAAAGCCTTGGATGTTATGGGAGAGGACTAAGAGATCCTTTGCTCAGGAGCAAGTGCTAACAGCTTAGGGCCTGGTACACAAGTACCTTAAGGAAGGGTCAAGAATTTGGCCTCTTAATTGAAGGCCCTCATACATAGGGCAGGGCAGCAAAGCCAGTAAAATTCTAGCCTGGCAGTTGAAGCAACGGGCTGCGGCTAAGTGCGTGGCAGTGTTGAGACACCCGAGGACAAATAACTTAGTTTCAGATCCAGAAGGCATACTAGGTATCTTTGTTGATTTTTATAAAAACCTATATTCTAGTACATTGCCTTCCCCAGAGGGAATTACCAAGATGAGGGAATTTTTGGCAAATATTTCCTTGCCTAAATTACCAGAGGAGTTTAGCCAGAGGCTGGAAGCTCCCCTCTCCTATGAGGAGATTTCTGAAGCTGTTGACTCTTTAAAGCTGGACAAGGCCCCTGGACCAGATGGATTTACAGCTCTTTTTTATAAGACATTCAAAGATTATTTGGTGCCATTGTTGCAACAACTTTATGCCTTTTGGCAAGATCATGGGATAGAGGACCCTTCTCTTTTTGAGGCAAGAATCATTTTGTTACCTAAACCTGAGAAACCATTGGATCTGGTTGGTAATTATAGACCAATCTCACTACTAAACATTGACGTTAAAATTTACGCCAAGATTTTGGCTACCTGAATCAAGGCTGTGTGGCTAGGACTAGTGAGCCCGGAACAGGCTGGATTCGTAGCTGGCCGTTCGTCAGCGGATCATTTATGGAAATTATTTTATTTAATCTCTGCATCTACGCGTCCAGACATGGAAGCATCTCTGGTCTCATTAGACGCAGAGAAAGCTTTTGATAGGGTGGAATGGGATTTTATGTTTCAGGTATTGCTTAATTTTGGTTTTCCGGGGAAGTTTTTGAACTATATTCGGGTCCTCTATTCATGTCCTTCAGCGAGAATTCAATGTAACAACTTGATTTCAGCTGCCTTTCCCTTATTGCGAGGCACGCGCCAGGGATGTCCCCTCTCCCCGTATCTATTCAATTTATATCTGGAACCATTGATCAGGGCCATTAACAAGGACAAGCAAGTTCAAGGGATTTATATAGGGGAGTCTGAGTATAAGCTATCAGCTTTTGCTGATGACTTATTAATGCATGTCCGGAATAGTCAAGATTCACTTCCGCACCTGTTTCAAATCATTTCAGATTTTAGTGAAATTTCGGGCTATAAACTAAACAAGAGTAAAACCACAGTTTACCCATTATCCCCTTACCTTCAGCAGAGCTGGTGTTCATCCTTAGGCCTACAATGGCAACCTAAATCCCTGTCTTATTTAGGCATTCAGATCTCAAAGGATCTGGCTGACTTGGTGGAATTAAATTTAAAGCCTTTGTTTAAATCTATCAAGGAGGACCTGGAAAGGTGGACTAAGCTTCCGTTATCCTTTTGGGGGAGAACTAACACAATTAAAATGATGATTCTACCAAGAATTTTCTAACCCCTTTTCAACCTTAATGTATACCTTCCCAGGTCCTTCTTTAACCCGCTTTATAGATATTGTGCTGACTTTTGTGGAAGGAAACCCCGTGAAGGCTTATGTGAAGCTTACTCGCCTAAGGAAGGTAGGGTGCCTGCAGTTGCGGACTTCTATATTTACTATCTGGCTAGCCATGTGGTGAGGGTGGCCCTATGGATGTCAGATACAGTAACGACTTCCGTGGGATGTATGTTAGATCGGTCGATTGCTCATAGTACTAATCTAGACTTGGAATCCTATTTATATATTCCATGGTCTAAGGTTCCCTTGAAAGTGAGGGATACCCCGCTGGGGTGGGATATCAAGGCTCTCCACCAACTTTACTCATTTTTGAGCATTCCCTTCGCAAAAGATCTAATGCAACCTCTTTTAAAGAATCCTAACCTTTTGATTGGTAATCAGCCGATAAAGAGATGCGTGAGGTAACCTCCTCCTAAGCCTAGGGTAGCGGATTTTGTTTTAGATGGCTCAGCTATTTCACCCTCCGTTTTGATGGAGAAATTTGAGATTGAACCTAGTGATCGGTTGCGGCTGTACCAGATTCAAAGATGTATTCGTTCCCTCCTAAAGGGTAACAGGGGGAGTGAAGAAGCTGGGGGGCTTCCGAGAAAGATGAGAGACTTGGCATTATCTGGCAACATTGCTTCCAAAATATATAAATTAATTTTGGCAAAGAGGGACTCCAGAATCTCCCCAATATCTCACTACTGGGAGGTGAATTTATCCTTGGGCTGGTCTGAAGAGACCTGGACTAAGGTTTGTTTGGATCTGTATACATATGTCAAGCAAGACAGACTGAGGGGTCTTCAATTTAATATTTTGCACAATCTTTATCTTTCCCCAGCTAAACTTTCTCGGATATATAGACCTAGTTCCCCAGAGTGTAAGGATTGTGGTTGCCCTATCGCACTTTTCTATCACAAATTAGGAGTGTCCTAAGTCAGTTAAACTCTGGGATGCGGTAAGGTTGTGGATAGGCCCCTACTCTGATATTTCAGCTTACTTTAATGCTGATGTATGCATATTTGGTATGTTTGCCCATATTTCTGTGGCAGCTCAAAAGCACCAAATGGCCTTGGTTGCTTTAGTGAAAAGCTGCTTCTCCTCCGCTACGGGCGTAGTGATAAGACCCCCTCCTTTAAGGAGTGGTGGGATGAATTTTTATCTGCCCTAAACGTGGAAAGGGCCGTAGCTAGTTTTTTTAAATCAACTGAGAAATTTAATAGATACTGGGGTAGTTTTTTTCGGTGCTTGAAGGATAAATATGGCTACTAGAGGGGATGTTTTTTTTTTTTTTTCTCTATAGCCATACGTGGAATGAGAGTGGGCTATTTGGCTCTATTTCTTTTCCCCCCAAGTAGGCCAAATATGCTTAATGATCTTCTACTAGATTATATCAAGACAAGACAGATTTTAGTTGTTTAAGGATCAGGTTGCTAATCTTCTTTGGTCTTCATTCTGTTTTATTTCTTTCCTTTTCTCTCTACATGGAATAGCTGCCTGGGGTCTGGGAGGGGAGGTGGGGATTGGGGTGGGTTTGGGGGGTTCTGGGACTTGTACCCCTTTCCTATTTGTTGTGATTCAAGATATTTCACTGCAATAATATTTGTATTGGGGTTTATTGTTTGTGGGGTTTATTTTGGTTATTGCAATTGTTGTTAGTTAGAAAATAAAGTTATTTGCCAAAAAAAAACATTTGTTTGGTGACTGGTCTTGCTGTTGTGAATGTACTTTTTAGTCATTGGGTGTGTGATGTGGCTTGGCACTTACAAGCTGGTTCGGGCACAGCGCTCCCACCAACTTGCGCAACTTTCTACTTTTCTATTCTTTCTTAAAAAAGTAAGGAAATTATATGCCAAAAATGTCATTAATGCATCAAATAGGGTTCTTCTACAGTGAAAAATGCAAGGAAATGTTATTTTAAGGTTCCCACCCATTGCACCCCACCCCCACCAACAGCCATCAGGGTGTGTATTGAGGTCATCAGCCCTAACTCTCACCCCATTCTCCTACACTGCACCACCTCAGCCTGTTTACACATGGGATGGGGTGAGAGTTAGGGCTGATGACCCCATTGCAAACCTGATGGCTGTTGGTGGGGGCAGGGTGAGGGTGGGGTACAAGGGGTGGGAACCCTAAAATCAAATTTCCTTGCTTTTTTCGCTGTAGAAAAACCCTAACTGATACATTAACAAAGTTTTTGCATAGAATGTATATATATATATATATATATATATATATATATATATATGTATTATGGTAGCACGGTAGTGCTACATAGTTAGGGTTGAGGAACCATTTCTATGTTAAACCCCAAAACTTTGCACCTTAATAACTTTGTAACTGTATGATGGATTTGGCTGAAATTTGGAATACATGATCAAGAACCATAGGCCTTAGCATCCGCCAAGTTTTGTACCAGTTGGATACACAACTGTGGAGTTATTAAGCATGATTTGTGCTCACATTTACGCTTTTTCTGGAATTCTACGGTCGCGAGTACAGGTCGCACAGTTTGTGTGACCGGCCCAAAATCTTCAGGGAACATGCGGCCAGGGTCCCCAATGTGCCTTTCAAAGATTTGGTGAAAAAATATTAAACGGTTCAAAAGTTATTCAAAAAACAATTTCCCATTATAAGTCAATGAGAAAAGTTAACAAAAAGTTCGACAGTGTCGCAAATGCATTTTTGCTTTCGCAAATGGGCCTGTTACTTTTGCAAATCAACCATTTTGTTTTCAGTTTGTGATCAGAAAAATGGTTGGCATTTAAATTTGGGACCCTCTAGCAACCCAATTCTTTTTGTATTCACCTAGTCGGACCCTGAGGATGCTTGCCATGTCTTTATATTTGTAGAAACACCCCAGAAATATGTTTTCAAAATTTCGGAAAAAGTATTTTCACAAATTACTCGTTTTCACGAAAAGTGTCGCAAATTTTTGTGAAAGCTTTCGTGAAATTGCGACAGTAATTTTCTAGTCTGTGGAAATGACAGCGATTCTTTGGCACTGCACTGCAAAATAACCGTTGGGAGTTTGGGGCTGAAATTTGAGGAACGAGCTGGCATCTCACAGATGTGCCTTTCAGTGTTGTATTGAAAAATATTACATGGCAGCAAAGTTATGGCACTCCAAAGTTGACAGTTTTCCCATAGGATAACATTACGTGCCCAAAGCATTACAGGAATCCTTGGCACCCTGCTGCAAAATAACGGTTTGGTTTTTTCCTGAAATTTGAGGAAGACAGCCAACAGTACACAGATGTGCCTTTCAGTAGTTTGGTGAAAAATATCACATGGAAGCAAAAGTTATGGCACTCCAAAATTGATGTTTTTCCTATAGGATAACATTACGGCACCCGACACTTAACAGAAATCATTTGGAGCCCTGCTGCAAAATAACGGTTTGGTCTTTTTCCTGAAATTTGGAGGAAGACAATGACAGCCCACAGAATGTGCCTTTCAGTAGTTTGGTGAAAAAACATTACAGGAGGCAAAGTTATGGCGCTCGAACTTTTCTTTTTCCCATAGGATAACATTACGGCGTTCACGCCTTTCAGGGCCTGTATCTCGAAGCGGTGCGAGATATGGACTTTCGTGGAAATTTTCTTAGCCCCATAATGGGGCTAAGATTCAAATTAGCCAGGACAGTTGTAAATAATATGACTTTTAAATTTTTTCTCGATAAATACGGTTCCTGAATTATAATGTATCTAGTATTCCAAGATCTCATTTTCTGCGCCCGATACTCATTATTTTGCATACATTATTTGTACTCACTGTCTTTCTCAATGCAGGTTTGGGGAAAACCAGCCTGTCGCTTACATTACTGTTACTGTTGCCCTTTCGCTTGGATCCGTTACCGTTTCACTTACCATTGGCGTCCTGCGCCACCATGTGCGTTATCCTGCGTTTTCATTTGCGCTTGTGTTTCTGGTTATTTTTGCCATTTCTGTCTCACAGTACTGTTTATCTTACTGTTTCACTTTAAATCACCATGCCCATTGACATTTCTGTTTGCAGGCACCATGTTACTATGTGACAACACATCACGTGGCAGACCATTCCCGTCTACGCCACCATGTGAGTTACCCTTTCTGTTCTCATTCGTGCTTGTGTTACCATGTGCGCCACTGTTAGCATTTATGTTTGCGTTGCTGTCCCTGTTAGTATGCCACAACACATCATGTGGAGGGCCCGCGCTCCCTCCGCTGCATTACATTCACTATTTCTCGTTATCATTCTCAAAAAGAAGGGAAATTAGAGGCAAAAAACTCCATTTAATGCATTAGTTAGGGTTGTTCCACAGTGACAAAAGTGGAAATTAGCTGTTAAGGTTGAAAACCCCCTTGGACCCCGCCCCCCCAACATTGATGTGGCACATTGGGATCGTGGGTCCTAACTCTCACCCATTCTCCTATACTTCTGCTCGTTTTACACATGTCATGGGTGAGAGTTAGGCTGACGATCCCTAATGCACAACCCAATGCCGGTTGGGTGGAAGGGATCTAGGGGTTTCTAACCAACAGCAAATTTCACTTTTGTAGCTGTGAACAACACTAACTAATGCATTAAACGGAGTTTTTGCCTCTATATATATATATATATATATATATATATATATATATATATAATATACTACATTCTGTAAATATATATTGAATGTACTATTTCTCTATATCTTCTTATAGCAAAATATGTATACAAGCAATAAAGGCAGCTCCAAAATGTAGTAGTGCTCACAACATAAATGTAAACAGCACACATTGGACTCCAGAGGACAATTCTTAAATTTCCCACCACAAGCTTATTTGTGCAAAAAATAAAATGTTATAAAGCCAAAGTCAAAAGTAGCAATAGTAAAAATTGGACCTCCCAACAGGATTGACATTTCATGCAGTTCTTGTGCATTTTCAAGAACAGTGCAACTGTTGGTCCTGTGGGGAGGTCTGTTTTTAACTATTGCTACTTTTGGCATTAGTTTTACATATTTTTTTTCTTGCTGTACATATAAATTTTGTGATGGAAAATCCAAGAAGTGCCTTCTGGAGCTCCTGGTCCAGCGTGTGTGTGCGGCTATCTTCTGCTGTGAGTAAAATATATTGTTTGCCTGCAAGATGCAGTGTGTATAGAATATATGCAAAATACATATTTGTATATATATATATATATATATATATATTAAACAAATTTTTGAAAATGCCTGTTGTGGTACTGTGTACATATTTGCATAACTAATTTGCATATTTCAAAAGTATATTGTATCAACCAAAATTTTGGTAATTCCTATTTTTAAATAGTTTTGAATTGACAACACTAGTTTGCAGACCGGAGGAAAAGACAAAGAGTAAAAAACAAGTACATGTAGAAACTTTCACCAACATAAAAGGAACCAAACAGATGTGGTATAAATACCTTTTTGAACCTTTGTAAATTGTGAGATCAAGAGGCAAGTCCTATGTGTAAGTATAAATGTATCATCTATAAGACTGTGGTAATGGTGCATCATTGAATAATAATTCTACTATAGATACCTAAATGGTTACTAATAAGAGGAATTTCAAATGCACAAATAAAGATATTTTCCATCAAGATTAATCTGTTGTCTGGGTATTTTAAGATATTTTTACAATGCATACATTTAAAAAATGTTTTATACATATGTCAACTACATAAAATGTATATTTATTAAATATTCAAAATATATAATCAGATATATAAAATAGATGTCATGCACCAAATTTCAAATATATGTTTGATCATACGGTATGTCTGAAGTATATGCAAAATATCTCAAATTGGCTGGTTTGAAATATCTGAATTTTCAAAACCAGCCAATTTGAGATATTTTGCATATACTTCAGACTTATGATCAAACATATATTTGAAATATATTTTTACAAATATATCTAAAACATATTTCTTTTCCATATGGGAAATTAGATTAACTGCCATTGAACTGCATTGTGTTCTTGCAGGATCCTGAAAGATATCACTGGCAAAAACTGATAAAGTACTTCAACCTTGTTGGTGGCACTGTAGGAAGGGAACTCCAGATGTCAGGACCAGAACTATGTTAGAGTTTACCTCAAACAGTTAAGAACTGGGTGAGGAAATGTTAAAAAGGTGCTGTATGAATTGGGGATTACAATTAACCTACCCCTAGCTACCTCCTAGAGTGAGAAATTAGGATATCCATCTTTCAGATGAGACATTAAACCTAGATCCCATCTGCCTGCTTTTCACTTTTCAGGAAGACTGCAAAAATACCATGGCAGTTCATGAAATGAGCATCAGATTTTTGTTTTTATTTTTTTATAAAAAAACTCATAATAGTGTCATATCACTCAAGAATACAGGTTATAATTATTCTTCGCATAACTATACATATTTGGTACTAGACTCAAATGCATACATAGGACACAGCAATTACATGCTGTTCATGCCACAAGAATGGCAGGTATTAAGCCCCAAACCAAACCCACACACAAAATCATTAAAATAGCAGGGATCATGTAGTAGACATAAGGTCCCCCCACTAGTGTACATGGATTTCATCCACTGCACAATCATAGAACCTCACACAGATGTTAACATTGCATGTGTTAAACCTTGACCAACCTACAAAAACTAGTCCACAAAGCTTTCCTAATCCAGAACCACTTCAGTAGGGTACTGTATATCATCTTTTGGTATAAAGAAAGTTGGGTCCTAATTAAACAAATATGATACCTACAAAAGACCATCAAAAGGCTTCTGCTCTGAACTGGAGAAGCTGAGGCATGCCACTAGAAAAAAAAAAGACCTCATCATAAATGACTGAGGTCACAGCTGGTTTGCTCTATTACTGGGCTAAAGCAGCCCAAAAAGTTTAGACATAAGAGCAGTCACAAACTGAATGTTGCATAGCTTCCTCTGTATCTTCACTGCCCTTTAACTTCCCAAGTGTCATGGTCAAATTTCCCTCATACATGAGACCATTAACTGTTTAACCTAGTGCTGGGCAGAAACCACAGATTCTGAATTTGTGGACATTTTGTGAACTTTCACACATTTCACAGCATTTTTAGAAATTCCAACTTTGGCAAAATCTGAATCCTCTAAAAGTGATTGGTGAATTTTCTCCCTGTTCTGCACATTTTTGTTTTCCATATAGCTTTTTATGGCCTCTGGGCCTGGTAGGTGGCTCCATAGAAACACAGAAACATAGACTTTGACGGCAGATAAGGACCACTAGGCCCATTTAGTCTGCCCATTTCCCTACCTACAGGATAGGCCACAGATCCTAGTTAACCAACAGCCTATTTCTTCCTACCCCCACAAGAATTGCCTTATGTCTGTCCCATGCATTCTTGAATTCTCCCACAGTTTTAGACCCCACAACCTCCTCAGGAAGGCTGTTCCATGCATCCACTACCCTCTCTGTGAAATAATACTTCCTCACATTGCCCCTGAACTGCCCTCCTTCTATTTTTAAATTGTGTCCCCTTGTTCTTGCAAGTCTCTTTTTCTGAAAGATGCTACCCTCTTGGACTTTATTGAGTCCACTGAGGTACTTAAAAGTTTCTATCATGTCCCCCCTTTCCCTTCTTTCCTCAAGGGTATACATATTAAGCTCCTTTAGTCTCTCCTCATACAGCTTCTCTTGCAGACCCTGCATCATTTTAGTTGCCCTCCTCTGGACTACTTCTATCCTGTCTATGTCCTTGTGGAGATGGGGTCTCCAGAACTGGACACAATGCTCCAGATGGGGTCTCACCAACTGTCTGTACAGAGGGATAACAACTTCCTGTTTTCTGCTGCTGATGCCTCTCCCTATACATCCCAGTATACCCCCAGCCCTCCCTACTGCCTTCTCACATTGCTTGCTAACCTTAAGGTCATCTGATATGATTACCCCCAGGTCCCTTTCCTTTTTTGTTGTTGTTACTACCTCCCGACCCATTGTGTATTCTTTCCCTGGGTTCTTGTTTCCCAGGTGCATTATTTTGCACTTCTTTGCATTGAATCCTAGCTGCCATACTTCTGACCATTCTTCCAACCTTGCCAAGTCCCTTTTCATCCTTTCCATGCCTCCTTGTGTATCAACCCTGTTGCAGATCTTTGTGTCATCTGCAAAAAGGCATACTTTTCCTTCCATTTCCTCTGCAATGTCACTGATGAAGACATTAAAAAGGACTGGACCCAATACTGAACCCTGCGGTACCCCACTAGTAACCCCTCTTTCTTCAGAGTGGACTCCATTTACAATTACCTTCTGTGTCCTGTTGTGCAGCCAATCTTTTACCCAGGCTACCACCCTGGGACCCACTCCCAGGGTGGTTCATTTGACTATTAATCTTTTGTGTGGGACTGTGTCAAATGCCTTGCTAAAGTCTAGGTAGGCCATGTCCACAGCCCCTCTCTGGTCTACTACTTTGGTCACCCAGTCAAAGAAATCTATTAGATTCATCTGACATGACCATCCCGCTGTGAACCCATGCTGCCTTGGGTCCTGTGCTCCACTGGCCTCTAGGTACTCAACTATTCTTTCCTTCAGAAGTGACTCCTTCACTTTCCCTACCACAGAGGTCAGACTGACAGGTCTGTAGTTCCCTGCCTCTGTCTTGGTCCCACTTTTGTGAAGGGGAATCACATCCAACTTCCTCCAGTCCTCGGGAACCACACCATCCTCCCATGATTTATTAAAAAGAGTAGCCAGTGGTTTCACTAGTTCCTCCCTTAATTCTTTTAGAATTCTAGGGTGAATTCCATCAGGACCCATTGCTTTGCCCACCTTCAGTTTTAGGAGTTCTTGCAGAACCCTTTCTTCAGTGAAAGGACTGGGATCAACCCCCCTATCAAGAGTGCTTCTGTTAATTGGATTAGCACTTCCCCTTCCTCTTTTGAATACTGAGCAGAAATATTCATTCAGTATTCCTGCTTTTCACTGTCCCCTCTGCCCACCCGTTCATTCTATTCAGCCTCACTATCCCTCCCTTTGTCTTTCTATGCTCGCTGATGTACCTATAAAGGTTTTATCCCCTTCTTAACTGGAGTTGGCTATCTTTCCTCAGTTTGGGCCTTTGCTATTCTGACTTCCCTCCCTGCTTCCTTCTGCCTTAACTGGTACAGCTCTCTGTCCTGCTCCTTCTGTGTTTCCTTATACTTCCAGATGCTATCTTTTTCTTCTGACTTTCCACAGCCACCTCTTTGAGGACCATAGTGGCTTTTTCTTTCATTTGATTTGTTTATTTGCTTCACACAAAGGCTTGTTGCCTCTGTGATGGCAGTTTGATATTCCTCATTGTTGCTCCACACCTCCTTCTAGCCTGTTTGCTAGTGCTTTCTGAGACACTCTCCCATCTTGCCAAAGTCAGCCCTCCTAAAGTCCAGTACCTCACTTTTGTATGGTTTGACTCTGTAGTTGAGTTTAACGTGAACCACACTGTTTGATGGTCACTTGTCCCCAGATGGCAACCCACTTCTAGATCTGAGATCCTCTCACTGCCCCGTTTGAGAGTAGAGGTCTAAGATTGCTCCTCACGAGTGGGTTCCAAACTAGCTGTCTAATGCCTGCCACCTGTAGGGCATCAAGAATGGCCCTGCTCTTGGATGTGGCTGCAGCAAATGTGCTCAGTTAACATCTGGCATATTCAGGTCTCCCATCAACAGTATCTCCCTTTCTCTGCCATTCTAAGAATGCATTCTATCATATCCTTGTCCATTCCTTCCCCTGACATGGGGTCTGTACACAACCCCTGTGCGGATTGTGGTGCCTCTTTCCAGTCTCCAAGGTGACCCATAGGGCCTCCCTCCTCCCTGTTTACTCTTTTGTTCAGTTGCTTTTATCCTTCCTTTACACAGAGGCTACTCCTCCCCTCTTCTCCCTGCCTGTCTCTCCTGTAGGTTATGTACCTGGTATGTTAACATCCCAGTCATGGTTCTCTGTGTACCATGTTTCTGTGACTGCTACGATATCCAGGCATCCCTCTTCCATCAAGACCACCAGCTCAGGGAGCTTGTTGCCCAGACTATGGGCATTGGTACTCATTACCCTCCATTACCTGATGGCCTAACTCCCTTTTGCCCCAGGGATCTCTCAGAGGGACTTAGTCCCCGGCCACACTGTTCCCCTACCTGACACCCCCCAATTCACCCACAGGTTCATCCCATGGCAAGGCCAGGGTGAAGTGGTGTCAGCTTTAACCCCATCCCCGGAGTGAAATCCAGACATCGGAGGCCAGTCGGGGCAATGATGTAGCCATCATGGAGCCTCCCAGCTCCTTTTCATTTTTCTCTCATCACCCTCCCCACTGATGTAAGAACACCAGCCCACCCTCCCAACCCATACTGCTCCTTCGCCACTGCCAGATGGCAGTCAGCAAGTAGAATGACAATCCCTTCCTCCCTGAGAGAGGAGAACAGTCCTCCAGATGCTCAATCCTCTTTCACCCCCTGCTGACCCCCCAGCAGCCCAGGCTCATTATCGAACCCAAGTCACTAGCATGGCGTGAAGTTTAGTGGCCAGCACCTCAACCTTCAGTGCCACTGGGCCAGCTTCATTTTGTAAGATTTTATGGTTGAATTGAAAAATGAAACACACAAACTGCAGAATGACAGTTCTGCAGAATTCCATTCCATGGTTAATATATAAATCTGCAATACATGAAGTCATTCTGCAGTTCAGTGGAATTTCTTTCCAAAGTTTAATACATTAATCCACATTTCAAACATTCATTCCACCATCCTATATCAGAATTTTGCAAAAATTTAAAAAGTGCATTCCAAAATTTACAAAAGCAAAATTCGAATTTTTGCTCTAATTCTACCAGTAGAATTGTATTTTTGGAGAGCACAAGTTTTACAGTACCTGACTTAAAATCTGTTTGTATTTTCTGCTCCTTCCTTAGCCCCTCTCCCAAGACAAGACTGAAAGTAGGAAAATATGTCCTAGCCTTCCTTTCCTGGTCAAAAACATTTGTCAAAACTGTTGTATAATAAAAAAATATATATTGTAAAGAGAAAGGATGAACATTTTTGAAACTGTTTTATTTATGATGTTTACCAAAACAATTACAGACTGGTTGATGGACTGGCAGGTATACACACAAATAGACAAACAGAGTCAGATAGTGGGGAAAACAGATTGATAGCCAAAACCCCTTTTATTATGAACTTTGTTGTAGTGAATTACTGGGTATCATAACTTTCTTCTCACATCCAAAATAATAAGAACATTTTAATAGTAGAATGAAACTCCTGGTACAGTGAAGTTTTCTTGACAATTTTATTATAAAATGGTTCCGTTATCTGGTGAAAGATATATTTGTCACTATTCATGAGCTTCCATCTGATAATCCACCATTTGTTGTAAAAGCATTTAGAGTCCCAACAAAAGTTAATAAAAAAGTGCAAAGGACTGATCTGGAAGAAAAAGTTACCATATTTTTCTCATTAGCTTTTGACTCTGACAGAGACCATATATTAAAGCTTTCACGTATCAAAGGTGCTATGTTGTATAAGGGCTTTAAATTCAGTGTATTCCCTGACTTTGCCTTTTCTATGCAGCAGCAAAGAAGGACATTTTTGATATATAGACAAAATATTCTTGAATTGGGGCACAATTTTAGTTATTAGCACCCACCAAGGTTCGAATCAGGCATGAAGGAAAGACTTTTATTTTTTTTCAAGATTGACCAGTTGGCATAGTGGCCAAGGGGACACTATAAAGATTCAGAGGGAGGACTGGAATCCTCAATAAAATTGGACCTAAAGATGTCTGCTGCAGCTGAGCCATGGAGGGAGTTGGAAATCTGGGTTATTAATGGGTTCTCTATGGTTATTTTGATTGTATCTATTTTTGAAAATGTGGAATATTAATGGGCTTGCTATGTTTTTTTTTAATTTCATCTAATGTAAGAAAGTAATTGAGGGAGTACATTATGAAACTGTATTAGATTTGTAAAGGTATGGTCGAATATGAAGCTTTGCTTCATTAAATGCTATCTGCTGAAGACATGAAATTCTTTTGAAGTATTGTTTGTTTTTCCTTTTCTTTTCTCCTCTATATACAGTATGACATGGACTAGAGATATTCCTAAATTGATTTAGTCATTATTTTGTTTTACCAATGTTGTTAGAATTATCAGAGTATAGATTGCATTTTAAATGGAAAAATCACAATAAAATATTAAATGATAAAAAAATAAGATGATTCCAAGATGATGATATTAATAATAATAACAATAAAATAATGCTGTAGCACCACATGCATGCCAATGATAATTAAGATGTATTAGTGGTACTGAGGGTAATGCATCATGTGGCCTTGTATAAAATCTGGGTTAGCATCCATTAGATAAAGTCTCAGGATGCCCACAGCCTTGCAAAGTCTAAATCTGGGAAGTGTGGAGGAGCCCTTATTTTGGAAGTATAGGACAGTCCAGATAATAAGCATCAAGACTCAACTGCCCATAGTCAGTTTTGTTAAATTTTTATTTGTTCTACCAAAAATGATTATGTTTCCTTGCTGCGTCACTTCATCAGGAAATGGTGGTCACTCAAAGGATTATGCTATTCCACGCAATAGAAAACAAAAAAGTTCTGATCTGACGTAAAATTGGAATCAGCTTGTTTGCTATTTCAGACAAACCATAGACATTTATAGTGTGAATGTCATTGGCTGCAAACAGGAAAGATTAGCAACCTGGGATTGTCTGTCTTCTCATTGTCAGAAGCCACATGATGGCAGTCTCTTATACATCAATTATTTTACAGGCCATCCATGTTTCTGTACGGTGCCTCTCTTATTCTTTGTGTAGCTTGTCCTTACAGTAGTTCCAAGAACTACATCTGTTGGGAGTACTGATTCCTGTGGGCTGTTCAGCAATACAGAGAAAAGGACTACCACCCTGAAGAGGTGAGGGACTGACTTGCAAAATGGTTTATGTCAAAAGGAGGACAGTGATAAAGAACTTAGCACACCCATTAATGTCCTTCTTACTAAAGTGTAGTGTTAATTGTGCAGCTACTTGTTTGCAGTGTTTTAGAACATATAGTCCCCATCATATTTAACAATTCTGGAAAAGGTGGTGGCATCTGCAGCCACTGCAAACATGGCATGTGTTAATATAATCTCTTTCTCCCACCCAGGAGCCCCTAGGTCCCTCTAAACTCCCCATTATTCTTTAATCAGCCCAGTGGGCTCATGGGTGCACAGTGCCAAACACTAGTCACAGTTCCTTTCCTACACAACACACCCCATGCCCCTTACTTTAATCATTATTGTGCTCTAGTGGGTGTACAGTTCTATGTGATAATAGTGGCTCTAAAATGTCATGGACAAAAACCCAAAATGCCAATGAGCACTATAGCAAGGAGCAAAAACAGCAACGGTTCCTTAATGTCTTTATTGAGGGCAATATGGACTCAATTTTTATGTGGGTGGGCTATGCCCCCACATACCCCTTTGCAGAGGGCTTCTTCCCCTGCACCCTCCAACTTAAAATAGCTAACACTGAGGGACAGGACATAAGTCAGGATGGGGCTCAGATGGAACGGGACTTACAAAATTAAAAAAACGAAAAGTAAGAAAACTTCTCCCGACAGCCAGCACTGAACCTGGGTCCACCAACATCACAGGCAGTGACTCTAACCATAGCACCAGACATTCATTCAGCCTGTAACTGGACTGACAAAGAACCCCCTACATACTCTATCCTGCACACACTCTGTAGGAAACTAAGTCACTGAATTTTAACTGTGCCATTATGAGCACATAGACAACTTTACTCTTGCTATTTTGACTTTGCCCAAATTGAGTCACTGAAATGACTTGCTATACTCACATGATGCCAGGTGTACTATGCAAACTCCACCCATCCTTCTCTCCATGCAGCACATCCTTCTCATCATACTTTACTGATCTTTGTAGTCTAGTGGATGTCTAATACCACCACTATTCCCAATTCTCTTTCTATACAACACAACCTGCTCCTGTTACTTTAATTAACCTGGTGGTCTACTGGATGGCCAATGTTAACTGCTGCTGATGAAAAGTGAGGATTATGGGGAGGGAACTGGATGTTGATGGTTGTGGGGGAAGGGAGGTTACTGGCATAAGTCATAATAGCAGAAGCTGCATCTACCACTCCATCCCATGAATACATTTGTTAGCAGTAATCATCAGTGAACCTATTCTGACAAGTCAGAGGAGTAAGATGTTGAGAGGGAACTAGGCGTTACTGGATGAGCATGGTGACTTAATGTGAAGTTGATTGAAAAACACATTAGCTGTCAAATCAAGAAGTGTACAGAAAACAAGTGATGAATAAAGTAATATAGTTATCTAAGCATTCTACATTGGTACCTAGAAGATTCAATACAGTACCTTCTGACAATGTCTCAGATGGTGATTTTTTTCTAAATAACTCCCTCCTTTTTATTTTACAATTTCATGTTAATACAGCAGCCAAAAATCAGAAGATTACAGGTCTCAAATGAGCATCTTTGTCCTGTGCAATGGCCCTCCCTGCTACATATCTGATTATAAGCAAGATACATCTGAAATAAGGCATTGCAACTCAGCTGAGCTGCATTAAGTAAAGTGTACAGGACTGGTAAAATTGAAACCTTGAGGGAATTATAAAGCAAAAATGGACATTAGAGTATTTTTCAGAAGGTATTTATTGTTATCTTCATCCCAACAGAGTGACCAAGGTACTTCATCTTACTAGTGTGGCGGACATTGACTAAAGAACACTGTGTTCAAGCTCCATCCCTGCTGGTATCATCATAATTATATATCTCTCTGCTTTTGCATCTGGACTGTGGATCTTGGCAGGCACTTCTAAGCAATATGATGTCTCTGTGAAGAGCAGTTCCTTGCTGGGAAAGAGGAAGGATGTGGCGATTCAGTAA
Source organism: Neoceratodus forsteri (assembly GCA_016271365.2). Classification (NCBI taxonomy): domain Eukaryota; kingdom Metazoa; phylum Chordata; order Ceratodontiformes; family Ceratodontidae; genus Neoceratodus; species Neoceratodus forsteri. The sequence goes on from JADMNL010000022.1 coordinate 663,846,100, forward strand.
CTGCACGTGTCCCAGTCTGTGCTGAACCACTGCACATGCTGCTGGATTTGGGCCTAACTATCTCATGATCAGTGCTGCATTACTAGGTTCTTAGAATAACAGATACATTCAGTTAAACGCCTACAGTATGTTCTTCTTTAGGGCTGTAGTGGCAAACACCATTTTATAGACATATCCTTTTAATTTTTTTTATTTCTCTTCAGTTTTATTATCATTTGATATGTATAAGTTTGACATAGTTACATTCTTTAATGTTCAAGTTTCAATTGTTATATTAAGCAATAGGGTATGATGTATTTTGTAAGGAATAAAACATAACATTGGCAGGACTTTTTATTTTGTTTTACTGTAATTGGTGGTTGTTTGCACTGGGCTTAAAGCAGCAGTGCAAAGAGAATTTTTTTTTCAGAAAGCTAGTTTTATCTATAATTTAAAAAAAAATATTAGCATACCTATGAAATCTACTTTTCTACATATCTGCTATACAGCACAGCATGGGCTTAATTTTCATTTCGGCAATAGATCGACACAAGTTGTGCCAAAACCCCACCAGTGGCAACCGATGGGTGCACCAGGGACCATGCGCTGGATTTTTGAACAACAGGGGTCTCTGTGCCGAAGTCTGCAGCTTTGCCAGAGGTGGAGTGCTGCACCAAACAGATGTTGCACCGGAGGTGTCTGACTGATGGTGCCATCATGCCCCCTGCCACCCAGTGCAGAACTTGCACCTGAACTTCTGCAAACTAATTGGGGGGACACCTTGCAACCAGCATGGGACACTAGCCAGGGACCTGTAGCAGTGCCCTAATGGGCGCTGTATGCACAGATGGCTGTGCCAGAGGAACAGTGGCATCAGGCAGGTGTGCCCACATCAGGTTCACAGACCCACAGACAGGATATCACTTAGTCGAATTTACTGTAAGCCAGACTAAGCAGTTCCCCATCGATGAGTCTGTGAACTTGACACAGGAAGACCTTCCTGGTGCCACCATTCCCCCAGCACAGCCTTCTGTGCACACAGAACCCATTAGGGCACTCCAACAGGTCCCTGGCCAGTGTCCCACACCAGTTCCAGAGGCTCACTCCATAGGTCCAAACATTAGCCTAAGGGCTGTTAGCCCAGTACTTGGCTACTCTAACCACAGCCACAGTTTGCGGCCATGGCAAGGCTTTCAAACTCCCAAATTAGGGGATGCTGCAGCCCCAACATGGTGCTAGCCACCTTACACCATGGCACACTCCTGCAGCCATTGTAAGGATGGTGCAGGCCCTGTTGGCACTGGCAGCATCCCCAGCAGGGCACAGTCCCTTCCAAAATCAGGACTAGCACAAGATGCAGCGCAAGGATCCCTTTGCACCATTTCTCCTTGCCACAAGTCTCTTGCACCAGTCCCAACCTTTTTAAAATTGAGCATCATTAGTTTGTTTTTTTCTATATCCAAGCCCTTGCCAGGTCTACAATGCCATTTCTAATCCAAATGTGGTGGCCATCTTTTTTTTTTTCTTGAGAAGAAACTAAATGAAAACAATTATAGGCTGTTCACATTTTGGAGTAACTAGAAAATACTGTCACCAAATAAAACTGGAAGATTCTTGAAATCATTTATAGTGAAAAAAAGGTGGGGTCAAATATTTTTCCTAATTTTGTTGCACTGCTGCTAAATCACCTGGAGGAACGTTGGCCAAAGCAAAATCTGTACTCTGCAAATTATTCCGTTTATAAAATGTTTAGTAATATTTAATTGCTGAGCAGTTTTCTTGGTGATGTATCTTTAAATGGCTATTGTTCAAGTATTAACACACACTGCAATACGTTGCTAGGTATAAGTACAGTACAAGTCACAATAAACTGTTCCTCCAGCTCACTGCTCTGGCATTGTTTTTATATGCTGACAATGCAGTGGCAACTCTAAATGCTTAACATCATCAAAACTCTGTTTCAACCATCCTTCAGCTCAGAAGCAGCTCACATGCAATGCACTTTCAGCTCCCTTATACAGTCCCCCAGTGCAGCAGTAAATGACATTCCCTCTACAGTAAAGTACTTGTCAGTTTATAATGGAATTAATGAATTCCAATACCATTTTGTACCTTGTATATTTTTTCCTCATTTTTTTTACAGTTTGTTCTGAATACAGCAAATGGCAGCAGTTTTCTTCAGTTGCTATAGTACAGTGCTAATCGCGCAAGACTTATCATTTGCGCAATAGCCATTCAATGTAGCATGTATTGCACAGTTGTGCAAATGGCAGCTCTTGGCAGCATGATCTCGGAGCAGATAAGCAACTGCAAACAATCTGTGAAGCCAGAAACAGTGGCATTTTGGGGGAGAAGGGAATAAAAGGGCAGAAATAATATGTAATCTAATAAACTGAATGTAAAAAACAGCGGTGAGTGGAGTCCTCAGATATGGGGAAAACAACATGGCAGTGGGGGTGGGGTTTTCAATCTGAATGCAGGATAGCTATTGGCTCAAACTTGGTGAGAGCTTCTTCATGGGACTGGGTAGAATGATATGTCAATCAAGTTGTACTGAACACTGTAGCAGGGAAATTGGCTTCCAGCTCAGTATTTCAGTTTTTTTTATACGTTGCTTAATGATGGAAGAGGGATGCCTGGATATTGTGGCAGTCACAGAAACATGGTACACAAAGAACTATGACTGTGATGTCAACATACCAGGTTACACAATCTACAGGAGGGACAGGGAGGGAAGAAGAGGAGGAGGAGTAGCTCTCTATGTAAGGAAAGGGATCAAAGCAACAGAACTAAAGGGTAAACAGGGAGGTGAGGAGGCACTGTGGGTCACCCTGGAGAGTAGAAATGGCTCCACAATCTGCACAGGGGTTGTATACAGACCCCTATCTCAAGGGTAGGAAATGGACAAGGAAATGATAGAAGGCATCCTTGGGATGGCAGAGAAAGGGGAGATATTGCTGATGGGGGACCTGAATATGCCAGATGTTAACTGGAGCACCTTTGCTGCAGCCACATCCAAGAGCAGGGCCATTCTCGATGCCTACAGTGGGCATGCCTTAAACAGCTAGTTTTGGAACCCACTCAGGAGAGAGCAATCTTAGACATTGTACTCTCAAATGAGGATGGAGAGAGGATCTCTGATCTTGAAATGGGTAGCCATCTGGGAACAAGCAACCACCAAACAGTGTGGTTCATGATAAATTTAGCTGTAGAGTCAAGCCACACAAAAGTGAAGGTACTGGACTTCAGGAGGGCTGATTTTGTCAAAATAGGAGAATGCATCAGAAAAGCACTAGCAAGCAGGCAAGAAGGTGGGGTGGAGCAATAATGGGGAAACATCAAAACTGCCATCACAGAGGCAACAAGTCTTTCTGTGAAGCAAATAAACAAATCAAAACAAAAGAAAGAACTACTATGGTTCTCAAAATAAGTGATGGGGAAGGTAAAGGAAAAAAAAGACATCATTCAGGAAGTACAAGGAAACACAGAAGGAACAGGACAGAGAACTGTATCAGTTAAAGCGGACGGAATCAGGGAAGGCAGTCAGAATAGCAAAGGCCCAAACTGAAGGAAAGATAGCCAACTCAGTTAAGAAGGGGGATAAAACATTTTATAGGTACATTAGGGAGCAAAGAAAGACTAAGGTAAGGATACTGAGGCTGAACAAAGAGCAAGGTGGCTGGGCAGAGAGCTACAGTGAAAAAGCAGGGATACTGAATGAATACTTCTGCTCAGTATTAACAGTGGAAAAGCAGGGGGAAATACATAATCCGGTCAATAGAAGCACTCTACATAGGGGGGTTGATATTAGTCCTTTCACAGAAGAAAGGATTCTGAAAGAACTCTTAAAACTGAAGGTGGATAAAGCAATGGGGCCTGATGGGATTCACCCCAGGATTTTAAAAGAACTAAGGGAAGAACTAGTAACACCAATGACTACCCTTTTTAATAAATCATGGGAGGATGGGGTGGTACCTGAGGACTGGAGGAGGGTGGAGGTGATTCCCATTCACAAAAGTGGGAGCAAGACAGAAGCAGGAAACTACAGACCTGTCAGTTTGACCTCAGGGGTAGGGAAAATGATGTAATCACTTCTGAAGGAAAGAATTGTTGATGACCTAGAGGCCAGTGGGGCACAGGAGCCAAGGCAGCATGGATTCATAGTGGGAAGGTCATGTCAGACATATCTAATTGATTTCTTTGACTGGATGACCAAAGCAGTAGACCAGGGAGGGACTGTGGACATGGCCTACCTAGACTTTAGCAAGACATTTGACACAGTCCTGCACAAAAGATTAATAAACAAATTAGCCAGCCTGGGAGTGGGTCCTAGTGTGGTAGCCTGGGTAAAACACTGGTTGGACAACAGGACACAGTGGGTAATAGTAAATGGAGTCCACAGTGAAGAAAGGAGGGTTACTAGTGGGGTACTGCAGGGTTCAGTACTGGGGCTGGTCCTTTTTAGTGTCTTTATAAGTGACATTGCAGAGGGACTGGAAGGGAAAATATGTCTCTTTGCAGATGATCCAAAGATCTGCAACAGGGCTGATACACAAGTTCGGGTGGAAAGGATGAAATGGGACTTGGCAAGGTTGGAGGAATGGTCAAATGTATGGCAGCTTAGATTCAATGCAAAGAAGTGCAGAGTAATACACCTAGGAAACATAAACCCAGGGGAAGAGTACACAATGGGGGGTGAGATATTGACAACAACAAAAATGGAAAGGGACCTGGGGTAGTCATATCAGTTGACCTAAAGTTGGGCCAGCAATGTGAGAAGGCAGTAAGGAGGGCTGGGGGGATACTGGGATGCATAGGGAGAGACATCACCAGTAGAAAACAGGAAGTTGTTGGTCCTCTGTACAGACAGTTGGTAAGACCACATCTGGAGTACGATGTATAGTTCTGGAGACCCCATCTCTGCAAAGACATAGACAGGGTGGAGGTTGTCCAGAGGAGGGAAACCAAAATTATGCAGGGTCTGCATCAGAAGACATATGAAGAATGACTAAAGGAACTAAAGATGTATAGCCTTGAGGAAAGGAGGGAGAGGTGGGACATGATAGAAACTTTCAAATACCTCAAGGGAATCAACAAAGTCCAAGAGGGTAGCATCTTTCAGAAAAAGAGATGTGCAAAAATAAGGGGGCACAATTTGAAGATAGAGGGGGATGGCTCAGAGGTAATGTGAGGAAGTATTTCTTCACAGAGATGGTTGTGGATACATGTAACAGCCTTCCTGAGGAGGTTGTAGAGTCATAAACAGTAGGGGAATTCAAGAATGCATGGGACAGACATAAGGCAATTCTAGTGGGGGTAGGAGGAAGTAGGCTGTTGGTTAACTAGGATATGCAGCTTATCCATTAGGTAGGGAAATGGGCAGACTAGGAGGGCCAAGCTGTCCTTATCTGCTGTCAAATTCTATGTTTCTATGTTTCTAATGAGTTGAACTGCATTGATAAGTAAGCTGAAACTGAATATCAGCTAGAAGCAAACCATTAGGAAATAAGGGGATACATGATGGGCATAAGTGCGTTATGGAAAATATTTTCACTCCTTTAGAGTTACCTTTGGATATTCACGAGTGCCGAAGCCATGAGTGAGTATCCAGAGGTCACTGTACAGGAGTGAAAATATTTTCCATTTTACACAAGTGCATATCATGTATCTGTTTTATACAATGGGGCGTAATAACTGAAGAGAACTCCAGTTGTCACACTGTGATGATGTTAGTACAGTTAGGTAACTGGAGAAAACTCTGGTTGTCACACTCTGGTGATGTCAGCAGAATGTAATATCTCTTGGTGGTGGTTGTATGCTGAAATAAAGGATGACATGTCATCTCACCCCTATTCTATGACTTTTATTAATTCATTGCAGAGAAAATTGCACACATTAAGCAACTCCTTGCAAAATGCTAAGCCAGTGAGTTGGAAGAACAGCTTAATGTGACCTGTACTGTAGTGGATGATATGCTTCATTAGTTGGATACATTTCAATCAGAAGGAAGAAAAATAGTGCATGCTCAGTTCAGTAATTGCATTGATACATAGTTACATAGACACTGCCAGCAGATAAAGGCCTATCGGCCCATCCAGTCTGCCCATCCTACCTAACAACTGTGACTGTTTCTCCTAACTGGGGCCTCCCCTCTTTTATCACTCTCCAATGCCTTCCAATGCTCTTAGTTATCCCATTAGTGAGCCTGTATCCATTCCCCTGGCTTTACCCATTTACCCCTCCTCTCCCCTCTGCTCTCCTCCCTCATCTGCCACCCCTCCCCACTTCCTTCCCACTTGTTCAGCACTGATCCCTTTTCCACATTCTACTACCCACTTGAGAACTCATCTTATCTCTTTCTACTATGACAAGGCCTTCTAGGCTGCCTCCTCTACTGAGTCATCTTGCTATCCCATTCTACCAATGTTATTTCATTAAGCTACTTAATTTGGCTTACCATAGCACTTTGTACATGCTTAGTCCTAATGCTGTTTCTACTAGAATCCTCTGTAATTTTGAATCCTTGTAATTTTGAAACCTCTGTAATTGTTGAAGCCTTGTAATTGTTTTACCTTTGTATGTGTTGTTGCCCTCCCCATTGACATGGGACCTTTGTAAATGAGCTGTTTTTGCTCAAAGGTATTGTAATCTAAGATATCAATACAACAGAATAAAAAAAAAAAGAACTACTTTACTCTAGCCCTAGTGGCTGTCCTGACATTTAGTCTCTACCCCTCCCCTTCTTCTGACTAAGCTCATATGCCTGCCTTATCTATTATCCTTTGAAACTGCCTAACGATGTGGCCCTTACCCCTTCTTCCAGTAACTTGTTCCACTTGTCCACCACTCTTCCCATGAAAAAGTGTTTCCAAACATTTCTCTTGAACCTTCCCCTGAAATTGCATGTATTTATTTATTGGCCCTTATGTCCACTTTGGCCCAGTGTCAAGCACCAGTTGGGTGTGGTAGCACGGTATTCATTTGGTTATGTATGAACTGTTAGAGTTAGTGCTGGTTCTTAAAATGCTTAGTGGTAAGGGTTTCCTTGCAGTTCCTCACATGTATCTGAGAGTTGGAGCTGGATGGGAGGGTTCCTAATATTTTTGGAGTAGAGTCAGATAAACAGTACTTTTGTACTCTTTTGCTGCTTTCAGGGTAGGTGGATATTGACATAAGATATTGCTGTCATATATCAATGTATAAAAACAGAAAATGGCTCACAAAAATTCAGAACTCCTGATATTTGTAACAATACACTGTGTTATATCAACATGTATAAAGATGAAGCAAAACATGAGAACTGTATTTTTAGACTCCATTCATGTTGAACAGACTGAAAGCTTTCATTTAAAACAATATGTTTCTGTGCCTAACCATTCAAATATTGCAGATTTTGAAATAGGAATTTGAGCATTATACAATATAATAAATGGAAAATTATTTTGCATGTTTTGGCCATGAAAGGCACATTAAGTGAAAACTTGCTTCCAGGTGCATCCTGGGAGCACTGGAAAGTGGAGTGACTTGATCATTATCACACGGTATGCCAATGGTGGCTATGGAATTCAAACCCAGTTTTCCAGGTTTGGTGTTAAGTGCTCTCACCCACTATGGTACACTGCCTCCTATGAAATAAGAAATGTTTGATAGATACCAGTGGTTGTTCTTCACATGAATAAATAAATATATTTTTTTTAATTATTACAAGTTATTATTCTTAAGCATGGCTTTATTTAAAGTATATTCTGATAGAACATGATAATATTATACTTTTTTTTGTTCCCTTGCTCATTTCCCCCGTTCTCACCTGGAGATGAACTTTGACTCAGCATGCCTTTTCCGGTCACCAAATGTTTAAATAAAAATAAAAAGTAAATATCAGATATGAGAAGATAATATAGTTAGGGATGGGCTACATGTGGGTGGCTGGATTGTGTAGGTCAGGTATCGGTGATTTGTTGCTGGGTAGGGTAGTCTAGGTAATTTATTAACCTACCCGACATAACAGTATACTTTGTGGGTTGGGTAGATTTGACATGTGTGAGGAGCCAGGTAAAGGGTAATTCATTTTAAAAACAGGCATTACAGGCAGCCTGTGGGGTCCTGGGACTCTTCTGAGGTTGTAAACAGGCATCAAAGGGCAGCCTGTGGTGTCCTCACAGCAGAAATGAGCACATGACACATGACTGATAATCTGATTGGCCAGTGCTGGTATCTGTGCTCTGAGTCTGCTGTGAGCATGGAGATAGCAGCAGAGTGTGGAAGGAGAGGGGAGGAATCAGTGCTTGTTCTGCATTAATTGCAGTGAAACAAAAAAAAGTTAATATAAAACAAAAAGTCCACGAAGGAGCAAGAGGTTGGGCACTGAACGAGGAATTGGGGAATCATCCATTGCAGTACCTGGGAGATAAGGAACAGAGACCAAAGGCACTCGTTGCTGGCAGCTTAGGCCGGATTAAGGCATAGGCACAATAGGCCCGGGCCTAGGGCCTCATCTGTTGGGGGGGGGCTTTCACTTATTCCCCTTTTTTCACTTTGCCTTTTCTTTTCCCACAGTACTATAGTCTGATAAGCAAAGACATTGAAAATAAATTTTTTTTGGGGGGGCGCTAGATGTAATCAAGGGAAATGAATTAAATTCATGAGCGCACTACACACAAGATGAGCTAGCTAGCCCAGCCACGACCTCACAGTCTAGACAGATACAGAAACAGACACAGACAGTAAAAAAAAAATCAGTGGTGTGATTTATTTTTTGCCGCCACATTGAGTCACGTGGTGCTCTACGGAGATTCGGATTAGAGATCATGGTTTTGTGTGTCTAATAATATCCTTTGCCTTCCTGTCAGACAGTCCCGTAGTTTGTCTCTCCTCATTCATGGTGAATGCAATCCATCCTATCCTGCTCGCTAGGCACTAGCAGCTGCACTTTTTTGCACTTGTCTTGCAGAGATAATTAGTCCAATAACCCCAAAGACAGACAGACAGTACATTGTCAAAAACTCCAGTCCATCGATTGGTCACTGACTTGCTCATTTTATTTTTTGGGGGAGGTGCGATTCCTGACTAATCCTCCTCGACCTCACCCACCCAGCTCAAGAGCTCTTCCAGTCCCGACTTGCTTCCTTTTCTCCTCATCATTGACATCGATGAACACCCACTGCCACCAGTGAAAATCTGACCCCCGGTCCCCCGTGTGGCCTGCCACCTCACTTGCCCTGCAACCCTTCTGCCTGCCACCAAGTTGCGCTTGTGTGTTGCATTCACGGGAGTCACCGGCCAAGGCCTGCCCTACCCACACCCACTGCCCTACCACTCCAGCAGAGTCTTGGAGGGCTCGGGAGTTGAGTAGTCGACGAAGGAAAAGAACTGAACCTGACTTCAGCCAGCAGCAGGTAAGGCAGAAAGACAGAGGCAAAAGTTAAATGAAAGTTGGACATCTCATCTGACTGATCTGCATAAAATAAAAATGAATGAAGCTGCTGCTGCAGATGCAGCACTGCCGGCTGCCCTGCCTTCCTCATTGAACAGTACTGTACAACAACACGAGTGAAGTGTGATGTTATTGACTTGAAGCACTTCATGACACTCACCGACACTGATGATGACTGTACCTTACAATCATCACTAGCGTGAGTGTCATGAAGTGCTTCAAGTCAAGTGCAGGGGTAGAAGGGTAACAAAAAGTAGAGCAGGAGCAACACACAGGCTAGCTATTGTTGCTGTGGCCCAGAGCTTTTACTGCCAGCAGTGCTTGTGCCTTTGTGTGTTAGCAGACAGTCTGGCTAGAAGCCTTCACTAGTAATACCCCTTTTTTAGTTCAGAATAGGGGGGAACACCAAGAAAAGTGTGAGGACGAGGAGGAAGATGTATGTACTGCATACCTCTCAACCTTTTATCACTGAAATGAGGGACATGGACATTTTTGGCTCCCAAAATGAGGGACACAGACCCTCAGAATGAGAGGGACACATCCCCAGACATGGAGATACAAGCTCAGAACATTGAAAACCATAGTGTTTACTTGTACAAAGTTTATTTTGGTTTTAGCATTTTAAAATATTGAGTTTCTGCTTTAAAGTCTGAATTTACAACAGCACCTTTGTGTGGCCAGCACCTTTTCCATGAGGGATGGATGAGGGACAGAGCAAAGGGGGCAAAATGAGGAATGTCCCTCATAATGAGGGACACTTGAGAGGTATGATGTACTGTAGTAGGCAGCAAACTTTACTGCTAGGCTGCCAGACCAGAGATTGAGCGGGGGGGAGGAGACCCTCGTCTCATACCTCTCAGCCACTGTCTGTGATTATGAGGGACTAGGAGGTCCCTGATCTCACCCAGTGATTGTCTGGAATTACAGTTTATGAGCTTTGGGAGCAAGGGTCCCCTATAAGTGTGCTATCTTTAAACTGTGAGCCCCCTTTTCCATTGTAGGTCAATGACAGTGATGAGTGAGCTACTGGGGCTCACTTAAGAGCTGCAGCCCTGGTTGGCAATCCCCCCGTAACTCCAACACTGAATTTTCACCCTCAGAATTGCTCTGTACTTCATCCATTCCACATGGAAAAGGTGCTGCCCACACAGAGAATGTGTTAAAGCAGAAGGCAAAGCTCATAATCTTCTAATATGCTAACACAATGGCTTTCACAGAGTTCTGAGCTTGAATCTCCATGTTTGAGGATGGATGTATGTGTGTCCCTCATTATGTGGGTCAGTGTCCCTCACTGAGTCTGTCCCTCATTTTGAGTGTCTTTGTCCCTCATTTCAGTTACAGAAGGTTGAGAGTTATATGGAGGGGACTCTTCAGTAGTTCAGCAATTGCAAACACCTCTGCTATTTGGGAAAACAATTTGCTCTGCGCTGGTAAGATAATGCTGTGTTTTCTGCCTGTAACTGCTGAGGATTTCAGACTGTCTTGTATACACCTGGTTTCTTAGTATGTTTAGGTTGAAAAAAGTGGTCTTTAAAAAAACAAAGCATAAATACAAAAATCTCTGGGCTCAGCAGGTGGGGAGGAGGGAGGGAGGTACAGCGAGTGAATGGGTACAGTGAAGGAGGAGTACAGCCAGATGATGGGGGTTGGGGCAGGGGCACTGGTACAGCAAACGGGGAGACAAAGAAGCACAATGGTGGGTAAGCATAACAATTAATGAAGCTGCAGCCTGCACAGCACAACGAGTGATAGGTACAGTCAGTGAGTGAAGTCATGAAGTGCAGGGCCCCAGGCTACAGTAAGTAAGGCAGGTGGAGAGGGATGGGTACAGCGAGTGTGAAGGTGGGTACAGTGACGTGTGAAGGAGGAGATACAGTAGATGATGGGGCAAGCATTGTTGTACAGCAGGTGGGGAGAGGTACAATGGTGGGTGAGGAGCAACTGTCTTGACCTGGTTACAGCTGCGCCTGCGCTTTATCTGTCATTTTGCACTCATATCTGATTTCAGCCCAGTTTCAATGCTATGCTTCAGCACATTAGAGACATCCATGTGCAGTGATATTCTCCACTTTTTTTGTGGGGGGTCTTCCTTTTTTAACAATCCTGTTTCCTGCTTGCAGGCATCTCCAAATGCTGCCACTACATTTGAGTTCACCAACCCCAAGTAGTGGGGAGCAGCACTTGGAGGAAGGGTAGAGTGGATGGATGGAGAGGGGAAACAGCAGATGGGAAGGGGTACAGTGGGTGGATTAGGGCTACAGCAGATGGGGAGGGCACAGTGGGCAAGGGAGCAATACAGTAAGTACAATAGGGTACAGCAATTGGAGGAGAGTAGACAGTAGATCGGGAAAGGTACAGCAGGCAGCGAAGAGATACCACATGGGGGAGAGGTACAATGGGTGTGGTGAGGCCATGTGATAGCAGTTGGGGAGGTTCACACACAGAGGGTAAAAGAGTGGTGCAGTGAGCAGGAGATCAGTAGAGTGGATTAGTGGAGAGAGGTGCACACTGGGCAGGGGAAAGGTGCAGGCTTGCAGCACATGGAGAAAAGATAGAATGGGTGAAGGAGTGATTCACTCCTAAAGGAGCATTCCATGTTAAATATTTTCTTGTGTTTGTCCCTTTGAACTGAGCTGAATTGTCTGTGCTGGAGATCAAACTCCTCAACTGGTCTACATGAATGGTCCGCCTTTCCCTGCCTTCTGCAGTCCGCCTCTTCGGGAGTGCCTGGTATCTGCCTCTGTTCCTTGTTTATCTGGAGCCCCATGGCGGTCTCCTCATGTATCCTTGGATTTCCCCCCAGGGGGAGGTGGAGCCTTTATGCCCTGAATTAATGACACTTTGATGGGGCCGCAGAGTGGGAGAAGCAGGGGACCATTTCACCATTGAGGTCTGTGCTGGTGCTCCGTCTACCCACAAGGTATTTTCCCTTTTTCTTCTGGGTATACCATGCACCTTGCCATCAAGGCAGAGCTCCACCAAAGTCTGGCACACCTGACCCCCTTGCATGGCTGGGCAATTGCTGTACCCCAGGCCTCTACCTGGGATCAATCAAGTACCAGACCTCATCCCCTTCCCTCCATGGAGAAGGTGAGCGGTCCATGGATGCTCAGCTTCCCCCCTCGGCCGGACTTCCAGTTCCCCGGGCTCTTTTCTGAACCCGGGTCACCAGCACCATGAGTGGTAGCACTACCACTGTGCTGACAGGCTTCAATCTGTACTTTTATTGCAAACAAGATGTTTTTAATTGTTTACTGCAGTATAAAGGATTGTATCAGCCTGATTTTTCAAACTTTTAAGCTGAAATTTGCTGTAACCAGAAATCCCTGAATTCTGCTCCTTGCAGCTGACATCTGATCTGAGAAGGGCTGCAGCAATGGGAGGTTTACTACTTGCAATGTGCATGTTAGAGTTTGAAGATGCTAGATGATGTGATGATGACTGCACAATCTAATTAAAAACATGGTAGGTTAAAGTTATGGAATATGGACTGGTAATTGTCTAACTGACTGACCTAAGGGGGGGGCTGGGCAAACCAGAAGAGGGATGGAGTGATGGAAGCAGAAGTAGGGAGATGGATAGTGGTGGGACTTGGGAGAAATAGTAGAATGTGTAGTCACAGTGTGGTTTTCTGGCACATTTAATTTGTATGCTTGCCATATATAATTGAAAAGAGATCAATGGCAGGCCATATAAAACTGCTAGTAGTACTATTTCTTACTTTGCTTTCTTTGCACCATAGTGCAAGAAATCATGTGTAAAGGTTACTATGCAGATCACTGGATAAAAAGGTAATTCATACTCCATTTAGTGAAGGTGCAAAGGTAAAGGTTGCCTTTTCCAATTAAAGCATTGCAAGCCATTGGTTGCATTATAATAGCTAACGTGGGCAGGGAAGGAGGGTGGCATAGGTGTCAGAGGGTTGGGAGGGGCATGGGTTCCAGAGGGTGGCATGTGTGTCAGAGTTTGTGTGAAGCAGGGAGTGGGCATGGGGACAGATAATGTGTGGGGGGACTGGGGAGGGGGCAATAGTGCCAGAGGGTGGGGAGAGGAAGGTGACTGAGTGCCTGAGGGTGGGTAGTGAGGCTGGCTGGGTTCCAGAGGGTGGAGGGGAGGAGGAGGATGCCATGGGCATCAGAAAGTGGTGGGGGATGAGGGGAGCATGAGTGCTAGAAGGTAGTGAGGGAGGGAAGCATGGGTGGCAGAGGGTGGGGAAGGAGGGTGGTATGGGTGCCAAAGGCTAGAGAGTGGTATGGGTTCTAGAGGGTGGTGCAGGGGTATTGGTGCCAGAGTGTGGTGGAAATGGACGGTGGCATGTTGGCCAGAGGCTGGGGGGAGATGGGAGCATAGGTGCCAGAAGGTGGGGAAGAAGGGGAGCATGTTTACCAGCCGCTGAGTGAGGAGGATTTCATGGATGCTAGAGATGAGAGAGGAGGATGGCATGGGTAGAAGAGAGGGGAGGGGTTATAGGTGCCAGATGGTGGAGGGAGGAGGCATGCATGGGATGGCAGAGGGTAGAGGAAGAGGGGGTCTTGGGTGCCATAGGGTGATTGGGGGCTGGGGAGGGGACAATAGTGCCAGAGAGTGGGGACAGAAAGGGGTATGAGTGCCACAGGGTGGAGAAGAAGCCAGATGGCTGCATGGATACCAGAGGGTGGTTCTGGGTGGGATTGGCATGCGTGTTAGACTGTGGGTGAAGGTTGGTGGCATGCCAATGTAATCAGATTAAAAAGATGGTGGGTGCAGTGGCTCTGGTTGTGCTGAGCCAACAGTAGACATGTTAGAGAGGGCATTTGGTGATTTGGCTGATAGACGTAGCAGGTGGTGATTGGCTTGTACTGGTCCTGGTGACTCCGAATAAAGTTACTAACCATAATGGAGGTGGGGGGAGCGTTATCTTGTTAGGTTACTGCAGGTTGCAGTTTATGATAGTGTTGCAGTTCTACAGGATAAAATAATGCTTATGCAGCTATTACAAAATAATTGGAAAATTGGGAGGGGAGCTTGTAAAAATTGGATTTTGTACTATCTGACCATGGCCAGATAGACATGAAAGTAAAATGGGTGCAAGCTTGGAGTAATCTGCCAACTCTGGTGGAGATTAAACGCAAGCATCCTGCAAGAGAAGGAATTTAAAACACTATGCAGACTATGACAGAACATTTCTTTGGTGGTGCTACATCATTTGCTGACATCATTGTTTGTAGAGAGCAGAGGCCCACTCCATGTACTTTAATGGGGCCATTCTTGAAAGTAAAATTTGTGTAGCATGCTGCAGTCTGATTGGCTGTAAGGATTCTGACAGCCTCCATGGCATGCATTAGCATGAGTAAAGTGGGGGTCAGTTTGACCCTCTGCTTTAACTGTTTGGAGTCAGCTCTTAAAATCTTAGGTTCAGAAGTTTGCTGGAGTGTCATTATACTACATTACCTGACACTTTTTCTGCTAATGATATAGATGCAAACCTTTCAATATAAAGGGTCAGTGCTGAACCACTGCTTTTTTTTTTTTTTTTTGTGCTTCAGATTCAAAATCCTCAAACCTTTCATTTGGGGACTTCAGTAGAGGGTTAAAACAAGCCCTGGCCTTACATTAATTCCTGTTAAACTGTCATGTACAGAATGATCACAATGGCACATGGATTCTTCCTGTCAACATTCCTCCTCTAGCACTGCTGAATAACTGGAATGCTGCATTCTGATTTTGAGTGAACCAGCATTCTTAAACTGTTTGTGGAAGAACTATTTTACAAAAAATCTCCTTCTAAATGAGGAAAACATTCACAAAGTATACTGGCTGATGGATGGAACCCAGAGTTATCTGGCACCAGAGAGGTAACCAGTGGGGTCCTGCAGGGATCAGTGCTGGGGCTGGTGTTGTTCAATGTCTTCATTAACCACAGAGAAGATGGCATTAAGGGCAAAATGTGCCTATTTGCAGAGAACACGAAGCTCTGTGGGAGAGTGGACACAGCTGAAGGGATATAGAACCTACAGGAAGATCTGGAAAAAAAGCTAGGGAGGTGGTCTAGGATTGGGCAGCATGGCTTCAGTGCCAAGAAATGACAAGTTATGCATATTGGAGCTAGGAATCCCAGGACAGAGTACTAAGTGGGTGGAGTTGAAGTATCTGCATCAGAGGAGGAGAAAGACCTGGGGGTGATGATCACTAGTGAGCTGAAGCCATAGATGCTGGAATGGGGGAAGGGCACTAGGGCCATGTCACTACCACTTTCGTAGGTAGCCCTATCAGTTTTTGAAATCATGTTAATGTATTTAATAGGGGAGAATTTACCCCTTACGTCCTTGGCCCTACCACTTTTCACACCGTTCTGGCACCAATGCCTGAAGCACTCCACATAGTGCAAGAACAAAGGCAGACAAGATTCTGTGATGCATATCTAGGGGAGTCAGTAGTAGAGAGAAGGTTATACTGCCAATGAGCAGGTCACTGGTAAGGACGCATCTAGAGTATGGAGTTCAGTACTGGCGCCCACACCTCAAAAAGGGCATTAACCTGCTAGAGAAGTTCCAGAAGAGGGACACAAAGATGATAGCTGGTCAGCAGAGTAAGGCATATGAGGAGAGGCTGCAGGCACTGAACATGTACTCCCTGGAAGACAGGAGAGAGAGAGAGAGAGGGGTACATGATTGGGATGTTCAAGTAGTTGTAAGGGATAAACAAGGTTGATAAGGAGAGCCACTTTAAGCTGAGTGGCAACAATAACACGAGGAGGCACAGTCTTAAACTGGAGGTGAGTGGGAGGTTTAGGAGGGATGTCAGGAAGCACTTCATCACAGAGAGAGAGTGGTGGAAACTTGGAATGCACCGTTGGAAGAGGTTTTCTCATTCAAGACATTAGGCAGCTTTAAGAGAGAGTGGGATAAGCATAGGTGGAAGGTAAAAATCATGGGTAGGGAGGATGGGAGGAGTGGGGGGTACAGGAACATTAACTCAACTCAGTTGTGGGCACTGCAATACTACAAGCAGACTTGACAGACCAAATGGCCTTCTTCTGCAGGCTTCTTCGAATGTTCATATGTATGTTCGTATTAACACTTTTTTTTTCTTTGGAATAATGGTTTTTACAATAGCATTAGCAGTAAGGCACTCCCAGGAGTTAGATTAATAGTCAGTTAATCACCCCTAGGGGCAATATGGCACTTGGCTGTACCTTGTGCCACATTACATCCCTGGGGGGATTGACAGAATGTAAGTAGGGTTTAGTTTTGTGCATAAATAACTACTCCTTTTTGGCCTGCGGGCTTGGTGCAGTCTGAAATTTATTCTGATCTGCAGCTGCCCCTCTTTGGTTAGCATAACATGGTCATTTTTATGTTGGCTCATGCTTGCGCAGCCAACATCTTGTGGTAGTAGCAGATTTGGAGGTGCAGTCACTGTTGGGTGAATGCAGGGCACGCATCAGATGGTGAATCCCTCATTCCCCAATCAGCCAGCTGCCGGTGGTGACCTCACACATCCTTAATGAGGCCACCAGATCTAAGAAAAGGTCCACTGCAATGAGAGCGAAGCTCTCCTGCAGCGGGAGAACAACATGCCTCCCTATGTGCAGGAAACATGGCGGCAACCGCCTGTTACAATGCTGAGAGGGGAGTCCACTCCCTGTCAGTATAATTACCCCCTCCCATGTACAATGTATGCTGAGGGGGTGCGCAATCCCCCTCGGCATCATGCGACCCCCCAAACAGTTTTTTTCTTGCTGATGGGGGGCCCAATCCCCCCCAGCTCTGTGTCCCCTCAGTATGTGCTGGACCAGGGTGCCCAACTCTCAGTCGGCTACAGAATCCCCCAAAAACTCTTAGGTGGCATGCTGGGGTGTCTTGTGATTTTTTTTAAACCTGTGAAAAAAATGGTCCCTTGCCATCTCTCTGCCCCCCCTCCATAGCCCGCGCCCACCCTCTGTGTACCCTGTCTCCCCACACCCCCCTCACCCCATACTTACCTCTGGAGTCTGGCACTATGATATTCAGTGGACCAGGAATACATCTGCTCTTTTCAAAGCCGACCACAAACTGAAGAAATGCCATTACGCTGTATAATGGCATACATAGGGTTTTTTCAACTTTGGTGCATATCTCAGGCATTTTTTGGAATCTTTGCACCAGATTTTTAACATGGGGTTATTGGAACCCTTCCTCAGGAATTCAGTCACTGTCATGGTGTTATTAGGTCCCAAAAGGTGATTTTGCAGTCACTGTGTGGAATCACCTTTTGGGACTGAGTAATGAAACAACAGTGCCACTGTTTATGAGGGGGACTCTCAAAAAGCCTATGTTGCAAATTTGGTGACAAAACTCCCACAAATGGCTATTTTATGAGCGTGCATTGCGCTGTTTCCATGCACGCTCATAACATCATGAATTTGTAATATTTTCACTCCAGATTTTCAAAATTGCCATTTTTCCACACCTCCTAATGAACAGTACAGCTGTCATTTTACATATCCTGCCCAAAATGTGTTTTCACACGTCCGGCGCAGAATAGCGCAGTCTCTGTGTAAAATCAGTTTTCGGAACAGTTTAAGGAAATGATAGTGACATTGTACATGAACAGAGGTCCTAAAATGCCTATGTTGAAAATTTGGTGCTGAACGTCCATAAAATGACAGCGTTACCAGCGTGTGTTGCATAGTTTCTATGCACCAATGTAACTTCACAAATTTGCAATATTTCCATGCTAGATTTTCAACACTGGCATTTTTTCATGCTTCCTTATGAACAGTAAAGCTGTCATTTTTCACATCTTGCCCAAAATGTGTTTCCACACCTCTGGCACACAATGGCGTGGTCGCTGTGAGAAATCAACTTTTGGGACAGATTAACAAAATCACAGAACCACTGTTCATGAGGAGAGGTCCCAAAATGCCTATGTTAAAAATGTGGCTAACAAACTCCCAAAAATAATTGGGTTTGTTGTGTTGCATAGTTTCTATGCATGCTCATGACTTCACCAATTTTTCATATTTTCACTCCAGAGTTTCAGCGTTGCCATTTTTTTATGCCTCCTCATGAAGAATACAGTTGTCATTCTCCACGTCCTGCCCAAAATGTGTTTTTGTCCCAGTGTCACCAAATGGCATAGCCGCTGTGCAAAACAACCTTTCAACTAGCAAACTGATTGTGCTGCTTTTCATGAGGTGGGCTCACAATCAGCCCATGTTGAATATGTGGAGTGAAAATACCACCACACAACTACGTTGTTAGGGTTTTCAACTGTAGTACCTCATCCGGTACAGGCTGACAGGTGTCAGGAGTGTGACTTGGGATCATCGGATGTAATGCTCATGCCATTCCACCCCAACCCCCACCCTTCAGCCACTGACAGGCATCATGGTATGCCTTGCACTGTTCAGCCACAAAATTCACTCCATTCTCCTATACTGCACCCACGTCAGTGTATTTCCTCATGGAATGGGGTAAGTATAATGCCCAAAGATCCCAAAGCACACCATAACACTTGTCAGTGTCTACAGGATAGGATGAGGTACAATGGCATGAGCGACATAGCTGACGACCCAAAGGCACACCCCAATGCCTGTCACTCTCTACAGGGTGGGGGTGGGGTTGGCGTCACTTCAGTATTTCACTGCCATTTCTATTATGAATCTCTGCCTCTGGCACTACCAATGCCAATGCCAGCGAGACAACATTTGGCATTGACAGATGCTTGTTATTAATTAGATGTTGAAGTCTGAATTTAATTTGGGTTCCTTGCTGGTTGCATATAATTTTGATTTAAATATTGCTACCTGACTGTTTTGTGTATCTGCGTGCTAAAGGTCTTGGAAGTGTAATATGTGGAGTAAAGTTTCCTCCCTTCCAGTAGTGTTTATTTACCTCTGTACTTTGTTTACAATATGGAGTTTATCCAGTCCAAATCAAAAGCTGTGCAAAAAGAATCAGGATCAGGACCATCCCCTATTGCTCAGACGACCTACTTAATGAAGCTTGCACACTGGGTACTAACACAGATGTCAGCTGGAGGGTGAGCCAAGACAAAAAATATTATTATCCTGATTTAACATTTTTTGTCTTCGCTGGTCCTTCAGCTGGCATCTGTCTTAGTCCCCAGTGTGTGTGCACTTCATTAAGTAGGTCGGGCCATTATGGTAAGGTCCTGATCCTGCTACTTTTGGCACGGCTTTTACACAAACCCATGATAGTGTTTGTACTTTGTCCCTTTACATTTATATCTTTCTTGGAGACCACTATAATTATACTATAGTATATGGTTAGGGCTTATTGTGGATAAAAATCAGTGGCATTCAAAATCCTGTTGTAGGGCAGTTCAAAGGTCACAGAAAGTTGTTGTAGTATAGTTCTGATGTCACAATGATACTACAACTTTTCCCCCTTGATCTTCCACTTGATTGGTGGACACATTGCTCTGTAAGAAAAAAAATTCAACCCAATATGGTGGTGCCGCTTAGCAACCACTTCATGAGATGGCATCAATGGATTTGCCCGTTTTTTTTTCTGTTAAAAAAAGTGCCACTGACAATCTTTTTAATGTTGGGGAAAGGAGCGGCATTCAAAACGAGCATTTTTTTTTAAAGCAGAGCAGGACATGGACGTGAAACAGCTTCAGAGCTGACTGAGTGGGACTGCGCAAAAGCTGCCAAAACTAACTGGGACCATAAACACAAGGAATGAAACCTTGTGAATAAATGTTTTAACAGTGTTGGGGGAACAATATACTATACAAAATAGTGGATGGGTGACCATCCACAACTAAGGTTGTGTTTCCATCTCAGGAGTTGGTGAAATCAAGACCTCTCGAGCTTCACTCTTGAGGTCTTTTTGATTTCATCAACTCCCTTGATGGAAACACAGCCTTGTTGTGGATGGTCGCCCATCCACTATTCTACATATTACATCTGCTGCTCCCTTCTTGATCTTCCTGGTGGTACCTCCCACCTTCAGAGAGACAGCAGACTGCCAGCTGTACCTGTACAAGAGGCCACTGTCCTCACACCTACTGATGAGGCCAAGTCCATACTAGACCATATAGAGACAAGGACAGATGACAGACAGGTAAGGCAAATCATAACACATTGTGGTTGTTGAAGCCAGTGGGCATGCTTGATGCTTAGTTCAGAGGTAACTCCTTATTGGCCTGGTTGTCTGTAGTCTGAATTTGATTCTGATCTGCACCATCCTTGGTTAGCATATCATGGTAATTTTTTGTTACTTACATGTTGGAGTATGAATTTAATTTGGGATTCTTGCTGCTTGCATGTAAATAAGCAGTGTACCACTAGAGGGTTGGTGGTTTGCTCACGGAGTGCAGCGGAGTGAGAAAACACAGTAGGCATGGGTAAATCCTGCCATTACCAACACCCTCCAGTAATATTAAAGGAATAATGCATGACAGAGGGTGTGTTATGCTGTGATTTTTGTTATGCCAAAATCTGCCCCCACCCACCCTCATCTCCTGCAGTCATCATTGCGTTATTTCATTTCCGCATTGTTCTGATGTCTTGGGTACAACTGGCAGAAGAAAACAAGCAAGACACAGTTAAGTACTTAAAGTGCAGTGTGCTTTAGTTTTCAACACATGCATTGTGTGACAATGGAGTATGTTCAGAGTTGGTGGGAAAACGAAGAGGTGTGTGTGTGTGTGTGTGTGAGGTTGCACTCAGTATCTTTGGGTGTGACGGCATCTGACAATAGAAGGAAGAAGCTTAATCTAAAAACTGTACTGGGAATTGCAAATAGTAAGAAGTGATTTTTCAGTAATGTGAAGTTGATCGGGAATGTGGGTTGTACTTTGACTGTGAGCGGGAAGCAGCAGTTGCTGCTTGTAGCCAATGTCAGGGACAGCTGCTAAGTAATTCTTTTTCTATATATAATGGGATCTTGATTATGCTGTGACTGGAGTGGAGCTGGGATATTATGCTGGGGATAACATCATAGTTCCCCTCCCAGTCTGACCAATTAGGGAACAGGATTCTTTCTTGCCATTGTATAATTTTGATTTCAATATTGCTACCTGGCTGTTTTGCATATCTGGGTGCTAAAGGTCTTGGAACTGAAAAACAAGGATTAAAGTTTCCTCCATTCACATAATATTCCATTTACCTCTGTGTACTTTGTTTAAAATATGCATTTTGTTCTAAGCAAAAACATGTACCAATAGTGGCAGGACTATCCCTTAATGGTCAAATCTACTTAATGATGCGCTTACACTGAGCACTAAGACAGATGCCAGCTGGAGGGCTAGCAAAGACCAAAAATTTTCTGATCCTGATTTCATCACAGTATTTTATGCCTTGGCTAGCCCTCCAGCTGGCATCTGTCTTAATGCCCAGTGTGTGCAGTTCATTAAGTAGGATGAGCCATTAAGGGATGGTCCTGGTCTTGCCACGTCTAGCACATGTTGTTACTTAAACCCATGATGGTGTTTGTCCCTTTACCTTTAGATCTTCCTGGGAGACCACTGTAGTTATAGTACCTGCTCCTCCTTTCTTTATCCTCGAGGCATTCCATACACAGAATTGTAGAACAAACTAAGTGACAGAAGCAACAGAGGTCTGAGTATTGTATTGCTAGTACTATCCATAATCTTTCCAGGCTAGTAACAGTTTTTTTTCTCTTGGTCAAATTCATTTTGTGATTGTGAAAGGTCGGGGGGGCTACCCTGTCAGACCTTTTAATATCTGAGGTTTTTGTACTACAGTAAGTACCTCTGTGCTATACTGAGACTAGACATAGACTGTCAGCTACAGTACTTCTCTGGATGTGCCCCCACAGCTCACCGCATTAGGAGTTTGTACCTTTTTTCTGTTTTCCATTCTTTGGTAACTAGATAAGGCACAATGTACACAAAGCCTGTTTTCTAAGGATGGTGTCTTTTGAACACTGGAAGAACACTTTGAGGGTTAAGGTAGTTGCATGTATTCACATAGTATGCAAGAGGATCTGATGTTGTGGGGTTCATATCCTAATTGTCTGGATGTACCAAGCTGCTGTTTATTTTTTTTTTCTGCAACTACTCTGTTGCAGTCCACAGTTTTTTGGGGGTGGGGCACTTGTGGTAGGTAGTGTAAACTTATAGAGAGTTAGTGGAAGTGATCATAAGCTTGGTGTATTTTCAGTGACAAGATTCTTTGTTAATTTTTGTATTATAGATAATATTGTTGAAAGATGGAGTCGAGCACAGCACGTAAATATCTAAGTGGGTCACAGAAGTGTAAACATGCTACAGATCAACTAGAAAAAGAGAAGCATATACTAGCAAAGGTTCCAAAGTTAACAGATTTCTTCTTGGCACCAGGCATCAGTGCTAGAGATAAGGAGGCTGTTGGTCAGCATTGTCAGGGTAGCAGTGAGGAAGGCTGTAGAAATCTAGACATCAATGTGTCAAATATTGCAATGAAAATGATGGATGCAGGTCCCTGAGGAAAAAACAAGCACTGTTGTTTCTACCTGCCAAGTCCTACACATCACAGATGAAGAAGTTGAAGCTGATATTTCCAATGAGAGTTCTTTGGAAAGCAGCCCCTCGGTTAGTACATGCCATAGGGTCACTAAGGGTCACGTTATCAGTACCGTGCACAATCAGATTTCATTTGACAGCAACCCAGTGGTTCCTACAAATACAGAAGTTACTGAGGAACAGGTTACCGATACTTGCTATCAGATTCATGTTGAAAGCACCCAGATAACACAGCTGTACAGCAATGACCCAGCGCAGTGGACATCTGTATGTGAAGAACTTAGGAATTATTTAATAGACAGTGATGTTGACCAGAACATATGTGACTTCTCTAAGTCCATGCATTTGTACCCAGATAAGAAGAGTCATTTATCCAAGGATCTTTTCTCTAGAATCATGTTAAATGGTGAATGTAGGAAAAGGGATTGGTTGATTTATTCTCCTTCAACTGGCAATGTCTTCTGTTATGTTTGTAAGCTCTTTTCAGTGAGGAATACTGCATTCTCAGAGTCTGGTTCCAGTGACTAGATAAATGAAAGCTCTCATGTAAATAAACATGAAAACAGTCATGATCACAGGATGGCATTAATCACACTGCTTGAAAGGAAAAGGACTGCAGGACGAATTCTTGCTGAAATTGTAAAACAATATCAGAATAAGTTCAGTACTGGAAAAATGTACTGAAACGTGTGGTTGCTGTGGTTCATTTCTTTTCAGAATGTGGATTAGCTTTTCAAGGTGACAATGAACTACTGGGGTCTCCAGGTAATGGAAACTATTTGGGTAATTTAGAGCTTATTAGCCAATTCAACCCTTTTCTAGCTGACCACATAGCAAAATTCAGCAATGCTGGAAGAAGACGACCATCATATTTGTCTGCAACCATCTGCAACAAATTAATTGACCTGATGGGTAAAAAAGTGATGCACACTATTGTGGAAGAACTAAAGATGGCTAAATACTATTCTATCAGTGTTGATTTGACACTGGATATTTCACATGTGGATCAGCTGACTTTCATTGTTAGATATGTGAAAGCCGATGGAAATCCAGTTGAACATTTTCTTAAGTTCATTCCAATCCATAGTCATATGTCAGCAAATCTTACAAACACAGTGATATCTATGGTTTAGGAATTAGGCATTGAAATAAAGGATTGCAGGGGTCAGACATATGATATCGTGAGTAATATGGCAGGAAAATACAGTGGTCTACAAGCCAGAATAAAAGAACACAATCCTTTGGCGGACTTCATCCCTTGTTCTGTGCATTCCTTAAACTTGGTTGGGTCATGTGCTGCTGAATGGTGTTTAGAGGCTGTATCTCTTTGGGATTTTTTCAGGCACTGTACACATTCTTTTCAACCTCTACACATTGTTGGCATATCATGAGACAGCAGTTGCCTAGTGAAGTGAAAGTACCAAAGTCACTCTCAGTTACTCGATAGTCTGCGCGAGTGGATGCATGCAGTGCCCTGTTCAGTGGCTATCAACACATCAAGACTGTATTAGAAAACCTGGCTGGCATTCCATTAGAAGGACCAAGCACTAGGATGGAAGCTGAAAGTCTGGCTGATAAGACGGAATTGTTGGAAACTGTACTAATGACATCCATTTGGAATTCAATAGTATAGTGCCTGCATGCCACAAGTAAGACTTTACAGAAAGTAGGCATTTCTTTGAAGACTGTGGTGGATTTATATGCATCCCTAACAGGATTTCTCCAAGAGATTTGCAACAATTTTGATGAGTATGAAATGAATGCAAAAACGCTGGTTGACCATGAGACATTGTACTGAGCAAACATCAGTAGGCAAAGGCATCGCAAGCACATGTTTGACGAACCAAGAAATGAAACGACATTAACAGGTAGGGAAAAATTTCATGCAGAGACATTTCTTGTTATAATTGACACATTGAGTGCTGCCCTGCAGAAAAGAAAAGAAGCTTATGATGTACTACAGAAAAAATTTGGAGTGTTAACAGACTTTCCTCATCTGAATGTAAATGAGATCTGGAAGCAGGCAGATAATCTAGTTGCTGCATACCCTCGGGATTTGAAGGAGTCGTTCACTAATGAATTTATAAAATTCACATTATTTGTTTCTTGTGAAGAAGACAAAGATGATCTTAACCTGTGTAAAAGTTTGAAGGCTCAAGGACTTGAGTCAACATTTCCAAATGTGAAGCAGCCCTTCGTATATATTTGTGCACACCAGCTGCAAACTGCAATGGAGAACGGTCATTTTCAACCTTGAGTAGAGTCAAGAACAAATTGAGGAGCATGATGGACCAGGAAAGACTCAGTGCCCTGACTATTTTATCTATCGAAAGTGAACTGGTTAAGACTACGGACTTTGATATTCTCCTCATCAGTGACTTTGCACACTTTAAATTCAGAAAGAAACAAATGTAGGCTGACTAAAGCACTATCAAACATCATAATTCTAAAGGAGGAAAACATCAGTGGATGCCATCGCTTTAATACTTCTATTACAACTGATTGGTTGAAAGTCTGTGTTACTTCAAAATGGTTTATTTACACAGTAACAGCCCATAAATAAATAGTATGCTTCACCAGGAGATGCAGAGTGATACTTTGAACTACACATTTAAAGAGGGACTGCGGTCAACATTATTGGCAAAAATAAATTCAGAGTCTGTATCACCATAGCCCCAATCAGCATCATGCAAAAAAATAGTCATGTTACTTTGTTTAAAAGTCCCAAGTCATTTTACAATCCTAAATTCACTGCCTGTTTTAAAAAAAGCCAGTTTCAGTGAAGAGCTGCTGATGTCATCTCCGGAAGTCACAGTGTAGTCTTCACTGTTCCCTTTCAGTAAACTTCCATTACCTGTTTCTGTGAAGTAGAAATTTGAAAGATCATGTGCAGACATTTTCACAAGTGAAACATGCAGCACCATTTGATGAAAATTGCTTACAAAACCTGAAACCCATATAGTTTTTGAAGAAAGTGTTAATTTTGTTGTCTTTTTTTGTGTGTGGTCCTTTTCCTCAAGGGTTGTTGGATGCTTATTCTTAAGCTGTGTTTACACCAATGCAGGAAAATGTGAGCTGCCACAAGTATGTCTGCGCCTGTAGCATAGTCAGTGGCTTCTGTACACACAGCAGGCTCTGCATCACCATACATTGCTCCTGTTTCATGCCAGAAACTCTAGGGGAAACATGGGAGTGGCAGGAGAGCATGATGGGAGAGTGTGACTTGCGTCACAGTATACAGTCAGCACAGCGGGTGCTAGGACTGGGACCTAATACCCTGTGCAATCACAACCAGAAAGCAGCTGTGTGACAGGATTACTGTCCAGTTTACCACAATGCTGTAAGCTTTCATATGGGGGTCTTTCAGTGACACAAATAAATCAAACAACTTACTACAGTTCAATAGTGGCCATGTAAGCATGGCTATAGTAGCACACTGCTGTGAGTTTTGCAAACTGGATAACTCTGATGTGGTGAAAGGATATGATCATACACATGTATCATTCAGCTGGGTGATTTCTCAGGGTGGCATGTATAAACAATTATCCCATTGACCTGTAAATGGGGCTAGAAGAAGTGATGCTGTTTTGAAACCTTACAAGTTTCTATACAATAGCCAGTGCAATGATTTCACCATGCCAGGCTGTTACTTGGCCTACATTCAGGCTCATCTGTTGTTCACCACATTAAAATAATAATTTTACCATGGCTAAGACTTCCACCCATAGTAGGAATTAACTCATAAAGAAGCGCCTGCTAATACTTGCTGAAAGGCAGACATTGACAAACAGCAAAGAAGTAACTGACAGTACAGTGGAGAAACATGTCCTATAAGCTTGAGTTCTGGATATGACCTCAGCAGCAGCTCTTCATTGAAACTGGCTTTTCTGAATAGGTCGTAAAGTAACGGTTGCAAACTATCTCATAACTTTAAAATTACAAAAAGTAGAAACCTATTTTTTAGGTATATTTATTGGTGGTATGCTTGTTCTAATCCTGTGATGTAGTTCTTTTGGCTGTAATCCCTCTTTAATACTTAGAGTAAGATGCTTACATTTTCAACATCTGATTCTGGATCAACTTTTCCTTCTGAGTAGCCACGCCCAAATGGTAAGATAAGAGTAATAAGCTGCAGTAGTTTTGAGCCATCAGAAGCACTGCAAGATCAGAACAAAATGCAGTAGGAGCTCCAAAGTGCGCCAGCACCTAGGGATGGAGACGACAGAAGCTGTCTGAGAAGATTGATGCCAATGCCCTGTGCCAGACTACAGTGAAAAATGCCACAACTCAGTTCTGTGACCTCAGTGAAGCACTGCAAGAAATGAATAAAATAGCACTGGTGCTACAAAGCGTTCCAGCACCTTGAGATGGAGAAGACAGAAGCTGTCTGAGAAGATTTATGCCAATACCCTTAGAGCCAGTACAGTGAAAAATGCCACAACTCAGTCCTGTGACCCCAGTGAAGCACAGCAGGAAATGAACAAAATAGAACTGGTGCTATAAAGTGCTCCAGCACTTTGAGATGGAGAAAGACAGAAGCTGTCTGAGAAGATTGATGCTAATACCCTTATTATACCCTTAGCCAGTGCAGTGAAAATGCCACAACTCAATCCTGTGACCGCAGTGAAGCACTGCAAGAAATGAACAAAATAGCACTGGTGCTACAAAGTGCTCCAGCACCTTGAGATAGTGATGACAGAAGCTGTCTGACAGGATTGATGCCAATACCCTGAGCCAGAGTACAGTGAAAAATGGCACAACTCAGTCCTGTGACCCCAGTGAAGCACTGCAGGAAATGAACAAAACAGTGTAGGTGCTACAAAGTGAGCCAGGCAGCTAGTACCTAGAGATGAAGACAGAAGATGTCTAAGAAGATTGATGTCAATACCCTTAATCTATGCATGGTGAGTGGTGACAAACTTTTAATTGACAAATCTAAAGGATAACTTCTGAACTTTCATGTATTTTTAATAAATCATGGGAGGATGGGGTGGTACCTGAGGACTGGAGGAGAGCAGATGTGATTCCCCTTCACAAAAGTGGGAGCAAGACAGAGGCAGGAAACTACAGACCTGTCAGTTTGACCTCAGTGGTAGGGAAAATGATGGCATCACTTCTGAAGGAAAGAATTGTTGAGTACCTAGAGGCCAGTGGGGCACAGGACCCAAGGCAGCATGGATTCACAGTGGGAAGGTCATGTCAGACAAATCTAATTGATTTCTTTGACTGGGTGACCAAAGCAGTAGACCAGGGAGGGGCTGTGGACATGGCCTACCTAGACTTTAGCAAGGCATTTGACACAGTCCCGCATAAAAGATTAATAAACAAATTAGCCAGCCTGGGAGTGGGTCCTAGTGTGGTAGCCTGGGTAAAACACTGGTTGGACAACAGGACACAGTGGATAATAGTAAATGGAGTCCACAGTGAAGAAAGGAGGGTTACTAGTGAGGTACTGCAGGGTTCAGTACTGGGGCTGGTCCTTTTCAATGTCTTTATAAGTGACATTGCAGAGGGACTGGAAGGGAAAGTGTGTCTCTTTGCAGATGAAACAAAGATTTGCAACAGGGTTGATACACAAGATGGAGTGGAAAGGATGAAAAGGGACTTGGCAAGGTTGGAGGAATGGTCAAATGTATGGCAGCTTAGATTCAATGCAAAGAATTGCAAAGTAATGCACCTGGAAAACAAAAACCCAGGGGGAAGAGTACGCAATGGGGGGTGAGATACTGACAACAACAGAAATGGAAAGGGATGTGGGGGTAGTCATATCAGACAACCTAAAGGTGGGCCAGCAATGTGAGAAGGCAGTAAGGAGGACTGGGGGGATACTGGGATGCATAGGGAGAGGCATCACCAGTAGAAAATAGAATGTTGTTGGCCCTCTGTACAGACAGTTGGTAAGACCACATCTGGAGTACTGTGTACAGTTCTGGAGACTCCATCTCCACAAAGACATAGACAGGGTGGAGGCTGTCCAGAGGAGGGCAACCAAAATGATGCAGGGTCTGCATCAGAAGACATATGAAGAAAGACCAAAGAAACTAAAGATGTATAGCCTTGAGGAAAGGGGGGGACATAATAGAAACTTTCAAATACCTCAAGGGAATCAACAAAGTCCAAGAGGGTAGCATCTTTCAGAAAAAGAGATGTGCAAAAACAAGGGGGCACAATTTGAAGATAGAGGGGGGACGGCTCAGAGGTAATGTGAGAAAGTATTTCTTCACAGAGAGGGTTGTGGATACATGGAACAGCCTTCCTGAGGAGGTCGTAGAGCCAAAAACAATGGGGGAATTCAAGAATGCATGGGATAGACATAAGGCAATTCTAGTGGGGGGGTAGTAGGAAGTAGGTTGTTGGTTAACTAGGGTCTGCAGCTTATCCGTTAGGTAGGGAAATGGGCAGACTAGATGGGCCAAGTGGTCCTTATCTGCCATCAAATTCTTTGTTTCTATGTATATTTTATTAGTATTTAACATTCAGATTATTGCTATGAGGATAGTTAAAATATTCTTGCAATCCTACAGACCAGGGTAAATACAACTTTTAACTATCTTCCTTGACCGCTCGGTCTTTCGCTAGATGGAACTAACATACCATGTGGAACAGCGAGTTGAAAAGCTGGTTTCAGTGTGAGCTGCAAGTCATTCTGTGTTTATGGGAACTTTAATAATTTGAATTACTGTGGATATTTAGGTTATTTATTTGCAATGTTCTAATTACATGCAAGCCTGATAATGGATAACTACTATACTTGTTTCCTTGAACTACTATACAGGCACCTGTGCCTAGAAGGCCTTATCCAGTTATCAAATAATTTCATTTATGAACAGAAAAAATGGACAGGGGCAGGACTTAGCATAATATCAGTATCAGTGTTTCAGTAGGTAGCACACTCACCTCTGAGGCTGGGAGATCAGAGGGCTGTGGGTTCAGTTCCCACATCTGGCACTTGGGTTAATATCCCAGTACTGACATTGTAGTACAGCATGAGAGGGGTGCTGCACTTCTGAGGTGCTGTCTTTCGGATGACACGTTAAACCGAGGTCACATCTGCCTGGATTGGTGGTAGTTCAGGTGGATATTAAAAATCCCATGGCACTTATTGAAAAGAGTAGGGGAAAATTTTATTAAAGAAAGCTGAACAGTGTATTATACAAAGGAAAGAAATCACAAATGAAAATACCTTAAACAATAATCAGTAAAATAATAACTATCAAAGTATTACAAAACTCATCCGATTTTGTCTTTCAAAAAAAGGTACCTCCCTCCACCTATGCACCCAAACTGTAGAAACCGTATACTTTTATTCATACAGACACTGTTTATTAATTTCAGTCTCAATAATGATAACAACTTTTTCAGGATCATGAAATAATTGTTGCAGTACAAATTTACATCTAATTTGCCAAAATATAAATTTTATAAAAGCAAGAATTAGATGGACCATCCCTTTTTGTATACCAATGTTCATCAAACTAAAACCCCCTACAATCTCAGCATATGTGAGATTTTTCCAATGAGGATTATTCCAAACCATTGCTATTTTATCCCACAATTGTCTAACAAATGGACACTCAATGAGAAAATGACACATTGATTATTCTTAAGCGATACAGCCTTCTCTAGGACACATTCGCTCTTCAATTCTTTTTATGTTTGGCATTGCCTTTAACAAACAGGCAACCATGGACACCTAACCAACTAATGTCCCAAATCCTGGATGGAATACCAGGGTCTGTAAGAGTTTCTAAAAAAAAACTCCAGTATTTGGACTCGACATTCTTAAATTGGACCACTGATGGACTAACGGTACTATAAATTAATGTGTAATAGTTTTTAGGGGCAGGCAAAGAAAACTGTGAAAAGTGTATATTCCAGTAGTAATTGAAAAAATAAACTTAAAAGGGAAGCTTCCAATGTCCAAGGTAAGGGGTAAACAAAACTAAGAAATAAAATTATTGGAAGTAAAAAGGTTTTAATTATTACCACTTTTTTCTTTTTTGTCTGATTCCATGTTTTCCATACCGTAACTTTAGTTGCCGCAAAATCTAGCTTCAGTCTCCAATTATAAACACTGTTATCCCCTCTCCCAAACCATATACCAAAATATTTAAATGGTGCAGTTGACACCTGAATCCCTTTCCAAAAAGTATGCAAAATATTATCATCTTGCAAAGGGTAAACAATACTCTTTACTGTGTTAAGATGGGCCCCTGTTATGGTTGAATATTCAGTAATAAGGTCTAATGCTAGGATACCCTATTTATAATCTGCAACCATAACACTTATGTTATCAGCATAGGCTGTCACCCTAGCTTCTATACCACCCCCTTTTGGTTGAATACCAGTAATACTGGAGTCCTGCTGCAGAAATCTCAGTAACGGATCTAAACACATTACGTACAGCAACGGACTAAGTGGACAACCTTGTCGCACTCCCCGAGAAATATTTATGTAGTTACCCAAATGACCATTAATTAAGGGAATAGCTGTGGCAGTCTGATATAATAAAGAAATCCATTGTACAAAAAGAGATGGTATACCATAGTGTGCTAATATAAGTCAAATAAACTTATGAGGTACTTGATCGAAAGCTTTTTCCTGATCTAAAGACATAACATAACCCTTTACTTGACCCACCTTACCTTGTTCAATAATTTCCCTAGCAATAATAAATTGTATTTTATAGAACGCTCTGGAACAGTACAGGTTTGTGCTGTTGAAATAAGGACCGAAGCTATATTTAATAAACAGTTATGTAGAATTTTCATAAGTATTTTATAATCAGTGTTTAACAAACTCAGTGATCTCCAATCATCAAGAACAGTCCTATCACCCTTTTTGAATATTATAATCTGAATAGCAATGCAAAAATGCATATCCACCTGTAAATAATCCAGGGCCCTTTTAAACACAGTCTCCAATATTTCTATTAGTATATCACTAAAAGCTCCATAGAATTCTGATGGGAGTCCATCAATACCCGGAGCTATAGATTTTTTAAGATGAGCAATAACTGTCCTAATTTCTGCCTTATTAATAGGTTTAGTGAGCTATTTTAAATGTATAGAAGATAAACTAGGAACTGAAATTTTATTCAAAAATTCAAATACTACTTTTTCATTAATAGGAAATGAGATATACATAGTGGATAAATATTGAGACACAGTCCTCAGAATTGTTGGCCCATCTGATGTTAGAATACCATTGGTATCTAAAATAGATCCCATAAATTTATCAGATGCTCTTTGAGAACAACTTTTAAAGGTGTCACCAAATCCTGTTTTCCCTGGGGAACAAATTCTGTGCTCATTTAACAAAGCAGTAGCTCTAGAATATTGTAAACGACTCATTGCTGTTTTAAGATTAAGGACCTGGGAAGTTAAACTAACATTCTGGGTATTAATAATGGAATATAACTTACTTAATTGCATTCTAAGTTTTAAATATTCCTTAAATTGGCACTGTCTAATTTTAGTAGAGTATGATTGAAACAAAGACTTCAAACCTGTTTTTGTTATTTCCACCAAGTACTAATGTTTCCCATCATACATGCCACTGACATTGTTGCCTTAAGGTACTCGACAACCTGTGCTCTGATCTGATTCTCCTGTAACACTGCTGTATTTAGTTTCCAATACCCACAGCCATATTGTGGCCCCTTTTGGCCTCCTATGCTTATAGATAAAATGATGTGGTCAGAGGTTTCTATTGGGATAATGGCTGCTATTATACTGACAGATTTTTTTGTAAATAGAAAATCATTCCAAGTGGACAATGCTCCCCTATAGTAATTGTGACCACCCTCCTTATGCAAAATTCTAAATGAGTCTTGCAAATTACCCTGCTCAATAATTCCCTTTAAACAATTAGAATCACAATACATCTTTGTTGTTGCTGCCCCTCTATCTTTTCTATCTATTACACAACTAAAGTCCCCACCACATAAAAGTTGTTTGGTAGTAATCAAATAAGGCCTAATTTCGTGGTATAAACTGATCCTTTCTTTTTTTGTAAGGGGTATATAAATATTTATTAATCTCCACCCTATCCCTTTAAACAAAAACTCTAATAATAATGCCCTACTCAGGCTTATTTCTACCAATCTAGACACCCAGAATCCATTCCCTTTAAACAGTATACCTACTCCTTCACAAACCCCTGTCCCAAAGGAAAAAAACGAAGGGCCCCAACACCATAATTGTTGTGCAGACCTGACCAAAGAGTTTGTATTTAACCTTGTTTCTTGCAATAAACATGTATTACAATGGAAATCTTTTAATACAGTAAATGTAATCAGTCTTCTTTTAGCATTCCTAATACTACTGACATTGATGGCTGCAATATTCAACCGGGAAGAAAACTGAGAAAAAGACATGATAAAACGTAAATCAAGGTGGCTTCCTTAACCTAGAGCTTCATCTCACTATAGCATTTTTTCTTTTTCCCCCCTTCCCTAAGCATTATGTCTAATGAATCACCCTCAGATTCGGAGGAGTGCGGAGCTAGGGACGAAGCCTCTGAATCCCCACCTTGTTCTAAATCTACCATAGTTTTAGCCAGAACAGTAAATTTATTGGATAACACAATCCCTTCTTCCCCTGGAGCACAGGCCTTTGCCACCTTAGACTTGGGTCTTGTTTGCTTTATGCTCCTCTTCTTAGCAACACTTTTTACCATTCTGGGGGCATTCCAGTGATTAAAACTTCCCTCTCCAAAGTTTGTGGAGTGTTTATACTAGGGACATCAGAAACTACTGGCTGAATGAGGGCCGTGGAGTGTTCAGAGGTTACCTCAATCCGATCTCCCACCTCTTCTTAGGGAGGAGAGGGAGCCAGAGGAGGGGTAGAGGGATGGTCTGGGGGGTGGTCTAGCAGAAAAGCCCTTTCTTTTTATCATTTCTTTTTTTTTGGCTTCCTGTAGTATAAGATCTTGGTTAACACGGTCAGTACAATTGTGTGTAGCCCAGGGACAAGTTCTAAAAGCATGCCCCGTGTCCTCACACAAATTATACCGAAGTTCTTCAGTACACTCAGAACTATGGTGACCAAAAGACAAAGATTACATTTGATCCTGTCACAGGCAGAACCCAAGTGAGTAAAAGAACCACACTTATAGCAGGCCTGAGGCTGTCCTGGATAGAAGCAATGCCCCCTTTCACTACCAAAAAATAAGCTATTAGGGAGATGTACAGGCCCTAAACTATTATTTCTGAGCCAAACCCGCAAGGTCCAACCCCCGTTCCAAATACATTCCTCATCAAATATAGGTTTAGGACTATCCAAGACATCACATTTTTTCTCCAAACAATAAACAACATTGTGTATAGATATAGATTAATTATGAAATAACACAGTAACCTGCCTAATAGACAGCTTTGTTAAAGGAATAGCCTTGAAAGGCAACCATAACTCAGAGTATTTCAAAGTGTCATATTTGGACCAGAAACGGTCGAGACCTTGAGGGGAAGTAAAACTAACATCATAAATTACTGACCCTGACACATGAATCAGGGCATAAATTTCAGTAAAGAAAAAAACAAATGACCCTTTCAAAAGAGTATGCCCCACATAAAGTCTGTCAGGTGCTAACTCTAGTCCACCCAAATATTCCAAATGGACTACATTACATCTTTGCAAGGTGGGGGGCCTGAAAAAGGATCCTTTTTCCTAAAGAAATCCCAAGCCTTTTTGTGCGCTCCTGAAACTTAGCTCCAGTCACTGGTTGCTCAACTTCATTTATCTCTGAAAGTCCCCAATTAGATAAATGTTTTGCAGTACTTTCAGACTCCGAAGCAGAGGAATCTACTTCCCGAATAGAACAGTCAGGTAATGTCTCTGCCACTCCAGGAGTAGAACAACAAACATTGGGCTCCTATTCAACATTTAAAATTACTCCTTCAGAATTCTGAACCACAGGAGGGGGAGGTGTTCTCGGAATTGGGCTGTGACTGGGATCGGGGACCCAGATGCCAGCATCTCCCAGCATCCACCCCGCTGCGAGCAGAGAATGATCCAGCAAAGTCAGGGATTTCCCACAAGGTAAAGCTGCTACAAAGTCACTCTCTCTCCCCTTTCTTAAAACGAGGGGATTAGTGACCGTAGGAGGAGAATGATTGACAAAAATAGGGTTAGAACTCACAGTTTGCATTACTTCCGTGTTTGGAACTGAAGTCGTTGCTGCTCTCACAGGCCGCTGATATACTGTCAGACTGCCCATTGCAGTGGATTACTCAGACCTCAGGTATGAGTGGATTACTCAGACCTCAGGTATGCAGGTGAAATTAACACGTCATTAGCCTGAGGTCGTTGCTTCTGAACTTCAGCTGTAGCTACCGTGGTGTGCCTCAATTCTGCACACAATACTGTTGCTGCTGCTTGCAATTCCCTCAGACTTAACAATTCCTGCTGAGACAATGGGGAAATCTTAACTTTTTTTTCCATATTCCTCAAATCATTATCCTGCTTGTCACCAAATCGCAATGATTTATTTTGTTGTAATAAATGTTCCAGCCACACTTCATCCATGGAAAAAAGCCCATGAGCTACGTCCAATTTCCTTCTGGTCAGGCTCATTCATTTGTAAAACAATACCAATTTCCATCATAGCAGCTTCTACAGACGTGGTCGCCTGAGCAGGACCTGTGGGCTGGGAGACCTGCTCACACACAGGTACACCAGCGAATGATCTTTTAACGCCTGTTTGTTTGTCACCTTTAACAACTCCATTTGCAAGGCTTTCCTTTTTTGCATTTTGCATTTCTCCTCTGCCAATAATAACTCTCTGAGTTTTTCTTTCTTTTGCAACAGTTCTGAATCAGGTATTAAAGGGGACTTACCTTAGCTGAGTTTGTAGCTTCTTCCACAGTTTGTGACCAATCCATGTCAGATTCTGGAACGCAAACAGGAACAACATTTTCATTTTCCTTATCTGTAGCAAATTGCAAGTCACCATTGTCCACAAGAGATATTGGAACAGAAAGGGATTACTTGACTTCTGTCTCTCCTGTATGCAGTCCTCCTCCACCAGGATCCATGGGAGCCGCCATCTTGGTCCCACAGGAAAATGGGTCTCCCCTGCTCACAGGAAGCAAGAGTAGGGGAATTTCCCCGGTGTCCTGGCCAAATTTTCCCTCATTCACTAAAAATACCATCAACAGCTTAATCTGGTTCAAGGTCAGTTGGCATTCATCTGTATCCCCCTCCCCCCGTGTCGTGCCTGAAAATAGGCAGGATTTGTCTAGTGCACTTACTCGGTCAACAAAAACTAAATAAATAAATAATAATGGGCAGGGCTTGCAAAAAGGGGGAGTGACCTACACAAATGGGGCCCCAGAGGCCCAGATTTCCCTCAGGCCTTGGGCCCCATGGAACCTTAATCTGGCCCTGCTGGCAGCAGCTGCTTTCTCTGCAGTGTAATGAAAGTCATTTAGGCTGTATTACATACTGTCTGTTAGGTGCCCCGAGCCCTGTCTGTGGTATAACTACTCTGTGTCTCTCTGCAGCATAGTGAAAGCCATTTAGCCTATATTACACACAGGGCAGGATTCACAAAGCAGATGCTCTGGGTGCAAATGAGATGCGTTGGTGCAACTTGGATGTGCTGGCCCAAGACAGTGCGATTCACAGAAGGATGCGCATAAGATGCACTGTGCACAACCCCACTGTGCCCCAGTGCAACAGAGATGCACCAAAGCACCTAGGACAGCATAACCATGAATATGGAGCAATTCAGAAAGGGGTGAAGGAGCAACAGAGGGAACCTGCAGTGTCAAAAAGGATTCAGGGAAATACACCTGCAGGGACCAGCCAGAGTGCTAAAGGGCCTGACAGTGGCCACAGCAGAAGAGGTGAACAGACAGAGCACACAGAGAAACACCCAGAAGCACCTGACACACCCCACAGAGAAGCCTAGATGGCACAAAAGACAAGCACAGGGGTGCCTGTCAAGGTGTGCCACAGCTGCTGTGGACACCATGCAGCATGGAGGTGTCCCCATCACACGGCCTCCTGCACAGTAACCCAGTTGTGTGGAGAAAGTGGATGCCACACAGGAGTACACCAGTGGACAGGCACAATGGCCGACAGGCCAAGTGCCTTGTACCACACAGGTGTACGAAGCCCACAACCAATGTGGACCACATGCAGAGCTGCACAACAGCAGGGCAGCAGCACAACAGATGCAGGCCACATGCACCACACAGAGTACAGGGGCACAGACAAAAGCAGGATAATGCAGTGCCCACCCACATGCCACAGGCAACAAGGAGGGCACACAGTGAGTCCGCCATGCGGGGGGGGCAGGATGCGTGTGTGTGTGCAGTAACACACATGCATACACTACCAGTCAAAAGTTTTAGAACACCCACATTTTTCCAGTTTTTATTGAAATTTAAGCAATTCAAGTCCAGTGAATAACCTGAAATGGTACAAAGGTAAGCGGTAAACTGCTAGAGGTTAAAAAAAAAGTTTAGGTTAGCGAAAACTGCTGTAGAGAAATTGCAAAGAAAGCCAAGGTGTTGGTGAGTACAGTTTCCTACACCATCAAAAGGCACTTGGAAAATGGAGGAAACTCTGACAGGAAGAGGTCTGGCAGACCCAAAGCCACAACAGAATCAGAAGACAAGTTTCTGAGAGTCAACAGCTTGCGTGATAGGCGGCTCACAGGACAACAGCACAGAGTGACTGGCACCCTGAACCAAAAGGGCCACCACAGCATTTTGCAGCGCCATGCAATACCCTCTGGTCTACATCTAGTTGGTCAGGGGTTCATCCTACAGCAAGATAATGACCCAAAACATACCTCCAGGCTATGTCAGAACTACCTTGAGGAAAAGAACAAGACGGTAGGCTTCAAATCATGGAATGACCAGCACAGTCTCCAGACTTAAACCCCATCGAGATGGTTTGGGATGAACTGGACAGAAGGGTGAAAGCAAAGCAACCTACAAGTGCAACACATTTGTGGGAACTTCTGCAACAGTGTTAAAGAACTTCCCAACAATATTTGATGTCCATTGTAGGAAGAATGCCACAAGTGTGTTCGCGGTTACAGTATATCTACAAAAGGTGGCTACTTTGACGAGTCAAAAATTTAGATTAAATTTTGTTAAACAAAATGATTCTATGATTTCTTTTTTATCTCCAATTGTTTATTTGTTCTATGCTTTAATTTCAGAGTACATTGAGACATTAACCTGCGTAAATTTCAATAAAAACTGGAAAAATTGGGGTGTTCTAAAACTTTTGACCGGTAGTGTACATGTGTAAGGCAACAAAAGAGACAGCAGACAGCAGTAGACAAATAAAGAACACATGTACAATGTACAGTGAATGACCACAGACACCAGTTGCTATATAAAATGGTTTAGTAATAGCCATGGCACACAACAAACTATTTACAATAACAGCCAGTAGGAATAGGGAAGGTGAGGGTGCTGAAGTCTCTGACTCCTTTGATAGATGAGGACACGTGGCTGTACACCCCTTGGACCTACAGTGGGGCACACAGACAACAGATACTAAGTGCCAAATATCAGACTGCCCCCCCAACCCCCGCAAGTGTGCTGGAGGCATGCATCACACAAATGGCCAAGAGCCTACCAGGCACACTGCACACCTGCAACAAGCAGGCACACAGTGCCACAATGTGACTGTGCAATGTAACTCAAGAAGCATGTGGCCCACATGTGCATGCACGGGTGTGCACAGAGGGGGCATGTCACTATGTCCCACACAGCATGTGCACATCCTAGCAGGCAGCACAAGCTTGCAGGCCCTGTCTGGACACCACTTTATCACCACAGGGTACCCACAGTGCACATGATATGCACACATGATGGATGTACACACAGGGGCCAGGTGCACTGTGGCCCAAGCACACATCACCATGCCCACACCCTATGTGTGTGCACAACCGACAGTACACGGACATGCACAATGGACCTGTAATGGCCAGCTGAGGCATCACCCACCCCCCTGAACACACAGCGATTACATAACATAGACACTGATCTGCAACAGCACATCCCCAACCATGGGCACTGACACTGGCCCTATTGCGCCTGGCCTCCACCTCAGCAGCAGCCGACCACCTGCCTGTCAGCCCTGTGGGAGAAACAAAATCAGAGAACACTGTGAGGAGACAAGAGGTGTGACATGCCCACCCCCCCAGCCACAACACCGGTGTCAGCATGCAGTGAAGGCAACACCAAACTGTGTCCCAGTGACAGCGCCCCTGGCTGCATGCAGCCACACACAGCACCCCTGCCCATGATCACCATGTGTGCAGATATATGCATGCAATGCCAATGGGTGTGGCAAACCATGCACGCCACAGTGGTCCTGCTCCATCCAAGCTCTATGAGGCACAAGCTCACTCCCTGTGGCAAGTGGGCACTGCCCACACTGTGTATGGCCCATATTGCACACACGTGTATGTGTGTGAGTGTGTGTGTGTGTGTGTGTGTGTGTGTGTAGTGGTGTGCAGTGATGCCACCTCCTGCATCCCCATGCTGTCCCAATGCATGCGTAATACTGTGACTTACCTGGGTGTGGCACTGCACTCCTGCATGCATGGTCCTGTAGGCTCTGCAGCCTGTCCAGGTCCTTGCACTGCAGATCACCTTAATGGTGCCTGCATTGCTCCCTATTGTGAGCAACCTCTGTCCTGCTCACCACCTGCACAGCAATCCTGGCCCAATGGTGTCAGTAGCCAGGGTAGGTGGGGGTACGCAGCATCACCTGTGGGGAGCAAGGGAAGGCCTTTACTCCATTGTATACCTGTGCGTTATGGCCACCACCCAGCATCATATCGCACTGGTGTGACTGCCAACTGTACACCCTGGTGCTTGTGTTGACCATTCCTGGCCACCTACATCCCCTTCCTGACTGCTATAACTTGGCCATGCTGCACATGTCTGCCCATACCTGCCTGTGCTTGCAGCCATGGTTGCCCAGATATGTTCCTGTCCCCATTGTCAACCCACAGCTGCCCGGTGGTGCCCATGCATGGCTGCATGTGATGTGTTCTGCTCTGCCACTCATGCCAGCTGTTGCACTGCACCCCACCTCCCATGCTTTGCTGTTCTGCTGCACTGTCCCCCTGTGTGTGAGGTTCTATTGCTGTTCCCTTCCATTGTCTTGCCTGTGCACATTCCCCTGTGCATTTTGTATCATGCCAATTGCACACCTGCTACCTCTCCCTTCCTGTGCTGCACCATGGTGGCCTGTTCATGGGCAGTTCTGCTTGTCCCACCCACCTACAAGTTGTCCACTGGGTATGTTCCCAGTCTCAAACCAGTGGCAAAGGGAGGACTGGTGCCATATGAAGACATCGTGTGTACTCCCAGGGTATGTGGTGCAGACATTGCTGATGCACCCAGTGGCATTGCACACCACCTGGCAGTTGACTGGGTGGTAGCCCTTGCAGTTGACGTATGTCATGGTATCCCTGACAGGTGGTGCGTGGATTGCCACATGGTTACAGTCAATGGCTCCTGTGATGCCTGACATACATGCCACCCTGTGGAACTGCCGCATGGCTTCTATCCACTCTGCCTGTGTACTTGGGAAATGAATGTATTCTGAAGTATGTGGGAGCGGTGCAGTGAGGAATTGTGTGAGGAGACGGGACATGGGTGGCTGGGATATGCCAGTGGTGTCTCTGTCTGGCTTCTGGAAGGTTCCTGTGGTGAGTAGGCACATTACTGTTGTCATCTTAGTCTCCACTGTTATGGCATGACCATCTGTTTCAGTGCCTGTCAGCTGTTCAATCATCAGTCTAGTATGATACCGCCATGGGGCTGGCTGCCTACTGTGCCTTCCGCCGCCACTTTGCTGGTTTGCCCATCTCCTCATCCCCATTAACATGCCCATCATCAGGAATGGAGCTCCATCCATTCTTTACTTCTGCTGCTGCTATATTCCTGCTTGCTGCTGCTATCCTGTGGTCAGTCTGCTGGGGGCTTGCACTTAAGTCTACTTCTTTTATTCTTATCTCCACATGGGGTATTTGGTACTTGCATTGCGGATGCTCCTTGTTTGCGCATTCATTTTGCACTATGAATGGCTCTGCGCTGTGTATGCAGTTACACACACCCTCATGATGCACTGCATATCATTACTTTCGGTCTCCAGCACATCCTGTTTGGTGCAGCACATCTGGATTGCGCTGGGACATCTATGCTGTCTGTGAATAGCTACATGGTGCATTTCCAGGTTGCACCAGAGCATCTCATTTGTGCCCAGTGCACCTGCTTTGTAAATCCTGTACTCTGTCTGTTAGGTGCCCTAAGCCCTGTCTGTGACATAGCTACTCATTGTCTCTCTGCAGCATAGTGAAAGCCATTTTGGATATATTACACACTATCTGTTAAAAGCCCTGAACCCTGTCTGTAACATAGCTACTGTGTGTCTCAGCAGTATAGTGAAAGCCATTTAGGCTGTAATACACACTGTCTGTTAGGTGCCCCGAACCCTGTCTGTGACATACAGTAGCTACTTTGTGTCTCTTTGCAGTATAATGAAAGCCATTTAGGCTGTATTACATTGCCTGTTTGGTGCCCTGAGCCCTGTCTGTGGCACAGCTGCTCTGTGTCTCTCTGAAGTATAGTGAAAGACATTTAGGCTTTATTACACTGTCTGTTAGCCTGCTAGGTGCCCTGAGCCCTGTCATAGCTACACTGTGTGTGACATCTCTCTGAAGCATAGTGAAAGACATTTAGGCTGTATTACACTGTCACAACTGGAACTTGAACCCTGGAATACCATTTGCCCATTCTTCAATGCACAACCTGGTGCTGCACAAATAATTATTTCATTTTCAATCACATGGGTGTGGTGTGCATATTTATGGAACACACACAAACAGAGGAAAGAAAGAAGTAAGTGTCTTAGCTGGGACTTGAACCCAGGCCACCTAGAATACCATTCTGTTTCTACTGTATGTGTTCCATAAATATGAACATCGCACCCATGTAACTGAACATAAAGTAATTATTTGTGTAACACCAGGTTGTGCATTGGAGAAGGAGTAATGCGTCCTCCAGGACAGCTCAGGTGCCAGTTGCCTTGGTGGTGCAACTGGTTAGCATGACCAGAACAGTATTCCAGGCTGTCTGGGTTCAAGTCCCAACTGAGGCATTTACTTCTTTCTCTCCTCTGTTTGTATGTGTTCCATAAATATGCACACTGCACCCATGTGATTAAAAATGATGTATTACACTCCTTGTTATCCTGTTAGGTGCCTCAAGCCCTATCATAGCTACTCTGTGTGTGTCTCTCTCTCTGCAGCATAGTGAAAGCCATTTAGCCTGTATTACACACTGTCTGTTAGGGGCCCAGAGCCCTGTCTGTGACATAGCTACTCTGTGTCTCTCTGCAGTATAGAAAATTTAGGCTGTATTACACTGTCTTTTGGCCTGTTAGGTGCCTGAGCCCTGTCATAACTACACTGCATGTGATGTCTCTCTGCAACATAGTGAACATCATTTAGGCTGTATTACACTGTCTGTTAGGTGCCCAGCCCTGTCTGTGTGACATTAGCTACTGTACGCTGTGTGTGTCTCTCTGCAACATTGTGAAAGCCATTTAACCTGTATTACACACTGTCTGTTAGGTGCCCTGGGCCCTGTCTATGAGACAGCTACTCTGTGTCTGTCTGCAGTGTCACAAAAGCTATTTAGGCTGAATTATACTGTTAGCCTGTTAGGTGCCATGAGCCATGTTATAGCTACACTGTGTATGTCATCTCTGCAGCATAGAGAAAGCCATTTAGGTTAATTACACTGTCTTTTAGGTGCCCTGAGCCCTGTCTGTGTGTCTTTGCAGCGTAGTGAAAGCCATTTAGACTGTATTACACACTGTATGTTAGGCGCCCTAAGTCCTGTCTGTGACATAGCTACCCTGTGTCTCTCTGCAATAGAGTGAAAGCCATTTAGGCTGTTTGACACTATTAACCTGTTAGGTGCCCCGAGCCCTATCATAACTACACAGTATGTGACATCTTTCTGCAGCATAGTGAAAGTCATTTAGGCTGTATTACAGTGTCAGATAGGTGCACTGAGCCCTGTCATATCTACACTGTGTTTGACATCTCTCTGCAACATAGCAGAAGCAATGGCTGTGTCTACTATGTCTCATATTTCTTAGTCTAAGTCTACTAAAAGGAAGCACAGTGATGCTGCACATGCAACTGAAAATGATGAGGACAATATGAATCCTAGCACTAAAGAAGAACATAGCGATAATAATAATAACATCTCCAGGACTGGCACCAAATGTCCTCCTGAACCAACAAAGCATGT
The DNA here is from genome assembly GCA_016271365.2 of Neoceratodus forsteri. Classification (NCBI taxonomy): domain Eukaryota; kingdom Metazoa; phylum Chordata; order Ceratodontiformes; family Ceratodontidae; genus Neoceratodus; species Neoceratodus forsteri. The sequence goes on from JADMNL010000022.1 coordinate 663,889,275, forward strand.
TAGCAATGAAAGGATAGTAGAGTTTCAGAAAGAACTGACTGAAGTTACTCGTAGAGGCACTGAATGTTTTTCCACATGTGCCATGATACTTTTAGCTGCAGAAGCAGCATACAAGGACAAGGAGGTTTCTTCCTCAAATATAAGCTCTGATACTGAGGCAGCGAATGCTTATAAAGTTGATGGTGGCAGTTGGAACTGGAAATGGGATGGCCCAGGCTACACCCCACCTGATGATGATGGCACTTCCAGTTCTTCTGAATCTTGTGGCGATGAGATCTGCAGTTTTGATGAGGGGGTAGGAGAGGATGTCATTGTAAGGCATAAGAGGTAAGTGCAGAAAAAAAATCATGCTAAACATAAGAATAAGAAGATGAGCATGAATGAGGGCAATTTATGTCAACAAGGAAATGGCACTGCAGGGTTTCGTCCAGGTTACTTGACTGTACAAGAAATAGTGCCAGGCATCGTAGTACAAAGCACAAAAGGTAAAACTTTAGTGTGGAATTTATTTTGAATTAGAAAATAGGCTAGATTGTAGGAGCTCTCTGATTTGCTGGGTGCTACAGCAGGGGAGTACATTAGTTTCAATAGAGCGCCGGTCAAACAAGGTCCAATTCAGGATGCCCTATTACTTGTGTGAATCTTGGGCACCTTCCATCCCTCTCTGCTTGGCTAAAACACCGAATTCAAAAATAAATTGTCAGCCATCTTTTTTGTCGCATAGCGAAGCGAGAGGTGCTGCCGGCAAATACGAGCTACAGCTTCAGCTTCTTTAGTACAAAAACTTGTTTTTTAGCAACACCTTATCTTTGCCAGCGCTCTCCCCACTCATCCTCCAGCTCCTACAATCTAGCCCGTTTTCCCAGTCTCGCTTAGATACCAGCTCTGTTGACCACCACGGCTGCTCGAGCTCCATTCATTCAAATGAAACAGGCTATTTACAACAAGCGCTTCATATCTGCAACCTGCATCAGCATCAATTGCAAAAGCAGAGCCATACAAGTAGGACAAAAACCTTTCATTTTTAATTAAATACTAAAACAGATCCTTACAGACTGCTCATGAAACATTTCCAAAAACATCTCTTGTTTTTTTTTTTTTTTTTTTGGGTGGGGACGATGATAACAGAATGGATCTCTCGAGCAGGCAACAGAACATGAAACAAAAAAAACTGAGGGACTACTTTAAAAGACAAACAGTAAAACATCATTTTTGCTTAATTTTTTTCATTGCTTTTTTCATTTTTTTAAATCACAGATAAAAGTGGTAAAGGGAGCCTATTTTATAAGTGCAATAATACCCTCCAGGGTGGGCGGTATGGGCAATACCAGACTGCCCAGGAGCTTATTACACCCTAGGCAGTCTGGCATTGCCCAATACCACCCACCCTGTTGGGCATTATTGCTTGCTTGACCCTGCAGACAACTCTCGAGCTGTATGCAGTCTGTGCAGAAAAAGCAGCAGTCATGATGCCAAAGTGGGACATTTTGGAAGATCAGTAATGATACAACATTCAAAGGCAAAACATCCAGTTGAGTTGGGCAGGACAAGGGACCATTTGGTTGGTATGGGCAATAGTGGAGGTGGTAGTGGCACTGACCAGAGTGACAATGAACTGGAAGCAGGAACTGACATTGAATCACTTAATGTGTCCTTGCAGTCTTCCCAGACAAACATAGATTGTTTTCTCCTGAAACCATCAAGTTATGCAAAATCCTAACATAGTACCCCATGTGAAAAAGGCATGAAAAATATAGTTCACAAAATATTAAAAATATCTCAACTTTTTTGTCAACTGACATTAAAAGAAAGTGTTGTGAGGACTTCAGAATTTACCCACAAGCATCCAACATGCCAGCTGTTAAACAGAGCCATTGCAGAGCTGTTGGCCGATTGTCAACTCCCTTTTGCTTTTGTTGCCCAAAAAGGTTTCCTGAAGTTCATGAATCAGCTTGAACCATGGTACACCATTCCTTGTCAAACATATTTCTCAAAAAGGCTGTTCCACAGTTGTATGACATGGTATGTAATGCACTCACTAAGCAGTTGAAACTCTCTGAGGTGAAGCAGGTTCACATAACCACAGATATATGGACCAACAACCAAAGAATTGACTACATGACAGTTACAGCTCATTGTGCAAGTTTTCAGTCAGAAAGTAATAATCTCCACTCTACTGTAAGTAATAGGAAGCAGGCTATATCATTTGTCACCCCTTTTGAGGAAAATCACACTGCTATGAATATTTTGCAGAAGCTGCAAAATCAATTCCAGAAATGGCTTACTCAGCATCCCGTGATATTAGCGCTGGGGAATGTGCGCCTACAATAATGGTGGCCTACTCCCTAGCGCATTTCAAGGACAGCTATAGGAGGGTAGGGTGGCCAGATGGTGGGGTGAATGAATATAGCAACAGGATGTCGCTATATATATGTTCGCGAGGGGGGAGTGAGCATGCACTGTGAGGAGCAGGAGGGTATGCGAGAGGTGGTGCCATGGTGGGTTGCCGTACCTACCCTGTGGCACGGTGGGTGGGTTTGTGGCATTGGTCACTAGGGTACTGGGTTTGGGTCAGGGCACTGGTGCATTTTTGTTGCGCCCAGCCCAAACCATTTTTTTATGTTTTCAGACTCCTTAAACATACACTTAGGGGGGCACTGGGGGTCTTCACAGCCCCCTGCATAAAACATTAAAACTAAGTCCCCAGCACCCTTTTGCTGTGCGATGGAGTGTCAGAGTGCTGAAAATTTATTTCGGCACTCTTGACTTCTAGATAACAACGATCGCTTTTAGGCTTTTGCCATTATCACATAGAACCGCTTACTCAGTATTCCTTATCTCCAGGGTTCATAGTTTCAGATAATGGTGCCAACATAGTTAAAGCTGTTAGAGATTAACATTATCAACACAGTCCTCATTTTGCACATTGTTTAACCCTTAGACTGCCAACAGAATTAGAACGCATTGGAGTTCTGGACTGATATATCAATCCATGGCTCTGCAAGGGTTAAATCTTCTCATCCATAGTTACCTAAATATAAATAGAAATGTTGAAAACATGTCTTGCTAGGTAAATATGTGGGCATTTCAGCCACTCTGTGAAAGCACAAAAAATTCTGATGGGGCTGCAGAGATCACACAACTTACCCTTGCATACATTAAAACAGGAAGTTCAAGCCCAATGGAATTCAACATTTTACATGATGGAAAGGCATCTTGAACAGAAGAAAGCTATACATAAATACACCGCACAGAATCAAATAGATAAAGTAAACATCATGCTCAGTTCCAGCAGCTGAACTCTACTTGAAGGTTTGGTTCCCTTATTGCAGACATTTGAGCCTGCCACACATGACATCAATGTGGACAGTGCAACACTGAGTCAAATTATTCCTCAAATAAGATTTCTTTGCATTTTCCTTGATGACATAAAGAAAGACTTTCAGACAAAAGAAAACACCACCACTGTTATGCAGGCAGATGACTTGAGTCTCGGACTGTTGACTTGTTATGTTTTAGAATGACACATGTGTTGGCTAAGTTTCTAGATTTGGTGTGATATGTTCTTCATAAATCCATGCTAAGAGGGGGGAAGAATCTTGGCCTTAGTCAAGTGTTCCATTATTCATCCTTAATAGTGGATTCAAGGACAATAACTAGCACTGCTTCTGTACCGACTACCAGTAGATATGGGTCAGACCCTGTCCCCATTTTGAAAATAGGCTCCACATTCACCACTTTGCAGTGCTCTAGAACCACAACTGTCCGGACAGAAGCATAAACGATTAATGCAAGCAACCCTGCCAATCATTTGTTTAGTTCCACTAAGATTCTTGGATGAATACTGTCAACCCCTTGGGAGTTTCTTGGTGTGATCTTCACCAGGTGGTTGTTACTAGGGTGAGCATGATATCATGACTACCACTGATGCCATTGGCCCTACCAGTGTGTATCCTGCCCCCTGAAAAGGGACCGTTTGAGAACTCTGCAGCAGCAGCATATTTGTTCGGCATCTCAGCAATTACACCTTTCTTTCTCATGAGTCCGCCCCCCAATTCCCTTATTCTTAGGGGTCAGATCCTCTCCTTTACCTTACACTTCCCATTTTTGTACAGGAAGAATGCTTTAATATAATCCTCCACTCCTCTTTGGCTTACTTAATTCTAATCTTCCTGTCCCTTGGTGCTGCTCTGTGCTTCTCTTTGGCCTGGAGGCAACTAACTTCTTTCCAGTGGTCATAGAACCTCTTTATATTTATTCCCATTACTTTAGATCCCTTCTGAGCCTGGGGGCACTTCTTGGCAATTTTCCTTTTATTGCTTACAGGGATACAGAGTTTCATAATGCTTCAAGCACCTTCTTAAAAACACATATGCTCTGCAGAAATAGACTTTTGCAGCTGTTCCAGACCTTTGTCTACTTAGTCCTCAACTTGGCAAAATCCACCATTGTAAAGTTTTGGGACTCAGTAGCAGAGGCCTGATTAGTTTTCCCAGTAACAAGGGTGAAGATTAGCCAGTAATGGGCATTTCCTCTTTCTGGTTCCCTAATATTTACATTGGAGAGGAGGTTGCCCTGCCTTCACTGCTGAGAACCAGGTCATGGGTAGCTCCATATCTACAGTAGTCTCTTGTGTATAAGCCGTTGTAGGACGTTATCCTTGATAGTAGAGTATAGCTCAGTCTCAGTTTTCTGCTTAGTTTTCTCATAATGCCAGCCTATACCTCAAAGACCAGTTCCCAGGGGCTCAGAGTGCTTTACAAAACGTGCAACTTAAATCAGACAAAAGAACATAACATAACTTTAAAATGGCACATATAACTAACTTAATAAATAACTACTGAAATTGATAAAATGCTAATAAAATCAGGTGGCTATTTGTTCTAGGTGACAGCTAAATGGAACCAAATGCATCCTTGAACAAGAAAGGTCTCCAGGCCCCTTTTAAAAGCCTCCACTGAGGGGACCTCCCTCAAAGATCTTTGAAGCATATTCTACAGGGCTGGACTGGCTACTTCAAAAGCATGATTGCCTAATGACTTCAGTCTTTCCCTGAGAACAGCCAGAAGACCCACCTTGGAGGAGCAGAAGGGTGAGAGGTAGGGTAACGAGTCAGGAGGTTTCTCAGGTAACCAGGTCCTAGTTTTTATAAGGCTTTATGGGTGAGGAAATCTACATTGAAGATGATATGCCACTTCACCTGCAGCCAGTGCAGTACATGCAGGACTGAACCTGGGAAGACCTATCAGTAACTTGGTCACTGCTTTCTGTACTGGCTGTAGGCATTGTAGGACACCTCCACTAATCCCAAGGAACAAAGTGTACAAGTGGACAAGTCCACAAGTTACAAATGTATGTACCAGTAATGACAGGTCTTTTGGGGATCAAAACTTTATTCCTGGCAATGTTCCTGATATGGTAAAAATCACTATGGACTACTGTGACACTTGATCATCAAGTCTCACCTCTCATGCAGAATGACCTCCAGATTCTTCACCTTAGCAGAGACCACTAACATTGAAGAACTAATCATGAGATTAGTCATTTCTTCACTTGCCTCTGCATCCCACCTCCAACTAGACTCAGTCACTAATACCACCATCTTATCTGGGTCGAGTCTTAGCCAACTAGATAATATTCAGTCCTAAATCTCTGCCGGGCATTAACCCCTGCCAGGCACTAATTAAGTACTTCAACTAAATCAGATGTCCTGGGTGCAAATGACAGATACAGCTGGGTATCATCTGCATAGCAGTGGAAACCCAGCCTGTAATGCTTAATGATCACTCCACCTCAGGGGTAGCATGTATGCTATAAACAGCATAGGCAAGAGGACCGACCCCTAGGGGACTCCACAGAGCATGGGATTCAAGAGTGAGGAGAAATTCCCATCAACACTCTGTGCATTCCATCTCTGAGGAAGGATTCAAACCAGCCGATGACTGTGCCAGTAAGTCCACAGTACTCCCTTGGGCAATCCAACAATAGCCCATAGTGAACGGTATCAAAAACTGATGAGACATCAAGCAGAACAAGAACTGACTATTCTCCTCTATCTCTTGCCCTGAGAAGGTCGTTATGTACCATGACCAATGAAGCTCCATGCTGAGCCTAGACATAAATCTAGACTGGAGAGGATCATAGATGTCAGAAGCTGTGAGGTGCTCCTCAAACTGCACTACACCATCTTCTTGATAACCTTTCCCAAAATGAGAAGGATAGCAACAGCTCTGTAATTTGTCAAGCAGCCCCAGTCTAGAGATGTGTTTTTCAGAAGGGACCATATCCATGCATATTTCAATGCACTTGGAAAGGACCCCTCCTAGAAGAAACACTGAACTGTCTCAGAAAACACTGGCCCCTGTCACCCACACAACTTACTTGGAGTAAGGCCGGGGTCCAGTTCAGGCAAAGGTGGGTCACAGCTACAAGATCACATCACAAAGCTATTCCACTATAACTGACCTAAACTGTCCCCAGACCAGTGGAGTGCTCACAACCAGCTGGATCCTGTCAGGTCAGCAAAACACAGCTGAGGCTATCCTAGCTTAAATCGAAGACACTCTTTCAGAAAAGAACAGAGAAAACTCCTCACACTTGGTGGACAAATTGGCTGTCACTGGCTGTAGACAGGCAAGACAGAGTAGGCAGTCCACAGTCCAGAAGAGCTCAACCAATCAATTCCACTCTGCAACAATCTCCCTGGGCACAAATGCTGCCTTCTTACAGGAGACTGCACTTTGGTACTCACTGTAGTGAGTCCTCAAAGCCAGCTTGCCATCATCAGTCCTGGATCTCCTTCAACAATGCTCCAACCTCTCACCACAAGACTTTAACTCCCTCAGCTCCACTCCAGCCATGGGGATCTCAGGCATGAAGCCCTGAGTTGCATACATACCAGTGCAACTGGATTTGCCAAGATAATGGCCCTGTTACAGGCCACCACCACCTCTACTGATTTTGTCCCATGAGCAGTCCTCACACCCAAGAAATCCTTTATTGCCTGGATTCCTTCAGGGAAAAACCCATTAAAGTGCAGTAGTGGATCATCTCCATTGGGAGTGGACTACAAGGGGGGCCTTGAAAGAGAATTTCACTATCAGTCATCCCATCAACTGACCAGATCAATCTTATTTTTTTAACTCTATTTCACTCTGTTCACTGGTCACTGGGAACTCCCTTGGACATAGCGCAGAGGAGTCAGTCATTTCTCCTGCCCTTCTGAGATCTTCCCACACCAGTCCCCCTGAAGCTCCCAACACATTTGTTTACTGACCCCAGAGCTTGTATACTCCCCATAGTGGGGCCGCTGCTCCCCTTTGGCACCCTTTCTCAGAAGCTAGAAGGTGTCAGGTGGTGAAGGAAGAACTGGGGGGTGGAGCAGGCATGATCCAGTGGTGGGCTTGAAGGACTGGCTCATAGGCCCATCATTGTCCTCCTTGTGTCGAGGACTTTTCCTTATTCTCCCCTCCTGGATGCATGGATGTGCAATGATGTCAGCATGCAGTGAATGTGCTCCAGCACCAGCTTGCAGATATCCACTGTTGCCTCCCCCCTGTATGCATCACCACTGGTGTAGTGCTTTCCAATATCCACTGGGGGCCGCTACATGGCAGGGAACCCCAATCCACTGTCTCCAGGAGAGGAGAAGAGAGAAGTCCTCAGGATGCTCGATCCTCTCTGCCCCCTGCGGACCCCTGTGCCATGGGTCCAGTCCTGAACCCAGGTCAGCAGCACAATGTGAGGTATGGTGGATGCCTAAACCCTCAGCTCCACTGGACCAGCCAGAACAGATCAATCTTAAGGTTTTTTTTTTAATTTGCTGTTCTTTTTTCCTTCTCTCTGGACCAGTCCCCATTCACTCAACCCCATACCCAGCCCCGTTTCCCACCTCCCACGGACACACCAAGCCAGAGAAACACTTTGGCTTACCACCAAGAGTGGGACAGTGAGAGAGAGAGCCCAACCACCCTTCAGAGGCAGGTATATGGCCATGGGATGCTTCTGTCCTTGGGTTATACCCTGGCTTGTTCCCCAGGGTGGGGCCATCATGAGAGGGCTCACTTTCCCAGCAGATGCCAGGGTATGTCTCTGGTAGTGGTGCCATGGGTGGCAGCATGGGACCTGCAGTATGTGGTAGGTGGCATTCTGATTGACCTGATTTTCCTCCATTTTTGCCCCATGATGCGGGACATACAATGATATCAAGGGAGTGTGCACCAACATCCATCCCACCACCACTTAGTGTGTAGCTGCTGGCAGCTGCTCATCTCCCCAGCCTCTGCCAGAGGTTAGTCATGCACCAGTAACACAACCCTCCTCCCCCCAGAGAAAGAGGGCAGTCCTTCAGACGCTTGAACCTTCTTCACCCAACTGGCCTCCTAACTCTTGGACCCATTCCCAAACCTGGGATGTCATCATCACAGGTGGAAGCTTTACTGCTGCACAAACAGGCCAGCCAATCTCAAGGTTATTATTTATTTATTTGAATTTTGGTAACCGGGTGAATCCGCTAAGACATTATAGACCCTTTTTCGTGGGCAACATGGAAAGTGCAGAACATAGACAATGGCATGGCAGTAGCAGTGTATGCATTTACATCATTCACTGATTTACAAAAAATCATTATTTACACAACCACACACAGATTAAACATTTGCAGATAATAAAGACATGGCATTTACAGTGGTTATATTTACATAATTTGTAGATTTACAAAATGTACCATTTACAGATACACTTACATCAAATATTTACATAAACAAAAGGGCACAGGCAGCGTGGATTCTTATACATATGAGGATCAGTGAGTGGGGAATATTTATTTATTTATTTAGTTTTTGTTGACCGGGTAAGTGCACTAGACAAATCCTGCCTATTTTCAGGCACGACCCAGGGGAGGGGGATACAGATGAATGCCAACTGACCTTGAACCAGATTAAGCTGTTGGTGGTATTTTTAGTGAATGAGGGAAATTTGGCCAGGATACCAGGGAAACTCCCCTAAACTTTTTTCGATAAGTGCCATGAGATCTTTAACATCCACCTGAACTACCACCAATCCAGGCAGATGGGACCTCGGTTTAACGTCTCATCCAAAAGACGGCACCTCAGAAGTGCAGCACCCCTCTCATGCAGCACTACAGTGTCAGTACTGGGATATTAACCCAAGTGCCAGATGTGGAAACTGAACCCACAGCTCTCTGATCTCCTGGCCTCAGAGGTGAGTGTGCTACCTGCTGAGCAACTGAAAAGCATTATTAAGATTGAGTTCCAGTGAGCAGACTAAGTCCAAGGAACATCTGTGTTTTATTTTTGGGGGGAGAGGGGTCTCAGAAATAACTATTTGTGCTAGGCCAAGTGATTCCATCAACTAGAGGAAATCCTGATCAAAATGCAAGAGTTCATCTTCAATCCAGGCATTATGATTCATTTATTTATTTAATTCTTGTTGACTGGGTAAGTGCACTAGACAAATTCTGTCTATTTTCAGGCATGACCAGGGGAAGGTAGATACAGATGAATGACAACTGACCTTGAACAAAATTAAACTGTTGGTGGTATTTTTAGTGAATGGAGGGAAATTTGGCCTGGGAACCAGGGAAATACCCCTACTGCACTGTAGGGGGAACCCTTGGCCATCTGTTGGATGGTCAATCTGCACTGGATGATGGAACGTATAGACTTGACAGAGACAGGGGAACAGGCCTCCTCCCCTGTTCCAATTAGAAAAGAGGCCTCTGAAAGTAAGAACAATTGTGATAAATAACAAATGGATTGTGGTGGCGTGCAGAATGTATCTACTGAGGAACTTCATTAAGGATTGAAGTACAGGCTGTGGTGCATCACAGTGGTTTAGAGATAGAAACTGTTGGGACTGAAATAATGTATAAAATGGCAAGAATACATTTATTGTTGCAACAGAAGGAAGCTGCACATAAAGCGCACTGTGGTGAGTTGCAGGCTGAATTATCTTCATTGGAAAAGACAGCGGTTGCCTTCATGGAGACCTCTGAGACTGACCATCAGCTGAAGGATGACCCAGCTGTTGTAGAGGTTCTTGCCCAAGCTCCCACTGGTAAAGACACCACTGAAGCTTTGCTGCAAGGTAAATCACATCAAAGTACAGAGGCTGACAGTTCAGATGATGAGGGAGTCGTGTTAGGAGCCACGTGGTTTACTACACTAATTACAAATCATCGAGACAGCGACTTGGAGTACAATGCCAACCAGTTGAGGGAATACAAGAAGAGCTTTTGTATAGTGAGACCTGACTTCCATCTACTCCAGAATGTGTTCCAACACAAACCACACTGCCAGCACAGACAGTAGAGCTTTCAGGATGTACTCACAACAACAGTGTTACAAGATACAGATGCTGTAAGTACTGATTTACCCCCTACTCCACCTACAAATACGCAGTCTTCTGCAAGTAATATTTTGGGGCTCAGGCATGGGAAGGGGTCATTCCTTCACAGCATAAACAGTTGTATCCACATAAAAAGTTACCTTGGGCACTGGAAAACTCACTCAAAAGTGTCGGGTGGAAGAGCGCTGATACAGGACAATGGTTGCCAGATCCCTCCCACAAACCTATCCCTGGAACAACTACTGCTGTTAAATCACCATGCTATGATGAGGGCCTGCATTTTGCCCCCCCCAACACAATTTGCTACAGACTCAGATTTGGATCTTCATGCAGAAGACGTAATGCATGATAATACTGTACTAGAGCCTAATATCCAGGAGCAATCTTCTACAGAATCAGAGGGAGAAAACCCTGGAACACATACATGGGGGGACAGGATGGAAACAGATGATGTGTCCCAACTCGTTGAGAGTTTTAAATCTGAGCTAAAAACCTTTTTGTTTTTAAAAGCATTTAAAGATTGATTTTACTATTAATATTTTGTTTATTATTTAATGTTATTATTGTACAGTGCTTTGGTTTTTGAAAAGCGCTTATAAATAAACTTTTACTTACTTACTTACTTTACTCCCCCCCCCACAGCAGCTGAACAAGCACATACAACCTGGGTGGACTTTTGAAAAAGAGACCATTTTTTTCAACAGCCATCACCTGTGCAAAGGAGAAATACAGTCCAGTTACAATATTTAGGAGGTTTGGACACTACTCCTGATGCATTTTATATTGGAAAAAAGGTAATTAAAGAGTCTATGGGATTTTTTACCAATGAGATATATGCACTGATTCATGCCTTTGGGATACTTTATATGACGTAAGCTTTAAAATTCCTTAGGGTCTGGATAGATTCTGGGTGAAATATGAGAAATTACAATACTCAGCCTTATGGCTACCATTTAGGCTAATCCCATTAACCAAACCTGCTATCAGAACAGTTACTATTTTATTCTGTAATGGAAGTGTCACAGTCCATGATATTACTTACTGGTTGCAGCAAAGATGTGATTTATTGGGGACTCCACAGCCCATATATGATAAAGAGCAAATTTGGATCAGTGGGTGGAAATATAAGGTGAAATTATGTAGTACAAACATTGGGCCACAAAACCTACCCAGTAGCTTATCTCTAGGCCGGGACAGAGGCCATTGTTTTTATTCCGGACAGCCAAAGACTTGTTTTAAGTGTGGATCCTTTTCTCACCTCAGTTCTACTTGTGATCAATTAAGGTGTAATTCTTGTTTTATGTTTGGTCATCTTAGTTCGGATTGTCAGAATGGTTTAAAATGTAATCTATGTGACAAAACTGGTCATTCTTACAGGGCCTGCCCAAGGGCAACCCATAATAGGGCTGACCAGCCTAATCAGGATTCCCTGCTTCTGGAAGCTCAGAGAAAATACATTTCTGTATCCAAAAATCAACCAAATGAGCATGCAGGGGATATTCCTGTATCAAATCCAGGACCAGCATCTGTGACCACACCTCAGACTTTAACCCACCTCCCTGTCTCCAGAAATGAGGTTTCTAATCCTTCTGAGGCCTCTGAAGCACCTCCTCAAGGGGATCACATGGGGCCCCCCTTTAATGTACCCATTCCACCTAGTCACCAGGACATGGACATTACTGTGTGGAATGAAACCCCATCACAGGCACAGAATGCCATTATGCCCCCCCAAGAAGTGACAGTAGTCACAAAAAAGAGATCATTATACCAAACTAAGCCAAAATCTAAGATCTCAAAAGTCTCCTCCTCTTCGAGTCTTCCTTTATCTAATAAATATGAGATGTTGTCCAATGATTCTAATTTGGGAGGAAAATCTGAATCTTCTAACATTTCCTCTTGCCATATGCAGCCTTCAGACTCAGATGAAGGCCCCCCGTGCTAGAACCAGGCAAGAGGAAACAGTGTCCACTAAGGACTAGGCCCGGGAGGAGTGCATGTTTGGGCACACCCAAGTAACCTCCTTGTGTACTATGGCCTCCTTCACTACCATTAAAGTAGCCACAATACATCATAACAGTATAAAGAATGCCAGATGTAGATTGGTGGCTCTGTACTGAAAGACTGCAATTTTGATGTCTGCTGCTTACAAGATACAAGGTTGAATAGGCTAACATTAGTTAATGCTGCAAAAAAATGTGGTGTTCAGGGCCTTCTTATTTTTCTTTTGGGATGGAAGCTTGTGACGGACTAGGAATATTATTTAGGAGGAATAATTTTAAAATCACTAAATTTATGGATGTTGCACCAGGTCGTGCCCTCCTGCTTGATTTTTATACTGGGCAAACAGCTTGGAGATACATTCAACATCTACGCCCCACAAACAAAAAAGTTAAGGGTGACCCTGTTTAATGCCATAAAACCATACTTACTTACTACAAGACACCTGTTGTGGGTGGGGAATTTTAATTGTGGTTTGTCTAAAGCAGACTCTGGGGTGAAGACACTGAAATAATTATGTGACTCTTCCTGTTTGAAACACATCATGCAGACTGCAAATTTGAAGGATGCTTAGAGGGTTTTACATTCACAGGGTGGGCAGACATATTTTAGGGGAAAAATCTTTCCTCCAGAATAGACTTTATCCTTTCTTCACAACATATCCAGATACTCTTCCATTAGAAAATTTTGACCACGTTATAGTATCCCTCACTCTTGGCCTAACAGAGCATATTCTGGTTGGGAGGGGTTATTGGAAACTGAATAAAACATTATTTGACTATACAGCAGTTTGAAACACTATTAGTGAGGTCTTAAAGGCAAGAATGTCAGTAGCAGGCCTAGCAGAAGATCTCAGTGTGTGGTGGAGTGAAACTTAAACTGAAGTAAAATCTCACATAATATAGCACTCCTCTTCTTTGGCTTCTGACCATTACAAATTATATCTCATACTTAGAGGACAGTCATCTAAACTTTTCTACCTAATAAATATGGGATATACTGGATTAATGGCACAGATTAATAACATCAAAAAAGAAATGGAGAAACTGCAATATAATAGGGAATCTTCATTATTGATGGAGCACAGGATTTGTATACCTGGGAAGCTGACCTGTGGGGATGTATTTGCAAGTTGTAAACAAAGGGTACAGGATAGAACAATGGATTGTTTGGTAACAGAGCAGGGATTTGTAGCAAAGACTACTACAGATATTTTGAGGGTAGTGTAGACCCACCTTACAGAAATGTATACAGAAGCACCAACTAAGATAGATGAGGTACAGCAATACTTGGGGTCTATTCAGGCCCCTACACCTCCACCTGATGTTATAAGAAGTATGACACGCCCTATTTTGAAACCAGAAATAGAGCAGGCCATCAAAACCCTGAAAATGACACAGCACCAGGGATAGATGGTCCTACCTCTGGATTTTATAAAAGGTTTAGCAAAGAACTAATAGACATCCTACATATAGTATTTAACTGGATTCTGGCTGAAGAGAAAATGGATTTCCACTTTGGGATTTCTGTCCAAATTTTTCTCCACAAAAAAAATGAGAGGACAAGTTTAAATAATTGGAGGCCCCTAAGCCTTTTGAATACAGACATACAATTTCTTATGAAAATCTTGGCATTAAGACTAGTTAAATCAGCCCCCCATCTTATAGTTACAGCACAGACATGTGCAGTAACAGGCCAATCTATTTCAAATAATGTATTATTAATCAGGGAATTAGTGGAACAGGGAAAAGAAGACAATCTCCATGGGTATCTGCTTTCCTTGTATCAAGAGAAAGCTTTTGACAAGATTTCAGATACATTTTTACTGCAGGTCTTACAATCCTATGGCATGCCTCTTCAATTTTGTAATTGGATTTCCTCTATTTACAAAATAACTACAGCGCTACCATTAGTTAATGGGTTTTTGGGATCTTATATTGATATTAATAGGGGAGGGAAAAAAGGATGTCCCATGAGTCCTTTGTTATACATTTTTTGTCTGGATCCTGTCTTAAAATTGATTCAACAGGATGAAGAAATAAAGGAAATACACCCCTTGGATGGAACATTGGAAGTAAAAGTAGCGACATATGCAGATGATGTGTGCCTTTTTGTTGCAAATGTAACATCAGGAAAAAAAGCTATGGCTCAGTTTCACACTTATTCCACTGTTGCAGGGGCTTCTATCAATAGCTCAAAAAGTAAAGAGTATATACCTCATAATTGTACAGTGCCTACAGATTCTATTCACAATTACAGCTGAACCGATTAAAATATTAGGGATCCAGTACAGTCAAAGTGATAATGAGTATTAAACTGGGGGGAACTGTTAGAAATAGGGAAAAAGAAAGTTAGCATATGGAAATGTTGGCATTAAACAAAGAAAAACATAGTCTTGCTAGTGAAAACATTTGTATTACCAATAGTTACATATTGAAGTACAGTATATCCCATACCTCAAGTATTTGAAATGGCTTTGCTAAATTTAGTGTTTCAGGTAATATGGGGCAGCCTCCTTAACCTGATTAGGAGGGAAGTATTATACTTGCCAGTTCAACAAGGAGGTCTGAACCTTACTAATCCGCTTGCCTTTTAGTTCAGTAATTTTTATCATAAGTTATTAGATCCTGGAAGACCGTCCCCAGCCCTATGGACGGTATTTGCATCTAATTGGCTGTCGCCCTTTATTTCTTTTTGGAAGACGCAGTCAGTTCTTAGAACCAATTTCAAAAAAGTATCCAGCCACTTTTTACCTTTCATATTGAAGATAAGAAAATGGAAGCTAGATCCTTCCCAGGTATTGTTCATACCTAGAGCACGTATCTGTGGCACTATATCGGGTCAGGCCTTTACATCTACACCAGTTTTTAAAGGAATAACTGAATCACATGAAGCAAAGAGATCTGTTTTATTACAAGATAGCAGAACTCCTCCAAGAATGTGGGATATAGCATGGCTGTGTTGTCATGGTATACTTAATGTAAAAGGAAATACTAAGCATAGAATAACAAGAGCAATATATGTACCCCAGACAAACATGTAGGAATATAGACGAAAGTATGGAGCATTTCTTAGTAGAGTGCTCTTTCACACAGACATTCTGAGTGGTATTAGCACAAAGATGGCAAGAGATGAGATGGTCACACATTACTTATGAAGAAGTGGTTCATAGAGGTCACGTGATGCAGTAGGTCTGAGAAGACACTTTCCTGTTCTCTTCTGCCCACCGCCGTTAACTTTATATATTTTTATTGAGTTTACTAACATCGTAAGCCTGATCTAAGTTATTATCTGGTGGGGGAAGCTTTGAAGTGTGTAATTGGTGTGTTTGGTGAAGAATGGATGCCGAAATGAAGAAGCCTCCGCCTAAACACACACCCCCCCCCGGTTACCAATGAGAAGGCCCCTAAGAAACCGTGGGCTGGAACTACAGGCTCAGCGCAGGCAACGGCACCTCCAAGCTCAGATCAAGAGCCATTAACCCTCGCTGGATTCCTGGCCACATTTCGGCCACTCAAAGAAGAGCTAAGAAACCACACTTCTGAATTCAAAACCCTCTCTCAGGCTATCGAGGACATAGCATTGAGAACCTCTGATGTCGAGACTCGACTCACTTCTTTAGAGAGGAAGGTGGACAAGCAGCATCCTGAGGTGGCCACGCTTCAGCAAAAAATTAACAGGATGGAGCAAAAGCTCGAAGACCTTGAAGGTCATAGCCGCAGGAACAATGCAGTCATTATTGGACTACCCGAGATGGAAGAAGGGCAAGACGCGGTCCTGTTTGTGCAGAAGTTCATCGAGAAAACTATAGGACCTTCTTCCTATGGCCCCCACTACATTATAGAGAGGGCCCATAGAGCATTGCGTTCTAAGCCTCCGATGGGGGCCTCTCCCAGACCATTACTTTTTTGTTTTCTTAATTTTGGGGAGAAACAGCATTTCTTTCTCAAACTGAAGGCCATACAAGAGCTACAGTGGGAAGGAGTGAGAATCAGAGTTACCCAGGACTTGCCGCTTTCTGTTAAGCAACGCAGAGCTGCCTTCCACCCGGTGGTGAAGAAGCTCCTGGCAGCTGGTCTCAAATTCAGAATGCTGTATCCCTCAAAGTTACAGGTTCAGATATCCAGACAGTGGCACTCATATGAGGACTCTGACTCTGCAATGGAAGGACTAAAAAAAGCTATGCCTGATCTCTTTAAAGGCTCTTAAATATCACAGGGGTTATTAGAGGGGACTGTTTTGCTAGTTTGAGATGTAACAGAATACATGGAAATGTCTAGTGTTTTATTTTTTGGTCTACTATTATCTGTTTCTGACTATTTCTCTATTTGGGGTTAAAAAACGAAAAGTTGTGGTACCTTTAAACTTTTTGGCTAACTAGGTACACTTTAGATCTTCTGGGGGGAGGGTAAGGAGAATAGTGGGGATATCCCTGGCTAAAGTTCTGGGAGGACAATGCCCATTTATACTCAGAGCTTTTTACTGGGGACCGAGAAGGTCTTTAGGGTGTGGGTGGAGGCATCTTTGTGCTGAGCCACCCATCATAGAGATTTGAGTCGCTGAGACGAAGTGTCAGGGTAGGGTGGTGTTTGCATCCTGTTTTTGAATTGTGTGGGTCCAATTTTGTCCCTTCCCTTTCTTTTTATGGCCAGGGTATGGTAGTTCCTTGTCAGTTTAACAGCCCTTGTGATGGGAGTTCAGGTGACCGGCTTATGGGTGATTTTGCAGGGCTTAGTGAATTTTAAGCAAAATTAGCAAGGTAGATGCCCTTTCAGGTTCTTTTCACCTATCGCAGCTGCATGAAGGGATACAGGGACCAGCTATGGGGAGGATGGTTTCCATGCAGTTGCGATTGGCAGCCACTAGAGGGGAGTATTTCTCTGGACTGTGTGCAGCCTTCACAGTAGTGAAGAAGCGGCAAGGCAGAATGGGTGGCAATCGAGATATAGACCGGGTTCAATGACACAGTATTGTTTCAGGACAGAGCCGGAGCTCGGCTCATTTGGATGTTTCTAATCTCATTTTTTCAGGGGGAGCTCCCCGAGTCTGAGTTTTGCCTACTTTGGTAAATTGTATCTTCTCTCTTTCCTTTTTCACTCTCATTTCTTTCTCTGTTTGATTATAGGGAGGAGACCCACTCTTGTTTGAATCTGGGGGCAGTGATTTTACCCCCTTCTTGTGCACTAGCCTCAAGGCAAGGCATTGGATGGGAGATATCCTGCCTCATATTGTTCTGTATCGGAGTGATACCCATTCTTGTAAGGAGTTTGGATTAAGGACAGGATTTTTGAGATCTGCTAATTTTATTCCATTGGCTTTAAAAGTGGTTCTCACATTTAGTTTTGGTGTTTGTGGGTCCCACAAGTGTGTTGAACTTGCTTTACTCTTCAACTTTGTTATGGATGGTTACTATGCTGAGATTGTAGATGGGGTGGGGGAGGATGGGAGTGGCTGTTTTTGGAGGAGTGCTGCTTAGCGATGCATAGGAGATCTGGGTGGGTTGGGAGGCAAGGGATCAATGGGTATGGTATTTGGGGTTTGTGTTCTTGTTGGATAGTTTGGGAGATGTTCTTAGTAGGGTGGAGGGGAGGTTTGGGGTTGGAGAGGCATTTTTTTGGGGGGGACACAGTCCATTATAGGTCGATTGAGGTCTGTTTTTAAGGTAGTCTGTGACTTTAGCTGCTGCAGTTATTTATCATATTTGTACAATGGCTAAGGAGCTTTGTTTTTCAACTTGGAATGTTAAAGGGGCCCGTAAAAAAACTAAGCAATATAAGATACTGAAGCACTTAGATATTTTAGGTGCTAATGTTGTTTTTATCCAGGAATCTCATTTGCTTGACTCGGAAGCCATTCAGATGAGATGGATGCAGATTGGACAGGTCTTCTCAGTCCAAGGAACTTCAAACAGCTGTGGGGTCTTAATTCTCATTAACAGAGGCATTCCTTTACAGGTTACCCAGGAAATTAACGACCCACAGGGTAGATTTGTTCTGGTTAAGGGCACTTTGTATTCAGTATATTTTGTATTAGGAAGCATTTATGGCCCTAACAAAGATGACCCTCTGTTCTTTACAAGATTACTTAATAACATTCTTTCCTTGTTGCCTTCCACCATAATTTTAGGAGGGAATTGGAACCTAGTGGTGGACTCAGATTAAGACTGCACTAGCTCCCTCTCAGTTCCTCTTTCCCCAGCACAATGTGCATTACATGAGTTAATAGACAGATTGGGCCTTTGTGATATTTGGAGGGTTCTACACCCTGCGAACAGGGAATACACTTTTGTGTCCCCTGCTCACAGGTCCTTTTCCCACATTGACTACTTACTAGTGACTCAGGCCTTGTTAACAGGGGTGACAAGCTCTACTATCCAGTCAGGTCTGCCTTCCAACCACTCCGTGGTGCTCTGTAAGCTGGTCCTTACTTCTTTGCCTAAGCAGCAAACCAGGTGGAAATTGAATGGCCAACTGCTCAAGGATCCCAAGTGCAGAAACCAAATCAAGAAGCATATCACACAATTTTTTGAGTTGAATGCCACACGGGACACTAGGCCAGATGTGTTATGGTGTGCCTTCAAAGCATATCTCTTGGGCATCCTAATTGGGATGGCCGTGACAAGGAAAAGGGGATGGGAGGCTAGGCTGAGGGAGGTGTTAACCCAGATAAGAACTTTAGAGTCTAACCTACAATCAAACCCATCCGATGACTCTAAACAAGAGCTGGCAAAATTGAGGAAGTCCTATATAGCTATGCTCAATGAGAGAGCAGAGTTTGCTATGTTATGTACTAAAGCCTCTTACATAGAACATGGGGAAAAAACGGGCAAGCTGCTGGCCCAGAGAATTGAACAATTGGAGTCCACTCGGTTTATCCCCCTGATCCACTCCAAAATTGATGGAACTCTCAAGTCTAATCCTCAGGAGATTGTTTTGGAGTTTGTCAGTTATTATGAACATTTATATGGTGAGATGCTTAACCCCCCCAGCCCTTACTCTCTCCTCTTACCTGGTGGAGGCCCATTTACCTTGTCTCTCGGAGTCCCAGGGTAGGACGTTAGTAGCTCCCATTACGGAGTTGGAAATCTTGGAGGCGATAAAGGGCCTATCCTTAGACAAGTCACCTGGATCAGATGGTTTTTCAGCAACTTTCTATAAGTGTTTTAAGGAGCAAATTATCCCCCATCTTCTTTCTCTCTTTCACTATATATTATCAAGTGTGCAAATTGATTCCTCTTTATTTGAGGCCCTCATCATGCTCCTTCCAAAACCGGGTAAAAATGTAGAATGTGTTGAGAGTTATAGACCCATATCATTGTTGAACCAAGACATAAAAATTCTAACAAAGATCTTGGTGGATAGACTCAATTTGGTTCTCCCCGATTTAATTGGTTCATATCTAGTGGGTTTTATGAAAGGCAGATTTTCCACAGACCATCTCCACACTCTCTCACATGTCCTCTCGGTGTCCAGGGATGCCTCCTTTCCAGTGGCACTGGTCTCTCTGGATGCCAAGAAGGCCTTTGACAGAGTCAATTGGAGTTTCTTACTTCAAACATTAAATTCCTTTGGATTTTCTCAACAATTTCAATCTTGGATAAAGGCCTTATACCAGCAACCAATGGCTAAGATCTCTGGGAATTGGGTGTTCTCCAGGACCTTCACCTTGCATTTCGGAACCAGGCAGGGTTGTCCCCTTTCTCCTCTACTTTTCAACCTCTACCTGGAGCTGTTAATCTGTAAACTAATCTCATGTTCGAAGGTCCAGGGGATTACCATTCTCGGTACTGAGCTTAAAGTTGCTACATATGCGGACGACCTGCTTTTGCACCTTTCTTATCCAGAGATATCTATTCCCGACATGTTGGATATAATTGAGCAATTCAGTAAACTATCCAACTACAAATTAAATGTAGGGAAGTCAATTGTGTTTCACCTAAATCACAACGTTTTTAAGAATGATATTACCTCCCTGGGTCTAGCCTGGTCTAAAGACTCATTGCTGTATTTGGGCATTGTGTTAACTAGGGACCTGCAGAGTACCTTTAAATACAACTTGGAGGCTCTACTTTCCATGGTGGCTCTAGATTTGATTAGATGGTCAGCTCTACCTATCTCTTTTTGGGGAAGAGTCAGTCTGGTTAAGATGAATGTTCTCCCACATCTCTTATACCCCCTCCAGCTACTTGACATTTTTCTGCCAAGTGGCTAGCTTAAAAAGGCCCAGAGATTGATTGGTGATTTCATCTGGTCTAAAAAGAAGCCTAGATTAGCTTTTTACAAGCTTGTGGTGCCCAAGTCTAAGGGTGGTTTACGACTTCCATACATGTGTATGTACTATTGGGCCTGTAGTGTGGCCAAATACCTAAGGTGGATGGTCTCCAATCCCTAGGGTTATTTGCCTGCATGGCTCAAAATAGAGAGGGAAATGATCCGCTTGGTTAATATAGCCCCTTCCACTCTATTATTCCTCAATATCGCCTCGGTACCCAAGGAGTTAAAAGGCACCACAATTGGAATCTCTATGAGGATTCACTCACAGTTGTGTAGATTCCTAAAATATAAAAATAGGTTAGATGTAGAGCAGTCAATTTGGAACTCTCCTGCCTTTAAAATAGATAACAAAGTGTTATCCCCCAGATGGTTACCTAGTTTAGGCGATGGTAGGGTTTACTTATTTCTTAAGGAGAATGGTACCTGGTTATCAGCTGAGGATATCATGGTGAAATTCAGGCTTAAGGAAAGTGACTATTTCAAGGTACTTCAGCTTAGACTCCTCCTCCTCATTAAAAAATTGGGGGAGGGTAACCCTATATCTTATGATTTCGCCTTCCTCACTGAACTAGTCCCATTGGTTAATTCCCCCCGGAGTATCTCCAAATTGTACAATATTTTGTATGATTGGCATTTCCCTGTGCCGTTTGGCCCTACAGAGTTTTGGTCTGCCCTCTTCCCACACAGGGATAGGGACTGGACGACTATATGGAATAATTGCCATTGTTTTGTAACACAAGATAGGTTACAGTTGATGCAATTTCGTATTCTTCATAATTTCTACTACTATCCTCAGAAACTGGCTAAATGGGGAATAACTTCCTCTAATGTTTGTACTAGGTGTGCTCAAGCAGAAGGTTCCCTACTCCACATTTTCTGGGAATGTCCTAAGATATCACCCCTTTGGGAGGCTATAAGGGACAAGGCCGACCCACTCCTTGGGCTGAGAGACTTGATCATCCCAGAGGTTCGTATTTTCAGGGATAACTTGCTGATTTCTGTTAATAAGCATAAGTTTCATATAGCTTTAATTTCTATGTCTGTTAAAAAACTGTTGCTTAAGTATTGGAGGAGTTCTGAGGTCATCTCTTATTCTGAATGGCTAAACGAGCTATTATTTAATCTTCGAGTGGAGAAGACTATTTTGAGTATCAATAACAACAAGTCCAAATATGAATGGATCTGGGCCTCACTTCGTACATTATATACCATCTAATTTTTAATACTTAATTTCTAATCTCTCAGATGTCATGGACTGTCATGCCTTTGGGACTCTGTGGGGGTTGTGGGGTGGGGGATGTCAGGGGAGGGACGGGGTCAGTCAACCTGTTTTGTCACAAGTTTTATGCTATGGATGTTTTGACCCTGTCCATTGTATATTGTGAAACTTTCAATAAACTTTAAATTATAAAAAAAAGAAGTGGTTCATTCATTCATTCATTCATGTGTTCATTCATTACAAAACCGGGTTTATAACCTTTGAGTCAGAGACTCATTTACAAAGGCACCTCGTCATGGGGGGCAGACATCAAGACAGTTATTACAGTGCAGATTTAAACAGAAGATAACATTACAGGTGCAGTAAAAGGAACATTTAACATAGATACACTTAGGTTACATAATATAGTAGTTTGCATGTTACTTAGGTTACATAATGTTACAAAATTTTGAGTTACACTCATGGATATAGTAGGTTCTCAGAGAAGACAGCGGGTTACATCCCTGTTTGGACCTAGCAGGGAAGGAGTGGGTCTGGGGGAAGGAGATGCTGTCCAGTGGATGTTGTTGAGCCAGGGGGCAAGGCGGGTGGGTACCACAGGTTACAACAAGGGGTTAGTTGCACCTACAACAGCGGGTATTAAAGATATGGTTCCAAAGGGCTGTTTTGAAGGAGCCAATTTTCGGCAAGTTTGAGATGCAGCTAGGGAAGGAGTTGAACTATATGGGGACTCAGTAGAGGAAGGATCTCTGGGCAAGGGAGGTCTTGGTTCTGGGCACCTTGAAAGTGGCCTTAACAGAGCTACAGGTGGTGACAGTGATGATGACTGCTGTAGGGAGGTGGAGACCCCTTGGAGGGAGAGTCCTAGCAGTGATTTCTTAGCGAGAAGGCAGGTCTGGTAGAACAGTCGCTCCTCAAAGTTGAGCAAATTGGTGGTAGTATAGAGAAGACAAGTGTGAGCTCAGCTGGGGGCACCAGTCAGGAGCCTACAGGCCTTATTAATGGAAAGTTGGATTTTGGAGAGGGCAGTGTTGTCAGCTGCGGCATAGATGGGCAAGCCATAGTCCATGAGGGACAAGATGGAGGAGGTGATGGCCAGCCTGAGGCAACCTGAGGCAGGCAGTCCCTGTGCTGGTAAAGCAGGCCAATCTGAGAGTTAATGGTGGCTGACAGGACATTAATGTGGGTGTGGAAGGAGAGGGCAGTATCAAATATGATGCTTAGGTACTTGTATGTGGTCACTTGTTCTAGTGGGTACAGAGTGCTGGGGATAATCAAGAGGGGGTATTTTTAGATTTATTTTGGTGGTGGGAGAAGAGCATTGATTTGGTTTTCTTTAGGCTAATGACCAGTCTGTGGTCACCGAACCAACTTTCGGCTTGGTTGTAAGCTTGCCAGAGGAATAATTGGAGGGAGGTGGGATGGGGATGTGAGGCAATGAGGACTGCATCATCAGTGTAGAGGAGCATTTTACCAGTACATGAGCTGGGGAGGGTGTTGAGGTAGAGACTAAAAAGTATTGGACCCAGGATGGAGCTCTGAGGGACCCCAGAGCAAATGGGAAGAGTGCTGGAGAGGGAACCACTGATCTTGACATGCTGAGATCTAGCAGAGAGGTAACTAGATAACCAGAAAATAGGACCACCAGAGAAGTCAAGTTGGTGGAGAGAGTTGAGTAGAAGGGGATGACAGACAGTGTCAAAGGCCTTGGAGAGGTCAATGAACACTGCTTCTGCAAGGCTGCCAGAGTCAAGAGAAGCATGCAGGTGTTGGGAGAATTCCAGGAGAGCCATGGCTGTACTGTGTCCTGGGTGGAAACTGTGCTGTTCTGAACACATAATGTCGTACTTGGTTAGGTATTCAGAGAGCTGGATCAACAACACTTTTTCAAGGGCTTTAGAAAGTGGGGGGAAGATGGAGATCACCCGGTAATTGTTGGGGGTGGACCGGTTCCCACTCTTATGTATGGGTGTGATTTCAGCAGTTTTGCAAGCACTTGGGAACTGACCCAGGCATACAGACTGGTTTAGAAGGTCAGTCAGAGGGACTAGAACTTTGTCCAAGACCATACAGAGGATCCTGGACTCGAGGGGGTCACTGCTGGGGTTATTGCTGCCTAAGGCTTTTAGCAGGTGTGGCCAGGCTTCTTGTGGGGACAGGGTGCACAGGTAGAATGGTGGGTGATGCAGGACTGGAGGGAGAGAGGTGGGGATTGGGTCAAAGAAGCTGCTGGGGAGGACTGAGCTTAGGTCAGAGAAGGCAGTATTAAGGCAATCGGCTATAAGGAGTGGATCTGTGGTGAGGGTGCCATTGATGGAGAGCTGAGATGGTGGGGGGAGCAGGACTTCCCATTTAGCTCTTTCGTATTATCCCAGAAGGTTTGGACTGAACCTCAAGTGGAAGCAAGGATGGTCTGGTAGTGCTCTGCCTTGGCCCGCTTAATGGCCCAAGTGGACTTATTACATTCTGCTTTGTAGGCCTGTCTGTCAGATGCCTTTCCAGATTCTACAGCAATGTGCCAGAGATTATCTCTGTTTCTGAGTCTCTGGATGAAGGGTGGGGTGATCCATGGGGCATTGCATTTTTTGGAATGAATCCTAGTGAGGGGGGTGAAAAGGTCACAAGCCTTACAGAAGGCATTTGTGAAGTGGTCAAGTGCTGAGTCAATGCCAGGGGCATGCTGGATAGGGGACCAGTCTAGCTGGACTAGGTATTGTTTTAATTTTATGAGGCCGCCGGGGCATAAACAGTGGCATAGAGTAGCCTGGGACACTGGCTTCAGAGTGGAGGATGACCAGAGACAGAGGACTGGGGAGTGATCACTAAGAGAGTCGGGGAGGACAGTGACATCCCAGATTTTGTAGGGGCAGTTAGATATAACAACATCTAGGAGAGTGCTGGTGCCAGTAGAGTGAATCTGGTGGACTGGGTGACTAACTGGGACATATCCAGGGCAGCAAAGGAGCCCCTTATATGGGAGGCAGTGCAGGCAAGCCAGTTAACACTGAGATCACCTAGGATGACTTGCTGCACTTTGTGAGGGATAGATGTGAGGTAGTCAATGAGGGATTGAACCGCTTGGTTTTGATTCCTTGGGGGTACGTAGGAGACTGTGAGGACGAGAGGGCATCTGCCAGTGTCAGGTGTGATTTTTAAGGTGAGGGCTTGGGCTCCATAATCAAGTTTAGGAGCTGGGAGTGCCTGACCTATCAGGGAGTCCCAAATGAGTAGTGCGCAACCACCACCATGTTTGCCTACTCCGTCTTCCCTCTAGATGGTATATCCAGGGAGGATGATAGCAGAGTCAGGGGTGGATTTGGAGAGTCAAGTCTCTACCAGTGCAATTATGTCAGGTTGATGTTGAACGACCCAGCACTGGAAGGCAGCAGATTTCTTTAGGAGACTGCAAATGTTTAAGGATGCAAAGTGGAGACCAGTTGCAGTACAGGGATTAGAAGGGTTGGAAACCATAGGTCCTGGGTTTGGGTGTACATTACCAGATAATAATAATAGCAGTGTAATTATTCTGCCTAGTGGCCAGTGACGATGGAGACCCTTGGGTAGACACCCAGCTGAGGACTTTACAATCAGGGTGCATGGGATGGATAAAGTGCGAAGAGTGGGAATGGCAGGGGAGAGCTGGGTCCAGGTCGGGCCTTGGATGGTGGAAGAAGTGGGGGTGTTGGGTGGCCATGGGTGTGTCAAGGGTGGAGAGGGCTGAGTCACTGTGAGGTAGTCTGGAGATAAGGTGCCTAGTGTGGAGGTGTTCCGGTCAGTGTGAGGTCTGTACCAAGAGGGTGAAGGAGAGCAGGCTTTGTAATGGAATGTAGGAACCCATAGCAGCTGAGCAGTAAAGGAAGAGTGCCCAGGAGTAGTAGAGCATAAGGAGATGTAGAGCAGCTTTGGCACGGTTGGGGGAAAACCCCTTTAGTGGGTGAAGAGTATAAGCTGCAAATGGGAAAAATCAGTATCAATCAGTAGAAGAGGGAGGGAGAAAAGACTGATGAATATTGATAAACTTACCACACAATAAGTGAAATGAGATAGGAACTGTATTGTGTTGGATTGGGTAAGTTTGCTTATAACTGGGCCCTAAGTGGCTAAAAGATATAATCTGTTTATGGAAAAGTCAGCAAAAAAAAAAGGCAGGGAGGTTGTGAAGCAAGTTTTTTTTTTGGGGGGGGGCACTGCAGCAGCCTCAATGGGACACAGAGGTCAAGGGTGCAGCCCACAGACTTACAGCTCCAAGAGAATGGGCACAGGTCTCAGGGCAGATAGCAAAATCACACTACCTTAAAACCTCTCTCAAAACTTAAATCAACTCTTAAGAAATCTCTGCATCAAACTAAACATTACTTAAAGTGAGAAATCAAGAACATGTCAAGCAGAGGTCAGTCCTAGCGTTAATTTCTTGGCAGCAGTTCCTAGAAGACTTCTGGACTGCTGCATATAGGATGAGAAACACTTCAAACAAGGGCAAGTGATATTCCTCCGGGGTAAATGCCAAAATTTAGAGTTCCAACCCATACCTTGCTTGGAGGGTAAGCGTTGGGCAGCTTCTCCTTAGTCTGCTCACCAAACTGCAGAATGCAGATTGTTTGAGAGGAAACAGCCCGAAAGGGCACAGTAATCCCCTTGCTTGGAGGGTGAGTGTCAGGCAGTTTTTCCTTAGTCTGCTTACCAACTGCAGAATGCAGTTTGTTTGAGAGGAAACAGCCTGAAAGGGCACAGTAGTCCCCTTGCTTGGAGGGTGAGCGTCGGGCAGCTTCTCCTTAGTCTGCTTACCAAACTGCAGAATGCAGTTTGTTTGAGAGGAAAGGTTGGAGGGTTTTTCATAAGAAGTAAAAATCTTGACCCTGAAACTGTACAGCTTATCTTTACTGTAATCAAATTTCATTTATGGCAAACAAGGTGTAAACTTCTTTTTCAACAACTGGAACTATTACCAGATCAAATTGTATCCACTATTGAAACAGAGTTATGGTATCAGTATCTATAAGGCAGAGACCATGTTGCACATCCAGAGTGGAAAAAAAGATGGGATAATGTACAGTTTCTAAAGAGACTTTGAAATATACTGCTAATTTGAACCTTAGGGTTCCCCACCTCATTTCTTTGAGCATCCCTTTTGTTTGACATACTGTAGTTTGATTACTTTTGTTTTCTATTATTCATTCTATTTTCTTTTTGTATAAGTTGTTCTAGGAGTTGCCTTTCTAGATTTATGTTGACCTTGTTTGATATACTATCACTTGTGATTTCATTGTATTTTTTTCCTCAAATAAAAATTCCCCTACTCTTTTTGAGAAGTGCTATGGGATCATTAACATCCACCTGAACTACCACCAGAACAGGTTGATGGGACTTTAGTTTAATGTCTCATCCAAAAGATTGCACCTCAGGAGTGCAGCAGCCCTCATGCTGCACTACAGTGTCAGTATTGGGATTTAACCCAGGTACCTGGTGTGGGGGATAGAACCCACAGCCTTCTGATCTTCCAGCCTCAGAGGCGAGCGTGCTACTTGCTGAGCCACTGACACTGCAATCACCTAGAACCAACCATCTGGACAACACCGCTACCCTTTCAGTGATGAATCCCACAATTTCTGGCTCCCTCTTGTCCCCCAGAACTGATACATGAGAAACCTACACTTGGATCCCTATGCATGGCCAAGCATTCAAATGGTGAAATTTGCCCCACTGGGTTCACAGTACAGTTCAGCTCAGACTGCTGCCAAGACATAACCATGACATCACTCAACCAGGTCTCCATGATGCAAGTCAGATCAAACAAGGGACAAGACATAAAATTGTCCATAATGGCAGTTTTGTTCCTCATTGATCTGGCATTGCAAAGCACTGCCAGCAGGGGACAAATAGAGGCTACTGAACTAAATGTTACCATCCCACCAAGTCCAGTGAGAGCCCTGGGTATGGGAACCAAACGTATCTGGCCTCTTGTTAGGTCCTATTTCACCCATGGGCACCTCCTGGTCTTCACCAGCCCTACTGTGGTCCTCCTGATACTACGCCCCACACCACACCATCTACCATCCCACTTCCTCATGATGCCCACCTCCCTACAGAACCTGCATGCCACTGGCAAAGGGGCAGTCATCAAAGTGACAGAGGTACAACAGAAGAGATGGGGAGTAACTAAGCCTAGGGCCCTGAAAAATAAACACATTATGCCACTGCTTTTCTTACAGAAGACCCACCCATAAAAACAAACCACAACCCCCCCACATAGTCCACTAATAAAAAAACAAACTCCTAGCACCTTAAGCAATCACCTTGCACAATTCATACTGTCACTAATACACTAAAATTCCTATACATACATACCAGCACTCAACACTAGCCTAACCACTTATACAAATCCCACTCCCCCAAATCAATTTAGAAACACAAATATAGAGGAGAACTCATACAAAGTGTTCAGTTCAGGATGCAAAAAGTTCACAAATGTAAAACAAAATAAAATGTCCAGTCAGTTAATTGCCAACATGCAATCTCTACCTCTTCTCTCACCATAGGGAATCTCCATACACAAATATCAGTGATATAACTGTAAGGCAGCTCCCACTGCTACCTCAGAGAACTGTAATCAGCAAAACTGGAAAGACCAAAGTCATGAACCCATAGGTTCTCTCATCACCTACAGCTCATTCTACATAGTAAGACAAGGGAACTCTTCCCTTAGTCTTTCATCTAATCCAGCCCAAGCCATGAAGATAATCTATATTTATTTATTTATTTATTTATGACTTTGATAACCAGGTGAGTACACTGATCCCAGGGACCATTTTCAGGCATGGCCCGGGCCATAACTCATGGCACAGGGTGATAATGGAGTACAAGGTAACAGTAATACACATGAAACAGATTTGATGCAGGCAACAATAGTAAGCACAATATAAAGGCTTGATGGGTGAGTCCATTTAAAGACAGTGAATACAAGGTTTCAATATTGTACATGAGGAGATTTGGTACAAAACAAACAAATTGTAGGCACAGTGTGCAATGTGTGATTGCATAGTCCAGTGAGCAAGTAATACACAAAATACTCAGTAAAAAATATATATAGAATATGTACAGGCAAGGAAGTCAAGCATTACTGTGAAAATACAATATAACAGTTGTAGGCAGGGGAGTTGACTAGGGTGGGTAGGTGGGTAACCCCTGGGCTGGGGAGTTGACTAGTGTGGGTAGGTGTGTGACCCATGGGAGCAGTGACAGGATGAGTTTGCCAGGAGCCAGACTTTAAGGTAGGACTTGAAACTGGAATGAATGTCAATGGAACGGAGTTCAGCTGGTAGTTTGTTCCACTGCAAGGGGTCAGCTGCTGACCAAGCTCTGCTACCCATGTTGGTGGATACCCTAGGGACAGCTAGAGGGGAGTATCATTAGAACGGAGGTTGCGGTGGAGCGTTCAGGTTTTCAGGAGGGCAGTTAGAGGGGATTCTGGAGCTGTGCAGATGACATTGTCCACCATGCAGCAGAGGGCTAGGTCAAAGTGACCTTGCAGCAGTAGCCATCCAAGGGTATTATAGAGGGTACAGCGATGGGTGGAGAATGGGGCCAATAAAGCAAAGTGACAGGCACTGTTGTAGGCAGCAGAGAGCTTACCCATGGCAGTAGCTGAGGTCCTGACATACTTTAAATAGGAGAACAGTAGTCAAGAATAGAGAGAAGATTACCCTGGACAGTGGCTAGTCTGGCTTCAGGGGTAAGGTATTGCCTGAATCTATAGGTGGCACCTAACTTTTGATGGAACCTTCTGACAAGGGAATTCGCATGCTCAGTGAAGGTGAGAGAAGGGTCGAGCAGTACTCCTAAATATTTGTAAGTGTTGACATCCTCCAGGGCTGGACCGTCTGGGGTGAGAATGCGTAGGGTGGCATGGGTTTTAGTTTTGGTAAGGAAGGGCTTAGATCCGAACAGCATGGATTTAGTTTTTTGGCATTTACCAAGAGGAGGTTTTTTGAGAACCAGCTGTGGGCTGCAGCATAGTTGTGTGAGAGAACTGAGGAGATTGCGGCCGTGGTTTTGTCACTGTGGAAGAGTACAAGGTCATTGGCATACAGGAGAGAGTGACAGTTGAGGCAGTCGAAAGAAGAGCATTAACAAATAAGGAGAAAAGGAGGGGACCCAGGATTGAGCCTTGAGGGACCCCCACAGAGACAGGCAGTGTGAGGGAGCAGGTTTGACCAATACACATGAATTGTGAGTGATCAGTAAGGTAGTTAGTGAATCTGTTTGTGACTTTCTGAGAACAACCAAGGAGGCTAAGCTTGGAGGTAAGGAGAGCATGGTTAACCATGTCAAAAGCCTTTGAGAGGTCGACGAAGACAGCCTTGGTGGCTTTGCCATTATCCATGTTAGAGAGGATCTGGTCAGTCAGAAGGTTGAGGGCAGTGGTGGTGGAATGATTCTTGTGAAAGCCATGCTGTTGGTTGCATAGGAGGGTGTATTTGCCTATGTACTCAGTGAGTTGATTGTGGACTGGTCTCTCAAGTAGTTTACTGAGATAAGGGAGGATGGATATCAGATGGTAATTGTTGGTTGATTTGGGGTCACCAGATTTAAGAATGGGGATAACCTAAGCTATCTTCCATGGGTCAGGCATGGATGAGGTGGAAAGGGCAAAGTTAAAGATGAAGGTGATTGGCTTGGCAATCGCTAGAGAGATTAGCTTAAGGAAGACTGGAGATAAGCCATCAGATCTGAAGGAGCCATGGTTAGGTGGACTTTTTAGTAGCTTCTCTGTGTCGTGTATGGAAAGATCTTTAAACTAGAATGGGGGTATTTGCAGGTGAGTGGCAGAGCTGGAGTTGGATGGCAGTGGGTCAGGTATTAGGGCTGGGCTTTGAGGTCGGGCAGTTGGCAGCTTATTTAGGTGCATGAATAAGTTGGTGAACTAACAGTTGAAGACACTGGCCACATCATGAGGGTCAGACAACAGCCCATCCTGGGAGTTGAAATGTGGTGCAGCGTAGCTGGAGCGGTGGTTTAGGAGGGAGCTGAATGAATCCCAGAATTTTCTAGGGTCTCCAAGGTTGGCCTTTTGCAGATTGAGGAAGTGGGTCTGTTTCAAAGATCTGGGCCTGTTGTTTACATTTGTTCCTCATGCGCCTATAAGCATCCCAGGGGACAGGAGAGGGGGCTGCTTTGAAAGTGGACAAGGCACGGTCTCTGGCCTTCATAAGAGTTAGGAGGTCTTTAGAGACCCAGCACGAGCACCCGCCTCTGACCCACCTGGTAGTGACAGGAAAAAAGCAGTCCTGGAGTGTTAGTAGAGTTCGGGTAAATGTGGAAACTGCTGTGGCTGCATTGGAAAGGGAAAAAAACATGGACCAGTTCAAGGACTTGGCCTCCTCGAGGAGATTCTTGGAGACTGGGCAGCTGAAATTTCTGAGAGATGCTGTAGGTATTTGGGTGGGGGGCGCTTTAGTTTGGAAGACCAGAGAAGATAGGTTGGTGAGTGAACATTTATAGGGTCAGCCATGGTGCCAGCATTTCCTTCCTGTTTATGAAGGTCCAGTTTAGTACAGTCTGTGTGGCTAAGCATGGATTAAGTCTGGTGGGGAGCATGATCACCTGCACCAGGTTGTGCTGCTTTAACAGGGATACATAGTCAAGCTGGTGGCAGCTCAACCAGTTTAGATTAAAGTCACTGAGAAGGATAGATTCCTTATGGAGTTAGACAGCTCAGGCCTAGGAGGAGGCTGGTGAGTCCAGTGGTTCCGTAGGGGGGGGTCACGGGGTATTGGGGCTAGATGAAGCAACATCTCCTCACTCCAACTGACTCCACCAGTTTGTGTGTGCATGCTGGCTACAAGCTTTTTAGAGTTACAAACCAATTGCATGTTTGCAGCTTAACCCAGACAGGAATACAACAATTTCTCACATTTTGCTTCTTTCTGCACAGCCACCACTCAGAGGTTTAATCTCTCTTTACAGGATTAAGCCAGTCAGGGCATTCAGCCTGCTCACCCACACAGACCTGGCTCTGTTCTGCTATACAAATAATAATTTTCTTCAGGGTTTGCTAACCTGGTTGCCCAGGAACATTCTCAGCCTAGCTGAACAGCGGTTTCAGTGATTTCTGCCACTGTGGACACCGAAACACCACATTACTGTGGCATTGCTTTACATAAACAGAAATTACAGAAAGGATAGAAAAAGCAGGTGGCATCAAAAAACTGAATGTGTGGGGGGGGGGTAGGAATTCTAACTAAAAATATAAACAGACTATACCCTACGCTAGCTCACTGAAAACCCTAACTAGCACTACACCCCTATTACTAACTTGCTCTGCTCATTAAAATCAATTTAAAACTAAATGTACTCTGAAGTTGAACATATTAAACAGTATACTTTAAACACTACGCTTTCAGTCCTGAATTCTCCAGTATAAATCTAATTCCATTGGGTTATTAGAGATTAGAGCTCATCTACAGAGCTCTAATAGACAGCCTACCGAGCTGGATGGTCAGTGGAGTCCTACCAGGATCAGCACCATTGTATCTGATGGGGTTATTCTCGTAATTGCCACAATCAAATTAGCACCATGCTACTCTAATCCTTTCAGTGGTCTGTAGCACACCCCCAGGGTGAATGCTTGCTATCTTTGCCACTAACTTTTACCAAAGGGAGTCAGTGGCATTGTTTTTCCTTGATGTCCTTTTCTTAGAAAAGACCACCCGGTATGCATTTCATTTTAGGAACATCCCAAGTTTTGTAAATTAACTCCTACTGTCCTCTGGATTTTTGCTCTCTGTGTTGTCAGTGCTAGAGAGGATGGTGGTGATCTGTTCCTCCACTCGGCTGTGTTGTTTGGTCCTGAACTCATTTTTTTAACCACATTCCAGGTAGACAAATAACTTGCCTCAGTTACCATCCTGGGCTAGGACTGCTCCCTCCCTCCTTCTCTCACATGCCTCACTATGGCATTGAGTTGCTTGCAGTGGCTGCAGATATAACCCCTAATCTTTACAAACAGGATGGTGCACATCATGCAGCCTTGTCAGCACATCAAGTGCTATTTTTTTCTCCCTGTTAACCAAACCTAAACAAAGTCTATTTGCCTCCCTTGTCCATCAGCTTTCTTCAGAAGGGTGTGTGTAGCCTCTTAGGTTATCTTGTCTCTCTTGGCTAACCTGATTCACTTAGCTCTAGAGGCAAACTGTCCACTTTGGCCAATCTGGCACTTATGTGAGCTGCCACTCTCACCAGCTCTACAGGCTTCATGCATCTTATCTGATCATAGATTTAGAGGAGTATCAGCTCCCACTGGTGATTCTATTTAGCTCAAATTAATGTGTATAGTTGATAGTGTCCTAAACAAAATTTCTTTCTGTGTTTAAAACATCTACAAAACAGTTTGAAATAAAAAAGAAATGCTTCAAGTGCCATATTGGTTTAGCATCAGCAAACCGCAAGTAGCTCAATCACTTGTGTTAAGCACATTACTGGCACATAAACAATGATGAGATGATAGCACACTGCTAACCCCCTCCTCCCACATACATTTAAAAAGGCCAAAATCATCCCAAGGGAGGCTGTGTCTCTTTAACCATAATGACTACTGCATACAGGACTGTATGTAAAATGCTACATCTGGCAACAACAATGATTCCTGCAGCGCTGGAGAACTCTAATGCAAGTGTCATCTATATGTGAGAATCTGATGATAATGAGAGATGAAAAGCCTAACCTCAACGCTAAAGAGTCCAAGGTTTCAGTCCACAGGGACTGGTGCACACTCAGCAGAAATGGCATCTGTAACTGGTAAAACAATATGGGATGTTTAGGTCCATGAAAGGAGGAGTAGGGTTTGCAGTACGGCACAGATCATATTAAACTGTCATGCCGATGAGTTGCTGTAGTTTAATGTTGCCAATGCATTGTCCACCCCTACTACATTGTTTTTCAAAACTTTACCAACTCAATAGCCACACTTATAAAATGGTTTTGCAATTTAACTGGAATGTATCTGGAGTTCTGTTACACTACAATGCAATGCAAACCCGAAGTACAACTCTTAGGAAACAGTTTGTATAAGATTTTGTGCTGCATCCAGCAAAACCTATGCAACTCATTAGGAAATGCAAAGGGAACTTATTGGTGGGGCACTTTAATGCAGATTTTACTGTATGTGTGAAAATGTAGTCAAATTTAGATGTGACTGCTAAAAATAGCAGACCCACAGTACTGAGAAGTAATAATAATATCAGCACACTCTGCTTGTGAAAAGTTGACAATATTCAAAATGAAAAAAAAGTTCAGTCTACCCTCCCAGCTTAGTGAAAGTAATTTCCTTTAGCTGGAGTTTTAACTGCGATCTTTGGAACCTAGTTTTGATTTTCAGCAAGCACTCTGGATGGGTTTGCCCATCATAAGGGTCAGTTATAACAGTGGCTCGTACAACAGACTGGTATAACATGAAGAAATATATATCATATTCACACAGGATTCAGAAACAGTATTAATCACTAAAAATCCAACTTTTCTTTCACTTTCGGAAAAATCAAAAAAACTTCTGGAGTGAAACAATATCACAGACTAGCTTTGAAGAGAATACTGTCTATGGGAAAACTCTGAAAATGTAACATGTTGCTAGAAATAAACTTACATTTCATATACAGTTTGTCCCATATGTATCATTCGTCTGCCTGTCTTTAAAACTAAGCACATTTCCATGAAAACAGGTTTTCTCTGTCACAGTCTCCATATACCTGACTGAGTGTCCACAGGAGACTTTACAATCCTCTGCTTGTAACTTCAGAATTAATGATTTAAAATGAGTTGACCTGGAGAGGCACACTGAAACAGAGCTCATTTATACAACAACCCCTGTTGTGCTGTTACTTGTAGAGGATTATGATGTCAAATGCAGACAATTAGCCAAAACAGATGAAGACCAAGTGACAGAGATCCTGTTTTCTTGAAAATGTCATCAGTGATAATGTACTTCAGTGGATCTTTGGTATATGACATGCAACCTAAATTGTGTGCATTATTATATTTTCTACCTTGTCCCTGTGGTACTGGAGGCTCTTTTTAGGCCAAGATCAGTATACTTATTTTGATTTATGAGAATGGGATTATGCTCCTCATGAAGAGAATCATCTCACTAGTCAATTAATACTTAACTGAGCCCACTGGTCTAACACTGGCATACCAGGAAGAAATGTTTAAAGCATATACAATTGAAAAATAATTCACTGGAGCCACAGAAGTACCATTCAGACCATAATGGCTAATAAAATTAAAAGGAATTAATCCTTATTTAGAAATATTGGTAGTGGTTCAAGGGCACATTCTGCATCAAGGGAGCAATTCTTGGTTTTAGAATTTGCAAAATGCAGCTAAACCTTTTACTCCTATGCAGGGAGACCCAAGAGAGTGCATAATTACCTTATGGCAGGGATCAGACTTTCTGTAAACAGTCTTCTGCTTTAATAAAATGTAAAGCCACCCTGGATGTCATTAAATATATGACCTTTTAGTTGTTTACAAGGGCAGGATTAATCTAACCGAAGAGGTGTTTTGGCAATAAGTGACAAATTGAAAATATGTTAAAACCTCAGCAGTAGGCAGCAGCAAAGCTACTATATGAAGACAGTTTTGTCAAGTACAATGTAATCTGAAAGGCCTGTCTAATGGGGTGCTTGCTTTGACTTACACATTTGAGGACATCAGTAGGAGGCTAATGGAAGCTAAATGGATCTGGGCTGATGTTGAAGGATATGCTGGGCTAGTACATCCTATTACTCTGTGAGAGCTTGCGCTCTCAGGAAGTGTTTTCTTGGGTTAGTCAGAATCTCTTCATGCTTTGAAACATTTTATTCTTGGTTCAGTGTCTATATGTATTTCATCACATAAGCACTATGTTCATCTGCACCTTTCAAATAACTGCTGCTTTGGACTCTATTTGAAACCCAGTGTTCATTAATTGATTGACCAATTAATTATTGCTTAAGGGTTTGATGTTTGTGCAAACTGGAGTACATTTAAATATCAAGTAGATGCTGCTATTTTAAGACTTTTGGTCTGTAGAGCTTTTCCATTACATTTTAGGATACATTGTTTATTAGTTAAAAAGGTTTCTTGTCACTCATATTCCTTAAGTTTAACCCAGCTGTCTCACCAGTGTGCACAAAATATAATAGCAACTTGGGATCTTACTATCATTATTTCTGGGCCTGTTTGATCCTACATACCTTTTGGCAGGAGGTGGCAAGGGAAATGGAGAAGTTAACGAGAAGAGGGGTGCCGATATCCCCTCTGATTCTCCTGTTTGGGGTAGAGGACCTGGGGGAGGAAGGGTAGTGCACCCTACCAAGGTGGGCACTTGTGTTGCTCATTCTGGCTAGACATTGTGTACTGAAAGCCTGGGTTTTGGGGGTGATCCCCACAATACAACATTGGAAGGCCCTGGCTCTGCAGGCTATGGCTATGAAAAGACTCACTTATATCAGAGATAACCTCAGTGGCCTCATGCTCCCGCCCCCCCAAGCACAAAAACGGAGCCCAAGCCCTCACCCTTAAAATCACCCTGGACCCCACCAGGGGCCCACTATACCTCACAGTCTCCTATATACCACCTAAGAACCAAAAGCCAGCCATCACATCCCTCACTGATTATCTCTGTACCGTCCAAAACAAAGCTGAACAGACACTAGTAGGGGACCTAAATGTTCAACTGGCTTGGTCCCTCCGCCGCACCAATGAAGAACTCCTTCACTGCCCTCGACATGGTCCAATTAGTTACCCAACCTACTAGACTTCATCCTCCTACTGGTACCAGCACCCTCCTGGATATCATTATCTCTAACCACCCCCACAAAATCAAGGACATTAAAGTTCTTTCCGACTCTTGAAGCGACCACTCACCCATGCTATTCCTAAGGATCTCCTTCACCCACAAACCCATAGCCAAAACCACCTTCTGAAGGTGTCTCCTCCCAGGGGGATTAAGAAAATGTAAACTACTTCTCACTAAAATGGACTGGTTGCCATTAATATAGCCCCCAGCATTGACATTGAGCTTGTTCTGTTCACAGAGGCCTTCATTAAGGCCTGTGATCTCTATGCACCACTCACCAAACACTGCACCAAAAGACAAAATGCATCCTGGATCACCCCCTACCTACTCCAGAAACTTAGGAAAAGGGAAAGTCTCTGTTACAAAGCTACAGAGTCTGGCAGGTCATCTGACAGACAGTCCTATAATGCCACGTGCAATGGATGCATGTGAGCCATCTGCAAGGCCAAAGCAGACATAGAAACATAGAAACATAGAATTTGATGGCAGATAAGGACTGCTTGGCTCACCTAGTCTGCCCATTTCCCTACCTAACAGATAAGCTGCAGATCCTAGTTAACCAACAGCCTACTTCCTCCTACCCCCCACTAGAATTGATTATGTCTGTCCCATGCATTCTTGAATTCTCCCACTGTTTTTGACTCTATGACCTCCTCAGGAAGGCTGTTCCATGTATCCACAACCCTCTCTGTGAAGAAATACTTCCTCACATTACCTCTGAGCCATCCCCCCTCTATCTTCAAATTGTGCCCCCTTGTTTTTGCACGTCTTTTTCTGAAAGATGCTACCCTCTTGGACTTTGTTGGTTCCCTTGAGGTATTTGAAAGTTTCTATCATGCCCCCCCCTCCTTTCCTTGAGGCTATACATCTTTTATTCCTTTAGTCTTTCTTTATATGTCTCCTGATGCAGACCCTGCATCATTTTGGTTTCCCTCCTCTGGACAGCCTCCACCCTGTCTATGTCTTTGAGGAGATGGGGTCTCCAGAACTGTACACAGTACTCTAGATGTGGTCTTACGAACTGTCTGTACAGTGGGCCAACAACTTCCTGTTTTCTACTGGTGATGCCTGTCCACTATCAAAATACTCTCACCACAACATCGGGGTCTGCATGGACCCTCTAGAGTAATATCAAAGAACTTAATGGGAAATCACACTCCCCCCTTCCTCCCAGCTCTCCATAGATGGCACCATTTCCACTAACCCACTTACCATAGCAAACTGTCTAAACACCACCATCACAGATCTCAGCACTGTTCTCCCCAGCTGTTTCTTTGACCCTGTGCCCGAATCCCAACCCCCAACCCTGCACTGCCCTCGTTTCCTCCTGTTCAATATATCTTCCCATGAGGCCCGTCCATACCTGCAAAAAGCACTAAACAGCAATAACCCTAGCAATGACTCCCTAGACACTAGGCTCCTTCAGCTAGTCCTTGATGAGATCCTAGTCCCTCTAACGGACCTACTCAACAGATCCCTTTGCCTGGGGCAATTCCCCAGTGCCTGGAAGACAGCTGTCATTACTCCCATTCATAAAAGTGGTAACAAATCCTCCCCCAGTAATGATCGACCCATCTCCATTCTCTCCCCCCCCCAAAGCTTTAGAAAAACTGGTTGCCACACAGCTCACTGAATACCTAGCCAAGCATGACATATTATGCCCGGAGCAACATGGCTTCCGATTAGACCATAGTACTACCACAGCCTTCCTAGAATTCACCAACTTCCTACACTCATTCCTAGATTCCGGTAACATTGCTGTTGTTGTGTTCATAGACCTTTCCAAGGCCTTTGACACAGTCTGCCATCCACTCCTTCTTGACTCCCTCTACCAACTTGGTTTCTCCATGGACCCCCTGGCATGGTTACCTCTCCACCCGGTTCCAATACATCAAAATAAATGGGACCCTGTCTGACACACTACCTGCTCACTCCAGGGTGCCCCAGGGCTCCATCCTGGGTCCACTACTCTTCACCCTCTACCTAAACACCTTGCCAAACGCCTGCTCTGAAAAAATCCTGCTGTATGCAGATGATGCAATGCTCTATACCTCGCATCACAAACCTACAAACTTACTCCCCTCCAGGACTCCCTCCAACATGCCTTCTTCCAGGTCAAAACATAGTTCAAGGACCGTAGACTGGTCATAAACCTAAAAAAGACTAAATAGATGATTTTCTCCCACCACCAAAGCAAAGCAAAAAGTGCACCTCTCCTCATCCTCCCCAACACCCAGCACCCCCTTGAACAGGTATCCATCTACAAATATCTTGGACTTACCCTTGACTCTGCCCTTACCTTCCATGACCACATAACCACCCTAGCAGCCACTGCAAACACTCGGATTGGACTCCTTTACTGGCACAAGGAATGCCTCCCTCCTGATGCCCTTAGGCTTGCCATTACTTCCTCTGTACTGTCCCTAGTGGACTATGGGCTCCCTGTGTATGGGGCATCAGATAATTCCGCACTCCGGAAAATTCAAATCTCCCTCAACAAGGCCTGCAGACTCCTCACTGGTGCCCCTAGGCTCACCCACACCTACTCCCTCTATTCCACTGCCAATCTCATCAGCTTCGATGAAAGACTCCACTACTAGACCTGCCTACTGACCGAGAAAATTCTGCTAGGTCATTCCCCTCCGGGGGCCACCACCTTTCTCCAACTTGCCACCTTCTCTATCTCCACCCACAACTGAAACAAAGCTATACTGGCGGTACCCAGGGTAAAAACCTCCCTTGCCCAGAAATCCTTCCACTACAGGGCCCTGCCTGGTTTAATGCACTCCCAGCCACCATAACCAACACACCCAAGATTCCCCCTTTCAAAGCCACTCTCTGCAACCACCTTCTCAATGTCCGTTACTGTAACTGCAACTAGCCTGCGCTCTCATGCCCTCTAGGGCCCAAGCTTCTGACACAGTCCATTTATGGACTGCCACCACTTACAACAATGTCTACTCCACCTCTGGTTCATGAATAAGATGGATTATACTGTAACGGATGCTCTCTCATGGTAACAATGTTTTGCTATGCTTATGTAAATATCTGTATCCAAAACTGTATATAATGTTTGTAAACAATGTCTATAACCTATACATGATGGCTATTCCATTGTAACTGTACCCTCTCTGTTTTTTTTTGTCCTCCATGTGACAAGGTACCTTTGTAAAAGAACCGATGGCTCAAAGGTTGTAAATCCGATACTTCAAATTAATAAAAAAAAAATATGTATTGAGGGGGAGAGGTGAACTTTTCTATACTACTTGGCAGCCATTCCTGTCTTCTTTGTCAATTGGAGAGACCTAGATTTTAGGTGAAGATTGGTTATGAAAGGAGAAGGTGGGAATGATCTCACAGATAGGAGGTACTTTGGCTTACATACCTGAGACATCTGGCTGGGGGAATACAATGACTGACTGATAGTACAGAAGCCCTGTGGGGAGAGGGGTCCTCTTGGGACCACCTTCCCTAAGACAGCTTCATGGTAAATGTACCAATCTTTCATGTATGGGAAAGTGTTATGATTTAGATATGACTCAATGGGAATTAACTGTTATAAGTAATGGACTAGACCCTTATGTTTATTGTTCGATGAATTTGTAAGTTGTGTATTAAATGTGTTTTTGTATTTTGTAATTATCCTTTAAAAAACTTCAATAAAAAGATGATGCAAAAAAAAAGTTTCTTGCCTTCAATTTTATTACTTCAGTAAAAGTCCTGTGAGATGCAAAAGCATCTTGTTTTTAAAGGTGTCCATGAATGGCAGCAACACTACATGACAATTTACAACATGAGAGACAATAACTGAATAAGACAATACAAAGAAGATTAAGAAAACTCATTAATTAAAATTAATAGGTAGAAGTGTGATAACAGTTATACAGTGGCAAGAAAAGTTCTTGCACTCTGACTGGTCAATGGCCACCTTCAGGAGTAATGTTATCTGAGCATAACATCACTGTATGAGGGTCCAGCCCACGTGACTGCACTGCACATAAAAATATCAATCTGCAAACTGCTTCTAGGGCCTTCACTGTCACCCTGTGTACCTTGACTGCTACAGCCAAAGGAGACATTGTAACCCCCCTACATACACACACACGCACATGCGCACACACACACATACACACACACACACACACACACACACACACACACACACTGTTTTCCCAATCCTGGGCACCAACTCCATGCACAGGAACAAAAAACATCTCTCTTTTTGTCTCTCTTTTTTATTTCTATCAGCATCCCTGAAGAATAGGTTGCTGCATGTATCTTCGCTTCACTGTCAGTAGTGTAGTGAAGCACACACTCAACCATTTCTTCCACAGAAAGTTACACACAGTGGCTGACTAAAATAAAAAACATAAAACAATAAAGTCCCTTATCCAATTCAGCAGCTGGTTGTAGAAATTAAGCAACAGACCTGGTCCTCCTGAGCTGGCTTGGCAGTGGTACGGTAAGAAATAAACCGCTACTGACAGCCAGGAAGAGAGTGTCACCTTTTCAAACACAGTATGCACCACTTACTCATTGGCTTCCCTGCCTTTTCGTTTCCCCTACTCCCATGGTTAACATTGTCACATAAAAAATAAAGACTTGCCATAATTCTTTCTACACCTGTGGCAGAGTTCTTCTATAAAAATGTTTGTTTCCTTTTTAAGGAAAGACAGGTACAATGTGAGGGGACTTAATGAGTGACACTTGCCATCACTGTCACACTTCTCTCAATCCCAGTCCTAACTGCCACTCCCAGTCCCACTCACAAGTCCTACTATAAAAACAAATTAAAAAGTTAGTTACACAGCAATTAAACACAAGAACGCTGCACAGCGGGGGCTACAGAGGCACCATCCACTCAGCAACACTGGGATATTAACCATCTGGACAGTGTTGAAATTGTGGACTTTTTTTTCATTCCATACTCCTCCACATGGAAAAAATTAATGAAAAATGTAAAAAAAAAAACAATTATTTACTACTTTTCTTTCTCTTTTTACAAACAAGCCATTGTATAATAGCAATAATTCACTCCAGGACATGTGTCGTGCTTGGATAATGTCACTTTTCAGGTGTTG
Source organism: Neoceratodus forsteri (assembly GCA_016271365.2). Lineage (NCBI taxonomy): Eukaryota > Metazoa > Chordata > Ceratodontiformes > Ceratodontidae > Neoceratodus > Neoceratodus forsteri. The sequence continues at coordinate 663,931,047 of JADMNL010000022.1, forward strand.
TACTCACTCGGCCTGCAGTCTCTTGCTCAACCACCTGAGGCATGATGTCATCCAAGCCCAACACACACCATGTCATGAATTATTGCTTAATTGTAGTATTAGTGTAGTCCCCGTATAAAACAGAATTGTTCCAACCAAATGGAGCAGTAACTTCAGTTGTTCTCTGCAGATGATATGCTTTAAGATGTTTTAATTCACAATAAATAGACTGCATGAAAATATTTGCATAATAATCCTACTACATATATGATATGGACAAAAGCATAAACCAGTACTTTATTTTACCTAGGCTATAAATAATGGTTAATGAATATGGGACTGAACATGCTAAGAAACCCCATAACCATATGCAATATAAATAGAGTTGGCTTTCATAATGAATGCCTTGGTATGTGATTCCAACAAACATAACAGGGTGGCACCAAAAATGAGACAATATTACAGAGTCTATTTAAGTTCCAGAAGAGTCAATTGAATATAATGCAAAAGACAATGTGCAATCTACAAAATTATTTTCAGTACTTATACTGTGCAACACGAGAAGCTAGATAGAAGATTAAACCCCAACAACAGTTTAGCCACCCATGTGACCTTGGTTTTTAGCATGCTATTTATGCTCAGTCATGTACCATAAATTACACCAGTACTATCACAAAAATGATGTTGGACATGAAAGTAAAAGTTGACTTATTTTGCATAGAAATGTCCATATTGGGTCAAGGATCTTATGTTATTTTAAAGTGACATTCTCCTAGATTCTGAAATACCATGGGCCCAATTCCAAGATGGCAGGCGTAACTTGCATGCAGTTGCGAGTTACGCCAGTCGCCTCTATGCCAGGGACCCTACGTTGCATTCCAGAAGCAGTAGGGTTCTGGCAATTGTGACCTGCGATATACTCCATGCGTGTGGTGGTAGCCATGCCATGGCGTATATCTACACTAATCGCAACTTGCAATGAGCACCAGGCAGCCCCAGGAAGCCCCCTCCCCAGAATACTGCAGCCGCGCAGAAGCATGGAGGGCAGGATAGATGCCACAGATGTCGGGGCATGCGAGAGAATGGACACAGGGTCCCTGCAATGTGGGGGGTTGGGGCAGGGGTATACAATAGGGGACATGGGGACATGTCTGTGCCTTTGCCATGGTGCCAGAAGGCAGGCAGCTGATGGATGGCATCATCGGTTGGTATTTAGAGCAACTCAGAGCAACACTGTTGCGCCATGCGCAACCCTTTTGAATATCTGGGCCATAGAGTAGTTCCTACTCACAAATCCAAACCCAAAACTTTCAGTGCTGTTCACACAAGAAAAACATTTTAAATACCTAATAAAAACACAAAATATTATTCAAAACTATGATTCTACACAGTAACACACACGTATATATACAGTACATCACTATATTATCAGCAAAACTCATACACACATTGCTCTAAATGCTAATAAAATATCTACTTTCCTAGAACCCAAAACTACTGCATCTCGTGCTGACAAATAGACTGCACAAATTAATCAGGGACACAAAAGCAAAATATTATCTACTCTCTGGGAGAAACAAAGAATGAAGCCTCTAAATTCTGACACGTAGTCAGGCATCTGGAGGGTGCTATGACCATTCCCATGTTCCCACGCAAAATTGTCATAAATGACAAAGTAATAATAGACTAACATATAATGCGAGAAGAAATAAAGATACACTTTGCATCCACTGGCATGGCCTTTGAACATTCCCCAGCTGCTGTGTCCCTCTCACACCCACATCTACAGCCTCAGCTACTCCTACCTGGCAAACTCCAAATCCCTTTTCCTTCCAGCTGATCTCCTTCAAACAAGTCGATCAACTTTTACTAGGTCTATGCACCAAAAAAAGTGTATAAGCTGATGCTCTGGAATCATTTTTTCTCAAAATCACTTTTCGTCAGTTCACAGCTACCATCATACACCTCTTTAATTTATCACTGTCCAGCAGTGAGTTGCACCTTATCTGGAAGACAGAACATATTATTCCTTTACATAAATTAGAGGATACTTCTGATCTAAACAGCTAAATACCCATATCCATTCTTCCTATCCTGGCCAAAACTCCTTGAAAAATTAATCAATACCCAAGTGAGAAAATTTCTTGAACAAACAAACATACTGTAGTAGCACCTCATCAATCTGGCTTTAGACTAAAGCACAGTACCACAACTGCTCTAGCCAAAGTCACCAATGATTGGCTATGTGCTACAGTGCTATTGACCATAAGCAAACTACAGGTTCCATCTTCTTGGACCTCAGCAAGGCCTTCAACACAGTTGACCATCTAGAGCAAAAATTACAGAATATCAGTTTCTCCACTACAACTCTATGGTGGTTCAGCAGTTACTTAAATGGCTGATTGCAGGAAATCAAAGCAGAGGGGCTCCTTTCAACCTGCACCACTCTACCGAGAGGTGTTCCCCAGGGTTCAGTCCTAGGACCCCTGTTCTTTATGTTATACATAAACAACCTGGAAAACAATATTAATAATTCCAAAATGCACTTTTATGCAGATGATACGGTGTACACCATAGCACCCAACATTACAGCAGTATGCCTTGACCTTCAGGCAGTTTTTAATCTGTTGCAAATAAACCTCTCAAAATGAAAATAACTGCTTAATGCCAACAAAACCAAATTAATGTTCTTCTCCAGTAATCAACACACCTCCGCCCCTGCTATCAGCACTTTGGTTGGTGAATACCTCGAGGTGCTGTTTAAGTTATGAATATCCTGGCATATGGCTTGAATACAGACTGACCTTTAATGATGACGTCGAAGCAATCTGCAACAAATTATGTATTAGACTAGATTTGCATTACCGGAACTGATGCTGCTTCCTTTTAAATATCAGAAAGTGTCTGGTGCAAACAACATTCATACCAATATTAGATTATGCTGACATAATTTATAGCCAAGGCTCCTCAGCATATTTAGCCAAGCTCTGCATTCAGTGTCACAGAGCCCTGAGGTTCAGCACTAACTTGATTCCAAGAACTCACCACTGTCATCCGTATGCAACAGTGGAATGATACTCACTTTCTAGTAGGAGATTATATTTATTTATTAAATTTTGATAACCGGGTAAGCCCACTGGGCCCCGAAGGTCCCTTTTTCAGGGGCGACACGGGGATTACATGGTATTTTACATGGTATAGTATTCAGCAAGAGTACATTACATAAGACACATCAAAACATAACAAGGGGTAATACATAGTTGCATTTCAGCTGGTTACATATGCTGGGTAGGCCATATAGGCTGGTGTAGTCATTGTAGTTATTTCCCTGGGGCGGGGCGGGGGGGGGAATTATACAATCTGTAAATGTGGGCATATAAAATGCTATCCAATAATTTACCCAAATACATCTTAGATCTCTTCAAAAGTCCCTCTTACTCCTATTCCCTTTGAAATAATAACCTGCTACTACTGGAAACACCTACAGTAGGTATGCCATGCAGTTTGGCAAATCTTCGATCAGTAGTATCATCCTGGATGTCTGGAGCAAGTTGCAGAATACACTAAAACTCACCTCTCTGGTTGGACACACTCACTTCAAAGCCCCCATTAACATCATATGAACTGAGACTTGTTCATGTAAATAAAACTTGAAATTGTATTTTTTCTTTTTACTACCATGTGTTCCTGAATTCATCCTGTACTATTCCACTTGAAGCTATCATACTGGTTATATCCTAATGTTTACAAACTGTATACCCACTGTACTCTGCCATTCTTGTAAATGTAATTGTGTTGACATCTATTCCAATGTTTGTTTCTATTATCTGTACCCTCTACATCCCAGGACCTCCTTGTAAATGAACTTGCTCAACAGAACTTTTTCCTGGTGAAATAAATAAAGGAAAATGAAATGAAATGGACAGCTCATATGTTCTGCTTGAATCTTAACTGTTCAGCAGTGCACCTGAATGAGGTTCCATGGTATCCAATCAATAGCCTAGGCTACCTGATCTGCATCCGATCACATGGAAAAAAACAGGAAGCACAAAACAGGATTCCTGCATAACCTCACCAATCAAATGGAAAGTACAGAAATTAAAAGTCAGGAATACCAATTTAAAGCATGAAAATAACCCACTCCCTTGCTGTGCAATCACACCTAACTACTATAGGTCAGCTTACCAGCTGCAACTTAAACCCTGCTGCATATCAGATTATGCTAATGCCATAAAGACAACCATTCAAAGATACAGCACCAAAGTGCAACACTACTATACTGCTAAAAATACAATAGACCCCTATGCACAAAGGGACAGAAAATACGTGCATGAGGCACATACCCCACCAGCTCAGCTCCACACTGCAAGAGATCCGTGGGTGGCCACATTAATGAACACTGTGCACTGCATGACTCCCACATGTGGCCCCACCACAGCAGGCCTGTGGGAGTGATCTGATGTGGTGCCGCAGATCTGGGCAGGCGGCCAATCAGCCATCTGACCCAGAACCCACAGTGGATCACTTTTGCCTGTGGGCACTAGTGAGGATGCTGATGTGTAGAGCACCAAATGCGGTGTGGGGGTCAAGTGCCCAGATGACCACCCACTGGCCTCTTGGTGTGCTCAATATGTCGGGACTTCCATGGCAGGAGAGTGCATGTTCCTATCACACCACTGCAGCCTGTGGCTGTAACTCCCAGTGGGCCGTGTACCTGGCCCCCACCTTTATGGCTGCCCCAACCTAGTGGAGATGCTGACACCTGCGCACTGCACTCTGCATGTTCGTGCATCCCGTGGAGTGCCAGCATGCCCCTTGCAGCTCTTCCAATCATCTCCCCATTCTTAGATCCTCACACCACCGGGGATCCAGTGTGGAGGGGGGGAAGATGTCCAGTTGAGAATGCTGTGCAGGGGGTACAGTGGACTTGGGTGGGTGCGGAGTGGGCAATGTGCCAGGGATATGCGGGGCATACCTACTCCGCACCTTTATGCATAGGGCCCAATATTATTAAACATTTTATAAGTGAGATGATTCCATTGGTGGGATTATGCTATGTCAGTGTACCTCATATTGGTTGATGTCTCTTGTCCTTTGGTCTCGGACTCCAACCTACCATTCAGTACATAACATAGCATAATCCCCCAGCTATCGTGCCTTCTTCCTTACACAACCTCTGGAGGGCCTTTTTGCTATAAATGCTTTTTTTTTTCAAATAAGTACATCCTTGTTCATACATTGTTTTTGTTCATTTTACCTATTTCCTATTCAATTAGTCCCTGGGCAGTGGTTTCCAAGTTAGAAAATGATCAAGTACTGAAGAGCCTGTAGTAAAGAATCTGCGGTGCTTTGAGTCCCGTAGGAGCTGTGAGTTGTTCTGTGACTTCTTATGATGGTGCCTTGAGTAATTTTAGTGTAAGCATGCTGCTTTTATGTGACAGGCTTAAGCAAATGATTTACAGTTACATGCTGGCACATAACAGTTTGACTGAGTGAGTGCAGAGTTTTTATTGTTTTATTCTTCTTAATATGCAAACAGTGCCAGAGCATGTATTAAGCAGGTGGACCTGTTAGAGAGGCCAGCAAAGAAATCGCTCCCCCAGAAAAACACTGCCTAGTCTGGAAGAAATTCTATCTATCTTCTCTCAAAAATTTATATTAAAAAATGTCTCAACTAATATCCTCTCTCACTCTATGCTACCTAATAGGAGGCCTTGTGGATATTAGGAGGACTTCCTCGGTTAACTGAACGCCCATTTTTATGTTGACTCGCTCATGCGCAGCCAACATATTGCGGTGGTAGCAGATTTGGAGGCACGGTCACTGTTGGGCAAATACAGGGCACACATCAGTAGGTGCATCCCTCATTCCCCAATAAGCTTGCATGCCAGTGCCACACCATGCATACATGTGGCGAGCACATCTAAGGAAAGTTCCACTGCAATGTGAGCAAAGATCGTCATATGCAGCGGACCTCCCGACATGCTTTCCCTGATGAGAAAAAAAAATTTACCTGGCGGCACACTGCCTGCCATAATGCCGACTATGGAGATGCCCAATCCACCTGTAGGCATGCCCTGCCCCAATGTATGTGCCAATGGGAGAGCCCACTCCCCATTGGCATAATGAACCCCCCAGTTGTTATGTACCTAGGGGGGTGCCCAATCCCCCTCAGCTCTCCCCCCCTGCTTTTGTTATGAGCCGAGGGGGTGCCCAATCCCCCATCGGCTACAGCAGTCCCCTCAAAACACTTAGAAGGCATGCTGAGATCCCACCACAGAGTGCCAAACCTCTGAAAAATAAAAACCATTCAGCAATGTTATTTTTTTTTACCCCTGTGAAAAAAGAAAATGGTCCCTCGTGGTCTCCCTGCCCCTCCCACAAGCCGTGCCCACCCTCTGTGCAACCTGCATCCACACACACCCCCCTCACCCCATACTTACCTCCGGAGTCTGGTGCAATGATCTTCGGAGGACCGGGAACATGTCTGCACTCTTCAAAGCCGACCGTGAACTGAAGAAATGCCGGTAAGATGTATAATGGCATAAATAGGGTTTTTTCAACTTTAGTGCATATCTCAGGCATTTTTTGGAATTTTTGCACCGAATATTCAACATGGGGTTATTGGGACCCCTCATCTTGAATTCAGTCACTGTCATGGCGTTATTCTGTCCCAAAAGGTGATTTTGTGGTTATTGCACGAATCACCTTTTGGGACAAGTAATGAAACAACAGTGCCACTGTTCATGGGGGAGGGCTCTCAAAAGCCTGTGTTGCAAATTTGATGAACAAAGTCCCAAAAATGGCTGTTTCACAAGCGTGCGTTGTGCTGTTTCCATGTACGCTCATAACTTCATGAATTTGTAATATTTTCACTCCAGATTTTCAAAACTGGCATTTTTCCACACCTCCTGATAAACAGTACAGATGTCATTTTACATATTATGGCCAAAATGTGTTTTCACACGTCTGGAGCAGAATTGTTATTTATTTATTTATCTATTTTTTGTTGACCAGGTAAGTGCACTAGACAAATCCTGCCTATTTTCAGGCACAATCCTGGGGAGGGGGATACAGATGAATGCCAACTGACCTTGAACCAGATTAAGCTGTTGATGGCATTTTTTAGTAAATGAGGGAAATTTGGCCAGGGCACCGGGGAAATTCTCTTACTTTTTTCGATAAGTGCCATGGGATCTTTAACATCCACCTGAACTACCACCAATCCAGGCAGATAGGACCTCGGTTTAATGTCTCATCTGAAAGACGGCACCTCAGAAGTGCAGCACCTTTCTTATGCTGCACTACAGTGTCAGTACTGGGGTATTAACAGAGAAGTGCCAGATGTGGGAACTGAACCCACAGCAATCTGATCTCCCGGCCTCAGAGGCTAGTGTGCTACCTACTGAGCCACTGACACGTGAGCCACTTGAATAGCACGGTTGCTGTGCGAAATCAGTTTTTGGGACAGTTTGAGAAAATGACGGTGACACTGTTCATGAGCAGAGGTCCTAAAATGCCTATGTTGAAAATGTGGTGCCAAACGTCCATAAAATTACTGTGTTGCAAGCATGCATTGCGCCGCTTACACACGCCCTTGTAACTTTGCAAATTTGCAATGTTTTCATGCTAGATTTTCAACATTGCCATTTTTTCACACCTCCTTAACAACAGTACAGCTGGCATTTTTCACAGCCTGCCCAAAATGTGTTTCAACAGCTGTGGTGCACAATGGCATGGTCGCTGCAGGAAATCAACTTTTGGGACAGATTAACAAAATCATAGCACCACTGTTCATGAGGGGGAGGTCCCAAAATACCTATGTTGAAAATGTGTCTTAAAATCTCCCCAAAATAATTGGGTTACGGACATGTGTTGCGCAGTTTCTATGCATGCTCATGACTTCACCAGTTTTTCATATTTTCACTCCAGATTTTCAATGTTGCCATTTTTTTACGCCTCCTCATGAACAATACAGTTGTCATTTTGCACATCCTGCCCAAAATGTGTTTTCATCCCTGTATCGCCAAATGGCATAGTCGCTGTGCAAAACCACCTTTCAGCTATCAAACTGATTGTGCCACTCTTCATGAGGTGGGGTCACAAAAAGCCCATGTTGAAAATTTGGAGTGAAAATACCAACACACACCTCTGGTGTTAGGGATTCCAACTGTAGCACCCCACCCTGTAGAGACTGACAGGCACCAGGAGTGTGACTTGGGATCATCGGCTGTAATGCTCATGCCATTCCACCCCACCCCCACCCTGCAGCCAGTGACAGGCATCGTGGTATGCCTTGCAGTGTTTGGCCATGAAGTGCACCCCATTCTCCTATACTGCATCCACCTCAGTGTATTTCCTTATGGAATGGGGTAAGTATAATGCCCAAAGACCCCAAAGCACACCATGACACTTGTCAGTGTCTACAGGGTTGAGTGAGGTAAAATGGCATGAGCGTTATTGCTGACAACCCAAAGGCACACCCCAATGCCTGTCAGTCTCTGCAGGGTGGGGATGGGGTTGGTGTCATTTCAATACTTCACTGCCATTCCTATTATGCATCTCTAACTCCTGCACTACCAATGCCAATGCCAAATGCTTGTTTTAAAGTAGTCCTCAGGGGATTTGAGACACTTTAGCTGAGTGCATAACATGTATATAACACATAAAAGTGCTTTTAGAGTCTTACAAAGCCTCTTTATTGTAACTGTAAGGGGTTTTGTGTAGGCACCAAAATTGGAAGTTGAAAGGCCTGTCACTTCCTGTTTCAGCATTATAATAGCACAGCACAAGTGAGTATCACGGAGCATGTGCAGGATGGAGGCCAGCCACTATACAAGGTACTAGTTGCAAGTTACCAATATATACCTTATCAAATGGAATGGATCCAACAGGGGACATACTCCCACTCCTTTGCAAGGAGGACTCCATTGTTAAATGTACCACATGTTTCATGTATAAAGAAAAAATGGTCACAGGAGAAACAGATATATTTATCTATATGAGGTGTTTAGCCTATAAGGAGCAATCTATTGAATTGTTAAGGACTGAACTAGCAAATGCTACAGAAATAACAAAATCAAATATTTTGTAAAAACACTGCAGAATGAAAATTCCCTAATAAATCCCACTGATCATGGCAAGGCAGAGACTGGAAGTAAATAAAAAGGTCAGGGAGGAGGAGGAGGAGGAGGATGGTTCAGGCCCCTGTAAAACTGGTGTTAACAGGAATAAAAGGGGGAGGGAAGGCACTAGTGTTTCAAACAAAAACGACTGGTGCATTGTACCACAAAAGTGGTAAGGGGAAAAAAGACAGAACAGCTGATATAGGTAGCCAAAATATTCCACTCACTAACTGGTTCTCAGCTCTAGCAGCAAATGATTCAGTAGCACAGAACCTGAGAAATGATATCCCAGCTAACACTTATGTAACTAGGCAAACTATCATACTTGGTGGCTCCATTATCAGGCACTGCAATACCACCATCTGCAAAGAGGACAAACTAAACAAGATGATCTCCTGCTTTCCTGGAGCTTAAATTTTAGACATTAAATCTTGCATACAAAGTGGGGGAGCCCCTCTGGCTACATACACCTAGGCACAAATAATATTGACCAAGATCATGGGAAAGACTTTTGAGAAGACATAATTTGCCTAGATAAAGACATCAGAAAAGGGGGAGAAACATACAGCTATTTCAGGCATCTTACCAGTTCTAAGGTGGCCCAAAGAAAGAAAGAAACAATACTACAGTCAGAATTAATGCAATATTACAGAACTGGTGCTATAAAGAAGGGATAATATTTATATACAAAAAGTGGTGTCTCATATTAAATGAATGCTGAAAGAGTACAAAAGAATGTGTACTTTCTTAATGCACTAATGATTGCTTGGCTACAGAGAAAAGAATTAAGATTTGTCATTGATCATCAAACATGAAATTGATTAGGCCTATCCTAGAGTACTGTTACCCCTAGGGCACTCAGGTTGTAGTAAGTATTAAAACAATTCCCTATAGGGAGGCAGTCAGAAAAGAGCAGTTAAGATACTTAGCAGCAACATATCTCATGATCTAAAGCTAAGATATTTATTATTAGAAACCTTACATGATAGAAGAGAGTGAATGCTCATTCAGTTTTTCCAATCCATAACAAATGCAAAAATAAATAATGCCTTTTTAGTTTATTGAAAACACTCAGAAGAAGCACAGCACCAGAAAGAGACACTTTTGGATTACTTATTGGTGCAGAACCAAAAGATTATACACAGTTTTATCCCATGTGCACAGTTGAATTGTGGTAGCCACTCAAGCAATTAGGGATTACTCTAGTCCATAACTCCCATCCTTTCATCTGTGAACTGTATGCTGTTTTTTAACTAGAATTATATGCACTGCAATATCCACATTTAGGGGTGATGCCTAATTTTCAAGAAAGTCCCAGAGGATAGTTACAGCAGCAGCAGAGGATTCTAACAGTTGAAGTCTATAAAAGGTCATTTTTTTGTGAAAGCTGCAGTAAATATGGATATAATTTGTTCCTCTCTGTACTGTTGTCAGCCAGTTATTAGTTTCATGTTGAAAACGCTTAATGAACTAACAATTTGACAATTATGATAAATATATATACACTTATATCTACAATATGATAACTATTATCATTAGATTAGAAATAGAAATGTTAGGAGAGGTAAGAGTTAATAGGTGGCAGGGTAGTGTATGGAGAGTACACTGGACAAGGAGATTGGTGTTTCAATCAACAGCAGCGGTTTATAGGCAACTGCAGGGTTTGAAAAGGTGGCTGTACTTAGAAAGCTTGAATGAAGAGTAGTACAGTAACAGATTTTATTTTGCCCAAGTGTGGAGTCAGTCTCTGGGGCATTTACAGAGAAGGCCTTCTGTCCAATAATCTTGTTGGCTCTGGGAACATAGAAGTGGCTACTGGTCTGTGTCCTGAGTGATTAAACCTGTATGGGTTTGATTAATGTTATTCATGTAAGATGGCTAGAGATTTTGCACACATTTATACCATAGTGCTCACTTAAGTTCTCACCTCAGTTCAGGTGAGAGGAGCCCCAGAGTGCTGCATACTATGGAGTGGTGGGTGTCTCTGTCACTGGTGAGGATAAATCTACATACTGAAAGTTTTAAGGCAACTCTGACCTTCTGGAATAATGTTATAATTGGTGCCATCCTGTACACTTCACTGCCATATTCTGTGGCCAGTAGAAATAAAATGTCACAGTATCAGTCTCAGAGTTGATCCCCTGTTCCATGCGGAACAGTACATTCTGGGATACCGCAATTCTCCAAGTACTACTGTACACCTTCTTATATACTGTATTCTGTTACAATAAACAACATTTTAAAAAGTTAATAAATGGCTCCAGCCTTCCATGCCAGGTAAAAGGGTTAGGACGGCAATAGATAGTGCTAATTGGGCCCTGGGAATATTCTTGGTGGCCAGAAGGGACTTAACAGCTGGGCTGGCTAGCATTTCTGCTGACCACTGGAACACATAACACTCACTGTAGCACAGACAAAAAGTCTACCAAATATTATGACATTTGGTTTTCCTGTTCTAAACGTGCTCACATAATATTGGGTGGGACAGATAGGAAGATGGAAGTAAGTTGGATCAAAGCTATGAGGTATCATGCATCCCTGATAGCTCCCAGGAGAATCAGTTGGGGGAGAAGGTAGAGGACATTGCCTTACCATAAACTGCATTCATCTCCTTATGGTGCTCTTCCAATAGGGTGCTGTCATTGGGGTTCATTCATGCAGGACCCTGGGGGAGAGTTTTCCAGGAGATGGAGCCAAGTGTACCTGATAAGGATCAGTCCAGCTGAGTTAACACCAGGTTAAAATTGACTATTCTAAATCATGTGATCACAACGTTGAACAATGGAATTTTTAGGAAAGATAGAGATGCAAGGAAAAATTGGTGGGAGAGGGTAATGTTTTTCATCAATGAAGATCTGGACTCACGCTAAATTGGGCTGAATATATGGGGTTGCATCTATAGGCCAACCAGAATTATCTGAGAGTTCCAAGGGGAATTGCTGGAGGATGTTGATTGGTGTGTGTGTGTGTGGGGGGGATGGTAAGCCTGAAGAAGAAAGGGGGAGGAAGAAAGCCTGTGAGGGATAGGGGATGAAGGGGTGGGGCCAAGTGAGGTCACCATGAGTCGGATGATACAGACAGGTAAGGGAAAGCTGATTGGCTGGGGGGGTCAGAGCAGAACAGGGGCCCTTAAAGGTCCTGAAGAGGTACATGAAGGAAAGCAAGGGATAAGAACTCCCATCTTCTGCTAAGATTTATTTGGAGACAGATCTTAGCATACTGTTTAGCAATTAATATTGTTGGAACAAGGTGAGATTAGATAAGCACTGTTTTAATTGGATGGCCTGTACACTCCTGGTTTGTGTTTGTTTTGTTGAATACACTGTATATGGAACCTGAGGCAACTGCAGGCATTCTGAGTCTAGTTTATGTTTTGTGCATCATTTTGGAATGAATTATAAAGTTGTTTGTTTATTAAAGGCTGGAGGTTTGTTGGTGGTTTGATTGAGGTTCACAGGCCAATTGTAAGAGGTTAGTGCTCAGTGGTTTGCTGGTTCAGAGGAATGCAAGGGAGTTTTTGGTCACAGATTGTTGGTAAAGGGTGCAGGAATCAACTGTGTGACCAGAGTTTCTATGCTGCTTCCAAGCAGCAGGCCGAGTGGCTATTGATGGCAGATAGCCTATGATGCTGCTGAAGCTGAGACAGAGAACATCCACCAGCTTCCTTAAAGCAAAGAGGTGATTTAATAGAGAACACTGAATTGAATTCTTAATTTCAGGGCCTGTGTGAGTAAGTAAAACTCAGTGTTTTGGTTCTTTTTTGGGGGTTGACTATACTTAGTGTAACTTTTATTTACTAGGGAGGAAATCTAGCTGGGAGAATATTTGCAGTCATTTGTGACTAGACCTGTTACTCGAACTCTGTGAAATAGGTATCTGATAAGGGGAGGAGCTGAACGGGGTCTGAGGAACTGTGTATTCAAAACAGGAGTTGTTTGTGGATTCTGTCTGCTGTAGCTGAGACAGAGAGCAGCCACCAGCTTCCTTAATGCAAGGAGGTGATTTAATAGAGTACAGTGAATTGAATTCTAAATTTTGGGGCCTGTGTGAGTAAGTAGAAATCAGTGTTTTGGTTCTCTTTTTGGGGTTGACTATACTTAGTATAACTTTTATCTGCCAGGAAGGAAATCTAGCTTGGATAATATTTGCAGTCATTTGTGACTACACCTGTTACTTAAACTCTATGAAATAGGTGTCTGAAAGGAAGGAAGGCACTCACCGGGGTGGTGGGTCAGAGTTGTAGTTGATTGTTTCTGGAGGGCAGGGGCTTAGTCCCACTGCATCATGTCCTTTATATCAGGGGTTCTGACATCACTTCCTCAAAAGTTCAAAGGACAAACACCTGTTCATGTCCTCAACAGCACAGCACACTGAATGGGGGTAAACACACTGACACACCTGCACACTCTAAAAAAAAAAAGAAAACACTTAAACAGGAAGGGAGACAGACATGTGGGAAGTGGTGCAATGCACTGGCTGTGGAGTGGCAATCTTCCAGGAGACATTCTGGATGCTGCATTGCTGCCCTATTTGCAAGCACCTCTCTGGTCTGAGGGAGGAGGTTGCCCATCTCCATACTGACCTGGCAAGGATTTGGGAAACATTCTCCTTTACCCAGGGACCACCCAGGCCACCATCACTGCCTCAGAGGTTGCCAAGAAAAAGGAGTGGTTGGACCACAGTGGTCTGAGGGAAGGTGAGGGTGGTGGAACAGAGGTGCATCCCTCCAGTTGTTCCTCTCCACAGTTCATTCACCATTCTGGTGGAGCATGTTTCTTCTATGGAAGCACCCGCATTGAAGACCAAGGAGGATGCTGAGAACCTCCACAAAGGAGACCCACAGGAGGGTGGCACAGGACCCCACAGGGGAAGGAAACAACTCCTGGTGGGGGATTCAATCATAAAGGAGCAGAACTGGGGGAAGGGAGAGGGAGGTAAGGTGCCTGCCTGGCACCATGGCTTGGAAGGACAGGAAGCAAATCCTCAGGATTATGGGAGCAGCTGCATGGGGGAGGGAGCTGGATGTCATTGTTCACCTAGGGACAAATGACCTATCTGGGAATGGGATCAGAGCAGTGCAGTAGGAGTTTATGGAATTGGGGTGGGGCCTTAGATGAGTAGCATGCACTTTAACTTTCTCAGAAGTGCTGCTTGTCTAGGACATGGGTGAGGCTAGGATACTCTGCATCATAGGATTCAATGACTGGCTGAAAAACTGGTGCAGAGCTCAGGGATTTGGCTTCATTGGGGACTGGGGGACCAATTGGAGGGATACAGGCCTATACTTGTGTGATGGTCTGCATCTGTCCAGGAGGGTGACCTGGATACTAGCTGATAGGTTTAAAGGCTTCATTGGCAAGCATTTAAACTAGTCAAGTGCAGAGGCACTGAAAAGAAGCAGGGAAATCCCAGATCTCCCAACAAAACAGCATAGTTAGTCAAGTAGACGCAAAGGTAGAGAAGTCAAAAGGGAGCAGGACAAGGGTATATCCAGAAAAAGGCAAAGGCAATAAGGACAGGGATGGGCCTAAAAGGGGTAAGGCCATAAAAAAAATGGAGGGCAATGAGTACCAATGCCCATAGTCTGGGTAACAAGCTCTCTCAACCAGTGGCCTTGATGGAAGAGGGACACCTGGATATCGTGGCAGTCACAGAAACATGGTACATAGAGAACCAAGACTGAGATGTCAACATACCAGGGTACACAATCTACAGGAAGGACAAGGAGGGTAAAAGATGAGGTGGAGTAGCTCTCTACATAGCGGAAGGAATCAAAGCAACACAACTAAAGAATAAAAAGGGAGGGGAGGGGAGGAGGCACTGTGGGTCACCCTGGAGACAGGAAATGGCACTACAATCTGGACATGGGTTGTTTACAGACCCCCAGCTCAGGGGGAGGCAATGGACAAGGAAATGATAGAAGGAATCCTTAGAATTGCAGAAAAAAGAGAGATATTGTTGATGGGGGACCTGAATATGCCAGATATTAACTGGAGCACCTTTACTGAAGCCACATTCAAGAGCAGGGTTATTCTTGATGCCCTACAGGGGGCATGCCTCAGACAGCTACTGTTGGAACCCACTCAGGAGGGAGCAATCCTAGACCTGGTACTCTCAAATGGGGATGGAGAGAGGATCTCAGATTTAGAAGTGGGTAGCCATCTGGGAACAAGTGACCACCAAACAGTGTGGTTCATGATAAACACAGCTGTAGAGTCAAGCCATACAAAATCAAGGATGCTGGACTTTAGAATTACTGATTTTGGCAAAATGGGAGAGTGCGTCAGAAAAGCACTAGCAAACAGGCACGAAGGAGAGGTGAAAGGAAAATGGGGAAAAATCAAAACTGCCATCAAAGAGGCAACAAGCCTTTGTGAAAAGCAAATCAACAAAACAGAATGAAGGAAAGAGCCATTATGATTCTCAATAGAGGTGGCAGGGAAGGTTAAGGAGAGAAGGACAGCATTCAGGAGATATAAAGAAACACAGATGAAGCAGGACAGAGAACTATATCAGTTAAATCAGAAGGAGGCAGAGAAGGCAGTCAGAATAGCAAAGGCCCAAACTGAGGAAAACATAGCCAACTCTGTTAAGAAGGGGGGTAAAACCTTTTATAAGTACATTAGGGAGAGAAGAAAGATTAAGGGAGGAATAATGAGGCTTAATAAAGGGGAGGGAATGTGGGCAGAGGGTGACAGTGAAAAAGCAGGAATGCTGAATGAATACTTCTGCTCAGTATTCACAAAAGAAGAGGAGGGGAGGTACCTAAACTAAACAATAGAAACACTCTGGATATGGTGGTCAGTACCAGTCCATTCACAGAAAAAAGGGGTTTGAAAGAACTCTTAAAACTGAAGGTTGACAAAGCTCTGAGGCCTGATGGGATTCACCCCAGAATTCTAAAAGAACTAAGAGGAGAACTAGTGACACCACTGAC
The DNA here is from genome assembly GCA_016271365.2 of Neoceratodus forsteri. Classification (NCBI taxonomy): domain Eukaryota; kingdom Metazoa; phylum Chordata; order Ceratodontiformes; family Ceratodontidae; genus Neoceratodus; species Neoceratodus forsteri. The sequence continues at coordinate 663,947,088 of JADMNL010000022.1, forward strand.
TGGGGTGGTACATGAGGACTGGAGGAGGCAGATGTGATTCTCCTTCACAAAAGTGGGAGCAAGGCAGAGGCAGGAAACCACAGACCTGTTAGTTTGACCTCAGTGGTAAGGAAAATGATGGAATCACTTCTGAAGGAAAGAAGTGTTGAGTACCTAGAGGCCAGCAGGGCACAGGACCCAAGGCAGCATGGATTCACAGTGGGAAGATCATGTCAGACTAATCTAATAGATTTCTTTGACTGGGTGACCAAAGTAGTAGACCAGTGAGGGGCTGTGGACATGGCCTACCTAGACTTTAGCAAGGCATTTGACACAGTACCACACAACAGATTAACAAACAAGTTAGCCAGCATTGGAGTGGGCCCCAAGGTGGTAGCCTGGGTAAAAAATTGGCTGGACAACAGGATGCAGAGGATAATAATAAACTGAGTCCATTCTGAAGACATGGGTGTTACTAGCAGTGTACCGCAGGGTTCAGTACTGGGACTGGTCCTCTTCAATGTCTTTATAAGTGACATTGCAGAGGGACTGGAAGGAAAAGTATGACTCTTTGCAGACGGCACAAAGATCTGCAACAGACTTGATACACAAGAGGGGGGTGGAAATGGTGAGAAGGGACTTGGCAAGGTTGGAGGAATTATCAAATGTATGGCAGCTTAGATTCAATGCAAAGAAGTGCAAGGTAATGCACCTGGGAAACAAAAACCCAGGGGAAGAGTACACAATGGGAGGTGAGAAATTAACAACAACAAAAATGGAAAGGGACCTGGGGGTAGTCATATCAGATGACTTAAAGGTGGGCAAGCAATGTGAGAAGGCAGTAAGGAGTGCTGGGGGATTCTGGGATGCATAGGGAGAGGCATCACCAGTTGAAAATATGAAGTTGTTGTCCCTTTGTGCAGACAGTTGGTGAGACCCCATCTGGAGTACTGTGTGCAGTTCTGGAGACCACCATCTCTGCAAGGACATAGGCAGGATGGAGGCTGTCCAGAGAAGGGCAACCAAAATGGTGCAGGATCTGAACCAGAAGCCATAGAAAGAGAGACTAAAGGAGCTTAATATGTATACCCTCAAGGAAAGGAAGGAGACGGGTGACATGATAGAAACTTTCAAGTATCTCAAAGGAATCAACAAAGTCCAAGAGGATAAAATCTTTCAGAAAAAGAGATGTGCAAGAACAAGGGGGCACAATTTGAAGATAGAGGGGGGGATGGCTCAGAGGTAATGTGATGAAGTATTTTTTCACAGAGGGTTGTGGATGTATGGAACAGCCTTCCTGAGGAGGTAGTGGAATCAAAAACAGTGGGGGAATTCAAGAATGCATGGGACAGACAGAAGGCAATTCTAGTGGGGGCTAGGAGGATGTAGGCTGTTGGTTAACTAGGATTTGCAGCTTATCCATTAGGTAGGGAAATGGGCAGACTAGGCGGGCCAAGCGGTCCTTATCTGCCATCAAATTCTATGTTTCTATGTTTCTGTGATGGAGGTTGTGTTGTTGGGAGAGGTGCAGTTTGTCACAATGAGGTCACAGTATCTCTGCATGCATTGGTTCCATTTAATTTGTTTAACAGAAAGAGAAGAAAAGAGACCAGGGATGGAAATGGATGGCATGGGGCCAGGGCAACAAGTGGTGGAGACAAACGGCATCAAGGGTGACCCACATGGAGAGCAGGTGGTTGGCCTAAGTGTAAGGGAAGAAATGGTCATGGGCCTGGAATGAGCCTAGCCTTGGGGGCGGTGTGGCTGCTTTGGGGATCAGTGTACGGTGGGTAAGAGGTGGGTGGCCATTAGGGGCCACAAAGGCAATGAAGGTGGAGCATGGGTGGTGAGCCTGAAGAATAATTAGACCTAGGAGCTGGTAGGGGTCTGGGAATGGGCTTACCCTCATGGGTGGCACAGCTACGTAAGAGACTGCAGTCATGGTGTGGGTGAGCAAGTGGATGGCGGCAGGCCGAGAGGTTGGATACAGCGAAGCCTATATTTAAAAATAAATATATATATATATATATATATATATATATATATATAGAGAGAGAGATAGATAGATATATACTGTATGTATACATATTTATAAAATGGGTAGGAAAAGTTATCTCTGCTGGTTGGTTGAAACACATCACATGACCATGTGTATATCAGAGCGCGACCACAGACCTGCACTTTTACCTCCCTCCAAAACAATTTTGACATTTTATAAGATAGATAAACCACTCTGAGATGTGCAGTCGTGCTCTGATATACACACACCTTGGGTGGTTGACACACTTGGCCTGCGGCCTCGTGTGAAACAACGACACCAATGTGTGTGTGTATATCGAGAGTGTCGCGACACCTCAGAGGGATGATCTATTACATATATATATATATATATATATATATATATATATATATAAATATATATAATAAAATAAAGTAGTCGACCGTGGTGTTCACTCCCAATGAGATCAATGAGATGTGCAGCTGGAGGCAGTGCTGACTAGGCAGGCGGCCATCTGCATGCTTTTATCATTCAGAATAAAAGGGTTAAAGGGAAGGAGGAAAAGTGTATTCCAGGCACGCACATTGCGTGCATTGTGTGGTCAAGGAGGTGGAAGCCAGACTCTGTGCTCCAGTTTTGGAGTGTTTGTGTAGGGAAGATCCAGCCACAAAAAAAACACTGGGCTTTCAGGCTGGATGGGCTCTGAGGGAGTGTGTTGGGGGGGGGACAATGCTTATGCTGAATGGAGTGGAGCACACAATAGGGCAGTGCTGCAGAGGAGGGTCTGAATTAGTGGCAAGAGAGCGGAGGGTTGTGGAAGGAAGTAGTTTTTCCATCCACAGAGTCCAGGCCAGGTGATTTTTGATTCCAGGTCGGACTAGATGGGTAGTTTTACTATCTTAAATTTGTTTGCCTCTGCCCACCCTCTGATGTTGCATGGCCATCCAATCCCTGCGAGCTGTACCCCCATGCTGGTGTGCGCCATACCTGCCTCCCATTTCTTGATTACATACTATGCCATCTGATCCTCACTTATAGGCCTACTTACCTCAAATCCCTCCTGCCTCCAAAAGGCCTAGAAAGCATTCCACGCCCCCTCATATGCCTTCGGCATGTTTGCAGACCAGGAGCTCCGATACAGTAGTCAGGCTCATTCCATTCAATTTCCCATAACTGAGGGGGAACCAATGTGCTCCCATTGGTGGTCTGCAGTACCAATGAGCTGAACTTGTCCAACTGAAGATCGGAAAGGCTGTCAGCCCCCTCATTGTGAATCCCCTCAATATGCCTTGCTTTAAATGACAAATTGATTTTGAGACCTAGCAACACTAGCCGCATAACCCTGGTCACCATTTCAGTTGATCCATTCTGTCCGTTGATCACTTCTACCACTGCCTTATTATTACACGAGAAGATAATCCTCTGGTTCGCCAAATTCCACCCCATAGTAAAACGCATGCTTATTGGATAGCAGAGGACTAAGGGGAGACTGTGGGATACAAGGAAGCCTGTGGCGGAGCAGTTGCTGATAAAAATCCTAGGGGCCCTGCAGCGTATATGTTCATCTATATATGAAGTATGTTTATTCCAGACAGTTTTTACAGTCATGGCTGGGGGGGGTGCATTCAGAGTAGGTAAGGTGGTCATGAAAAGCAAACATGATACCTTAGGGAGGCTACTGGGGGAGGAGGTGCACTTGGGAAAGGAAAGGACGATAATCTGGTTGTGATGGTCAAAAATGGACTAAGCAGGCTAGGGGCAGAGATAGTGATAGAGAAGCAATCACTAAGAGGTTGGTGCCCAGTGGCAGCGTTTACAGGGTATATGTCTGTCCAACCAAAAGAGGGGAAAAATTATTTGTTCATGAATATGGGTCACCGGTCACTTGCTACCAAGTGTCAAGGGTGCTATAAAAGGGAATACTGTTTGTTGGAGAGGATCCCAGGCAATTTTCTTTCAGGATTGATGTAGCATCTGAGATGGTGGTGCATGGGGATTCTGAAGAAGAAGTAAAGCGGGTGAGCAAATAGAAGCCTAAGTGTTATAAGAGATATGTCAGAAAAATGGTTTAACAGCAAGTGATTTGTACCAACAGGCAGGAGATGGCAAAGGCAAGTCTGGATCATGGGGCACTCATTCGTGTATTGGGCTGAAAGACACACACTGGCTATGCAGGGAGGGAGAAAGCAATGAATGGCAGTGGAGAAGACACGGATACAGTGGAGCAGGGTCTGCGGCATGAAATGGGCACAGCTCTTACCAGTTCTTGGGAAATAGAGGTTGAAATGACACAAGCCAGACCTTTTAATACTCCATGCGGGGGCGGGGGGATGATATGGGAGACAGGCCATGGGGTGCATTATGTAAGGATATAAAAAGGGATCTAGAAATCATAAAAGGATGGTGGCCACATGTAGTAATAGGGTGGTTGGAAATAATTTTCCAGTAAATGTGGAGGTGGAAAGTGCCTCTCTAATCGAACCACATCCCTGGTTTAATTCCCTGCAAGAAAGAAAAGCCACCCACCACTCTTCAGAAAACCAGGGGACTGAAAGCCCTCCCGGGGGAAAAGTGCCTCTCTAATCAAACCACATCACTGATTCGAATCCCTGCAAGAAAGAGAAACTGCCCACCATTCCCAAGAAAACCAGATATGGGCTGAATTTTCAAATTTGGCACCTTTGCTCCAGGAGGAGCTAATATTGAGCTCGTTCAAACTGCTACAGAACCCTTCCTTCTGCCTAATTTTTCATTTTCATTTGTTTTGTTAAATGCTGTGAAAAGTGTAGAGTTGCTACCCGACATTTTCTTCCTACTTTACATTTAAAATGTTTAGAGATAATTTAAGAACACAGTAGAGTTTAATTATTTTTAAAAACCTATTTTTCCAGTCTGTGCACCTGCTAATTTTCCTGAGCAGCCTGCATCGCTCCCGTAGTGGATGCTGCTCCTCCCTGCTCCTACCCACCTCCCACTTAATTTTTTCAAGACCTCCCCTGTTCTTTTGTCCCCATTGTACTATCGCAACCACTCCCATCCCAGTATTTCTTTATTAATTCTTGCCTTCCCCTTCTTTCCCCAGGGGACTGCAAGCCCTCCTGGGTGAAAAGTGCCTCTCTAATACAACCACATCCCTGATTCGAATCTCTGCAAGAAAGGGAAGCCACCCACCACTCCCCAGAAAGCCAGGTACGAGCTGGATTTTCAAATTTGGTGCCTTTACTCCAGGAGGAGCCAATACTGAGCTCACTCAAACTGCTACCGATCCCTTCCTTCTGCTTGATTTTTCATCCTGCCTGCCCACCATGACCCCAGTCTCTATTAAATATGCTTTTGTGACCCACTCCATGTCCAGTCAAGCTTGCCCCACCTCTTAAAGGGGCATTGCCCTGAATGCTAAAAACTAGGTGTGCATTTTTCCTGTTTTAACCTTCCTGAAAGCTAAAGCCTACGTAGCTTAGTATAACCAAGTGTTTATTCCTTATCTTCTAAACTCTGCAGTAAGGACAGCCCCAGAGGGATAGATGTTTAGTCACAATCCCCTGCTCTTTCGCATCTTACCACAGTTCTCTGTGCACTCATTATGTTTTTCATCTAACAAAATTAGCTACAGCCTTTCCCATCACAATATACTAGTGCATCATGGGACTGAGCCATACAAAACTGTATACCCATGGTTTCCAATTTAACCTATTATGTTACGTTGCATTGGTAAGTGCCCCATCCTCCTAAATACCCACAACCACAAGCCTGATACAACGAATGTTGATATCTTCTGCTTGGGCAGTACTGCTTGTTCAATGATAGCCTAACAATACAACAATATTACCCTGGCACAAGGATTTTGGATGATGTGGAACTCATTAGAAATCTTAATACTGCAACATTATCAATTCATCTCACTATGCATATCCACACAAATTGTGTACTATGCCTCATCCATCTATTATTATTATATAGGCTCTCAGACAACTTCACTAAAGATATTTATTTGCAAATGGTCTAGGTTGCTTCTTTTCAAAGTTTTGGTAAAGGGAATCATAAAGATTCTCTACTTGTCATGACTCTATTCAGGTAATGTAGAAGTGAACCTAGGGCCTTTCACACATATTTCTGCACCAGCTGACTTAGCACATCTAAAAGGTATCAGCTTCCTGCACATTAACGCATGCAATCTACTGAAAAAATTTACCTAGTGCAGGCCTGGGTGAAACAACACATCACCAGATGTATTGGTTATCTCTGAATCTTGGCTGAAGGGTTCCACCCCAGACCAGAATATTAATATCTCATCTTACAATATGTTTAGGGCTGACAGACACACCAGAAGAGGTGGAGTCACAATATATGTATCAGACAATTTCATGGTTTCAGTCATAGACTGTTCCTCCCCCTACAAGAAATATGAAATTCTTGCACTAAAAATGTCTATATCATCAAGCAAATCTATTTGTGTGGTAGGCTGCTACAGACCTCCATCTGGGGGGCTTAAGATACTAAACCTCCTCCATAACATAACTTGATTCTACTGATTTGGAAACTATCATCCTGGGTGACTGTAACCTAGACTGAAATTTTACCTGTGCCGTGCTTCTAAAGGATTTCTATGACATTCATGGGCTACATCAGCTGATCTAGGACATGACACACTCCAACATTAGAAACCCTGCTCACAGTACACTTCTAGACATAATACTTACCAACAAATCTTATAGAATCTCCCATACAGGAGTATTCCATAATGACATCAATCACCACAAGGCTATAAATTGTGAAAGGCTCACGCCCCAAACTGCCACCATAGCAGGGTATAGCTACAAAGGAAGCTACCGCAACTTTAATCCATCTGCCTTCCTAGTTGATCTCAGCAGGATTAGATGTCAGGAATTTTACCTCACTTCTTCTGTCCTTGATGCCTATGCAACATTTCAGTCTCTAGTTCAAAAGTTGATCAACACCCATGCACCTGTCATTAAAATTAGACTGAGAAGAAAATCGTGTCCCTGGTTCAACAGCACTATAAAAAGTGCACTATGTCACAGGGACGCTCTCTTGAGAAAGGCTAGAAAAACTAAATTAGAAACCGTCTGGACTGCTTTTAAAGTGATTAGAAACCTCTGCACCTGTTTGATCAGATCCAAAAAGGCCAAATACTCCCAAGATGCGCTTGAGTCCTCCAAAAATAACAGCACCAAATTCTGGCAGATCTTAAACGAAGCTGAAGGACATAAAAACCCATCTACCCTGCCTACTAAAATTATCTGCAGAGACAATACCTACACGAGCAAACAAGACATATTAGACGCCCTTAATAATCACTTTGCCACTGCTGGCCTAGCTTTTGATAGCTCCCTGGTAAGCAAACTGTTGAACCAACATACTAGTAATGTTACACCCTGGCCCCCTACCAATGCCCCCACCTACCAAGCCATTTTTAACTTTACACCCATCACACTGAAACAGGTTGAAGACCTTCTATCCACCTTGGACACCAAAAAAATGCAGGGGCAAACAAAATCGATTCCTCCTTCCTAAAACTGGGTTATTGTTACCTAGCCTCACCAATTATGCATCTCTTTAACATGTCCCTCCTTGAAGGCATACTCCCACCTACATGAAAAACAGCCATGTCATCCCACTACTTAAATCAGGAGATCTGAGTGATTTAAACAATTCAGAACCATTTCTCTTCTACCTATATTGTCAAAACATCTTGAGAAACTGGTAAACTCTCAACTAAGAGGATTCCTGGAACAACACAATCTCCTAAACCCTCTGCAGTCTGGATTTAGATCAAATCACAGTACACTCTCTGCACTTGCCAAAGTCACTAACGACTGACAAACTGCCCTTGACGCCAAACACCAAATAGCTACACTATTCCTAGATTTAAACAAAGCATTTGATACTGTTGACCGTGATTTACTAATGTCTTTACTATGAAACCTTGGACTAGATGATGCTGCCCTCAAATGGTTCTCATGTTACCTTACAGGAAGGTAACAACAGGTGAAAGCGCAGGGAGACCTCTCTCACTGTAAAGTACTCCAGAGAGGTGTTCCCCAAGGTTCAGTCTTGGGCCCATTATTATTTGCTATATATATAAACAATATTGCCCACGATATAAACTCTGCCACTGTTCACCTATTTGCATATGACACTGCTTTATGTTGCTTGGCCCACCATTGAATCCACTTGCATGGACCTTCAACAAGAATTTACTACTTTACAACAAAATCTGTTGCAACTGAAGCTCTTACTGAATGCAAAAAAACCCCCAAAACCATGACTCTCTCCCCATCCACTACAATAACTACTGTAAGTGCCCAACCAGTCAACACTCATATAGCAACTATGATAGGTGAAACTCTGGAAAACGTGGATAAATTAAAATATCTAGATTTCTGGATGGATTGTAAACTCTCTTGTGTCTACCATGTTGAAGAGCTTTCCAAAAAGCTAAAACAAAGGCTGGGTTTATCTTATCACATTTAATGATTACTTACCAATGAAGTGAAATTATGACTAGTCCAAACAACATTCCTACCACTTTTAGACTATGATGATTTTCTCTATAGTCATTGCCCCAAAATTATCCTTATGAAGCTGGATATTTGTACCATAGGGCTTTAAAATTTGTGACAAATTCTCTCTTCAAAACCCATCACTGCTCACTCTATAACCAATTAGGCTGGACCTTGTTATCCACCAGAAGGTGGCATAATGCATCTATAGGTATATGAACCTTTAAAGCCCTCATTACCAAATTACCACAGTACATAACCAGTCTATTCAAGTTCACACCATGTACATACTGTCTCAGGAAATATACTTACATCCTTCAGGATACCCCCAGGACTAGGTCCCGCTTTGGCATCTCCTGTATTAGCCACGCCCTGCCTGCATTGTGGAACACATGCCAAAGTACCCTAAAACGAACCCACTTTGTTAGCTCATCCTCTTTTAAGATGCTACTAAAACCCCTTAAGAAGGAAAACTGCCAGTTCTGTGCCTTGTCACTCCCAATAAGGGGTTCTGCAACTGCACTTACCCTATCACTTTCCCTCTGGGTCTCCTTGTTCTTCCCTCCCTATATTCAAATGATTGCCTCCTTTTTTTCATGTTCTGTCTTTCATTAGCCTATATACTCTCTCCCCCTCTGCATCTGTCCCTCTACCACTCCCCATCTACTCATTCCTAAAGCTCATATGTCTCCTTCCTTCCTTCCTTCCTTCCTTCCTTCCTTCCACCTGTACTTTTCACTAAAGTTTCAGTTACTTATCTATCACCTAAGAAAGCACTTGATCCCTTCGTATACTAAATTATCAACTTCATTATATATTCCCACATTTTTCCTGTAGTTGTTACTTGCATTTTTACCAACTCTGTATCTTACTATGTACCATCCCTGTTTTATGTCTGTATAGCTTTTATCCAGTTGGAACTTGTCAATCCTTTAGGATCCTCCAGGACCACCTAGTAAATGAGTAATTCAAAGGTGTTTTTCCTGGCTAAAAATAAAATTGAATTGAACTGAAGTGAAATATAAGATCTGTAGAGAAAGCCAGAAAGCACCTAAACAGAAGGGTGGTGGCATGGATAACAAAGGCTAAGGGTATTTACATAGCACACAAGGATATTTCCTATTCTTGCCCATGATGTTACAGGGCAGATGGGGTGCACCTATCAGAAGTAAGAATGTCATTTTTTTATCCTGCCTATTATTGGGGCATTGGAAGAATGAGAGATAAGGGGAATACAGGGTAGTGGGAAGCCCATCATCCATTGCTAGGCTGAAGATGGGCTAGTTGAAGGGAGGATAAAAGAGGGGATGGCCCAGAGGTGAGGGGCACAATGGGGGGAAGGGTGCAGGGGGGAGGAGCAGGGGGAAGGTGATCAGGCACGGGCCGGGGTCATGGCATCCGGATCTGGCTGCAACCGGTGGGCCTGGGGGTTGGGTTATTTGGCATCCAACCCCAGGGAAAGAAGGAAATGATTTGGAAAATATATGGACTTGGTAAGAACTAGAAGAAGGCATCGGGTCATGCATCCATACCCCAAGAAGATTGGTGACTGATGAACGGTGAGAAAGTAAGTGGACTTGCATATAGGAAAGTTTTTAAATATGAAATGTGAAGTGTCTCATGGAATGTGTATGGTGTTTGTGAAATTGATTATGTTTCATAAATTAATTGCCAATCGAGCATCCAAAGAATTATGGTGTGGTCTTTTTCATTTCCATGGGAAATCCCTCTGACAAAGAGTCTGATGGGTAAATTGAAAACATCCTAATGCAAGTTACGCTGTAGAAAACAAAAAAGTGCAACATCTGTTGTGTATACATTCCTACTACTACTAGTATGAATGGACACCAAGTTTTTTGCACCTCTATTCCAAGGCTAATATTGAGAAATAAATAGGTCTATGTGACTTAAACTGGTAAGTGGGTCAATACATCTCTGTAAAAATCTACTGAATGACTATGACCTCAAAGACACAGTCTAAGGTTCAGTAGAACTGAATAACAAATCTGGGAATCATTCCCTGGTAGACTGGATTCCAGTCAAGGGGAGGACAGGCTGAAGATGGTTGGTTAATTATCTGACTCAATTAGTAATCACACACCAGTACTCTGTATCTGGAGTAATAAAAGTAGAGAATCCTACAGTAAAGTTATTTTTTTAAAGAGCTTTTTGCCTGCCTGTCTCCACCTACACCTTGCCTTCAGGCCCTGGCTCAGGGTCTCCCAGTCCCATCTGCTGCTCCCCCTGCCATTGTTCTGGCAGGAATCTCCATGTTGCAGCAGCCAAAGGCCGTCTGAGGGTCATCACATGCGGTGATGGGGAGACATGGTTTTTGCAGTTTTCTTCCTCCCCAACTCCCTGGGACCTCAGAAACACAATCGCACTTGTGCATAAAGGAGTACATCTGTGCCGGAATGGTCCACTATATTCTACCCTCCCCCAGCCTAGCACCAGCCCCCATTTGCTCAGCACAGTCACTGAGCCTCCACTTGGTGACAGCCAAGAGTCGGGAATTCTTGCATCCCCACTCCGAGAGAGGAGAGCTGCCAAGCGATCACTAAATCCACTCATAGCCCCCAGCTGACTGTCTGCAGCCCGAACTTGATCCAGAACCCAGGTCACTGGCGTGGAAGAGATAAGTTGCTTAAGGTGCCTCAACCTTCTGTGCCACCAGGCCAGATACTGTAAGGTTATTGAGTGCCAGAACCTATCTGACTTCACCATGCCCTCTGATCTATATGATCTGTCTCTAATTTTTTGGTCATTTTTAGAAACTATGACAGATGCCAATCTGGCTCTTGGTTTCTTTAAAATAGTTTTCAGCATTCCCTTATAGGCTTGCTCCTATGACAAAAGCAGAAAGTAAGAAAGGATGGCTTAGATTCTAGGTGGATGATTAAGGAAGCATTGTATTTAAGTCAGTGGAAGAATGGGATAATACCTGACGTAACCTTAAGAAACTGGATTCCCACCAACATTTATTCTCATGTAGACAAGTGCAAATCAGTGTAAGGCTACACTATAGACTGCAAAGGCCACCTACTGTAAATAACAGCAACTTGAGAATCTGGCAAATCCAATTTAATATGAAGTCAGCGACATGTATGAAATCCTTCAATTGTTAAGGTGTATTCAAGATTATATACCTATGGGCTGTGATGACCTGTTACCTAAATGTATTTGGCTAGCTGTCCCTTGCATTACAGAACCTATTGCTTACATCCTGAATGTATCTGTTCTAATGGGCCAGGTGCTTGCCCTCTGGAAAATCTCACAGCTTGTTCCCAGATAACAGTAGACCAAGTCCTATGTTGTCTGTTCTAGCTAAATTACAACAAAAGATTGTCTATAATCAATTTATGGAGTATCTGAGCATAACATAAGATTATGAACAGTGTTAGCATGGCTTTTATCAGATTCCTGGAACTTGAGACTGCCTTCTTTAGATTCAAAGTTGATGTCTACCATGGCATGCACCTGGTTAAACCCACTGGAGTGATTTTCCTGAATTTAACCAAACTAGATGGCCCAGTGGACCATGCTCTTCATCAACATAAATTAAAGATTGCTGGTCTCAGTAGGGCCCCCTTAAGTTTTTTTTGGACTGCTTGGCTTTGAAATTTCAAACAGTGAAATTGTGAGAGTCTCTTTTCAGAGTCCATATGATATGGTGTACCACAGGGCTCCATCTTACGCCAATATTATTCTTTTTAATTTTTTTTGTGTTTTAACTCTGTTTTTTCCCTCCTTGTCCCCACTGGCTAAGTCCTCCATTGGCAAACTCCAAGTGCCCTATCTCATCCTACTTAGAGCACCGCTGCCTGGATCCCTGGCTCCATCAGCCCATCTGTGACTCACCTGCAGGGTGTTACTGCTTAGCTTGCCTCCCAGGTGGGGTTGTCTGTTGCACCATGGAGACTCTTCAATGCATCCAATTCCCCTTTAAGTGGGGGATGAGACTGGAAAATTAGGAAGAACCAGGAAGCCAGGTTTTGGCAATGAATGAGGAGGCAGGTGAGCTGTGTCATCCCCATTCTGGCAACTTTTTTTATCCAGAAATTTCTTCCTTGGTGGTGTGTATATGCAATGACATCCTGGCGATGTCAGATGTGCACACATTCTTAGTATGTCAACATCTGCCTCCTCCAATGGCTGTAGGTTCCAGTTCATTATTCCCCAGCTGATGCTATGGGTCAAACTATCACTGACTATCCCAACCCTCCTTTGTGGAGAAGGAGAGCATTCCACTGGATGGCCAGCCCTTCTACTGTGGCTGACCAACTGATGCTCTTGGCTCATTCCTGAACCTGGGACATTGGTGCCACAGGCAGTAATGCTACTGCTGTGCGGATGCACCGGCCTTACTGTCTTTGTTTAAAAACTGTATCCCAAGTATCTGTTCACCAGATAAAATGTTACTCTGTGGAGATTATGTAGTCTTCTACTGCTATTTTAGACCAATGGATGAGATTGATCTGCAGCTTGAGGCAGACTTTAATAAAATCATGGACTGGATATTTAAAATAGACTAATACTGCACAGAAATAAAACAAAAAAAGCATGCTGTTTGATACCCCCACTAGAGTCAGAGGCCTTCAACCCATCCTAAGTGTGCCAGTACGTGTAGAGTCAATGCTGAACCAAGTCACATCTTTCAAATATATAAGTGTGCACCAGGACCCTTCACTGAACTATTTATCTCATCTGTATCTACTTATAGCCAAAATGCCTCAGAAACTGGAGTCTTGCATGAACTTAGGAATTTTTTGACAATGAACTGCAGATTGGCAATTACACAAATATATTTTTTTTTTCCTTTCTGAGTTATTATGGTATTATAGTTAATCAGGCATCCAGATCTGAACTAAATAAGAAGTGAAACTTACACAATAAAACTGGCAAATTTATATTAATGACTGACTATTGGACTCTCTTCTCCAGCTTAAAATTGCTCTTCTTCAATCTTTGCTGTTAAAATAGTCTGGCTTGTTCTACCCTTAAGCTTTTCCTATCTGGCACTTCTGTATATCTGGCCAATCAACTGCAATTTTACAACAGCAATTATTGCTCCAAGTCATGTAATGACATGTACCTGCAAATCCCTCAGTTTCATAGCAATATTGCTTCATGCTTCTTTTGCTTTACTGCTCCTACTGTGTGGAATTTACTTCCTTATCGCCTGAAACCACTGAACAAATTATTGAACTTTAAAGCTAGGTTGAAAATCATATTTGTCTGAAAAATTGCACTGGTGACTAACCTACAGTATGCATGACCTACAGCGAAACCCCCCAGGATGCAACACAGTGTCACAGTATCCTGCGTGACAAAAGGGACTGCCATTGAAATTGCAATGTTAGCTGCAGTAGCTCTGTGGAATGCTACAGTATTCTGTATTGCACACTGGAAGGCTTCACTGTAATTTGCTTGTATTAAGTTATCTATTATGTCTGGCAGAATACATGTTTTATCTGTTGTAATGACTCAGACATGTAGTGCAATCTAATGTGTCCCAGATTGCACCTGTAAAAGGAATGTATATTACATTGCTCTAACATACTTAACATAACAATATAACATATATAACATACCAGTGTCAGTGGCTCAGTAGGTAGCACACTCGCCTCTGAGGCCAGGAGATCAGAGAGCTGTGGGTTCAGTTCCCACATCTGGCACTTGGGTTGATATCCCAGTACTGACACTGTAGTGTCGCATGAGAGGGGTGCTGCACTTCTGAGGTACCGTCTTTCAGATGAGACGTTAAACCGAGGTCCCATCCCTCTGGATTGGTGGTAGTTCAGGTGGATGTTAAAGATCCCATGGCACTTATCGAAAAGAGTAGGGGAATTTCCCCTGTGTCCTGGCCAAATTTCCATCATTCACTCTAAAGTACCACCAACAGCTTAATCTGGTTCAACGTCAGTTGGCATTCATCTGTATCCCCCTCCCCCGGGTTGTGCCTGAAAATAGGCAGGATTTGTCTCGTGTACTTACCCGGACAACAAAAACTAAATAAAAATAAATAACTAATACTGTAGTTAACAAATCAAATATAATATCTCATTTTTGATAGAGTCCTGCTTCTACCTAATTTTCCAGCTGAGAGGACTGAAACATGTGGGAGTTAAACCTGTTTAGGGCTTCACAATGAGCCATTACCAGTGAAAGGATTTCAGCCAGAGGTCTGGTTCATATTTCTGTGATCTAACCTCTAGACCAAATTTATCTCCACTATTTCTTTATGTTTTGGGTAACTGGATATCAAATAAGTCTTGCATGCTTTGCTAATACTTTACTAAATATCATTACTAGAAAGTAATCCCAGAAATGGTAGTGTAAAAGAGATTCATACCTTTGTTTTGGTTTTGGTGACTTCAAACATATTTTTTTTTCTGTCTGCTGGCGACTTCAAAATGTGCCTCTTTCCCAGCTGCTGCCCCACTACAGTTCATCTTACAGGACATGTATGCCATCGAAACTTTAGGCTACAACATTTTTAATTATGCAGGGCTAATCCTGAGTGCTGCCCATTCAGCTTTTGATGGTGGTGCAGTACAGTACATAAATACAAGGTCACCTCTGTGCATAAAAAGGGAAATCAAACAATTAGTGTAGTCTTAGAGACTGATTAAAATCGCATTGATATTGGTTGCAGTGCCTGTAACAATGCATAAATGGACAACTTACTGTAGAAAAAAATAAAAGAAATTGTATTCATATTGCTAAATGCAAACTGCAGGATCACTGCACCTTGGTGGATGAAATGCATTTTTGTGGGGAAGGTGATAAACAGTAAATACCATAACCAATACATTGGACTAACAGTGACATAGTATTGTGATAACGGAATAGACATGTGTTCATCTTAACCACCCCTCCTGACACACAGCAGTGAATTTATACAATCTGAGTGTGGGTTCACATCCGAGCTTATCAGCTGGTATGTTATTTCTTCTTAAATTGTGTAACCAACAGTCCCATACATTCTCAGGAACCTTCCAATCTGAACAAAAATTTGAAGATGCAGTTTTGCATCAGTAGAGTCAAAGTAGATTAGGCAAAAGAGGAATGGGACCTAGGGTTATAATAAATAACTGTTTAAATCATCTTTCTAATGCAGTGCAGCATATAGGAAACCAAATAGCATTTTGGGATCTATTAGACTGGGTTTCACCAGCCGCAACAAAGAAGTGATATTGCCACTATATAGGTAATGGGTTAAGCCACATTTGGAGTACTGAATGCAGTTTTGGAACAGTATCTTGACAAGAAGGACGGAGAGAGAATAGAGATTATTCAGTGGAGGGTTATGAGAATTATCCAGGGGCTACAAAGTAAGATCTGTTAAGAATGATTGGGCAAGCTGGTCCACCAGTGCAGCGGTAGTGCTACAGCTTGCACAGCTGGCAACACAGGTTCAGGAATGAGCCTGGAGCATCAGAGGGCTGGCCAGGGTGAGATCGGAGGAGCACTTTATGGACAGCTCTCAACCTCTGGGGTGAGGTGGCCATGAACTCCAAACTCACAAATGACACCCAGTGGAGATTGGGTGTACACTGGCTGGTATCATGTACTGTAGGGGCAGAGGCACAGCAGACATCCACAGGACAGGCATGGGAGCTTGCACATCCATGTGCTGACATCATTGCATGTCCTCACCTCCAGGGGAAACTGTAAGTAGAAAACCCTCAGGGGACAGCAACAGGATGATGCTCCCTGGGCACCCTCCAAAATGATGCCCAGGCATAAGCCTTAGCTGGGGCCTCTGGTTGATCTCAGTCTCTTCCCTCTCCCCAGGGAGCACTGCTGCAAGGGGCAAGGTGCAGGCTACCCAGTCCGTGTGGCTTGGGGAAAATGTTGGGCTGGCCAAGAGCCAAACAAGATGCAAACTAAAACATATAAGGAAAGATTAAAAACCTTGGGACTCTGCTCTCTACAATACAGAAAGTTAAGATGCGACCTCTGTTAAGTATATAAAGCTTTTCAAAATGAGAAAATATGCATAATGTCTGGCCTATGAAGGAGCACAACTGGAAGATTGACAAGGCCACATGAATTGCAGCTAAGGGAAGAGACTGTTAGAACGAGCAAGAGAACTAAATGGTATGGTCAGAGGGTGGTCAGTGCTAGGACTGCACTACCTGCATCAGTGGTATTAAGTAAAACATTAGATCAGTTCAAGAGGGTGCTCGATAATAATATGGTAACTGTTATATATAACTGTTAGTTATGTGATAAATGGTTATCTGGTATCCTGCCAGATGTGCTCAGTGATCACCACATGGTCTATTGTGTCCGCAAAATCCACTGCCCCAAAGCCCCTCCTAACATGCTCATCTGCTCCTTTAGGTCCTTAGACTTGTCATCCCTCCACAAGTAACTTGCTGGAATCGACTGGTCTCTTATTTCCACGATGACCCATGATAAGGGCAAGTCAAACTGAGTGACTCAATTTGAGCAACTCAATTTGACCCCCTGTAATAACAGTGACCATTAAAGAATAGCGAGAAGTGGTTATAGCAAGTATGGGGGCACAAAACGGCAATGGGTTGTATGGAGCGACTAAAATAGGGACCTATGGGGAGCGAGGATATAGGAGCATGATTGGCCAGACAGTTCCCAACTGGCCATTTGGTGCTGCAGTTAGAGCCATGTGTCTGCTGTTGGCAACCCAGGTTCGGAGCTGAGTGGGTTGGTGGAAATAAATGTCTGTTTTTATTTTTTTAGGTTTTTGGTACAGTACTTAGGCTTTTTTTCATGTTCCCCAACTGATGTGTGTTCTGTAGGGTCCCCCCTGACTGATTACTTGCCCCCCCCAAAAAATGCCTCCTCCTGAACTTTTGCCCTTTATTCCAGTGTCCTCCCCTCCCAGAGTTGATTAATAAATATATGGGGATGCGGGGCATAGCTCCTCGCATAAAAACATTTGTCCAGATCACCACCCCCATAGAGAATGTTTTGAAACCTCGCACTTTTTGTTTCCACTATAATGCGCAGCACCATTGTTGCATTTGGTGATCTGCACTTGCCCATGCTGTAGTCGCTGTTTTGCTGTAACTCATATCACATGGCACCCTTTCCAGTGACTTTTCTGTTGATTTAGCTCTGAACTACTTTAATACCAATTTCTTAAAAGCTTGGGACCGGCATGCCACTATCAGGAAAACCAGGGTCTGAGGTCCCACCTCCGTTGGATATCAGCCAAACTACTTGCCTGTCGGCAAGCTTGTGACCTAGCTTGGAGGACATACAAGGCCTCAGGCACCCATGGTGAGCTGGTTAAATATCATACTCTCTGCAAAGCCTGCACCAATGCCATCGTCTTGCCAAAGCAGAATATTTCTCATCCACTTTCCAGGAGAACCTTACCAGCCCATCTAAGTTCTGGAAGGTGGTACATGCCCTATTCCCCCTCCAACCCAGTCCCCTGTTCCAGTCCTAAAGGTAAGAGATATCACTATTTCTGACCACCCTCTGTGGCTACCAAATTCAACATTTTCTTCATCACCTTTGCTTCCTCCCTTCTAGCATCCCTACCCCTCCCAGTTTCTCAACCACTAGTTCTTATGCACACACTTTTTCTCCCCCCCACCTGTCTATCCTGCTGACACCCTGAAAGCTCTCCTAGCCCTTAATCCCCATAAGGACAAAAGCCAGGATGGGCTTGACCCCATATTACTGCATCTCTTGGCTCATGCCACTGCCCTACCACTTACCTCCCTACTTAGTCTCTCCTTATCATTGGCACTGGCCCCAACACCTGGAAGCTTGCCACAGTTGACCTTCTTCCCAAGGGTGGCAATTCCTGAAATCCAGGTAACTTCTGTCCTATATTTCTACTCCCAATCCATGCCATACTCCAATAATACCTGGTACTGGCTCAGCTTTCTCCTTTTCTTGATGCCTCATCCTTTTTTCACGCTTTTCCAGTCTGGTTTTCATAAGACTCACTCCACCACAACCTCCATTTTCTGGCTTTCTGACTCCATTCTCTCTGGCATGAATAAGGGCCATATCACCTCTGCCATCTTTATCAACTTGACCAATGCCTTCAGAACTGTTTCCCACATCCCTCTCCTCATCAAACTTCCAGCAGCTGGTCTCTCCATGTCCGCCACTGGTTGATTCCATTCCTATCTTATGGGCAGAACTCAATCAGTCAGGATAGATGACCCCCCCCGCCATCAACACTGGAGTCCCTCAAGGTTAAGTACTCAGACCGATACTTTTCTCTATTTTTCTAAACAACTTACCTACTGACTGCTTCTCCACTGACATCCACATGTACACAGATGATACTGTTTTGTGTGTCTCTGGAACCTCCCCCTCTGATGTGGTGACCAGCCTCCAGATGGATTTCAGTAATGTCCAACACTGGTTTCACTGTAATCAGCTGTCACTCAGTGCCAAGAAGACAGTCTCTATGACCTTTAGCACCAGGCAAAGCTCACCAGATTTACTGCCACCCCTACCCTTATATGGAGGCAGTATAGCACAGTGGGTTAAGGCTCTGAGCTGCAGATCTGGAGACCTGGGTTTGAATCCCATAGCCACCTAGGTGCATACCGTGTGATTCTGAGCAAGTCACTTAACTTCCTTGTGCTCACAGGTCACATCTGGAAACAAGCTCATTAGTCTCATCAGCTGATACCAAAGAACAGCTTAAAGAAATACTGCAATATGACCTGTTAGCATTAGAGAAATGGTTTAGAGAGATGGGGTTGGTGTTGAATGCCAAAAAAACACAGAGCATGGTATTTGGGGTGAGAGAAAAACAAAAAAAAAGATTATAGACATACAATTAAGGTTGGCAAATGGTGGATTAATCAAGAACACAAGACAATATAAGTATTTGGGAGTTTTAATAGACTCAAAATTAACCTATAAAGAACACATCTTTTAACAGGTTAAAAAGGTAAACAAGCGTTTGGGGGCCTTAAGAAGAGTAGCAGGGTATCTCAGCATAGACGCTAGAGAGAAACTTGTCGCCCAAATGATTTTTCCCATTTTGGAATATGGATCTTCTTTATATATGTTCTCCACTCAGACAGCATTGCAGATTATTGGGCGTACCTATTATAGACTAGGGAAATTTATAACGAAAAGTAAACATGGAATTCATCATTGTACTTTATTTGGAAAACTGAATTGTTTACATCCTGAATCAAAAAGAAAATACTTATGGTTATTGTGGTGTCAAAAATTGATATTTCATAAAAATGATCATCCATTGAAACACCTGATAACAACTACACCCCCTGAATTTAAAATTGAAAAACTTAGGAGAAATAAGTTAACAATTACAAGTGAAAGAATCTATAATAGAATAGGAAGACTTACACTAGAAAACAGTTTATCCAAATATTGGAATGAGATACCATACGATTTGCAAATGTGCAGAATCCCATTATTTTTAAAAATGTATTGTTTACGCACCTTAGCCTAAAATGAACTTTTTAATTAATTTTAATGTTTGTGTCAATGTTGTACAGTATGTTAGTTTGTATTATGGAATTCCGAAAGTTTTATGTAAGGAACACAGGTCTTTGCTGTAAACGGGGGTCATTCCCTAAGAAATGCTTCCTGTATAAAAATAAAATGTTATGAAATGAAATGAAGCTTTGGCTTATTGTGCTACTCCTGGTTAAGTAATGTTCTCTTCCCTTCATTCCCCCCTCCTATCTTCCATACCCTCAAGGGATCTACTTTAGAGGATGTCTCCTCCTTGAAATACCTCTGGCTCTGGCTCAACAAGAATCTCGACTTTGCAGGGCATGTGGATGCTATAAATAAAAAGCTGCATCTCAAACTAGGAGCACTGTACAGACACCGTAGCTGCATTAGGCCTGCTGTGAAATCATCCAAAAGATGATCCTCTCAATCTTTGACTTTGGAGACATAGATAGATAGATAGATAGATAGATAGATAGATAGATAGATAGAAGACAGACAGAGATAGATTGATTGATAGATATTTTATTTATAAAGTGCCCATTTCCATAGACTCTGGGCACTGTACAAACCATTCAATAACAAAATACATATAGGCAGCAGCTCAACACAAAATTAAAATTCTATCTATCCCATTAAAACCAACAACAGTCATTAAAAGCCTGCAGGAATAGATACTTTTTTAATACTTTCCTAAAGACTTCTACCGAAGGGTCTCCCTTAGATGTGGGTGCCACCACCAAAAATGCCCTATCCCCAGAATGCCGCAACCTCACTCTGGGAACTCCAAGGAGGCCTCCCCCGGCAGAATGGAGTGTCCGGGCCAGACGGTAGGGGACAAGAAGATCTTGCAGATAGACAGGTCCCCTTTTGTGTAGGGATTTATTGGTCAGGATCCCTACTTTGAAGACAATCCTCCACCTGACTGGCAGTCAGTGCAGTCCACGGAGGACCTGGGTGATATGATCACTCTGTCTCACACCAGTCAATAATCTTGCCGCTGCATTCTGCACCAGCTGCAGCCTGTGGAGGTTGCCCCCAGATAACCCTAGGTACAGGGCATTACAATAGTCTAGCCCGGAAGTGACAAAAGCATGCACAAGTGTGGTCAGATCCTCTGACGGGATCAAGGCTCAGATTCATGCAATGTTCCTTAGATGATGAAATCCACTCCTGATGATGGCTGACACCTGAGCATCAAGCATCAAACCATCATGCAGGATCATGCCCAAATCCTTCACTTGTCTAGCTGGAGTAAGCGGAACAGCCCCCAACACAAGATCAGGGGGTAACCCCTCACATTGCCCTCCGCCTCGGTGAACTGGATCCACAACAAGTACTTCTGTCTTGTCTGGGTTGAGCCTAAGCCAGTTTTGAGTCATTGAAGCCTTGATCTCATCAAGACAGCTGTTAAATACAGAGTCCGACACCTGGGTATTGGGTGCACAGGACAAGTACAGCTGGGTATCATCTGCATAGCAGTGAAAACCCAGCCCGTACTGCCTGATAATGTCCCCAAGTGGCAGCATGTACACTGTGAACAACAAGGGAGACAAGACAGAACCTTACGGCACTCCACAGCACAGAGGCTTTGGGTTAGATAAGGCTAACCCCATCATCACCCTCTGCACTCTGTCTGTCAGGTATGACTCGAACCAGTTGATGACATTACTAGACAAGCCACACCAAAACCACAGGCAGTGAAGTAGCACCTCATGGTCCACAGAGTGAAACACTGCAGAGAGATCCAGGAGGACCAAGATGGTCTGGTCTCTCCTGTCCCTCGCTACCAGGAGATCATTAAGCACCCTCACCAGGGCAGTCTCTGTACTATACCCCACATGAAACCCAGACTGGTAAGTCTCACAGGTGGAGGAAGAGGTAAGATGTCTCTCAAGCTGCATGGCCACCACTTTTTCAATAACCTTCCCTAAAATTGGGAGATTTGAGATCAGCCTGTAATTGCTGAGGCAGTCCCTGTCCATGGAGGGTTTTTTACAAAAGGGGTCTAACCAAGGCCTCTTTCAAGGCCATTGGGAAGACCCCACTCCTCAAGGAACTCCAGACAACTCCAACAATCACAGGCCCAATCAGGTCTAAACATCCAACCAACAGTCGGGTTGGATCTGGGTCCAGTTCACACTTGGTTGGCCGCAGCTTCAAGATTATTTTCACCACCTCCTCCACCCCAACCAGCTCAAACTTATGCCAGACAAGGGGAGTGTTTTGGCACTCTCCAGGCCGGTCCATGCATCCTCTTTGAGAGATACTCGAGGAAACCTCATCCCTGATAGAGGACACCTTGTCGGCAAAGAATATAGACAGCTCCTCGCACCTAGTGCTCAAACCTGCTCCCCCAACACAGAGACAGACAGGATGGAATAGTTCATCCACTGTGTGGAAAAGCTGAGCTGGTCTGTTCCTTGCTGCAGCAATCTCTCTAGACAGATATTCCGCCTTCTTACAGGAGATTGCCCCCTGATAGCTGGAATAATGCAATCTTAGATCCAGACTGTCCTCCAGCAGGCCAGATCTCCTCCAGCATCTCTCTAACCTCCACTCCTTAGTCTTTAAACTCTGAAGATCCCCATCAAATCAAGGAGGTCTCTGGCGAGTGGACAAGAGACAGACACAAATGGGTGCGATGGAATCAAAGGCCGACACAACCGCCCCATTATAGGCTGCCACTGCCTCCTCCACTCCAATTGCACAAGCTGCCCCAACACTTGATAGGTCCAGCACCACAGATAGTCCCATTCAGGAAACTCCTCTTATTGGGCAGTACTGGACCATCTCCACAGGAGCAGTACCATCTAGGGGGGTGCCACCAAGCATAAACCTCATGGTGCTATGATCTGACCAAAATGCCAGATCAACACTGAGGTCATTAACATCAAAATCTAATAAAAAAAACAAATCCAATGTGTGGCCACCCAAGTGCATAGCTGTTGTTACTTTTTGAGACAGGCCCAGGACCCCCATGCTTCCTAAAAGATAATTTCCAAAACCTAAAAGCCTGCCGTCAACCCAGGCATTAAAGTCCCCCAGAATTAACCACCTGGAAGACTCCAGCACCAGACCGGCAATAAGCTGCTTGGCCTCAGCAACAAAATTCTTATGCACTCCAGGGGACGATAAAGCTCAAGGACCCTGAAAACTGCCCCTACACCACCTAGGGTGGTCACACACTAGAACGATCATGTATGACCTACAGTTAGCACCATGAAGTTCAAGCTGGTTTTAAAACAAATGGCTATCCCCCCCACCCCTGCGATTCCCCCCTCGGGTTGTGTATCACAGAGTACCCAGCTGGAACTGCTGCCTCTAAAATGGGGGCTGTATTTTCATCCAACCAGGTCTCTGTGATGCAAGCCAGGTCAACCGAGGATATCAAGTCCACCTTTATGGCAGTCTTATTTCTCATCAACCTGGCATTGCATAACACAGCCCGAGTAGGATAAGGTGAGGCAGCCAAACCTGCTAACTGCCCACCAACCATTGTGGAACCCTTGGGTATGGGAACTAAACATGGAAACCCCCTCTCCAGTTCCCATTTCACCCCAGGACATCTCCTCAGCCTCACCACCTGAATCCCAGACACCCTAGCAGCTACTCGGGTACCACAACCACCACCCGACCCCTTCCTCCGTGCTATTCCCAAGGCTCTACACAACTCTGTAGGCCACAGCTGGAAGTCCAGGGAGCTCAAAGGGATGGAGGTCATGGAGGTAGCCCCCGAGTAGCTGCATCTTACAAATCCCTGTCCCAAACACATTTCATACAAATAATTAAAACAACCCCTCACACTAAGTCAATACACACAGTTTAAACCCCCAACCTCTCACCATATAACAACCCCTTAAACAAACACAACTAAAGAATAAAACCCTATTTTAAATCTAAATAACAAACACAACATAAAATTATAACTAAATTAAGAATATATTGCCACACTCCAGATGAAAATATCAACTATAGGAACTCTCACTTCCCAGTCCATGTCCAAAAAATTCCACTAAGCCGGACACTCTAACAGTTCCAAAACTTTGTGGTCATAAAGTTCACTTTTTATGGAGAAATGATCAACTCACGGCACCCTCACTGCCAGTCTAGTTAAGTCCAGGCCACACCAAGGAAGAAATGCAAGAAAACTCCAATTTAGACGGCTCTCATTTGATCAACAATTTGGCACTCTTACTACCGGTCAACTCCCAACCACAACGAAGGCAAATGAGCAGGATTACAAGTTCATGTCAGTCCCACTTTTACCTGGACCACTGAGAGACAGTTTTCACACAACTACAGCTCCAGGCACAGCAGTCTCACCTAAACTTCAGCTTCACTGCTGCCAAAATGGGAAGACCCCTCTCGGAACCCAGACCTCTCCCTGGACTCCACCACTGACCCAGCCACCCACAGGCAACCAGGCAGCAGGACATAAGTGCCGTAATGCAGCCGCCCACCGGCAACAACACCACTGCACACCACCAGGTCGAGGCCAGACACCCAGAAGGAGTTCCCTCCATCAGTCCACAGGAAACCACAGTTGAGCTTTCTCAGTGCACCACAATACTCCACAGCATTCCTTCTGCACACAAAGATCATCAAATGCCTCCCAGGTCACAGCTCTGAAGATCTCCATCCCTTCTGCCAGTCTTTACATTCTACAGTCTTCACGATTCCTCCTTGAATGGCCAAACAGACAGATAATCAACTAATTTAATTTAAGAAAGTATTGCAGTTCTTAGTACCCAGGCAATGGGAGGTAAGATAAAACAAATAAAACAAAGAAACAATAACGTTAGCAATAACAATAAATGATGAACGATAAAAATACTAAACACTAAAAATTCAACTGTTCTTGCTGCCCCCAAATGTCAGCCCAGCGCAGCCGCCATCTTTCTTGCACACATTGCAAGTTTACACAGTACACATAGGGCCTGATTCTCAAAGGGGGCTGCATTCAGTGCAAGCTGCGGCAAACAGCAGCTTGCACCAAAGCCTAGTGTGTCAGGGATCCTGCGTCGAATTCACTCTCGGGCAGGGTACTGGTGGATAAGTCCCACAGCTTGTGGCAAAGGTGGCTATGCACCACACAGGTGACACACTGGGAGGGTTAACCGCAAGCCGAGGGGTGGCTGTGCACTGCTCTAAGCCCTGTTGGGCTAGCAGCCCCTCTCCCTGATGTGTACCATTAAACCAAAGAATGAACCCCTTCCTCAGTAACATAGCTGTCCCCCACCCTGATGCCCAATCCGGTATTACATAGAGCACTCTGCCTGATGCCACCCCTTAGTAATATATGCACCTCTAACCCCGGTGTTCCACTGCTCCGCCCCATGCCAGATGCCATCAGTACAAATAATAAAGAGAAACAGATAACTTTCCAGAACCGCAATGTCCATGGCTATTATAATTAATATCCACCCCCAATCCCTGGTGGTCTAGTGGAACCCTCCCCCCACCCCAGCAGGTATTGCCCACCACTCCACTTCCCCCAAATCCAATACAGAAGAGCCAGCAACCAGCACAACCCTCCTTTGACCTCTGTGGCCGGCCGCCAACTGAACTGTCACTTAGCGTACTGTATGCCAGCTCTTTTTTGGGTTTGGGGGCAACTGAGTGATAAGCAATACCTGCTGGGGTGGGGGGTGGGTTCCACTAGGCCACCAGGGATTAGGGTGTGGGTATTAATTATTATAGCCATGGACATCATGAATCTGAAAAGTTATCTATTCCTCTTCCGTATTTGTACAGGCAGCATCTGGCATGCCACTAGACCACCAGGATGGGGACAGTTATTTTATGATTTGAAAAGGGGCCGCTATCAGGGATTTGGGAGGGGGACTGCTTCCCACAGCTTGCAACAGACAGACAATTCTCTGAAGGGGAGAATTTTCTAAGTCCCATTAAACCAGCCCTGGCTGGTCTAAGGGTACTTAGAATTTCTCCCCCTGGGAGATTTCTGTGAATTACATGTATGGGGCTGTGGCATCTTGCATCTGTCACATGCCCCATGGTGCCTTGTTGCAGCCCTTTTCTGGGTGCAGGGATGGTGCAAGCTCTGTTTGGGACAGGCAACCTGCAGATGATGCAGGTTGCCTTTGAGAATTGCTCCCAGTACATCTTTAGGTGCAAGGGACATCTTGTGCCATTCTGTATGGTGCAAGCCCTTTGCGCTATGCCAAGAGCTTTGAGAATTAGGCCCATAGATTATAGTGTTACCCCTAAGACCACCTTCACCAGAATGAACACACTGTTCAATGCCTTCTGTCATTTTGCTCTGGACTGTCTGCCTCATACTCACCGCTGTAACCTCTACACATCTCTCTTCTTCCCCTCTTTTGTGACCAGTTGCCTTGCCCACAGTGCATCATTAGTTAGGAAGTTCTGACTTGGCTCTCTTCCACCTTATCTCAACACACTCCTCTCAACCCCTTCTACTCCCACCTTTTCTCTCCGCAACTCCCCCTACAGGACCCTTGCCCTCTCCACCCGATCATCCACTTCAGGACGTTCTGCCTTATCCTACCGCTTTCCAAATATTTGGAACTCCCTCCCCTTAGCTATCCGCTTTGCCCCGTCCACTCATTCATTATCCTATTTTCTTTAAAACTACATCTCCCCAACCTGCAAATGCACCTGACACTTACTCTTTTTAATTACTTTATTTGATTCTCTAACTAATGTGCCTAACTACTCTTCCTACTCACATCTTCTAGTTCCATTCCCCTTCCTCTTCCTCCCTCCCTTCCCTTCCTTCCTTCCCTTCCCTTCCCTTCCTTCCCTTCCCTTCCCTTCCTTTCCCCAAGTAAGCCTCTAGTAAGCCTCATGTAAGTTTGTAAGCTTCTATCTGCCTTCAACCCCTACTTTTCCTTTCCCTACATTTCCTCAGTCTGTCCTTGTTTTTGCTTCTCTGCTCTCGCTTTTCAACCGCAAGTATAAATCCTGCAAAATTACTATCTGTGCTTCTCATCTATGCCACAAAATATGCTTGGTATAGACTTATTTATTTTCAACTGCATGACTTTATACTCAGTTTATTATTTTGAAACTTGAATTGATTTTGCTCTTCTTTTCTCAAAGTTGTATCATGCATAATTGTCATATCTTTTATCTTTATGTATATTTGATATTGCTTGTAATTTGTGTTCCCATCGCCCCTCTCTCCCAGGACACATCTGGAAGCGAGCTATTGTAGCTCAGTGTCTCTTTCCTGGTGAAACACTTTTCATATAAATAAATATAAATAAATATGGAAATAGATCAAATAGCACACTTCCATAGATATGTTGCCAGTCACTGAGGCTAATGCCAATAGACTTGTACCTAAACTATGAAATCACCTCCTGAGCCAGGGTGACAAACAAAGTTAAAAACAAGAAAAAGAATGATTGGGTAGTCTTAGCATGTACTCAGTGAAGGAAAGGAGGGAAATTGGGGCATGCCAATAACCTACAAATACATTCAGTGGCATAATAGGGTGAATTTCTTCATTAGTTATTTACTGCATGCTAAGGATCAATACAACTGCTAGGTGGGCATAAACTTAAACTAGAGGCTGAATATCCAGTATGAATGTTGGATAATATTTCTTTCCCCAAGAGGTTATTAGAAAGAAGAAACAGTCTACCAAGTGAGGAGATAAACATGAAGACTGTCTTAGTGTTCAAAACCCAGTTTCACAGCTCAAACACAAGGGGTAATTAGAAACAAAAGAGAAATAGAGGCAGGGAGAGCATTAAAAGGGCTGTGTAAGTCCACAGGGGAACAACAGGGTAGACTTGCTGGATGGATAGGAGGACTTTCAAACAGGCTGGGCATGAATGAAAATGAGTGCAGTGACTGTAGCTGTGTCTGTTCGCCTGTGTCCCAGGTGCCCTGTTGCTATTTTCAGAATTTGCATCCATTTAACTCCCTCTATAGCTTCTCATTATGTTAAAGGCAGATCAGACCTATGTTGAAGGTGGTGTGGGGCTAGAGGCAATCATCTCTGAATCTTCCTAAAGGAGAGACTAGTGGTACTACTGGAGGTGAATGGGGTGCAGGACGGGAGGCAGCACATCATCTATCCCCATTTAAGTCCTTGAATTGCTTTACTCCTAATCAGCTCTGCCTGGGATCCATCTCCCTGTTGGGATCCCAAAGCAATGACCTCTAATCCATTTACCCTTACTGTAAGTGTAGAACAACTGGCTCAATATCATTCAAGTCTGCCATGTTAACCATCATTTCATTTGCAATACTTACCATCATTCTGGTTTGCCATTCATTTCATTTTTCATTTCATTTTTATATGTTAACCGGGTTAGGACTCTAGGCCAAAGCCCTTTTTCAGGACCGACCCAGAACTCAAAAACACAACAAACATTAAGACGATAATTATACAATTTTACAAATAACATAAACACTTAGACTGGGCTAGCAAATACTTTTTAAACTTTACCTTAAAACTTGAGTAAGATTTAATTACCCTTAATGAAACTGGCAGCTTATTTCACAGTGAAGAGGCCTGATGCTCAAATGCTCTCAATCCATAATTGTTGTTAACACCTTGTACTACTAATATAACCCCCTGAGACATTCTCAAATTTGCCTGAAATTCCCGAACCTGAACCAAATCAAATAATGGAGACAAGCCATTTGAATAAATGGCCTGATGAACCAATTTTCCCAAAGCAAATTCAAATCTAAACTGAGGCAACAGCCACTTCAATGAAGAATACAAAAAACAATGATGAGTTAAATAAGGAGCACCCAAAACAAATCTGCATATACTATTATAAACCACACTCAAAGTCTGCTTCTTCTTAGTCTCCAATTTAACATATAAAGAAGAAACGTAATCAACATATGGCATCAAAGCACCATTTGCCAACTTAAGACGCGAATCATAAGACAAATAAGATTTCAGTTTATATAGCTGGCCTAACCTGCAATTAGCTCTCTTTTTTACTGATTTTACCTGAGAAAGATAGGTCAACGATGGGTCTAAAAGAACTCCCAGGTACTTACATTTTGACACTTGGTCAAGTAAATTCCTCTGAATATCATGAATGATCATAGTAGGGCATTTGCCAAGTTTTACAGAACTTCCAAACAACATTGCCTTGGTTTTATGAATATTCAAAAGCATTAAATTGTTAGTAAGCCAATGACTTAACTTCTTAAACTCATTTTCCAAATTCTGATTAATATACTCCAAAGACTTACCCTGACAAAACAATATCAAATCATCTACATGCAAAAGACATTTACACTTATCAAAAATAAAAGGAACTTGATTAATAAACAGAGAAAACAACAATGGGCCAAAACTAGACCCCTGAGGTACTCCACATACAGTATGACAAACTAATGAATTAATTGAACCAATGGAAACAAACTGGGAACGCCCCTGCAAATAATCAGAAATGAGTTCTACTGCAGAAATAGCCAATCCAACAGCCACAAGCTTTTGACTAAGATAATGATTTATCAAATCAAAAGCCCTGGACAGGTCCACGAAAACTGCCCCAGTTAACATTCCATTATTACATCCTTCTAGGATGGCATTCGTGAACCTGACCAGGGCTGTACATGTACCCCTACCCCACCGAAAACCATGTTGCTCTTCACAAAGAACATCCATTGCTCCCAAAAATTCATTCAATTGGCTAGTTAATAATCTTTCAAAAACTTTACCCAAAGGATTTAAAATCAAAATAGATTGATAATCCTCAACTCCGCTAGGTTTAGTATTTTTTGGAATCGGTACTACCCGAGCCACCTTCCAAGACACTAAGGTTGCTTGTCTTACAATGCTTGGTTGTCTGATTCAAAACAATGCAGTTTATTTCAGAACTACATGCTTCAGCAGAACCAAAAAAAGGCAAAACGTTTCTGAGCTCAACTCGTGTTCTTCTTCATGGTGTCTTGGATGTGCTGCAGCATGTAGTTTTTAAATAACCCATATTTTTTTGAATCAGAAAACCAAACATTTTTTTTCTTGCACCTCTGTGTGCGCCTTATACTATGATTCATACTAGGATGTATAGATGTACAGAAGGCAGTGAGCCCATTTGTGTACATCTCCCGTAATATGGGATTATTCCCTTCTCTGATTAAGCAGGAGCCTATCTAATTTTACTTTAAAGATATCAATGGATACCACTTCCACCACCTCCCTGGGAAGGGAATTCCATAAGGGTATGATTCTCTGTGTAAAATAACTTCTTCTGGAATTGCTTTTTGGGTTAGTTAACATGAGCTGATAATCATGGCTTCTGAGGGAGAACTCCCTTTGATTGTATGTGAGGCCCAAGTCAGGCATTAATAAGGTATCCCTGGAGTTTATAAGCATCTGCATTAGATCACCTCTGGTTCTTCTAAGTTCCAGTGAGTATTGACTTAATTCCTTCAATCTGCTATCATAGTCCACAAATTGGAATCCTTTAACTATTCTTGTTATTCTCCTCTGAACCCCTTCCGGTTTGTTAACATCTTTACGAAGGGATGGGTTCCATAATGGAGAGCAATAGTTCAGATGCAGCTGGACATATCCTCTATATAGAGGGATAATAAAAGACCTATTTCGAGATGCAACTGACTTTTTAAAGCAGCTGATAATCTTATTAGTTTTTTAGCCACTTCAGTTCAGCGTTTACTAAACTTTAGCTCATTTATAATGAGAGTGCCAAATCATTTTCGCTACCAACAGACTTTAGTTGTTTGCCTGCTAACATATAAGTATTGGAAGTATTTGCTTCCCCACAAGTGCATTACAACACATTTATTGCCATTGAAGGCCATGCCATTTGTTTTGGCCCAATCTTCTAATTTGGCAAGATCATTCTTTAGCGTAATGATCCCACGGTCAGTACTTATTGTACATCCACAGCAAGTTTATGTTTTTATTAAATTCTTTACACTTTAGTGGCCATCAGCTCTGAAGTGTCATAATGTTATTATCTTAATATAAGTCAGTTATTAACATAAAAGCAAGAACATGTCTCAGGTGTAGAAAGTGCAAAGACCTCAAAATCAAATTTAAGGGAATTTTGTCCAACCTGAGTTTCGCTGATGGCAACTGTGAATTGTTGCTAGAAAGAAAAAAATAAATTTAAAGCACATGCGTAACAAAGACTGAGATGGTGGAGCTCAGTAGGTCATGTTTTTTATGGCTAAAGATTTAATTTTTTTTTTTATTCCATGCATATGTATGATTCTGCAGTTCAACAAGAGAAGTTTACTTGCTAATATATTATATTGTCCTTTTTTCTCTTTTTCTGATATTTTATTCTTCATCCTTGTCCTTCTCAGCTCATACATCCTTTCAACTGCCCAAGGTGCCATGGATACTGTACCTCTATGCTGATCACATCTGGCTCGAGGTCTCTGCTCACCACCCTCCCTGAGCCCCTTGACATATACCTGACTGTTTAGGGTCTTCTACTCCCTGATCAGATGTGGCCTTCTCCAAGGTTTCCTTTCACTGCCTTGCCCCACCACTTAAGGAGTTGCCCTATCATTTTGAGTAGATGGGTGGTGCTCAAGGTGTGTCTTTTCCAACTGTGTAGCCAGTGGCAGGGTAGCTTCATCTTCTGGGAGGGTCTGGTCTTTTTTCCCATTTATATCCAGATCCCTGCTCTCAAGGGCACAGAGGAGTGTGTGTGCCTGTGTGCGTGTGTGTGTGTGTGTGTGTGTGTGTGTGTGTGTGTGTGTGTGTATCAGTCTGTATGTATGTCTGTGTGTGCATCTAGAAGCACAACACATGCACCCCCCCCATTTATGATTGGTTCCCATCAGCACAGCCACCTGTCATAAATCAAATGGCAGTATCACAGTGGGTGGCACTAATTCCACCCATTCTCAGAGGAAAGATGTATCCTCTGGGTTTCTCAGTTCTCTTCTTTTTTGTTACTACCGTACTTCTGGTACCAAGGACTTGGGTCATAAACTTAGGTCACTTGTACATGTTTAGTTTTTCTCCAGAAAAAATATGTTTGCATCTTATGCTAAAAAAAAATATAGAAACATAGAAAATGATGGCAGAAAAAGACCATGCATCCAGTCTGCTCACAAAACCCTAAAAAAACAGGATCTATTTTCCATACAGGGTTCTAATCCACACTATCCACCCTGTGATCCTGGCCCTACCACTACCACCTTGAGTAGCCACTAAGCCTTTCACTCTGTCCTTGTATTGTTTGAAACTATTGACAGTTCCGGTGCCCACCCCATCAGCTGACAGATTGTTCCATGGCTCCCCAACCCTTTCTCTAAAATAATAAAATGTTCTAACTTCCCTCTTCAACCCCACCACCGTCATTGTTTTCCACTCATGACCCCATGTTTTTAATCCAGTACTAATGCTAAATAATTCCTCACAATTTACCTTGTTCATTCCTTTCAGGAATGTGAAGGTCTCGATCATATCTCAACTCTTCCATCTGGCCTATAATGAGAACATGTTCAGTAACTTGAGCTGATCCTTTTAAGATCTGCCCTGCTGGCCCTGAATCATTTTGGTCACCCTATATTGTACTGTCTCCAGCCTGTCCTTATCTTTCCTTTGGTTAGGGATTTATGAACTGGGCACAGTACTCTTGGTGAGGCCTCACCAATGAGCTATAGAGAGGTACCAATACTGCCTTCCTTCCTTCTGCTGTCATTGTCCCTTCCTATATACCCAAGGTCCTGTTTGCCTAACCATAGACCTTTTTACACCGTCTTGATAGTTTTAGGGAATCACTGATGATGACCCATAGGTCACTTTCTTCAAAGGTTGTGCTCAGCTTTACCCCACTTCCCCATCCAGTACTCTGTCCTCTGATTCTTGTTCCCTATATGCATCACTTTGCACTTTTTAGCATTGCATTTCAACTACCAAACCTCTGATCACCTCTTTCAGTTTTTCAAGTCTCTTTGCATCTCCTTAACCCCCCTAATCACTCTGTACCATGCCACAGAGCAACACAACATCTAAAATGTTGTGCACTGAAGGCTGTGCCTTCGAAAGGTGTCATCTTTTATGCGAAGGAATCACAGACTAGAAGAAAGCAAAAAAGGAGTGAGGGGCTCCGTGGTGAAGAGGAATGAAGCTCCATGTGCACCCTACATTTTTCCATCCCTTCATCCTAGGTTCAGGAATGGACTTGGATTGCTGGAGTTTGACTGGGATTGGAGAAGATTGAGAATCTGAGGGACTTCTCTCCTCTATCGGGGGGGGGTGGGTGCCAATTCTGCCATGTGAATGCCACCAGGTGGAAGCCTGGTGGTAGGACAGCTAAGAACAACACATTTGGGTGGATGATGCAGGACTGCAGAGCCTGCATGCCTCCACACATACTGTATGCTCTGATGTGCATGTCCAAGCATCATGCAGGGACTGAAAATGGAAGTAAGAAGATAGTATGGCAGCACTCAACAGAGAATATCAAAAATGGTTTGTACTCATATAAGGAGGATAAATCCAATACGTTATTATTACACACAAGAGAGTACTCTGTTGGGGTTTAGTGCCATGCACTCTCTTGTTTTGAATAAAGTGTTGGATTTAACCTTTTTATGTGACTACAAACCTTTTTTTGATATTCTCTGCTGAGTTTTGCCATAGTAGCTGCTTGCTTGTCATTGTTTTGATTTTCACCCATCCTCAACATGAGTGCGTGGTACTCATGGTTGTATCAAAAATGGAAAATGGGTGGATAGGCTAAATTAAGCACTATCTGCCTTCCTGTAGCCCACTTCATCAAGCAGTAAATGGGGACCCCTGGATTAGTTGTCCTGGAGGGAGAGGATGGCCCTCCCCTTCATATCCCTGCCATTGGGGTGAACTTGTGGGTGATCATTACCAGGTACTGCTGGGGGTGGAAGCTGACTGCAGGAAACATGGACAGGGCTGATAAGTAGACTATCTAGCCAATAGTAGAAATACCTTTTTGGCAAAAAGAAGAAGAAGACAGCAAAACAAATGCACTCACTGAGAAGCTTGTGCCATGTATTGTATTACTGAGAACACACACAAGGTAAAGTACTGTGTATCCCCATGAGCATTCACCTTCACCAAGGCTTCATCTGGGGGTAGTGCTTACTGTTCCATGACATGCATAATTACCAACAATCATAAATATTCATGAGTAAGTAACATAATCCTTTAGTCATGTTAACACAGGAGCATATGCTTATGCCATAAAGCCTTGGGTCATCATACGCAAAGAGACAACTATTGCCCTGGATTCCTTTTCTCACTGATGAACATACTGAAAAGGACTGGACCCAGGACCAGTCTTAGTGGCACCTGACTGGTGACCTCCTTCTCAGCCACTACTGAATGAAAACACCTCAGCAGAGCACCAGGGTGGTGTGAACTCCCTGGCCACCACAGAGCTTATTGTGGTGCCTGAAGTGCTGCCATCCACTCCTCAGGCAAGAAAAAAGTGCCCTTGACAGCACATGTTCCCATCCCCAGCCTTCTGTCCGAGTGCCAGAGCCTGCATTCAAACCATGTCACCATCATAGTGGCCTGAGGTGCCACTGCCAGGCTATTGGTTAACTAGGATCTGCAGCTTATCCAACAGGTAAGGAAATGGGCAGACTGGGTGGGCCAAGAGGTCCTTATCTGCCATCAAAGTCTATGTTTCTATATTTCTAATGCACATCCCCATTTGTTCATTTTTGTCAGTTTTAGGCAACAGTTTATTTTTCTAAATATTTTTTACCATCGCAAAGATGCTTTGAAAGAGTTTGAGCATTTTCCAAAATATATTGTTTGATCTGAGGTTTGACATGCTTCACTGAGTTGAATCTTTCCATATCAGATGGTAATGTATTCCAGTAACATGGAGCCTGGTGCAGAGATGCCTATATACCGTGTGGACCAATTAAAAAGCTCAAAATGTGTTTTTATTTGTGAATTAGAAGAAAATAAAAATTCATTTTTCCTTGGCTGATATGCTATGTGGGTACATTTGCAAACATCCATGGAATGGGGCATTCACATTCCCACTGGCAAACATCCTTCATTATACTTATGTTCTTTAGTTAGAGTTTATGATAGTTGGTCTCTTGATATCTTACAAACTAAAAAGTAACCTTTTCAATACAAAAATCATTCAACTTGTTTTGGGCACTTGAGAAAACTTGGAAAAATAGCAACAGACACTTGTATGCTTATATGTTTACACACTACAGTCTGTATTTCTCTTCACTTTGTTCTTTACTAGGTTAATTAACATGGAAACAGGATACTTGTCCCCCCGGTATTAACCTGCTTCTGCTGCATGATCTTCATCAGAAATCTTAATTCTCTGTTTGTGATATCACAATGTGTTGGTGTAGACATTATGTTACAAACAGAGGTCAACTCTGTGACTTCAGCAACTGCTTAAACAGCAGGAGTAGAGTAACTTTAAAGGATATGTACCCTGTTTACATGCAAATGAAGCTAGAAATTGAAAAATGAATAAATAAATACAGAAATCTGTAGCATACAGGCTCAATTGTGTCTCTATATAATGTTTTTTTTATTTTTTTTTTTTTGAAAAGCTACCTCACTTTAACATTACTTGAGATTGTTTAGGAGCTAAAGAAGATGATGATCAAGGGGTTGGGGGAAGGTGGGCAATATTATAAGAAGCTTTAACAGAGACCATCTAGACTGTATCAGGACAAATAAAATGCCCCCAAAATGTAGAAAACACATACTCTTAGACATATGGGTAAGTCAGGTTATTTCAGTTATGAATGGGGCAGTTTATACTTACAAGATGAAACAAAGTGAGGTAAACAGAAAGGTGAGCATTTTGACCAACCGGGTACAAGTGGAAAGCTCATCAGGGAGGCAAAGACAAAGGCAGAACTGAAGCTAGGGGAAAGAGCAAAAGCAAATTACAAATCCATAGGTTACATTTGTCTTGGTAGGCCCCTTACACCCTTTACTTGAACAGAAGAGAGACACACCAAGTGTTTTGGAATAAATGGCCACAGCCATGTGTTTATTTATAAAGAACCACATATAATACTAGTGTGGCAGCTCGGCAGTGTCAGTCTTTTAATGTACTGTTCACCCCTTCTTCAGGGGTGGAACCACTGTCTGATATAAAGGGATGCAGCCTCCAGAGGGCACTGCCTCTGAAGAATCCGGGGTTGCTCCTGAGCCGTGTGCCCTGTGCCCTTCCCCAGTTGGAAGGTGCTGCACACTTGGTCCAAAACCCAAGGATGCTCTCCCCTGACTAGTCCACATGGCTCCTTGCCATCAGGGACTGGCCTTCTGCCAGACTAGAGAGAAACCCATCTGTGACAGTCTCAAGTTTCTCCAATTATCTCCTTTGTAATCTACATGAGAAACTACCATGCCACCACAGGATGACTTTAGTAATCCCTCAATATATGACACACTAACAGCTTTTCAAAACATCCTGTATCTCTACTAACAACCTATCCAATCCCTCTGACATAAATTAATCACATCCTTAATCTACCGCTGTGGCAATTTGGGTATAGTGCTGTTGTGCATCATACCATTCCCTCAACTGAGCCTATAAAACCGTGCATTGACATATTCACTACTCTTCATTCCTTCTCAATTGTCATTGGATCCTTTGCATACCATCAGGTTCATTCTTGCATAATGTTCTACCATATGAACACAGTCCACAGCCAAAATTGCCACAAAAAAATGGATGCTGTCTTTCATCTGGCAAATCAAGCATAATGATTTTAACAGGCCTAAGTCATTTCCACCCAAATGGACCAGCAACACTCCAGGAAGGCCTTGATGCCTGGCCTCAGTCATAATCCCAGGCACAGAGTCTCTTCACCTGCCTCCTCTGTGCCCTGTTCACTATATATAAAGCCAACGTGGGTCCAAAAACAGGTTGTTGTCTTCTGGTGTGAAAAACAGGTTGTTGCCTCCTGGTGTGCACCTGGCACTTCTGGCTGTCCCGTCTATGAATGATTTGCTACAGATCCATACCTACTTCAACTGGGGATTGCCACCTGTCAATAAATGAAAGAAAATTACAACAAATGGAAAAACCTAGAGATGTGCCTTGGCTCAGTGTGCCTTTCTAGGTCACCAAATGTTTAAATAAATAAAAATAAAAACACACCCTGCAAACATTTGTGATTTCCATTGCCCCAAGTCCTTTATCTGGCAATCTGTCAACCTAAGGTCTGTGCATTTTTTGCTGCCTGATGCAAAAGGAGTGAGCAGTAAACTCATCCAAGTTCAAGCCCAAGCCCGTCATGGCTCTGCCCAAAACATATTGGAACTGGAATACCATCAGGGGTTGCCATTTTTGTGATGAAAGAACACCCCCCGAGCTCGCTGAGCTATGTCCATCTATATTTCTTCCCAAATGTCACCAGCAAACCACTGCCAGGTGATCCATCTTGCTCCACTGTAGACACCAAAACATGCCCTCAGGTGTCACTGACACATCATCATCTGCCAAAACCACCACTGTTCCAGCAGCCTTGCTTGGCTGTACTAATTTCAACACCTGAAATGCTGACAATAGGCCACCAAAAAGGTCATCATGAATAATCATATCTCAGATATGTCTTACACACCCACACCAATTCTCCCCACTCCCACTCCAACAGACCAGGACTAACTGGGTACCAGCAGTCTAGCTTCCTAGATGCACCTTTTGTCTAACCTTCTAACATTTTGAGGAGTCCAAGTGCTCATGTGTTGTTTGGCACCAGCACCAGGCTATACCCGCCATATGTTGGTTCACCATCCCAGGTGTGTACCCATACACTTCTTTAAAAACACATATTGGCACATATCAGCATAAATCATCCACTGTGATGGGCTAAACATTAGTCCTCGCTTGTGCTTCCCTGACATTCAAAACATTTTCCACCCCAATTTTATAAACTGCCCTTGTTGTAGGAGCTAAAGCATTCATCATTAGCTCCCAAGCGTGTGCTGAACAAATCCCAGAGGAAGGCTGGGACTACCCTGTGGTGCCCTCCTAACCAGGAACCCTTTGTCTGTGTTTTTAACGCCCCTCATCTTCAATTTCCCACAACAGCATCATTTCCAACACCCCCAGTGTCATGCTGGATCCACCTGCTTCTGCCATTAAAACTCTTCATCGTATTCAAGCCACCCATACCCTGACTAATTGGCATTCATTGTCGTGATCCTGCTGTAGTGGTTCCACAACCCATGGACCTTTTCAGGAGCTGCCTGTTGAATGATCCAGGCAAATGCTGTAAAAGACACTGACCAATTTTCCTAGGCATAGGGGAGCTGAACCTTTCTCCTTGACTCAACCCTTCATCTTTTTCCTTTTTGACATTCTCCTCATCCACCTCTCTGCATCAGTTCAGGAGCAAGAACGTATCAACATACTCTCCATCCAAAATTTAAAAATGAACATTCTCAGTGAGGTAGAACCTAATTGGCTCTCCAAGGCTAATGAAGCTCACTGCAGGAGTGGCCAATGCAGGGGTGGCACTGCCACTAGGCCTGCTGGAGTTGGGGTCCCACAGGGTAGTGGTGCTGCCACTGGACACACTGAAGGCGGTGACACCATGACTAGTGGTGAAGGCACACCAGACCCATCCCTTCCACAACAGGCACCCTCCTATGCTTAAGCCTGATCCTACCCCTGCCAGCTGCAGCAGTGTCCCCCCTTGTGCATTGCTCTCCAGGTATGCCAGGAGTCTGTCAAGGCTCTACTCCAATATCAGCTGAGTGACTGGTGCCAGTAGTGCTGCCAGGATTCCCCCCAGTGATGGGGCATTCTCAGCTGGCCTCCCATCAGGCCATTCCAGGTCTCCCAGGGCATTTGCCCTTTTCAACTTGACTGATTGGGCTTGGGCTGTTACTTGCACCTAACCCATTGCTGTTGTATGCAGGGGACTGGGTCCTAGCCCCATTAGTCCCTGCATCCATATCCACTTTCCACAAAATATTGGCACAACCAGGCTCTCCCCATGCCCTCCTGGGTCTATTCAGCACTGGCTTCCCCCCTAAGTGTACCCCTGACAAATTCAGTCTCCAGCAATTCCTTTACCTGCTTCAGACTCCATTCCATAAAGATGGACCTACCTGGGTCCATGACATCTGGGACTGTTGATACCCTCTATTGTCTGCCAGCCTGTGGTTTCTTCTTGGCCATGGGTTTCCTTGTTGCCATTTTCTTCTGCTCCAGTTCCCAAGTCACCACGCCTTCTTCTGACCCCATGCCTTGGGTGCTGCTGTCAGAATACCTGACTGGTTCTATTTGCAGTAGTGGGCAGCTGAGTCAAAGGTCCAGAAGGACCTTCCACCACTGGGTTTTTGAACTCCCCCTCTGAGTCTGGGAAACCGGCTTCTGATTAAGACTTGCCTTCTCCAGCACCAGTGCCAGCAGCTGCCTTTCAAACGCCTCCATTCCACATTTCTGCTGCACCTTTCCTTTACACAACATTATGCACTGCTCTCAAGCTGAAATATAAAAAGAAAACACAACCTTGATCTCCGTACTAGGTCTCCATGTCATTGGCCACACTGTGCATGTATACATATATATTCATTGTTAAAATAAACTTTGTTAACGCATCAGTTAGGCTTTATAGTACAGCGACAAAAGTGTGGAACTTCGGTGTTAGGGTTACCAACCCCTACCACCCAACCCCCAACCCCCCACTCACCACACACCAACAGGTGTCGAGTGTGCATTGGGGTCATTGGACCTAACTCATACCCCATTCATGTGTAAACAAGCTGAGGTGGTATAGAATAGGAAAATGGGGTGAGAGATCTGCTCGAGAACCCCAGAGCACACCCGATGCCCTTTTTCCCTTCTTTTTGAGAAAGTGTAACGTAAATGGTAAGTGGCGTGTCATTGTGGTAGGGTCTATGTTCCCCTAACGCTGCAATTTTGTACATAATGGTATGCATATATGGGAGTGTGGGCCCTCTGGCCCTGTGCTCCCACTTACACATAAGTATCGGGACATATCGCAGGCCTAGAGTCATGAAATGAACCGTTGGAACACTCATTTGCCAAGATCTAAATAACCATAGGGACAGGGAGGCAGTATAATGCAGTGGTTTAGGGCTCTAAGCTGCAAATATGGTGACATCCAGCAGACCAAAGCTGGGTTTGAATCCCACAGCTTCCAGTTGCCTACTGTGTGACCCTAAGCAAGTCACTTAACTTCCCTGGGCTCCCAGGTCGCACATGTAAAAAAGCATTCAGCTTAGTGTGCTGCTTCTGGTTAAACAACTAAATAAAAAAAAAAAAAACATAGCAACGATGAAATAAATTCCACTGTGGTTGTATCCATGACATTGTAACCTCCACGTTGCGATCAGAGAACAATCAGTATCTTGAACCATTTACGAGCTACGGGCATCAAAAGATGCCATGGGTGCCACAATGTTATCCTATGGGAAATTTCGCAAAGACTTGCACAACAGATGCTCATATCACAGAAGTTTTTTTGGGAATGTTTAAATCAAATTTTCAACATGGGATTTCTGGGACCTCCTCTCATGAACAGTGGCACTGTGATTTTAATAATCCATCCTGAAAGTTGATTTCATAAAACAACAGTGCCATTCTGCACCACTGGTGCGAAAACACATTTCAGGCAGGCTATGAAAAATGACAGCTGTACTGTTCATGAGGAGGTGTGAAAAAATAACAATGCTGAAAATTTGGAGTGAAAATATAAAAAATTGGCAAAGTTACGAGTGTGCGTAGAAACTGTACAACACACACTCATAACACAGTAATTTTTGGGAATCTTTGCATAAGATTTTCAACATAGGCTTTTTGGGAACCCCTCCTCATGAACACTGGAACTGTCATTTTGTTAATCAGTAACAAAAGGTGATTCCACGCGGCAACCGCAAAATCACCTGTCGGGTCCGATTAACGAGATGACAGTGTCAGTGTTCATGAGGGGTCCCAAGAGCCTCATGTCGAAAAGTTGGTGAAAAAAAATCACAAAAAATGGCCGAGATACCAACATAAATTCAAAAAACCATAGACCACCATTATACAGTGCTTACCTTGATTCCTTCAGTTCACAGTTCGGCTTTGAAGAGTGCAGATGTGTCTCACTCCAGAGAAGATTGCCACACCTGAGCTCCAGAGGTAAGTATGGGTAAGGGGGAGGTGTGGGAAGGTGGGTACTAAGTGGGAGAGTGGGGATGGGGAAGGAGGACTGGCGAGACGATGAGGGATTGTTTTCTTTTTTACAGGTAAAAAAAACAATATGTCGGGGGACAGTTTTCTTTATAGAATAACAGGTTTAAAAATAAAATACATTTGGGCTCACTGGAGTGGGCTCCCAGTGTGCCACATAAGTGTGAGGGGGAAGGGGACATTCCGACACAGGGATTGGGCACCCCGATGTCAGTGGGGTTAATAAAATTAATAAAGAGGGCTGCAGACTAGTTGAATGCAGGATTCTGCATAGAAGAAAAAATACATCGGGGGATGGTTTTCTTTATTTAAAAACAGGTTTTAAAACACAATACGTTTGGGCACACTGGGGTGGGCTCCCAGTGTGCCACATAAGTATGGGGGGGGAGACATGCCAACATGGGAATTGGACACCCCAATGTCAGTGTAGTAAAAATAGATGGGGGGCAGACTAGTTTGATGCAGGGTGCTGCATAAAAAGAAGAGGACATCGGGGAATGGTTTTCTTTATTTTAAACAGGATTTGGGTGCACTGGCATGGGCTTCCAGTGTGCCACATCACATGGGAAGTATGATGTCATTATTTTGGGGAAATGACCCCCAGAAAGATGTTGTTCATGACTGGCTGTCCTGTCGCATTTGAGAAAGTGTCGCAAAAGTTTGCTAAAGAATGGGTGCAATACTTTCGCATCTGTTCTTTCACGATTTATGAAAGAATGGGATGGCTGATGGTGAAAAATGTCTTTATAGGAATAATTTCCCCAAAATAATGACACCATTGTGTTCCTAAGGCACCAATTGTGTAAATACAACCATCAGTGTTTACCTAGGGGCCGTAGTTTTTAAATTACAGGGTTTTTTCTTCATCACTAACTGAAACAAGATGGTGGTGGCACGCAAGCAAAACCTCAAAGCTCAAAAGGAAATTGTGCTTCTGTAAAAGCTTTTACGAGCTTTTGGAGTGCACATATATTTTTTTCATTAGGCTATAATGGGAAACTTTAAAGTTTAATAATTTTGAATGGCATATTTTTTCACCAGATCTTCAAAAGGCACTACCTTGTCACAGTCCCCATATAACCTAAAA
Organism: Neoceratodus forsteri; assembly: GCA_016271365.2. Taxonomy (NCBI): domain Eukaryota; kingdom Metazoa; phylum Chordata; order Ceratodontiformes; family Ceratodontidae; genus Neoceratodus; species Neoceratodus forsteri. The sequence goes on from JADMNL010000022.1 coordinate 663,989,268, forward strand.
ATTTCAGAGCAGACGGACAAACAGTTCGGGCTGTAGAGACAAGCAAAGATTTAGAAAAAAGTTGAGGATTTTTCACACGTTTCCACACTCTGCAGCTCCACAACCCAAAATCCAACCAGAACAAAAATTTCCAGCCGGCATCTCACAGATGTGCCTTTCAGTGTTGTATTGAAAAAATATTACATGGCGGCAAAGTTATGGCACTCCAAAGTTGACAGTTTTTCCCATAGGTTAACATCACGGTGCCTGAAGCATTACAGGAATCCTTTGGCACCCTGCTGCAAAATAACGGTTTGGTCTTTTTTCCTGAAATTTGGAGGGAAGACAGCCAACAGTACACAGATGTGCCTTTCAGTAGTTTAGTGAAAAAATATCACATGGCGGCAAAGTTATGGCATTCCAAAATTGACGTTTTTTCCCATAGGATAACATTACGGTGCCCGACACTTAACAGAAATCATTTGGAGCCCTGCTGCAAAATAACGGTTTGGTCTATTTTCCTGAAATTTGGAGGGAAGACAGCCAACAGCCCACAGATGTGCCTTTCAGTAGTTTGGTGAAAAAACATTACAGGGAGGCAAAGTTATGGCACTCCGAACTTTTCTTTTTTCCCATAGGATAACATTATGGCGTTCGCCGCGCCTTTCAAGGCCCGTATCTCGGAAACGGTGCTAGATACGGACTTTTCGTTGGAAAATTTCTTATCCCCCTAAAGGGGCTAAGATTTAAATTAGCCAGGACAGTTATAAATAATATGACTTTTAAATTTTTTTTCTACGTCATACGGTTCCTGAGATATAATGTATTTAGTATTCCAAGATCTCATTTTCTGCGCCGATACTCATTATTTTGCATACATTATTTGTACTCACTGTCTTTCTCAATGCAGGTTTTGGGAAAACCAGCCTGTGCACTACATTACTGTTACTGTTCCCTTTCCGCTTGCAGCTCCATTTCACTTACCATTGGCGTCCTGCGCCACCAGTATCGTTATCATGCTTTTCATTTATGGCTATGCGTTTCTGTTATTTTTTGCCATTTCTGTCTCACAGTACTGTTTATCTTACTGTTTCACTTTACATCACCATGCCCATTGACATTTCTGTTTGCAGGCACCATGTTACTATGTGACAACACATCACTTGGCAGACCATTCCGTCACGCCACCACGCGTTACCCTTTCTGTTCTCATTCGGTGCTTGTGTTACCATGTGCGCCACTGTTAGCATTTCTGTTTGCGTTGCTTGTCCCTGTTAGTATGCCACAACACATCATGTGGCGGGCCGCTGCATTACATTCACTATTTCTCTTTATCATTCTCAAAAGAAGGATTAGAGGCAAAACTTTGTTTAATGCATAGTTTTTCATATTGAAGTGAGGAATTACAGCTGTTGAAACCTTGTCTCGATCCACCCTCAATCGGCATTGGGATCATGGGTCCAACTCTCACCCTTTCTCCTATACTTCTGCTGCTTTGCACATGTCATGGGGTGAGAGTTAGTCCTGATCTATCCCACGCGACCCCAACACCAGTTGGGGGTGGGCGGGGTCCAAGGGTTTTCAACCCCACAGCTAATTTCTCACTTTTGTCGCTGTGGAACAACTCTTAACTAATGCATTAAACGGAGTTTTTTGCCTCTAATATATATATATATATATACACACACACACACATATGTACATACATATATATATATATATATATATATCTCCTGAGCTCACAGGGGAAGGTCATTGCCATGCAGCCCAGCTTCCCACTGACACACACTGGCAGCCCCCAAGCAAAAGTCAGGCTATGGACTACAGAGCTCATTGCTATTGACAGCCCATACACCTTTACTGCTGGTCTTACTGTCAGTTCATAAAGGTACCTCAAAGCTGTCCACCAGCTATGGAGCCCTCTTAAAGTTATCCACCAGCTATGGAGCCCACTGCCTCTGGCAACTCTTGTCACTTTATTGCTGGTCTAACAGTCAGTAAATAAGGAATTCCCTAATCTGTGATGAGCATTACTGGAACTACTGTACACTCTGCTTACAAGGACTCTGGTGACTGCTATTAGCATGACACTGTCCCCTGGAGATCCCGACGGAAAGTTGATCAGGAGCAAGTCGCCACTGCCAACTTCTTGTCTTTTTTTTAATGTAATTTCCTTATTATTCATTTTATTAAACTGTGTCCTTCTCACCTGCTTGTAGACCAATCCAGCTCCGTTGTGACATTCCAGCCATATGTGGCAACTCTGGCTGCTTCACTCCACCCCCAAACTGCACTCCTGCAATGAGATCTCCATTTTAAGGAGACAATATTCACTGGCCACAAGAACAGGTACAGCTGACTTTGCCAAACCAATGCTGTCCTGCCTGAGCACACCAGGGCTCTATGTCTTTCCTGAAGCTTCAGAATACCTACCCTTTGCTCACTGGCCTGAAGCTTCCTGACAAATCTGCAAGAAAATGAAACTGTAGTTCCATGCTCTTACCCTGTGGTCCCCACTGAAATGACCATAGCTATGGGCCATTGTATTGGAACACAATGGAGCCTTCAGTATTAGTTATTGTGGGGTAGCCCCCACTGGCAAGTCTCACTGTTTTATCTCTTTTTTGTGTATGGGATACATGCTGACATGCAGCACGCCTTGTAAATCGCACCTGCTCCTGCTTCCATTCCATTTAGTGAAGTTGTACAATCCTAACCCTGACTTCTGTTCCATTCATACCAATAACTGCACTCCAAAAGCACCATTTCTGCTGACTGCCTTTTTTAGTTTTAATTATATAACTACTACCGGGATCCTCTTTTTCCCTCATATCTTGAGCAGTTGTTCTACCCTTTGCCCATGTCACATTCTCCCACTTGGTCTTTGCCTTGAGTCCTACTGCTGCCTGTGTCCAGAAATCACTTGAATTAAGCTGACTAAAGAAGCAAAGAGATTAGGGCTCCCTGTGTGAGCTCTTAAGTAGCCTCTTAGCTCCTCCCCAGTCCAACTCCCACTCCCTTTGACTGCCATCTAGCTATCTTGCTCCACCCCCTTTTAAACCTCCAACTGTCCTATTCTCCTTAGCTGACTTATGTTAGTTGTCAGGGGAAGCATCTACAAACAAATGTTTTGCAGGCTTCAAAGGGCCTTTTTGTCTGCTGCCTATGGTGAAAGAGAAAAAAGAAGGGATAACAAAAGGGGGAAGGATGGATGGGTAAGTACAACAGACAACAGTGAGAAGGTAGGTATACTAAATAAATACTTTTATTCTTACTGTAGTTCATGGTTGTGGAGTATGCATGGGTAGATAGATTTTTAGAGTTTCTCAGTTTATCCATTTTATAAACAAAATAGCATGCTTCAGGGAGTATATTATGCTAATCTAACTGCACTTCCAGGTTCTGAAGTCACTTTATATTTAGCATTGTGCCTTATTACAGTCCAGGGTGTGTGGTAAAATCAGCATAATGCATGCTTCGGTGTGACTTCTTGCTTCTATACAGTAGCACACACCCTCCAATGCCACGCCTTATTGCTTAACTGAATGATTATTTAATAAGTACGTTATGTGCCAACCAATAAAAGCTCACTAAAACAATATAGGCCATGTCATATAACCTAATAGTTATTATTTTAATGATGTCCATAATGGAGGGAAGGGATTATATCTTGCCTCCATGAAGTTGTCAGCATGTTCCCATTCCCTATCACATCGCCTTATGGGGTGAGATACTAACAACAACAAAAATGGAAAGGGACCTGGGGGTAGTCATACCAGATGACCTAAAGGTGGGCAAGCAATGTGAGAGGGCAGTAAGAAGGGCTGGGGGGATACTGGGATGCATAGGGAAAGGCATCACCAGTAGAAAACAGGAAGTTGTCATCCCCTCTGTACAGACAGCTGGTGAGACCACATCTGGAGTAATGCGTGCAGTTCTGGAGACCCAGTCTCCACAAGGATGTAGACAGGATGGAAGCTGCCCAGAGCAGGGCAACTAAAATGGTGCAGGGTCTACACTGGAAGACATATGAAGAGAGACTAAAGGAGCTTAATATATATAGCCTCGAGGAAAGGAAGGGGGGGGACATGATAGAAACTTTCAAGTACCTCAAGAGAATCAACAAAGTCCAAGAGAGTAGCATCTTTCAAAAAAAGAAGTGTGCAAGAACAAGGGGGCACAATTTGAAGATGGAGGGCGGCTCAGAGGTAATGTAAGGAAGTATTTTTTCACAGAGAGGGTTGTGGATACATGGAACGGCCTTCTGGAGGAGGTTGTGGAGTCAAAAACAGTGGTGGAATTCAAGCATTCGTGGGACAGTCATAAGGCAATTCTAAGGGATGGGGGTAGAAAGAAGTAGGCTGCTGGTTAACTAGGATCTGCAGCTTATCCATTAGGTAGGGAAATGGGCAGACTGGGTGGGCCAAGCAGTCCTTATCTGCCATCAAATTCTATGTTTCTTTGTTCTCCTCCACTCTCCACAGGTTTTAATGGGTTATCTTTGGAGATCTGTTTTATATATTATAGAGTGCATCTTCAAATCAAAGTCACTGTTATCTTTAACTTGATGTTAAACATTACCCTCTATAATATAAAACAAAAACACCATATCAAGTGCTGCAGTTTTCTTCAGATTATGACATCATGAAACATTGATGTAGTCGAAGTGATTGGGCTGCTAATTTCACACAGGCAAAATATGATTTCTCTTCATTTGTGCACTTTATAAAATTATGACTTTTGGCAATTGGAGCATGACAGGTGTTCATAAAATTATAAAATGATCTTAACATATAACATAATATGAAGTGCTGGTAATAGGAGACTTTGTGCCAACTACTTTTTCTATGCCTGTCTGATGCTGAGACAGAGAGGAGGACTGTTCTGCAGAGGAATTATTTGCCTTAACTGTATTTTCAAGAAGTGTGCCATGGTTGTCTCATTTTTTGGCAGAAGTATCAGATGTAGTTTGGATCTGGGCCCTACACCTCTATTAATAGGTTGCATAGATGTTATCTGCCTGATCCTTGCTGAAATTGTCTGGAAGTCTTTGGAGCAGAGTTTTTTTTCCTGATCCCCTAAAGGAGGCGGTCGTTTGGCCACTCCTTAAGAAATCTTCATTGAACCCAGACTGTCCAGCCAACTACAGACCTATCTCTAACCTGCCCTTTGTGGGTAAGGTTATTGAAAAGGTGGTAGCGCAACAGTTGGATGACCATCTTACGAATCACAATATCTATGATGCTCTCAACTCGGGGTTCAGGAAAAGACATAGCACTGAGACTGTTCTCATCTGGGTTGTAAATGATCTCCTAATAGCGAGAGATCAAAAGGCCTGTACTATTCTAGTCCTTCTTGATCTCTCTGCAGCATTTGATACTGTGGACCATGGTGTGCTGTTGGAATGCCTGCGGCTCCTTTGTGGACTGTCTGGTACAGTTCTGCATTGGTGTCAATCTTTCCACACAGGGTGGACTCAGAGGGTTGTCACAGGAATTTATTCCTCTGATACCATCTCTCTGTCCTGTGGGGTGCTGCAGGGCTTCATTTTGGTGCCCATGTTGTTCACAGTTTATATGCTGCCATTAGGAGAGATCATTAGGTGTTACAGTCTGGGTTTTCACTGCTATGCAGATGATATCCAGCTATATCTGTCCTTTACTCCCAGATAGGATGATGCTGTCTCTTTGCTTAACAGCCATCTAGCCGAGATCAACGACTGGATAAGTGCCAGCTGGCTGAGGTTAAACCCAGATAAGACTGAGGTATTGATTGTGGACCCAGGTCACCTGGAGGCAGGTCAAAGGGCTGGGGTTCCATTGGGCCTTTGGCTCGGCGGTACCCAGCTCTTGACCTCAAGCCACGTGCGTAATCTGGGTGTTATTATTGACAGCAGTTTGACCATGAAATCTCAGGTGTCGGCCATTGTTAAGTCCTCTTTTTATCATCTGAGGAATATTGCCTGGGTGAAACACCTGGTTCCTCCAGCTGACCTTCCAACTTTGGTCCATGTTTTCATGATCACTCACCTTGATTACTGCAATTCTCTTTACCTGGGGCTACCGGGGGTTGATATCTGCCACCTGCAGCTAGTGCAGAACGCAGCAGCCAGACTTTTGACTGGAACATCTAGAAAGAGTAATATTATGCTAGTTCTGTGCGGGCTGCACTGGCTTCTGGTTCAATGGCGGACTAGCCACAAGGTCGAATTACTGATCTATAAGGCTCTACACGAACAGGGACCGCAGTATCTGCAAAATCTTCTTACTCCCTACTGCCTCTCTCGCTCGCTCCGATCCACCAAAGCTTATGATGTCTGATTTCATTATTGTCAATGTTTGATATTTCTCTGTTATTTATTAATTGTCTGTACAGTGCTTTGGTTTATGAAAAATGCTTAAAAAATAAATTGTACTTGCTTACTTACTTACTATTAAAATTTGTGACACACTGCACACAAAAGAGGTTTTTATTCTGTATTTTTAGGTACTTTAACATTGAGTGGTACAAATCTCCCTGCAAAATGGTTTCATGAAAAGGCAGACTTGCTAGAGTGATGAAAGTGGATGCTAGAATTGAAATCAGAGCTGGAGTTGGTGATTTACTGAGAATCTGAGTTTACCGGAAGAGAGGAGATGGAAGTGGAGAAGAAGGTCTTTTGACCCAAGAGACTTGGATGATTTGAATGATGAAATAATAACAGATTATAAGAGGATACAGTGATTACTCTGTCAGTAATCTGACATTATAACGTGGGATAAAAGAGGAGAAGGAAATTAATTTATGTATTTTATATTTATGTAGTGATTGATTGATTTATTGATTGATTGATTGATTGATTGATTGATGCATCTGTCTGTCTGTCTGTCTGTCTGTCTGTCCGTCCATCCATCTATCTGTCTATCTATCTATCTATCTATCTATCTATCTATCTATCTATCTATCTATCTATCTATGTGGTTTTGATAACTAGGTAGGTACACTAGACAAATGAATGCCTATTTTCCGATATGACCCAGGAGGGTACGAAACAAAATTCTTAAAACAAATACAGAGACAAATTTTGAAAGCTCAGAATTCTAAAGGCAAGGAAAAGTACAGAAGTGAAACAATTACAAGTTAGAATTTGTGCACAGAATTAGAGGTGCACGAAGTGGTCAGAATTTGCTTTGTGGAGCAAGCCATGATATTCTGCCCATTTTGTGTAGTGGAATGTGAAATTTCACCTGGCAGAGTGATGAAATTTCACCTGGTGAAATGGCAAAATTTCACCTTCCACAGCGAAATTTCACCTTCTGCTGTTAAATTTCACTTCCGTCCACTGGCAAAATTTCACCTTAGCAGATATAAGTTAAAATTAGTAGATCCCTGGTGGCTAGTGGTCCCTTCCCCCACCTGTCCCACATGTAGAGAGACAAATCCCTGGAGGCTAGCGATCCCTCCCCCCCACCTGTCCCACATGTAAGTGCAAATAATTATACTATCCATGGTGACTAGTGGTCCCTCCCTTCCACCCAGTAAAAACTCACCCCACTGCCCACCATGGAAATGTACAGTAAGCCACCCACCGGCTTACCTCCGTATCTCCTCCTTTAGTCCTTAATATTATCCTGTTAAAAGAAAAAAAATCTCTGGTGGTCTAGTGGTATTTTTGTAAATTGTAAACCCCCTTCCGAATCCGATCCCCTCTCCAGTTCCTATAAATCTGATTCCCTGGTGAGTGCCCCCCCACCAGCCTCCCCAGCAGCCAGATGTCCCCATCACAACCCCGCTCCCACCCCCATCCTAAATCCCGGCAGTGGTATCGGCAGGCCACCACAGCACTCCTCTCTCTCCATGGCTGGCCCACCGACTGAGCTGTCAATGAATGAGCTTCAATTTGACAACTTAGTCAGTGGGCTGGCCATGGAGGAGAGAGGAGGGCTGTGCTGATCTTCTGGATCTGCTGCCAGGATTTAGGATGGGGATGGGAGTGGTATTTTAGCGGGGACATCTGGCTGCTGGGGAGGCTGGTAGGGGGGCACTGGATCACCAGGGAATTGGATTTATGGGAAGTGGGGAGGGCATTGTATTCAGGAGGGGGTTTAAAATTTACAAAAACACCACTAGGCAACCAGAGTTTTTTTTCTTTTTATAGGATAATATTAAGGACTAAAGAAGGAGATACAGAGGGATGCGAAAGGGAGGGTTACTGACTGTACATTTCTGTGGTGGGCAACGGGTTATTACTGGGTGGAGAAGAGGGACCACTAGCCACCATGGATAATTTAATTCTTTACAATTAATTGCATGTGGAACAGGTGAGGGGAGGGACTGTTAGCTACCAGGGATCTCCTTATTTATAACTTATTAAAGTTTGCCCACTCTAGGGAGAAATTTTTCCTGTGGAGGGAAGGCAAAATTATGTTGCTGAAAGTGAAATTTTGCCTAGGTGAAATTCTGACTTCTGCAGTTACATTTTGCGGAGTGCTCCGTGATGCGGATTTGCCCACTTCTCTGGCACTCCACAGGCAAAATTTAAATTCACTTCATCTCTACACAGACTACAAAATATGTTAAGGTGCAATTTGGGATGCAGACAAATTTAAAGCCCAATAAAATTATGCAAGTGTACAAGTAAGTAGAGAAGTAAAGGGCAAACAATTTAAGACGGACATTGGTAGGGTGATATGGGGAGCATGGAAGTGTATGGAATTTGGGGCTAGAGCCAGTTGTAAGTTGTGGATGATGTGAGATGAGCCTTCAGGGCAGTTTTGAAGGATGACAGGGTGGGAGAACTGTGGAGCTTGCAGGGAAGGAAGTTCTAATGATTCGGGGCAAATGAGGAAAAACCTGGTCACCCATCTTGGCTGAATATTTAGGGATGACAAGTGAGGTAGTGTCTACAGATCTGAGAGGGTATGTAAGGGGCGCTCTATGAAGTAAGGAAAATGGAATTGCTGGAGTGTCGGATTAGAGTACTTTGCAGAAGAAACAACCTAACAGATAAGATCAAAAGGTAGAGGTGGATGACCAGCCTAAGTAAGAGTACAGGGAACAGTAATGTGTGTGAGGGGGAGAAGGTTGTGCCATTTAGGTATAGAAGAAGTTGGGGCATTACTAAAGAGAAGTGAATGATACTGTAGGCAAGGGAGTAGGATGCCTTGGGGAATAACTATGCATGCTTTTGGAGTAAGGAAATGGTGGAGATGATACACCAGACTGACCAAGAAATTAATGGATTTGCATAGCTTTAAAATGCATAAATGTAAATCCAGCATTGGGTCAAGAGTTACACCCCAGTACTTAAAATTCCTTGACAAGGGAGATGGGAGAACCATCTGCACAACAGATGACCAGGCAATGTGAGCAGGAAGATCTGTCACTCTGGAACCAAATAACATTGCTTGAGTTTTGGAGGAACTTTGGGCCAGGTTGTTGGCCACAAGTCAGTTTTGGAAATGGGTAAAGTCTTTGGTAATTTGAGCATGGATAAGCTGGGGGCTCTGGGTGCTGTGGTATGGGACAATATCATCAGCCTTACTGAGTGCTCTGTAATGCCTGCAAAAGGTGTCTGTCTAGAAACTAGTAAAACATGAAGTGATGGAGCTTAGGTTACTTTTATCCCCTTTAATAATTTTTATATTTGAGCTTAATCCATTGGACTCATACTATTACTGTGTTTGGAAGTGTTTTGCTCTTACTGAGCTTTTTTATTAGTGTTGTTTGAATATCTTATATAGTTTATATATTGGTACAGTGGGAGTACCTAGAGCAGATTTTTTTGTGAATGTATTTAGAATTACATTTTTTATCTTTACTCTGTTCAAAGTTTGCACCATTTTTTATTCAGGTAGTTTGTCTGACATAGGAAGCACCCAATGCAGCATATTGTTTGAGGGGCCAACTGTTCCGCAGCTATAATGAGATAGTGTCTGGAGAGCATGTCTGCTTGTACTGTCCGAGATGCATCCAGTTTATTTTGCAAATACTTTTTTTTGATAGTTCTGAGCTGTGAATTTGGTGTACCAATTTAATTTGAGCAGTATATTTGCTCATTTCCCAGAACAAGAATTACCAATAGCAATGAAAGACATTCATACTGGAGCTTGTGTTAAAGGACTCTCTATTTACAGTGTTTTTATTGTGATTAGCTGGTGGGTGGGTTGTGTTCCTACATTCCTCTATGCCAGTGAAGAGACAAGATGAATTCTGCAAACATAAAGAAATGGCTTTAATTCGTACAGAACAAAAGGTTGGAGTAAGTTTAATTTTTTTATTAAAATCATTGCAAAGTTATTTTTGTGTCTGAGTTGTTATGATTTTGTAGACCTCTTTTTAATATGTTCTGTAAGAAGTTTTACCATGATTGATTTTTCTAATGCCAATACATTAATGGCTTTAATTTCTTGTTGACTACAATTAGAAAAAAACATAGCCATCATTTATGTATTTTAATGTATCCAGGTCCTGCTTATATCATTTAAGAAAAATCCTAGCAGCTTGACTAGGTGTGGGACAATACAAGGATTTGGGGCGTAAAGTACTGGAAACTAAGTTAATTACTTTATCTTCCTCCATATTGTTTTCATGATGATGAAATGATGGCCATGTTTTTTTTCTAATTGTAGTCAACAGGAAATGAAAGCTCTTCTGGAATTGGCATCAGATAAATCAATCACAATAAAATCTATGGATAAAGGGGGAAAACAGTAATCATGGACACTGATAAATATCTAATGGAAATCGAGCATCAGCTGTCTAATAAGAAATTTTCACAAGTTTGAATAGTAACCAAACAAGACAATTTAAAGACAGTGCTGACCCTTTGTTAAATGAAGGTTTCTAGAAAGTGTACATATCTGAATCAACCAAAGAAGCATTAACTTTTGTGCATCCCGCAGTTCCTACCATATACAGTATATATTACCAAAAATTCATAAAGATCTGAAAAATCCCCCCAGTAGACCTATATTTTCAGAGAAAGGATTGGTGAAAGAACCTGTTTCCGCCCTTGTGGATAATTATCTACAACCACATGTACTGTGCAAATGTTACTTAGCTACATCTGTGATTCCATGGAAGTTATTAGCATGAGAACCTGCAGATGGAATCTAACTGGTTTCTGGCCACCCTAGACTTGACATGGAATCACTCTATACCGTTATACCCCAAGATAAGGGGTTACTTGACTTGACTTATTTCAAAGACACTAGGGAAGAAAGAAACTGTGTAGCCATCCACACTCAGTATATAGTCAAGCTGGCAGACTTAGTACATAAATCAAATATGTTTTTGTTTCAGTGTGAATACTATTTTCAGAGTACTTGTACTGCCATGGAGGCCACAATAGCTTCCAGCTTTAGAGGTGTGCGAGAAAAAACTTCTGCAGATGGAATTTCCGAGAAAGGTGGATTTTCACTTCCACGAAAGTGCTGAAATTAAATTGGCAACTTTTGGAGAAATTCTGACTTAGAACAGCAGAAAACAAGCATTTGTCAATGCCGAATGTTTGCTTGCTGGCATTGGCAGTGGTAATGTAGAAGTTACACAGCTGCGTAATAGGAATGGCAGTGAAGTACTGAACTGAAGCCAACCCCACCACCACCCTGCAGAGAGTGATCAGGCATAACATCACACCCCACCCTGCAGACACTGACAAGTGTCACGGTGTTCCTTTGGGTCTTTGGCCCTTATGCGCACCCCATTTCATTAGGAAATGCGGTGAGATGGGTGCAATATAGGAGAATGGGGTGAACTTTGGGGCTGAAAAGTCCAAGGCATACCTCGATGCCTCTCACTGGCTGCAGGGTCTGGAATGGTATGAGCATTACAGGCAAGAATCCCAAGTCACACCCCTGATGCCTGTCATTCTCTACAGGGTTGGGCATTATGGTTGGAAACCCTAATACCTCAGGCATTCGTTGGTATTTTCACTCCAAATTTTCAACATTTTTTTGTGACCCCACCTCATGAACAGGGGGAATATCAGTTTGTTAGCCGAAAGCTGCTTATGCACAGTGAGTACGGCATTTAGCACCACAGGTGCAAAAACATTCCGAACAGGATGTAAAAAATGACAGCTGTACTGTTCATGGGGAGGTGTAAAAAATGGCAATGTTGCAAATCTGCTGTAAAAATATTTAAAAAAATGGTGAAGTCATGAGTGTACATAGAAACTGTGCAACGCACACCCGTAATATAATTAGGTTGGGGATATTTTACAGCAGATTGTCAACTCAGGCATTTTGGTTCCTCCGATCATGAACAGTGTCACTGTGATTTTCTTTATCTGTGCTGAACAATGATTTCCCACAGCTTACCATGTATCTTCAGCGCCTGAAAGCGTGAAAACACACTTTAGCCTATGTTGTGAAAAATGACAGCTGTACTGTTCATAAGGAAGTGTGAAAAAATGCCACTGGTGAAAATCTGGACTGAAAATATTACAAAGTCATGAACTTACGAGGGTGCGTGGAAACTGCACATTGCTCACTCATAACACAGTCATTTTATGGACTTTTGTCACCAAATTTTCAACATAGCCATTTTAAGACCTCTGTTCATGAACAGTGTAACTGTGATTTTCTTAATCTGTCCTAAACATTGCTTTCGCACACCAACAGCACCATTGTGCCCTACATGTGTGAAAACACATTTTGGGCAACATATGAAAAATGGCAGCTGTACTGCTCATAAGGAAGTGTAATAAAATGGCAATGTTGAAAATCTGGAGTGAAAATATTAAATTTGCAAACTTACGAGCATGCATAGGAACTGCGCAACGCACGCTCGGAAAACAGTCATTTTTAGGAATTTTTTCACCAAATTTTCAACATAGCCATTTTAAGACCTCTGCTCATGAACAGTGTCACTGTGATTTTCTTAATGTGTCCCATACATTGATTTTGCACATACTGCGCCATTGTGCACTACATGGGTGGAAACACATTTTGGGCAAGATGTGAAAAATGACAGCTATACTGCTCATAAGGAGGTGTGGTAAAATGGCAATGTTGAAAATCTGGAGTGAAAATATTGAAAATTCGCGAACTTACGTAGTGCATAGAGCTGTACAACGACGTCAGAAACAGTCATTTTAGGAATTTTTTCACTAAATTTCAACATAGCCATTTTAACACCTGAGCTCATGAACAGTGTCACTGTGATTTTCTTAATTTGTCCTGACATTGATCTCGACACCGACTCGCGCCATTGTGTGCTACATGGGCAGAAACACATTTTGGGTGACATGTGAAAATGACAGCTGTACTGCTCATAAGAAGGTGTGATAAAATGGCAATGTTGGAAATCTGGAGTGAAAATATTGAAGAGCACCTTACGAAAAGCGTAGGGAACCGCGCGATGCACCCTCGTAAAACAAGTCATTTTAGAATTTTTTCACCAAATTTTCAACATAACCATTTTAAGACCTCTGCTCATGAACAGTGTCACTGTGATTTTCTTAATTTGTCCCGTACTTTGATTTCGCACACCAACTGCGCCATTCTGTGCTACATGGGTGGAAATACATTTTGGATGAGATGTGAAAAATGACAGCTATACTACTCATAAGAAGGTGTGGTAAAATGGCAATGTTGAAAATCTGGAGTGAAAATATTGAAATTTCACGAACTTACGAGCCTGCATAGGAACTGCGTAACGCACCCTCGTAAAACAGTCATTTTTTGGAATTTTGGCACCAAATTTTAAACATGGGGTTTTTGGGACCCCTTCTCATGAATGATGTCACCGTCATGGTGGCATTCAGGCCCGAAGGGTGATTTCACAGTCACTGCACAGTCACTGCGCGAAATCACCCTTTGGGCCCGAATAACGCCATGACAGTGACATAATTCATGAGAAGGGGTCCCAAAACCCCATGTTGAAAATTTGGTGCAAAAATTCCCAAAAATGCCCGAGATATGTAATAAAGTTGAAACCCCTCTATGTAACCCATTATACAGCTTACCGGCATTTCCTCAGTTCGTGGTCGGCTTTGAAGAGTGCAGACGTGTTCCCTGTCCACCGAAGATTGCTGTGCCGGAGTCCAGAGGTAAGTATGGGGTGGGGAGGGGTGTGGGAGGCTGGGTGCGCAGTGGGTGGGTGTGGGTTGTGGGAGGGGGTTGGAGGCTACGCAGGACAGTTTTATTTTACAGGTTAAAAACAAAAAAGATGTCATGGATGTTTGCCATGCTGGGGTGGGCTCCTGCGCATGGCACAAGGACTTGTGGGGTGTTCAGCCGGATGGGGATTGGGCACCCCTGGTCGGCAAAATAAAAAAATTGTTGCATTGCTTGCCACGCTTGGGGTGGGCTCCAGCGTGGCACAAGGGCTTGGGGGCCTCATTCAGTCGACGGGGATTGGGCACCCCTCACGGCCAAAGGATCACAGTGCTTGCCATGCTGGGGTGGGCCTCAGCGTGCAACCTACAACTGGGGGTGGGACGAGCTCAGCCGACGGATTGGGCACCCCGTCGGCTATACAGTACGGGGCGCGACGCCTGTTCTGTGCGTGGGGAGCTGCGGTCAGCAGCCGATATCTATCGGTGCTCACTGAAGCGTAGCTCCGCCTTTCAATCAGAGCCACTGCATTTTTGGAGCGTACAGACAGCTCCAAAATGTATTGGCTACAGGGGCTGCACCTGCCAGCCCACTGACTGAATTGGAGGAGGAGGTGACACACCTCCGAAATCTCCGATGAAGGCACTATGTTTCTTGCACATGTGTGCAAGCAAACATAAAAATGATAAATTGCAGCTTATTGTGTTTAACTGTGGAGAAAAATGTCCGCAGAACTGATCACTTAACTGCAGAATAATTACCTGTACTGAGGAATAAATCATTAAACTGTGGAACAAAAATCATTAGAACTGTTGTTCCACAGCTCATGTGTATTATTACACAGTTCAGCCAACAAATTCCATGGAACGGGGTGAAAATCCACCAAACACATTCAGAAGACTCCAATCTCGCCAATGGTGGAAGTTAGAAAAATTATGCAAAATTTCCACTAAAGTTCTGCGAATACAGAATCCACAACTTTCACCTACCTCTACCCAGCTTTGTAAATCTTTTTATAGTGAAATGGCAGCTTGATCATCTCTATGACTATGCTACAAATCCATACCATCAGTATATGGACTTGTGGTGTTGCTATTGATGATATACTTATTGTGTGGAAGGGTACAACAGACCAATTCAGTGATTTTGTATTATGTTTGGAAAGTACAAACCCAACTTTAAAATTTAAACATAAGATACACCAGAATAGTATTTCATTTCTTGATTTGCAGGTTACAGAATGTGATGATGGCAGTATTATCACAGATCTATTTCAAAAACCCACGAAAAGAAATAATATTTTCAGGTTTGATAGTTGCCATTCATCACATGTTTCTAAAAATACACCAAAAGGACAGCTCATGAGGATTAAGAGGAGCTGTTCAAGACAGGTAAGATTTTGAGATCAGACAAGCTGAACAAATTGAGAGGTTCCAGGTACAGGTCTATAGTAATGCCACACTTGCCAAAGCTGTCAGTGAAGTACAGAAAATCAGTAGGGAATCAAAACTTGTTCCCAAGACTCGTAATAAAAGTGATGATATTTTTACATGTTAGCTACTGTATGTTACAGCAAATGGTAAACATGCTACAGAGGTGAAAAAGATCATCAATAGAGATTAAGATATTTTAAAAGCAGACACCAAGCTGAGGGAAATAGTAGCTAAACAACCTCGGATAGTTTTAAGGAGACTTAAAACAGTACATGATTTGGTGGCCAGAAGTTTTATGCCCAAGATGGTAACCAGTCAAAATAGTATTTAAAGAACAGCACTGTCAAAACAGTGCTTCCAAAACAATGTATGTATGCCTTGACAGTGACGGGGTAGGATAGTGCATGTAATTACTGCTACCCCTGTCACTGTCAAGACAAGGGAGGAAGAGGGGAAGAAGTGGAGAAGTAGGCAGAAAGTGTGAAGGCTGTCTGAGCTGCTCCTGTGGTGGCGAGGACAAAGGCCGAAACAGCTCTGGTGATACAACTCAGAAGACCCGTGTTCTGTTCCCAGTCTTCCGAAACTTGTGGTTTGAGTTTTACCCCCACCGCAAGTGTTTTTGTTTTGTAATGCCTGACTCTGGTCCCCCCTAACTTTCTCCCCATCCCCAGGTTCCACACCCCATGGAGCTGATTATAAAATTATGGGGTGTGTGAGTGTCGGAGCCCCCCCCCCCTCCACAAAAACACAATTTGTAGTATTGTTTTTTTGCCATAGTATCTATCAGCCATGTATTTTTCGACCACTATCATTGGCGCTATTGTTCCTTGTGGCATTTTTCATTCATGCTGTTTTTAACAGCACCATTTTTACTGCATGGTTATTGACTGCACTGTTGTAGCACATGGCATTGTAAGCTAGTACCAATAGTGGACCCCCCATTGCAATGGTTGCCTCCACCATCACAAAGCACCTATAGGTGTGGAAAATGTACCTTTTGTTGATATGTAGATCAAAGTAAGGCATTCTTTATTCCTAAAACCGGACAACCACCATGTACTAAAGGTTTTATTAATGGTGAAACTTTAGGTGTGGTATACCTTTTATCATGCTGACGTGGAGCTTTTTATGTAGGAAGAAAGATCAGAACATTTTGTGACAGTATAAGAGAGTATGTATGTGCCTTCCAGAGAAATGATATGGCTTATGCCATTGTGAAGCACTTTAATGCCATTGGGGGATCCCCATGTAATTAAGTTTCATGGCATAGAAAAGGTTGAACAGAACCAAATGGGTGAGGATAGGGAGCATACATTTAGTAGGAGAGAAAGTTACTGGAGTTAAACATTTGGGGCCAGAGAAGAATATAGCCTGAATTACTTTTTTGAACATAGTGCTTTTATGTAAGATACAGTACTTTTTAAATATGTATAGTTACACCTGATTGTTCTGATCTGTCTGTGATGTTTTATAGCTATAGGTGGTAAGTCCATGGCTTGTAAAAGGTTTTTATACTATTTTGGTTCATAGGTTCATAGGTAAGTTACACGATCGAGGGACAAGCCCATTTAGATCATGCCACCTAGGCTAGGTGGGTACGAAATTTAGAATCATTCATAAATATGTCTAGATGTGATTTAAAATGAGACAGACTTACACAATTCACCAACTCATAAGGGAGTGAGTTCCAGATAGGAACTATTCGCTGTGTAAAAAAAAATGTGATCGTTTGGTCGAGCGATTGATTGGCAAGAGTAATTTTAAATTATGGGAGCTAGTAGAAAAACAGTAGTAGTATTCCATTTCAAGTGAAGAGTATTAAACAAGTATTCATCCCTGGAGGTTTGTGTAACAAACAAAGATCCCACGAATGATCTGTATTCCATACTGTACAAATTAAGTTGTTTAAGTCTATCTTCATAAAGCAAGCTTCCATTCCTATGATATTCTTAGTAAACCTTTTTGCACCTTTCTGGATATTATATCACCTCCTGTGTAGGGCACAAAATGAAGAACAATAATCAAAATTAGTTCTTATAATACTGGTATAAAGGGGACCATAATCGATGGCTCTCTGCTTTGATGTTCCTAAATATACAATTACTGAGTCTAGGACATTTTTAATAACGTAGTTTAGTGTTCAGTAAATTTTAATCTGTTATTAATAACAACACCAAGATCTTTTGCAGTGGTAATAACGCCAAGGCCTGTTTGTCTCATGTAATATTTTGCACACTTATTGTTATATCCAAAGTGCATAATCTACACTTACCAATATTAAATTCCAACTTGTGTTTACTAACCCATTCAGAAATAATATTTAGATTATCCTGTAATTTTGATATAGCTATTGGGTTGTTAACAATTCCTCCAAGTTTGGCATCGTCTGCATATTTAATTAACCAGTTACCATGATTTATTTTCATTCCTGTTATGAGTATATTAAATAACACAGGCCCCAGAACTGATCCCTGAGGAACTCCACTAGTAACTGGTATCCATGGGGAAACAAAACCCTCAAGCATACTTGTTGTTTTCTATTTGACAGCCATTGCATTATCCATATTATCAAATAATTATTAAGTTCCAAACTAACTAGACACTTATATAATATATCGTGAAACAGAATCAAAAGCCTTCTCAAAGTCTAGATAAATAACGCCAACCGCAACCCAAGATCCAGAACCTCACTGACTGGTTCAAAGAAATCAACAGATTGGTTCTGATATGACCTTCCAACCTGGAAACCATGTTGGAATATATCAGTCAGGCCATTAGCCAAAATATGACTACCAATTCTTTTTAGTATTAGCCGCTCCATAATTTTACATACGGATGAGGTCAAACTTAAAGGTCGATAGTTGTTTAACTCCTTCTTAGATCCAGATTTATGTATAGGAATAACTCTAGCATCACACCAATCATTAGGTACTAAACCCATCTTTATTGACACATTAAATAAATAGGTGAGAGCACCTGCTATTTCATGTGATAGTTTTTTTAGAAAAATAGCAGGAATATCATCCGGACCACATGATACAGATGGTTTTAGAGAATCTAATAGGTAAAAGGTTTCAGCCACGCTAAATATGATCTCAGGGTCTGAATTAGGTGGTTCAGAACACAAAAAATCACACTTTTTTTTAAATATACTACCAAAGTACTTATTAAATTTATTAGCTATAACCTGTTCATCATTGACATCCACATTATTAATAATCAATGGTCCTACTAAGGTGGGTGAATTTTTAGGAACCAATGTAATTAAAAACTTTTTTTGTTGTCTTGATGTATGTCAACTAGATTCTTTTCAAAAACTCGTTTAGTCTCTCTAATTGCATATTTTACCTTTGGATTTTATCATAAATTTAGACCAGTTTGTCTCATTAATATTATTTTATATCTATTATACGCTTTTTGCCGAGACCAAGGTTTTGATTTTAGTGAACCAAGGTGGAGACCTTTAAATCCAATATATTTAACTCTTGTTGGTACCCAATTAGTGATACAATGTTGAATTTCTTCTTTAATTCTTAACCAAATATACTTATAGGTTGCTCAGTTAAGTCGAGTTCCCAGTTCCAATTTGATAAATATTCCTTTATTGCCTGATAGTTCACTCTATTGAAATCTTTAAAATGAGTTTTGCCACAAGATTTGTTAACACGGAAATTAAATGACCATTTAACTATCTGATGGTCACTATTTCCCAAAGGAGCCATGAAACTAACCAAATCATTATCTCCTTTAATATTTGTGAAAATTAAATCCAAAATGTTTTCCTTTCTAGTTGGTGATCCTACCTGTTGATCTAAACCTAGGTGTGACATAGCACTAATAAATCTGTTCTCCTGGTTATTGGATCCTTTAACTGTTTCCCAGTTTATTCCAGGGTAATTGAAGTCACCCATAAGAATGACATCTGACTTAAAAACAAGATTCTCCAAGTAATGACACATATTATCATTGTTTGCAGTGTTCATTGATGGAGGTCTATAACATAACCCTATGGTTAGTGAAATTTGTTTATTGATAAGTTGGATCCAAATTATTTCAAATCCTATAGGTGGTAAATTATCAAAACAACTTCAGAACAAGACAAATCATCCCTGACATAAAGTGCCACACCACCCCTTTGAGTATATTCGATTTTATTAAATAATGTGTATCCATTGATATTATGGTCCCCACTGTCCATCACTAAACCAAGTTTCTGTGATGCCACAGATATCAATATTTTTATTAAGTAAAACTACCTGAAGTTCATCCAATTTATTACATAAACTCCTAGCATTTAATAGAAGGATATTCATATTGATGTTTAGTTCTTTACTGTACCTACAAGATGTAGGTTCATGTATCAACTGTGCATTATCTGTTAACCCTTTATTATCAGTCCCAGAGTTTTGCATAAAAAATAATCTATACATGAGTTAATTTTTTGACCCAGGTTCATTTTCCCCTCTCTATTCAAGTGTAGACCATCCTTAGCATAAAAACCTTTATTGTTATCAAACTGTTCCCAGTAAGTGAGGCGTTTTATTTCTTGTTTAAGACACCATGCTCTAAGCCAGCAATTAATATGTTTTATTTTGGAAGTAAAGCTAAAGTTAGCCCTAGGTACTGGTAGAATCTCAGATATCACAAAATGTACTCCAATCTTACTTAAGATATTGGCTAGGCCAACAAATGCTTCTTTAATTGACTGTGTAGACTGATGCCAGATGTTATTTACACCTACATGTATAATAACTAGATCCTGACTGGTGCAGCCTTGTAATATTTTGGGGCATGTTCTGGTAAGATGGCCAATCTTGGCTCCTTTAAAGCATGATAAAGTTCTTGTAGCTTTACTTGGATCACAAATAATTCTATCCAAGTTAGCTATTATAGAATCTCCTAAAACAAAAATATTAGGTGCATCAGTACCAACTTGACATGTAGATTGAACTTCCATGTTTTCCAGGTTAGGTACCTTGTGAACTTGATTGTCAGCAAAGTTAATAAGATCACCTTCGGAAAAATTACTAATGATATCAGTTTGCATAATGGATTTAATTGATTCATTTACTTCACTAGGTACTAGAGTTTCATTCTTCCCTGTAACTTCAGTACTATGGCTCATTAGGCTTCGAATTTATTATGAGTTGGGAGTATAAAATATCAGCTTTTCTTCCCTTTTATTGGTTTTGATGTTGGATTGTATACCAATCATTATCCAAATCAAGAGTTGCATCTTCCACTCTTGGTCTCTTTCTTGCTATACTAGCTATATAATTATTATCGTTGCTTACACTTGAACTAGGTACATCTAAACTAAATTGATCATTGGTGTTAAATAGTCTTTAGCAGTTTCAATTTGGCTATTTTCTAAATGTTGTAGTCGATCATCAAACAACTGTATTTCATTTTCCAATTCCACAATTTATGCATTTATTGCATAGAAAGCTAGCCACATTTATAGCCCCCATATCAAAATCGTACATATTGCAAGATACACATTTAATGCCTTTCTTGCCATCCGACATTATAATGTTGGCCATTTTTTTTTTTTATCTAAGACTTACCCTGTGGGTTTATTAGGCAAGTAAAATATAGGTTGAGCCACAGTCCTTCAGGTAACACCCAAAACACCCAACACGCCTAACACGCGCAGACGCGCGTGTCTTTACACGCGTCTTCACGTGCGACGCACACGAGCACGCCCTGCTCGTGCTCGCCCTGCTCGCAGCAGGGCAGGCTTTAAATAGCCGGCTGAACCCAGAAGTAGCGTAGTGAATTGCGCTCCCCAAACACTAAAGTTGCTTTAAAATGGTTTAACAAGTTAGTCAATAACAGAAATACAGTTTAAAAAGGAGGACACACAGAGTTAAAATAAAAATAAAAGTGAGATTGTAGTGAGGGAACCTCAGACTACAAACTCCTCCACCTAGCTAAGAGTTGGCTAGGGCTCCAAATAGCTAGTACTCGTAAAGGAGCAAATATTCAATAGTACATAACAAAGTGTGTCTTTAAGTTTTCTAGAAAGATTAATTATTTTTCCAGTCCTCATGTTTTTCTTCCCCCCTCTTCTTTATTATTTTTTGATGAAGTGGTGCAATGTGTGGTTATAGTTAAATTCCAGGTGCAGTGTCCTATTAAATAAGAATGTTTCTATGCTGGAAACTAATAATTAAATTATGCCCAGGATGGTATTTATTGTTGCTCCTGTAGTAGAAATTTCTGAGTTCATAAAACTATAACTCTATTTGCTATTATATGCCCTGAATATATGCTTGCTTTGTAGGCCATGCTGTAACAAAATCATAATGGATGTAGTAGAAATTTCTGGTATCATGCTGTTTTTTATTTTGTTATAGAATAATACTGAGGTTACTTGAGATACATTTGTAGGAACAGAAAGCAAGATAAAACTGGGCAGAACTGGTTGTACCAGCCTGCATAACAAGCTCGGGCAGAATATAAGATAACAGCATGTTAAGGCATCAAAGGCAAGCTGTACATTGCTATGGTGTGAGTAAAACTCATTGTTTCATTCAGGTCAGATTGACCCAGGCAGATGTATCAAGAAGTATTGGGAAAGAGATGAAATAAGCAGTGGAAATGTACCCTATATAGTGGTATCAAAATGTTTTTCTGTTACATTGGAATCAACATGTTTTTCTAATTCATGATTGGTTAATACTGCAATGTTGGTAATTTTCAATATAAGAGTACGCCTAACAACGCCTTGATAATAAGTGTATAAAAGTGATTGACTAATGAAACTCAGGGAGCCTTGCATGATTTTTGGAAGAAGACTCCCATATGCATATGTAATAAACCGTTCTTTCTACTAAGCAGTGGTCCTGAGTCTGATTTTAAAGTAAAGTGTAAGAACATATATTTTTTTTCCATGACAATTTGGCATAGTCGGCAGGATCAGCACGCTCGGACCTCGGTCGGCTCAGTCGGGGACCGCTTCCCAATTCTCCCACTTGGAGGAGAAGTCCTGATGCTGAGGGGAACGCTGAAGGAAAATCTCACAGATACAGCCAGGGGGAGATTGAAATGGGATGGCCCCGATCGTGACGGATTTTTGTTTCCCCTTGGCTCCGAGCGGCGCTGATCTGTAAGTACCTACCTTTTTGCCTTGGGACGCTGCATGTTATAAAGAATAAGTAAACCGGTAAACAAGTAAATGGGGAAGTTTTGAGCCTGTTTTAATTGTATGAGACTTTAAGGCAGAAGGGGAACAGGGAACCGGTGGAAACCTGCAAGAGAACTCTTAGGTGAGTTGAGCACCCTAGCAAGATACCCTTAAGTGGGTTGAGCAAGGGGACCCTAGCAAGATACCCTTAGGTGGGTTGAGTGCCCTCACAAGATACCCTTAGGTGGGTTGAGCGCCTAGCAAGATACCCTAGGTGGGTTGAGCACTCGCAAGAAACCCCAAGTGGGTTGAGCGCCTTTAAAACTGTGGAGGAGGCAGGCAACAGTAACTCCCGGTGGTTGTTTTTTATCTTTCCTTTTGATTTGCTTTTTGTGCGGGTTTCATTTACTTGGGGTATGAAATCAGGAGATATTGGTTAAAATGGGGGGGCGCAGCAAACATAAGCAGGAAAATAAGGAGTCTCCGTGGGTTGCCTCTGGCCCCGTAAAATGCATGCTTGAAAAGTATGGAGAGGGTTTGAGGACTGCAGGTTTAAAAATATGTGGAGAGATGTATTAAGAAAAAGTCTCTCAAACAAGCAGGGGCAACTGCCCTTTGCCCTTGTAATTTGTGCTTGCTACAAGTATATACTGTTAGAGCCAATGATGGCTTTCACAGTTCAGGCTGTTTTTAGTAGAAAAGCAGCGGCTGATTAAGTAACATTAGATGAGCCACATTTAGAGAAAGAAAATAAACTACTGTGGATGTACACACAGTAGGTGACTACAGACGGGATGATTTGAAAATCCTCTCCCCCCCATGTTGCCTATCAGTGTAGTTTCAAGTTTTTCTGTATCAATTTCAAGTTCCCTTGCCTCCTATAGAGGCTGAAACATTTAATCCCAAAACCCAAGTACTGGGGACCTCTACCAGATGGATCTCAACCTAGTACTGTTAGAGATTTTTTTTGTTGTGTTTTTAAACTGCAAACCAGAGCTCTGGAAAAAGACTTGGTTTGGCAGGTTACTAAAATGGCCAAAAAAACAACCTTTAAAAGGGTTAAAACCTTTAAAAGGGTTAATAGCTGCAGCGTTTGGAAATTATCATGAAGGTCCTGCAGTCATTTTTCTTACTCAGACTTGTGTATCGGAAAAGAAGAAGAAAAATACCTTGGCACCGGGTAAGTCTGAATTTTTTTATTTAAAGTTGTTTTATGTCTGTTTGTTTTATTTCTGTAATACATATACTAAACAAGGTAGTGCTCCGTCTTTCTCATGCATATTTTCTAGCTTATATCTATGTTCTGTAATTATGTTCTGTTGTCAAGGTTGCGAGATAGGATTGACTGCCTTCAGTGCACAACATGTTACAGTAAAAAAGAGAAAGGAAGCTTCTTTGCCTCATATGTGATTGCTTTAATTGGTTTTATTTTTAATGAAACATTTGTGCTGCCTAGATAGGGTCAGTAAAGAACTTTTGTATGTAGTGGTTGGAGCAGGTAGTGTGAAGGTGAAGAGTTATGACATCATAGATTGCAATGTGCAGAAAGATTTGTAGTTTGCAAGCAACGTGCCAAGCCACTGCTAGGTGAAAATGTAATGTGTTAACAGCTATAAATGGCTTTATCATACTTCTAGTTAAAACCAGAAACCTTTTTCAAAATGGCAGAGTGCCATATTTTAGCTATGTGCCAAAAGGTGAACATGTTATACGAGATGTGTTCACTTACAGATGGTATGTTGTGCTGCTTTAACGGAGTTAGAATGTGTTTAAAAAGTGTTTTATTCTGAAAAAGATTTGGCAAGGCGATATATATAAATGTGTTGGTTTAAAAATTGTCAGTGTTACAAGACAGGCAGGAGGCAGCACATATATCTAAAACACATACAGTTTTCTAATAAAACTACCTCATTACATTACCTCAGCAAATTACATTACCTCATTACATTACCTCAGCAAATTGGTGTCAAATAATATCAGTCTTATTTTGTGTTAAGTATTTCTTTTTGTGTATGTGTATGTGTGTGTGTGTGTGTGTGTGTGTGTACTGTCTTGGCCAGCAGTTTTATTGTGTGCTTTATTATTATTTAAAGATATTTTAATATCAGTAGTGTTCAAGGACACTACAAAAATAACTGGGTTTGAATGACCCTTGCATGCACACTGTGACCTTTTGCACGTTATTTGACCTTCTTGTGTTTCAACATTTTATGTACTACCAGTTCAAACTTGATGTGTATTCCATACCTAAAGCACAACTTTTCACACAAAATGTATGTTTTCATGAAAGCACACCAAGAGTGAACCATGTAATTTGACTTTTTATTGCAAAACTAGTATTCTAAGTGAAGAGGAACAAACTTTTCTTCTCTTCTCACTGCTTCTGACTTGCAGCCAACACAGGCAATACTCCAGCTGGAAGGGGAGAATTATACATCATCTCCCCATATTTTTATTATGTATATACAGTACGTTTTTGAAAAAAGGACTATTACAGCTGTTTTTGAGAGTTTACCATCTACAGTTAAAAAACAATGGTTTTGGTTTTTATGTGTGACCATGGTGTAATCATTTTTTTTTTCCTTTTTGAAATGCATTCTAAAAATACGTACGTACAGTATTACCATCAATCCGGATCTTATAAACTCAGCTGACATTTTGTCATGCTTAGGATAAGGGAACCCAGGGACGCTTTTCTTTTATCCTATGAAAATAATCTTGTTTTATTTTTAAACTGGTGTGTGTTTGTTTTGTTGTTTGTCTGTGTTTCTTCTCTTTCTTCTAGAAAAAGAAGTTCCCATCTTTATAGTAAGGTATAAATTATTAACCTATTTATATCTTTTCTCATTTAAAGTGTGTCGGGGGGACTCAATGGTGCCACCCATTACCATTTATCAGTGCAGGTTTTTGGTACTGCGCATTTTTACGGTATTGTCAGGCCATTTCTGGGTTAATGTTCATGTCACCATCTAGAGCTAACTTTTATGGACTGCAGTATTGTGTTGTCTCTTCACCTGTAGGGCTTGGAGGGAGGGTGTACTACCCCTCCTCCGAGAAATGCCTGTTGTTGTAAGCTGTCACTGTCTCTCTCGAGGGGTAAATAAGGAAAATGTATTTGCAAAATTGTTTTTATTTACAGGTTTTAAAAAAGGCTCAAGTATTTAACAGCATAACCCAGCCCAAGCCTTTGCTTTTTCCAGTGCAAACAGTTATCTCACACCTATTATTGGTACAAGGGTTTTCTGCCCTCAGCAAGAAATCAGTTACGCTGGGGGGTGAAGTTGTGTATGTATGTCCACACATATTCATTCTTTTGATTGTCTTTTCAGCTTTCTTATCCAGTCAAAACAAATGAAAAACAACTTTTGTCATAGCCTTACAGCAATGAATGCATTTTAAATTCACAGTACTCTAACATTTCTGGACTCTAAGCTACGTTTACAGTTTATATTTGTTGTTTAAAATGTATTTTATGCATTATGCTCAATACTGAAATTGTTCTATTGCAAACACTAATGTTTCACGTTTATGTTATAATGTTTTGATGTACATCTTGCTACACTGTATCATGCATGTATGTATTCAGGAAAGTGCTCCACATGTATAGCGTTTTTAATGCTCATAACCAAACCCTAAATACTGGGGCCAGCATTGCTGACCCACCCTACAATATGTTCCAAAGCAAAACCTCAGACAAATTAATGCTCCATTTGTCTTATTATTCACAGTGCAATAGGCACTGTTATTAAATTGGCATAGGCCAATAACATATGTATTTGTCCACTAATTGCATAGTGTATCAGGCATATTGCTATGAACTATATGTTTGAAGCATGTTATTGTAACATTACAAGATTTTATGACTCAGGTCTCAGTCAGGCCTGCTTGCAACAGACAGGGAAATAATGTTCATCACTGTCATAACTGCTTCTGTGATTTGAAATCAGGGTGTAAACCATAACATTGTCATGATTTACAGATGGTCAAATGGTATAATTGAACCTTGGCCTGCACCCCAGGGTGTGCAGTTGATGTTCCATTTTATTTGTCTCTTTCAAATTGCAGAATTTAGGCTCTGTCACCACTCTTTACAAAACAAAAAGCCAAATGGTTTACAAGATTGTTGTTTATGTGTTTTTAATTCAGTGTCTAACACACTTTGCAAGTTTGCAGGTTTCCATGGTGTGGCACACATAAGATCTCCACATTCCACAGCAGTAAAACTTTCATCTAAGTTGCGAGACCTTCATCTTTTTCCTGAAAAGAAAACAACTGCCACAGCTTTGATGTCATCACTACCTTTGTGTCTGACTAGTTCCATATAAGGACTATTGCATGAATCAAGTTATTATTACCTCTGCAAGGGTAAGGTTTTCAGCAAAATTACATCTATTTGTAGAACTTTAAATCAACTGAATAAGGTCCAATCAGTTCAGGCTCTGCAATCAAGTTTATTGTTTCTGCTTACTATGAAGTTAAGTCTGGGGTAGGGGCAATCCCCTAACTCCAGCAAGAACATTTTTTTCAACTGATCTTCAAGCAAGACATGCATTTTCTTCACTGCTGCTTGTTCCAAACATGGCTGGTACCTTATACAATCCTATTACTCTGGTTTATTGTAAACTGTTACTTTTTATGAACTGTTAATCTTTGTGCCAGAGTGTAATCAACTATCGACACAAATGCCATGCAGTGTGTGTGGCTCCATTAAAGAACTCAATGAACTCAATGCATAATCTAATGCACCCTGGCCAATGTGTCTGCCAATCAGCCATCCAGCAGCCAGCAACGCGTGACTGTCTGCATTGCCCATGTGCCTTGTGGGGTTACCACCATTCTGCAAATGACATTTCACCTGTACTGTAATTACACCAACCTGTGCTTACTTATATGAACTTTATGGACTGTTAACTTTATGGACTGTTATGTTTTATAAGGACTTATCTGTCAAGAGACATTATCAACAGATTCTTCAATCAAGCTCCAAGGGTGTGCCACACCTCAACACAAGGTAGCAGCTACCTTATTCACTCTCAATGAACTCTTTTCATCAACAAAATTGTTATGTTATATTGTGTTATACGGTATCACATGTTAGCATTTTTCACATAATTCAGTTGTGGTGTTGACATCCCTCAGTTCTGTATTGTGTTTTCAAACTCACCATTTGTGTTCCATCTGTAACTACCTCTGTATCAACTCCAGAACAGCATGTTTTTATAAATGCCTTAACTATCTGTATGCTGGCAACCAGTTTTAAATCATATAGATAAAGGGGGTGGTTAGTTGATACAAAGTATCAAAAGGGGAGAATGTAGTAGAAATTTCTGAGTTCATAAAACTATAACTCATTTGCTATTATATGCCCTGAATATATGCTTGCTTTGTAGGCCATGCTGTAACAAAGTCATAATGGATGTAGTAGAAATTTCTGGTATCATGCTGTTTTTATTTTTTTATAGAATAATACTGAGGTTACTTGAGGTACATTTGTAGGAACAGAAAGCAAGATAAAACTGGGCAGAACTGGTTGTACCAGCCTGCATACAAGCTCAGGCAGAATATAAGATAACAGCATGTTAAGGCATCAAAGGCAAGCTGTACGTTGCTATGGTGTGATTAAAACTCATTGTTTCATTCAGGTCAGATTGACCCAGGCAGATGTATCAGGAAGTATTGGGAAAGAGATGAAATAAGCAGTGAAATGTACCCTATATAGTGGTATCAAAATGTTTTCTGTTACATTGGAATCAACATGTTTTCTAATTCATGATTGGTTAATACTGCAATGTTGGTAATTTTCAAGATAAAATACGCCTAACAACGCCTTGATAATAAGTGTATAAAAGTGATTGACTAATGAAACTCAGGGAGCCTTGCATGATTTTTGGAAGCAGACTCCCATATGCATATGTAATAAACCATTCTTTCTACTATGCAGTGGTCCTGAGTCTGATTTTAAAGTAAAGTGTAAGAACATATATTTTTTTTCCACGACACTCCTGACACTGTTCTTAAGTTTGGGAGCCACACTGGTTTGTGTGCTTTAGCCACATACTGACAAATAAATTGTGTCCATCATCATATTAGCCATGAAGAATTTTTAATATCAAGATAAGACAGTCCTGGTGTGTTACTTTCATCATGCAAATAAACTGTACTTTTCTTCTAATTTTGTGGTGCAAAATTTGGATTCCATATAATGTCCAGATTTATAATCATGAGGTTCAGCTGGTTGCCTACACATCGATTAGTACTCCCTTCTTAAGTATGGAGCTTGGATATTAATATAAATTATCCAAGATGTTTTTAACAGTTTCATTTGTAATGCATGATACTTGCACCTGTCACTTTAGAAACATAGAAGTTGACAGCAGATAAGGACCGGAAGGCCCATCCAGTCTGCCCATTTTTTTTTCTACCTTATGAATGTGCCATCGGCCTTTGCTCTGTCAATGGCCTATCTATTCATACTCATCTGTATTGCTCCCTTATGCCTTTCCCATGCCTGTTTGAACCCCTGCACTGTATTCATATCCACCACTTTCTGATGTAGGCCGTTCCATGCATCCACCACCCATTCTGTGAAAAAGAGCTTCCTCACATTACCCCTTAATAGATCTCCCTCTAATCTCATGCTGTGTCCTCTTGTTCTGCTATTTTACTTATATTGCAACATGATTGACTCTTTCACCTTGTTAATGCCCTTAAAGTGTTTGAATGTTTCAATTATATCACCTCTCTCCCTCCTTTGCTCTATGGTATACATACTGAGTTCCGTTAATCTGTCCTCATATGTTTTCTGAAGCAGTCCCTTCACCATTTTGGTTGCCCTTCTCTGGACTGCCTCAATTTGGTTAATGTCCTTGTGAAGGTGTGGCCTCCAGAATTGCACGCAGTACTCCAGACGGGGCCTAAACAGTGTCATGTAAAGAAGGATTATTACTGCCCTCTTCTGACTTGTGATGCCCCTGCTAATACACCCCAACATCTCCCTAGCCTTATCTACTGCTTTAGTGGTCTGCTTGGATGATTTCAGGTCATCGGTGATGATGATGATGCCCAAGTCTCTTTCTTCCCTTGTGACTGCCAGCAACTCCCCTCCCAGCCTATAGGTGGCTTCAAGGTTTCTCTTCCCTATGTCAGTGGCTCAGTAGGTAGCACACTCGCCTCTGAGGCCGGGAGATCAGAGGGCTGTGGGTTCAGTTCCCACATCTGGCACTTGGGTTAATATCCCAGTACTGACACTGTAATGCAGCATGAGAGGGGTGCTGCATTTCTGAGGTGCCGTCTTTCGGATGAGACGTTAAACCGAGGTCCCATCTGCCTGGATTGGTGGCAGTTCAGGATGTTAAAGATCCCATGGCACTTATCGAAAAGAGTAGGGGAATTTCCCCGGTGTCCTGGCCAAATTTCCCTCATTAACCAAAAATACCACCAACAGCTTAATCTGGTTCAAGGTCAGTTGCCATTCATCTGTATCCCCCTCCCCCCGGGTCGTGCCTGAAAATAGTCAGGAATTGTCTAGTGCACTTACCCGGTCAACAAAAGCTAAATAAATAAATAAATAAATATGTGCATGATCTTGCACTACTTTGCTTTAAACCCCAGTTGCCACTCTTTAAACCATTTTGCCAGTTTATCCAGATCTCTTTTCATTCTGCCCACCCCATCTGGATCATCTACTCTGTTGCAGATCTTGGTGTCATCTGCAAACAGACAAACCTTACCCTCCAGTTCATCTGCAATGTCACTGATGAAGATGTTGAGAAGGACTGGCCCCAGGACTGATCCCTGAGATACCCCACTTGTGACTTGCATCTCTTCTGACTGTATACTGTTTTCCACCACTCTCTGTTTTCTGCCCGTCAACCAGTTTGCCACCAAGTTGACCAGCTTCTGACGCACCCTGAGCCTGTCCAGCTTATTAATCAATCTTCTATGTGTAACAGTATCGAAAGCTTTGCTGAAATCAAGGTAGGCAACATCAACTGCTCCCCCTTGGTCCACCACTCTGGTTACCCAGTCAAAGAAATCTATGAGATTAGTTTGACAGGACCTTCCTTTTGTAAACCCATGCTGTCTTGGAGCCTGTGCTCCTATGGATTCCAGGTGTTGCACTATCCATTCCTTAAGGAGTGCCTCCATAATCTTGCCCACTACTGAGGTGAGACTGACTGGTCTGTAGTGCCCTGCCTCCTCCCTGCTACCGCTCTTGTGGAGTGGGATCACATGAGCCCTTCTCCAGTCTTCTGGGACCTCTCCTGTGCTCAGAGACTCACTCAACAGTTCTGATAATGGCTCTGCTAGTTCTGCCCTTAGCTCCTTTAATACCCTGGGATTTATGCCATCAGGTCCCATTGCCTTGTACACCCTTAGCTGACTGAGCTCTTGTAGGACCCTTTCTTTTGTCAAAGGACTAGTGCACTCCTCCTTCCCCCCTGTGTCCATGGTACTGAGCTGTGGGCCCTGCCCTACCTTCTCTTCAGTAAATACTGAACAGAAGTATCTATATAGGATAGATGCTTTTACATGGTCCTCCTCCTCACATGCCTCCTTATCCCCTTTGATTGTAGCAATACCCCCTCTTGACTTTCTCCTTTCACTAATCTATAGAAAGTCTTGTCACCTTCTTTTACTGTTTGTGCTAGTGTTTCCTTGGTTTGGGCCTTTGCCTGCCTTACTGCCTTCCCTGCTTCCCTTACGGAAGTCTGGTATGCCTCCCTATCTTCATCATGCTGCGTTCCCTTATATTTCCTGAAGGCCAGCCTTTTGCTCTGACCTTTACTGCTACTATTTTCGAGAACCAAAGTGGTTTCCTTCTTCTTTTGCGCTTCCTTTTCTCTCTAACACAATGGGATGTCACTTCAAATATTGCATCCTTAATGCCTGCCCACTTTGCCTGTACCCCCTTACCTGTATTTCTTTTTGCCAGGGCTAGCTTAACTCTGTTGGCCATCTTATCAAAGTCAGCTCCTCTGAAGTCCCATATTTTTGCCTTAGATTTGGATGATTTAGTTCTAGTGGCCAAATTGAACCATACCATGTTATGGTCACTGGCCCCCAGGTGACTTTCTACCTGAAGATCTGTGATTCTTTCCCCCTTATTCAGTACTAGATCCAGGATAGCCCTGTCTCTTGTGAGTTGTAGTACCAGTTGTTTGAGGCCCTTCCCCTTCAGGGAATCCACTATTTGTCTAGTTCTGGCAGATGTTCCTGCTGGTATTGACCAATCTGTATCTGGCATGTTAAAGTCTCTCATTATCAGAACCTCCTTTAGCTGTCATGTTTTGTGTATCTTCTAACAGTAATGCGTCTATGTCCTCCCCCTGGTCTGGAGGCCTGTAGACAACCCAGTTCATATGGCTCTCTCATTTCCTGTTTCCTGGGTGACCCACAGTTCTTCTGGCTCCTTATGTGTATTCTGAATTTCTGTAACTTTTATATTTTTATTGACATACAGGACCACTCCACCCCCCCCTTTTTGAACCAAGGTCTCTTCTGAACGGTAAATAGCCAGGTACTGAAGTCTCCCAAGTGTGGTTATTGGTAAACCATGTCTCACTAATTGCTACTATGTCCAGTTTAGCATCTGTCATTACTGCCTGCAGGTCTGGAAGCTTGATTCCTAGACTGTGAGCATTTGTGTACATGATTTTCCATTGGCCAGGTTTCGGTGTGTTAGTTGTTGGGCAAGGTCTGGTGTTTCCCCTATGCATCGTATGGGGAGCCAGACCTTTTTCCTTACCTGGGGATGCAAATGAACTACAGACATGCTGATCTCCTGTTTGACCACTAGCTGAGGGGAGAGGGGTGTTCTCCCCATTCGACGTACGGGGTGCTTTACCCTTCTCCCCATTTGCTAGTTTAAATATTCTGCAAAGATGTCAAACTTCTGCCTCAATGCACTGATTCCCCCCTTAGTCAGATGCAGTTCATCAAACTTAAAGAACTTGTTTCCAGTTCCCTACAAATTTGTGTCCTTTCTCCTGTCACCAGCCCTTGAGCCACATGTTTAGCTCCCCCAACTCCCCTTCTCTGACCTTCTGTCCATCTGCCCCCCCTCTTCCAGACTGGCAAGCTCTCAGAGAAGAAGATGCTGGATGAAATAGATGACAGTTTGTCACCCAGCCTGGTCATGTGTTCCTTGGTCTCCCCAACTGACCAGCTGGTGAGATCATTAGTCCCTATGTGCACCAGGACATTAATGTTTTCTCCTGCTTCCCGAACAATTTTAGCAACGCGGTCAGTGTCTCTCCATGCTGATGTACATGGGAGACATCTGACCATTACCCCTGACTTTAAGGGCTTAATATAAATATGTGCTTAGGTCAGTCACTGTGTGTCTTTGAAGAAGCCTGGCAGTGTGCAGGTGAAATGTTAGACACTTCTCATGATGTCATCAGATTGTGCCTGATGTAGTTTGTCCACTTATATCTTAGTGAGGCTAGATATTTTTGTGCACATTTCTACATAGCTGTACACAAATAAACTGGTAAGCCTATTCTTTGTTGACTTTTTTGTGTGGGTGTTCTTGCTTGCCTTCTTCAACCTTGATTATCCAAATGCTCTTGGATACTCTTGGATACATCAGATTTGTTGGATAATCAGATAATTGAGAGTTCAGATATTCAGAGGTCCATATCATTAGGCAAACCAAGGTTGGGGGACATTTTCAGAGCCCAAATAATCAAGAGATCTAGATAACTAGGGTTCAGATAATGGTGGTTGTACTGTACATTGTGCTTTCCTCACAATCTCCCATGAAGTGTTGTGCTTTTCTCAAAAATTCATCTGAAGTGTGTAACAAGAAATATGGTGGTGGAATGAATCACAGAGCACCCCCTTGTAGCAGAAAGAAGTATAGTTCATTTTTTCTGTTAGTTGAGAAAAATTCAGAAATAAGAAGACAGTAATAGTGTAAGGAGAGTGCACTTGCTCAAGAAAGAAAAATATGGATAGAAAATCATATTTTGTTTTCCTTTCTTATGCAGCAGCAAGAAGATAGTTGACATATTTCAGATAGGTAAAAGGAAGCAGTATCAGAAATCAGGGCAGAAGGTACAAAATGTTTTGTATTTTATTGTTTTAAATTTTTTGTTTACTTTTTCTATTTTTTATTTGACAACAGGTGAGGATAAGAATAAAGGAGACCATAGGACAAATAACATAACAGCAATACAGGTGAACTAAGAGTGATAGAATCACACTATTGCTTGGTAACAGAGGGTGCAATGCCACCACAAAGTTCTGAAGAGCCTCGAGAATGCTCTGTTAGCTTTGGAGCAACACCTCAACTTTTTCTTTTATGTCAACAACTTCCTGGGATACCTGCCCTTTCTCCCCATGCAGCTGTGCTACTTCACTATGTAGGGATATAGTAAGAGGATCTGAGGTCATTGTCTTAAGTGACTCCCCTCAGCACCCAAGTCTGCCTGAAGCTCTCTCTCCTACTCCCTCTGTCCTCTCTGTGTCCCTCTTTGGGACCTGTCAAATGCATGATGACCAACCACAATGCCTCTTTTTCTCCTGACCACCATGTGGCAGGGAAGGAGTAGTAGGGGTGCCACCACCTACACCCCTCTTAGCCATCTCATTCTTTCAGTCATCACATGCTCCTCCAACTTCAGACAGTGCCTCACCTTAAGGTGGGTGTGCTGGACACCTGTACCCAAATGGCTGCTCCATTTTTCACACCGAACAATCATGTCACTCAATGTGCATCTTGTCACACTGATGTCAGTGGGCTCAATTACAAAAAAAAGTCCCAGACAAAGGACTTTTGCAGCTGCTGAATGGAGGAGCCAGAAGGTCCAAGGCAGGACTCCTCCTCTTCATGGAGATCAGATAGAGGAATAGCCACTGGGGGGGCACTGAGGCAGATGATGCAGAAGGTACAGTACCTATAGGAGAAGGGTCAACTGGTGGTGGTTGTACCCTCACTGCATATTGCTCTTGGTGCTGTGCTATGAGGGGTAGCGTGCTCCAACACTCGGTGCTCCTGGTCCAAATCATTGCCTCTTCAGATGGATGGGATGGAGTGTCCTGTCTGTCAGTTCCATCCACCTCTGCCTGCAGGAACTGCTCCCAGTCCCAGTCCTTTCAGTGCCCTCCTCACTAATCCCATTCATTTCACTCCTTTTAAGTAGAAACTAATTCAGAGAGTAAGAAAAAATGGAGTAAAATGAAGAAAATTAGAACATATAAACTTGAGGAATATAAAGAAAAAAAATGCCTAAACAACAAAAAAACAAATTCCCTGAATCTGCTAAGTAAACAGAATATGGCAAAAAAAGAATAGCTTTAAAATATGGTTTTGGTTGCTTTTATAAAGCCTTTGAAACCAGCAGATCTGACCTCTTCCACTAACTCTTTCAGACCGCAAGACAAAACTAAGGCTCTGACTGTACCTAGAGTAGTAGAATGTGACCTGCAGATGCTGTTTCCATGTGACCTACAGGCACTTGTTTACTAAAAGCCTCGATTTGAGCAAAGTTTGCCCAATACACCACAAAAGTGAAGTTCTAGATAAAGTCGTCAGGCGAAGTTGGTATAGGAAATTTTAAAGTAAATGGGAAAAATTCATGAATTGTTCTGTGAAGTTGAATTTGATGAATTTGCCTTAACATTATGAGCGAATTTAAACTTGGCAACATCTGTAGTTACAACAAATGTTGCCCCTCTGGGCTTGGGAGACCTGCCATAGTGGGTCACAGCACAGGAAGCTGCCACGGACATGCACGTTGCCAAAGGGAAGTGGAGGGGTTCATGCTGAGCACCTTCCAGATGTGGACAGGCTTGGTACAGCATTCAGTGACTTGAATGTTTCTGTGGGACTCACAGGTCCTGTCTTGGGGGTTTGAGTGGGTTCTGAAAATGCAAACATTGCAGAAAAGCTGAACATATCACTGAGCGTGAGTGATGTGTCGTGTGAGGGTAAACAGAGCTTTCTGTCTTCATGGCATATCACTCACGCACAGCAACCTACTCTTGCAATAGATATCCATAAACTTGACTGAAATGCAGAAAAAAAGTACACAATACCACAGTAGGTGTTTACATGCTATGCTTGCTGGTGCCTAAAAAATTGCAGAAATGCTACCATGGTCTGTATTACTAAATTTATTGAAATGTTGTCTGTGTTTAAATATTCTGAAAACAAGACAATCCACTCCTTTGTAACAATATCTAATGAACCTGAAAGATTCAGGTTTCAGATGTTTGCCATTGTATTCATTTTTTGAGAGCAAAATAAAAAGTATTTTAATTTGGATATCTTAACATATTTTTGATAAACTATGAAGTAACACTGGTTTACAGATTTTTATCAAATCATCAGGCTTCAGAGATCCTACAACCTTGGGTATTCATGCCAATTTCCAGGTCCCTATGTCAAACAATGGGCAGGATTTTCAAAGAGCCCTTAGACTAACATGAGGGGCAGGATTTTCAAATGGTGGTGCAGGGCTTGGATCCTGCCCTGCACCATGGGACTTAGATTTCAGTGGTGCACCAAACTTCCTTGCCACAACTGTGCCTGAATTTCCAGTATCAGGTGCAGTCACAACAGAATCCGTGCATTACTCTGGGTGCAAGGGATGGAAAATCCCGAATGCTGGTTGGTGAATGTCACAAGCCCCATTCACCTTATGATCATTACACCGGGGGCTTGAGGCAGTCTTGAACATTTGAAAATCTGGCCCATAGTGTGACAAACATCCAGCTTGTGCCCAGTCCAGTTATGCCAACTACTGTGTGCCGTATTTTGCAAGAAAGGCATTCACTGTATCAAAAGCCCCCCAAAATGACACAAGAGATCCACTACATCAAAAATATGACAGAAGGGACTGGGTGTGAATGAATGAAGTTGTGTTAAAAAATATGGTTGAAGAAATGACCTAAACAATGCAATTTTAAGCCTCCAAAATGCTCTAAACTAGTCCTGCAGAGGAATATTGGCTCTATAACCAAACCTCTACATAACGTACCCTCTCCATTCCAATCATAGCATTCACATGACAGTACTGATGGGTAATATATGGGCTTGTCTCTGGAAGCAATATTTCACATCTTAAGGCACATGAGACACAATTATGATGTATGCAATGCATGATTCTTACAACAGAATGCCATTCATAATAACAGTCAGTTCTGACTACCTGCTGTGAACCCTTTTATATGCTCTAGTGTCAGTTAGACCAGCTCTGGCTGGTCTAATCACTGACAGAACCTTCATGTTTTCAAAATCCAAAATAAGGTGGTGGCATTATTGGACACGGGCCCCCTTTCTGACATGGTGCAGACATTGTGATGCAAGCATGACACAAGCCATTCTGGCACATGCAGACCTGTGTTTGACACAAGCACCATTATAAAATGGAATTGACACAAGTTTCAGTGCAGCTTGCGTCTTTTTTTTTTTTAATCAAGCACCATGCATCATTCATTGACCTCTGGAAATCTGACTTAGTGTCTGAAATATACTGTAAGTAAACAAAAACTAGGGTTTACTATACAAGTTTCTGCTGAGCCCTAACTATAGTGGTGCTACTATACCACTAAAATAAAAATTGCAAAACATAAAATTAGAACACACAGTACTACCTATAAAAGAAAGCTGAAAATGTAAGGTTCTGTCAGTAGTTGCACTTTTCATTTATTCTGATATAACATAGTACTGTAAAAAATAGTTTGTGCCAAATCCCCATGATATATTCCAGTATGATAAAGATGCAAGTAAAATATATGTTCATTGCATGTGCACAGATGCATTATTGTGTATACAGCTATCTTCCGTAAGTGAAACAAATATTTAACAGCCTTCAACTACTATTCTGAGATGTTATCGAGTCTTCAAACCATCTCAGTAAATAATTTTGTCTGTTATTTACAGAGACATTAATTGCCCTTACTGATTACTTGTGTTTAGTTACTATACTATTCATTACACATTGATTTAATAGAATATTACAGTCTCTTTTTCTCTTTATATCTTTCTCTCTCTCTTTTTTTAGGTACCACTGAGAGTCTGGAGATGAAAAGCTCACACCACTGGCAATCAGCACAGCCTGATAATGGTCCCATCATTGATCGAAGATGTAGCCTATCGTCAGTGATTACTGTTAGCAGACTGAAGCACTGAAGCCTTTAGATTGACATCCTGGACAAGCTGTGATGCCACTAATTAGATGGATAAACGCAGGTTCTAAGGAGAATGCTCAACACAATTTGATATTATTCCTGTGGGTGTTCTATTTCAGCATCTCTGATCAATACTGTCAGTACTAATGAGTGCTTGTGATGAATGGGAAGCCACAGGACTGCTCAGCTAAAAAACAAATTGGCTAAGAGAAGAAGAACAATATTCCAGCTGCAAGGCGCACTGAGGTAAAGCTGCCCTGAACACTGTAGATGTGAACCTTAATAACTGGGCAGAAAGGTTTGACTAAAGCAATTTGTTCACCACTTGCTACTGGTTAAATTGGAATTCCACTTAATAAATTGGACTTCTTCTCGTAATCTAGATTTCTATATAGCAGTCAGGTCTAAGTTTCATCTGAATGTGATTTGCTATAAAACAGGTTAGCAATTTTTATACATAGCACAGTGCATGACCATGCTATGCTGCAGATAGTGCCTTCTCTTAGTCATAACAAGGAGACCCCAGCTGTGCTGTGAAAGCTAAACATAAAACAGACACACCTTAAACCAAAAAAAAATTGAAGACATATCCTGGACTGAGTCAAGAAGAAGTCTTCACTACTCCCAGTATGAGGGGGAGAGGGCCAACATATACTGAGCACTAAAAACATAAAGGGCCACTCTGTATATGAGTATGTTTCTTCAGTGAACTGTTTCATTCAAAAAAACACCAGCCCTGGCAGCTGAAAAGCTGTTTTTGTTCACTTAGCAGACATACTATAGGAGGTCACAGTTCATAAGAGAGCTGGGACTCAAGTTAGGCCACAAGTTCGGGCCATTCAGGTTTAGTGGAGGGTTGGTGAAAGGGTCCAAACTGGGTTTCACTTGAAAAAACCTGGAAAAGTGGCCCATAATTATTTTTGTATTGGTAAGGGCTTAAAAGCCTTTGTTTCACATTTTAAAGAGGCTGGTTAGGAGTTGTAGGATTTTGAATTTTAACAGCCCCCTCTCATGACCTACCCAGTCATGCAGGGAGGTTGTTGATGGTACACAAAACAAAAAGAGGTCACTCTGTTACTGATATGCTCATGAGCTTGGTCCTGTATTCTTCCCTATCACAGTCTTCCTTTGTTTCTTTATTCGACTCAGTGCCACATGGAAGGCTGGGAAGGAAGTTAGTAGGCACAGGGGCAGGTGCAATGCTGGTGAGATGGGTAGGAAACTGGCTGCAGGGAAGGCAACAGAGGGTGGTGATGGGTGGGGAGCTCTCACACCCAAGGGCAGTGACAAGCGGTGTCCCACAGGGCTCGGTGTTGGGACCAGTGTTGTTTGGGATATTCATTGCAGACATATCATGGGACATCAAGAGCAAGATCAGTCTGTTTGCTGATGATACCAAGGTTGGTGCAGTGGTGGATGACCTAGGGGGATGGCAGAGGTTGCAGGATGATCTGACAAAGCTTGAAACCTGGTCAGACACCTGGCAACTGGGCTTTAATGCCAAAAAGTGCAAGGTGATGCATTGTGGGATGAAGAACCCAAGGAGGACTTACCAGCTAGGGGGAGTGCAGCTAACCCAGACAGAGGAGGATAAGGATCTTGGTGTGCTCATCACAGGGTCAATGAATAACTCGGCACAGGGTAGAAAGGCAGCTGCAAAGGCCAACAAAATGCTGGGTTGTATTGCAAGGGGTATATCCTCGAGGAGGGAGGAGGTGATTCTGCCACTGTATAGGTCATTAGTTAGACCA
Organism: Neoceratodus forsteri; assembly: GCA_016271365.2. NCBI lineage: Eukaryota > Metazoa > Chordata > Ceratodontiformes > Ceratodontidae > Neoceratodus > Neoceratodus forsteri. The sequence goes on from JADMNL010000022.1 coordinate 664,028,743, forward strand.
CACTTGGAGTACTGCGTGCAGTACTGGCGTCCATATCTGAAGAGGGATATTAAGTTACTGGAGGGAGTGCAGCGCAGGGCGACAAAGATGATCAAGGGTCTGGGGGACTTATCATATGAGAGGAGGTTGAAGGAGTTGAACATGTACTCACTGGAGGAGAGGAGAGACGGGGGGACATGATTGAAACCTTTAAATACATGAAAGGAATAAACAAGACAGGTACAGAGGGGCTGTTCAAAGTAAGGGAGGGGAAGGCCACCAGGGGCCATGATATGAGACTGGAGCGAGGAAGGTTCAGGAGGGAGATGAGGAGACACTTTTTTACAGAGAGGGTGGTGGCTGGGTGGAATGCATTACCTGCAGAAGTGGTATGCAGTAGAACAGTGGACTGCTTCAAACGAGGATGGGATAGGACAAGGGGGAGGGTTAATGAAGGAGAAGGGTGGAAGGGAAGGGCAGCTGCAGAATAAGGGGTGCTAGCTGCACATTCGAGCAGACTTGATAGACCTCTAGGCCTTTATCTGCTGGCAAATTTCATATGTTCATATGTTCGTATACTGTCTGAAGGCTTTTTTCTTTTATTTTGTTTTCAATGCCACCTGTTTCGTAAACCAGATAGGTTTTCTCCTTCTTTTGGTTTTACTGTTTACCTTTGAATATTTTACTATGACAATGTTTAATGATGTCTTCAATGCTGCCCATCTCTTCTCGAAGTCTCCATCTTTTTTGTTTTCATACAGGCTTGAAAAGGCGGACTTCATCTTGTTGAAGTTTGCATTTTTGAAGTTGAGGATTTTTAGTCTAGTGTGGCTGGTGACTTCTTGTCTGTTGACTGTGAACCATATTGACCTGTGATCGCTGGAGCCCAAATTGATTCCTTCTTTAACATCAGATATCCTTGTGCTGTTTGTTAGCACAAGTCAAGGATTGCATCTTCCCTTGTTGGTGTATCTATTAGATATGTTGGACATGCCTCTTGCAGAGCAATGAGGAATTCCTTGCTCTTTTCTGATGAGGCTGTGTAGGAGATCCACTTCACATCAGGCAGATTGAAATCTCCTATAAGCAATAGCTCACCTTTGTCAGTCATCATAAGGACTGTTTCAAGAAGCTCCTTATCCCTTTCTATTTCATGTAATGGGGGTCTGTAATCTATTCCCACCCATAATGGGGTTTTATCTCCTGCACTGAGGGTTACACATAGGGACTCAATATTGTTGCTAAGCCCTTGGATCTCAGTGGCATTTATTTTATCCTTGACATAGATAGCCACACCTCCACCTTTTTTGCCTTCTCGGTCCCTCCTAAACAGATTGTAGCCTGAGATTGCAACATCCCAGGTGTGGTTCTCTTTGAACCACATCTCTGTCACTGCTACCCAGTCTAGTTGAGCCTTGGTCATTATGGCGGTGAGGTCCGGGATTTTATTGGCTAGGCTACGAGCATTGACTCACATTACATGCCATACTTGTTTCTTTCTACTGACATTTCATGATACGCTCTCCAAGGGTGGACTGGCTTGAGTGTTGCACCATTTTACTGGTGTGATCTGATCTTTATCCTGTCCTGGTGATATATTAGTGGATTCTCTTTCAGGACAAAAGATTGATTCACTGATAGATGATGGGGGAGGTGCATTAGCTTTCACATGCGATGTGTAGGATGCTAATGCCCTCTCCCCTTTTCCTGGTTTAAATACTATGAAAGACATCAAATTTCTGGTCCAGTGCACAGACTCCTTCCTTTGTAAGGTGTTGGCCATCATATTTAAAGAACTTCAGTTCAGAGAAGTCCTTCCAGTCCCCTACATTATCATGACCTTTTGTCCTGCACCACTGTTCAAGCCAGATGTTTAGCTCTGTGATTTCCTTTTCTTTTACTTTTTGCCTGCTGGCCCTCTTTCTTCAGACAGGCAGAATTTCAGAGAAGGATAATCCAGACGTAAGGGAAGTTAACCTGTCTCCTAGTGTGGTGAGATTTTGTTTAGTCTCCTCCATTGAGTGATTGGTGAGGTTGTTAGTTCCTAGGTGAACTAGGACATGCATGTTTGTGCTGATGTTGCCTATGATCTTTTCTATGCATTCTTTGTACTTCCATGATGATGCCCTTAGTAGGCATCGAGTTGTAACCCTGATTCGATTCCTTTGTAACTGAGACTCTACACCGCGTATCATAGAGTCCCCAGGATTAGAAGGGATTTTTTTGGTAACCTTTTTTTCTGTGACATTAATAGGTGTGTGTAATTTGTCTCCTTGTGTATGGTTAGGTTCAGTTTTATCAACTAGACTGGTAATTGGTATATACTGTAGTGGTGCAAATCTGCTGGTTGTGAGTATTGTATTAGTCATTGCTGTTTGCATTAGCCATTGCTCTTTGTGCTTTGGGTTTGTTTAGCAATGTTAGACGAATGTTTACCCACTGTTTGCTATCCTCCTAGACCGGTTTTCCTTTGGGGTAGTGGAGGCAAGTTGTGAAGGCTGTAGTGTAGCGAGGATGGGCATGTGCTGAGCTTGGTCTGCAGGAAGCTAATTTCAGCCCATGCGGTGTAGAGCTGAGAATGTAGGTCTCTGAATGTCCAGCAGGTTGTACAGTGACAGATTCTTTGAATATATGCCCTATGGAAGAGTGTGCCACAGTGGTGGCAGTTTATGATACCCATTCTGGTTGAGAGTTGAGTTCAACAAAAATGCAACAGTTTGGCTCACTGGTCTGTTAAGGGAGGATGGAATTAAGAAAAGATAGGATGGAAAGAAAGTTTTATTTTTTTTGTTAAGGAGTTGTGAAGCAGTGATGTCACTGGAACACCCCTATTACAGTAGTGTAATACTAGGGGTGGGTGGGTTGAGGGGTAGGGTGCACGACCCCTTCACAGGGCTTCCAGAAACAATCAGCTATGATGCTGAGTCAGAACAACAGTGAAGCTCTGGAAGATCCATAGGTAGGGAGTATGGTAAATGGCTGGAACAAGAAGAACTCTGTTAGAGTTCAGGTAGAAGCTGTTTGGGAAATGTTACAACCAGCCAAAGACTTTGTGAAACAACTTTGTGTCTGAGCTATTGCTTCCCACTGAGAGCATTCTATTAGCTAACCATTATTTCATTAGTGGATACAGCAGTACAAATGCTGGTTTACTAACAGCAGCCAGAAATTCTGGGGGTAAGTTTTTCAACTGCTCTTTATGCTGACAGACACTGTGTAATACTGTAATGCAGCCTAAATGGCTTTATGCAAAGACACAGAGTAACTCTATGTCACAGACAGGGCTGGGGTACCTAAGAAACAGTGTGTAATACAGCTGAAGTGGCTTTATGCAGAGACACAGAGAGGCTATATGTCACACACACAGGGCTTGGGGCACCTAAAAAGAACTGTGTAATACAGCCTAAATGGCTTTATTCAGTGACACTCAGTAACTGTATGTCACACACAGGGATCAGGGCATCTAACAAACACTGTGTAATACAACCAAAATGGCTTTATGCAGACACAAAGTAGTTATATGTCACAAACAGGGCTTAGTGCACCAACAGTCAGTGTGTAATACAGCCTAAATGGCTTCACTATACTGCAGAGAGACACAAGAGTATTTGTCACACACAGGGCTCATGGCACCTAATGGACAGTGTGTGTGTATATACAGTACAGCCTAAATGGCTTTCACTATACTGCAGAGACACACAGAGTAGCTATTCTACAAACAGGGCTTAGGACACCAACAACAGACAGTGTGCAATACAGCCCAAAATGGCTTGCAGAGA